>JAUMIR010000008.1:14762500-16005000 GCA_030847615.1 Gambelia wislizenii | reverse complement strand
GATTCACAACTCCTACTATTGTACTTTAAACTGCGTTTATCAACATACAAATATGCACACTATTAAGAGTTATTATATTAAGCAGGATTAGAGTAGGTGTTTAGAGTTGACCAATTCATAAAGCACTGGAAGAATATTTTTGAATGTTTCCTCCCAGACATAATCAAATACCACAGGTGGGAGAAGGCTAAAGTCTGAGATGATGCATTACCAAAAAAAAACAACAAAAAAAAACCTGACTTCCCTTTTAGACTGTTCTGTCTGAAGCAGTGTGCCCAAAACTTTAGGTCTGATTATGTGGAATGTATAGAACGGCTCTCCAGTCAGGGTGAATGTAGATGAGCTAGTAAGAGATCCATGATCAGCAGATCTTGGATTTTTAAAAAAGCTTAAAGTACTCACAAAGGTCCCAGTTTCAGAGTGGAATCATAGAACTCTGTGTGATGTGAGATAGGGGTGATGGGGAGTGCTAAGCTTTTCCTTCACATAGCATCCTCAATACTGTCCCTTCCTCAGCTGCTATTTGTGCCATGGAGGAGCTGACTTCATATGATCACTATACCCACAACTGTATGTTTTCCCTAAGCAGAAACTATCAAATCCATAAACAAGGTGAGGGTTAAGACTGCAAACTTGTTTTTAAAAAGCTTTTCCCATGCTCTGATGGCAATCTAAGATAGAGATCCCAGTAGCTTCATT
Organism: Gambelia wislizenii; assembly: GCA_030847615.1. Lineage (NCBI taxonomy): Eukaryota > Metazoa > Chordata > Lepidosauria > Squamata > Crotaphytidae > Gambelia > Gambelia wislizenii. The sequence continues at coordinate 16,004,301 of JAUMIR010000008.1, read as the reverse complement.
TATCCTTTAAATAACAAATATGTAGGTGATCCCATCACTGATCTCCTGCCATTTCATCTGATTTTGCTCTCTGATACTGCCAAATTTTGTAAATGCTTTTATAACAAAGAAACTATAGTACTATTTTGTTCTATTACCCTATTTTATTGCATGTTGCTGTACAACAAGGAATAACAACTTCAAATGAATTTTTAAAAAAGTTTAAGTCCAGGAGCCAGGAAAGAATGAGTCCTTAAGAAATCTCTCTCCTCCTATCCTGAAGTTTAAGCCTCTTAAATATCTTTCAAGAAGGATTGTGCTAAGATTGTTGTCAGACTTTGTCACCTTTGATAATCTTAGGGAACAGTGACATGGCTTTCCGCTGAACTGTTATCAGCACTGCTACCTCTTTTGATAACCCAGCAAAGGAAGCAAGTAGTTTGGTATCAGAGACAAGGAACAAAATTTAAGACTAAAAAAATCAATTAGTTTAATTAATGAATTAAATTCAATACACAGCAGAAAAACTGCAGCACTAGCAGGACATAGATGCCTATATTACTTGGAACACAGTGATGGCTAATGAAATACTGTGTTATGTTTTCCAGACTTTAGTGAATCCAAAGGGGGTGGGCTCAAAATCCTTAATTCAGCCTCTATTCTTAACAATCAAAAAGCATCTTCAGAAGCTCTACCATCTACAAATCCTATTGTCACACAGAGGCAAACCAGAATGGATGTCAACTGAGTTCCAACTGAATTGACTCCTCCTTTGTGTGCATGATAGGTGAATTTTGAAAGAAAAAGGCAGCTTTGGGAGGTATAGGTTTCTCTGGTCCCAACTCAGATACTGTCCACTCAGTGTAGGCTCGCTGAGAGGTGACTGGCACAGTCTGGGGATGAACCCAACCCAGGAGTAGCCAAACAGAAGATAAACTATGCAGCAGACTAGGGCTTGAAAAACAAAGGCTTCAGCTAGTAGGCTTTATCACTGCTCTGACCCACTTTCACCCACAATAAGACTTACAAGCAGCAAGGTCCTTTTAGAGACTTTATCTTCAGTTCCAGTACAAAACAAACACAGAATATATACAGTAAACCTCAATAACAAACCCAACAGCAATTATCCAAACTCTTCTCAACACCAACCCACAACAGTAAGTCACACAGAGTGTATCTGTATAGGAGTATTTGCCTAGTCACCTTCTGCCTAGCTTTGCACATAGCTACTTCAGCTGTGTTAATGAGTGGCTCCATTTTCTTTCTGCGCTTAAAGGGATATTATCCTGACAGATACATGCTGTTCTCTTAAGACTGGGTATAAGTGTTCTTCAGATGCACTATATATATTTAATCCATTGTAAGGTTATCCCCAAGAAGTAAAGGTGCAATATACATATTGTATGATGCTTAATAATTAAGACAAACCTCCAGTCAACTGTAAAATATATCAACACAAACCACCACCACCAACAACAATATGACAGGCCCAGCAATTATTCGACATATAACCATCTGGTCACTAGAAATAATTATCAAATATTTTGATCAGTCTGTCATCATGGAGTTATTTCAGAGATATGGAATGTGGCCCTACTTTAGGCCAACTCTGTGCCATCTGCATGAGAACTCCATCGCCATTTGTAATTATGTACTCATCCCATCTGATAAAAAAATAGTTTTAAAATGCTTGCATTGTATGAGTGGCTCTGACCACTGAATTCCTTCTGAATAAAGACATTCCACTGCAATATTAATTGATTTTCAGTATTGGAAAGAAAAACAGGAAATCTACAGTGCAATCCTATACATGTCTACTCAGAAGTAAGCCCCATGGGTTCAACTGGACTTACCCCCAAGCATGAGTTCAACCCTAATTATGAATTCACTTTGTCTGAGATACTAACATAAATACCATCTTACAGCATTACAGAACAGTTTAATTCTCATACCCAACTGATATTTTGAGGGGAAAACCTGTCTTCAATCATGGTATAATGCACAGAATACAACTCATCACACACTTAATCAAGGCACAAATGTATGTTGTAAAAGTTTGCTTAATGCAGCTTTTGGCTAAAGATGCAATTGTGGTCTTCCTTTAGCAAGTTGGAAAATAGTAATGAAAGCAATATTTACCTTAATACATTGGAGACAGAGGGCAACACGATCTTGAGGTACTAAGCCACCAGCAAGAGCTGTTAATTTGACATGTGGGTGTTAAGGCACAATAAAGAAGTTTCCTTTAACGTGACTAGTTATTTTCTTGCTTTTAAGGAATTGTGTAGGAGGATTTGGCACCAAATAACTGTATCTGGATTTTCACAAAGTTTTTGTTGGGGCTCTTCACTATATATTTGAGGGATATTAAAAGCATACCTAACAGATCATAATTACATACCAAGGAAAAACGATGATTTCTAAGTAGTTTCCAGCTTTCAAAGAGTATTTGCCAGCACACTTCTGTTCTGATGAAGCTTATATTGAGGCTACCCTCTGTGTCAAAATGCAAAAGAGTAAGTATTCTTTTTAGCATATTGTGAAGATTTTATATGGTTGCAATGGCACGAAGGAGAAGTTCCTAATTTAGAAGCTGTTCTATATTTATTTTTAAACAAGCATTTTCTGATGATTTCCTTTCCCATTTGCATTGAACATATGATGATACCATTTTATTTTGGTAACATTTAAACAAACTATGCAAAATAGTTTCCTCCCACATACAACAGTATATGGCAAATTCTGTCTCATCTGTAAAATAGGCACATATGGTAAGGCATTTAAGGACATATAAAAGAGTCATGCTGGGTCAGAAAAAAAGTCAATTTAATCTAAAATCTCTACACAGTAGCCAAACAGATGCTTCCATGCTGTCCAATAGTCCTAATTCTTTTTGCCTCCCTTCGCCTTGTGAAAATGATTATTCTGTTGAAGTACTGTAGATAAAAACATAAATGACAAGACTGTTCGTCCATGAATGTGTCTTCGTCTTACGGAATGTTGATATAAGCCAGTTGAAACCACAACATCTATGACAGAGAATACCTTAACTTAGATAGGAAAACTATACTCTCCAAATGTTCCTGAACTAGAACTCACATCTTCCCTGAACAGTTTCATGCTGCCAACACACAAAGAAATGGACAAACAGACATGGGAGTCCAAAAACTTCAGGCCATGGGATTACACATCCCTACTATAAATGAATTTAAATGTTGTATGATGAACTATTTGTTTTGGCTGTTCTTGATCTTCTGCAAACCAATTTTACTGACAGAGCGGGTTTCTTTTTTTGTCAAGACAACAATTGGTTTTTTGGGGGGTGGGGGGAGATCTCCACTTTCGCCATATCCCAATGCCAATTAGATTTGTTCTGAAGTTTCAGAACTGTTTCCCTAGTCAACACAAAACAACAGGAACATTAATCTGGGGAAGTCTGAATAAATGCTATACCAATTCATACTTAGTTGGCATTGCAGAGAAAAAGCACCTGATACATCCTTTTTAAACTGTATTTCTTTCCCCCACCCCGCACTCCACAAGCTTTTTTTCCCCTGAACATTTCCATTCACCTTTTTGTCCAGAAAATAGCCAAAAAAAGAAGTTATTTTGGGATGTCGTGAGGGCAGCAGACCACAGAGGGTCAGGGGAAACTGGCTTCTGATCTCTCACATGGTTGTCTACTGCTCCTTTAAAAAATTCATAATTAGGAAGCCCAGAGCTGATATTTTCAAAAAGTGGATGAAACAGCTACCATTCTTTACTACTATTTCAGTGTTCTACACTAGATAAGAGAGCTGAGTATGAGGATTGTGGTGATGACAAACCCAGTTCAAATTACTTCTCAGGTTACAGCCAGGGTAATGTTTATATCTTCTGAAGTAACCTGCCTCACAGGACTGTTGAGACAGGAAGTTAGAAAATAATTTTAAAGCATTCAAATGTGAAACAAAACACTGTGAACAGAGGAAAGTGCTATACTTTTTTAAAAATATAATAAACATACATCAAAGCAATTTGCTTTTCTCTACAACAAATACATACAGTACATCAATAACCTTTAAGTTTCCCAAATGCAATTCCATTTCTACAAGGGTACATGGGCAGTGCAAGTCTCCTCATGCTACTCTGGGGAGCTGTGACACCACTAGGCCTGTAGAAGAGCTGCCATATCCAATGCATATGACCACTGAATGTTATATTCATAGCATTTAGCCACATATCTAGAAATGAACAAAAACTGCACAAGTGACACTGAATTCTATACTATAGAAAACTGGTCTACCTGAAACAGTATTAAGGAAATAAACAAAGGAAACGGCATTCGTTTGTTTTGTCTTTATGAATTTCTTCTAAATGGTTTTAATTCTATATACCTGTATAGTTTAACGAGATTTTAACTTACAACTTTTAAATGTTTTTACTTACATATGATGATTTTACCTGTATGCGTTTTAATTTCTGTAAGCTATCGCGAGTCCCAGTTTTGTGGGAAAGGTGGGATTTAAGTGAAAAAACGACCAGCAGCACTACCAGATTCCTTGGGCATTCAAAGATCTGAATGCTGATCAAACATGGACAAATCACAAAGGACCAGATAACAGGGTGTTGGTTGTGGGGTTTTTTAAAGTGTTTTAGATCAGACTTTACAAAAGAGTCTGGAGTAATAAACACCTGAGGTGAAGCACAAAAATCAGTGTGTATAGAGCCATTGTACTGTCTATTCTTTATGGGTCTGAAACATGGGTCACCTATCGCCACCACTTACAATTCCTCAAACGCTTTCATCAGTGCTGTGTACGCACAATCCTAAATATACACTGGACTGACTATGTGACAAATATTGCTGTCCTTGAGCAAGCAGGGATCACCAGCACTGAGGCCATGATATTGAATACACAACTGCACTGGGCAGGGCACATTTCTAGGATGGAGGACCATCGCCTCCCAAAAATAGTACTCCATGGTGAACTCACCACAGGTCAGCTTAAGAGGGGCGCTCCAAAAAAGCGATACAAGGACTCCCTGAAACAACATCTCAGGCTCAGCCAAACTGATCACAAACAATGGTCCGCCCTGGCCTTACATCGGGAGGCATGGAGACACACTATCCACAATGGTGCAGCCTTATTTGAGAACTCACACCGAACAAGTCTTGAAGAGAAACGACAACGCAGAAAGAATCACAACCCGGAAACGTCACCCAAGGAGACCTTCTGCTGTGCTTTCTGCTACTGGACTTGTTTATCTCGGATTGGCCTTTTTAGCCATCAGCACGCTTGCAGAAAGCGCAGGATGAGTCCTTCCTGAATCTTCGTTTGCAAAGAAAAGCCAGAGAGAGAGACTAGATCAGTGTATCACGATTGACAGCCAAAAGCAAACTGGCTAATGAAGAGAGACCTACATAGACAGGATTTGCTTGAAGAAATTAAGTAATACTGGTTTACTGCAAGGCAGCAAGAATTGGCAAAGACGTAACCACTACTTTCCTCTTGAATACGCTGGTGAATTTTAAATGGGGTTGCTGGTTAAGACATGATTTGGAAGAATGCATGTAATGGGGTGGGTGCTATTCCATTTTACTGTATAGAAATTTTAAAAAGTCTTGTCAAATACATGACATTACAACACAGGAAGCAATGCCCACACAATTCACAACTCACGCAGAGTCCTTCTGGAGCTTTGAAGACCTACGCAAGAGAGGAAAGGCTCTTTTGCATAGCAACCATAATAGCCAGAACATAAGTGAGCAGTTCAGGCCCCAACAGACAGTACAAATAGAAGTGTCCTCCCACTGTCATCTGGGATGAATTGAAGCCAAATTCCACAACGGCATGGAAAAGAGATCCCCAATTTCTCATTCTGTAGCAGCAAAGACACACCACATGTGGCAAAGTCATAGTCTTTATTATTATTTATATTAGTTGCCTTTCAGAGGTAATATACAACAACTAAAAATAAAATTACAACATAACTCAAATGAGATGGCCACATTAAAATCCAACCTCAGCACAGTATAAAAATATAATACCACCACAATTAAATCACCAGATCACACAAAGAACTGTGAAATCTGCCCCTTAGGGTTATAATTTTGCTAAGATTAACAAAATAATTAAACACTATCGAAAAATTAGAAGGGGTAGAGTAGATCCTAAAAGGGAAACATGAGTAGGATAGCCAACAACTCGCTCCACCAGGGCTCTTGTATCTTGGACAGTAGCTTGACAGACTGCATGCGAGCAGCCACAGTGACCCCTGATGAGAGCAGCTCCGTGTTTGAAATGTCTTCAGCTTTGCATAATTATTTGTCATGAAGTTTGAAAAGCCCTCCCTAGAACAGACCAATTTAAAAGCCCATGGGGGAAAAAGCAGAAACATGCTGGGCACTGCTATTAGTCATGGAATGGCCTTCCTTGTGGTCATCATGGAGTATGGTGTGGGATGGATCTTGGGCCTGCAGAAGAGCAGCCTGTGGGTAGCAATGGGAGACAGAGAGACTGAAAGTAATCTGCAACCATCAACATCACACACACACACATCCCTGAATGTATAGTAGATGAAGGAGTTAGCAGGGAAAGAGTAATGTTACCTGAATGCTCTGCCCTTCCAGAGATTGCTGTTGACTGTAAGCCAATGCCTTTGCAATCGCAATGGGGCACTGCAAATAGTGGATGCTTGTTCAGCTCCAAGCTATGATCCTGTAAAGCAAAATGTTTGGCCAGCCATGGCAACCAGTGCCTAACAAGAAGCTTACCTGTTCATGGGGCAATGCCTTCCCCGTGTGGGGGACACACTGATCCCACTGTTGAGGGGAGGGAGAAAGAAGAGTGCTAGACCAATGCAGTTCAGACAAGAGAATTTTAAGATATGATGGTGAGGGGAAGAGATAGGATATAATGTGCCGCCTTCCCTTGCTGACCTGTGTGGTCTGATCTGTCCTGGCAATACAGCTGTTGGAGTAAAGTGGGATTGGATGCTTGGGTCTGGAATCTAAGAGCCAAGCATCCGCTGTAATTCTAAGCAGAGGAACACTAGCAATCTATTCAAGTTACCGGGTGTGTTCTGACACCAAGTTGTTTTGTCCCAAAGGCTCCCACCGTGACCCTTTCTCATCAGTTTCCAGTCAGCTCTGAGCACAGAAAAAAATGTCCACATGTTGTACACCCTAGCATCAGCATTGTGATCTCCCATTGTGAGTTTTATGTACTGGTGTGTGTGCTGTGATTTATTTCCAGACACAGTGTGGGTAATCACTCCTGAATGGTTTTGGTCCAGGATTCCATAGAAACCACCTCCTCCCATATCAGCCAACCTGTACACTAAGATCTAATGAAGATGCTGTTCTCTGTATCCAGCTATGATATAGACGCAACTCATGAAGACTTGAGAAACAGCCTTCTCAGTGGCATCAAAACTCTGGAATTCCTTGATTTAATACACAAGGCTGACACTCTCTTTGACTGCATTTTGCCATACTGTCAATAAACTTCTTCAGGCAAGCATTTCTGTCATGACTTTCATGTATAACTGTATTTATAGTATGTATCTATTTCTTATATTTCATTGCCTTTGAATGCTGTTAGCCATCCAGAAAGGAGGGATATTTTATTTAATTTGTTTAGGTTGACTGATATCCCACATGTCTTCCAGAACTGGGACTGAAGGCCACACACAAAAAGATACATGTACAGATAAAAACAGGTATGTATAAAACCACACAAAATTTCATGTTTATGTATAAAATAAAGTAATCTTTTAATTCTGATATTTCACCATTTTAAAAAAATGACTTTTTAACACTGAACATCTCACTGAGTAACAAGGATCAAAACTGAGCTGAAAAGATCAAACTTTTATTTGGCTGTAATAGAGATTTGCTTTACTACTTTTCTATGCTGCCCTTCTCTAAGATGACACAAAAACAAAGATGCTGGCAGAAGTTAAAAACAACAGTCTAGAATTAAGAACAATCCATTTGAGGAAAATACCTCCCATCACTCATAAATACGGAATGCCTCTCAACATTCATCAGTACAGAAGCAACATATTAAACAAAGCATGAAGAAAACTTATATAACCTCCTATTTCATGATGCTGCATTTTATGCCAGCAGTCAATTTTGATTGGTGCCAATATTTGTATCAAAGATTGCCTAGTACAATTTACAATTGAACAGTATTACAGCACCATATGTTAATGCAATCAGTACTGCCATTTCATGAATTCATTTACAGCATCATAAGATTTTGATAAATGCATACAGTTTCGATTAAGAAAGTAATTTATAAAAAAGAAGTTTTCAAATTTTAATTTGTTAAACGTTAACATAAAGCACCCCTTATTTTTCAGTTTCAGATAAATGTTTGTTGAGTTATACCTCAATCAGAAAGGGATTTTAACCTACACATAATTTTCCAGAAAAGGAATACAGCCATTTGACTATCATTTGATATTTACAAAGGTACCTACGTTTTTTCCTGTGTTCCACTAGACCGCTAGCCTGCTTTGCTGAACATTTTGCAAACCAGTTGTCGCCAAGAAGTACTGTGATTTCATTCGTGTGAACCAATCTTCCTGGCATGAAAGCATGGGGGCCAAAAGGTACCTGTCAGAGCAAAAAAGCCAAGTTAAGAAAACAAGAACTAGTCTACAGAACAAGACTGAAACAATGTTCTCACCCAGTATCTCAACTGTGGCTTGGAGAGTCTCACTGTTCACCATACCTATAGGCAGATATCATATATTTTATTCATTAATAAAAACTGTATTAACTATACCTGAGCTTTCAAGAAGTTTTCACTAATTTTTCAATCCAAGGTGTATGTTTAGCCAACATCAACTGCCCCCAGCCAATGCTGCATCTTGGAAAATTCATCAATATCAATCTACGCTAGAGATGCAAAGAATATTTACACATTTTCTTATCCTTGATGAGACAGCTGTCTTAACAACCGAGTTGTTGAAAACTGTCAACAGGTATGAGATTTTTCATTGTTGAATGAGGGAAAAGGGATGAGAGCTTTTTCTCTCCTCATTTCTGGTGGGTGCTAAACAAAAAAGTGTTCTTTTCTCCACAAAAACATCACTTATTTGCACACATGAACTTTTTGCAAAAATAAAAAATAAAAAATAAAAAATAACATTCTGAAATGCAAAAAAATGTCAAAAATGCACAAGAGCACTAGTAATTTCACCCAGAAGATACTACGTGTTTAAATGTTTCATTCTTATATGCAAGAACAAAATTAAAAGAAATGTACATCCATAGCCTGAGAAGCAAATCACATTTAGACGTGCTTGAAGTTATCAAAGCCACTACTTGATTAAAAAAGTTTTCCAAAAGAGAAATCTGATACCTAGAAAGAAGCACTGGTCTCTCATGTATTAGACAAGGAAATTACTTCTAAAATGTATTAAAACTGAACAGATTGTGTTCAGCAGATGCAGTAATAACCAAATACTTTGCTTTTTTTAGATGTCAATAACAAGAGCAAAACTTGGGAGACACTGAACGTCTGGATTCTTACAGGAAACACTAACATAGTCTATACCAAATTCCATGGGTATAGCCATGTTAATCTTTTGCACTAAATACCTAAGCCTAAAAAATGTATTATAGCATGAATTTTTGAGGACAACAGCTTCATTTTATATAGTGTCACCAAATGAAACTGTTCAAGCAGCCATTCAGTTCATCAAGGTAACAGAGCTTAGTTTCAGCTACTTTTGGTGTTAGCTTGCCAAACTAGTTTAATCTGAATATATGTACAACAGTTCCAGGTTTAATTATTAAAGCCTGCAGTCTGATCCTAGTTGAATCTCATCACACAAGTAGAATCAGAGGCAACTGACATGTCTAGTTATAAGTCATGAAATTCATTTCGTCTTCACTTGGCAGCACTTCAGTTTAAGTACTAGAGATAGAGTACATCCTGCTTTATTACTAACATTTTGAGTACTTAGGACTGCACTAAAAAAAAGTTTTTGAAATCTACAATTCAAATTTCAAAACAGTAAAAGATACATACATTTCTAACAAGAATGTAAGTCCAACACTCCCCAAACCTTATTATACAAAAAACAAGAATAAAAATTTGAAACTTAAAAATGAGTGAATAAGATTGCGTGCTATTTCTCCACTTCACTGAAATTACTATGTATTGCATATTTAATTATAGATTTCCGTATAATAAACAGGCTTTACCAGATGTGCCTGATTTTGTTGAACACTAGTCAAAAATCTGGAGGTTATAATTTATTATAGACTTGAAGTAACTAGATGGGGCGGGGGGGGGAAGAAAACATACATTTACCCCTCTAGACAATCAATCACTGTTAAATGTAATGCCTTAATTGCAATAGTAACATATATCTGATTCAGGTACATTGTTTCAAACCTAACCATGGTCGAAAATAATGAATTCCTCATGGAATTCATTATTTTCTTTTTCAGAGCTGACCATGAGAACAATGTTTGCACCAATGTTAATGCTAACAATGGTTAGCACTTTTCTAATCATGTTTGCAAAGTGTTAGCGCTAACATAGTGCAGAAATATCACACAACCAGTGTTACCAATAAGAAGGAAAGCAGCATGCAAAGGGGAAGCAGAAAGTGGAACATAAACCAATTTGTGAATGGTATATCTACAACGATTGACAGTTAACTCCATCTGCTATTTGCACTCAACTAAACTATACCTACCATAATATCATAAGAAAGTTTATCTGGCAATGTGCTAAGCCGTTCTTGGAGAGCTTCATAGTCACTCTCCACCTTCTTCCTGTTAACAAATTCAAACCAGATAAGTATCAGTCCTAAATCTCACTGAACTTTTAAAAAGTAGATAACCACCAATGATTTTTAAAACAGGCTTTGAATAGAAATATGCAGCAAAACTCAAGGGCATCACTGGGGGTGGGTGGGTGGACCAAGCTAGGTGAGAACTTTAGGATGTCACCAGCACGCAGCACCCCCTCCACACTTACTTTGCTGCACCTGTGCCACTTTAGGCAGGCACAAACCTCTGAAGGGGTTCATGCCTGTCTAGATGGGGTGATAGTGGCACAGCAAGGAAGCACGGCAGGGTGGGGCGGGGCGATGGTTCCTTTCTCTCCCCGGCCAATGGAAAATGGAAAATTCTATTCATAAGTCAACAGGTGAGAATTTCAGACATGATTTCCCTGTCAAGGCTGATAGGGAAACAATCCTATACCCAATGAAAATAAGCACTATTGAATTAAACGTGACTTATTGTTATTCAGGTTTTTTTTTTAAAAAAAAACAATGGATGGAATTACTGTACAACAGAAGTTTCAAGGTGACTGTGAAAGAAGGATCTAGTTCAACTTATTACGGGTCAGAGTTGGTTACCCTACAAGCCTGCCTTCTTTCTGGAGTCTTGCATCCTGCAGATGGTGAGGAATCCCTGCTACATCTGCTCACATTTTGGAGACAATAGCAGGGATTCCCTGGTGCTTCCAAAGGAATCCCAGTTGTTACCGTATATTCCGGCGTATAAGACAACTGGGCGTATAAGACCACCACCCCCAATTTCCAGCCAAAAATCTAGGCTTAGGCATATATTCGCCATTTAAGACCATCCCCCCGATTTGGCTGGCTGGCTGACTGACTGGGGGAACCTTGCCAGCTGATCCTCTTTGTTTCCCAACTCACGAGGATTTCCTCGTGAGTTGGGAAAGCGAACAGGATCAGCTGGCAGAGCTCTCCCAGCCAGTCAGCCCCTCTCTTCAACCTTCTAGTCAAACATGACTGGAAGGTGGAGGAAAGGGGCGAAAATGCCCAGTTTGCCTCAGGAGCCCCCTTCCCTCTGTCTTGGCTCTTCCGAAGAGGACCAAGGCGGGGGAAGTGGGGGGCGGCCGCGGCAAACCCCTCGATTCGCCCCCTCTCCCCACCTTCAATGAAGGGGGGGAGAAGGGGCTAAGATGACCCGTTTGGCTCCACAGCCCCGATCCCTCCTTCTGGGCTCCCTTCCGAAGGGAGCCCAGGAGGAGGACGCGGGGGCTGTGGAGTCAAACGCGGGATTCGCCCCCTCTCCCCACCTTCAAGGAAGAGGGAGCGAATCTAGGGGTTTAACTCGGCAGCCCCAATGCCTCCTTCTGGGCTCCCTGTGCAAGGGAGCCCAGAAGAAGGCATCAGGGCTGCAGAGTAAAACAGGGCATCTTCGCTCGTTCTCCCCAGGAGAAGGGGCGACGATGCCCCGTTTGGCTGCACAGCCCCAATCCCTCCTCCTGGGCTCCCTCCTGGAAGGGAGCCCAGGAGGAGGATGCAGAGGCTGTGCAGCCAAACCCGGGATTCGCCCCCTCTCCTCACCTTCAAGGAAGGTGGGGAGAAGGGGCGAACGTGCCCCATTTGTCTGCACAGCCCCGATCCCTCCTCCTGGGCTCCCTTCCCCTGGCTGCACAGCCTCCGCATCCTCTTTCTGGGCTCCCTTCCAGGAGGGAGCCCAGGAGGAGGATGCGGAGGCTGTGCAGCCAAACAGGGCACGTTCGCCCCTTCAAGGAAGGTGGGGAGAGCGGGCGAATCCCGGGGTTCGGCTCCACAGTCCCGCGTCTTCCTTCTGGGCTCCCTTCGGAAGTGAGCCCAGAAGAAGGGATCGGGGCTGCGGAGCAAAATGGGGCATTTTTGCCCTTTTCCTCCACCTTCAAGGAAGGTGGGGGAAAGGGGCGAATCTAGCAATTTGCCTCGGCTGCTGCAGAGGTGATCAAGCGGTGGCCACGGCAAACCGCAACGCTCGGCACCCTCCTCTATCTTCCATTGCTCCCCAAAGGGGGAGAAGGCAGAGGAGGGGGGCGAATGAACTGCAAAACACTTTGCTTCACCCCCCTGCCCCATCTCTTGCCTCTTTGCTCCATTTGCGAAGAGGTAGGAGATAGGCAGGCAGGCGAAGCAAAGTATATCTGGCGTATAAGACGACTGTCAATTTTGGAGGGCACTTTTGAGTGCTCAAAAGTCATCTTATACGCCGGAATATACGGTACATCTGGCTGGAGATAGGAAAGACGCCTTGACATACTACCAACGGATGCTTGCAGAAGCCTGCTGAATCCCAGTCTAACACCTGAATGGACCTACCCTTTCACACTGTATCCCCAGCTGATTCCTCAAACATGGCTGGAATACAGCAAGGAATCACTGGCCATGCTCACTCACCAATGAGGGTTGAAATCTCCATCTCCCTAAGACTTGCCCCCTTCCAAACCATATCATACCCTTCTATGAAGGATGAGAAAAGGGAAGGATTTAAATTTCACAACTGGTGAAAACTTTTTGAAGGAAGCCCACCCCATCTTGTTTCATTATCTTGGTTTTTGCATGAGACTCAGTCTGGAGGAAAAACAGAACACACTGCACTATGCAACCAACTTTTATGCCAGACTTTAACCTCTATCTACCTGTATATATTATACTTGTTTGAATAGTCCAAGTCTGTAGCAACCAGAAGTGTATTATGAAAAGGCTGATAAATTTTGACTCCAGGAGCACCAGTGGGTACCACCATAATATTCATCTTATTGGAAATTAAAGCAGGATTTGAATTTTAAGCATAGAAAAACATATTATCCTGATATACCGTATTTTTTTGTTACAAACACAGTTACAATTTAATATGATGAGGCATGAGGATGGCTTTGATGCACCCCTTCCTCATTCTTGCAATTCAAGGCTTGCAGCTTATGTGCATTTAAACTGGAAAAAAACCCCCAAAAACCCAAACCAAACATTTGATACACATGAACTATAAATTATTTTCTCAGAGGTCTTTCGGGCATGAAGAAAAAGCCTCTTAAAATAAATTTAAAATGTTATATGCTTGATGGTGTATAACCAAAAGTTTAATCTCTCCACTAAAAGGGACAGTTGCTGCGATTTTGCAATAACCCTGCAGACAATAATCAAGAAAGCTCCTGTTGTTCTCTCTGTAAATTCCTAGTAAACGCAGCATGGATGTAGCATAATTTGGTATCTTTTAAGATCAAGTGTTATCTTTCAATAACTCATAAAAATGGTTAACCATTAAATATACCTTTTCCCATCAAGATACTCATAGGAAACATATTTATCTATGACGTTTTTATTAGCTAAAAAAAGAACACATTGAATAACCAACACCAAGAGAGGCCAGATATAATATTTTAAGGAATAATAGTACCTCTTAAGGCCCAGGTTTACCTACAGATTTCAAACAGTATATTTTCATTGCAAATAATGGTTTTTCTCTAGTTTGTCTGTCTTCAAAGTAAAGACTCACAACCTTTATAAATAGACTTGATTATCTAAATGTTTATACTGTTATTTTTGGATACTTCTCAAAGCCATTTTGATACTCAATAATACTGTACTTTTACAACCAACTATGTTGTTTTATTGGAAGAGTAACAAAAATAAATCATTGAACTCTAGGGTTTATAGCCGTTCATAAGATTTTCTACCAATTATTCTGAGTGGGAAAAGGGGTGAAATGAGCATCTTTTTAAAGAGATATACAAATCTTGAAGTATGATTACTGTGGTGAATTAAAGCAACAGTGTAAGAACTGTGGAGAGTGCAATTTCCACAAGTCAGGGCATAATCAAAATTATGCACCAAAATTAATTATTTGAATTTGGTTTATTTTCTAAAGAATATATGGATGGTACTTTTCTAAAAACAAGCACAGGCTGTTTTCATTGATATTTTAGACATGCAATCAAACATTTTTCACTTACCAGTGCTGAATTTTTTCTTGGCAGCTAGTGACCACCTGTCATTAAAACAGATAACTACTCATGAAAAAACAAGGCTAAACACACAGCTGCAAAGTCAATGTTTCAGAAACTAGAGCAGCAGCTTTACAGATTTGGTAGCATCTTGCTATACATTTTTATTTGTCAGCATAAAGGCGAGGGAATGCTCGCTCTTAAGCAGCACACTTTATCACAACACTCTAATCCAGACTGATAACCACAGAATAAATGGCACCTTCCCCCAACTCATATTTTGATACAATGTATCCTCCATAATGATAGGTTGACACATTATACAAGATAAAACCAGTATTTTCTACAATCTACACATCAGTTTTTAACATTACAGTACATGTTTTGTAGAATAAAGCAAATATAAATTTAGGAGAGGAATGTAAGTCTGTTATGTGTTTTTAAAACAGAATCCATACACACTTCCCCATTTGTACCAATGTATCCCTAAATTTTAATCTCACTTGCTATTTCACTCGAGTGCAGCAAAATTTAAAGTTCTGTAATTACACAAGAAAACATGTATGCATTCTGATTATAATTTCAAAGACAAAAGTGTGCATACAAACAAAATAATAATATAAAATAAGACTTCCAGGAAAAGCAGTATTATTTGGACTTAACTACAGTATATTAAAAGGCCACTTTGTCATCCCCCTTGAGAAAATGAAAACCATCACCCCTATCATCATTGTCATCGTCGTCGTCATCATCCACTATTTATGCTACCAAAACTTGACAGTACTTTAATTCTGTAAAGTACATTCTAGCACCCAAGAAACTATTCTGACTTTTAGTCTTTATACTTCAAGTAGGCAACCAGATGTGTTGGACTAAAACTCCCATCAACTTTAGAAAACACAGCCAATGCCAAAGGAGGGTGGTAGTTGCAGTTTGAAAATATCTGGGAAACAGAAGTTTCTGACGTCTTCTCTACAGAGAGATATGGAAAGAGAGAAACTTGCCATGGTGAGGGAAAGTATCACGCTAAATTCTCCTCTTTACTTTTTTTGCTAAATTCTCCTCTTTACTTTTTTTTTAAAATATAGGAGAGGATGTGGCGCTTGAAAAGAAATACAGAGTCCCAAAATTTTCCAAGGGGATTGGTCACCACTGCAGATGAAAGTATATAGCACTTCGGATATTATTCAGCAAACAAATACAAGCAATGGAAAAATTCGCAGCCTCCAAAGATTGGAATTAAACTCATACAACATTGTGGATAACATGAAGTGAAATGCTTGTATTTCAGTCATTGTATATTAAACGTCTGTAACTCACACACACACACAGCTCACATAATGCTCACGACAGTATTTTCCAGATACAAAACAGTGTGCCTTGAGTACCTGGAAAATAAACTATCTACATAAAATTAACGCCGCTTTGAGGGAAGATGCAGGCTGTGAGCTTTTTATCATGCAATGAACTATGCTGAAAAGTCCTTGAGCAATTTACTAGACAATGTTACATCTGTGAATGTATACAATGTGTCTGCATATTCCTTTGACAATAGTGAGTAGGGGGCCAAAGCACAGGCCAGTAAGACCTAAATGTGAAGCTTCTGCACAGGAATGGGGACTGAACCACATCGGCAGGGCTTTCCATGCTCCCTCTAACCCAAAGGATAGGAGACATGTAGCCCTCCAGATGCAGCTGCCATCAGCCCCAGCCAATGGTCTAACAACAGACAGAGGGGCATACAATTCCCTATCACGGCTTTAAATACCGCTATTCTTGTGCCAAATCTCAAAATCTTTCCCAGAACATTTGGAAACCCTCCAGAGTGGACTCTAAATAGTGTTGCATTCAAAAAGGGCCATGCATAAGAGACATAAGGAACTCATAGGATTTGAACCAGCACATTATAAACCTAAATAAGCTACACTTACACAAATATGTTCCACATTATATCAAATGACCAAACTGATTGTAGGACACTGTAGGATTGTAGGACACAATTCCTACTTCCTCTCCATCTGACTATATGTTTTCAGAAATCACCTTTACAAATATTTGTTTCTCAAACAAGCTAAAACGTGAAAGCAATTAATGGGAACACTTGCCATAAAAAATGCTATGCCTTCAGTGTTCAATGGAACCAGAGGTACAGAGGGTTTTTTTTTAATAAAAAGGAGAAGGGAGGAAGAGAAATGGGATTTAGCAAAAACTGAGATTTGATTTCTATTCAGCTGTTTTGAGATAGATTCTACTACCTGCACTCAGGTAGCAATCTACAATTGCTTTCAGCAGTGTGATGCGGCAGCTAAAAAAAGCCAATGCGATTCTAGGCTGCCTCAATAGGAGTATATTGCCTAGATCAAGGGGAGGAATAGTACCACTCTATTCTGCTTTAGTGAGACCTCACCTTGAGTATTGTGTCCAGTTCTGAGCAACACAATTCCAGAAGGATATGCACAAGCTGGAACATGTCCAGAGGAGGGCAACCAAAATGGTGGGAGGTCTGGAAGCCATGCCTTCTGAGGAGTGGCTTAGGGAACTGGGTATGTTAAGCCTGGGGAAGAGAAGGTTAAGAGGGGACATGATACCCATGTTTAAATATTTGAAGTGATGTCATATTGAGGATGGAGCAGGCTTGTTTTCTGCAGCTCCAGAGACAAGAACATGGAGCAATGGACTCAAACTATAGGAAAAGAGATCCCATCTAAACATTGGGAAGACCTTCCTGACAATAAGAGCTGTTTGGCAGTGAAATGCACTGCCTCGGAATGTGGTGGAATCTCCTTCTTTGGAGGTTTTTAAATAGAGGCTGGATGGCCATCTGTTTGTCTATTCCTGCATGGCAGGGGGTTGGACTGGATGGCCCTTGAGGTATCTTCCAATTCTATGAATCTATGATTCTACAATCCTCTAAGAAATTTGAATTCTAAAAACGTTTTGTATAATTCTAGGATTTTTGTACATGAAGAGCTTGAAAGAATTAGCCTATCCTGGTAAACTGCATGACGTAAACACTGCATATCTGAAGACAAATGTGGTCACCGGTGGCTGATACTTTAGTAGCATACATATGTTAAGTTAACCCTACACTAGTGTATACCTGTTTTTTATTACTGCGGAGGTTGCTATTCCTATCCTTCCTCCACAGTGACCAAAGCTTCCCTTCCCAGACCTACTACAAGCCCCCCCCCCACAACTATTCTTGCCTGGAAGGGGGGAATCACAGAAGTTCCTGGCTATGTCCAGGTAGCCAGACACAAAACAATTAAATACATAAACAGCTGCAACCTGCCGGGGGTCCCAGTGGACTTCAGTAGATGAAGTAATTGCTTTGCATCTGACTACAGGGACATAGCCAGATGCTTTTATGATTCCCACTCTCCGCCAGGCAAGAATGGCAATGGATGGGCAGCTTCAGCAGGTTTAAAGTAGGTCAAGAGGTGGTAAATGGCTCAGTGTTGCAGTAGGTCTGCATGCGGAACTACTATGTTATGCTGTTTACTTCTCCACACTCTTCTAAAAATCAAAGTTCCTTATACAGATTAAATAACAATGAAAATTACTTCCAACAGGAATAATCAAGGGACAGTAAGAGCTGTTGGAGCATACTGGCTGATGGAGCACTACTGCTGGGAGAATGAGGAACCTCCTGTAATCTTGGAGGTTGGTGAATCAAATCCCTTTAGTTTTAGTTCAGCTTTAGTTCAGATATCAAATGAACCATTTTGGGGGGAGGGCATGGTTGCTAGCAAATTATATTCTGCTTTAATATGTAAACTGGGCAAGCAATGGTCATCACAAACCAGTGTGACACTAGTACAAAGTGTTACTTCAAATTCTGGTTTGCAGGTAAACTGTGGTGCAGTAACCATTGTTTACCCAGTTCAGATATTATGTAAACTACTAAGATAGCTGTGCCCGGCATAACATATGCCGTTATAGGAGAGTGTAAAGGTTATAAATTATATATTTATTCATATATTTTATAAATTGTTTTACGTGTTTTTCCTCAGAACCATTTCACACAGTTCAGCTACATGGTATTATTTTAGGAAAAAATATTGCTTTGTTTTACATGTGGTTGGTGAGTGGCTGAGGGAGTGAGAGGGGCAAGGAGCCCTTGTGAGGCTGGGGATGTAGCTGCAGATTGAGTGGAAGGATTGTGAGGGGGAGAGGGAATTGGCACATGGGTGATGACTGGCTGAGGGAATGAGAGGAGGGAGGGGACTGGTTGGGTATGTTTCATAAGCAGCCAATCAGCACACTGGGAAAGGAAACATACACAAGAGTTTTAGATAGATAAACAGATAGATAGGTAGATAGGTAGATGGCTGGCTACTGAGAATCAAGAAGTGGAAGGTCAAAATCAAAAAGGCAAGAAGAGTGTAAAGATGAACCATTTCTCAGGTGCATCCATCCTATCTGCAATGTAGGAATAATGTTATCATGCCTACCTACAGGATGTAATAAGACAGGAACATAGATGTGCTACAGAAATCCTACTATTATGACAATTACTACTAAGGAATGGCCATAATAAGTAATGCCACGGGGAAGAGAAGAACGAATGACAAAAATCTGTATGAAATTCTTTAAGAAAGTTCCAGTTTAAATGCCCCCTTTCTAGATGTGAGAAGAAGAAAGAGCTGAACAGGAAACTTCCCATTCCCAGTGCATGACTTTCCAAGCATGAAGTGAGCTAAAGGCACAAAAAGCAAAAGCCCTGCAAACCGTGAAGTGCAGCGTGTTCATTAACCTCTACATGATAATCCTTTCGTAGCTGCATATTAACTAGTTACATATTCATAATCATTTACATTATTTAGAAGACCTTCTATGAAAATTTCCAGGCGATATCCATTAGCTGCAATGTTAAAGGTTACTCAAGATAGTCTGCTTAATGTTTCCAGGAAGCTTTTTTTAATTAGCAAATATGTAAATTGGAAGCATATGCTTCCCCCCCCTTTTGGTATTTTTTGGGGGGCAGAAATGGGCCATCAGTAGAAAAGCATACGGACATATGTTTTCATCAATTCTTAGCTCCGTAGACATAAATCATCAACACCAATGCATTTTATCTGGATTCTTGTGAAGGGAGAAAAGAAAAATATACTTCTTAACCAGGGACAGGCAAAGTGTAGTTTCCCTGGCCCCCATTTTTGCAGCCCCTGTAGCCCCCCATCAGTCTCCCAAAGTCTCCAACTCCACCAATGTAAACATATTTGTCATGATTTCTGGGAAACTGTCCCCCAAAACTACAGAGAAAAGTCCCCAAATGTGTAAAAACCCATAAAAATACCCCCCATCGCACCAGCGCTCAAGAACCCTGTACGATTCCCACCACCACCACTCTACTTCCTGTCATCACTTTGCGAAAGACTGTAGAGCAAAATAAGCATTTTGGTTTGCTGTGGGCTGGGTGCCCTGGAAATGTCAAGAACTGAAGTATGGACTTGTTGCATATAGAGCGTGTGGACTATTAATGAGATACCGCTCTTTTCAGGTTCAGTAAGACAATTCAGCCTCACTTTTGCATATTCTAAAATCATTTATTGGCAAATATTTTGAAATGAAGCAGATCAGAATCTACTATGGTAAAATTATAGATATATAAACAAATAATACTCAAGAAACTTTCAGAGCAAAACAAATGAGATGTCCGAAACCAGCAGCAAACTCATTCTCTAAGCTGGATCCTTGTGGAACCAAATGAGTACCTAGAAAATAAGATCCTGGTTTCCTAACAGAAACAAGCTTTAGAGAGTCCTGAGCTCAGGAGATCCCTGTTTCTTTCACTTGGCCTAAGCACTAAGGCTCTGTGCATGAGAAGGCTATTATTGTCATCACCACCATCATCACCATTATCATCACCATCACCATAATTATTGAATTATTTAATTATATAGCACCATCACTGTACATGCTGCTTTACAAGTACAGTTGTACCTTCACATTCGCTGGGGTTTGGTTCCAGGACCTCCCGTGAATACCCAAATCCGTGATTACTCAAGTCCCATTATATGCAATGGCATAGCAAAATGGTGTCCCTTATATATGATGGCAAAATCAAGGTTTGCTTTTAGGATTATTATTTTTTAAAGAATATTTTCAAGCCATGAATAGTTAAAACCGTGAATGCCACATCCGTGAATGTGGAGGGATAACTGTAAAAGAAAAACAAAGCTGTTCCCAGCCCTCAGGCTTACAACCTAATTAAGACATGACACACAAGGAAAAGGGGATGGCCATGGGAGGAGATTCCAGTAGATACTGCCTCTTCTTCTCTTTCTCGGAGGCCATAGCAGTTGCAGTTGGGATGGAGAGGAGGGCCTTTCATCTGCTTCTGGGCCTAGGCATGAAGGAGCTGTGTCTGTCTCTTCCTCTCTCCCTCCATGGCCAGGGAAATGGGAGTTGGCATGGAGGGAAGGGGCTTTCATCTGCTTCTGGTATCATCAGGTATCACTGGGTTTTGGGACCTCCCCAAGATTTGTGAAATTACAGGTCATGTCTCCCTGCATATCGACAGGGGATAAGTTCCCAGACTTACTGTTTATAAATGAAACTGCAGATAATAGCAAACCCTATTAAAATAAAGAGCTTCTGGTACAAACATACCATAGAGTTGCATTAGAAGACCTAGCGATTCCTAGATAGGACACCTCTCTAGGCATTTCCCAGCACAACTCTATGGTATGTTTGCTATATTACAGATGGGTAATGCAAGCCATGGCTTTCAAATCCAATGCAAACCATGATTTTACTTACTAGCATACGGTCAATTTTTAGTCATAGATTAGGTATTCAGATATAAGATTTAATTAAGGTAAAGCAAAATAAACCCTGGATAAGCCAGTGTAGGATAGTGGTTTGAACATTGGACTACAACTCTGGGCACCAAGGTTCAAATCCCCACTCAGCCATGGAACCCACTGGGTAACCTTGGGCAAGTAACACTCTCTCAGCCTCAAAGGCAGGCAATGGCAAACCCCCTCTGAATAAATCTTGTCCAGAAAGCTCCATGGTAGGTTCACCTCAGAGTCACCATAAGTTAGAAATGACTTGAAGGCATATGACAACAACAACAAAGCTTCATACCTGCAACAAAACAAGAGCCTGGTTTTTCCTCATCTTTGGGCATAAGCAATATACATGCAAATGTATATAGTTATCATTACTTTATTTAGGTGGTCCTTTAAAAGTGTAATTAAACTATACTTGCAGCAATCATAATAATTTTCATCAAGCTTTTGTTGCTGTTTGCTGTCAAGTTGGCTTTGACTTAAAGCAGAGCATGCATGTAGAAATGCATTTGAATCTGCAAGTGAAATGAGACAAGACAAGCATCACTTTTGTGGGTCAACAATAAACTACTGCTATTTATTTATTTCTCCAGGTTTTCAAAATGCTTCCTTGCACTTAAAGAGAATGCATCAAGTGCTTCAAAGAGGTCCTTCTCATTTTATCTGTATTTATAATACGTAGGAGCCACAAGGGGGCACTATTCTATGAATCCCCACCCATACACAAGCAAATGAACAAGTGTAGAGTAACAATAGCATTTTATGCATGTAGATTTTGAAGAACTAAGTGCACATGCTTGAATGCTGTTTCAATTCTCTAAACCTGAAGTCTCAATATATGAATGGAGGTGAGTATGGCAATTATTTTCTCTTAGGCAGAAACAGAAAGCTTAAAACAATGCACCAGTTATTGAAGTTAGAGCTAGAATTCAATAAATCTAATTCACTGAGCTCAATACAATGTCTAAGACTGAGGTTCCAAACATGCATAAGAATTCAACCTTATATGGAAAAATTAATCCTAGAGAATACAGAACTGTTATTCAGGATTGATAAGAGAGACTGACAGACCTCTAGCTCAATAATTTATCAACTTTATATTATTATCATCATTTCTACCTAACTGGACACTCAAAAGAGGCATCCTACTGAAAAGGGAATGTAAAAAGGGTTCTCCATTTCCAATATTTGACTTTCCTTGAACTAAACAACTTACTTCTTAATTAGAATCAAAAAGTGAATTAGAATTAGAATAAGAAAACATATCATTTTCAGCTGAGATGATGCCACCAATTACACCTTTTAAAATGTTGTTATATCTGTATTTTTTAAATTATCTGGTGTAAACTGCTTTGTAGAATAAGAAAAGCAGTAAGCAAAAAATAAATGAAATTTGCCAGTAAGGATTTCAAACATGAAACCGTACCACCATTCTGCAGATTTTCTGAAATATATTTTTGGCCAGGGGTATCAGTTTGCAAGCAACATCTCAGTCTGGAGAAACCAAGATCATCATGATTACTTAAAAGTAAACCCTAGTCAGTTCAACAGGACCTACTCTCTGGAGGATGTATTTAGTCACAACTGAAGCCTTAACCATTTTCTGGAAATCCTGATCTAATTTTAACATCGACAGTAAATTTTCCTGAGGGCTAGAGCAAAGGAAAAGCATTCAGTGTAAACTTCCTCATCTGTAAAATGGGAAGAGGAGGCAATTACTTCTCCACCTCATGGAAATTATTATTAATTAATGTCTTTGAAGATGTGAAGCACAGTTAAGTGCTTAAGAGTATTATTTACCACTTGAAAAGTTATCCGAATATGAGCAAATAGGAGAGTAATTTGAGGCTGTTTAACCTTGAATTAAGCTCTATATTAAACATTTAAATGCTTCCACTTCTTAATAGAAAGCCAGCAGTTAAAAGTGCTATTAAAACCCCCTAAATTTCATCTGTAAGTGAATACAACTCAATACAGGATTGTACCCACAGAAACTGCACATGTGAAGGAAACAAATAAAGTACCAAAAACAAAACAAAGACATTTAAATCTATAATATTAGTGAATTAGGAATTCACTCTGCTGTTTAGGATTGCGTATAGCCGTATTCATTATTAGATCTGATAAGCCAGATTGAACACTATGTATAACAGAATATAAGTGCATTTGAGCAGCACTGCAACTTTTACAGCAATTAATAAACAAACCAAGGATAATCTTGCCATGCAAAACTGAAGTTAATAATGTCATCACAAAACTAAAACTTTGCACAGCAGAAATAGTGAGAAGGAATTTGGGGCCATCTGACAAGACTGGATCATCCTGTATGATGAACTTGCTTGTGCCCTGACATCCTCACAGGAGGCCCTTCTCTCAGCCCCACCTTCACAGGCACAGCTGGTAGGGACACCGAGGACCTTCTTGATGTCTGTCCAAAGTTCTGGAACTGCCTTTTCAGAGAAGCCAGACTGGCCTCTTCCTTGCAATCTTTTTATCAGCAGACAAACCTGACTTTTTTATTCTGATAGGGTTTTAGAAATGAAGGTTTTTAATGAAAGGGCTTTTGAAAAGGTGCTGTATTGGTTTCAGTGAACTGTTTCAAAACTGCTTTTTTTACTCCTTTTGAGTGTTTCTTTTTAAATTGTTTTAATATTGTGAATAATTTAATTGTTTTAATGTAGACTTTTGTATGTTTTTTGCTATACTGTACTTGTTTTTTAAAAAATTGCAGGCTACCTCGAGTCCCAATTTTGGGGGAAAGGAAAGGTATGAATAAAGGAGGAGGTGGAAATGATGGTGATGGTGATGATGATGAAAAGGGAGCTCTGTATTAACAACTGCAACCCTCCTACACCTTGCTTCATGAACTCAAAACAGAAAAGCCCTGAAAACTGTACATGGAGTAAATTCATTAACCTCCAGCTCCTGAGCATCACATCTTCCAGATGTTTTTTGGCCCACAACTCCATTAGCCTCACTTACAAACAAATGTGAGTGATGTCCTACACACACACACACACACACACACACAAACAAGCTGAGGTTTCACGACTCCCTCTCTAACTTAGTGGTTTTAGAGAACTCTTTCCAAGATGGATGTGAGTTCATTGTAAAGAGTTCAGGGTACACAACCTATTTGCGCAAACCATCAGTCAGGCCTGTTGAAGCAACATGTTATTATTCTACACAAGCGATACAACCTAACAACATCAAACAAGCTGTCCCTGAGGGAAGCTGCTGCACTCTTATTAAACTTTTCACAAGAGGATTCTGTGATCAGGAAGCCAGTTGGAAAATAATGGGTCTACTAATATAAGCAGAATCACAGAGGTGGGGAACCACCTGACTCCAAGGCTTAGGTCTCCCTGAAGCAGTAAATCTGTATCTAGGCCACACCATGTCAGGCTGCAAGAGATGATATACAGTACATGATTTTAAAATCCTTCATAGAAAACAAAAAGAAAATTGACCTGACCTAAGCTAGAATACTTAAAACTAGGACATAATCTTCCTTTTTTCTGTATGAAAGAGTCAGGTGAGACTTCACCTGTAGTCTGAGGTGGTACAGCCCAGATACATGTTTACACTTTAGTAAGAACTAGTTCCCGTATCATGAGGGAGATGACCAAGTGTTTAGTCAAGTAGTCAATGAAGAAGCACAGACCACTAACTCCACCTAACAGTGTTGGACTTGACTACAGGTCGATCCCCATATCCATGGGAGATATATACATTCCAAGACACACACACCCGTGGATACTTGAAACCATGGATAATCACGAACTTTATTATTTTCAATGAGACGAATGCTGGAAGTTGATCATAGATCACATTGGAGGACCTAGAAATGCCTAGAGAGAACGTATTTTTTGGATGTGGATAAGTGAAACTGTGGATACCAAATCTGTTGATATGGGGGTCAACCTATATAATAAGGAAAACTTTATATATCTGGACATATGAGTATATACACAACATACCACAGTGCCAGTATATAAACAATCCACTTCTTCAGGAAAGCAAGTATTCCACCCTAGAAAAACAACTACTGTATAGCCAGGATATAGGTTCCAAACAAGTGATGCACATGGAAACCTTCATGTCCACATAACAGTTTTTTGGTTCCTAAGATTTTTTTTGGTTCCTAACATCTCAGAAGCTGATTCTGAAACCTGAATTCAGAACACCTTCCAGTCAACTGTTGTTTAAATCTGAGCTTGAGCACAATGATTAGAGGCCTTGCCTAGCAGGGTACAAAAATGTAATCTCCTATCATATTTGTAGCGAACAGGATGTGTGTGTTTTGTTGGTAGTAAACTAAGAAACACAGCTCCATACTCATCATTCTTTTGAATAACTTACAATGGTGCTTATCTATGTATTTCCAGACCTGGCATATGTGTTGTCTCATATCTCACACACTCACCAGACAAAAACAACAACAAAACAAATCAGAGCACCCAAATAGACATTTTAGTGGAATGTTATGTATTGGAATAAGATTGTGCTAATTTATAAATACAGATTTTAATTTATAAATCTGCAAGCCTAGATTTGCAGCCTTCTACCATGTCCCAATGAAATTTTACGCATATTTGGTAGAAGCACACCTCACTGAGCTCTGTAGGACTTACCTCTGAGTAAAACTTCATCAGATGGGGGTCCATGACCCAATTCATCTCGTAATCACTGCATTCAAGATGTGTGCACACAACTACCAAGTAAAGTATGCAGATGCTCTTAAGGATTCTATAATTTTTTTTTTCGTACACTCATGGTTCTTAATCTTTGTTTCTTCCTGGTGGGCTGGCCTTCAGCTCCCCGAGTCAAGCACTGGCCAAGCTGGCTTTAGCTGCTGGGAGCTAAAATCCAAGCACTTGGACAAATAAAGTTCAAGAATGATTCGAGAATAACTATAGTAGATTGTTTCTTTTGCAATTTCTAGCAAAAAAATTAAGGCCTCTTTACCTAAGGATGCTTTCCCTGAATATACAGTGGGCCCTTGGTGAGGTTTTGGTACAAGGTAAGATAGAGAGCTGGAGTTGTGTTGTTGGCAGACCAGAGGAAGAGCGAGCAGGGGGGAGGCGAGTGTGGGTAGGGGGCGTGCTTAGTGTGCTGGAGCAGCAGTTATGGCTTCGGCTTGGGAAAGAAGACCTTACTGCTTTAAACGGGCAGCATTGTTTTGGTGCAAGGTAAGAAAGCAAGCTGGAGTTGTTTTGCTGCCAGGAGAGGAGGAGGGGGGTATTGGAGTTCAGCTAGTTGAGCAGCAGCTACATAATCAAAACTGCAAATGTGAAACCCACTAACGTGTGGGGCCGAATGTAGTTTGGATGCAACATTAGAACAGTCAGCATGCATTCACATAAGCCTTAGCTCCTACTCTTTTCGTTCCCTCTTATGGCACAGCCATGAAATCAGGTTGCAACAGCATGTCTGCAGTTAACACAGACAATAAATAAAGCCTGAGCAGGAGGGAGTGCAGGATCCTACTCTAGGTGATCCTAGTACAGCCAAGCATCTGCCTTTCACAGGCAAGGTAAACAGCAGCTGCCTCCAGAAGCGCTTACTGAGCAAAATAGAGAGAAAAAGGAAAGTAGACCAGTTTGCCTCACCAGCTACATTCAGCATGTTTAAAAAAAAAAAAAGAGGGTAGCTCTGTAAGCTGAACAACCAAAATGGAAATTCTAAGAAAAATGGAGGCCAGTGAAAGAAAAACCATCCCTAGATGCATTTTACAAGCTTTCAGGTGTTTTCTAGAAGCTTCGAAATGCTTTTGTTTACTTATGCAAGGCTTACCTGACCAGGTTGTTTTGTTTCACGTACACATATGGTTATTTTTGAATTAGAAGTTTGCTGAAATACAGAATCATCCAGTCGGAAGAGACCACGAGGGCCTTCCAGTCCAACCCCCTGCCATGCACAAATACACAATCAAAGCACTTCTGATAGATGGCCATCCAGTTTCTGTTAAAAAAAAAAAACTTCCAAAGAAGGAGACTCCACCACACTCCAACAGCTCTTACATCAAGAAGTTCTTCCTAATGGGTGGAATCTCTCCCTGTAGTCTGAATCCACTGTTTTGTGTCCTAGTCTCTAGAGCAGAAGAAAACTAGCTTGCTCCATCTTCAATAGGGCATCCTTTCAAAATATTTAAATATGGCTATCATGTCACCTCTTAACCTTCTCTTTTCCAAGCTAAACATACCCAGCCCCCTAAGCCGCTCCTCATAGGGCATGGCTTCCAGACGTTTTACCATTTTGGTTGCCCTCTTCTGGACACGTTCCAGCTTGTCAATATCCTTCTTGAACTGTGGTGCCCAGAACTGGAGACAGTATTAAGGGTGAGATCTGACCAAAGCAGAATAAAGTGGTTCTATTACTTCCCTCGATCTAAACACTATACGCATATTGACACAGCCTAGAATCACATTTTTTAAAAGAACATGGCTTATGTTATGTTATGCTTAAATCAGGCCACCAGCTCTTATTTCAATTAGAAGCAAAATGTATAAGATTTACAAAGTTCCTAGGAGAGCTAATATATTCTGAATAATCTCCCTTTTTGCAACAAACTCTTTTTAAAAAGCTTTAAATGCTCAACACTGAAAACTGTACAGCTTAAAGCACTAAAAATAGATTTTACCTCACTTCCTCTGTTCAATGTAAGAACTTTTAGTAAATAAAACAGAATAATGAACTGCAGTTTGTGTATAAATTATCATTAGTTTAGCAAATACAGGGAACTACATATTAGTACCTTCAGCTTTAAGGAGATTATACTGTATTTCTTGTGCAAACAAGTGAACTTGATGTTCCAAGCATTCAAGCATCTCAACCACAATTCTTTCTACAAAAACATAATGAACTTTTAAAGGACAGGTACTCTCAGGTAAATGTCATTATTACATGGTCTGTGGTAATGTGTTTTATATCTCAGTTCCTGACAGCAAGAATTACATACAATCACTTTACCTATCCTCACTACAAATTAACACTACGTCTTCCAAATTGGCAGCCAACCCCTCTAAACAAAAACAAAACACTAAGGAACTAATCTCCTCAACATGACAAGCTTTCCAGCAGGATGTTACACCCCATAGTAAGAATGGAACTTAAAGCAGTCAGAAACAAATTATGACAGGAATCCTCCACTTTTAACAATTTTTATAAGTCCAGATGGGTCACATGAAGAGTGTTATACATTATACACAAAAATGTAGGCCCCTTCCCCTGCAGCTGACCTTCAGAATCTGCCACAATCACCCAAAGCCTTCAAGCAAAAAACAACAACTCTGTTTTGCCTACTGATTACCAGTACCGTACTTAAAGTGGAGAAAATCCTGGACATACTTGAAATAAATAAAAGCCCTGAGATAATAACCTTTGTTAGCTAAAACGTATATTAATAGTATCACAACAGGTGAATTAACGCATCCCCCCCCCAAAAAAAACAATAATCTAACTTTATTGTTGTTCTACAGGAGGAGCTAGGACTTCATCATTGGACATATTAGTTGTACCAACAACATCTGCAGGCCACAGATTCCTCACCGCTTCTTCTATTCTGGTTTCAGTTCAAAGAGCTGGATCACACATTGGTCAGTGTTTGGTGTTGCCTGAGGTAATGGTTTACATGTATGGTTACGTGTATGAACAATTCAAGGTGACTATGGACAGAACTTGCATGTTATTGTACATGACCTCAAATGTATGAAATCCATCCATACATTGGCCTACAAGAGATCAAATGATGAAGGGAGGTGGTGGTGAAACAGCCCAAGTAGAGATAGAATGGGGAAAATTTCACTCTGCAGTTTAGGGTTTAGATCCAGTTTAACTTGCCTCTGTTTCTAGCATTTCAGAGAAAACCAAGCATGCTTGCTACATATTATGGCACTTATTTACACAATAGATTGTAATGATCTGAAAACAGCCCAGATGGTGCAGCAGCAAACATATGGGGAACCTTTCATTAAGTGATTTTGAAGTGATTTGGTTTAAAAGAAATAACACAAAAATAGCTTATCAGTGTTTCTGAGTTTTTACAGAACTCTAAAGTGAGAAGTAGACCAAACCATTTTGGTAACAGTTAGCCTACCAGGGTCAAAAGGATGTAATAAATAAACAAACCTTTCCAAGCACTGAGGGTGGTACAGTATTTCTTTTCTCAGTTGCAGAAAATGGCATGAAAAAGTTTGTGAATCCCTTCATTCGTTGTCTACTGTTTTCATCTTGTTTTAAAAGATGTATACCTCATCTTTCAATATAAATCAGGGAGGGCAAAGTGCAGCCCTTGGGCCACATGAGGCCTCCAAAGCTGTTTGGCAACCCAGACTCCCAAGACTGTCCTTTTTCTGTCCAAAGAGACTGGGTGAATTGTGTCTCTCAGAAACCTCCAGGTACAACAATTCATCTTTTCAATAGGTTGCAAAGCCTCCTTGCATTGTTGAACATTTTTTTAAAATCTACCAATAATGTCTGGTTTTCTTATTTCATTTTTGCTGGTCTACATCTAATTTAAACAGTACTCAGGGATGTTTACACTGCCCAAACTCATTGAGAGAGAGAGAGTACAAACCTTCTCATATGCAAACCTATGCCTATCCCTCCCTTTCACAGTAAAAAGGAATATTTTAAACAATAATTAGTCAAAAACAGTTACTGAGTTACTGGAAACAGCCCATAGATTTCTGTTTTTCAATATCTGCTTTTTTTATCAACATACTGATTGCTTTTAATAAAAATAAATTAGGGGCAAAATAGTAAGATCCCATGACCATCAGCAACCCCAACAGCTGTTTATTCAGAAAGTTTGATGGAATCTAAACCACCAAATGTAAAACTCAGAGGTGCACTGCGGGTGATATACAAACAAGAAATTATACAAACAAGTGAAAATGACATTGCCAAGTAAAAAGAAAAGAAAAGCAAAAGTCTCAGCTACATCTTTATCTAACTTCAAAACCTGGCTGATAGCTCTCTCTCCTCAACTATATAGCTGACAGAAACATTCAACATTGTGTATTAAAACAGATATAAAAACTGAAAATCATAAACATTCTAGAGTAACATCCAGTGTCTTTTCTGTAGCTGTAAACCTTTAATTCCCTGGATACAAAATAATGCACATACTGTATTTCAGTTTTAGAAGAATTGCTGTGATTTGGCAGCCATTTGGGATTTTTAAATTTTCCTTTTATCAGAGAGACACCAAACTACAGATCATGTAACATCTGCAGCTAGCACATTTGGTTTCCTAGCACAGTGTCTGCACTGTTGCCCCAAATAAATTTCAATTGAGCACTATTTGGTAGATCCGATTTCCTCAAGAACAAAGAAATTTCTCTGACTATACCCCAATAAGAAAGCTGTCAATCTATTTCTGCCCACCCCTGCCTTATACAGGGTCTGAGGCAAGCCCAGGGTAAATTTCCTTTCTTCAGGAAGCACAGCTTTAACTAACAGTTGAGGGCAGGACATCTCATACAGTTCTTATTATTGTAGTCTAATTAAGAATTAGGTTTGCAGTATCACCTTAATTTTACTGTTTGTGACATGATAGATATTGTAGGCAAACTTGGCATTTTGAACATTGATTTCTGTTGTTGTTTCAGATCTTGAGAATATTTTTTTAAATGTTTCTTCCATAAGCACTGGGCCTGTGGCTGAGGGAGCCAATGTTTTTACATTGGGTTATTATATTCTTGCTATCTCAAACAGAAAAGGTCAGTTTACATAAACACATGAATACTAAAGTTCCAACTCGTGAGTCAGTTATCTCATCAACTCTGACTATTGTATATTAATCCTATTGTTGTTAATACTCTGAACTATGACAAAACAAAACCGTGGTTATTTTAGATCTCTGAAATTAAACTGATATCTGGCTCTAACTACCACATTTTAGTTTTAGTTCCTCACTGTTACTTATATAAACCAAGGAAGCAGCACAGAATGCATGAAAGTAAATCTGGGAACAAGAGTATTTCCTTTGTAAGCTAAATTAAACTTTCCACAAAGAAAACTAGATCACGGGTGTGTGTGTGTATCCAAACAGTGCCATTAAAGCAACTCATTCAGGTCAAGTATTAACATGTTCTGCTCCTACACCTTTCCACCACTGGTTCTGTGCAGAAAAATGGAAGGCTATAGAATATACCTAGCAGAAAATACCATACAATCTGCAAGGACTGTCTGTTCTATTCTTTCTGCTACATTCTCATTCCAGCAGACATAACATCTATGTACTCCCTGGCAAGTTATAGCAAGTCCATCAACCTCAAATTCTAGCTTGCAGACTATCAGATTTCTCATACTGTACACAGGTTGCCTTACTATGCTCTTTTCATACCATGGGCATGGATACATAGGTACTGCATGCACAGACATTATGCCCCGATTCATATATTCAGCTGGGGGAGATGCTTATGAAAATACAACACGAGTCTGTAACTCTATCACAAAGTTAGTCACCAATATAACACACATCTTCAGTATGAGTACAGGCCCACAAGATGTGATCTTCTTATGTGGACCAGGTCTATGCACAACTTATATTCAGATAGATGACCCAGTGCTCTCTACCTCACAATGTCAAGGATATCTGCCCCTGAAAGTATGAAGCACAGTAAATACATTAATACATCTGGAATACTGTGTCCAGTTCTGGGCACCAAAATTCAGGAAGGATATTGAGAAGCTGGAACGTACCCAGAGGACGGTGACCAAAATGGTAAAAAGTCTGGAAGCCATGCCCTATTAGAAGCAGCTTAGGGAGCTGGGCGTGTTTAGTCTGGAGAAGGCTGAGAGGTGACATGATAGCCATGTTTAAATATTTGAAGGGATGTCATACTGAGGATGGGGCAAGCTTGTTTTCTGCTGCTCCAGAGGCTAGGACATGGAGCAATGGACACAAACTACAGGAAAAGATTCTACCTAAACATTAGGAAGAACTTCCTGACAGTAAGAGCTGTTCAGAAGTGGAATACACTACCTCGGAGTGTGGTAGAGTCTCCTTCTTCGGAGGTTTTTAAATGGAGGCTGGATGGCTACCTGTCGTGAATGATTTGATTGTGTATTCCTACATAGCAGAATGAGGTTGGACGAGATGGCCCTTGTGGTCTCTTCCAACTCTATGATTCTATGATTCTAATGTTTCCCAAAAAAACATCTGCACAATTTCTCACCTTTTTGGTCCTAGCATATGCTCCCTATGGTCCATACATCACCTACTGCCAACAGTCATCCACAATTAGCACAGAACCTTCACTGTGCATAGTGTGAAAATAATCAGTTTATCCTCATCTTGCAGCTCTGCTTTACACCTAGGGCCTAGAGAAATATGTGAGTTCTCCAACAAAATGTTACAGGACATCACCTCTAACATGAGGAGGTTCTAGCTGGTCAGCTATGTCCTTTTGCAGAATACTTCATGGTATTCTCTTTCATGCACATCCACACACAATTTCTGTTTTTCTTTTTCCTACTCATATTCAAGATTCTGTGCTTTATGAGCATACTAATCCTCTTCACACTGTTTGGGAAAGAGTTGCCCTGTCAGTTAAAAAGTTATTCTTTATTTCCACAAACCTCAGGAGACTTTAAAGCATTTTGAATCCTCTTTTTGTTTCAGCTCTATTTCTGTCTCCAGTTTCAGAGTGTGCTGTCTATGGAAGTGATACAGAATCTGGCCTAACAAGACAAATCCATCTTCACCCAGTTATGATGTACTCAGGTAAGGGTGAGAATCATGCAGCCATCCAGATGTTGTAAGGCTGCACCTCCTCGCATCCCTCACCACAACCTATTCTAGTAAGGACTGTTGGGAATTTTTGGGACAATAACATCTGGAGATTCACATGATTTCCACCCCTTTATTAAAAGGTAGTCACTATCAACCACCACTTAACACTGGCCTTACAGTTAGATTCATTGTATAAAATTAGCTATTAGATGGCCCTGGCCTTTCAGTATATGTATGTGCAAACTCACTGACAAAACCACTGTAGCACACAACCCCATCTTTTCATTTTCCTTGTCATAATAAGCTGAAAAACTGTATCATAAGGTCCCTGTGGCTCATTCAAGGTCACTACAGTAGGACCCCCATGTCCATGAGGGATTGGTTCTGGGACCCCCACCCCGCGGATACCAAAAACTGCTGATAACAGTGAACGCCATTGAATATAATGGTACTTCTAGTTTAAAATACCATAGAGTTGCCTTGGAGGACCTAGAAAACATCTAGAGAGGATGCCTCTCTAGACATTTTCTAGGAAGACTCTATGGTAGGTGTGCTGTTTTGTGTCTGCAGATACGGGGGCCCTACTGTACTTGCAAAAAAAAGTCATTTTCTCCTCTGTCTGTGCACACAGGTAACTCTCTTTTACAACATGTCAATATGGCAACACTACAAGCATACGTTCCTCATTCCATGCAACCACTAATGCACATTAGAATTTGTACCAACCCTATACATGAAATGAAGAGGGGGAGGGTATTCCCCTTTTAAAACTGTATGTAAGACCACATAGGTTAAGCAGGATGTTAACTCCATAACTTCTACAATATGTCCTTGACAACAGTATGCACAAGTATCATGGTAATGACTAAAGAAGGCTTAAAGGTAAAGTTTGTTATTACCTGCACAATGGCTGCAAGTACAATAAGTTTATGGCTGGGAGGACAATGAATGAAGGGAAGGCCAGTATGGCCTAAGCATTCTTAACGAAATCCTATGTATACTCTTACTAGGGAATGAAACTTTTACACCATCATGGATGGGTTTGCACTGCAGATCTCACAGACGGATTACAGCAAATTGTGTCTACAAGTACATCATGGTGACTCAGCTAATACTTTTGAAAATGTGCCACTAAAAACATGAGGTGCTTTTAAACCAGCTAGAAAGCAAGGACAGAAACAAACAGAGAGATCTCCAGCCTCATCCTATGCATTGTGGTACAATTGCTGAAAAGTGTCAAACTGGACTGAACAAACTCAAGTTAAAATCTCCACTTAGCCATGAAACTGGACCATTAGACAAGCAACCCTCATTTACAGGGTTGTTTTGAAGGAGATATACAGGACGAAGCAAAGGTCACTTGACAGTTGTATTTATTGATAAAAATAAAAATCTGTAAATTAATAGCAAAGAAATGAAGAAATGAGTTAAACTGGTAGCAAAATCAATTAATTACTATATGGATAGGTATGTTATCCCAACCTTTTCCATGGATGTTCAGAGTAGGGAGATTATTACATGGCTAAAATATTCCAGAACAGTGACGACAGAAGATCGCTAAAAGGCTTACCTTTTACACGACGTCATCCCTGTTCTGGGATGCTCCCATTCTGCTCCTGTTCCTCCCCCATTTCCTCTTATTCACGGAAAAATCCGTGAACAAGAGGCCCGTTCCATTATTATAACGGAACGACGAGCAAGTGAACAGGAGCCCTGTTGTGCTCCCGAGACAACAACGGGATGTGACGTCACCGGGAGGTCCCTGCCGGACACTTCCAGGTGCTATCGGGACAGAAAGGTAAGTTTAAAAAAAATCCCCTCCCCGGGTAGCTGTTTCTTTTTTAAATGTGTTTTAGTGCTTGCTTTTGTTTTTGACAGCTGGGGGGGGGTCTTTTAAAATTTCTCTCCTAGCCTTTCTATTGCGAAAACAGCCTTTATTCTGCACCAGGAATGGGAGAGGGGCAGGTGGGGGGTAGCGGGACAGAAACAGACCCAAAGGGTCCGTCTGATAATCTCCTAGGTCACAGTCAAGTGACTTTTGCCTCACCCTGTATATCACTTTAAACTCCTCAGAGCAACCATGGCAGTATTAATGTAAAATAAACCATTGTATGCCCACTGATTTCTGTAGAGTGGCCTATGGGGGAAGGGGATATCTGAAGGTGCTTTCACCTACAGTTTATGTTTTACGCTATGCAGAGAATACCTGTTACAGGAGGGGGCGTAAACAAATGATGTTTGCTAAAGCATTAAATAATAATATTATAATTAAATAGATAAATAATGCATACAGCAATAAAAGCAGGTCTACTCCACAGTGAGTTCCACTGAGCTCAATGAGATTTACTCCCACATCATAATACTGTATTTGGAAAGGATAGCAGCCTAAGGCACTGTTAGACTGTAGTTCTTCTATACTCCCCTAGGAGTAAGTCCCAGTGAACTCAATGAGACTTATTTCTGGACAGATAAGACATATACACACACACACACACACACACACATATATATATATATATATACAGGTTGAGTCTCCCTTATCCGAAATGCTTGGGACCAGAGGTATTTTGGATTTTTCAATATTTCAGATTTTGAAATACTTGCATATACATAATGTGATAGCTTGGAAATGGGACCCAAGTCTAAACATGACATTCATTTATGTTTCATATACACACAATATGTTTAATAATTCTGTGCATGAAACAAAGTTTGTGTACATTAAACCATCAGAAAGCAAAGCCGTCACTATCCAACCCACCCATGTGGACTATTTTGGATTTTGGAATATTTTGGATTTCAGAATTCCTGATAAGGGAGATTCAACCTGTATAGAATTTCATATCCAGTAAGCAGACCACTAGCTTGCCTATCAGAAAGGACTCAATGAGGACTCAGGTACAGTTCAACCTGCTTTGGAAAAGTTACCATACATCCATTTGAATCTTCTGTTACTCTTTACTCTTTTTACTACTATTTTTTGTATTGAAAATATTTTAACCACAGGGCGGGGGTATCTTGGCTGAAAAGTGGGCTTTAAAAACCACTTAAACCGCTTTTGGGCCTTGAGACTAAGATCATGTGTGTCTAAAAACCACTTCAAATAACTTTTAATTACAAGTAGCCAGCCAGCCACCTGGGGCATCTGAAAACAGAGCTGTGGCACAGGAAAAAAAAATCAGAAGTACAGTTGTCACTTCATATTCGCTGGGGTTTGCTTCAAAGACAACCTCCACTCGTGGATACCAAAATCTGTGAATACTCAAGTCCCATTATATGCAATGGCATAGCAAAATGGTGTCCCTTATATAAGGTGGCAAAATCAAGGTTTGCTTTTTGTATTATTATTTTTTTAAGAATATTTCCAAGCCATGAATACTTAAATCTGTGGATACCAGATCTGTGGATACGGAGGGACAACTGTACTGTATAACCATTACAGTTTGAGAAGGAAGCGCAGAAAGTGAAAATAAAAATAAGCACAAGCCACCAAATGTCACTTCCATGACACAGGAGTGTGGTGGAGTCTCCTTCTTTGGAGGTCTTTAAACAGAGGCTGGATGGCCATCTGTCGGGAGTACTTTCATGGTGTATATCTGCATGGCAGAATGGGGTTGGACTAGATGGCCCTTGTGGTCTTTTCCAACTCTAGGATTCTATGATTTTAAGCCCAGGTTGCAGCACACGGGGGGAGGGGATGAAAAGTACAATCATTACAGTTTTAGTGCAAGCCACAGAAAGTGAAAATAAAAATAAGCACAAGCCACCACATGGCACTTCCTTGACACAGGCCTGCATGACACACCCCCTGACAGGAAAACACAAAACACATAACAACCAGGTTCCCCTCCAGTCGCCCTCTGGCCTCACAGTGGAAAGGGGTATATATGGGCAGAGGCAGCCTTTCTCAACCCTTTTACCCTCGTGGATCCCTTGTAACCATTTTCAGGTCCCAGGGAACCCCTGCCTAAAAAACATGATGGTGTCCAGCCAACCTGTGGACCTCCAGGTGTGTTCTGGACTACAGCTCCCAGAATTCCTGACCATCGGACCAGCTGGGAGTCCCAAACACCTGGAGGGCCACAGGTTGGACACCAAATAAATATATATGGAGCTATAATTATTTTTAAAAAATGTTTATTTTTTCCCTATCTCAGTATCTCAGGAAACCCCTACCAACCTCTTTTGGAACACTAGTTGAGAAACCCTAGGGTAGGGCCTATATAACCCATTAGTACCCAGAAGCCCCCTCACCTATACCTACCTACCCACCCACCCACTCACGCCCACCGCCCCACACACGGCCAGCAAGGAGGGCCGGCTTTTGGTTTCTCTCCGGTCTTTTATTTTATTGTATTGTATTTTGCTTTTGCTTTGTTTACCTTGCTCTGCTCGTCCCTCAGGCGGCCCAACTGGGTGGCATGGAGCGGGGGCTCGGTGGGCTCCATGAAAACCTCACAGGGGCCCAAGATGAAGGAAGGAAGGAAAGGAGAAAGGGGCTCAAGGGAGAAAAGGCTGAGGGAGAAAAAGGCTGAGGGGGAGAAAAGGGCTGGGGAAAAGACTAAGGGAGAAAAAAGGATGAGAGAAAAAGGCTGAGGGGAAGAAAAAGGGCTGAGGGAAAAGACTCAGAGCGAGAAAAAGGGCTGAGGAAGAGGTTGAGGGAAGAAAAAGGCTGAGGGGGAGAAAAGGGCTGAAGAAAAGGCTGAGGGAGTAAAAGGATGAGAGAAGAAGGCTGAGGGGGAGAAAAAGGGCTGAGGAAGAGGTTGAGGGAAGAAAAAGGCTGAGGGGAAAAAAGGCTGAGGGAGAAAAGGGCTTGAAGAAAAGAGTGAGGGAAGAAAAAGCTGAGGAGAGAAAAGGGCTGAAGGGGAGAAAAGGGCTGAGGAAGAGGCTGAGGGGAGAAAAAGGCTGAGGGGAGAAAAGGCTGAGGGGGAGAAAAGGGGTAAGGAAAAGACAGAGAGAGAAAAGGGCTGAGGGGGAGAAAAGGGCTGAGGAAAATGTTAAGGGAGGAAAAGGCTGAGGGAAGAAGGCTGAGGGGGAGAAAAGGGCTGAGGGAAGAAAAAAGCTGAGGGAGAGAAAAGGGCTGAAGAAAAGGCTGAGGGGGAGAAAAGGGCTGAGGAATAGGTTAAGGGAGGAAAAGGCTGAGGGGGTGAAAAGGCTGAGGGGGTGAAAAGGCTGAGGGAGAGGTTGAGGGGGAGAAAAGGGGTTCGGGGCTCGGCTATAAGCTAGGCCCAAGCCTATGCTTTTGAGTGTCTTTTTTTCTTTCTCTCGTTAAGAAGGGTGGCTTAATATTATTATTATTATTATTTGGTGGGGTGGGGTGGGGGGAAAGGATATAGTTCCGGAAGGAGGGTGGCTTAATTTTTTGAGGGGGAGAAGTAAGATTTCGTTTCCTTTTTTAAAAAAAAAATCCCCCTCAGCAAGGCGACGGAGTCCTATAGAAATGTTTGTGGAGGGCTTCGAAGCGCCGGCGCCTCCGGAGGCGCATCCACAGCGCGGGGGACACCGACGAAGAAGAAGCCACCGGGGCCCAGGAGGGAGCCGCCGCTGCCGCCGGGGGAAGCATCTCACACTCGCATAGTGGGCCGCGTCGCCGTCGCCGTCGCCGCCGCCGTTTCGTCTTCCTCCGCAGCCGGGGCCTTGCAGGAGCTGCTGCTGTTGTTGTTGGTTCCTCAGCTGGAGAAAGCCCGAGGACTCTCAGCCTTGCGATGTCGCCGCCGTCCTTCTCCTTCTTGCAGTCAGACCCACAGACGACGACGAGAACCGAGGCCCGTTGTGCAGCTCGCCCGGCCTCCCGGTGCTCTGCACTCTGGGAAGCCGCCGGGCGAAGGAGGAGGAGGAGAAGGAAGGGGAGGAGGCAGCCGCCGTTGCCGCCGCCATGCCCGCCGCTCCCGCTTCCCTCCCCGCCCGCCTTGCTTATTCCTTCCTCCCTCAGGCTGGTCACCTCCTCACAGCTCACTGCTGCTGTTTCTGCCTCTAAATCTGTGCCTGCATCCACACTACACAAATAATCCAGTTTCAAACTGGATTATTTGCTATGTCTCCTTCCTATAGAACCCTGGAATTTGTAGTTTGTTGAAGCGCCAGCACTCTTTGGTAGAGAAAGCTAAGGACCTTGTAAAACTACAAAACCCAGGATTGCATAGAAAGGAGCCATAGTAAATAATCCAGTTTCAAATAATCCTTCCTATAGAATCCTGGGATTCGTAGTTTGTTGAAGCACCAGCACTCTTTGGCAGAGAAAGCGAAAGACCTTGTAAAACTACAAAACCCAGGATTGCATAGAAAGGAGCCGTAGTAAATAATCCAGTTTCAGATTGGATTATTTGCCATGTCTCCCTTCTATGGAATCCTGGGATTTATAGTTTGTTGAAGCACCAGCACTCTTTGGTAGAGAAAGCTAAAGACCTTGTAAAACCACAAATCCCAGGATTCCATAGAAGGGAGCCATAGTAAATAGTCCAGTTTCAAACTGGATTATTTGTGTAGTCTGGTTTAGGCCCCACCAGGGAGAAGGTAGGCTGGATCAGATGGTACTTTCCTTTTTTTTTTTTTTTATTCTATTCAGATTCTATTCCTGCTGTGGTCTCAATCTCATGGTTCAATATCAATATCATGGGCAGGACACATTTCTAGGATGGAGGACCATCACCTCCCCAAAATAGTACTCTACGGTGAACTCGCCATGGGTCAGTGTAAGAGGGGCGCTCCAAAAAAGCGATACAAGGACTCCCTGAAACAACATCTCAGGCTCAGCCAAATTGATCACCAACAGTGGTCCGCCCTGGCCTCACATTGGGAGGCATGGAGACGCACTATCCACAATGCGGCAGCCTTATTTGAGAACTCACGTCGAACAAGTCTTGAAGAGAAACAACAACGCAGAAAGAATCACAACCCGGAAACATCACCCAAGGAGACCCTCTGCTGTGCTTTCTGCAACCGGACTTGTCTATCTCGGATTGGCCTTTTTAGTCATCAGCGCGCTTGCAGAAAGCGCGGGATGAGTCCTTCCTGAATCTTCGTTTGCGAAGAAAAGCCAGAGAGAGCGGGTGGTTTAGGCCCCAGGGAGAAGGTAGGCTGGACCAGATGGTACTTTCCTTTTTTAAAATCTATTCAGATTCTATTACAGTAGGACCCCCATATCCAGATCTAAAAAAAAAAAAGATTTAACTAATCTTTTATTGATTTTTTTCTTTTCCAAATAGGTATAATTGTAATGTTTAAATATAATGTGATTATAGTGCTTTTAGATTAAGAGGAAAATGTATTAGTGTTAGGATAGATAGTTTTATTTTTGTCTTAGTAAGAAAAGAATAAAACAGTTATTATTATTTTTGCGTTATTGTTATGGCCTTTTGCGGTCAGGTGTATTTTTCAGTAGAATGGCCTTATTCCAATAAAAAATTCCTAATCCCCAATCCACTGATTCAATTATCCACTGATTCAGTTATCCACGGGACACAAAACAGCATGCCTACATACCATAGAGTTTTCCTAGAAAATGCATCCTCTCTAGCCATTTTGTAGGTCCTCCCTGGCAGCTCTGTGGTATTTTAAACCACAAGTCCCATTGTGAAGTCGAAGGTTTTCATGGTTGGCATCCGTAGATTTTCCTTGTTTTTTTTCCCAGACTATG
Organism: Gambelia wislizenii; assembly: GCA_030847615.1. Lineage (NCBI taxonomy): Eukaryota > Metazoa > Chordata > Lepidosauria > Squamata > Crotaphytidae > Gambelia > Gambelia wislizenii. The sequence continues at coordinate 15,963,420 of JAUMIR010000008.1, read as the reverse complement.
AGGCCGTATTCCAGAACACAGCCTCACAGCCCGGAAAAAAAACAAGGGAAATCTATAGAAGTCCCATTATTTTCAGTGGTGTTCGCTATTATCCACAGTTTTCAGTATCCAGTACCATAGAGTCTTCCTAGAAAATGTGTCCTCTCTAGCCATTTTGTAGGTCCTCCCAAGCAACTCTGTGGTATTTAAAACCACAAGTCCCATTACTTTCAATGGTGTTCGCTATTATCCACGGTTTTCAGTATCGAGTACCAGAGTCTTCCTAGAAAATGCATCCTCTCTAGCCATTTTCTAGGTCCTCCTAGGCAGCTCTGTGGTATTTTAAACCAGAAATCCCATTATTTTCAATGGTGTTTGCTATTCTCCACAGTTTTTGGTATCCAAGACTATAGAGTCTTCCTAGAAAATGCATCCTCTCTAGCCATTTCCTAGGTCCTCCCAGGCAACTCTGTGGTATTTTGAACCACAAGTCCCATTGTTTTCAATGGTGTTCGCTATTTATCCACCGTTTTCGATATCCAATACCATAGAGTCGTCCTAGAAAATGTGTTCTCTCTAGCCATTTCCTAGGTCCTCCCAGGCAACTCTGGTATTTTAAACCACAAGTTCCATTATTTTCAATGGCGTTTGCTATTATCCATGGTTTTCGGTATCCACACACACCCCTACAGAGTCAATCCCCAGTGGATATGGGGGTCCTACTGTAATCAGGACTGTACCTACCAAATCCGGATGGTTAGAAGATGTGCAGCATATGTGTACTCAATACAAGGATATACAGTAGGACCCCTGTATCCACTGATTCAGTTATCCACAGGACACCAAACAGCACACCTACATACCATAGAGTCTTCCTAGAAAAATATGTCCTTTCTAGCCATTTTCTAGGTCCTCCAAGGCAACTCTGTGGTATTTTAAACCACAAATCCCATATCTTTCAAAGGTGTTTGCTATTATCCATGGTTTTCGGTATCTATGGCCTTCCCAGAACCAGTCCCCAGCAGATATGGGGGTCCTACTGAGAAGAAGAATATATTTATGTAAACTGCTGAGATCATTTTCTTTTAATACAGAAAATATAGACTTTGTAGGGTTTTCTTAGTTAAGGAGTATTCAGAGATGATTTTGCCAGTTCCTTCCTCTGAAATATAGCCTACAGCACCCGGTATTCGTTGGCAGTCTCCAGTCCAAGTACTGATCAGGACTGACCACGCTTAACTCCCAAGATCAGATGGCATCTGGTGCCTTTGGGATATTTATAACAGTTTATACAGGGGGGAAATTCTTGCTGTTGGCACACTTTTAGAGACACTCTTTCTCATCAAGGGCTTGAACATTTGAGTATTCTGTACATCTGTAAGTAAATTCTATTGTTGCAATGGGTCTAGTTTGGATTTAGGCATCTATCTTTAAAGAACTGATGAACTATAGGTTATTCTTTTATCTTACCATTTATTTGGACGTGTTATGTGTCCAACTTTTAGGACCCTGATGAACATTTTAGAACAAAAAAAACCCAAAACAAATTGCATACCCTCCAAGATTTCACAGGTGAAAACTGGGACACATGAAAACCAGGACATATGTGACTAAGCAATATTAGAGTATGGTTGAGATGATAAAAGTTATTAATGAAGAACACACAACCTAGGAGAGGTTACAGCAGTTTAATTTGCCTGAGCCTACAGGGAAGGGTAATATTCTGCCCCACCTCTAATCTTCTCTCCCTCCCTGAATTAACTGAGTGCAAATTAATTTTGGACCCCTTTGAACTCAGCTTGCAGAAATTGAAGTAAGCTGAGGACAAAAGAGAAAAGTATGAGGAAGAGAGAGAAACTGGGACATTTTAAAAGCAGCTGAAAAAATAGGACAACAGAGTATGAATTGGGAATTGTCCTTGCTAATCAGAACAGTTGGAAGTTATGAAATTGTGTGTTCACAAGCTTATGTAAATTTGCATAAAATGCCTGAAGAGGTGGAATGGGAGGTAACATTAGTTTAATGGGGTTTACTTTCAAGTAACAGTTCATGCAATTTCAGGCATAGCCTTTTATGCTGTATTGCCCCTAGCTCTTTCTCACAGCTGAGCATCCTACCCACTGAGGACTTGCCTTTTCAGAAGTGATAGCTTACAGTTTTCCAGTTGCTTTTTTGAAAAATACCCGGCTTGTGGGGGCAATTAGCTAATACACGTTGGAAACTGCTTAATGCAGTGTAGAAGTGTAAATTGCTATTGCTTAAAACAGTTTGTAAGCCGCTCTGATAGCCTTGTGGCTGAAGAGCGTGGTATAAATAACTAAATAAAAAATAAAATAAAAATAAATGAGGTCTCTTATTAGGATGTAAAGTGGGCACTTAGGTTATGGTTGGCAAATCTAGGACTTCACAGGAATCATTCTTAATCTTACAGTATATGAACCAAAATATTAAAATGTATGGCAAAATGGACTGGTGTAAGCATGTTGTAACCATAACTATTTGCAACAGGAAAATAATTCATGCAGCAGTAGGAAGAAATGTTTGCCTTTGGCACAACAATGAACTAATAAATGATCAGTACAGTACTTTGATTATCATTCAAACTAAGCAAGGGCCATGGTTTGCTCTTTGCTTTTCCTTTGCTCCCTAGAGTGCAAGATATCATTTCCCTAATGGGGTAGGTTAGCTTTGTAAATCTTTATAGAAGGACGGGAACAAGATGGAGAAAACGGCATGCATTTAAGAGAGTTTTGGCAATGGTGGAATTACTTATCAGTGAAAAACTACAAGTTCAGTCTCATTCCTTCCAACTATCCTATTCTGGTAGGGACAGTCTTGATCAATCCTCTCTCTTCCTACTTTTTCAGCTGCTTTTAAAATGCCCTAGTTCTATTTCTCCTTCTCTCACTTTTCCCTTTCTCCCTAGCTTCCTTCAGTTACAGTTGTCCCTTCACATTCGCTGGGGTTTGGGTCCAGGACACACACACACTCGTGAATACCCAAATCCGTGAATACTCAAGTCCCCTTATATGCAATGGCATAGCAAAATGGTGTTCCTTATATAAGATGGCAAAATCAAGGTTTGCTTTTTGGATTATTATTTTTTTAAGAATATTTTCAAGCCATGAATACTTAAATCCGTGAATGCCAAATCCGTGAATATGGAGGGACAACTGTACACGTCGTCGTCCCCCGCCCCGTATATGTGGGGGATACGTTCATAGATTTATCACAGATATGCGAAACAATGTACAGTTGTCCCTTCACATTCGCGGGGGTTAGGTTCCATAGACCCCCGCGAATGTGAAAATTCCGCGAATAATGACAGCCCTCCACCCGCCCTCCCCAAGCGACCCCGAGGCCTCCTAAGGCCTCGCGGTCGCTCTTCCCTGCCACCCCCCGCCCTCCCCAAGCGACCCCCGAGGCCTCCGGAGGCCTCGCGGTCGCTCTTCCCTGCCGCCCCCCGCCCTCCTCAAGCAACCCCCGAGGCCTCCGGAGGCCTCGCGGTCGCTCTTCCCTGCCACCCCCCGCCCTCCTCAAGCGACCCCCGAGGCCTCCCGAGGCCTCGCGGTCGCTCTTCCCTGCCGCCCCCGCCCTCTCCAAGCGACCCCCGAGGCCTCCGGAGGCCTCGCGGTCGCTATTCCCTGCTGCTCCCCGCCCTCCCCAAGCGACCCCCGAGGCCTCCAGAGGCCTCGCGGTCGCTCTTCCCTGCCGCCCCCCGCCCTCCTCAAGCGACCCCCGAGGCCTCCGGAGGCCTCACGGTCGCTCTTCCCTGCCGCCCCCCGCCCTCCTCAAGCGACCCCCGAGGCCTCCGGAGGCCTCGCGGTCGCTCTTCCCTGCCGCCCCCCGCCCTCCTCAAGCGACCCCCGAGGCCTCCGGAGGCCTCGCGGTCGCTTTTCCCTGCCGCTCCCCGCCCTTCCCAAGCGACCCCCCAGGCCTCCGGAGGCCTCGCGGTCGCTCTTTCCTGCCGCCCCACGCCCTCCCCAAGCGACCCCCGAGGCCTCCGGAGGCCTCGCGGTCGCTTCTCCCTGCCGCCCCCCGCCCTCCCCAAGTGACCCCCGAGGCCTCCGGAGGCCTCGCGGTCGCTTCCCCCTGCCGCCCCCGCCCTCCCCAAGCGACCCCGAGGCCTCCGGAGGCCTCGCGGTCGCTTCCCCCTGCCGCCCCCCGCCCTCCCCAAGCGACCCCGAGGCCTCCGGAGGCCTCGCGGTCGCTTCTCCCTGCCGCCCCCCGCCCTCCTCAGGCGACCCCGAGGCCTCCGGAGGCCTCGCGGTCGCTTTTCCCTGCCGCCCCCCGCCCTTCCCAAGCGACCCCCGAGGCCTCCGGAGGCCTCGCGGTCGCTTCTCCCTGCCGCCCCCCGCCCTCCCCAAGCGACCCCCGAGGCCTCCGGAGGCCTCGCGGTCGCTTTTCCCAGCCGCCCCCCGCCCTCCCCAAGCGACCCCGAGGCCTCCGGAGGCCTCGTTGTCGCTCCCCTCGCCACTTTCCCTGGACTCCCCTCGCCTCCCCGGCCCTCCCCACTCCCTCCTCAGGCCTTCATGTGGCCTCCGGAGCGCCTCCGGGGGGCCCTGAAGGCCTCCCCAGCCCTCCCCACCCCCTTCCCAGGGCTTTCACGGGGCCTCCGGAGGCCCCCTGTCACGGTTTTGGGGGGGCCCACGGGGGCTCTCCCAAAACCGCGAATAATCAAAACCGCGAATGTTAAGTTCGCGAAAGTGGAGGGACAACTGTATAATGGCAAAGTGCCATAGAATACCATTGAGTTGACCGTAGAATCATGTTGGAGGATCTCCCGATGCCTAGAGACACCACCTCCAGTGCAGCTCTACAGTCCTCCAGATGCCTAGAGACACCTTCTCCTCCCCCCAACCATGGGTAAGTGAAACTGTGAGTACCGATCCTGCATAAATGGGGAGGGGGGTGACCTGTACAGCAAACTGAGTTCAAAGTGCAACACTAGTTTGCCCTCAATTGGATCAGGACGGAGGAGAGGAAAGAAGGAGGGGAATCTTATCCTTCCCAGTAGGCTGAGGCAAAACCAATCTTCTGCTGCCTCTCCTAGCTTGTATGTTCTTCCACATTAGTAACTTTTACCATCTTGACCACACTCTGATGACATTTGGCCACAGTGAAATACTGGAGGGTATGCAATCCATAATGTATGTATCTACGTATTACTTGGCTTCTGCATTTCATGAATAGTTGGGAGTTACAGAGAGCCTTCGCAGAGCCAATAGATCTCAAGTTCAGGTGAAGCTTTGTCCCAAGGTTATGCTGGCTCAAGACTCATTCTACTATCTGGAGTAGTGAATGGGACCCCCCACACCAATTCATGGCACAGAGTACTGAAACCAAGGTGCTTTCAAATATAAGCCAGAAAATCCCAGGTTCTCCCCATCTCTGGAAGTACAAACAAACAAACAAGTTTATTGATTAATCAACTGACCATATCAACAGCAGTATAATACAGTAAAATACAAAGTGTCTAAATATCAAAATGCATGTGAAAATAAATTAGATCACATCTAAAATTCATGTGTAAAATTAGCTTAACAATTTAACCATATAATTTGGGGATGTAAGGAAATACATAAAAGAGATAAAATAAAATGGATAAAATAAAGTACAAAATGGAGTAAAATATCATATAATATCATATAAAGTGGCACAAGCTAGAACAAATGGATTAAAGAAGCTCTACAGAAAGGTTTAAATAAACTCGTCTCCATGGCACGAAACCCCATTTTGTGAAATAAACTGATTTCTTAGGTTGGCAGCTTTTATAATAAATTTTGCAGTACTTCACACTAATTGTAGGTTCTCTCCAGCCAGGAAATGGGATAATTTAGCAACGGGATCCCAGTTGCTCATTCTAACCAAAAATGGTTGTAAAGAATGGGACCTCTCGTTATCATAGATATAACAATCGAACAAAATATGGAAGTACAAATACCACAATAAATTCTTGACTCACCAAACCTACTGTCTGAATTGGCTGCCTCACTCTGCTTAATGGTAGGGGTGGAGCTGCTCAAAAAATGTTTCTGTGGCACTGGATATACCTGAGTAAAGTAATAACAGAGATGTGCTCTTCTGAGAATATGTGATGACTTTCCCTTGTAACTGGATAACCATAATCTGCTCTCACATCTGTGATATTAGCACGATAATATCTGTGTCAGAGAGAAAACACTCCCAGGGCAAGGAGAGGGTACAGTAACCTCTTTCTGTAATAACAAAGCATTGAAAGTTATGCCAGTAGCCTATAAAATGCTTTCTAAAAAATATACAGTATCAGCTGTTGTTATAAAACTCCAAGAGTAAGCAACTAGTGTAGTCTGAAATCAACATTCCCTAAGGCTCTCCAAAATCCAAATTCTAGTCAGACTTTAATACTGTCTTTCTTCAAGAACTTACTTAAATGGAGCAGGGAGAATAACTGCAGCAAAACCAGACATGCTAAATCCATCTACACATTTGATTTGTCCTTATATCAGTTTGGCCCTTAGAGGTGGCGTCATTTTCATAATGGATTATGAGTTGTGGGAGTGGAACAGAGGTACTTCTTGCATCAGATTTCCCAGCATTGTTTGTCCCCATTAACCTGTTGGTTCTATCAGTATTTGTAAGTTTATTTAACATGTGTTTTTAAATTGCTTTTTGTGGGTTAACAATCATATTTTCTGATTTTTTTTTAATTTGATTGCATTTGATTTATATCCTACCTTCCTCCCAAAACTGAGGCACAAGGCAGATCACAATAAGATTTGTAAAAAGATACAAATAAAAACACAGAAAACAATAATACTAAATACACAAGCAAATTATAAAATTACAACACAAGTTAAAAGCAATATAAAAGCAGATCAGTTTTGGAAAAGTAAAGCACTTATCCATGACAATGCCCTTCTTCATTAGCCAGCAGATTGCTGAAAGCCCACCTGAACCCAAAGACTATAGGAAGGTCCCAGCTTAGCCTCCTTTGGGAAGGAGTTTCACAACCTGGGAGCAGCTGGTTCTATGGTTACTATTACAACAAAGACCTTAAATATATTCAAAACTGTTTGGCCACGATCCAGCTGGATACTTAACGCTGATGGAAGGCAGATCCCAGAAGAAGCAGTATTCCCTCCACTTGCTGGATATTTCCATTGAAACCGCACATTTTAAATATCTGCCAGAAAGGCGGGGGGGGGGACTTAAAAGCAGAGATTTGGGTGGTACAGGGGGCTGTGGGGACAGAGAGGAACACATATTGTTGTAGATGCTGTGAAGGGAGGGAAATGATCTCTTCTTAAGGCATTTCGTGTCACCATAATGTACCTGACTGGATCTTTGTCCTCCAACTGTCCTGATTTGGCAGAGACAGTCCCAATTAATCCTCTGTCATCCCATTTTTCAGCTGCTTTAAAAATGTCCCAGTTTCTCCTCCCACCGCCCCCCTTTGTCTTTAGCTTAGTTTAATTGCTGCAAAAACTGGAAAAGAAGTTTGCACTCCATTAACTCAATGGGGGTGGGGAGGGAGAAGTGGGTGGAATCTTGCCCTTCCCAGTAGGTTTAGGCAAAAACAAGCTGCTGTAGCCTCTCCTGGCTCATGTGTTCTTCTTCATTAATAATGTTTGCTATCTTAACCCCACTCTCATGTTGCTTAGCCGTATGTGTCCTGGTTTTCATCTGTGAAATGTTGGAGGGCATGTGGTCATAGACTGTGGCATCACTGAGGCTGGTGTCACCCCTCCTCCTGACAGTGCCACCCTAGTGCAGTCCGGCCCCTCCACACACACACCCCAGTGCCACTATTGATCACAGTACTTAAAGTTAGCTAGAGCCTAATCCTCAATGCCATCCAGTTGAGCTTCATTCTTGTTAAGAATGACCTCTGCAATGGGTAAGTACTTGCAGGACTGTAACCTTGAACACAAGAGGCTTCTCTTCTGTAGAATGGAATTATTCCAGTATCTTTGTACAGAATATAAGTCTTGCATAATCTTCAGCAATATGACTTTTAGTTTTACTTCCTGATATTTTAGGTGAATCAATATACCGTATTTTCAGCTGTTCTTGTGAAATAACTCCCTTTCAGTTTCCTTGCTTCATCTCTTCAGCCTTATTAAAAACTTACTAATTAAGTAATCAACCTTACAATCAGGAATTCAATAATACAGGGCATTCAGGTGCTTTGAATACTGAAGTGGTACAAAATGCCTTCTTGTTTCACCAAATGTCGAGAAAAAACAGAAGAAAAGGCAATGAAACCTTTTTTATTCTTATTTTTATTTTAAATCCACCCGGCAACCATAACAGAGTGCAAAAGCAGCATGAAGTTAACAAACGAGACAGAGTGTAGTAAATTTATGTCAACAAGCACCATTCTGCACATGTTAAATATGGTGAGAAAACACACAAATGGCTCCACTTGTGTCAATTCATCCAACTTTCCACCAGTAGGTATGTCACTAATCTTTGCTTTAGTAACTAAAACACACTGCATCTGCACTCTAGTTCAGCGCTGGCAATTGACTACATTTGACAAAGGCGTGCCATTTGTCAGACGATATAGCCATTACTCTGTGAACCAAATGGGGCGGTATCTGAACTGTCTCCATTTAATCTGCCACAGGAAAAAAATAATCTAATCACGTCAGGCAGATGCTACTTAAGAAGAATATGAGACATATCTTGAGGCCAAAATTCAGTGTGTATACTGACTGTAACCCATGAAATTCATACATGGGAAGCATGTAGGGATGGGATATGCTTCTTCTTGAATAAAGAAGATTAAGGATGGGTCTTAGTTTGAGCTTCTTATTCCTCCTTTGCTAAGAAAATCTCAAACAAAGAGGAAGAAAGAAATGAAGCTTCAGAAGTAACACAAAACATGCCAAACCATTTTCCTTCCCCTGCTTCAACAACATAATTAGCTGTTAGTCCACACAGAAAACAGGAAACTGGGCTTGTTGTAACCAATTGATCATTAGATCCAAAGTTCATTTATTATTTCTGAATAAATATATATATATAAACCTACTTAGATCTGAAGATTTTATAGTGTGCAACAATAAAACATGCAATATAAATATAATAAAACATACAATATAAAATAACTTGTAAAATCAATATGGAATACAGGTCGACCTCCATATCCACAGATTCAGTATCCACAGTTTCACTTATCCACATCTGAAAAAAATATGTTCTCTCTAGGCATTTCTAGGTCCTCCAGTGCAATTCTATGGTCAACTTGACATGTTTGCCTCTTTGAAAAAAATAGGGTTCCCTATTCTCCATGGTTTCAGGTATCAACGGGGGTGGGTGGGTAGACTGTATTGGAATATATTCCCCACAGATACAGGGGTTGACCTGTATTTGCATTAGCTGTACAATATTTGGTAGGCTAAAATATTCCAGGAAGACTTGGAAAAAAAATCCATTGTGCCTTCAACAAGTGTCTAAAAATATGAGTTGTCACAGTATGTCTAATAGAGATTGCAAATCAAATTTCAAAATGTGGGGGGGAATCTATTGACATCCAAATCCACATTTTCAGGATCTTTTTTTTCCCCATCTGTAGCATATATAACAGGGTTTTAAACGTTTTGTTTTTGGTCAAATAGATACCAAATGAAGTCCAGTTTTGATTTGCTGTCTGTGGAAACGGGAGCACTAATCTGTATGCTTTCTAGTTGCCTCTGTTAGATATGATTAGCATCATCTGGACAGTCCAGCTTTTCTGCATTCAGTCTCATGTGGGAAGCAACCTAGTTCTGCTGCGATTAGTGTCACTTTAGTGATCCTTCCTCATATTTCTGGTTTTTAAAGGAGATGAACTTTTTGAACTTGTCAATGGCATACTTTCAAAGCTAACCAGATGGATACCTAATAGGATCTGACTCACTTTGTGCTAGACGTACATGTCATTTAACCTGTATAAAGGTCTTTCAAAACTTGAGAAAAATCAGTATAAGGGACAAGATAGGAGTCTCTGTACTGTTACATCTGGAAAAAGTTTTAGGTGCTGTATAGCTAAAACTTGCCAAATTGTAGTCCCAAATTTTATTCCAGTGATAGGATGTTACCTTTGTTGGGGGTAGAAAAACTCAAAGAGTTTAAGCCTCAGTCCTTTGGTTAACAGTATAGAGACTCCTTGAGAAATTCAGTACATATTTTCTGCCTAAGAAAGGAGCAGCTAGCTTTGCGTAGGACAGGGATCTTATATAAGATGGCAAAATCAAGGTTTGCTTTTGGGATAATTATTTCTAAAAGAATATTTTCAACCCATGAATACTTAAATCTGTGGATACCAGATCTGTGGATACGGAGGGACAACTGTATATTGCAATCTGTGAAATCTGGTGGGCTTCAATACTATTGGTTATCCATCATCCCCTGACCTCCTCTTCCCATACAATGCCCATCCCACTTTTCCCAAGCAGATTCTGCAGCTGCAGGCTTATCTTTCTGTTCCCATTACCAACTGTTATACACCCCTCCCCAGCCACCGCAGAACACTCGTTAAGAAGCACAAAGAAATGAAAACACAATTAACAGCAAGGTTACGAGAGAACACTGAAAGTGGCAGGAACAGGCAATGTCAGGGGCCAATCCTGACATGGAGAGACCTGCACTCCAGAAAATGACTGGAGAGGGAAACTCCCATTGCCAAACATCCTTGGTGCAACAGGGCCTTCAGTGGGAAATGTGGTGGTGTTTTTCAGCAAGGCAGCTTTTACCCACCTATTCAACTACATAGAGCAGGGTTTTTCAACCAGGGTTCCCTGAAACCCTTGGGTTCCACAAGAGGTTGCTAGGGGTTCCTTGAGATATTGAGATTGGGGGGACACTTTTTTGAGCTGTAGATATAATAATTTTTAGGCAGGAGTTCCCTGAGACCTGAAAATTGTTGAAAACTGGTTCCACCAGGGTAATAAGATGGAGAAAGGCTGACATAGGACTTTTTCAGATGGTACTTACCGTGCTAGGAGGTCTCGCTAGAGGCACAGCGCTGTTGCGCAACAAGGGGTCCGTTTCAAACGCCGCCGTCCCTCTTCCGAAATAATCTGTTTCACTTGCGTGAAGGACTGGAAGCGGCTGCGCCATATTTCGCCAGATTTTATTCACAAAAGTTGCCCGTAATTAAAATATGGCGCGGCCACTTCCAATCCTTCACGGAAGTGAAACAGATGATTTTGGAAGAGGGACGGCGGCGGTTGAAACGGACCCTCCTGCCGCGCGACAGCACCGTGCCTCTAGCGAGACCTCCTAGCGCAGTAAGTACCATCTGAAAAAATCCATAGTGATTTCAGCCCTGAGGGAAAATGGCTGGCAGGGAGAAGGAGAAGGCCACCCCCACCCCCAAAAATGAACTTTTGGTCAACAGGGGTATACTTCTTTTCCCACACCTGTTTTTAGACAGGACAGTTTCCGTCATACAAATGAATAGACAAACAGCTCAAGTGCCGTGCACAACTGGCTGTATTTTTTCTCTTCCTGGGTCTTTCTGTTCCCACACACATACATACACCAATCTATTTCAATTCATCTTTTTCCATTTCATCTCTCTCTTTTATGCACACACAGAAGAGAATGAGAATTTTACGACTAGCTATATCTTCATGACTGCCATGTTGTTGTTGTGCCTGTGGCGCTTGTTAATATGTTGAATATACTCAGTGGCTCCAAATGGTTGGAGAGCTTATACTGAGTTGTCTTTTTGTGATCAGGCTTCCTGGCTCTCCCTCAGCTTCCCTTGAGTCCTCCCACCATCTTATTTGGAACGTGGCTGTGTTTTCTGACTCACTGTGTATTCTACTTGTCTGTTCTCTCAGTCTCCAGAGTGCCCATCATATAAGCTGCTCGTCCAAGTTGAATGCTCCTTATCTAACCAGTGTTTCCATTCTGTACCCAAGTTCTATATTAATAATTAATCTCTTCATTTTCTGTAATAAAATCAGTACTCTTTGATCCAAGACTTGGCTGGTGTCCTCTTACTAATTTCCCTTTGGTGTAAGTGTACAGGGTGACCTCCCACTGTCACACAGTAACTCTAGGCTCAAAATCCTGAAATGTACGTGCCAATAAGGTACATGCATAGACAAGGACATGTAAAACCACTCTGACTTTCAGCTGTTTAGGGAATTAAGGGTCACCCCTTCCCCCAACACTTTGCATTACTGGAACCAAACTGGTGGCTAGCAGAGATGGCATAGCCTTAAAGCCTTATCGCCGTACACAGTTATACCACTATTATTCCACTTTAACTACTCTGGCTGCCTGCTGTGGAATACTGGGGTTTGTAGTTTAGTGAGGCCTAAGAGCTCTCTGGCTGAGAATGTTAAATGCCCCTCCCTAAATTCCTCAGGAGGCAGCCATAGTAGTTAAAGTGGAATACAGGTCAACCCCGTATCCACAGATTCAGTATCCACTATTTCACTTATCCACATTTGGAAAAAAACATGTTCTCTCTAGGCATTTTAATATGATTCTATGGACAACTTCCAGCATTTGTCTCATTGAAAATTCCCCATAGATACGGGGGCCAACCTGTAATGATGCTATAGCAGTGTAGTGCAGTAAGGATCTTAGTGTGATGACTGGTTATGTGTCTAGAGTGTTGAACTAAGACTTGGGAGATTCAAGTTCACGTCTTCACTGAGACATGAAATGCATGGGGTGACTTGGAGCCTGTTGTTCCTTCTCAGCCTAATTTTTAATAGTTAGCTGTGATGTTGGGGAGAGCCATGTTCAGCAATTTGAGCTTTTTGGGGGGAGAGGCAGCACATAATTTATATATATATATATATATATATATATATAAACATTTATCATGGATACCCATTCCATCTGCAACCATCTACATTCTACCTGCATGCCTGAGATTGGCCATGTTGGTTGGAGCTGATAGGAGCTGAAGCCCAATAACATCTGGAGGATACAGATTCTCCACCCCTGCTTTACATGGCCTCTTTGCTGGAATTCTATTTCAAGTTACAGCAATAGGTCAGGGCTCTGGGCTCCCATTGGCTCATGTTGACTAGAAAGCTTTTAGCTTGAGTGCATTCCCCAGAACAAAAACACATCCTATACTTCTTTCCTATTCTTGTACGACTGTCCAGTGTTATAAGCTTTTCATGTTACATCTCTTGATGAAAATTGGCCTCAGCTATATTAGCTTTGAATCGCACAGCTGCACTAGTCCAACATCTTGAGTAAGGTTGCAATCCAACTTTACAATAGGAGTTGGTTCTCAGACTTCATTAAAGTGGATATTTCTCCTTGGTCAGGAAGACAAACAGTTTGAACTTTACCAGGTGCAGATGAGACAAAGCACAAGACTTCCAGCGTATGCTTTTGTCTTCAGCCCAGACTAAAGCAGATCAAAGGCAAATGGAGAGAGTGGGGTTTGTATGCTTCACATTTCCTGTTGGAGAGACCTCAGGGAAAAGGTGAAGTCATGAGAAAGACATGTTTGTGTGAAGTCTTTCGTAGATTCCTAACAAGAGAATGGGCTGTATATTATAGGAAGCTTTCCCATGCTATGATGTCCTTCCTTCCTAGGATGCTTCCCAGCCTAGTGGAAAGGAAAATACTTAGGCTGATGTATGGCTACTAGATAAGATTTTTAGAAATGGTATTATTTATCTCAAAGTGTAGTCTAAACAGAGAGGGGGATGTCTGGCCATCCAGACGTGGTTGGACCACAGTTTCCATCATCCATTGACCGCACTGGTTTTGGATAATGCAAGTTGCATTTCAACAACATTTGTAGGTTCACACACATTCCCCATTCCTGGTCTAAAGGTACAGAAAGCAGCAGTCTTGCCAAAAGGAATCCAATCTAGTCTGGTCAGTTGGCTTGATGGGACATCATCAGGAAGATCAGGTATATATACAGTTGGCCCTCCGTAGCCATGGATCCTTATCTACCAATTGAAGCAACCACCGTTTGATAATATTTTATTTAAAAAATATTCCAAAAAGCAAACCTTGCTGTTCACCATTTTATATAAGGGATGCCATTTTACTATGTCATTGTATATAATGGGATTTGAACATCCACGGATTTTGGTATCCACAGGAGGTCCTGGAACCAAGCCCCAGCAGATACCAAGGGCCCACTGTACTGTTCATGTGTCCCCTGGATGAAAGCTGGGATATAAATACAGTAAAATAAAATAAACAACACTTAAAATATGTGTAATTTCATAGGAACAGAGATTAAGTAGTGAGAAAGAGCTGTTTACTGAAGCACTGCCCTTCCTATTAAACATGCTATTTCTCCTATAGGTCCATCTTTGATTTGGATTGATCCAGAATGATTGTGCTTACAGGCAGTCTATAAGCACAACCTGGGGTCAAGAGTTATGAATTGCTTTCTTGTATATCACCATCTTCCAAAGCTTCAGATATATGCTTCTTTCAGAGCTCTTCTTTTGCTTCCTCAGTTCCAAAAGAAATAAATCTATGATCTAAACAACTGCATCTGGTTGCAATCTACTTGTAGAACAGGACAATCAGTTCCAAATTTACATGGTTGTGACTTCACTTTAAGGGGAAATCTTGGACAAGATGTCCTCAGTAAATAAGGTAAACTAACATGCTTGCCTGGGACACGTTTATTAATTCATGCTAGTGAAGAGAAGGAAGAATGGGGAAAACTCCCAATTTTCTTGCCTTGAGGCAAGCATGAGAAAGAAACTACTTCAGTTTCAGTGTTTCATTGTTTACACTGTTTATTTTTTAAAACACTTACCTATCCTGTTATTTGCCCGTTTTGTTTTGCTTCTGATAATTTTCCCTATTCACTTGATATAATATATTCATTAACAAACTTGGTGCTTTTAACAGCTAAAATTTAATCTATTTCCTTTAGTGCCCACTACTCCTTTTATTTCTTTCACCTTTTGTATTGTTCCTTACCATCTGTTCTGTTCTAACAAACTGTATTCTCTTGCCCAAGGCATCTCCTATTTACGGACTCCCTACCAGTTTTGTTTAATTCTTCCCAGTCAACTTCCAAATGCTACTGAGCATTGCATTAATCTTTATTAAAAACGGGAACTGTAGTGAAGCTGCAAAACAAATGAGAAGAAACCACAGATTCTGTTCTTTTTTTTAATGCCAGTGCCAAAGCAAATTCAGTGGAGTATGTGTGTATGTGTGTGTGTTTGGGATCTGAAATCTCAGCTTTGATCCCTGTGAGTTTCTCTGAATCTCACATGTGTTTGCTTCCTGTCCTTGTTTTGTATCAGGCTGCAACACTGGGTTATTTTCCCACACTGATATTTTAATGCATTTTTCCTAACCAGTACATTTAATTGAACATTTGCCTAATTTATACACCTTGTCCCCATTGACTAAAGTGTATCTGGATGTATAATTTCCAAGCATGCACACTGTCATTGTTAAAATTTTAAAATGCACACATTATTGTATTGTGCTCACCAGTAAATGTCACAAATATGCAAATGCTCAAGTTGAAGTACACATTTTTCACAACATATCCCAGGAGATATAAAACCACTTTCATATTTGAAATTCCTTTCTATCTGCTCTCTCTCTCTGTGTATGCATATATATATATGCATACAAACACACACACAGAGGATAGAAAGAAATTTCATTTATGTTATATATATAAACTGCTTAATTTAAACTTAATATAAATCAGGTGGGCAACTGCAGAGGGAGTGGTGGCCAATTTTTGCCCCCCTTGGCAGACCACACTGGCCCAACAGATCCCTATGGTCCCTAATTTTTTAAAAAACACAATTCTGAGTGATTTTTCACCTCCCAAATCCCAAAATAGCTCAGAACCACTACAAAACATAGTGGTTTAGCTTCCCCACCCAACTGCCAAAAGGCTGAAAATCAGCCAAAATAGGAACAGGAAGTAAATGATGTCACTTCTTTATTTGATTTTGGCTGATTTCAGCCATTGGGTGGAGCTTCTGTGGATTTTTCAGGGCATGTTGGGGATTTGGAGCCATTAAACTGCTGTGCTATAAAAAAAAGTCACACCAAAATATTTATTTTTATTTTTTTAAAATGAGGGTCTGGAGTGGGTTGAGGAGTTTCAGAAGGGCTTTGAGAGCCAGATTTTGGGGTATCAAGGTCTGTATGTGACCTATACGCCACTTTGCCCATCCCAATATGAAAGCATAACCCTTTCAATTTTTATCAGTGTTGAACACACACTCAGGTTGGGTTGACAATGCTTAACACACAATGCGAGAAATTTTGCATAATATACCTTTTTGGAGAAAGCTCTGCAAACTTTGATAGAGACTTTTGTCATTGCATGTTGAAAGACTTTGCTCATCATGACTGCAAGATCTGGTTCACTGACTTGGTGCTCTGTACACCACCATAAACCCTGGTTAAAAGAAAGAGCTGAAGGGAAACTAGCAAGTTCTAGCCCAAGACATTTTGCTGCCTGAGGTCATAAAAGCCTCATGTTTTGTATCAATGCTTTCTCAGAAACTCCCTGCATTATCAGGACTTTTCATTCCTACTGCCCAGATCAGTTTAAATTAACCTGATTTTTTCAAACTGAAATATATCCATACTTGTGAAGTCGAAGGCTTTCATGGTCGGCATCCTTAGATTTTCCTAAGATTTTCCTTAGTTTTTTTCTGGAGTGTAAGGCTGTGTTCTGGAATAGTTTCTTTCTGACGTTTCGCCTGCATCTGTGGCTGACAACTTCAGATAATAGTTGGGTAGGAGTGTATGTGCAGTTTATATGCTGTGAACCCCTGTAGGGGAGTATATGTAAATTTGTGTAATCGAATGGTTAGTTTCTGGGTATAGAAATGCAAGGCTCATTAGTGTCTGTTTGGCTAATGGTTGGTTGATGGGCCACTATCTGCTGGGAATCCCCCTGTCCCTGCGTGGAATTCCTTTGTAAGTGTTGAGTTTTGATTCTATTGTATTTCAAAACTGGGAGCCGGATTTTGTTTACTTTTAAGGTTTCTTCTTTCCTGTTGAAGTTGTCCAGGTGTTTGTGGATTTCAGTAGCTTCTCTGTGCATTCTGACATGATAGCTGTTGGCCTGCTCCAGAATTTCTGTGTTTTTAAATAGCATTTTGTGTCCAGGTTGGTTTATGACATGTACTCCTACCCAACCATTCTCTGAAGATGCCAGCCACAGATGCAGGCAAAACGTCAGAAAGAAACTATTCCAGAACACGGCCTCACAGCCTGGAAAAACCCCAAGGAAAATCTATCCATACTTGCTTTGTTTGTTTTGCCATTCTCAGAACTAGCTAAGATAGCTGCCACCAGTAGACACAACTATTTGTTTCCAGGACACAGATTTGACAGAGATCAAATAAGGGAAAGAGGAATGCTAGCACTAAAACAAAATGATCCTAATGCTGAACTAGTGCAATATTGTAATTTATATTTCACTTTATATTTATATTGCACTTTAGCACTTTGACTATAAACTCCTGTATAAAAAAAGGGTCAGTAGAAATTGGTGAAAATCGATTTTTGAAATGTTGCATGAGATTGGATGTGACACGTGATCATTGGGAGGGGAAAGAAGAAGGACCCAAAGAAGGGGAGAAGGAGGGAAACCGGCATATTTCAAGTAAGAGACTAGATGCAAATATGTGAATAAGCAGGTACAATCAAAACAAAAAAGAATTGGGAAATGTCTAGACTTCCAGAGGCTTTTTTCCTATCTAGTGGCACCCCGGGGCAAAGGACAAGATAGTGCCTCCTTCCTATTCCATATACAGGCACCAGTTGGATTGACAGCTGAATCTTCTAAGAATGAAACTGACCCACCTATCCTCCTTGTTCTCCCTCTCCTTCTGCCCCTGTCTGTCTTAAGTGTAGACTGCTTGATTAATCTCCATCTTCCAAACTTGCCCAAGGACATAGCCTGGCCAAGACTGGATGACAAAGTGACAAAAGGCAAGAAGAACACTTGTTGAAATATGATACAAGCCTTTTACTCATGCATTAACTTCCCAAGCCCAGTATATCCTCTCTCAGTGTGAATCTTTGCAATTCATACTATCCCTTGTCTTAGCCTTCCCCTCAATTTTCATGACCTCCCATTTGTCCTGTCCAAAGCTGACGAGTGCTCAGGTGAGCACCTCTACACTCCACAAGAACTAGCAGGGGAAAGCCAGGACAGGACAGGTGCAAGGCTTAAACAGATGACAAGCAGAAGTGTGGTCCAGGCAGTCCAAGGTTCAGAGGGAGACAGTATTTTCCAGCATGACCCTATGGTATGTGTCCCTATTTTGTGTCTTGTGAATACTGGTTCCGTGGATACGGGGGTCCAACTGTACTTTGAATCAGAAAGGATATCTCCATTGTGTTGAACCCTATCACCAAAATATGTTCAGCAACTTGGACAACTCCTTTAAAGTCTGGCATAAAACACGAGTGGATTCACTGCCCACAAACACAGGAGCCAGTAGACAACATGCCAGATTCCTTAAATGCCATTTTAAAAATAACAAAAAAACAAACAAACAAAAAAAAACACCCTAGAAAGTGTTACTTGCTACACAAGTGGAGCACCCTCATTCCTGTAATTTGACTCTGTCATGTCCTCTTTATTTCCCCCCTCCCCAAGATTAATTTGTTAATTCCAACCTCTGTTTTTATTACAATATTTCTATTGTCTTGTCTGCCACCATGAGAAGGTTCTACCATTGAAAATAGCCTACAAATAATTTTAAATCAGATATTTTTAAAAATAGCTAGACCTTGATAATTAAACACCTGGCAGTGTAGGCAGAGTCTGCCGATATGCGGATACAGAAGCTGTATTTACACTGTTGTTTAATGCAAGGTGAAAATACATTCCACTTACTGGTATTCCTAAGTGTTATCCTCCTAGCACATTAATAACTACCCTGTAAGCATAACATTGCAGCAAACATAGTATTTATATACTGAACATCCACTAGTAACCACATAAATATTATGAAAGGGATGCATTTGTCTTCTAGTCCTGCTCATTTTCTTTGAAATGACCTGTCCTAAATTTTTAGATTGAAAATAACAAGTACTGTATGTAATTTGTAAATACCACATGAATTTTATAATTTTTTTTTTACAAAAAATCAAAACCTTACCTACGGTACTTTAGTACCTGACTTGTATATTTATGTGACTATTGTTAGAAGTGACTAATTGGGTTTGATTAGCTTCATCATTAATATTCTGTTCATAATTTAACATGCTTCAATAAAATACCCTAAAGCAGTATAATGATTAGATTTCAGGAATATGTGTTTTGCAATTAAGTTGCTCTTGATTTTGATATGCAGATTAAGAAATGGTGGTCTCATCTAAAAAAAAATATTGCCCTTATTAACTCAGCAGTATACTCTGAAGATTAGGTAAGAAATCCAAGATTTTCTCTTTGTATATGCTAGTTAAAATGTATTTCAATCAAGCATATGTGAGCAAATCAGATTTGATTAGTTAAGTTCACAGTCATTCTATCTAAATGAATAATGTGTCACCTAACATTGCAAAAATTTGATTAATAGTTTATCAGTTAATTAAAATGTGGTTTAATTTTTCTTTCTTTCTTTCTTCCTTTTTTTAGGATAATGCAAGGTAGATAGTACTAGCGTTCATCACAAATGCAAATAACTTTATCTTGAATCTATTGTTCTTTTTCATTCCATAGCCAGCTGGCAAAGAAAGAAAGATCTGAGAATGATCTGAGTAAGAGCAAAGTAGTAAAACTTAGCTTGCTTACACATATGGTTGCCAGTTGTCTTTTAAGTTCAAGCAGAAGAGACAAAGGTTTTTAATCTTTATCTGGAGCCCACAAAAATCTCAATTTGTTCCCCACGTTTTCCAGCCCAGCTTTGGGTAACCTTGAAACATTTTCCTGACCACATGGCAACCGCTTATGCACAAGCAGACCCTGTATGATTTAGGGCTATTATTTTTCCACCTATGTAAAGACTGTAGCTAAACTCACAGGAAATAGAAAGCCTGGTGTCTGAAGCTGCATCTGCACTGCAACAATAATCCAGTTTGAGCTTGTTTTAACTGCCATGGTTCAATGCTATGGAAACCTGGAATTTATAGTTTGTTGTGGCACCAGAGTTCTCTGACAGAGAAGGCCAAATATCTCTCCAAACTACAGATCCCAGAATTCCATAGCATTGAGCCATGGCAGCTAAAACTGTCTCAAACTGGATTATTTCTGCAGTGCAGATTCAGCCTAAGTGGCAGATGCCATCATCCCTGCTAATGAAAAGTTTTTAGTAAGTCCTGGTTCTGCTGTAGTGCTGAATCACATCAATTTTGTTGCAATTATATTGTCATGTTTCCTGGGAAGTGGGGTGGGGGTTTCTCACATTCTTACCCATTTATTTGTCTTTTTGATGCTCTAAGCGCATCTCTACAACTCACTCCAGAACCACATTTCAATAGTCTCAACATTCAAAGGTAGTAATGTTGCCTATGCATTGACTGAACCATCAGGAGAATGTACTTAGAATAAAGAGAGAAGGACTCAAGAATGGTGGCCCATGAACTACCTATGCTAGAGTCACTTCTTTCTCTTTCTGACCCTAAAAAAGACATGCAGCTACAGGACAAGTCAATTCAACAGTCCAAAATTACTATGTGGAAACCGTGCATATGTCTAGCATCAGTATAATAGCTAATGTAATTGTGTGGGTTTGGTCTTGAATAGCACACCTGCTGCCATAATTTTACAAGAATTTGATGATGCATATTTGATTTTATGACAATTTTACATGAAAATTGAACTTGCAACTTTTGGTCCAGTCCTCTTCAGAAAAGTGGTTGTTTGATTGATTATTTTCTTTTTTAAAAAATAATCATGTTCTTAAAACAAAAAAGGTCCTCATAATTTCTAACAATTTAAATTCATGGAATCATAGAATTGCAGAGTTCCAAGGAATCTCAATGGTCATTTAGTCCAAACCCTTATTGATGTGGGAACTTACAGCTGAGTAGTTCCAATACCTTGCAAGCTGAATAGACTAAAAACATGATGCCCTGTGAGTTACATATGCTGGAGTGACTTCTACAGACACAGCTATAGCTTTAAGCATGGTGAGGAAGGAGAGGACAATTGAAAATCAATTAATTAAACCTGAAACAAATGTAAGCATAATGCAGGTCGCCTCCCATGTTCGTGGGGGTTCAGTTCCCAGACTTACTGTGGATACTGGAAACCATGGATACTTTAAGAACCTTATTAAAATAAAGGACTTCTGCTACAAACATACCAAAGAGTTAGAATCATAGAATCATAGAATTGCAGAGTTGGAAGAGACCACGAGGGCCATCCAGTCCAACCCCCCGCCACGCAGGAAATCACGATCAAAGCATCCCTGACAGATGGCCATCCAGCCTCTGTTTAAAGACCTCCAAGGAAGGAGACCCCACCCGCTCCGAGGGAGTGCGTTCCACTGCCGAACAGCTCTTACTGTCAAAAAGTTCCTCCTAATGTTGAGGTGGAATCTCTGTTCCTGGAGCTTGCACCCATTGCTCTGTGTTCCAGCCTCTGGAGCAGCAGAAAACAAGCCTGCTCCATCCTCAGCGTGACATCCCCTCAAATACTTAAACAGGGCTATCATATCGCCTCTTAACCATCTTTTTTCCAGGCTAAACATACCCAGCTCCCTAAGTCTCTCCTCATAAGGCATCGTTTCCAGACCTTTCACCATTTTAGTTGCCCTTCTCTGGACACGCTCCAATTTGTCAATATCCTTTCTGAATTGTGGTGCCCAGAACTGGACACAGTATTCTAAGCGAGGTCTGACCAAGGCAGAATAGAGTAGCACTATTACTTCCCTTGATCTGGACACAATACTTCTATTGATGCAGCCCAAAATCGCATTGGCCTTTTTAGCTGCCGCATCACACTGTTGACTCATGTTCAACTTGTGGTCTACTAGGACTCCTAGATCCCTTTCGCATGTAGTCTCATTCAGCCAGGCCTCCCCCATCCTATATCGATGCATTTCATTTTTTCGCCCTAAGTGCAGTACCTTACACTTCTCTGTATTGAATTTCATTTTGTTAGCTTTGGCCCAGCTCTCCAGTCTATCCAGGTCATTTTGAATTTTGATCCTGCCCTCTAGGGTATTGGCTACTCCTCCTAATTTGGTTTCATCTGCAAATTTGATAAGTATGCCCCTAATTCCCTCATCCGAGTCATTGATAAAGATGTTGAATAGCACTGGGCCCAGGACCAAACCTTGTGGCACCCCACTGGTCACATTTTTCCAAGACGAAGAGGAGCCACTGCTGAGCACCCTTTGGGTTCGGCCAGTCAACCAATTACAAATCCATTGAACTGTTAATTTGTCTAGCCCACATTTTACAAGCTTGTTTGCAAGAATGTCATGGGGAACCTTGTCAAAGGCCTTACTGAAATCAAGGTATGTGATATCCACAGCGTTCCCTTCATCTACCAAGCTGGTAATTTTATCCAAAAAAAAGAGGTTAGATTAGTCTGGCATGACTTGTTTCTCTGAAACCCATGTTGACTTTTTGTGATTATGGCATTGCCTTCTAAATGTTCACAGACTCTCTGTTTAATGATCTGCTCTAGAATCTTCCCTGGTATTGATGTCAGACTAACTGGACGATAATTGTTGGAATCCTCTTTTTCCCCTTTTTGAAGATGGGGACAATGTTCGCCTCCTCCAGTCTCCTGGGACTTCTCCTGTTCTCCAAGAGTTCTCAAAGATTATTGCCAATGGCTCTGAGATTACATTTGCCAGCTTTTAATACCCTTGGATGTAGTTCATCTGGTCCTGGAGATTTAAATTCATTTAGTTTAAGAAGGTATTCCTGTACTACCTCTTTGCTTATTCTGTGCTGGATTTCCCCTATTGTGTCCTCTGTTCCATTCTCCTCAGGTTGGTCCTTCTTTTCGTTTTCTGAAAACACTGAGGCAAAGAAGGTATTGAGTAATTCTGCCTTTTCTCTGTCCCCTGTTAGCATTTTGCCATCTTCTCCACATAGTGGCCCTACCATTACCTTCTTCCTCCTTTTGCTGGTGACATACCCAAAAAATCCCTTTTTATTGTTCTTAACCTCTCTAGCAAGCCTGAGCTCATTCTGCACTTTAGCTTTTCTGACTTTACTCCTACACGTGTTCGCTATCTGTTTGAATTCTTCTTTGTTGATTTCCCCCTTTTCCCATTTCCTATACATGTTCCGTTTAAAACTTAACTCCGTTGAAATTTCTTTAGTCATCCATCCTGGTTTCTTGAGACACCTCCCATTTTTCTTCCTCAATGGTACTGTTTGAAATTGTGCCTTCAGTATCTCCCTTTTGAGAAAGTCCCATCCATCTTGAGGTCTCTTCTCTTTTAGTATTCCTGACCATGGATGGGATCACCCCCAGTATTTCCCTGAGTTTATTGAGATCAGCTCTCCTAAAGTCGAGAATGCGTGTCTGACTATGCCTGGCTTCTCCTTTCCATTGTATAACAAACTCCAGGAGAACGTAATCACTCTCACCTAAGGATCCCAGTTGCGTTGGAGGATCTCACAATTCTTAGAGAGGACACCTCACTGGACATTTTCCAGCACAACTCTATGGTATTTGTCCCCTATTTTTTCAGTCAGAATACTGAAACCATGGATATTGGTTCAGCGGATACAGTGGAAAGGACTGTAAAGCTAAGGACATGCAGGAAAAAATGTTTTTATAAAACACTAAATCCAGATAAAAATCAGGGCCAAACAAGGTTAAATGCTACAGTTGCTTGAATGCTGTGAAATACTAAATGATGAACATGATGAACTGTGGCAGTAAATTCCAAAGATCTCACCAAACAGGTACATTGCAAGGGCATGGCCTTTCCACCAAAATACATTCTGGTGTTGCACTGCTAAACTGCCTCCTAGTCTCATAAGACTATAGCTTGCAAAAGTTACTTTTTGGAACTACAACTCCAGAACTGCCCAGCCTGAACAGACATTAGCCATGCTGGATAGATGTTTCTGGAAGTTACAGTCTCCGAAAGTAATGGTTACAACCTCTGTGTAAGATTTGCTCACTGACATGTTGCACTCATGGCTGGGAGAATACTGAAAGGCAATATTGTTTGATAATGCCTTTTCCTCTGTCATGATGATTATTATTCTAAAGCTAAGGTGGAATGGGGAAGAATTTGATTGTGTAGCCATTAGCCACTGTCAGATGACAGAAGTATCCACAGAGGCCTCACTCAAAATGGGTGCCTATATTTTTACTAATAAATACAGAACCTCTGATATGATCATTGGCATTCATCTTCCCAGTGACTTGAGAGCTGAGGCATTCTCTTTGATAAACTCTGTGTGCCTGGTTGCATATGTATATTTATTTGTATGGAAACACATGGAAATAATTGCTCAACTTTCAAAGCTGTTTTTCTTCTGAAGATGTTATGAGAAAGCACTAATAATTTTCAGGGGATTGGTTGAGTGCTTGTTGCTTTGTTGCTACTTCCATGAAATACCACCCAAGTAATGCACTTCCTCTACCCCAGAGTTTTGAATGTTGCTTTTAAGACAAAGGAATATAATGATATAGTGGTCATCTATAGCTGAGCAGTGGTATGATGATGCTTGAGTCCTACAGCATCATCCAACCACTGCTTAGTTGGCTTCTGCAAGTCATTATATTCTTTCCATGTTCTGCTCTTCTTTTTAGCATTTGATACTCTTTGTTGAATCAGCATGAAGTAATCTATCGGTGTTAAAGTGGCCCTTGATCAGCCCAACCAGATTTACTCAGGACTGATTTGGTAACTTCATAGTGAAATAGAACTTAGAATGACCTCTCTGGAGGGGAGAAAATGGAACAAGTCTCCATTTAACCATTTTGTCCAACACTTCTATTCAGCTTCTCAATACACTCATTCACAGATCAGCTCTTGTGTGCAACTATCAGTTACCAATATCCTGAAGGCATCAGATCCTGTCTAATGTTGGAAGCTAAGCAGGTTCGCGCTTGGTTAGTACTTCGATGCGGGACCACCAAGGAATACCAGATGTTGTAGGCTGTATTTCAAGGAAGGCAATGGCAAACCACCTCTGAGTATTTCTTGCTTAAGAAAACCCTATGAAATTAATGGGATTGCCTATTTATTTATTTATTTAGAGTGTTTATACCCCGCTCTTCAGCCATAAAGGCTCTCAGAGTGGCTTACAGATTGTCAAGCAATATCACTTTACTCATCTATACTGCATTGAACAGTTTCCAGTGTGTGTTAGCTAATTGCCCCCACAAGCCAGGTACTCATTTTACCAAACTACGAAAGGATGGAAAGCTGAGCGAACCTTAGAGCCCTTGGGAGAGAACTTGCAACTTTGTGGCTGAAGTACTAACATTTAACCACTGCGCCACCAGGAAACTGTTTAATGCAGTGTAGATGTGTAAATAGCTATTGCTTAAAACAATTCGTAAGCTGCTCTGATAGCCTTGTGGCTGAAGAGCGGGGTATAAAAAAAAAGAAGCTTGAAGGCACACACACACACACAGAATTCAAACTCTTGAGACAATAATTTTTTTAAATTTGCACCAAGATACATGCCCACATCCTACGTGTGAGTATTGCTAAACCTGGTGGCATTTACTTTTGTATAAACCTGTATAGGTTTGGGAACACTGCTGTAATTCAGTGGCGTAACACATGTTTTGTGTCCTAGGTTCAATCTCTGGCATCTCCAAGTAGAGCTGGGAGTGACTCTTTCCTCTTTGAGATTCTGAAGAGCTACTGTTAGCATAGATAGCACTGAGCTAGATGGACTGAGATTCTGACTCAGCACAAGCCAGTTTCCTTTGTTCCTGTGCCTGCACAGTTAAAAGAAATATGCAGCACTTCTTCAGGGTAGATAACTGTGATCTCATAGCAATAACCCCATGGTGCACATCACTAAAGGAAACAAGTGTTTTGATCTTGGGGCAAATTCCTTTCACTTTTTATGCCTGTTGGATAAACACACAAGTAACAGTAAATACTGATGACAAAACTGAAACCAGTAGAACCATGGTTGCATTTAATAGAAGTTATAAAGTGTTCTTTTTTTGATTTCTGATGATGCATGAGACTGGATGTGCTGCATGCTTAATGGGATTAGTGGGAAGGACACAAGGGAAGGAGGAATGAAGGGAAACTTGACAACTTTCAAAGACAGAGGACTAAATGCAAACCCATGAATATGCAAGTACAATTAAAAAAAATACCTGAGAACTTTTGATACTTTGAGGCAGTCTAGAATATATCTTGACACAGGGCTCATCTACATGAGCCAGGATGCGCCAGATCAAGCCCATTGTTCCCCGATTCTCTCCATGGAGGGGAGGAAGTCCTAACAGGCAGGCAGGCCCATCGCTGCAGCAGCCACTATTTCCCTCATTGTCTTGGAAGGAGGCTTGCAACATGTGACCAAGGCCCCCTGCATGTTACCAGCCTTAGAATCATAGAATCATAGAATTGCAGAGTTGGAAGAGACCACGAGGGCCATCCAGTCCAACCCCCCTGCCACGCAGGAAATCTTGATGAAAGCATCCCCGACAGATGGCCATCCAGCCTCTGTTTAAAGACCTCCAAGGATTGAGACCCCACCACGCTCCGAGGGAGTGTGTTCCACTGCCGAACAGCTCTTACTGTCAAAAAGTTCCTCCTCATGTTGAGGTGGAATCTCTGTTCCTGGAGCTTGCATCCAGAGAAGGGCAACTAAAATGGTGAAAGGTCTGGAAATGATGCCTTATGAGGAGAGACTTAGGGAGCTGGGTATGTTTAGCCTGGAAAAAAGACGGTTAAGAGGCGATATGATAGCCCTGTTTAAGTATTTGAAGGGATGTCATGCTGAGGATGGAGCAAGCTTGTTTTCTGCTGCTCCAGAGATTGGAACACGGAGCAATGGGTGCAAGCTCCAGGAACAGAGATTCCACCTCAACATGAGGAGGAACTTTTTGACAGTAAGAGCTGTTCGGCAGTGGAACACACTCCCTCGGAGCGTGGTGGGGTCTCCTTCCTTGGAGGTCTTTAAACAGAGGCTGGATGGCCATCTGTTGGGGATGCTTTGATTGTGTATTCCTGCGTGGCAGGGGGGTTGGACTGGATGGCCCTCGTGGTCTCTTCCAACTCTGCAATTCTATGATTCTATGATTCTATGATCCATTACTCTGTGTTCCAGTCTCTGGAGCAGCAGAAAACAAGCCTGCTCCATCCTCAGCGTGACATCCCTTCAAATACTTAAACAGGGCTATCATATCGCCTCTTAACCGTCTTTTTTCCAGGCTAAACATACCCAGCTCCCTAAGTCTCTCCTCATAAGTCATGGTTTCCAGACCTTTCACCATTTTAGTTGCCCTTCTCTGGACACGCTCCAATTTGTCAATATCCTTTCTGAATTGTGGTGCCCAGAACTGGACACAGTATTCTAAGTGAGGTCTGACCAAGGCAGAATAGAGTAGCACTATTACTTCCCTTGATCTAGACACTATACTTCTATTGATACAGCCCAAAATCGCATTGGCCTTTTTAGCTGCCACATCACACTGTTGGCTCATGTTCAACTTGTGGTCTACTAGGACTCCTAGATCCCTTTCACACGTAGTCTCATTTAGCCAGGTCTCTCCCATCCTATATTTATGCATTTCATTTTTCCGGCCTAAATGCAGTACTTTACATTTCTCCGTATTGCTCTCCAGTCTATCCAGGTCATTCTGAATTTTGATCCTGTCCTCTAGGGTATTAGCTACTCCTCCCAATTTGGTGTCTTCTGCAAATTTGATAAGTATGCCCCTAATTCCCTCATCTAAGTCATTGATAAAGATGTTGAATAGCACTGGGCCCAGGACAGAACCCTGTGGCACCCCACTAGTCACATCTTTCCAAGACGAAGAGGAGCCACTGCTGAGCACCCTTTGGGTTCGGCCGGTCAACCAGTTACAAATCCATTGAACAGTTAACTTGTCTAGCCCACATTTTACAAGCTTGTTTGTAAGAATGTCATGGGGAACCTTGTCAAAGGCCTTACTGAAATCAAGGTATACGATATCCACAGCGTTCCCTTCATCTACCAAGCTGGTAATTTTATCAAAAAAAGAGATCAGATTAGTCTGGCATGACTTGTTTCTCTGAAACCCATGTTGACTTTTTGTGATTATGGCATTGCCTTCTAAATGTTCACAGACAGTCTGTTTAATGATCTGCTCTAGAATCTTCCCTGGTATTGATGTCAGACTAACTGGACGATAATTGTTGGGATCCTCTTTTTTCCCCTTTTTGAAGATGGGAACAACGTTTGCCCTCCTCCAGTCTGCTGGGACTTCTCCTGTTCTCCAGGAGTTCTCAAATATTATTGCCAATGGCTCTGAGATTATATTTGCCAGCTGTTTTAATACTCTTGGATGTAGTTCATCTGGTCCTGGAGATTTAAATTCATTTAGATTAAGAAGGTATTCCTGTACTACCTCTTTACTTATTTTGAGCTGGATTTCCCCTATTGTGTCCTCTGTTCCATTATCCTCAGGTTGGTCCTCCTTTTCCTTTTCTGAAAACACTGAGGCAAAGAAGGTGTTGAGTAATTCTGCCTTTTCTCTGTCCCCTGTTAGCATTTTGCCATCTTCTCCACGTAGCGGCCCTATCATTTCCTTCTTCCTCCTTTTGCTGCGGACATACCCCCCCCAAAAAAGGAGCCTTGTGGGACTCCTTCCTGCCTTCTGGGAGAGCCAGCAAGATGGCAGCAAGGGCTGGTCTACAGGGATGGGCTCCTGCGGACACACAATGCCCAATCTGTTTTTGCCAGCGGAAATGGAGTAAAACAGGTATTATTCTAAAATGTTGTATCGGGCCCTACCCTGCCTTCCTCTCATCTCTGCCACATCTCTGCCCCATGGGTGGTGAGGAGTGCCTGGGGGCAGAATGGGGCAAATGCCCTGCATCGTCAGGACTACAGGGCTCTGAGATGGGGACAAGATGAAGTAAATAGCCCATGTAGACAAGCCCATAGTGGAGGAGACTCAGGCTGGGCAGCTTCAAGTCTCTGCTGTTCCTTTCTTAAGACTCTTTAAACAGCCCTTCAAGCAAAGAACACATCCAAATGGAAGACTGACAAATGGAAGACTCTTTAAACAGCCCTTCAAGCAAAGAACACATCCAAACGGAAGACTGACATCTGTAAAGCAGCACACATGACCACTAGATCTGTTTATGGTGGCCACAAGTAATTCACATTTACTTGACATACTTAGGGCTTATCTAGATGCGACAGTTTACTGTGAGTAGGTGTGCATTTTTGCTCCGTTACAGTAAAGTTGTTTTGTCTTGTGTGCATATTCACATCCATTCCCACTGAGTGTCCACACATGCTCATAAACAGCAATTGAGCAAAAATGTGCAGCAATACAAATTTGGATGTCCATATGTCCAAAAATGCACATCTAAGTGCATTTTTCAGGAAACTTCAGGGAAAACTGTGATTCCTTTTATTGTGCTAGTTGTGGAATTTTTAGCCCCCCCCCCTCCAAATACTGCGAATCTCCATTGGATCTTGTTGGAACAGTTCGTATTCTCTGTGAATTCTATGAGGAGTATTTTCATTGTCTAGACAACCCCTTAGTTTAGCATAATTAATCTACAGTATACATACAGCTTAGTATACAAAAATGCCCATCCTTGTGTCCCCTCATATTTTGGGGAGACATGTACATGATCACTCTTTCAACAGGTGATGATGAGGCTTTATCTATGGGCTTGTCTATATGGCGAAAATGCTCCTCATAGAATTTGAGGAGAATACCTTTTGTCCCAATGAAATCCTATATCATTTTACCATATTTGGAAGGAGAGGAGGGGAAACTCCAGATACTTTGCTGCTTTCCCTGTATTTAAAAAAAAAAAAAAAAAAAACTCCAAAGGAAATGTGCATTCCCGCTCATTGGGACAACCAATTTGCTTTGCTCTGCATTCCTGATAAGAGCGGAAGTGGAAAGCTGATTGGTCGGACATGCACAAGGGGCAGAGCTTGCTGGCAAGGCAAGCACCTGGAACTGCCATGTTGGATTTTCACCATAGAGATCATGTGTTGAGGCATGAAACAGCCTTTTCTTTTCTTTTCTTTTCTTTTTTGTTTATTTAAGTGGAAGATTGCACTTCTGCATCTTGGATTTACTTTTTTAAAAAATACTGTTTGGCAGTGCAAGTGGTAACAATAAAAACACCTGCCAGCGTGATTTGCAGGGATGTCTGAACATTGAATGCATATGGCTTCACATGCTTGCAATCTTGAAAAAAAAACCGTGGAGACAAATGAAAGTTGCTGCAAATTGATGTTAGTGCGCATCAATCCACATTTTATTGCCTTCTATAGAAAAGCCCCAGGTTATAGCTTAATTTAATAACAAGGATAGAGCTTGGCATCTTGCACTTCCACTTATAATACACTCACATTCAGTCTTCCATAACTTACTGCCCTCCAGATATTTTGGTCCACAACTCCCAGAATCCCCCAGTCAGTCACTTCTAGAAGATAACAATTTGGAGAAGGATGAATCTGAGTGTATTCTGAATCTTATGTTATGATCCAAATCATTATATAATACAGTTGTCCCTTCACATTTCCGGGTTTGCATATTTGCAGTTTATAGCTGCTGATCAAACTCCAAGACCCCACCCTTCTCCCCTCTCCTCCTGTCCTGCCAACAACACAACTCCATCTTGCTTTCTTACCGTGCACCAAAACAGCACTGCTCGTTACTTTAAACCGTACTGTTTTAAATGGGCAGCGCTGTTTTGGTGCAAGGTAAGAAAGCAAGATGGAGTTGTGTTGTTGGCAGGGCAGAGGGAGGGAGAGCTGGTGGGGAGGCGAGTGTGGGTGAGGGCCATGGTTTGTGGGCCCAGGGGCAGGTGTTGCTACCACGGTGGCAGATATTGACAGTCCTGTTGGCGGGAGAGGAGTCTGTAATACTGTAGTTTAGTATCCATGTTGGGGGCAGGGCTTAACTTATTCATGGCTTTTTCACTTTTGCAGTGGTGCTCCGCCCCAACTGCCGCAAATGTGAAGAGACAACTGTATAGCCAAATCCAGTGATTCGATCTAAAGGTGTGTGCCCTTTTCTGGTGGGGGGGGGGAGAAGCACACAGTAGACCAAACAATTGCAGAGCCTTCATAATTCCATGATTCTGGATGCTGGAAAAGTCCCTTTTTTGGACTACAACTTCCAGAATCCCCTAGCTGCCCATGCTGACTGGGAGACTGTGGGAACTGGAATCCCCCCCCTGCAAAAAAAAAAAAAAGAAAGAAATTTTCCAAGCTCTGATTTTTCTGCTCCTTAACTATATGTTTATCTTTTTATTCCAGTGGAATTGCATGTTTCTCTGGGAGATGGGTACAGGAAATGATGTGAAAGCCTATCTTGTGCACGTAACTCAGTGTTAGATCTGGAAAGTTTTCCAGTTGATTTCAATCTTAACTGAGAGGATCCAGCACTTTGGAAATGCAGGCCTCCTAATGACTAGCGCTAGATGTGTATACCTGCGACAGATAGCAACTAATTGCTCATGGATAATGATGTAATAGGTTTCCCATCCAACATTAATATGTAGCTATATTAATATATCACAACCTGGTAATGTGGTATGACTAGGATCTATATCAAATGATTATGTCAATGGGCCATTAAGCAAATAGTATATTAAACCCAGAGTACAGCATAAGCCTGTGAACAGAACTGTACATTGGGAATTTAAGGTAGACACTAAGAAACACAGAAATTAACACTGAGATGGACAGCCACCTTTTCCAAGTTCTACAAAGAATTAAATTGGCATTTTTGTCGGAATTCCATCCCAGTTCCAGAGTGCTATGGGGCAAGGGAAAGATAGCTGGTTCTGCAATAACAATACTCATTATATGGTGTGACATAATTATAACAGAAAATCAGTCTGTCAAACCTGCTATCAACCTCTACTGATGAAGCAGAAGATAGTTCCAGAGCATCTGAAGGGTCCAGTTATACTGCAGAGAACTAGAAGCTATCATGTCAGCATTGGCCAAGGAGCAGGTAGACAATACATATCAATCTTCCACATGCCCCCTAACTAAATTAAAAAAATGGAGGTTTATAAAATAGAATGGGTTCAGTAACTTGTGGCCTTCTAGATGTTGCTGGACTGAAAAACCCATCAATCTTAACTAACATGGCCAAAATGGTGTGGGATGCTGAAAGTTGCAGTTCAGCATCTGAAGAACCGCAAGTGGTCTACTGCTAAGAGAGAACATAGACAAATGACTGCCAATTGATTAATTAGTTAGAATGTTGTTAGGTAACAATCTGAAACAAGATGTGGCCCCTTTCAGAGTACAATTCCAACAGCTGATCTTTACAACCTGAAATAGTTTAAAACCTGGCTACCTCACCTCCTTTCACATGAACCAGCTCCAGTTTTCAGACAGATGGGGAACCTCAGGTCCTGCGGCCAATTCTACTCTACCTAGAATTTCCCCTGAAGGCCACACCTCCATGATACCATCCTTTGGTGGTTTCCCAGCTTGTACAGTCAGACCCCTGTATCCACAGAACCAATATCTGTGGTTTCAGTTGTCTGCAGGACACAAAATAGGGACACATACCATAGAGTCACACTGAAAATTGCCTAGAGGAGCATCCTCTCTAGGCATCCTCTAGGTTCTCCAATGCAACTCTATGGTGTGCTTTCACCAGAAGTCCTTTATTTTAATAGGGTTTACTGTTTTCTACAGTTTCCGGTATCTGCAGCAAGTCTGGGAACCGAACCCCTGAGGATACACAGGCCCTGCTGTATATGTTTCCTCCCTCAAATTCTGTCTAAATGCTTCTCCTAAGCCCTAGTTACTAACAGTAAGATCTTTGAACTAAAATATGTTTATATGCCTAATCCCACCTTTTTTAATTTTTGGCCCTGCCCACCAATGGAATGTGGCCTCCAAAAATTTGTCCAAGATCAAATTCAACCCTTGGGCTGAAAGAGATTCCTCACACACAGAATCTTCCTTTAAACTTGTTTACACAGGCTATCTTCAAGCCCACTTATCATTTGAACACCTGCCTGAAATGGGTGTCAGGGCTAGGATTTGGGAGGAAGGTGCTACCATATTTACCTCAGGTAGAAAAATGTCTGGGGCCAATTCTGTGATCTGTGGTAATTCACAGGACTTTGGTCTGTTGTGAATCTGTTGTTTTGTAATATCTTCCTCGTGGAGGTTTACGGGCCCTGGTCCTTATTTCTTATTATCAATATGTTTAGCCTGGAAAAAAGACGGTTAAGAGGCGATATGATAGCTCTGTTTAAGTATTTGAGGGGACGTCACGCTGAGGATGGAGCAGGCTTGTTTTCTACTGCTCCAGAGACTGGAACATGTAGCAATGGATGCAAGCTCCAGGAACAGAGATTCCACCTCAACATGAGGAGGAACTTTTTGACAGTAAGAGCTGTTCGGCAGTGGAACACG
Organism: Gambelia wislizenii; assembly: GCA_030847615.1. Classification (NCBI taxonomy): domain Eukaryota; kingdom Metazoa; phylum Chordata; class Lepidosauria; order Squamata; family Crotaphytidae; genus Gambelia; species Gambelia wislizenii. Next base: position 15,929,985 of record JAUMIR010000008.1, on the reverse strand, counting down.
CTCCCTCGGAGCGTGGTGGGGTCTCCTTCCTTGGAGGTCTTTAAACAGAGGCTGGATTGCTATCTGTTGGGGATGCTTTGATCAAGATTTCCTGCGTGGCAGGGGGTTGGACTGGATGGCCCTCGTGGTCTCTTCCAACTCTGCAATTCTATGATTCTATGATTCTATGATTCTAAAATAGCAGGTCTTTTTCCTGGTGCTTTTTTTCATATGGATTCTTATGTATCTGACTTGATACTAGAATATTATTTGCTTTCGCTTTAGATTACACTTGTGCAATAATAATAATAATAATAATAATAATAATAATAAATGTTGCCATTTATGTTTTAGAATTGTATGTCACCCTGAAAGTCTACAGATCGAAGATGATTTGTAAATATATAGAACAGGCAGCTTTTGAATGGAATGGAAGAAGCGCTTCACAGACTAAACTGGGTTAGATCATTGCTGGGTGCAAAGAGAAGTCAGATCTCAACAAAGATAATGCCTGAACAGTACCTCCTCAAATCTATTTTAAGGACCATTTATCCTGGTTCTTATAGATCTGTAGACTGGGATGCTCTGATTGAAACAGAGCATGGAAAAGCTTGGAAAAATTCATGGGCATGGTAGTTGGGATATTTGGGAATTGCAATCCAAAGCTATTATTTTGCTAAACTGCATACCCATTTTGTCACCCACCTTTCGGATTCTGCTTTTGTTTTGCTTTTCATCCGTCCTTGAGAAGAGCTCCATTGAGTTCAGAAAGCTGCTCCCTATTTTGGAACATCTCAGTTGAACCTCCTAAGTGTGTTTCAGCCACAACTCATTATTTAAGTCATTATTTAAGTCAGTATCAAGAGGTCAACATTACTGGGAACCATGTCAAGACCCACAGCCCGTTGCAGTTGCTATCTGCTTTCTTGCCTACTCTATTTAACATGTGGTGGTCAGTTCCATGTTATCCCAAAAAAGGAAATACACTATATACAGTATGTGTGTGAGAGAGAGAAAAAGAGAGAGAACAAAAAAAAAAAGAAAGAAAGAAAGAAAGAAAGAAAAAAAGAAAAAGAAAAGAAAGAAAAGGAAAAAAAAGGATGGAAATTTCCATATAGCAACCCAGTGGTCTGGTACCTGCAAAGAGATGTAAAATTTCCATAGGGGAAAACTGGTTTGTTCTTTATTTGTTGTTGTTGTTGTGCGTGTGTGTGTGTGTGGACATTTTTTGTAAGAAATGAAAAATGAAATATTAACCTCCCTTTAAAGATTGAAAGTCATTTTGTTGCTTTAGGAAAATAAAATTTGTTATACTGTATATAACTTTGTTTAGCATGAAATTTATAGAATCATAGAATTGGAAAGCACTCCTGACAAATTATTGTGTTTTGATATATTTATTCAGAATAAAATTATTATAAGTTGAATTTACTTTTTTTAAATTTAAATATTTGCTATAGTCAGAACTACAAGATCCTGGACTTTAAGGGACATCTGAACTATAAGGAACCTCTTTGGTTTTGCCAGTTTGAGGATCAGGCAGAAAACCCCAATAAAAACAGAAGAACATCAATATTAATTAATCAGAGAAAATAATTTTGTCTCCACTAATTCCTCATATTGTCACACAGGCATAAAAAGGGCTGAGGAGGAGGAGAACAAGAACAAGGAGAACAAGAACAAGAAGAACATGAGGAATTGTAATGATCTCATACTGTTCATAGTCTTACATCAGATTTCAGAGTGAAACCAGGACCATTTGGGATCTGCGTTACTACTGAGTCATAGGCCTTCTCCAAAAGCCTTTGCTCCTGCCCAAAACATGTTTAGGATTAGGCTGTGCCTTTCTTAGAGCCCTGTGTAATTTCATCTCAAGTTTTTCATAATGAGTTCAAGAGGCCCAGATGCCATGGCCAGACATGATGGACATACTATGAAGGCTAAGCTTTGCTTCCTTTGAGTCTTTTCTAATGCACCATTAGAAGTCATTACTGTAATAGAAACTGTGATATCTATAGTCATTAATACTATGCCTATCCACTTCTGCTCCTAGTAGTAGTCATAATGAGCATTAGAAAGAGTCATTGTAGTGATGGCATATGATATAGCTGCATGCTTGAAATCTATTACCCTTTAGAATGAAGACGCAAGAATGAAGCAAAAGCAGCAGGTCCAGATGGCTTGACCAACTGTACTAGCTGCCAAAAAATTTAAAATAAAATTAAAAATGGGATGGAGCTGGGGGGATGTGTTAATTATCAAACCGGTCAGGCCTTGATTTTTCAGTATTATCCTTTAACATACTGGCTTTAATATGAAGCAGGGTTCATCCCCAAAACCTATTTTAATTAATGCCAGGGCTGTGTCTTGGAAGAAGTGACATTATGATAAAGGGTCATGGAACACTAAGGGCTGGTGGATGCGTGTATATTCATCACTCATGGGCTGCAGCAGGTGGGGAAGAGCACCTACAGATTAATCATCATGGACAGAACTTCCACATCACACTATGCCAACTATAACACAATGGGTTGGATTCAAAGGTATGGCATTCTGGATGTGGAAGGTGGCTGCCACTTATGGAAGGCATCTTCCCAGAGCCTGCCCTACCTTTAGATACAAGAAAGTGGTCAGCTCAAGTAGCAAATGGCTATTTATTTATAGATTTTCCTTGGCTTTTTTTCCAGGACGTGAGGCCGTGTTCTGGAATAGTTTCTTTCTGATGTTTCGCCTGCATCTGTGGCTGGCATCTTCAGAGAATGGTTGGGTAGGAGTGTATGTGCAGTTTATATGCTGTGAACCCCTGTAGGGGAGTATATGTAAATTTGTGTAATGGAATGGTTAGTTTCTGGGTATAGAAATGCAAGGCTCGTTAGTGTCTGTTTGGCTAATGGTTGGTTGATGGGCCATTGTCTGCTGGAACTCCCACTGCCCCTGGGTGGAATTCCTTTGTAAGTGTTGAGTTTTGATTCTATTGTTCTTCAAAACTGAGAGCCAGATTTTGTTTACTTTTAAGGTTTCTTCTTTCCTGTTGAAGTTGTCCAGGTGTTTCTGGATTTCAATAGCTTCTCTGTGCATTCTGACATGATAGTTGTTGGTCTGGTCCAGAATTTCTGTGTTTTTAAATAGCATTTTGTGTCCAGGTTGGTTTATGAAATGTTCTGCTACTGCTGAACACGCAGTGTGCAAACATGAATCAAAGCTTGCACCTTCTTTCATCTTGTTAATTCTCCCACCTGGCATTGCTTAAAAAGTCCACACTCAGAAAAGAAAAAAGAAAAGAAAAGAAGAGCAATATACATGTACATGGATAGATAATCTCTGTCATAACTACACTAAGAAGTCTTAAATGTGATGATAGTAATTTATTAACATACTTTTCTTATTCTGATATTGACATTCTGTGTACCACTAGCTTGGGATAAGTATGCAAGCACCAGTCCTACATTAGATCCTATTTTGAGATCTAATACTGTGCCAGTGCTGGGGCCAAGGTGAAATTCACCCTTATTGCTTTCTAACTCTAGACTCTTGAGCATTTGAAAATTCACTCTAAAGAACCTTTAAACCTCTCAGCCATTAAACAATCATTGGACTAGATGCAGTGATATCACTGAGTGTGATATCTCTTCCAATTCTACAATTCTATGATTCTAAGGAACATGAGAGACACTGCAGACTGGGCCAGCCAGAAAAATCAGCAGTAGCTGGACCAGACCAACAATTAGCATGTCGGAATGCACAGAGAAGCTAGGCCTCACGTTTTGTCCCTGAAATCTTAGGGTCTGGGATCATCCTGACCTGGCAACCATTTATCATACAGCCAAGGGTCCTGTTCTTGGATAAAACTTTTTTAAATTAATCATCCTCATGGACATGCATAAATTGTTGAGCCTCATAAAGCAGCTCCATGGATACCAGCCAAGAGGAACAAAAATTCCCAGAATGATCATAAAAGTGATATTGGCCAGGGGTGGGGGGAGAGGAACACTATACAAAAATGAAGCAGCTTGAATTTTTAAAAAAAATAACAAAAGGGTTTCAGAAACTTTAAAACAATCAAATTTGGAATGTTTCTCACTCATCCCAGAACTTATATATACTGACAACAACACATATGATCTACAATGTCTACTTCTTAATCTTCACAGATACCAACTCAAAGGATAAGTGTCTGCAAAAACTGCAAACTTGCCATGTTCTTGGTGACAATGGAATTTATAGATGAGAGATTTATAAATCTGGAACACTGGGGACAAACCATCTGGCTTAGAGATAACCAGCCCTACCTCAGTGCTTCAGTTGTGCTCACTCCCTCTCTCCTCTCTCTTTCTCTCTCTCTCTCTGTCTGCCAGATTTCAAGTGATGAATAGCATCTGGCTGTGATAAAGCTTTGATTCACCATAGAGCATATAAAGACAATCCAAAACTAAACAGACATAGTTGTAGACTTGTGTTAAGCAGAATCACAGAAGCCTTCCTTTCTGTCCATGCTTTCCCCAGTAAGAGATTTTTCAAGTCACATTCAGGCATCACATTACAGTACTCACATCAGTCTCTTCAACAAGTGAGCAGGGAAGTGCCGGCACACACACACACACCCCACATCACTATTCATAGAATCATAGAATTGCAGAATTGAAAGAGACCACGAGGGCCATCCAGTCCAACCCCCTGCCACACAGGAAATTACAATCAAAGCATCCCTGACAGATGGCCATCCAGCCTCTGTTTAAAGACCTCTAAGGACGGAGACCCCACCATGCTCCGAGGGAGTGTGTTCCACTGCCGAACAGCTCTGACTATCAAAAAGTTCCTCCTAATGTTGAGGTGGAATCTCTGTTCCTGGAGCTTGCATCCATTGCTCCGTGTTCCAGTCTCTGGAGCAGCAGAAAACAAGCCTGTTCCATCCTCAACGTGACACCCCTTCAAATACTTAAACAGGGCTATCATATCGCCTCTTAACTGTCTTTTTTCCAGGCTAAACATACCCAGCTCCCTAAGTCTCTCCTCATAAGGCATCGTTTCCAGACCTTTCACCATTTTAGTCACCCTTCTTTGGACATGCTCCAATTTGTCCATATCCTTTTTGAATTGTGGTGCCCAGAACTGGACACAGTATTCTAGGTGAGGTCTGACCAAGGCAGATAGAGCAGCACTATTACTTCCCTTGATCTGGACACAATACTTCTATTGATGCAGCCCAAAATCTCATTGGCCTTTTTAGATGCCACATCACACTGTTGATTCATGTTCAATTTGTGGTCTGCTAGGACTCCTAGATCCCTTTCGCATGTAGTCTCATTCAGCCAGGTCTCCCCCATCCTATATCTATGCATTTCATTTTTTCACCCTAAGTGCAGTACCTTACATTTCTCCGTATTGAATTTCATTTTGTTAGCTTTGGCCCAGCTCTCCAGTCTATCCAAGTCATTTTGAATTTTAATCCTGTCCTCTAGGGTATTAGCTACTTCTCCTAATTTGGTTTCATCTGCAAATTTGGTAAGTATGCCCCTAATTCCCTCATCCAAGTCATTGATAAAGATGTTGAATAGCATTGGGCCCAGGACCGAACCTTGTGGCACGCCACTGGTCACATCTTTTCAAAGATATGTCACAGGAAAAGTGACATATCTGAAGAGGAGGTGCTGTTCATGTCGAGGCACTCCATGTGGGCAAAAACATTGGAAAAGTCAAGGATCTTGCTCACGGGAGTAACCTCCACACAAACAGGAACTTTACTTCTTCGGACACATCACTTTCCATATTCAGAACATGATGACAGAAGGGACAAGGCCAGGCACTCCCCGACTTGTGTGTTGAAGAAAACCTGAATATGGCTTCAGAGAAGACTTTTATTGGGTTCAGAGAACACTTTTATTGCCACATTGGCAGTCACTTCCATTTGTGTGCTCTTTCATTTTCCCCTTATCCTCCCCACCTTGAACTCACAGTTAATAGGATACATTTTTTCCTTACACGAGATCAAACCATTTGTCCATCCAGTTCAATATTGCCTACTCTGGCTGTAGCAGCTATCAGAGGTCTTTCCAACCTTCTGCTACAGGTTGAGTAGCCCTTATCCAAAATGCTTGGGACCAGAAGTGCTTCATAGTCCATTGCTCCCTGTCCTGGTCTCTGGAGCAGCATAAAACAAGCTTGCTCCATCCTCAATATGACATCCCTTCAAATATGGGTATCATGTCACCTCTTAACCTTCTCTTCTCCAGGCTAAACATACCCAGCTCCCTAAGCCGCTCCTCATAGACCATGGCTTCTAGACCTCCCACCATTTTGGTCGCCCTTCTCTGAACATGTTCCAGCTTGTCAATATCCTTCCTGAATTGTGGTGCCCAGAACTGGACACAGTATTCCAGGTGAGACCAAAGCAGAATAGAGTGGCACTATAACCGATAAAACCCTAAAACCCTGGAATAAAATAGAACACTAGTACATAATACCCATCACACAGAATTTGCCTTTCCATTCCCTCTGCATGCCTACTTTGAAATCCTGTTACCTAAATGAAGAAGATAAAAACCTACATTTCTGCTCCCTGGAATAACAATCCCATTTTTCTCCCTCCCTCCCTCCTTCTCTCTCTCATACACACAGTGCTCCCACTTGAACTGCCACGGCATCATCTTATGGACACCTGGGAACTGTAGTTTGATGTGGTTCTTACAATCCTGTGCTCCCGAGCTCTAGTACTGTAGTTCAACATGTTTCATTCTTTTGCAAGTAGTATGTCTTCTTATCTTGAGCAACGTGGTTCCCATTCTATTCATTCCCAGAATATATGACAAGCAGTGTGGTGTAGCAGGACTGGTGAGTGCCATACCCTCCAACTGTCCTGATTTGGCAGGGAAAGTTTGGATTAGCCCTATGTTGTCCCACTTTTCCCCTTGCTTTAAGAACCTTCCAGTTTCTCTTTCCTTCACCTACTTTCCTCTGTGGTCCTTGGCTTATGTCAGTTGCTGCAAACTGAGTTCAAAGTGCAAAAAGTAGCTTGCACTCCATTAATTCAGCAGAGGGGAGAGAGGAGAGGAAGGGGTGTAATATGCCTTTCCCAGTGGGTTCAGGCAGAAGCAGACTGCTGCAGCTTCTTCCAACTTGTGAGTTCTTCCTCATTAATAACTTTTGCCATCTGGACCACACTGTGATATTGTTTGGCCATACATTGTTTATCCTGAATTTCATCTTGGAGATCTACAGTTGTCCCTCCACATTCACGAATTTGGCATTCACGGTTTTAAGTATTCACGGCTTGAAAGTATTCTTTAAAAAATAATAATCCAAAAAGCAAACCTTGACTTTGCCATGTTATATAAGGGACACCATTTTGCTATGCCTTTGCATATAATGGGACTTGAGTATTCACGGATTTGGATATTCACGGAGGGTCCTGGAACCAAACCCCAGCGAATGTGAAGGGAGAACTGTATATTCAAGTCTCCACCAAGCCACAGCATTCTCCAGGTGAACATAAACCAGTAACTTTCAATGTCTGACCTACCTCACAGGCCTGTTGTTATGGGGATGGAGTGGTGGTGAGAAGATCCACGTATGTTGCCTTGATCTTTTTGGAGGTAAGACAAGATATGAGTGTAATTACTAAACAAATAATGTATGACTTAGACCTAAGAATGATAGGAATCTGACTGCAGGAAGAAAATAAGGAAGAGCATTAATCAGCTCTCCAGGTTTGGATTCCCTGTTAGAAACATTGGGGGAGGGGGAAAATAAAGGTAGCAAATTATCACCAGATGATTGACAGAGTCTTAGAAAATGGAGTGGATAAAAACCTGATGTTAACAATAGAATACCTAAGAATGATTAGGATTGGGATTTGCAATACAATAGCTCACAAATAACTTGGAAGAAAAGGATCTAGTAAAACTGAGACGTCAAGACTCTCTGTTCTTTTGATACATTCATAAAGAGAGCTCCAGTTTTGCAAATCTCCTCCACCTACCCAAACCCTGAAAGAAAGAAAGAAAGAAAAAAAGATGATTCTTTAAGGTTCACTTTACTAAAATCTTTTGTGCCATTTATGGACCATTTCTGCATGTAATACAGGAAATTAGGGCCATAAAAATGACTTACACCCCAAATTAGTCTGTTTTCATACTCACCAACTCCCCAAGCAGCTGTATTTAACTTTGACCCAAACATTCACCTCAGGGTGATTGGCTCTGTGGAGCTGAAATCAGATGGAAAAGTATTCACCGTTCTAGAGAGAATTATTTCACACAGTCACCTAAATCATATTTCTTTCCTTCCAAAAATATAGATTCCCCTCCAAACTGTCCAGTGACCCCTGCATACTACAGGGATGAAAAGAGCTCTGAATACCCTGGGTGCCATTTCATTACAATATGTGATAATTTGGCTGATTTTAAATGAATCTGCTAAAAACATAGGGCACATAACGTTTTCCTTGTTCTTCCAAGCATTTGTGGTTTGCTTGTTTCTTTGTTTCTCACTAATTCATAGTTTTGAGCTATGCTGGCGGTGGCATAATAGCCACTGGTAGGGCCTCCCATGCCAGACAGGTCAAAACCGAAGGGTCTGATAAAGAGCGTCAAAGGGCAGGATGGGCTCTCTAGCCTTGTGGCAACCGTCCTAGGAGAAGGAAAACTCTAATCCCAAACCCAGGCAGATATTGCTCGTCCAACCCTGTAAGGTCAACCATCTAAGAGAAGGAAACTCTAATCAAACCTACGACCCGAGGACCTCGCTGCTACGTCCATGCTTGCAAGGCCACAGCAGATGAACCTTTGGTTTAAAGGGTGAGGCCAGTTCTGTGCACGCTGCGCTCCACCAGAAAAATCCATTGGACAGGCTCGAAGGACAAATCCAGTCCTTCCTGAATCTTCGTTTGTGAAGAAAAGCCAGAAGAAAAAGAAGAAGACTAATTCAGATTTATATTATTACTATTATTACTACTATTACCACTACTGTTGTTGTTGTTGTTGTTGTTGTTATATTTATTTATATCCAGCCTTTTCCCCAGTTTGAGATTCAAGGCATCATACAGCAGTTAAAAGAGACATAGATAAAAAACATACCAAATACAAAATTTTATAATATTATTCAATTATCCATAGTCAAAATCAAAATCTTAGCAAACAGAAATCAGAAATACTGTCGCCCCTTCTCAGTAGGCCCAGGCAAAAGCAAAATGCTTCAACCTCTCCTGGCTTGTGCTTTTCCCCCTCATTTAATAAGTTTTGCCACATTCTGTTGTTTCTTGGCCACATGTGGACCAATTTTTATCTGTGAAATGTTGGAGGGTATGTTGCTACACCCCTCCTTGCCCCCCTCACTGCTCCCCAAAATTGCTTTTTTAAAAAAAATGGGGGGGGGAATCAACCATGCCTGCAGTAGACTCTAGGAGATATGGGACTTTATCAGACTTGGCAAAAAATGCATCAGAAGAATGGGACTATAACAGAAAGGGCGATATTATCAGATGCCCGCATCCCCAGCCGTACCATGAGTGTAGTGCGGGCGTGAATAAAGCATCCCTTTTTATTGATGGGTTAGCCTGTTAAAAAGGTGACGCCTCGTCTACACCAGTGCTACACCCCAGGAACAGCTGAGGATGCGGGTGTCTGATAATGTCGCCCTTTCTGTTATAGTCCTGTTCTTCTGACACAATTTGGGACACTTTTTTTTTTTTGCCAGGTTTCCCTGCATCTGATAAAGTCCATGTATTTGTGTTTAGTCACCATTTCAATCACCTCTATCACCAAAACAGAAAAATAATAATCAAAATTAGGAATCAGACATGAATGGAATATCACTTTTATTGTTGTTGTTAACTGCCGTCAAGTCAACTTCAAATTACGGTGCCCGTATGAATGAGAGACCTCCAAGGCACCCTATCAACAGTCCTGCTCAGGTCTTACAGACTCAGGGCCATGGATGCCTTGATTGGATCCATCCATCTGGAATGTGGTCTTCTTTTGCTACTGCCTTCTCTTTGTCCCTGCACACATGCCACAGTACAGTTGCATTCAGGGTTCTGACCCAATTTCTGTCATGTTTTACTTTTGCTTCTCATCTTAACTGCTTGAAGAGTTTTATCTGTTGTCTACTGAGGCTTCTCTTTCTTTTTGGCTGCAAATTGTGTCATTTTTCATTCCTCCCTGACAATGTCCCTGGCTTCAGAGTTCTTCTAGCTTCCAGTCAGTTAGGCTTAATAGTACAAATATATTTGTTCTTCTTTAGCTTTACTCTAATTTTTGACATCAGCAGTTCATGTCTGTGCCACAGTCTGCTCCTGGTCTTGTTTTTGCAGGGAGAATGGAGCTTCTCCAACTTCTGCTTCCAATTATGCAATCTATCTGATTTCTATATTGGCCATCAGGTTGCTTGAAGAATATGTTTATGATAAACAATGTTGGCTTCACAAAATTCAGTCAGTTGCTCTCCTGCTTCATGTCTTGATCCTAGGCCAAATTTTCCAGCAATCTTTGATTCTTCTCTGTTTCCTACTTTTGCATTCCAATCGCCTATGATTAACAACTAGTCCTGTTTTGGTATGTGATCAGTTTCCTCCTGGACTCCAGCATAGTATCTTTCAAAGAAAGAGAGAAAGAAAGAAAGTTTAACATGTTTTAGCAAATGTTTTTCTTCAAAACTAACAACAGGAAAATGTGAAATGAAACAACCAGGTTAAGTAAGCTACTTAAAACCTTCTTCCGAAGACCACTTTTGGAGACCACTTGAAACCTTCTTCCAGAACACATCCAGGGATGACTTTTTATTTCACCAGCCTCCACTTATCTTATTATTTTTGTTTTGGTGACCAAACTTACAGATCTGAGAAAGCCCTACAATATCTGCAATAACATGTAGAACCCTTCCTTCCTCTCCGGTTTTTGTTATCCAGGTAATAAAATCTGCAGATCTAAGTGGAAGATATCAGTGGCTTAATATAGTCATTACCACCTCAATCTCTCCTACATTTTTTACTGAGGTTAACTCACCTTAATACTTAACCCTTAAGTTTTTTTTTAAGCCTGGAAAAGCTGGACAAGAAAACTAGATTTTCCCAAACCAAAGCAAGCAAAACCTGTTTGCCAATCAATTTTCTGAACCCAGCAGAGATCAAACAGTTTGATCTCTGGTTGAGAAGATCTGGGTATAATAACACATAACTGAGCGCTATGGCTAATTCCAGACCAAAGGGGAAAAAGGATAAGAGGAAATTTATGTGTAAGCTCTTGAAGTAATGAGACAAAAGTAATGTTGATTGGCCTCATTTATTGCAGTTCAAAAGCTGGTTATCGCTGCTGAAATAGTGAAGGATCAACGGACAGTCATTTATATCACCAGAAAATTGGAATACCTCAGTACGATGAGCTCAGTTGGTGGAGAAATCTTTAGTACCCTGGACAGACAGTTTCCTTGTCTTTGTGGACATTTGTCTAAGGTGTAGGAGCAATGTGGTTGCTTGGCATTAGGTCACAGAATTGTAGAGTTGGAAGGGACTGCGAAGGCCATCTAGTCCAACCATCTGCCATGCAGGAATACACAACTAAAATATTCCCGAAAGATGGCCATCCAACCTCTCTTTAAAGGAATCTGAAGAAGTCAAGTCCACTACCCTCTGATACAGTCCATTCCACCATTGATCAGGTCACAGAATCATAGGAACGGCTGCTAGGGCCATCCAGTCCAATCCCTTGCCATGCAGGAATACACAACTAAATCACTCCAGCCTCTATTTAAAGACCACCAATACAGGAGACCCCACCATGCTCTAAGGCAATCCATTCCACTGTTGAACAGCTCTTACCATCATGAAGTTCTTCCTGATGTTTAATCTCTTTTCTTGTAATCTGAATACAGTGGTTTGTGTGCTAATTCAAACAATGAAAATGTGTTTTTGCAGAAGTTTTGATACCTTTCTTGGTGGCCTGGATTTTTTTTCTTTTATTGGGAGAGGTCAGGGGCTTGCAGGGGTGGCTGAAAGGGGGGATGTTAGGGGGGGTACATGTGGCCTGTGAACTTTACTTTCCCCACTCCTGCTTTAGATCATGGATGGGCAACTTGTGGGGTCTCCCAGTATTTTGCACTGCAACTCCCCTCAGCCCTCACCACTAGCTATGCCTACTTGTCTTTTGGATAGTAATCTGTATACCTTAAAAACGTGGAAAGCCAGCCTTGCTGATTTGGGACTCCCTCCTCTTGTCATTCTGCTGAGTGGGCCTCTGGATATCTGGCCCAAAGAGCTATCCAGATACTACCAATGCATGTGGTGGCGAAAGGCACAAAATGAAACAAAAGAAAAACCCAGACAACATGCATAGCAAGGCTATTCATTATACAGGAATCCAAACAGAATAAAAATATAACAGAACAGAGTCAATGAGGTTTGAACTACTGGGTAGCAAACCACAAAGATGTGTGTGGTGGTTTGTAAGAAAAAGTAGACCTCCTTCGTTGATTGCATATTGATCACAAATATTGACCAGAATCCTATCCTTCTATGGTGAAAATATGCACACTCACTCATAGTTCCATATTAAGACACTCTGGGGTTTGTAGTTTAGTGAGGCACTAGAACTCTCTGGCCGAAAATTCAAAATGCCCCTCCCTAAACTGCCAATCCCACAATCCATAGGATGGAACCATGGTAGTTTTTAAAGTGGAATAATAGTACTATAATTCTGTAGTGCTAATGGACCCTTCATTCTGTAGATCTCTTGGTTGAGATGAACATATTCTTAAAGCAGCAGCGGGAGGGATCCTGTTTCCTTTTGCAACAACATCTGCAATGGTGCTGATCCACCCTCCTCTTGTTCATTAAGGATTCTCACAATATTCTAGCAATCACTGGTGGCTGATGCATTCCATTAAGCAAGGCAGTTAATCCACTTGGGTTTTTAGTCTGAACTTTTGAGAAGCTACACAAGGTGCCAAACCTTATCTTCCAAATAGATTCAACACCTTCAGTAACTTCTCTGAAGTTCAGACTAAACCCCAGAGTGGATTCACCACTTCAGCCATCAGCCACCACTGCCAGTGGTTCACCAGATCATCAGTTTGTAATAAAGTAATTGCAGTCCTTTTCACTACAATTCCATATTTTTTGGGGGAGGAAGAGGGGGGATAATATTTTTCTAACATGATGAGGACTGAATCCATCAGTCATTTAACATCCTACCTGACAATAGTTGACCATCCAGAAGAAGCAAAATTTTCTTTAAGCAAGAGAATTATGATTATTCGCTTTTCTTAAAATTAATCCGTCATGTTATAAGCTTAATTTAAAAATGAGCAGACCCATTGTGAGAACAAGTAATGTGGTTTAACCCTTAGGCTATAGAGTGCATGGCCCAAATTAATGTAGGGATATGTTTGTCCACAAGATGGCAGTAAAATCTTTGAAATATCTGCTTTGAAGCAATCCAATCAATAAGTAATCCTTGTTCTCTTTAAAAACGATTATCACTGCTGATTATTTATTTTTATAATGCTGTAAAAGGATGTTGAACTTATATGACAAAGGGACTGTGTTGTTTCCTAAGCACATCCATCTCTCTCTCTCTCTTTCTCTGGAGCCTTATACCAAAAACAGAACACCCATACCTTAAAAAACTGGAGCACCACCTGTGAAGAATGCTGTGGCCACATCCTGCATTGCACAGCTTGCACTGAGCAGGAGACTGGGCTAGATGATCTCATAGGTCTCTTGTAACACTGTGACTCTAAGCCTTAAAATTGCATTCAGTTAAAAACTGCAGAATACTGTATAACGGTTAAAGTGATATTCAATTCCCTACTAAATGCAGGGAAAATATCATCACCAACATTATTAGTATTAGCCAGGGTCCATTCTTTGCTTCTGTTTTCTAGTAATCAAGGACCCTTTGTATTTCACCTAAAAATGAAGACGGTTTCTGAGCAGAACTAGACCGTTTTAAACACAGCTGAAAATTGGACCAGCAGAGGATTGTTGAAGACTGTAAGCCCTGCCAAATCAGGACAGCTGGAGTGTGTGCTGTCATGATTGGCCATGCTGGATAGTTGAATAATACTTAGAGGGATACCACTGGCCCACTGCTGACCTAAAAGAAATACATTTAGGGGTTGTCTAGAAACAACATCTCAGGCTCGGCCAAATTGATCACCGACAATGGACCGCCCTGGCCTCACATCGGGAGGCATGGAGACGCACTATCCACAATGCTGCAGCCTTATTTGAGAACTCACGCCGAACAAGTCTTGAGGAGAAACAACAACGCAGAAAGAATCACAACCCGGAAACATCACCCAAGGAGACCTTCTGCTGTGCTTTCTGCAACCGGACTTGTTTATCTCGGATTGGCCTTTTCAGTCATCAGCGCGCTTGCAGAAAACGCGGGATGAGTCCTTCCTGAATCTTCGTTTGCGAAGAAAAGCCAGAGAGAGAAAGAGAGAGAGAGAGAGAGAGAGATGATTAAAATACTCCTCATAGAATTCAAGGACAATACCTTTTGTCCCAACACACTGCGAACGAGATTCGCGGTATTCAGCAGGAGGGGCCCCACAAACTCCATTTACTACAAGGGAGAAATCTTTGCAGATTTCCCCGAGTTTTTTTTTTTTTTTTTTAAGTACTGCACAGGCTTGTGCATTATCTCTCGTTCACATCGCTGCACATCCTTGGCAAGGGCAGAAGTGGAGAGCGGATTGGTCAACCATGTGCAGGAAATGGGTTTTCCAGCTAGGAAGTGGCCAGAAGCAACATTTGGGAGTTTTAGGGTATTGATTGTGCACTTTTTTGCTGTGCTGAGGCGACCAAACAGCTTTTTAAAGCAAAGGTTGCACTTGTGCACCTTTGATTTACAGTCTTAAAAAAAAAATACTGTGCAGCAACAACAACGTGTGGAGAATAATGAAATGCTGTAATTTACTCGACCATCATCTTGATTCACAGGCATGGCTGTGTGTGCACTTCAAACGCAGATAGCTTCGCATACAATCAATTTTGCCAAAGGACCGTGGAGACAAATGAATGCTGCTGCAAATTTGTGTGAAATGTGCAGCAATCAGCACTATATCTTCTTGTCTAGACAACCTGTTAGAATTAAAACATTCTGAGCCCAAGAATTTGTTCTGTGTGCCTGAAGTGAAGAGAGGGCTTCCATTTAGAACTCCTTCCTGGTTATCTTAAACTTTCTTCATTTCAGCAATATACTTCATAATGGTGATGGAATAATTTTGTTGCTGCTATTTTTAAGAAGTTGGGTCTCAAGAAATTCTTGAAGAACTGCAGCAAATCACCTAGAGACTCCTGATCTACTTTCTCTCCATCCCTTGTTGTTGTTCTTGTTGTTTGTGGTCAAGGTGAGTTGAATTTACGGTGATTCTATGAATGTGGGACCTCCATGAGCCTCATCTTCAACTGCGGCCTGATCTTGCAAACTCAGGGCTGTGGCTTCCTTAATTTAATCAATCCTCCTGTATTGTGTTCTTCCTCTTTTCCTACTGCCTTCGACTTTACCAAGCATTATTTTCTTTTCCAACGAGTCATGTCATCCCATGATAAGACCAAAGTATAACAGCCTCAGTCTAGTCATCTTGACTTCTAGGGAGAGTTCTTTTGCGCAGTCCATGTAGAAGTTTCCTCCAGCACCATATTTCACATTAATTTATTTTCTTCCTGTCAGTTTTTTTTTTTTTTTTGCCCAGCTTTCACAACCATAAATAGAAATGAGAAATACTATTGCATGGATGATTCTGACTTTGATATCTAATGATATAGCTTTATACTTGAGGATTTTATCTAGTTCCTTCAAAGCTGCCCTTCCAAGTCTAAGTCTTCTTCTGATTTCTTGACTAAAGTCTCCATTTTGATTAGTGACTGGGCCAAGGTATAGAAAACCTTTAAATATTTTAAAGTCTTCATTGCCAACTTTAAAGACATAGAAATAATTTGTGCTCATTATTCTTGTCTTCTTCACATTCAACTCTAACCCTGTTTTTGTACTTTCTTCTTTCACTTGGACCCTCCATCTTTGGAAGTCTTTAGACAGAGGTTGGGTGGACATCTTTCAGGAGGGCTTTAGTTGTGGTCCCTTCCAACTCTAAGAATCTATGATTCTGTCTTGTGATCCTTTCCAACTCTATGATTCGATTATTCTACTTTCCTCACCATTCCTGCTATCCTCTATCTGCAGCTTCTTCCCCCATTCCTTCTGAAAGATGGGTCTAAATGAAAACCCCAAGGGCTTCCATATCAGCCAGACTCTTCCTCCTCCTTGTCTGGTCCTACTTGTGTCTTTAAATTGTTTCTGACTTAACCGCAACCCTAAGGCAACCCTATTTTGGGGTTTTCTTGGCAGGCTTTGTTCAGAGAAGGGTTGCTTTTGCTTTCCTCTGAGGCTGAGAGAGTGTGACTTGCCCAGTGGGTTTCCATGGCAGAGTGGAGATTTGAATCTTGGTCTTACAGAGTCATAGGACTTTTTTGGACGACAGTTTACAATGCTAGCAGCCTCGTCCCCGTTGCGAGGCTGCAGCGCTGCAGAGCGTCCCTTTTGGATGACGCTCTGCCCTGCTGTCCCTCTTGCGGTACTGTTGTGTAACCGCGGGGATGCAGCAGCGTTATATTTGGCATTTTTCTACTCATGATCAACTTTCGTGAGTAGAAAAATGCCAAATATAACGCTGCTGCGTCCCCACGGTTACGCAACAGTACTGCAAGAGGGACAGCAGGGCAGAGCGTCATCCGAAAGGGACGCTCTGCAGCGCTGCAGCCTCGCAACGGGGACGAGGCTGCTAGTGTTGTAAACTGTCGTCCGAAAAAGTCCAGAGTCAAACCAGTCAAACCACTACACCACATTGGCTCCCAGATGGTCCCACATACGTTGTTTATATCTCTCCTGATGAAGAATTCTGGAGAATTCAAGATGGGGTTTGCCCTCTGGTCAGTTTTGGAATTTTTCTTATGGGCCAACAATATCCCATTTTTGCTTCTTGATAATATTCCAAAAAAAACCTCTGCATTCACTTGAGGCAATAAGAAGGTCCGAGGATGTGCCACATTCCCAATTTAAAAACTTTTTTTTTTGCTTCAGCAGATTCATTTTTTATTGAATAACAGAGTAAATATTTAAGTAAAAAGGAGTGTAAACTCTTGGCAGGTATGCCATGCTAAGTAGCACTCATTTACTTTTAAATAATTAAAAGTCAATAGACTAGCAGAGCTACGTTGACTTCTAGCAGAGCACTGCATCTCTGGCTTGCCGACATGTTCATTTGGAGCTGACAATTTACTGACATTGCCCCCAATCTAATCTGTCATCTTCCAAATGTTTTGGATTACAGTACCAAGGATGTCAGATTCTGGGACTTGTAATCTTCCAGACAGTAACTTTTTCCAAACTCTGGACACCATAACACTGTTGTTTGGTCTCCTGCAGCCTGAGTACGTTAGAATCTTTTCACATGATTTATATCCTCCAATATTTCACAGATGAAAACAAGGACACATGTGGCCAAGCAGCATCAAAGTGTGATCAGGACTGGCAAAAGTTACTCATGAGGAAGGACAGACAAGCTTAGGAGAGGCTGCAGTGGTTTGCTTTTGTCTGAGGCTATTGGGAAGGGAACATAGTATTTCTGATTTCTATATATGTTTTTGAAAGCTGGATAGTGACATAAGCTGACAGGAGGAAAATCAGCTCATTTGAAACATGGTACTGGAGTAGAGTTCTACAGAGATCATGGACTGCTAAAAAAACAAATGAATGGGTCTTCCAACAAATCAAGTCTGTACTCTCATCAAAAGCGAAGATTACTATACTGAGTCTGTAATACTTTGAACATATGATGAGACAACATGATTCATTGGAAAAGATGGCGATGTTAGTAAAGTGAGAGGCAGTTAAAAAAAAAAGAGGAAGACCTCACTACAGGTGGATCAAGTCAAGCAAGCAAACAATAAACCTGAATGTGCAAGATCGGAGCAGGGAATTTGATGACTGGAGCTCTTAGAGATCTCTCATTCATAGAGTCATCATAAGTCAAAGTTGACTCAATGGTTAATTGCTACAAACAACTGGGAAGGGGAAGAGTTTGCCCCCTGCTGAGTTAACTGGTTGCAAACTATTTGTGACTTAGGCCAAATCTACACTAGACAAATAATCTAGTTTGAAACTGGATTATTTGTCATGGCTCCTTCCTACGGAATCCTGGAATTTTTAGTTTGGTGAAGCACCAGCACTCTTTGGCAGAGAAGGCTAAAGACCTTGTGAACACTACAAATCCCAGGATTCAATAGGAAGGTGTAGTATGTGGGGAAATAATCATTGTAATGTAAAAGCAATCTTGTGTACCTCATTCACATCTTAAGATAAGTCTAGGGTTTTTCCCTGCATGCCTTTGTTTATCCCAAGTTCCCTTTCTCTTATTTCACTGGGCAGTTCCAGCCAACTGGAGTGTTGGGTCATTCAACACATGACCTAATTTAAATTTTATTACTTTTGTGTAACTTCTCTCTTAAGTTTGAGTCTCCAGCCATCTTAGCCATATTTGTCATCTTAAGCCATCTGTAACAATGCTATGATGTTTCACCATGCAGCCTTCTACCGTTGTAGGCTGGTGAGTGAGTTTTTCCTACCCTGTTCCTTAGTCAGTTTAGGAACCTCTTTTAAAGTATGTTTTAGTATGTAGATTGAGATTGATATACCTTCAGTAAACTTTGATTTGCATTTTAAACTGACTCCTTTGTTTTGTAATGAGTCTAATTTAACTGAGTGATCTCAGACCTCTTGAATACACTTTTTAAATGTTAATAGAGCTTAAGTCTGCATTCCTAAATGCACTCTGCATGAAGCATGAACATGAAGTTAAAGTGAATGATTTTTAACTCCCTTTTTAAAGGAAATATTTCTTCTTGTTGTTTTTTTTTAAAGGACTAGATCCTGGAATTTTTTAATACAATTTTATTTTTAGACTCATTACCTTCTACAGAAGGACCCATGACAAATAATCTAGTTTCAAACTAGATTATTTGTGTAGTGTGGATTTGGCTTAAGTTTGCATAAACTGAAGTGAGCCAAAGATAAAGGAGGAAAGTGGGGGAAGAAAAGACTAATTGGGACATTTTAAAAGCAGCTGAAAAAGTGGGGCGGCAGAGGATTAATCAGGACTCTCCCTGCCAAATTGAGAAAGCTGGAGAGTATGACATTCAGAGGCTATTCAAAACATGTTGATTAGTGAAGGAAATAACTTACAATTGTAAAGACCATGCCCAGTCCTCAGGCAAGGCAAATCCACCTCTGAGTATTCCTTGTCTAAGAAAACCATACGAAATCCATGGGGTCGCCATAAATCAACAGGCGACTTGAAGGCACATACACACACACAAAGCTGCTGCCATGAAAATACAGCAAATGATGAGTTATTCAATTGGTTATTACTGCCACCAGACTTCAAACAACATCCCACCTTGTTCACCTCACAATTTCATTCCTTCTAACAGCCTAGAAATCCTACCTCTGCATTATTCTAATCTTTCATACCCTGTTCCAAAACCACCAAATTTTGAAACAACACAAATCATACATAGGTTCTTTCATACTACACGATAATAGCACTGTGATTCAACTTTAACTTCCATGGGGCCCATTCATACTACACAATTATAGTGCTATCATGCCACTTTAACCACCATGGTTCCAAATCTATGAAATCCTGGAATTTGTAGTTTGCTGAGGCACTGGAACTCTCCAGAGGAGAATTCTAAATGCCCCTCCCTAAACTGCCAATCCCAGAATTCCATAGGAAGGAACCATGGCATTTAAAATGGATATATATATCCATATCCATATGCGTAAGAGGGGCGCTCCAAAAAAGCAATACAAGGACTCCCTGAAACAACATCTCAGGCTCGGCCAAATTGATCACCAACAATGGTCCGCCCTGGCCTCACATCGGGAGGCATGGAGACGCACTATCCACAATGCTGCAGCCTTATTTGAGAACTCACGCCGAACAAGTCTTGAAGAAAAACAACAAAGCAGAAAGAATCACAACCTGGAAACATCACCCAAGGAGACCTTCTGCTGTGCTTTCTGCAACCGGACTTGTCTATCTCGGATTGGCCTTTTAGTCATCAGCGTGCTTGCAGAAAGCGCGGGATGAGTCCTTCCTGAATCTTCATTTGCAAAGAAAAGCCATTCTCTCTCTCTCTCTCTCTCTCTCTCTCTCTCTCTCTCTCTCTCTCTCAGGTATGTTGCCGTTCCCAGTGTGCTGATTGGCCACTTAGGAAACTTCCCAACCAATCAAAGCTCTCAGTTGGCTGGCCAATCAGCACACTGAGTGCAGGCCCCAAGTCCACCACTGGGCAGGTCCGCGGGGGTTACTCATGAGTAAAGGGTTTCTCCCCCCCCCCGGCTGTTCAGCCAAACACTGCCCATGCTGCCACAGCTGGTTTTCTTGTGGCTTCCTCAGGGGCCCGTGCCACAATCGTGGGTGGGCTTCCTTTCATGAGGAAGTGGCAGAATTTGGTTCCCCCCCATCATGAAGCTTGTTGGAGGAGCTGAATAAGATAATGGCATATGTTATGCCAGGAACAGCTAGTAGCAGTATAATTCTGTAGTGAAAATGAGCCTCTTGGATGGAACCATGGCAGTTAAAATGGAAACATAGCACTATAATTCTTTTACATTGGTTGCATCCTATGGATTTCCTGGGGTTTGTAGTTTCATGAGGCATTGGGCTCTCTGGCTGAGAATTCTAAATACTCCTCCCTAAAATTGCAAATCTAAGGATTTTGCAGGATGGAACCATGGCAGTTAAGGTGGAATCATAGCACTATGGCTGTGTAATGTGGAAGGTGTCCTAAGTATGTACATTCATAGATGCCTAATCAATTCATAATGCAGAATATGCTATGAAATGGCTGGCCTTTTCTTCCAGGGCTTGGAAAACTTACTTTTTTTGAATGACAAATGCTACTTTTTAGATAGCAAAAAATGACGAGGCAAAAGTAACTTTTCCAGCCTCCGCTTCTCTTCAGATTCATTTTGCTGCACAAGGCTTGCCACCCACTTGAGCAAAAGAAGGAACCCACTGTTAATGCTACGGAAGTAGGGAGGGGTTGAAGCCTCCCCCATTCCATACACCCTCTCCTTTCTTTCCCTCTCTTTTCTTTTTTGCATAATGCATAGTGGAAGTGTCGGGATGGCTTTGATGGCATTTAATTAAATATTTGGCAGTGTTTAATTAATTAAATATTTAAACATTAAATACTAAATAGGATGTGATATCTGCTGCAAGGACATTATGTCTCAATAGCCATTAGTCATTTAATAGAAGTCAAATTGATGCTTGGAGGCGCCCCTCAGCTAAGTGAAGTCTAAAGTGTAGGCACTTTCCGGCTTCATTAATAAGTAACCCAAGCTGGATTCAGACTCTCTAACGGCAGGACTGGTCCTATTAACTGAAATGTTAATGCTTCTCTGGCCCAGAGTCTCTCTTATCCAGACGGGAGACGGGCAAGATGTGTGCAAGATGAATTGATGTGTGTCTTGTCACTGAAAGTTATGTGTCAAACTCCTGCCCTCCCTGTCTCCATTGCTTGGGTGGTCTTATAGAGGCCAGTCCCTTTCTTGAAGGCTGCCAGAGGAGTCCTCTGTTTGGAGGTCAACTCTACCCCATAATTCCATCCCCCCTCTCCTGTGTTGTATCTGTATCTGCAGATACAGATGTATGTATGTATGTATGTATGTATGTATTGTGGCCATGATATTGAGAACACAGCTGCGCTGGGCAGGGCACGTTTCTAGGATGGAGGACCATCGCCTCCCAAAAATACTACTCTACGGTGAACTCACCACGGGTCAGCGTAAGAGGGGCGCTCCAAAAAAGCGATACAAGGACTCCCTGAAACAACATCTCAGGCTCGGCCAAATTGATCACCATCAATGGTCCGCCCTGGCCTCACATTGGGAGGCATGGAGACGCACTATCCGCAATGCTGCAGCCTTATTTGAGAACTCACGCCGAACAAGTCTTGAAGAGAAACGACAACGCAGAAAAAAATCACAACCCGGAAACATCTCCCAAGGAGACCTTCTGTTGTGCTTTTTGCAACCGGACTTGTTTATCTCAGATTGGCCTTTTTAGTCATCAGCGCGCTTGCAGAAAGCGTGGGATGAGTCTTTCCTGAATCTTCATTTGCAAAGAAAAGCCAGAGACAGAGTATGTATGTATCTGC
Source organism: Gambelia wislizenii (assembly GCA_030847615.1). Lineage (NCBI taxonomy): Eukaryota > Metazoa > Chordata > Lepidosauria > Squamata > Crotaphytidae > Gambelia > Gambelia wislizenii. Next base: position 15,907,784 of record JAUMIR010000008.1, on the reverse strand, counting down.
AAGTCATGTCTCAACTTACGGCAACTCCATGACTTTCAGGATCCCCATGACAGGATCTGGCAACCTTAGGATATCAAAGCCTTTCCCCATTTGTTACCCTATGCTTGAACACATAAGGACCTTTCACACTACAGCAGTAATTCCCAAATCTTGGTCCTCCATGTATTTTGGACTGCAACTCCCCAAAGCCCCAGCCAGCTTGGCCAACAGTCAGGAATTCTGGGAGCTGAAGTTCAACACACCTAGAGGACCAAAGTTGGGAAGCCATTGCACTAAACAATTTATAGTGTTACGTTCAGTTTAATCTGCCATGGCAACTTCCTATGAAAATCCTGGGGTTTGTAGTCTGGTGAAGCACTAGAGCTCTTTGGCTGAGAATTCTGAATGTCCCCTCCCTAAACTGCAGATCTCAGGATACAATAGGGCAGAACCATGGCAGTTAACATGGAATAATAGCATTATAACTGGGTAGCAATAGCATTGCCAGATCTCAGGGCCTGGCCCCGAAGTCTCCAATTTTCACGGGTCATCTCCAGGTGAGATACAATACAAATTCTTCAGCTTTGGGGGACTTGGCTCCAGTCAAGAGGAAAGGGCTGCATGCAAAACTCTAGCTCACCTAGGAAAGCACCGCCGCCACTACTACTGCAACTCCTCCTCCTTGTGTGCCTTCAAGTTGTTTCTGACTTATGGCAACCCTAAAGCAAACCTATCATGGGGTTTTCTTGGCAGGATTTGTTCAGAGGGGATTTGCCTTTGCGTTTCGCTGAGACTGTGACTTGTCCTAGGTCACCCAGGGGGGATTCCATGGCTGAGTGAAGAGATTCAAACCCAGATCTCCAAAGTCATAGTCCAATGCTCAAACCACTACACCATGCTGGCCCTCTAGGAAAGTACTAGCTTGCTACAATTTGCAAGGCTGAAGCAAGGCAGCAGGAACATTCCATCTTCCTGCTGCCTTACAGCATGACGCCGTTGTTCTTCCAGCGGTCTTTCATTCCGGTCCCGTGGGGGACTGAGCTAACACTGCGTCTTTTTGCTAACAAGTTTTTTTGGATAGCAGAAAGACATGGTTTTACCTCAGTCCCTCATGGGCTCAGAATGAAAAAATGGTGATGCCATGTGGTGAGGCAGCATGGAAGATGGAACATTCCTGCTGCCTTGCCGCTTTTCTTCAGAATGCTTTAAGCATTCATGGGGTTGCCATAAGTCAAAGTTGGCTTGACAGTAGTTAACAACAAGAAGCAGCTCACTTCTGAATGTTGGGACCAGCACTAACATTAGGCAGAGTTAGAAAGTTGCCTCAGGCAGCAGATGCTGGATGGTTGCGGAAAGGACAGTAGTATCTGATGGATATTCCTCTATGCTGGGAGGAAAGAGGCATGTATTCCAGGGAATCTGCCCTGTATCTCTTAAATTTGTCTGCTTCCCTCAGGAGAGGCGGAGTGTGTTGTTCCATCACAGAAGATGAAAAAAAGTGCCTACTACCTCTGTTTGGGATTGTGGGATGGGTGCCATCTTGTCATTCTCCTCAGAAATCAAAGTGTCTTTGGCCAGTACAGCTGAATATGGATTTAGATATTTTAAAGGAGATTAATTAACCTTGAAAGATAGGTGGTGGTAGAGAGGAAGTTTATTGTTTGAATTAAGGCATCGCTTCTCTGGGTTATTTTAAGCTGACAGACCCGAGCATATGGTCTTTTGAGAACAGAGCACTGTGCATATGTATTCCTTCACACAGAGCATCAGAAGAAGAGTGTAAGTATTTTACTAAGCCTGCATAATCATGCATAATATGTATGTATATGTAGGGGAAACGAGCTGAAATGAACTTCACACATAACAGGGTGGGAAATAAAATGACACAGATTTATTTTCATCACTCAGACAGTCTGCCTTGTAGTAACCGTGAAAACTTGGGAGATGTAAACTTGAGAAAACAAGAAACATGTTAGCAAAATTTTCTTGAATATATGGCCAGAAGCTGAAGTTTGAGATGGTTCTTGATTCAGAGAGAGAAGGAGAAAGAAGAATTTCAGACTAGAGGCAGAGGGAAAACATATTCCATTTCTCTCCATCAGTGATGTGGTGGTAAATTTGGAAGCACAAGCACTCATCAAAATAGTTCCCATAAACCCACACTCCCAAGAAGGCAAAAATGCAGGCCATCATTGTGTGAATTAAGGAGCCCCTTCCAGCAGGTTTTATTTATTTATTTATTAGATTTATACCCCCCTTTGTCCCAAGATGGGGCTTTTTGTAAAGCAAATGGGTCTTCATTCCCCATTTGAGACTGTGTCCTATAAATTGTATTACAACAGGGTTGTTGTTATGTGCCTTCATGTTGACTCCAAATTATGATCACACTCTCCTAGGGTTTTTGTGGAAAGAGGAGTTTTGCTGTTGCCTTCCGCAGTGCTCTAATAGTGTAGTGTGATAAGGATATATATATATGTATATATATATATATATATGTATTTCTCTTGGGTATGTTGCTTTTCCCATTAAAAGTCGAGGGAAGTCAGTGTGATGTAGTGGTTTTGAGTGTTGGACTAGGAAACTGAGAGACCAGGGTTCAAATCCCCACTCGGTCATGGAAACTCATTGGGTGATCTTGGGAAAGTCACACTGTCTCAGCCTCAGCAAAGCAACGGCAAACCCACTCTGAACAAATCCTGCCAAGAAAACCCCGTGATAGGTTCGCCTTAGGGTCGCATAAATTGGAAATGACTTGAAGGCACAAAACAACAGCAAAAGTATAGGAAGCCTCTCCAATTTTGATTCTGGTAACCCTATGTGTGTGGGCTCTGTCTGGCTCTTAAGGGAGCACCTGCTGAGGTCCACAGTCAAGTAGGGGCCCTTTACTTACTCCAGTAGCCTTTCCTTGCTCCTGTTGCCCATTTACTTGCATGGAGGTTGGAACAGTTACCCCAGCTATGCCTGGTTGGACCACCACCACCTCCCCTTTGTAGTTGAGCCCCCCTGTCCCCCCCAGAATTAGCAATCAGAAGTCTCATCAGTCAGAAGTCTCCTGGATGCACTACTGTAGTTGAACCCTCCCAGGAATGACAAAGGCTGCATGCAGCCCATTATATGTAAATTTATTTGTAAGCTTATGGAGGGGACTTCTAAGTACATAGTGTGCTTGTAAGAGCATTCATAGTCAAAGATGATTGAATTATAGTGGATGGGAGAAGGAATTTTTCCTCCCCTTGACCCTGCCTTCAGGTGCTGTGATAGCTGCTGTGCTGTACTGAGATTCCAAACCACAGCAGGAGGTAGACTGACCTTTCCTCTGTGGCCTTAGGGCACGTCTAAGTTCTTGAGTGGTTTCATTCAGACAAGGGTGGGCTTATCTTCTACAGTAGGAGAACTGGGTGGGAGAGCTTGCAGCAGCCCTTTTTTTTTTTTTTTTTTACTTTGTGGGGTGAAGAAAAATCTGAAGGCGGAAAAAGGCCTACCATAGTTTTGCTACTCAGAGTCACCTTTGAGGGAGTAGCATGTGCAAAGTAAGTTTTTCCTGCCATTACTGTTTGCACTCTGCACATGCTTTGGGGTAAGTTTCTCTCAATACTTTAGGGCTATGGGACATTGATGGCTCAGACTGGACTCATAGAATCATATAGTTGGAAGGGATCTCAAGAAGCCACCTAGTCCAACTTCCTGCCAAACGTAGCTAAAGCATCCCTGAAAGTTGGCCATCCAACCTTTCAATGAAGGAAAGCCAGCTACTTTCCAAGGGAGTTTTGTACATGCTTATATCATATATTAATATAGTCAGAATAAGCCATCTGTCTAAAATTTAAAATTCATAAGTTTAGGGGCTTGAACCTAGAGATAGTTACACATCCATAACTAAGGGTGCATCTGCACTGTAGAAATTATGCAGTTTGATACCACTTTAACTGTCATGGCTCCATTCTACAGAATCCTAGAATTTGTAGTTTTGTGAAGCACCAGCACTCTTTGGCAGAGAAGGCTAAAGACTATGTAAAACTACAAATCCCAAGATTCCATAGGATGGCGCTACAGTAATTAAAGTGGTGTCAAACAGCATTATTTATACAGTATAGATGCATTCCCAGTTGGCGATATAGGATCTTGGCCAATATTCCTAGTCCCTCAATCCTTTACAGAGGATCATGGGGCAATGAAGAAATAGCTGTGAGAATGTAAGGAAAATTTGGGTCTCCCTGTGGCTTAAAGGGCTCAAAAAGGAGGGATTTATAAACAACACAATCCAGTGAAGGAGGAGCTGATCTTTAAAACAGAAGGATCAGAGTTCAGCAGCCACCTCTGTAAGAGGACTGTTAGTGTGGCCTTAGTGATTCGCCTATCATTCTTAATCCCTTCATCCACAAAATGGAAGCAAATATTACCTGATGGAGAAGTTTCAAGTGTTGTCATAGTGGTGTTATTCTTTTTTTAAATGAGACTAATTTTTACTCCTCTCACCCAGTGCTCCCCCCCCCCTTTGTACTGAGAATCATAGAATCATAGAGTTGGAAGAGACCACAAGGGTCATCCAGTCCAACCCCCTGCCATTGTAGGAATAAACAATCAAAACATTCCTGACAGATGGCCATCCAGCCTCTGTTTAAAAACCTCCAAAGAAGGAGAGTCCACCACACTACGAGGCAGTGTATTCCACTTCCGAACAGCTCCTACTGTCAGGAAGTTCTTCGTAACATTTATATGGAATCTATTTTCCTGTAGTTTGAGTCCATTGCTCCGTGTCCTAGTCTCTGGAACAGCAGAAACCAAGCTTGCTCCATCCTCAGTATGACATCCCTTCAAATATTTAAACATGGCTATCATGTCACCTCTTAACCTTCTCTTCCCCAGGCTAAACACACCCAGCTCCCTAAGATGCTCCTCATAGGGCATGGCTTCCAGACCTCCCACCATTTTGGTTGCCCTCCTCTGGACACGTTCCAGCTTGTCCATATCCTTCTGGAATTGTGATGCCCAGAACTGGACACAAGAAATATCTTCTTACTGATCTATGGAAGCTTTTATTTGGCAGAACAATGAAGATAAATATTGTAAATAAGCCAATAAAACAAACAATTGCCATTCAGCAGGGTTGGAAACTGAAGTCCAATTTTGATCAAGAAATCACAGTCTACTTAGGGAGCTGGGTATGTTTAGCCTGGAAAAAAGACGGTTAAGAGGCGATATGATAGCCCTCTTTAAGTATTTGAAGGGGTGTCACATTGAGGATGGAGCAAGCTTGTTTTCTGCTGCTCCAGAGATTGGAACACGGAGCAATGGATGCAAGCTCCAGGAACAGAGATTCCACCTCAACATTAGGAGGAACTTTTTGACAGTAAGAGCTGTTCGGCAGTGGAACACACTCCCTCGGAGCGTGGTGGGGTCTCCTTCCTTGGAGGTCTTTAAACAGAGGCTGGATGGCCATCTGTCGGGGATGCTTTGATCGTGATTTCCTGCATGGCAGGGGGTTGGACTGGATGGCCCTCGTGGTCTCTTCCAACTCTGCAATTCTATGATTCTATGATTCTAGGCACTGGTATGGGAAGTTAAACAGTACTGGGGAGAAAACAGATATATAAAGTCAAAGCAATCATAGGTATGTTCTTTCACTGAATTCTTCCCTACTGCTACTACTGTTTGAGAAAACTATTATTAAAAATTTGCTTATATATCAGAAATTTAATGTTGGAGACCTTTGAGTTTTGATTGGGTTACAACAGCTCATTGGTGTTGAATTTACATGTGGCTACTTTTATTTGAGGTTAAGAATAGCTTACTTGGGGATTAGTTTAGCTTAGAAACAGGGTTAAAGTTAACTAATCCATAGTCACCAACCCAGTTTAATTAACCTAGGACAACATCTGCATATGGAAAGATGCTTTGCTATTGGCACATCTGCATTACATGACCCATCAGTCCGTCAAAAAAATTAACCTGTTCATATTACTATCACTGCAGCATTTGATAACCAAGCATTGACCGAAACAATGCGACACCTTGTCTATGTCCTGGATGAACACCTAAGCATTACCGAAAAGGGATTACTTGAAGTAGCAGCTGAGCTGCTTTAAAACATATTGGCTTAAATGCACATATATTTAAGGAGCTGCTTTCTATGATTCACTCATGCATGGTTATGCTGCTGATTTCTGACCTTCTTTCCATCCTAGATATGAGCTTGAATGCAGAACATGCTGATCCAATGTTTACGCATGACTTGGAGACAACAATAGGAAGAATCCTCCACCTCCCTCCAAACTGCTATGAAGTTTACTGATTTGGTGGCGTTACATAAAGAGGATTAAAAACACTTTCTACTTATTGAGATCTACTTATTAATATGGAGAAAGCTTGTTTTCTCCAAAGGGTAGGGCCTGAACCAATGGATTCAAATTACAGGAAAGGAGATTTTGACTGAACATTAGAAAGGCCAGCATGATGGGAATGGAGTGTCTTGAGGGCAGTAGGGTTTCTTTTTAAGTTTATAAACATTGTTTGGATGTCCATCTGTCAAGAATACTTTAGCTGTGGATTTTCTGCACTAACACGGGATTGGACTAGATCAGTGGTATTCTGCAAGCCATTGGCTGCCCGTCCAAAGCAAGTTTGCAGGAAAGGAAAAAAAATGTTGCCAATAGGCATAAATACGGTACTACTCCCTGATACGTTGTGGAGAAAACCTTGTTGATCTGCCTTGTCAGACAACTTAAGAAACACTGGACTAGATAACCCTTGAGTACCCATGTCAACTTTGCAGTTCTACAACCCCCTAGTGATGTAAAAATGCCTAATATTATCTAAATATGTGATCAGAGATGTGATCATTCTGCCAAACTTGCAGAGAACAGCTGGGGCTGCCTCTCAAGTTTTGAAGACTTAGAAAAGACGTTCTTTAACTCTCACCATCACAGGGGCGAGTGAATGTTTTAATTCGCAGCCAAGACTATACTTAGTTCTATGCCAGTCTTCTTCCTCACATTTCAGTGACTCCAGCTGCTTTGATTCAGAAAAGCAGCTGAATTTAGACTAAAATCATCACAGCTAGGCATGTACAAAAACAGAAAAGCACAGGAGCATGCTGTAACAAAGATACCTTGAATGGGTAGAGAAACCCCTGGGACAAAACACAGTAAGGTGGCGGTTGTTGTGTGCCTTTATGTCATTTCTGACTTACAGCCGTCCTGTCATAGAGTTCTCCTGGCAAGATTTGTTCTGAGGGGGTTTGCCATTGCCTTCCTCTGAGGTTGAGATTGTGTGTCTTGCCCAAAGTCACTCAGTGGGTTTCCACAGCTGAGTGGAGATCTGAACCTTGGTCTCCTGGGGTTCTAGTCCAACACTCAAAAACTACTACACCACACTGGTTCGTGGTTCCAGCTGGTGGTTGCAGGTAGCAATGTACTATTGTAGCGATGCACTATTAAAACGTTTCACCTAGAAATCATAAAGCTAAGGAGGCCTTCGAAGCGTGGCTGATACACATGCAACAAAGATGTAAGGACAGCACAAAATACTTTGTTGTCTGAGGTAATGGACAAAATGTCACTCTTCATTTAAAGTGAAGGAACAAAGTGGCCTGGTAGTGGAAATGTACTTGAATGCTGGCCCTAGGATAGTCTTCTACCACACCTAGAGACTTTAGTGAGTGTAGGACAGCATGTATGGAAATCATTACTTTGTCCAAGAGAGAAAGTTCCAGAAGCACCAGGATAAATAGTCGAGAAGCTACTACTGTTCACAAGCATCAGTAACCAGAGGTGGTTGCCTCACTTTGCCTAACTGCAAGCCCAATTCTATATAGATGCAATGTATTAATAGAGCAAACGTGCTGGCTGGTTTTCCTTTACAGGAGAGCTAGTATCTGCTATGGCTCCTTGATGGCAGGCATGAACGGCCTGTAGTACATGAAACCACCACTTCAGTTCCTATGTTTTCCCTTAAGGCAAGCTCTGCATCTGGAAAAGCCACCTATATCCTTTCCATAGCATATTGCCGGAGACAGTTTGTATTATATGCAGGCAGAAAGTTAGTCCATGACTGCAAGGAAAGAGGACTCTTGACCTTCTAAAATAAAATGAGAGCAAAGCCTTGTTCATTGCTGATCCAGAAGGCAGGAATAGACCCAGTGCACTAAACCCTCAGAATAGATTTTCACATATTACAAATCCCAGCCTGCATTTGGGAAATGCTGAAATTATGAGGGTAGAAGGTAGATGCAAAATGTTTGATCCTGTCTATCCACATCAAACCAGCCCACATACATTAAGGGGGAAAAACAGCTTAGCTTATATTCATCCAGTGGGAATGTTGTTCTTGCATATTATTATAGATTGTAACTAAGTCTAGACGAGGGTGCTGGTTAGGGTTAGGAGGCTGCCCTCTGAGAAGAAGATATGAAATCAACTCTTATTACCCCATAAAATTTAAGAGGCAATTCAAGGGAGAGGGATGTATGCCCTCCTGAAGCACCAGCTGCTGATTTAATACAATGTGATCATCTCAGACAAGAAAGTACTGTATGTGTAAACCTCTCCACCCCACAAAAGGGGCCATTAGAAATTACAGCAGCATCCTTTTTGCTATAAGCAAATACAATTTTATGTGATTTTGAGGATAATATAAGCCCGACCTTCCACATCCATAGCTGCACATTGGTAATAAAATTATCAAGTTGTCAACTTTGCACTGATGAAGTTGACATTTACACTCATTCCATTACTGTCCAATTTACAACTACCTTTTGGAAGTCACAAACAGCATCGTTTAAGAGAATTGCCTGAATTGGGAAAACATATGTATTTCTTGCATCATAACCCAACTGGGAAATGAGTATATTCAAGAACACTGCTGAGTATTACAAAAGTTCTTATGTGCAAAACTGTATCGCTCATGAAGCCAAAGATGCTTTAGTAAACTCACTTCAGTTTCACATAAATTCTTGCTTTGTACTAATGCACAGTGTGTTCTAGAATATACAGAAGTGATCACATCATTTGTGAAAACCAGCTGTTTAATATGCTAGAGCTCCCATCTCCACATGCATGTGGAAGCTGGAACAGTAGTGCAGAATGAATTCTTGTGTGCCCCACTGCTCGTTTAAACCATCAGTAGTTATACTGCAGCCCCTAGATTTTACAACCATGATTAGATCTTCAGCCATAAATTTCTAGCAGGATCTGTGTGGGTCTCCACCTAAAGTGGAATGGTGGGGACTCCACCCCCATCACAACCTTGAACCAAATTTCAATTAGAAGCTGCTCTTAGCTGTGAATAGGTAAAGCATACAGCCTGTTTGTACAATATACACAGATGGTGCTGTTCTTGGAGGGGAAGAATAACCACACTGCTGTTGTGCACTTTCCACAGTTACTAATAAACACAAGACTACACACAAATAGCATTTTATTTAAAAAGTAGACACATAAGAGCATTTATATGAAGTGTTTTTTTAAAAAAGGATCAAGTTGTAAACTAAGAAGTCTGAGAAGAGGTTCACCTTCCTCAGCAAGACAAAACTAGAGCATCCTTAGTGGTCCAGAAAGAAGAGGGCACAACCCATTCTCTCCCGCTCTCTTCATGAATTAGCAAATTGAGTATCACCCTCCGTAGCAGCAATCCAAGCAAATGCCTGTTGTTTGGGGTGGCTGGTGTACTCAAGAAGTTCATTTAAAAATAAGTGTCCAATAAAAATAGTTTCCATGATGTAAATTTCTCCCAGTTAAAAAAAAATACATAAAACCCAGTTTCATTTTCAAAACGTCATAGACTTTCAGTCAATTACTGGCAGCATTTCATGGTGGAGGAATAATTAAAGAGGCACTTCAAGCCAAGAGGTCTTCAGGTTGGGCAGCGTGCACAGTCACAGCTGTTTGGACATCTGAGATAATTTCTTGCTACTCTGGGGTGGGGTGAGAACACCTGTGGGTAAAGGAGAAGTCCTGTTTTTCTCAGCCAACATGGCCTGTTTGGCTTGAACTTTGTCCTAGAAGGAAAAAATGCCAAGAGGGAATGATCAACTATTCACTGAGGTGTACAGAAGGTATGCACTATTTCTAGATTTCAGGAGCGGTCCAATTTTCACATAGCCAGATACAAAGAACTATACAAGAGCTGCACTGGTCCTGCAAAAAATATGGGCATGGTTTGAGCACTGGACTATGACTCTGGAGACCAGGGTTCAAATCCCTGCTCAGCCATGAAACCCACTGGGTGACCTTGGGCAAGTCATAATCTCTTAAGCCTCAAAGACAATTCCCCCTGAAAAAAACTTGCCAAGAAAATCCCATGATAGGGTTGCCATAAGTGGGAAATTACTTAAAGGAACATGACAACAAATTATTTTACAACAGAAGCAGGCAACTTGTGGCCCTCCAGATGTGCTGAACTAAACTCCTACAATGCCTCACCACTAGCTATACTGGCCAGGCCTGATGAGACCAGAAGTCAAATGGCATCTGGAAGAGGACATATTACCAGCTTTTGTTTGTAAAGGGAGAAGTGCCAAGAAGACAAGCATGCATATTAACAAACAACATTAAATGGATCTAAGCACAAAACAATTCAAGAATAAGTTGGACTATCAGTGAAGAGGCTTAAGGATTAAAACATGCTTGTGGATATTACTTCCTGTTGCTACAACCTGCATATTCCTTTAGTTTAGTGGAATAATCAGCATTTGAGTAATATTCATTTGCAATCAGCTGTAGAAGACACAGGGCTGACAAAATGCTTTACAGTAGTTCCCCCTCTTTTCTTATAAAAAATTGTTCTCAAGCTCTACAAAAACAAGATTTACAATGAAATTATATCACTCAATGTGATGCTTACCAGCAAATCAAAAGTGTTTATGTGCGTCTGTATATTGTGCAAATCTTCTGCAGGAACTCCTCTGAATTGCTTTATCGTTGAGCTCCCTACTTCCTTGATAACCACAGCAAAGGGAACCATCCATTTCACACACTCCTCTATGTCAGAAAATTCATAACCTAGAAAATTACAAAATCCTCCTTTGTTAAAAAGAAGTTTTATTTATCCTAGAACTGTTAAGGTTTTTTTTTTTAAAAAAAAGAGAAAATGCTGCTTACCTGAAACCCTCTGCATCAGCTCACAAGAGGAGAAATGATATAAAGCGGAAGCAGCTAGAATGCCATATGTATATTCTAGACAGCCAATATCTAGTATACAGAGATCCAAAAGCTACAAAGAAAGAATAATGTTTAACAGAAGACCATTCTCACAGTGACAGCAAATCATTTTAAGGACAGACACGATCCTTACCTCAGCTATTTGTACAAATATCTGCTGTGGATACTGTGGAAGTAGCATCTCATAGATCTCATTTAGATATGCGACTTGCAAGTATATGTTTAGCCAGGACACAACTGTGAGGGGACTCAGATTCCAACTGAGTGTCTAAAGAAAGATCATGCATATCAGTTGGTTTTGTCAGACTCAGGTTAGCAAATTATGTTTGCCTGTTCTTCTCTGCTAACAGTCTCTAAATGTTATTTATGCAAAAACATAAAGAGCTAGTTACAGCAAACCTAAACTTTCTGGTGACAGACTCTCAGAATTTCAGCACAAACAGGAGATTTCTATCCACGCATCTATCAAAAAGACTGATAGAAGATTAACATGGAAGAGTGGTGATTTTTCACCATCACCTGACTGGATTGGGAAGGGCTCCAGGTATGACCTTATGAGCTGCCACACCTTCTTTTCCTTGGCCCACTTTTCCCCATGTTGGTGTGGAAAGAGGAAAGTCCTCTCTCTGCAATAGGCACAGCTGCAGTTGAGGTGAAAGGATTCACGCTGCATGTGCAGGGTGGAGAAAAAAGGAGACAGTGCTGGCTGCTGCCAGCATCCAGCCCCGATGGGCTGTCCCCAAAGGAATGCAGCCCTCAAAAGAAATAGAGGGTCCTAACAATTGCCATTCTAGCTGTTTAGGATTTCAGTGTACATTAGCCCTATCCACAGCATGGTCAACAGTAAGAGGCTGTGGGAACTGAAGTACAGCAACACTCTGGAGTGCTGAAGGTTCCCCAGCCCTGTCTTAGGGGATGAACCTTTTCACAAGTCAAATGCTGCCTGTCATATTATTACCCTCTCTTCATGCTTACAAAACACACATGGAGTCATGGCTACCTTCATTATGATGAGTTCCATACTAAGAATTTCTTCTTCTGTGCAAGCTCCGTCTGTAACGTATGCAAACTGATGCAATTTTGGAGGATAGATTTCCTGAAACAGAGAAGACATAGCTACATTTGTCACCTTTGGGTTTGTTTGCTTTTTAAAGTTGTATAAAATGGCAAAGTTAGTTTCAGGCACTGACAGCTTTCAATGTCTGCATTTTGGAGCAAGAGGACTACTCTTGATATAGAGGTTTCTTCAGATCACTTAGGGCAAGCATTGCTGCAAATATCATGCAATGCAAATTCACTTAACACTTCTATTGTCAGTAACACAAATTGGTCAAGGATCACAGCCTCCTATGGCAAAATTGCCAAGGCAGGCACATACAGTTTTTATTTAAAACTGTTCTTTTTCTGCAAAGTTTTCTGATCCATTCTCATTTGTTTACACTGCCTTCATTAAGGACTCAACTACTGCATAAATCATAACTTTAAATAAAATGAGTTTAATTTGGAATAGGATTTAGAGGCCCTTCTTCTATTATATGGAACACTATGAGGCTTGTTATTAGCTCAAGACTGAAATTGTCTTTAAGACCACCTGTTTCTAGACTACTAGCAGCTGCAGTGAGGAAGGCAAGTGGGGGAAAAACCTTTGTTTAAGAGGCATTTGTCTGATCCAATCATGTTCAATCCACATGGCTACCTGACACACTGTGAATATACCTAACAGTTAATATTTATTTTACTTCAATAATCTAATCATATACATCTTTACAGCCTTGGGCAAGTTACACACTCTCAGCCATCAGAAAACCCTGTGATAGGGTCATCTTAGGGTCGCCATAAGTTGGAAACAACTGGAAAACACACAATGACAACAAGCTTCACTGTAATCAGCAGAAATTACTCCCTACAATATAGCCTACACACTACAGGACAAGATTCATTTTACCTCAAGCTTTGCAGCTATGAATAAAGATGAAATGCCAATTAGTTGCAAAAGTGTCTTTACAATGTTCTGTTGTGTTGCCATGAACCGGTCAAAGAAATCTTGCGCCAAATAAAATGTCTCTCTGTGAAGCTTGTAGACTTCACAAACCTGCAGATTAAAAAAAAAACACCAACAACATACATTTCTATTCTGCCTTCTATCATGAGATCTCAGGGCAGCATACAGTTTTCCTTAGCATCACATTTTAGAGCCAGGATGGGTCAACTAATGTCCTCCAGATGTTGTTGGACTGCGGCTTCTGTCACTTCTAGCCAGCATAGTTAATGGAGAGGAACATTCAGAGTTCTAGTCCAAAAACATCTTTGTCCCCCTTTGTCACAGAATATTATTAGAATACCTTGGGAATGTACTTTTATGAAACAGGCGAGATATATTTCTCCAATCCATTGCACAACTAGTTTTTCTTTTTAGATTTTAATTTAAGAACTAGAATTTAATTTTGAGTAGCACAAACTGAAATCTCTAGCTGCTTGATGAGTATCATAAAGCTTTCATGGATAACCAGATGATGATTAGAACCTGGGGTATGTCGGCCTTTTTTTTACAAAGAGGTATTTGCCTGTCCCAAGTAACACTTTTCATGTTCAGTCCACAAGCTACAAGAGAAAACAAAGGAAGCCTCCATAGCTAGTGACAGCACAGAATCAAGACCCCCCCCCCAATATAGGAGGTAACTGCAGTTCAGAGAGTAGTGTGCAGGGATGGGCCAACTGTGGCTCTCCAGGTGTTGTTGTACTGCAACTCCCATCAACCCTAGCCAGCACAACCAATGTAAGGAATGCTGGGAGCTGTAGCTGTATTTCCAGAAACATTTTTGAAACAATCTTTTCTTATGGCTGTTTCACAAATATTTCTGGAGCACAGTAATCAGAGACTGTTAATTCTCTTCATTCCATGCCTTCCAGACACAACCTCGGATAAATTATTTTTGGACCACAAGCTTCAGGTGCATGATGAGGGCAGTTAATGTGTGATTATTTGCAAGCCACCTCTATTTTACTTCTGTTACCCCAGCAGAAGCTAACAGCTCCAAGCACTAGGACCTGACTGTCAAGACTTGCACCTATGGGAATGCCTAGGGCAACTGAGATCTTAAGATATACTACTAAACCAATCTTCCTCAACTCCCAAATGTGATCATTAACACTGCCCTTTAACTAAAAATGCTATCATTAGGGTGCCTTTGTAAGCATCCAGCCTAGTATGTGCTCACTCATCATCTAGCACACTTTCCTAATGGTAGCCCTAACTCCCTAACCCTTTTGGTTCCCCATAAATCTTATTTTGCAATAGACAACTAGTCTTGGGGGAGGGGCTTACGTCCTCAAATTTTAGCTTTCTATTTTTCTAGAAACCTTGTGGTGATGTTGCACTTTATAGACCAGGGCTTTTGTTTGACTCCACTTCCCAACAGCCCCTAGCAGCCAGCAATATCTGGAAGGCCACAGGTTCCTCACCTGTTTTAAACTTGCAAACACTTGCTTCTTAGTCTGGCAAAGATTCCAGTATTCTAAGCCAACTCTCCCAAACAGACAGCAATCTGTCTTCTAGTAGGAATAGGGGCTCCTGAAGGAAGAGGTTCTGGTACCAGCTTAATTCCTCAATCATTGGTTGTTACTAAAGTCTTTTCATTACAAAGTCAGCTTCAGATACTTGTCAAGCATGTTAACAATTACAAGGTGAACTCTTGGGAGCCAAATTATACTGCTCCTGTCCTTTGAGGAAAGTACAGATAGATCCATGAAAGCTAAGAGTAAATGAATGGTGTCTAGTCTTACATATTAAAGATGGGCGCTTGCCATCATCCATTAAATTTTTCAAGACAAGACAATCTGACTCATGACCCTACATTACTGTGTAACTTGCTTAACACACCAAACCAAACACAAAAATCTCACCTCCATGAGCCAGTCTAGAAGAATTACTCGCATTTTAGGTTCTAAGAGTGGGTGCCTTTGCATATATAGTTTATCTCTCACATACACCTGCTCTTTGTTGATCATGTTTTTCCATACTTCATCTCTATTTGCCCAGCTAAAGAAAGAAAGGATGAAGAGCTATGTTAAAAGGCAAGTTTTAAAAGGGCAAGTTAAGCATGAGCAAAAACAGGAGAATATGTAATGGAGGCAGAATTACCCCAGAACAGGCAATGGTGAATCCCTAGTTGCCGTAAGGCTTTGGTGAACAAATGAAAGCTTTGGACTCCTTAGCTCGTCTTCTTTGTCTGGTGTAGGGATCAGCATATGAGGAAGTGTGCATGCATCAAAATTTGAAGATGGCTGTTGAATGAAAAATAAAGGAGGTTCATTAAGGTTCTAAAGGTGTTTACTAAGCAGTTGTTTAATTCTCCATGCAAAAAATTAAGAAAGATTTAAAAGGATGACCTTATAGAAGAAAATGATTTTAACCCATTGTGCTCAACTGCATGGTAGTTTACTTTTCATGTCTTCTTTTTTTTTTTAAGTAATTGTTGCTTCAACAGAAGAGACAAATAGTCACCAGCGCAGCAAGCGGTCATCTTAAAAGAGCACTTGTAACACTGCATTTACTGTGCCGCACGAAAAGATATTCTGCATGAAAGAAGGCAGGCTTTCAGTTTCTGAGCCCCATCTGTTTATTTTCCACCTGATGGTGATAACCTTGATAGTGGAAATCAAGAAACAGAGGGATTAAAACTTCAGGTGGGAAGGAAACAGATGGAAGTCCCGAACAGTTATCTTGTTTTCCTGTGGCAATGAATACAGAGAGAAAAAGAATGCTGGATGGCTTTGTAGCTGTTAAGGATTGTTACCACTAAAGACATGTTTCCATAAGACACAATGTATGAATTTGGCTGTTTCAGAATTACAGTACAGCTAGTCTACCTGGAAAACATGGTATACTCTGGAAAGTATGCTCATATAAAAAGCTACCATGTCAAACAGACAGGGAAGTACATTAACTTAGCTACAATCTGCAAGGAAAGGAATAAAATCCACAAAGCCAAGCATACAGAAACTTCAAGGTGATAAGTGAAACTGTATATATTACAAGGCCTAAATACCCTAAAGTCACCAGTTCCCATCTGATTTTGGAAGCTAAGCAGTCAGCCCTGGTTAATACTTGGATGGAAACCACCAATAAACACCAGGTGCTATAGGCTACATTTCAGAGGAAGGCAATGGCAAAGCACCTTGAGTATTTCTTGCCTAAAACAACCCTATGAAATTCACTGCATTCAAAATTGACAGGCAACTTTAAGGCATGCACACACACACACACACACACGTTACAGCTGTGGTACAAAACACAGTGTAAGCATCCAGACATCAGCCAAGAAGTTTATTTCTGAGCTTTAGATTTCTTCTGTTACACATACATGTACTCTAGTCATACAGAACATTTTCTGTATTGTGGCTTCTTTTAGGAGCTTAGAGCTTTAATAATGACAGCTCAATGATCAATCATAGTGAAAACCTCACATACTATTTGTTTCGCCAGAGCCCTACAACAACAATAGACATAACAAGGATTTACATTATGTGGGAACAGTTCAAAAAGTGCCTTTCTGTTACAACGACATCACTCAAAGTTATCATGGAGGGGAGCCATGAGTGAACTTGGACTAAATGTGAAACTAAATACCTTGAAAGCTTGGGGAATGCCAGATTATGAAGAGCAATCCTTAAAAATTATGTTCCCTGCAGGAGCCTGCTCCTTGAAGAAACCAGATTTACTCCACCGTGCACTATGCAGCACACTCTCTATGGTTGTTGACATACTGTTGTTTGGTTCACTGTTTGTTTTGAATTTGTATATCTTAATAAAGATTTTACCAAAAAAATTTCCCTTCCTGTCCCCCTTGTTTGCCACTTTCTCCCCACTTCTTTGTTCTATCTTTATGCCCCTGAACAATCTCTTTTCCAGTCACCGTGGACCTTTGCCAGCTGGACGCCACTATCATTTTAGCTGCCTGAAAGGCATCTAGCCTTACTTTCAAGCAGCCAGGGAATAAGAAAATTATCAGGTACCTTTTAATGTGAATTATGATGTCTGTGTGAGCATTCAAAATCCTTTTTGCCCATGGCAATGTGCCATAATCCAGGGTGGGGAATCTGTGCCCTCCCCCAAGATCTTAATGAACTTCTGTCTTCTCCATTTATTTATATAAGGCGTTTTCATCCCAACCAGGTATGCAGAGTGCAGGGTGGACCACCAACAATCAAACAACATAAACCTATGATGAGAATAGTATGGATATTGTTGTTATGTACCTTCAAGTTGACTCTGGCTTATGGAGACTATCATAGAGTTTTCTTGGCAAGATTTGTTCAAAGGGGGTTTGCCATTGTCTTCCTCTCAGCCTAAGTTTGACTTGTTCAAGGTCATCAGGTAGGTTTTCATGGCTGATCAGGAATTCAAACCCTGATGTCCCCTGAGTACTAGTCCAACGTTCAAAACACCATACCATACTGGATCTCTCCAGATACTGCTGAACTGCAATTCCCAGCATCCCTTACAACTGGCTAGGGCCATTCTCAGTTTTTCTAGCCCTGACATAAGCTTTTCATAAATCAGCGTAGTAGTCTCAAAGACTTTTGGCAGTATATGTGTTGCTTGATAAGGCACAATAGTTTTTTCTCACATCCAAATTATGAGATAGTAATGATCCTGTCTCAGACTGGTCCAATCTCCTCAGCAACAATCCATTTGCTCAAATCAAATCTAAATTATTATCTATCATAAATGGGCTGCAAAACACAATCCCCTAATTCATACTCTGAAAGTACCTGTTCTCCCAACTGAGACAAAACTAAAGCATTCACAGCATGTGCATGCACATGCACACCCACACTCAGAGTCCTGCTCAGAAACAAAACCAATGTGATATTAAGATGAGGCTATGTTTAAAAAAACAGCCTAGGTTTCTTATTCAGTGTCATTCCAATTCATTTTCCAGAAAGTGCTATGGGGGATACATGTCCAGAGGAGGGCAACCAAAATGGTGGGAGATCTGGAAGCAAGCTTATGAGGATCGGCTTAGGGAGCTGGGTATATGTAGCCTGGAGAAGAGAAGGTTAAGAGGGGACATGATAGCCATGTTTAAATATTTGAAGGGATGTCATAATGAGGGTGGAGCAAGCTTGTTTTCTGCTGCTCCAGAGACTAGGACACGGAGCAATGGACTCAAACTACAGGAAAAGAGATTCCACCTAAACATTAGGAAGAACTTCCTGATGGGAAGAGCTGTTCGGCAGTGGAATGCACTCCCTCGGAGTGTGGTGGGGTCTCCTTCTTCGGAGGCTGGATGGCCATCTGTTGGGAATGCTTAGATTCTGTATTCCTGCATGGCAGGGGGTTGGACTGGATGGCCCTTGTGGTCTCTTCCGGCTCTATGATTCTATAGCATTTTTGTCTGCTACATTGTTTCTACCACACCCCACTACTTCTGCTGACATTGTTTCTACCACACCCCACTTCTCTGCTGTAGTTGCTTGAGTTTTTAACTCCACAGCATGCAGTGCGATGGACACAACAAAAACACATGAGAAGGAGGGAGGACCATGAAGCCAGCAGTGCTGACAAACTGCCTTGTGGTGCTCAGTGTGACTGGGAATGAAGGCCTGCACAAAGAGTGTGTGAGGGGAGCAGATGAGGTGAGAGAAAATAAATAGGAGTGGAGGAATACAGGGACATGAAGAAAGAGGGGGAAAGCCAAAAAAAAGAATGAATGGATGAGAGGTGAAGGAATAGATATCAATGACATACAGAGCAACAAAACAGACAAGAGACTAATAAGGAAGGTGGAAGAAACAGAACCCTGGAAATTGAGAGAAACACTGATAACACTGGAGAAGACTTTGAAAGAGATGTGTGTGTATATGTGTGCATATTTATTTTATTACTGCATTTATTTATTGGATTTATATTCCGCCTTTCTCTCCAAGAGATTCATAGTTATTAACACGACATTGTGTGCTGCAAATGTGAACTGCCTTTCTTTCCAATTTTGTCTGAGCGTTTCTTTCATTCTTGTTTGTTTTCCAGGAAGGACATCTTGAAAAACTGGAAAAAATTATGAAGGTCATTGGAACAAGAAGTGGAAAGAGATAAAGACATGAACAAAACCAGACAAGAGACTGCATACCTGCTGAATTGAATGCTTCTTCAAAATATTTCTAAGATTATGTCCTTCTTGGCTATTGGTGATGATGTGAGTGATGCTGAGAGCAGCAGCTGCACAACTGCCTCTTTCTTTAAAGAAGGTATTTAGACATATATCTGAGGTCTTGAACTGGATAGGAGGTCTACCTAGAACTAGTACAAATTAAAGCTCTTGTTGTTTGCGTTCTTCCTCTGTATACTTCTTTTTTAAACATCACACACCTCTTTTTAATGGGCAGGTGAGTGGATGAGAAATGGGGTTTTCAAAAGAAATTATGCATCTGTTTTTTTCTCTCTCAAGCTCAAAAAGTGGAAGGGGTAGCACTAAGATACTGGATAGGATTTTCACTTTCATCCCAGTAAGGGTTTTGGTGTAGCTCCTAATGGAAACTTAAGCACCAACATAAAATTAACTGAGGTGTAACCAACACCCCCTTTTCAATGTGATTGCAATTAGCACAAGATGTTATTTCTTCTTTATTTAGAAAAGTGTTTTAGTATAAATGTAATGTAATAGCATTTTCTCACTAACTTTCCTATCTCTGGTCCTGCTCTTCATTCTTTCCAGCTTTGAGAAGCTGGAAGAAATTCTTGATTAACGTACAGCTTTTGGTGTAATATGCAACACAAGCTGCAACATGCAAGGCAAAGATCGCTTTAGCTACAGGCACCATCACCAAAGAAATTAGGGAAGGGGACAGAACCAAGTTGTAAATAGACAAGTTGCTTTTATTGGTGTACAACAATTGCCAATAGTCGTCCCTCCATATTCGCGGGGGTTAGGGTCTTGAGACCCCCGCGAATGTGGAAAACCCGTGAAAAAAATGCTGTTCCCGCGATCCCCCCCAGTGGGAGGGTGTCTGGGCAACCTGGCCGGCCTCTCCGCGGCCTTCCTGAGGGGACTCTGGGCCTTAGAAACCCCGGAGCTGCTCTGCGTCTCCCCGGCCTTCCTAAGCGGACTCCTGGGCTTTGAAGCCCCAGAGCATGCTTAGGAAGGCCGGGGAGGGCAGCGGGTGGGAGGCTGCCCTGCCTCTCCCCAGCCTTCCTGAGCAAACTCCGGGGCTTAGAAGCCTCGGATCCCCCTCAGGAAGGCAGCGGGAGGGAGCGAGGGAAGCTGCCCGGCCTCTCCCCGGCCTTCCTGAGGGGACTCCAGGGCTTAGAAGCCCCAGAGCCCCCTTAGGAAGGCCAGGGAAGGCAGCGGGAAAGCAGGAGGGAGGCTGCCCTGCCTCTACCCGGCATTCCTGAGGGGACTAGCCCCCTTAGAAAGGTCGGAGAAGGCAGCAGGAGGGAGGCTGCCCGGCCTCTCCTTGGCCTTCCTGAGCGGACTCCAGGGCTTTGAAGCCCCAGAGCCCGCTTAGGAAGGCCAGGGAAGGCAGCAGGCGGGAGCGAGGGAAGCTGCCCGGCCTCTCCCCGGCCTTCCTGAGTTGACTTCGGGGCTTAGAAGCCTCGGAGCCCCCTCAGGAAGGCTGGGGAAGGCAGCGGGCGGGAGCGAGGGAAGCTGCCCGGCCTCTCCCCGGCCTTCCTGAGCAGACTCCAAGGCTTAGAAGCCCCAGAGCCGCCTCTGGAAGGCCGGGGAAGGCTCATTCAGGAGGTTGCCCCACCTCTCACCAGCCTTCCAGAAGGGGCTCAGGGCCAAACCGCGAATAATCAAAACCGCGAGTGTGAAAGCCGCAAATGTGGAGGGGCAACTGTACTTCCACATAGTCTTTGCATTTGAAGAAGTTTCCCTCCATGATTTCAACATCTAGTTAATTTACAGATTTTGTCAATATTTATCATCTGAAAAATGCAGGTTTACACTTCAGGATTAGTGTCTGATACATTAGGCAGGGATTGTAATACACAGAGAATATTCATAAACAGGGTGAAGGAAACCACACAAGTACCCCCACCCCAATTTACAGTATTATCAAGTTGAATTGTACCAAGCTATAGGTTTATACGTTAGCAGATGCAGCTTATATGGATACTTTAGCAAGACACTTGCTAAAATACTTGACTTCTAATAGCTGACCAATATAACCACACTTTTATCATATAAGAATTCGGTAGCTGCACTGCAATTCTGGCTTTAGGCTAGGCTAAAGCTGCTAATGAACAGCATGCTTTCTGTAAGAGGAAACAAGTTCTTTTCTATATGTGGAGAGGAAACACACAAGACAGTCCATTCAAAGGAAGAACAGTTTGTATATTAGTTTATAATTGGGATATGCTACTGTTACACCTCTCTTGCTTTTCTAATAGTGGGCATGTTATGCTCATTAGTAGCTGTAGGCAATCAGTAGCTTATGGGATGCCATACCATAGACTACAGAGCTGCTGCTAAGCTATCAAAATGCTGGCTTCATAAGTTTACAAGATAACCAGAATACACAGTTATGGCAAGACACGTTCTGTATATAATAACAGATGCTGTGATATCAGCTTTACTTGAGAAAGAGCTACAAGGCCAATACATTTAACTCCTATGTTTCATATGACATGTGCTGTAGAATTTCTGCCATAATAATGTAGCTGTATGAGTTTTTATCCACATGTCACTGCTATGTAAATCATTCAAATAATCACCACGCAGTCTAACGCATTCTGCAAATTCAGACAAGAGACTGCCATTTTGGAGACAACATAATACCAGTAAGTATGGCACATCTGGGGTCAACAGTATGCACAACTGTGGCAAAATTAGGTATGCCAAATGCAGGAACACTCAAAGGAGGAAGCTGCATTCTAGCTCCGAGTAGCGGAACTGATTTGTAATATACATCTTCTCTAACTTACATTTAACCTTTTTTAGGAGTATACAAAGATGAAAACAAAAGGGGAAAAGATAGGCCTTCCTCTGGGGAGGGTGCAGAAAACAAACATTTAACAGGTTGACTGACAACTAGAATAGGCAAACTGCTGCAAACAGAACTCACAACAAACAACATCCATCTGCTAGGGCAGCACAGGCTTCCAGACCGCCAGCTGCTGCAACTGGTAAAATGTAATACATTTTGGATTAGCCCATGATTAAAAAAAGAAGGGGGGGAAGGGGGGGAGAAAATATTTCCTGATCATATTTCTGCAGTTTTAAGTACTGTACTACCCTGAACAGTGTCCCAACGATCAAAGGAAACTGATACATTCTTTTAAGCATCAGCTGAATTTCATCCCGTTTACAGAGATTTTCAACAAGAAAAATGATGTTCTGCACAGTCCCACACATTTCTTTATAGGAACCCGGCTCCCATCCCACAGAGCTCCAGAAGCTGTGGAGACAAGGCTCCCCAAGGATGCTGCTCAATTTTACAACATCTGACTTGAACCTCCTGGTTTAACAGAAGGTGGTGGCTTCACTGAGATTATCTAGAAAATTCACATGTAAGCAAAAGCAAGATTTTGAATTACGAACAATTCATGCATTGGCAGAGCCCTCCTACCATGTGCAGCAGAGATTCCAAAACTGGACAAGCCTCTTGATCCAAAGGTAGACTTGTGTTGCCATGGTGCAAGGGGCATTTCCCTCCCTCCACTTTCCACTGCTCCCCGCCCTCTTGGAAGTACAGTTGTCCCTTCACATTCGCGGGGTTACGGGAACAAGACCCCGCGAAAGTGAAAAAAACGCAAATGGCTTCTTTAAAACTCACATTTCGCCCCATGTCTCCTCATGGCCCAAAGAAAGGCACAGCTGCATGCTTGCCACCCCCTCTCTGTGTCTCAACAAACAGAATTTATAACTCAGCTTCTTTAAAACTCACGTTTCAAACCTTTCCTACACACATTCACACACAGGGAAGGTGCGGGTGTCATCTCCCAGTAAGCCTCCTTAAATGCCTCTGTGCATTTAAGGAGGAAAGCTTCCTGCTGCCCGAGAAAGAAAAGCACAGTCCCATACTGTGAGCCCACAAGCTTTCCTCCTTAAGAGGCTGGGTTACTGGGAGATCCACCCGCACCTTCCCTGTGTGTGAATGTGTGTTGGAAAAGTTCGAAATGTGAGTTTTAAAGAAGCAGAGTTTTAAATTCAGTTTGTTGAGACACAGAGAGGGGGTGGTAAGCATGCGGCTGTGGCTTTCTTTGGGCCATGAGGAGACATGGGGCGAAATGTGAGTTTTAAAAAAGCCATTCAGTTTGTTAAAACACAGAGAGGGGAGTGGCAAGGGAGGACTTTGCTCACAGCATGGGGCTGTGCTTTTCTTTCACTTTAGACCCTGATAGGCTGGGGGGGGGGGGCTGGTTGCTTGCTGGGATCTTCCCTGTGTGTGTATGTGTGCAGGAAGTTTTCCTCCTTAAATGCTCAGAGGCTGCGTTGGGGAGGGGGAAAGGAATTTCCCCAATACATAAAACCAATGTAAAGGGACAACTGTATTTCCTTCCAATGGAAGCTGATGTCAGTTGGCATTTATACCCTGTGCCATATCAATGGCATGTGCATATGGACTAAGAAGGTTTCGAATCCTACAGATCCAAAGGCTACTTTGTTTTGCCACAATGCGCCCCTTTTGCCTCTTCCAACCACTGTGTAGATTTCTACACGGGCTAAGAGGACTGATCTGAGATCAGCTCTTCCTCTTCTCCCCTCTCTGCACCCCTTGAGGTGGAAACCCTAACCACAGAGCTGTGATAGGGATGCTGTCACAGAGACCAAAGGAATGCCACTTTAGTTAGTTGTACAGTATATTGTACTGTAACAAATTTTCCAGTGTCCCACAGCTGAAGCGTAGGAACATGTTTGGAATCTACCTAATATCATACAAACAAAGACAGCCTAAGCTGTAATGCTGAAGGTTCTACTCTAGAGGTGAGCAACTATGGCCCTCTAGACTACAAGTCCCATCAGCCCTAGCTAGCACAGACAATGGTGAGGCATTATGGGAGCTGCCATCCACCCAGTGAAACAAACAAACCGCACATTCAGAAGACCACTCTTATTCTGTTAACAGCATGTCCTTCACTGACTCAAAAGTTAGGGAAGTACTATGTGATTAAAAAATTATTAGAAAAAGAGTAATCTAATAATAATAAATTATATTTCAAACAGTATCCTAACACCTGCAGTGCATCAAGTGGTAGGCTCTGCATTACACCATGCCTCACTGAGAGTATGCATGCACACTAGAGCCATCACCTGCCCTCACTTGGCAATGTAATTTCTAGAGACACTATGCACAACTGGAGCCTGAAAAGTGAGAATCGTCATCTTCCACGTTTCTCCCAAACTTGGGACTCAATGTGACTTACAATTTAAGAGGAACAATACAGTACAACCCCTGTATCCATGGGGAATATGTTCCTGGAATTACCGTGGATACCGGAAACTGCAGATAATAGTGAACCCTATTAAAATGAATGACCTCTAGCCCAAGCATACCACAGAGTCATGTTGGAGGACCTAGAAGATACCTAGAGAGAACACCTCTCTAAGGCTTCTTCTAGGTTCTCCAGCATAACTCTATGGTCAGATCTGGCAGAAGCATACTATAGAATCACACTGGAGGAACTAGAAGATGCCTAGAGAGCCCATATTTTTTGTGCATAGGTAAGTGAATCTGCAGAAACGGATGATGTAGATACAGGGATCGTACTGTATACCTAAAAATGTACAAAAGACATTAAAATGCAAATAAACTAGTCACGGTATCAAAACAATTCAATTCTAGAATATTAGTCTAGCATCATCCTAACAAGGCATTTTCAACAGGACAAAATCAGGGCAATAATGCATCAGAAACGAATTAAAAAGTATAAGGATAGCTGAAATGTATGGTATACCAGCTCACAGGTTTATTGAGGACCCAATATAGTATACAGTTATACGGAATATAACTACATAATTCCAATGCAATTATAATTTACAATTTTACTCTAAATGCACACATCCAGATCTTAAATATACAGTTGCCCCTCCACATTCACGAACTCAGCATTCGCGGTTTTGAATATTCGTGGTTTTGGGAGGGCCCCCCCGCCCTCCCAAAACCGCGACACGGGGCCTCCGGGGAGGGAGGGGGGAGAGCCGAGGAGGCCTCCACGGGGCCTTCAGAGACCCTCCGGAGGCCCCATGAAGGCCTTGGGAGGGAGCGGGGAGAACTCCACGGGGCCTTTGGAGACCCTCCGGAGGCCCCATGAAGGCCCTGGGTGGGAGGGGGAGGGCCGGGGAGGCCTTCACGGAGGCTCCGTGAATGCGCTGGATGGGAGGGGGGAGGGCTGGGGAGGCATCCACGGGGCCTCGGGAGGGTCTCCTGAGGCCCCGTGAAGGCCTAGGAAGGGACTGGGGAGTCCAGAGAAAGCGACTATGGGGCCTCCGGAGGCCCCATGGTCGCTTTGGCAGGGGAGGGCAATCAGTATTCGTGAATTTTTCACATTCGTGGGGGTCTGGGGAACCTAACTCCCGCAAATGTGAACGGATGACTGTACTGTATATTATACCTATATTTACCTGCAACCTAGTGTAAGAGTTCATATACTGATAAAGTAGACTCCAATTCATGAAAGTATATACAACAATAATTTGTTAGTTCATAAAATACAATAATATAAATTGTTTTTGCATTACATTACAAACAGTATGCAAACAATTACCTGGCTTTCATTCTGCTGCTTCTTCATCATTTCTATTTTGGCAATATCTTCATCTGGATCCTGTAAAAACTACAAGAGAAAAATTCTGTAAAAACTACAAGAAAAAGAAGGAATCCAGGTATAAAGCCTGTAATCAAGTGAACAGAAAAAACAGTAATGCCAGGATTACAACATACCTTCACAAGATTTTAAGCTCCCAAGGCAATCCCATGGACATTTGTTACATGACTTGCAACATTTACACAGACAAGCCATTACTAATGGGGTTCACTATACCCTATTAGTCACCTTGTTTTGGATGTAGCGATATGAGTAGAGATGAAGCTTTATCAGTTCTGGGGAGACCTGTTCAACTGACACTGGCTATCGAACTCTAAAGACAGCAAATTCATACAAAATCAGCTTTAGCCTATTTATGTCACCAAGATTAAGTAAGTGTAACTGTAAACGTATAAATAGTTGATTTTCCACACACTACAACTTGTTATTTATATGGCACCAGGCACAAATTCAATTTCGAATGTATTAAAACAAACTTAATTGTCCAATGAAAAGTACAATTAACTACCTGAAGGCACACAACAAGAACAACAATCAAATGACTAGAAGGACTCGGCATTTATAGCCAAAAAAAGGGAGCTGGTAAACTGATCAGTGAAATAAGAATCAAGTATTTTAAATATTTAACTTTATTAGAATTGAAAGAAATCTCTTCATCATCAAGAATTTTTATACAGTAGGACCCCCATATCCACTGAGTCAATTATCCACGGGAAACAAAACAGCACACATGCCATAGAGTCTTCCTAGAAAATGTGTCCTCTCTAGCCATTTTTTAGGTTCTCCAAGGCAACTGTATTGTATTTTAAACTGGAGGTCCCATTATTTTCAATGCTGTTCACTATTATCCATAGTTTTCAATATCCACACGCACACTCAAACCAATCACCAGCGGATACGGGGATCCTACTTTACCTAATGTGTATACAGTTTTCCAGATATTTTTTTTAAAACAAAACAAAACAAATCTACCTACAATTTTATTGTATTTCTATTTGAAAATTTTAATATATTCTGCTGCTTAATTTCTATTTTATTTTTTTTTGTTGTTGTTTTTATGATTGGGAGGAGGGATGGGATATGGGATTGTTTTTTAACTTTGGGATTTTAATGTTATAATATTTTATTGTTATCATTATGTTGTACTCTGCCTTGATTCCCTAGGGAAAAGGCAGAATATAAATAAATTATATTATTATTATATAGTTGTCCCTCCATATTCGCTGGGGTTTGGTTCCAGGACCCCCGTGGGGTGGGGTTGCTTCTTGGCTTCCAGCCAGCAAAGTAAACCCTGCGTAAACACGTGGGAGGGGGCCTTCTTGGCCGTGGCACCTGAACTGTGGAACACCCTCTCCTTGGAGGCCTGACTGGCACCAACAAGGGTTTAATTTAGGTTCCAAGTAGAAATATGGCAGCTTATTAAAACCTTGGGCCTCAAGAATTTATCATAAAATGCTAACGCTCATGGTTTTAAAAACTCCTTTAATATTTTTTACCTGTTTTATTTTCATAATCATATCTAGTATGTTTAAGCCTATTTAGTCTTTTAAAATTTTGTTTACAATTATTTTACTTGTAAGCTGTCATGAAATCTTTAGATGCAGGGTGGGACAGAAATATTTTAATTACTAAATATGAACCTTGAGTACAACAATGAATTCATTTACTTAATACATATTAAATACAAAATCTACAAAAGCAGATCAGTTACTACTGTGAGAAAATAAAGTTCATTTTCAAAAAGTTGGTAAAGTTTCTAAACTCAACTTCACTCCACAGATAAGAAAGCTACCAGGTGGAGAGAGAACAGTTGCCCCTCCACATTCACGAACTTAGCATTCACGGTTTTGAATATTCACGGGTTTTGGGAGGGCCCCCCGCCCTCAAAAGCACTGACACGGGGCCTCTGGTGGCCGCGTTAAGGCCTTGGGCAGGAGGGGGGGAGGGCCGGGGAGACCTTCACGGAGCCCCCGGAGATGCTCCGGAGGTCCCATGAAGGCCTTGGAAGGGAGGGGGAGGGCCGGGGAGATCTTCACGGGGTCCCCGGAGACGCTCCGGAGGCCCCATGAAGGCCTTGGGAAGGAGGGGGAGGGCTGGGGAGGCCTTCACGGAGCCCCGGAGACGCTCCGGAGGCCCCATGAAGGCCTTGGGAGGGAGGGGGGAGGCGGGGGAAAGTGACTATGGGGCCTCCGGAGGCCCCATGGTCGCTTTGGCGGAGGAGGGAGAGGGCAGTTGTTATTCGTGGATTTTTCGCATTTGCGGGGGTCTGGGGAACCTATCCCCCGCGAATGTGAAGGGATGACTGTACTCCCTGCTACCTAGAGATAGGTAGTTCTAGGGTTGGGTTCCTGTTCTGACTTGCCTGCAAAAACTTTGTTCTTTTCATACAGAAAATCCCACCTTCAGTCCCCAGAATCTCCAGAGAGGACTGCTAAGAGACACCTGTCTAAAATTCTGGAGGGTCACTGCCAATCAACACAGACCTAGATCAGAGTTGGGCTTTTTCATTGGTTGGGGGGAGCAATTTTGCATCCCTGGGATTCCCTAAGGACTAGGGACTGATGAAATGAAAATGAAACAAAAAAGTGGCTGGAAGTCCACTTTTGATTTTAAACCATTTTTTGAAACAAGAGGGGTCATGTACAGTTGTCCCTCGGTATACACAGATTTGGTATCCATGGATTTAAGTCTTCACGGCTTGAAAATGTTCTTTAAAAATAATAATCCAAAAAGCAAACCTTGATTTTGCCATCTTATATAAGGGAACACCATTTTGCTATGCCATTGCATATAATGGGACTTGAGTATTCATGGATTTTGGTATCCACAGGGGTCCTGGAACCAAATCCCAGTGAATATGAAGGGACAACTGTAATCAATTTAAAAAGCTGAACAACTATTCCTGGAAGCTTCCAGGAGAGGTAATTCATCCTTTGTTGTCAGTAAAAGAGCAATCTGGAGAGGCCAAATGCCACGCATGATCTCAGGGCCACACTTCACCCACTCTTGACAGAGATGGAACAAGAACACAGACTCTGTAGAAGGCAACCTCCTATATGGCTAGATTTACCACGAATGGTATAGGAATAAACAGCTATCTTTGCTACCCTATTTTAAAAAAATAGCACTATAATGAAATAAAGTACCCTAAAGGTACCAGATCCCACCTCATCTTGGAAGTTAAGCAGGGTAAGCCCTGGTCAGTACTTGGATGGGAAACCACCAATGAATACCAGGTGCTATAGAAGTTGGCCCTCATATCCACATGGGATACATTTCAAGTCCCCTCCCCCTGTGGATACCTGAAACTGTGGATAACAGGGAATTTTTAGTGAGGTAAACATTGGAAGTTGACCACAGAATCACATTGGAGGACCTAGAAATGCCTAGAGAGAACATATATTTTCAGACATGGATAACTGAAACTGTGGATACTGTAATCAACCTGTATTTATTTACTGGATTTATATCCCACTTTTCTTCCATGATGGGATTCATTTTTCAGAGGAAGAAACTGGCAAAACCATCTTGAGTACTCCTTGCTTAAGAAAACCCTGCGAAATTCATAGAGTACCAAAGTCACATACACATACAGACTGCCACCTACACATTAGCTATCTTACTTTATGGAATATTTGATGAAATAATGGATAGTGCCCTTGCTCATATGTTATAACGTCCTCCTGAAAGCAGGAGTGGCTAAACCACAGATCCTCTGCTTGATGTTTGTTTAGTCACTTCCATGTGCAGGAGGAGCAAAGCAAAAGCAACCAGATAGCACACATGTTGTTCAGAAATGGTAGGCCAGATTCTTAGCTCGGCATCCAAATACACCCTGGTGATTGACCAATGTGTCGCCTCAATCTTTAGGCGTCATCAATGTCATTGATTCAGCTATCTGAGGTAGCGTGTGTGTTGGAGGAGATACCACAAGACTCATCTTTCTAATAGAGATGGTTCATATTTATACCAACATAATTACATTTGGGCTGCATATTCTAGTGACTGGGGAGAACCTCCCCCCCCCACTTTAGAAAAAGGCACTTACTATCACAACATCAGCTTTTCTCTTGCGGGTTCGAACAGCAAAGTCAGCAGCACTTCCATCATGAGCGGGAGCACTTTTATCCTTGTGATCACTGCAAAGAAACCAAGACAAGAGTCCTGTAATCTCGTGCCTAGTATATTAATTCATGTTTATACTTAAGGAAATGCTTATGAATTGGGGGTATGGAGAGACACTCTTTTATTACCACACAACTGGCTAATATTTTTAAGTCATTATAAAGGATAATAAAAGCAGGACCAAAGATTTTTTGGGGACTGAATGAAAGGAGTTTCAGGCCTACAACTTTTTTCTGATATAGGCCTTGCAGAGAGACATGCAACTCACCTCTCGCTGGGCATGGTGGCCTGCAGAGGTCAAGACAAGCCTGACTAGGAACCTGAAAGAAAAAAAATGCAGTGATGAATCATTCAGTGCTTTCAATTCAAGTTAGGCTGAGGCTGGATTTAAAAAGAAAGAAGGTAGCTCAAGAATTATGAGATATAAGGGGGGAAAGGAGCACATATGTACAAAAGACAAGAAAGAGAGGAAAGTACTGATATGCATTGCCACAAAATTAAAGAATTATTAGAGTATGAAGGAGGAAAAAGCCCCCATAAACCCTACAGGCCCAAAGAAGCCTTGTGCAGTAAGAGAAGAGAGGTACATGGGCTGGGGAAACAGAACTGAAGAAAAGACATAACCAGCCCAAATTGGTATTTTACCTCCCACAAGTAGAGAAAGAAAAAGATAACAAAATTACAAAACAGGATGTGCACCCTCTGTTATTTGCACCCCTTCAAAATATTGCATATAAAAATAATTAGGAAAGAAAAGACTTACCCCCTTCCTTTCATCCTCCCCTTAGGTAAACCCAACCTAAATCTAATGCCACCCCATATATATCCTCCCAACAAGCACCTCCCTCAGTCACAAATACTTATAATGGGGTTGACCCCCTCCAAAATCAAAAGGGGGGGGGAGAATAAAAGGATTATATTGGAGTGAATTGGGGGGGAGAGAAGAACCCCTAGCCTTCTGCAAATTGCACAGCTCCCTACTCCTCCATTAAAATAACCTTATTCTTATTTTTAAAAATATTTTTATTGATATTATTATAGAACAAACCAACAGTAAATGCCACCATAAATTAAAACCGAGGTGCAGACATATCAAACATTAACCACTCACTTTTAAAAAGAACATACAAACTTTGTTTGCAATTATTATTATTTTTTAATTGTTTGCAATCATTTTTCTTTAATGTTTGCAATTATTTTACTTAATATCTCTACAACTCAGACTGGGTTGACTTTTAGGAGGTCCAACTGATATGAGTAAAATTGAGTAGCGATTACTTTACACCATCAATCATCTTGTATTTGTTTAATCTGTAGATCATTTATACAGTATTTATGTATTATGTATCCACATTTTTGGAAACCTATTAAAAATTAAGATTTTTTTTAAAAAAATAACGTCTACAACTCTACACAAACATACTCAAATAACCTTATTCTGAAATGATTAAGCTACCATATATATATATATGTATATACATGTAATATATAATTATATATATTGTATATATAAAAATTATATATGTGTGTGTAAATATATATATATATATATATATACACACAGTGTATGTGTGTGTGTGTGTGTATATATATATATATATATATATATAATATTATTATATATTTCCCCCCCTTATTTTAATGAGCCAGAGAAGAGGCCCTGCCATCCCTCCCCCCCCCAGAAGCCAAGAATGTCCCTGGGAAAAGTCATTTTTGGAAACCTATTAAAAATAAAAGATTTTTTTAAAAAAAATAACGTCTAAAACTCTGCACAAACATACTCAAATAACCTTATTCTGAAATGATTAAGCTACCATATATATATATATATTAAAAACCATATAAATATCTACATAAATATATAATTATATATATTGTATATAAATATCTACATAAATATATAATTATACATATATATAGTGCGCGTGTGTGTGTATATATATATATAATATTATTATATTATTATATATTTTCCCCCTTATTTTAATGAGCCAAAGAAGAGGCCCTGCCATCCCTCCCCCTCCCCCCGAAGCCAAGAATGCCCCTGGGAAAAGTCCCTGGGAAACCCCTTCTCCCTCCAGCTTCAAACCTGAGGGGACTCTTCTTCTTCTTTTTACCTCAGAGTCTGGGGCGCCCCTGGGAGCCTGGCGGGCGGGCGGGCTGGACACAGGAAGGAAGGAAGGAAGGCGGGCTTCTTCTTCTCCTCCTCCTCCTCGTCCTCGCCTGGCTCGCCCTGGGCCGGGCGCCTCCTCACAGCGCGGCAGATCCCGGCTCGGGGCCTTTGCTGCCTCTCCGCGCCCAGGGCGGGCCCAGGCCTTTAAGCCTCGTAGGAGGAAGAGGAGGCGGAGGCGGGGAGGGAGAGGAAGCGGCGGCCCGGCTGCCCCCCTCTGGCGCGGCCCTCGCCTCGCCTCCCTCAGAGCGCGGCTCCTGCCTGCCCTCAGGCGGGGGGAGGCCTCGGGGACCCCCATCCAGGTGAGCCGCCGGTGGGCACCCGGCACCGCCAAGCTCCCCCGCAGGAGCGAGAAACGGGGGGGGGGGGCAAGGGGGCGTGGCCAACCAGGGGCGTGGCCTCGTTCAGCCGGGCTCCCCCAAAGGGGGTGCAACGGTCGTCGGAGGGGCGTGGCCAACGAGTGGGCGGGGTCTCCTTCAGCCTGGCTCCCCGAAGGAGAGAATGGGGGCGTGGCCAACGGGGGCGTGGCCATCGGCTTGGCTCCCCCGAAAGAGAGAAGGGCGTCGGTCATGGGAGGGACGTGGCCAATGAGGGACCGTGGCCTCCTTCAGCCTAGCTGCCCCGGAGGAGCGAAAGGGGTCCCCCACTGGTCATGGGGGCGTGGTCAAAGAGGGGCGTGGTCAAAGAGGGGCGTGGTCAAAGAGGGGCGTGGCCTCTTGCTGCCTAGCTCACCCCGAAGGAGAGAAAGGGCTCGGGCCATGGGGGCGTGGCCTCCTTTAGCTTAGCTCTCCGAAGGAGGGAAAGGGCCCCATCTGTCATGGGGGCGTAGTCAAAGAGGGGCGTGACCTTCTTCAGCTTAGCTCCACCCGAAGGAGAGAAAGGGAGCTCGGGTCATGGCAGGGGCGTGGCCAGCGACGGGATGTGGCCTCCTCCAGCCTAGCTCCCCCGAAGGAGGTAAAGGGGGGTGCTGGTTAGGGGAGGGGCGTGGCCTGAGCGGGAAGAAAGTGCCGCTCCCCTCCTTCAGTGTGGAGGAGGAAATGGGGGCGTGGTCTCCCTCAACCTGGCTCCTTCGAAGAAGCGAAAAGGGAGCCACCGGTCATGGGAGGGGCGTGGCCTCCGGGCGGATTGACAGCGCGCCGAGCGGGAAGGAAAAGTGCTGCTTCTCTGCTTCAGCCTAGCTTCCCTGGCGGTCATGGGAGGGGCGTGGCCTCCGGGCGGATTGACAGCGCGCTGAGCGGAAAGGAAAAAAACTGCTGCTTCTCTGCTTCAGCCTAGCTCCCCCGCCGGTAATAGGAGGGGCGTGGCCAACGAAGGGGCGTGGCCTCCGGGTGGATTGACAGCGCGCTGAGCGGGAAGGCAAAGTGCGCCTTCCCTCCTTTTTTTCTGAGGGGAAAATAGCGGCGGGTGGCGGAGCCGTTGGTTGTCCTGAGGCGACCCCGAAGTCGGAGGAGGGCTGAGGGAGGGGAGTTATGAGGCGAAGGAGAGTGAACAGAGGGAGATTTCTTTTTCACTGCTGCCTGGTCATTTTCTTTTTAAGGCCAGATCCACATTACACAAATTATCCAGTTTGAAACTGGGTTATTTGCCATAATAATAATAATAATAATAATAATTTATTTATTTATATATGTATTTATTATGGTCATAGACTAGTACACAAGAACCAACAACAAATGCAAATACAAACATTTAAAAGGTCGTAAGCAAAGTAAAAAATAGAATTACATATTACTTTATTATTTGTGTAGAGTGGATTTGGTCTTTCTCTCTTCTGCCCCCCCCTTGAGAATCTGTCCTTTGTTGGCTTGTCAATGAATTAATTAATTTAAAATATTTATATCCCATTCTGTATCTGAAGAGCTCAAGGGGGTATGCAGTGAAACCAGTCTAAAAATAGTATAGACTAAAATAGTTTTAAAAGGATTAAAAAAAAACATGTTAAACCATTAGCAAATAAAAAAGACCCAACCAAAGGGTTAAAATAGTTTAAAATGAATTGAAAGAGTGTACACAGTGTCCGTTTGTGTTTTATTTACTTCTTTGTTTTCTGTGCCAAGTTCCAGAACTAAAATATTGCAAAGTGGGTTTCTCAAAAGACAGCTAATACTGAAAGATAAATTGAGGGGTTTGTCTATATGAGGCTATAAAATATGGATTGATGCACACTAATGCCAATTTGCAGCAGCTTTCATTTGTCTCAATGATTTTTTGGCAAGATCACAGTCATGCAAAGCGATCTTCTGCTTAAATAAATAGAAAGAGAGAGAGAGAGAAAGGTTGTTTTGTCACCTCAGCACATAATGTCTACGGTGAAAATCCAACATGGTGGTTCGGGACACTTTTCTTGCCAGCAAGCTCCAACCCTGTTCACATCCAACTAACCAGCTTTCCACGTCCGCTCTTATCAGTAATGCACACCAAAGTGACTCTGTTGTCCCAAAGAGCGGCAATGTACATTACCATCAGAGTTAAAAAAAAAAATATGGGGAAAAGCAAAGACTTTTCCTGCAGAGTATTTGGCGTTTTTGCCCCCCCTCATTCCAAATAAGGCGACACAAATCATAGATTTTCCTTGGTTTTTTTCCAATCTGTGGGGCTGTGTTTTGGAAGAGTTTATTCCTGGTGTTTTGCCTGCATCTGTGGCTGGCATCTTTCTCTGAAGATGCCAGCCACAGATGCAGGCAAAACATCAGAAGTAAACTCTTCCAGAACACGGCCTCACAGCCTGGAAAAAACCCAAGAAAAATCTATGGATGCCAGACATGAAAGCCTTCGACTTCACACAAATTGTATTCTCGAATTCTATGAGGAGTATTTTCACTGTATAGACAACCCCTGAGGGTAAATTAGTTGATTTTAATTATTTTTAAAAAACCCAACAGATCACCAATAATTCTGAGAATGAGCAGCATGCGTCTGATGCTGATTAGGAACTGGGAGAAGGTCTCTTGTAGGATGGTTGCTTTTCATTCCTCCCAAAATTCTGACTTCTTTATGTTCTTGGGGGCTCTTCATTACAGACTTGCATGCATATACAGTTGTCCCTCCATAACCACGGATTTAAGTATTCACGGCTTGAAAATATTCTTTAAAAAAATAATAATCCAAAAAGCAAACCTTGATTTTGCCATCTTATATAAGGGACACCATTTTGCTATGCCATTGCATATAATGGGACTTGAGTATTAATGGATTTTGGTATCCACGGGGGTCCTGGGTCTAAACCCCAGCAAATATGAAGGGACAACTGTACATCTTTGAGCAGAGCAATACCAAAACAAGCTTAAAGCCCATGAAATAATATGTTTTGTTACTAATCTTTTCTACATTTTACATTGAAAGGTGTAGTCTGCCCTTACATATTTCCGAAAGCTGGTTTCTGTTAGTTGGAAAATATTCTATATAGTCTCAGAGGCACTTTGCTTTGGTTCGTATTAAAAACCTCAGTGCAGCAAAGTTTCTAAGAACATGCACAGCCCATTTATTTTATGATTTAAAGAAAAGGACTTTTAAGAAGATGGGGACAACTAATTTCCAATAAGTCTTGGTGGGGTGGGGGAGGGTGGTGAATGCTGCCAAAAAGAAGCCAAAAATGCCAACATATTTTTGCTTGAAGTTTTTTCTGCCATTTATTAAGTCCTAAGAGAAGTCCTTCAGTCATTTAGAATATGAGAAGAAAAAACTGCAAAAGCTAGGAAACTAGCCAGTTCTGATGTCATGGGGGAAGTGGGTAAGCCACCTGGATGAAACCCAGAGAGCTGGTTTTTGCTCTAGGGCTTGAGGTTTCTAGTCTTAAATACATTTACATAACAATAGTATGCTTGTTTGTATAATGCATTCTGCACATCAACAGATGCATTTCCAAATTATTCAACATGCTACAATATGTATTTTTTCTTATTGGTCCACAACTGAATTTAACCATAAATGAAGTTCCAACTATTGGTATCATTCCCACCCATTTTAGCATCAATTTTAATCCCCTTCCAATGACTGTAGCTGACATCCAGCAAGACTAGTAGCGTCCAGTGCAGAATTTTACTTGCTACAATAGGATGTAAACAAAACAGAGTGAGCGAGCATATATATTCAATTTATATGTGATACTTCCCTGCTTGTTATGTAAAACAATGTTTGAACTAGCGCACTCTTTCAAGGGTGGATCAGATATTCTACATTTTTTCAATGACATACTGTACATCAGAAAGCATTTTTTCCTGCCAGCAGTGCTTAAAGCACAACTCATCTCTGGGACTAAGGGATCTTTCCCCCCCTCCCCCGAAAATAAACTAAAGCCTTGTTTTTCTTTGGAAAAAATATCAATAGTCCCAATGTGCTTTTGTGTTTAAATGTATGTAGATTTAATCTTTAATCTTGCATTTAGATTAGGAAACAGGCCAAGTAACAGACTAACTAGTCAGGTAGGAATTCTGTGTAAAATGAGAATTTGAAGCAAACACACAACACCTAACTATTATCATTTGCAGATTTTCATTCAAGCCTGTTACCTGTTAAAAGGAAAGTGGTTCATAATACTATTACTGAAGACAATTTATCTGGACACTTTCTTCCTCTTGTAATCATGAATTTTTTCCGGCTTTTTGGGCGATTGAAATCAGTTGTCATTGGGATGGTCCATGTGAAAGCACTACCAGGTAAAGCCTTATTTTATTTAATGAATAGTAAAGGAGAAGTTTATTTTGATAAGGATGTTTTGCACTTCAAAAAAGCCAGGGAATATGAGAATTTCTGCAACATGCAAAAGAGATGCAAGGTCAGTTGATGGTTTGGGTTAAATTGCTCAACTGGAAATGCATATGTAAATGTTAGACATTATGGCCTCAGTCCAATTTTTAGTCCCAGCTAGAATAGACTCATGGGAACATGGTGAGTTTCATTGATTCAGTGGTTTTACTGGAGTTGGGACTAACAGTTGATTTTCATCTAAGATCTTCCGCTTCAGAAAATCTCTGGGCCTGTCTAAATGGTGAAAATAATGTGAACGGAAGGTGATCTGTTCATATGGACATTCACACAAATACATGTCATTAGGAAGGGGGGGGCGGCCAAATCCACTGCAAAGTCCATGTGTGTAGTGTCCGGGGCTTCGTCCAGATTTTCTACAAAGCTCCATATGACATGCAAATGTGCAATCATTTGGACAGTTGCATTCGTGCAGATATGAACAGGCAGCACAATCTGATTGGCTGGATGAGCATGGGGGCAGGGCTAGCAAACAGAGAAAGCGTCTGCTACCACCATGTCGGATTTTCAGCTAAGTGACGGTCTGGTAAGTCAATCAAACGGTCATCTTATACTCTCTTCCCCCCCCCCTTTTTTTTAATATAAAATATTGCATGTGCACACCATGGGAAACTGTTGTTTTTAAATTGGGGGCGCAGATTTAAAATAGTGAGTAAATCTTTCGCGGATGCCAGCTTGGCTAGGAGGTCATGCAGAGTTTAGGGGGGCTTTTTTGATTATGAAGATAGGTCACATCATTGTGAATGCCTGCTTTTTCGGATGTGTTCATATTTCCCCCCACTCGTATAGACAGGACCTCAGATATGGACTAGCTTTTACTAAGCAGAAGTCATACTGAGTTTGTTCCACTTATTTTGCATTTTGCTGGGTGAAAACAAAACTATGTAAGACTTGCTCCCAAGACTGTATTTTGTTACCTTTAGTGTTCCGATCACTAATAGAAAGGAAAACATAGTTTTCAATTGGGATACTTTGCCTCATTTTGAATTGCCAACAAATACCAGGTGCTGTAGGCTGTATTTCAGAAGAAGGAACTGACAAATCACCTCTGAGTATTCCTTGCCTAAGAAAACCCTGTTAAATTCATGGGGTTGCCATAATCCTTGTAATATGAGTCTGCAAGAAGGAATTAAAAAATGTTTGCTTCCTTTTTCATTAACAGTTGAGTATTACATCTTTGCCTAATCTTAATGGTTTTTTGAAACAAGCCAGCTTTATCACTTCAAAGTTTGAAGCTGGTTTGTTTCAATAAATTTTAGTTGAAATTAACCACAGTTTTACTTGGTTGGAAAGACAAGCTGCTTTAATATTTTTTTTCAAGTGAAAGCGTCCAACCTCATCCTTGTGACTGTTGTAGAGGTGAAGGTGGGAGCACAAAAGCCTGAGGCTTGCTGTAGGTCATCCCTATAGCAGCATACTGTTGATTCTTGTTGCATCTCAACAAAATCTCTTTCATAGCTGGTATCAGTTGAGGAAGCTGTGGCCTTCCAAATATTGATGAAACCTGTGGAAGTTAGAGTCTGACAACATCTGGAGGGCCATAACTTCCCTAGCCCTGCTCTAGCTTGCTTTTATTAAGTTCTCCCATGTGTTCATATATGTGCCTTGTTATTCATATTTAGTTATTGTGCATTAATGGAATTAATATGTAAATAGGTATGGCAAGGGGCTGATAACCAACAATTGATGTTTGTTCTTGTTATTTCTTGGCCATACGAGAGGGAGGTTAGGTTATCACTTCCTTTATAGACTATCCATAATCCTAGTGGCTCCAGCAGCATGTGTGTATGTGCGTGCATGCATGTCTGTATTCTGACCAAAATGACGTTTTTGTCTTTGTAGGAACACCAGGGAGTACATTGCCAGTGGCCCAGATCACTGAAGAAGCTTGCCGAGATGCTGAAATTTATAGGGCTGCAGGACTTGTAAGATATGTCTCTCTATCTCTCTCATTTTGTTGAAACCTCTGTTGTGTTTTGTGATGCAAAAGATTGTGAAAAACACTGGGATTCAAATTAAATACAGTGGTGGCATATTAGAAATTAATGTAAACACTGGTTTCTTAAATCTGAATACAAATTCAGATTTTGTAAATTGAAGTCTGAAATAGCCATCAATTAGCCTTTTCAGAAAGTCATGTTAGAATTTTGATATGAACTGGGTGATAGCAGTTTACCCTCTTATTTTCTGAGGAAGGTTAAATGTTCTGCATGGATAATAATATAGCATGTGCCGAGTCCTTTGGGGTTTCTAAATATTGTTAAGTTGGAGTAGGAGTGCATATGTGCATCTTTTTACTTAGTTTCCTTTTTCCAAGTTTTCAAACCATCACAGCTATATTTTCTAGGCATTCGGCTTTGTGATTTCTATAAGATTGCTTAAAATTTCTAGGAATTCAACCAAAAAGGTTACTGTTTTTTTCAACATTATTTGCATATAGTTTTGTGATTTCTTTAAAAATGTATTATGCGTCAGGCTTATTAGTAAACAAAGCTTTATGTTTGCCCACTTCTGTTGAACAGCATTTCTTGCATGAGAATATCCATGTTGCTAAAATACATAGCGCCATGAAATTTGACTCCTGGAATATATGTGAAGATCACATTTTCTAGGTTCCTGTCCTATGTTAAGTCATGGCATTGTCTGCCATATCTCCCCTAACTAAGATAGGAAAATTCTGATAGGAAAATGATGGAAGTTCCAGTCCAGCAACATCTGAAAGGCCACTCATTTCTACATTGTTGCATTAAACAGTGTACATGGTTAAAAAGAAAATCTTTACTGCAATGGAATGATGCAAGAAAACATGTGTCTCCCTGTACCAAATGTATCCAGACACCTCAAAGAATAGATTAATAAAATAACCCACATGCTTCAAAAGTGATCCATGCTGTACCTTACAGAATAACTATTGTACAGTTGTCCCTTCACATTCGCAGGGGTTAGGTTCCATAGACCCCCGCGAATGTGAAAATTCCACGAATAATGACAGCCCTCCCCCCGCCCTCCCCAAGCGACCCACGAGGCCTCCAGAGGCCTTGCGGTCGCTCTTCCCGGCCTCCTTCAGCCCTCCCCAAGCGACCCCGAGGCTTCCAGAGGCCTCGTGGTCGCTCTTCCTGGCCTCCTTCAGCCCTCCCCAAGCGACCCCAAGGCCTCCGGAGACCTCGCAGTCGCTCTTCTCGGCCGCCCCCTGCCCTCCCCAAGCGACCCCGAGGCCTCCGGAGGCCTTGCAGTCGCTCTGCCCGGCCTCCCTCAGCCCTCCCCAAGCGACTCCGAGGCTCCGTTGTCGCTCCCCTGGCCTCCCTCCCAAAAGTGGCAACGGGGCCTCAGAGGCCCCATCGCCACTTTCCCTGGACTCCCCTCGCGGCAAACCGCGAATATGCGGAACCACGAGTGTGGAGTCCGTGATTGTGGAGGGAGGACTGTACTGTAATTCTATCCTTGTCCTTCAGGTAATGGGTATGGCTGCAGATTCCTCCCCCTCCCATGGGGTCAGTACAATTGAGTGCTATGTTTTTAAATATAGACTCAGTAAGAAGTGGAGCAAGCACAAGAGAGTTCATGGATGAGTGGTAGGGCTCATGTTTTGCACGGGTGCTCCTGTTTCATTTCTAAAGTATTTGGTTAACATGAAAAAAAATCTGCCCAACTTATGTTGATTTCTAGTCTTCTTCAGGGGCAAAATCCTTACTAGTTTCTATCGGCAAACTGAGCTAGATGGGTCATGGACTAACTGTAAAGCATTTCATATATTTCATAGAACCAT
Source organism: Gambelia wislizenii (assembly GCA_030847615.1). Lineage (NCBI taxonomy): Eukaryota > Metazoa > Chordata > Lepidosauria > Squamata > Crotaphytidae > Gambelia > Gambelia wislizenii. The sequence goes on along the minus strand of JAUMIR010000008.1, from coordinate 15,867,054 downwards.
AGAGTTGGAAAGTGCCAAAGTCATCTAGTCCAGCCTCTTGCCATGCAGGAAGACATAACTATAGCATTCCTGATGACCATCCAGGCACTGTTTAAAGATCCCCAAAGAGTGTCCCTTCCTGCCACACACACATTCCACCCCTGAGGCAGTTTATTCCATTGTCAAACAGTTCTTACAGTATAGAGTTCTTTCTAATATTTAGGTGAAATCTCTTTTCTTGTAATTTGAATCCATTGGTTTGTGTTCTAGTCTCTGGAGCAGCAGAAAACAAGCTTGCTCTGACTTCTACATGACGTCCCTTCATATACTTAACGATGACTATCACATCACATTTCAATCTTCTCTTTTCCAAGCTAAACATATCCAGCTCCCTGAGTCATTTCTCATAAGGGGGTTGCCCAGCTCAGCCAGCGGCCATTTTGCGGCCTGGGCCAGCTCCCGAGCACCCAGGCAGCCCCCAGACCTGTGCAGCCACATGGCTGCCGGCATGGGGGCTGCCATGTTTGGCCTCTTCTTCCCGGCCTGCCTTGCGATTGGCTGGCTAGGCAGGAAGGGCGGGTCTTCCGGCCGGTGCGGCTGGATGACACTGCCCCTTTATGACCTTTTGCGACAGCCACTTTACAACTTCGGGACCGGTATATAAGGCTTGGTTTCCAGACCTTTGTCTTCTTGATTGTCCTTCTCTGGGCATGTTTTAGCTTGTCAATATCATTCTAGAACTATGGTCCCCACAACTAGGCATAGTATTCCAAGTGAGGTCTGATGAAAACAGAATAGAGTGGCACTACTACTTCCCTTGATCTAAACATAATGCTCCTGGTGATGCAGCAAAGAATTGCATTGCCTTTTTTGCCACCATTCATAAATTCAGCACATGTATCATTTTTTCCTAGTTCTCTCCTGCAGTCATGCTGGTGCTCACATCCTGACCCTTGTGGAGTACTGTTAAAATTTTGCTGGGCAGTGCAGCAATTATTATTAAAAAGCAGTGTATCCAAGTGCAGCTTCCACTTGTCTGTCTGGTTGCCCAACCACAACTGTCCTGTGATAGATCTTTTGACAGTAAGCAGACTTATGCTGTGTATATTTAGAAGGCAAGACTTGAAAGGCCATTTTGAGCCAGAGGCAACAGTAGTCAGATACCAGTGACTTGAATTTCCATGGGTCCTCAGGTGTTGCAGTAATTTCCATAGGTCGGCAGATTTTTAACAGGGTCCATGTCCTTTTAAAAGGTCAGGGTATATTTTACACATTCCAATGCACCCTGTATCTCTCTGATGTCACACGCTACTTTAGCCTGCCAGCAGTGAAAATATAAATTGCATACCCGGCATTGATGTGATGCCCTGTCCTTCAATCAGGATTTGAATGACCACTCATTTCTGCTTCTGGCATTATTTCTTGGCAGATTTATAAAAAATGAAACAGATTATTTTTGTCAGCAGCTCTTCTGTGTAGGTCCATCAATTCACATTTCTTTGCAACTGGAACTGGGGGAAAGAGTCTCAATTTAAGTTCCCAAAAGATAGTGTGCATGGGGTGTAGGAGAGAGAACAAAGTTTGCTTAAATCGATGCACAGAGATAGGAGCTGGTGTAGATAAGTAGGAAAGAGTCTTAGAAGAGATGAGCAAAAGTGGCATGAAAAGAAAGGTGGAAAAAATTAGTGAGGATCTACAAAACCAGAAGTGCTATGTGGCCTTGAAATACAGTTGAAGAAATAGAGGTGTTAGTGGAGTCATTTCATTTTGCAAATGCATGTGGTTATTTTGTATTTGTTTATGATGACTTATATTTTCTCCTCAGAGGAGTTTGCCTGTGCTCCCCCCATCCAGGCATTCTTCAAGCCAGATCACTAATTTCCGCAGTTGAACTCTACCATACACAGTTAGGCTGTACTCATGTATCAAGATTTTACAGAACTGATAATTTGCATTGGTAAACTTGTTTTGGATCTTTTGTTGCCCTTGTTAATAAAGATTAACTCAAATTACCACAAACTGTTAATAAAATTAAGAGGAAGATCTCAGATTTGTAGTCCTAAATAGTGCCAAAAACCCAATACAGCCTTCAGAGAGAGGGTTTTCTCTATGCCTGAGTTTAACACAACATCAAAAAATAGAATTTGAGTAACATTGATGTAACACTATGGTTTGCGATATTTTGAAGTTATAATCAGTAAGAAGGTTAAACTTTTGGAAATGTATTGGTGTAAATAAGGCTAAAATGGGGAAATAAAATTTGAGTCATTTGCATAATTTGCAAATTGTGCACAATAACTGTGTGCAAATTTAAAACTAGTTGTTGGAGACAGAAATGGTAGGGGAACGTAGGTAGATAGATTTAGGGCTATGAGGATTGTGGAAAGGATGAGACCAAAGACCAAGCTTGATATGGTATGAGAAATTCTTGATCAAGACCATCATGTTGTTGTTGTTGTTTTTAATAGAAAAGAACCTTGTGGTTGCTTTGGAAGTCAGGGAAGTGGAAGTGACGTTCCTGCACTATTTGTCATGATTTAAATCTTTCTCCTAACCAAAGAAGTTGGTGCTTGCAGGATGGGGGAAAATAGAAGCATGTCATGGAACTGTTAGCAGCTTTGCAGAATTTAGATCAATGAAATAATGCTCTCCAACCAGCTTGGCTGCTGTTGAGTTTTTACAAAAAATTAATTTCCAGCTTTGTTAGCCTAGAGACTAATAAATTATTTTGTTCACTGCCTCCCAGGGGAATCTCTGTGCTACATAGGGCTAAAAAAGAACTGAGTACACTAACTAGATGTTATAATCCTCAAAATGGGAAGAATCCATTTTTATGTCCCAGTAGCACTGGATGTATCTTTAGATCTGTCTTGTTTCTTGGTGAGGCTTACCAGCTCTCTAGTATTCTAGCTTAACATTGTTATAGACTTCAGATCTGTGAATCAAGTGCTTCACCCTAAGCTCTTCTCCCATTTCCATCTTGGCATCCTGTCTGAGGAAGAGTTCTAGAAAACTCCAAAGGTTGCTTTCTGTTTTGTGACAATTTACTTGTTTCTAATAAAAGTACAGTCAGACCCCCATATTCGTGGGTTGGGGTTGGTCCCCAGACCTATTGTGGATACTGGAAACCACAGATAACATCTCTCTCTCTGGCTTTTCTTCGCAAACGAAGATTCAGGAAGGACTCATCCCGCGCTTTCTGCAAGCGCGCTGATGACTAAAAAGGCCAATCTGAGATAAACAAGTCCGGTTGCAAAAAGCACAGCAGAAGGTCTCCTTGGGTGATGTTTTTGGGTTGTGATTCTTTCTGCGTTGTCATTTCTCTTCAAGACTTGTTCATCGTGAGTTCTCAAATAAGGCTGCAGCACTGTGGATAGTGCGTCTCCATGCCTCCCGATGTGAGGCCAGGGCGGACCACTGTTGGTGAGCAATTTGGCCGAGCCTGAGATGTTGTTTCAGGGAGTCTTTGCATCGCTTTTTTGGAGCACCCCTCTTACACTGACCCGTGGCGAGTTCACCGTAGAGTAGTATTTTTGGGAGGCGATGGTCCTCCATCCTAGAAACGTGCCCTGCCCAGCGCAGCTGCGTTCTCAATATCATGGCCTCAATGCTGGTGATCCCTGCTTGCTCAAGGACAGCAACATTCGTCACATAGTCACTTGATTAAAATAAAGGACTTCTGGTAAAAACATACCTTAGAGTTGTGTTGGAGGACCTAGAGAGGATGCCTCTCTAGGCATTTTCCAGCACGATTCTATGGTATGCATCCCCTATTTTGTGTCCCATGGATTAGTATTGTTACTATGGATTCCTTTCAGACAATTTAACATGGCAGTGTTTCCACTGATTTGAGAGGATCTACATTAATGTGATTGGTCTATCCATCAATGCCTTTTTTGTAACTATAACTCTTCCATAGCCCCTTTAAATTTTTTGCTGAAATAGTGAAGTGGAATAGAAAGGATTGCTAGTACATCTTTCTGTTTCAAAGTGGTATGCAGACATGACTGATGAAAGCAAATCCTCAGGGTTTTTTTTAAGAAGGTAGCTTGTTTGATGCATTAGTGATTCTTTTTTAAAAGAACATAATAAATATGGAAGATTTATAATGTTGGAGCATATTAATGAAAACAAGTGAATGCTCAGACATGATGCCATCTGTGCTGAAAAATTGTAGCTGCTATATGCTTGTTTTGCCAAACACAATCAAAATTGCCATGACAAGATTATATGCAGTGACATATTCAGATGAGTTTAGAACCCTCTCAATTTTGCTAGATTCTGCTTTCATTTTTATAAAGGCAGTGTCAGAGAATGAGAGAGAGCATACAAGCTTTATTGCTTTTATCTCACTGAACATTTTGGCATAAAATATCTGTAGCTAAACATCAGAGACCCTGAACTCCCAGGTCATGGTGATGCCTTGCCTTGTATCACATTGTCTTAACTTTTTCATTCAAAAATTTATGAAGGATATGAAAAGAAGTCTTTTCATTTTCTAATACCAGACCTTTCGGACACCATTAGTGAAGCTGACAAGCAGACTAACAGAGGGATGAACCACTCCATATAGCACAAAATTAACTTAATAAAATTAATTGCTACATGATGGCGATCCCCTCTGATCCTTTTTAAAATGCTAACTTCATGAAGATGAGTGCTGTATTGAGAACAAGTGGAAAGTGTGATAAAATACTGCAGGACAAGATGTGCATCCCATAACTATCAACATCTGGTTAGGAGTCAGAACTATAGTGCAAGAATAGATACCCTTAGTATAATAGTTAGACTAACCCAACATACTTATTCTTAAGTGTTTTTGTACCATTTTAAAAGCAGGTTTATTGCTAGTGCTTCTACTAGTGCTAATAAAGTTCTAGTACTGTGATGCCATTTCCCCATATAATGGAGGAGAGATAGCCAGATTTTTCTCAATTTTTGGTGGGGGAAATTGAGTTTGGATAAATGTTCCAGTAGAGAGGCAGCATGGTGTAGAGGTTTGAATGTTGGACTACAACTCTGGAGAACAGGGTTCAAATCTCCACTAGGTGGTCCTTGGGCAAGTCACACTCTCTCAGCCTCAGAAGGAGGCAAAGGCAGACCTCCTCTGACCAAATCTCACCAAGAAAATCTGTGATAGGTTTACCTTAGGGGCACCATAAGTCAGAAGTGACTTGAAAGCACACAAAAACAAATGTTTCAGTATTTAGCTTTAATGTGGTGAAAGAAATCATAACTAGCAAGGAAATATTTTTGTGAACAGCTCACCAAGTACAACTTTTGTTAAATGGCATGACAGTGTTGGAGAATGGTGGTAACTATCATTTAAACTATCATTTAATTAGTTGTACATTGGAGGAGAAACCAGCTACCAAGGACATAATTTTGAAAATCTTTTTCTAATCTTTTCCCATGGTAGCTCTCAAATATTTGATCAAACTCTAATTTTTTTTCTCAGAGATGACATCTCTTGATTCTAGTAATAAAGTACTAGTTTGAACAAAAGATCATATAAGATTAATGAGGCTATAATTTTGTCATAATAAAGATACAGTATTTATTTTGATGTTTATGGGTCAAAAGGAAGTTCTAATGTGGGCTGCTTAAATAATTAAGGATCACTTTTGATCAGTCCTCTGTGCAATACAAACTCTGTCTTTGGTACTTCTAGTCCGTGTGGACTGGAAATAATCCTTGATTGTCTGATGTGTGGGTGATTGGTGCTCTAACTCAGAGTTCTGATAATCCCAAACCTATTTGTGTAGAAAATGAAAGAAATAATTATCCCTTTGTCCTCCACGCTTCTCTAATCTAGTTCTTTTCATTTTCTTGTCATATTTAATAAGTTTGATAAGAATGGTAAAGCACTTTGTACATTGAAAAGTGATAGGGTTTATTTTTAGCTATAGCTACACATGGAGCTTTTTGAACACGGTGTGTGGCTTTTGAGACCCCCTTTCCCTACAATAACTTGAAAAGCTCTTCCCACCTATGGTGGGCGGCTGATGTGATCTGTTTGAGTCAGACAAGCTTCTTGCTGTGTGGAATGGGGGTGTGAGTGCAAATATTCAGCTTTAAAAGTTTTATTGCCATTGTTACTCTTTGCACTAGCACAGCACAAACAAAACCACAATGAAAATATGTAACAGAAATGTAGTCAGTTGAGAGAAGCCCAAATTAATTTGGTGCACAGCGCAAACTACAAACTGTGTTCAGGTTCAGCAAGAAAGGGTTTTAAGAACATTGTCTGCTCTTAATCTGGCTAAATTATGATATGAAATGTTTTCTATTACGGATTTAAGCTCAAATTCCACATCATCTGTATTTTTCTACTCTTTCAGTTGACTGCCTAATAGTACAGAGTTATATGCTGTGGCATAACGTATGGAAGTATACGTTGTGGCATAATGGAAGACATCAAGGCAGATTCAGTGGAATCTGAAAATTTTGTAGAAAGTGTAGTTTCAATTATAAAAATATAAAACCCACAATCTTGACATATTGAGATGTTTGCTAGCTAAATTCAATAACACATCCAACAGATCACACGAGAACACACAGGAGTCTCAGATCTTAAAATATTTTTCTTTTAAAAATGTGTAGTAGCCAGAGCTGAGTTTGGCAGTCCATGGTTGGAGTTGAGGATCATTATGTGGGGTGGGTGGCTTCATCTTCTAAAATATTGAAAACATTTATATCTGAGAAAAGGGGATTGATTCTTGTGGGTGAATTTGCATTCACTTTTTGATTTGTCCTGTATGGTTTACCCCCCCCCCCGATGAACAAAGCTGCTTCAGCAATAAAATACAAAATCACATTGATTTTCTAATGGGTCTATAAATAGTATACACTTGGCTCTCCTCAAAGGAATAATGTTAGAAGCTATCATTTTACTTTTAAAAAATAATTCTTATAATTTCACCTAAGTGCTATCAGAAGAATTTAAAGACATTTCAAAAATAATGACAGTTTGCTGTCTAGAATTTTATTTGTAAAAGATGTAGCTGTGTTCTCTAAATCACTGAGAGTTGTAGTGCTGATTTATAGAAGTCCGTGAAAGGGAGGAATATCTCCATTAAGCAATTCTGAAATCCAAAGAGGAGTAGTATGGTTTCTTTGCAGCCACTATATTGAATTAGAACGATTATGCAGGCCAATGGATAGCACTGAACTTGGACCTAGGAAGTCTGTGATGAAATGACTGTTCAACCATGGCCTTGATCAGAAAAAAGAGTATTCAAAATAATAACACTATAAAATGATCAAAATGTGATATGCCCTAGGGGGATAGGTGCAGTGATAAATGTAGGATATTGCCCCTGAAAAAGACTAGAAATCAACATAAGTTGGGCATATCATAGTTTAATTTTTTTAGTCTGCTGGCTATTTATTATTTTTTAATGTGATTTTAGATTAGTTGTTTTTAATTTATATTGGTTTAATCTCTTTTTGTGGGGGTGGGTGATGTTTAAGGATTTTAATCTGTATTTGTATTTTAATTTTTGTAAGCCACCCCAATTGTTTTTAACAAAGGGGCGGGGTATAAATACATTTTATTATTATTATTATTATTAATTCCAATTAAGATATCAGCATGCTGTTGCTTATGCATAGGAAGATCCATGCTTAAGAAGTTAGTATCAGCATATAGGTAAGCCTTAGTTTTGCAGATGTATGAAAATATGTTGTAATACATCTAAGAGATCCCCTGCAATGCCTGAGAAGTCTTGTCCATGTGCAGTGCACAGGGAATCATAGAGATAGCCCATAGGCCATTGAATCCAGTCCCCTACTCACTGCAAAAACTCCAGCTAGAGCATCCCTAGCAGGTAGCTATCCAGCCCCTTTTGGAAGATGTTCAGAGAAAGAGACCCCACTGCCTCTCTAGGTATAGGTCCACCCCCATATCTGCAGGGGATAAGTTCTAAGACCCCAGTCCCATGGATACCTGAAATGGTGCATAATAGGGAACCCTATTATTTTCACTGAGATGAATGCCAGAAGTTGACCATAGAATCATATTGGAGGACTTAGAAATGCCTAGAGAGAACATATTTTTTCAGACATGGATAAGTTAAACTGTGGATACCGAATCCGTGGACACGGGGGTTGATCTGTAATCGGTTCCATTGCTCTTACCTTCAAAAAGTTCCCTGTAATGTTTAATCGAAATCTACACTCCTATAACTTAAAATCATGAGATATAGACCTTCCCTCTGGGGCAGCAGAGTACAAACCTACACCTTCCTCTTAGTGCCAGCCCTTTAAATATTTAAAGAATGCAGTCATGTCACCCCTCAGTCTTTACTTCTCAAGCTGAACATGCCCAATTTCTTCAAGTTTTCCTCATATATTTAGTTCTCTATACCTCTTATCATCCTTGCCCTTCTCTAAATCTGCCTCAAATTGTCTATGGTCCTCTTAATGCAGGTGAAAATATTATTTGCCGTCTTTATTGCAGCATTATGCTGCTGGGTCATGTTCAACTTATGCTGACTAAGAGTTGAAAAACTAGAACCCAGGTGCAGAAGATAGAGGAATGGAGTGATTGGAAAAGGACAGAGGAGTGGGGTGCCACAGGGTCTGCCCTGGGCCCAGTGCTATTCGACATTGTTATCAATGACTTGGATGATGGAATAGAGGGCATGTTTATCAAATTTACAGATGACACCAAATTAGAAGGGGTAGCTAATACCCCAGAGGACAGGATCAGAATTAAAAATGACTTTAACAGATTGGAGAGCTGGGTCAAAACTAACCAAATTAATTTCAACAGAGAGAAATGTAAGGTTAGGCACTTAGGCAGAAAAAATGAAATGCACAGATATAGGATGGGTGACACCTGGTTTGACAACAGTACATGTGAAAGGGACCTAGGAGTCTTAGTAGACCACAGGCTGAATGTGAGTGAACAGTGTGATGCAGCTTCAGAGACTAGGACACAGAGCAACGAACTCAAACTACATGAAAAGAGATTGATGGTAATTGCTGTTTAGTTGTACATTGGGGGAGTACAGTGGTGGAATCTTCTTTGGAGGTTTTTAAACAGAGGCTGGATGGCCATCTGTCGGGAATGGTTTGATTGTGTTACAGTATTCCTATATGGCAGGGGGTTGGACTGGATGGCCCTCGTGGTGTCTTCCAACTCTATGATTCTATGAACTCTCAAGATACTAAAGGCTTCAGGTTCTCTACTAGTTGGGCAGATATTGTGCTTTGTTATACTGTCTGCTGCATGATTACAATGCAAATTCCTTGAGCGTTATCTGCAAATCTGGCCACTGTGTTTAAAGCTCTCTCTTTTTTCAAGAGCTCTTCTGAGTTTAATAGGCTTACTCTATATTAATTCCCACAGGAAGGTTTAATTGTAGAAAATATGCATGATCGGCCATACACAGTCAGCATCGGCGCAGAAATTACTGCAGCCATGGCAGTCATTTGTGCCACTGTGAAACAGACATTCCCTCTTCTCCCAGTGGGTGTTCAGATTCTGTGTGCTGCAAATCAACAGGCTCTAGCAGTTGCTCTTGCAGCAGGTAAGTGAAGCGAGGTTGTTTGTCACTCTAGAGTTGAACTTACACAGTATACAAGCAGATTGCCTAGATTTGTGACTGCTTCAGCTTACAGAACATTTCTGCAAAACCAATGTGAATGTTATATTCCTTATATAATGTACTTTTCCACAGTCAGCTGTCCTTGGGGGCAGGGAGTTGAAGTTTGAATAGGTAAAGAGCAAAGGAAAAGTGGGCCTGCAGCTGATGCTAGAAAGAACTGATTTATTTTTGTAAAGAGTGCCTAACACGTTTTGACTAGAGACCTCCCTTGGGTGAAGGGACTTCATATGTCTAATTGTAGCTCAGCAAAAGCAGTTCACTTAAGATCATGCTTATCCTTTGCCCCTGAGGAAGACGTATGAATGCACTGGATAGTCTTCATAAAAGAAAATAAATTGCATTCTAGCACCATCTTGAGGGCTGCCTTTTCTTCTTTTTATTGTTGCACCTCCACAGTCACCCTTTTTCTCCTGTTGTTAACATACTTGTGAGCTTTTAAAAATCCAAGAAAGAGATGCTTAGTTATGGTTGCCTAGCTAACAAATCTACAACAGGCATAATTTTTCTTCTCTGCTGCATATGAATTATCCTCTTCCTTCCTTTTCAGAGCTAAACTTGGTTCAGCATTTTATCTGAACCACTGTTAATGCTAAGCATGGTTACTTTGAACAGGGTATGCAAACCACTTTGTACTGTATCTGTAAATTCTGCAGCTAAATATGATATTAAAATTACTGTAGAAATAATTCATATTATGAGTGGCTCTGAAGAGGGACTAAAAGGTTAGATGGACATAGGAAACAGTTTTATCTGGGGTATCCTACTTCATTTTCCTTCAGGATGGTTTTTATGCATGATGATTCTAACTTTGGGTCCCTAGATGTTATCTAATTCAGTAGGAGCTCAGTATCCGTGGACTTGAGCATCTGCGGATTGTCGTGCCACATACCTAAAATGGTGCTGTCCATTGACTAATACTGTATTAGACTCAGCCATCCACTGTTTTTGCTATCCAGGGGGGATCCGGAACTGAACCCCTGCGGGCCTCAGTGTATATTATATGAACATGGCCAAATGCTAACAGTGTCAGAAATTGTAGTTCAATAAAACCTGGAAACCCATGGGTGGGAGCCAAGCTATAAGTTCTTGTTCTGCTGTAGGATGATCTCTCTTCCCAAACTATATTAACTATTGCTTTATACATCTTTATGATAAATATCCATTGATGGCTTTCTCCTGTTTAGCCCAATAGAATGGTACAAGAGATAATTTTAACTCATTATGGCTGCTCATCTAATTCCAGTTGTACCTCGGGATATCACAGTAATGTAATGTGATGTAATATTATATTTCTGTGGAATTAATGAAATTCACTTAACAGCAAATGAACCTGATCTTAACAAGAATGACTGTAAGCCAGTGGGCAGTGTCCATCTTAGATTTGGGTTCAAATATGAGTTCATTTATCCAGTTGGGTAGCCTTTGATAAGTTCATGGTTTTCGGCCTTTGTTCTCTCTCTCTAAAATGGGTACAGTAGTGGCTTGCCTCATTCACAGGAATGCTAGTTTGAAAGTTTCAGCATTTCATTTCTGTATCACATTCAAGAATGCTAGGTGATTAATACTGAAAGCTTACATTATTTTTATACAATCCCTTTAGTGTATCATGATGCAAACTGTGACAGATGAATCATCTATTATATCTAACATCTGTTTCCTAGATTGGCACTACTTTTTCGTATTCTGTTTTATTTTCAAAAAGCTATAATGCTATTTTTTGTCCTTCATTGTGGAAGATGAATGCTTTGGTTTACTTAAACAACTAGGATCTTCAGTCAATAAGGAGAATTGATTAGACAGCAGATATGTCTTCATATTAAGGTGCACTCTATAATTTCAGATATATTTTGGATATATTTCCTCCTTAACGTTTTTCCTATGCTTTTAGAAAAGACTTCTGGAATGAGATTGCCCTCTGTGTGCCTTGGGATAACACTTTATATTCTTCATTTATTTTGAATTAAATTGACCTCTGAATATCTTTTCAACATCATTGCAGTTTCCAATAACTTGGAATTATGTACAGATTTCTAGTAATTCACATAATCCTTGGAGCCTGAACTTATGCAAATTGAGTCAGATGTAAATTCAATTGAACCCAAGGGACTTACTTTTGAGTAAACATGTATAGGCACAGGCAGCTGTAAGACTTCTAGGCATGCATAAACTAACAAACATAATTATCCTATCTCTAGCTCCTAACCATAAACTCCATTTAGTACAATCACTCCTTCTCTCACATCTAACCATACAGTCATTTAGGCCCAGTGTAAATATAATGCTGGCTTCCTGAAAAAATACGATTTTCATATCAGCTTTGGGACTATGCACATCCCTTGTGGCTGAAATTTCTCCCTCACTTTTCCTGGTGGCTTTAATTAAGATGTAGCACAGGGGTGGGCAAAGTACCACCCTGAAGTTGCATGTGGCAAGTTTTGTGATGCTAAACACCCACACTAACTCCCTTGGACCACCCATTTTCCAGCAAGACTTACCTTTCCTAGTAGCTTCCAGGAGCAGCAGTTAACTTTTAAGTAAGTTATAGCTGCCTCCTGCATTGCTTAACATTATGCCTCCTTTTTCAAAAAAGAAGTGGATGTCTAATAACTTCTGGTTTTGTTTAAGGGTTAACCCCCTGCCAAACTTCTGGTTGACTGTGAGGCCCCTGAAGGCCTCCAGGAACAGAAGATAGGTTCACAGGTCCATCAAAGTTGCACACCCCAGCACACCCCTTTAGCATTATATCTTCATTAATACTAACCATGGTTCATGCTGAACTATCTCTAGCAGGATTTCAAGCAAGTTTGCAAATCCTAGTTAAGATGTAACCTGGTTAGTGTTTACCATCGCTTTCAGTGCTACAGATGTTACTCTTAAAGCTGACAAGAACAGAGAAAGCGATCTGTCAATGCACTTTCACCAAAGATGAGTAGAGTTCTCGTTCTGAGGGCTGGCTCTTTACTTGTATTGACCCAGTAGTATGACCACTCCAGCCCTTAGCACTGGTGTAGGGTTTAGCAAATGCACACCAATTAAAGCCGTATATGCTAGATTGGATAGCTTTCCCAAATCGCGAAATAGTTTAAGGAAAACCAGAGCTCATTGATCTTGGCAAGCAGTGGGGAAAGGCAGTAAAGCCCAGAGTGAGTCCATTAGGAAGAAATGGGAAACTGTCAGAGTGAAGTTCTTTCCTTTAGCCAGGTGAGCCATGCTGAGAATCAGTATTCTTTCCAAGCAATTAGTAGAGATCATTACTATCTTCTTTAAAAAAAACAAACCCTTTTCTCCCTGCAAACACTAGAGTTAGAAAAGCTGTCTTAAAATAATGTTAAATTGTCAGCTAATGCCAATTCTGTTGCCCAAGACAGACAACAAAGCAGTGTGCATGATTACCATATGTATGCAAATAAAAACTGTATTTTTTACATAAGCTGCATTGTAGATATAGGACCTGTCAATTTTTGGGCACAAGGAAGTCTTCCCACATGTCTCCTCCTTTTGGACAGAATCACAGTTTATAAACAGAATGGATACAATCTTGTTGGTTAGTTTAACTAGAATAGACAGAAATCCAGGATACAAACTGCATGAGAACCTGTTTATCATATATATTTTCCCCTTCATCTCTTTCATGTACTTCCTTCCCGTTTCAGTCTCTCCCTCTCTCTGTTGTTGCACTTTAAAAAATTTAACAGTTTAAAAATGTTACAGTCCTTCTGGCTTATCACAATTGAATTGTGTTTGTCAAAGATGGAGTGAGATCAGTTGATGGGCAAGCCCTTATAATATCTGATGTACAATTAGATGTTTTCTTTAGTTGATGTTCTGTTATTCATAGATCTGAAAGCAGCATCTACAAACACAGATCTTTAAAAAAAAAAAACCAAATGTAAACCTGTCTTATCTACAAACACAGATCTTTTTTTTTTTAAAAAAAAACCCCAAATGTAAACCTATCTCATGAGGGAGTTACTCTTAACTTACCAGTGCCAGCTTAAATTGGATCTTTAAATTTTGATGGACTGCCAGTTTAAAGACTTTCCTGCTATCTGGTTCACTGGCAAGCAGAGTCCATTTTCACTACCGTACTAAAGTCTGTGTAAAAACTACTACTGTGGTGAAAATCTGCCCTTAAAAAAAATCTGATTTTCTTGTTGCAGCTTAAGCTCAGTATTCTTCAACTTGTTATGGTCACAACTCATCAGCCTGAATTGATACTATTTACTCTTAGAGCTAAATTACATCAGTCAGTTCCTGCTAGTTAATCTTTTCCTGTTTGGGACAAAACAGACCACCATTGCTTTTCCAAGCATGGTTGTGCGTGGTCTTGTGCTCCTCCATATGCTTCCATACTATGCACATATTCTATTTCTCTGCTGCTGGGTTTTTTTTAGGCTATTTAGGTATGGAAATACATTATCACTACTTGCTTTTTTTTTTTTTAAGTGACAAGAATTGTATACTGGTGGCTTGTGGAACAAGTTTGGTGGCTCACCCCAAAATTGTGGGTAGAGATGTCACTTCCTGGTCGTTTCTCAAAGTGTCCATTCTGTGGTAGGGTAATGGAAGAATGTAAGGCCACAATGACACATGGAAGATTTTTTTAAAAAAAAATTCATAGGGATAAAACCCGATTACTAATAGTGTAATTAAATATTAGAGTTAGAATTGTCCATACCATTGTATTTCCCATTTCTATGTATGGTTGTGAAAGCTGGAAACTGAAGAAAGCTGATAGGAAGAAAATCAACTCATTTGAAATTTGGTGCTAGAGAAGAGTTCTGTGGATACCATGGACTGCTAAAAAGACCTTAAGTAAATCAAGCCTGAACTCTGCTTAGATCCCATGGTGACTAAACTGAGACTGTTGTACTTTGAACATATGAGAAGACATGACTTACTCGAAAAGACAGGAATGCTTGGAGAGGTAGAAGGCAGTAGGAAAAGAGGAACGCTGCATTCCAGATGGATAGACTCAATCAAGGAAGCCACATCCCTGAATCTGCAAAACCTGAACGGGACTGTTGATGATAGGGTGCTTTGGAGGTTTCTCATCCATAGGGTTGCCATAAATTGAAGTTGACTTGACAGCAGTTAAACAACAATTGGTTAGTTAATTTTAAAAAAATGAGCCTGTTTGTCTTTTAGGGAGTCAGTGTTACAGAGTTCAGCATTATTTTCCATTTCTTAATTTGATGGATTGCTTTACAGTAGCATATCTTGGTTGTTCAGTGGTAGAAACTTATTTATGTCACTATCTTGGTTAGAACGACATAGTTTCTTGTTTTTGAGTGGAAATGGCAGAGTTCTCCCATGTCTGAAATGGTTTGCCAAGCTTTGCTCACGACTGCTTCATTATTAACAGGTGTGCCATGTGTTCTGCAGGAGTGCATAATTTCCTATGCATAGATCCTGATTTAATTAACTGCATCTGTTTGGGGCTGCACAGAATAATGCATATTACTGAGTCTCAGGAACATTTATGGAGGTGATAAAGATACAAATGTAGAAGCTTTCTACACTGAAGTTATCATTTTGCTATCCTTTTGATAATGTTTGGGAACACTCAGTCTGTGTCACCACATCTGGATTGGATCTCCCTGTCCCATAATCCTCACTGTTCCATGTCTTGTTATTTGATAGAACAATCAGCAAGCATGGCATAAAGTGGAATGTTGTGCAAGGATGGGAATTGTCCAGCCCTCCAGATGTTACTGCACTGCCATACCAGCATTCTCCACCTTGGAGAATTGGCTGTGCTGGCCAGGGCTGCTGGGGGTTGCAACCCAGCTGCACCTGGAGGATTGCACAGTTCCCACCATGTGCTTATTTTTTATGATCTGTTCCCCTTGGTCATGTGCTGCACAGTAAGCTAAGTAGTTCAATTGGTTTGAGCATATTGCTAATAACATCAAGCCGTAGTTTGATCCCATACGGACAAGGAGTTCTGCTTCATGGACGAATAATAGCTTCATGCTTTGTCTATAGAGGGCCTTAGCTTCCGTCCTTGGGCTTATCTACACTAGTGAAAAAAACCCAACCCGCCCACCCCGAATCTGGCCCGATAATGCTACATGAAGTGCAGCCTTTTCCCTGAATCTGGTGGAATAATGCAACACAGCATATACCCCTATCTGCACCAGACTTGGGGAGTACCACCTTAATCTTGGTTTTAGAAAACTTGTTGCTATCTCTGAAGTCAGAGTGGGCAGCTCCTTCTGATCTCAGAGCAGGCAATTGTACATTGGAAAAGCAGAATCCCGGTGCTAGTTGCTCTCTCTGAGGTCAAAAGGAACATTCAGGTTCGTAATGGTGGTGCTGGCCAGTCATTCTGACCTCAGAGCAGGCAATCATGCACTGGAAAGGCAGAGCCCTATCACTTCTGGCCCACACCAGCGGCAGTGGAGCCACGAAGGTGGCTGGTTAGCAGCAGCAGTGGACCTGCAGTTTCACTGGGGTAAAAATCCAAATGCAGGTAAGATATGGTGCTTAAAGCCTGGCCAGAGTAATCTGAATTTTATCTGGATTTTTACCCCCAGTGTAGGCAAGCCCCTAGAAATATTCTGTTAATCATCTCAGATAGTAGATTGGGGAACACTATCTGCCAGAAACTTTGAAGGAATGCTGGTGGTAGGAAACTCAACTAGATGGATTAGCAGTCTGACTTGTTTTTTGTTTTTTTTATCCTTATCTCAAATATTATAAAAATCTCAAGAGGGGTGGTGGGGTTGATGAGTTGCAACAGAAAACACAATCTGATGGCATATATGAAAAACTAAGCACTTTATTACGGTATATCATAAGCTTTGTGAACTACAATCCGTTTCATCAGCTATATGAAGTATTTCCTGAGATACCCTGACAAACTCAATGCAGTTCAGAGGTTTCACATCTAGTTGTGTGGGTGAGGTGTGCATATGATAAACACCAAGGTCATGGAGACTTGAAACACAGTGTAATAGTGCACAATTCGTTATATTAAAAAAGCTTTTACAAATCAGAACAGCAAGCCATAGTTTTCCTGGATTGTATAAATGGCCTGCAAATGGAGGACAATGGTGGCTGAACATGAAGAATTCCAAGAGGTGTCTGAATAGGCTTTCCTGTAGTGAAGGCTCCTTGAAGAGTGCAGCTCATTGCTTCCCTCCTTCCTCATTTGTCTTATCTCAGAAGCACTTTTTTATTTTTACTCAGTTGAGGTGAATGGCAATTGTCATTAGCCAAGCAAGAAAGGTGGTATCTTTGCTGTCAATTCTTAAATGAGCTCCTCTAGAATCAGAAGCAGAGCTGTGGGGAGAGCACATTTATTATCTTTAGAACAAGCTTGCAAAGTAAGTTAGGATAAGAGATTGTCTTGTGCAGGATGATGCAGCAAACATCCAGAATAAGCAGCGTGTACACACTCAACATACTAATAACGCATTACTGGTCTTTCATAACATCCCATTCTGTGCTTGGGATTGTCTAGTAACTAACTGTGATTGACTGTTCCTGCTGTCCTTCATTCAGGTTCATTACAGTAATCTTGGTTTATTATTGTTTGTAGGTCTTGACTTTATTAGAGCTGAAGGCTTCGTTTTTTCTCATGTGGCAGACGAAGGGATTCTAAATGCTTGTGCTGGTGACTTACTAAGATACCGGAAGCAAATTGGTGCAGAACATGTTCAAGTTTTTGCTGACATTAAAAAGAAACACAGGTAAATAAGTTCCACATGCTTGAAACCTGTATTTGATGGACAATTTTGTTTGGCAGTGAGAACCACAAGGAAAGCTCATTTCAACAGTAATAGCCCCACTTCTGCTTGCGACATATTCGTGTGTAGATGCTTCTCATAAGTGACAAAGTGCCCGTGTTTACCAAGTGAATCTTCCAGCAAGGTGTGACTAAGTTCTAGTTATAAATATTTTTATTTATATTATAATATATATTTTTATTTATGTTCTTAATATTTTATTAAGAAAGGAAAGTTTTTCTTAATAAGATTTTTGCACAACATTTTTTGAATGTGAACCCAAATTAATTAAAAATAACAAACATGCATGTAATAAACTGATAATACTCCAGTAGGAAACCAGTTATGCATAAACTTCCAAACAGGATGGTCAAATATATTTCCATGCAGAGATCATGTTCAAATGTTGAAAAGGTTATGAGATTCACCATCCATAAATTAATAGACAATGAGCATCTCTCTTTATAGCGCTGCAAAGTTTTAACAATTGAAAGAGCATGGAGAATCTATTTGTATTGACCAAAAATTAACTCCAAGTTGTAGGCAAGTAGTTCAAGAACATATGTAAGTCCATAAAGTTCTGAGATTGCTGGAAAACAACATTAATTCTGCTGATTACCTTTCCTCAAAAGTGGATTGGGCACAATTAGATCATGTGTGTAAGAGATGCTTGAGGAAAGTTATAGCAGCAGAAGTAAACAGATATATTCAAAGATTTACTAAATAAATGTTGTGGAATCCAGTATACATGAAATAAAAGTTGTTTTGCTATATAAGTTGAAGCTAAAAATCCATATATATATATATATAGAGAGAGAGAGAGAGAGAGAGAGAAGCTGTGGAAGCCAGAGCCATACAGTGCATTGATTGTGCAAAACAGGTTTATCAAATACATCAATCTGTTTGTTCCTAAAACTCATAATATTATATTTATTATTGGCCAAAGGAAAAATATTTATTTTAAATAGTTAAGTTTCTTTTTTTGCACAGACTCAGTAAGTGTTCCCAAAAGTAGAAGAGACTTGGAGGTGCTTAGTGCTGCAGTGTGTCATACCTAGATATATGTTGCAACTGAAGATATTGCCATTCTGCAGAAGCTGGCAAAGAGAGTGTCACCTTTAATCAGTAAATGGGAGAAACTAATCAAAACTAATCAATGGATTCAGAATAAGAATTGCTTTGTCAGTCTAAATGTCAGTCCACATAAAAGTCTTTCTCCTAGTTTTAAATTCTGGATTACTGCATAAAGTTAAGTTAGCAAGAGAAAACAGATTGAAACACAGTTATTCTTATTATTAGAATAGGTACCCATTCTATATCCATAAATTTAACCAACCATGGCTTGAAAATATTTGTGGGGGGATCCAAAAAGGAAGCATTGCTATTCACCATTTAATATAAGGGATGCCATTTTATTATGCCATTGTATATGATGCGACTTGAGCATCCACAGATTTTGGTATGGAGGGGGGCGGTCTTGGAACCAAAGCTCGGTGGATACCAATGGCCCACTGTACATTGTATGACAAAGTTTCCTAACTGCTAAAACTCTGGGGGATGTAAAACCTCTTCTGACATAGACCCCAACATTGATCACCTAGAAAGAGGCATTGGGCAAGAAGGTTCAAAAACAGTCTGAGATCGTGGGTTCAGTGTACATGAACAATCCTGATGACTGCACTGAACCCACTATATGATTTATCTTTGGAAAACTAAATCCGCCTTCATTAGATGGAAGCTGCATGTTCTTCACGGAAACTGGTAGTGAGGAACCTCACATAAAATTCCAAAAATGAGTATTAAATTTTTGAATAGATTTGCAAGTATATAAGGAGGGGTCCCTTGTAAAGTATATTACCCTAAATCCTATTATTAGGCCTGACTAGAGCAGAGCCATTGAATCAGTTGAATTTACATATCTGTTCACACACCATTCAAGAACTGATTCAATGGGCTTTCTCTAGGTAACTAACAGGATCCTAGCCACTCTCTAATATTCATTTTGAGTGTATTAATTTCTCCCAATGAGTCAAATTTAAAGATATCCGTTTATCTTCATCTGATGATAGCTCAGTACAGTAGAACCCACTTATCTGTGGGGGATTGGTTCCAGGGGCCCCTATGGATACCAAAAACTGTGGAATGCCATTGAAAACAATAGGATCTGGTTTATAATACCCCTAGAGTTTGCCTTGGAGGATCTAGAAAAATGTCTATAAAGGATGCCTCTCTAGGCATTTTCTAGGAAAACTCTATGGTAAGTGTGCTGTTTTGTGTTCCGTGGATAACTGAATCAGTGGATAATGAATCAACAGATATGGGTCCCTGCTGTAGTCAATTTATTTAAACATAATGGAATCATATAAGAAACACCCTTGTGAATTTGTATTCTTAAACACACGATAGTCTTCTGGAATTGCCAGGCATCAAATACACTCTCTGGTGTACTTAGTCAAACCAGCATCAGTTGAGATTTTGACCAGTTAAGCACCCTTGAGCTTCATTCATGCAGGAACAGAACATTGAAGCTTAGAGAGACATAATAGAAGATCATCAGCATAAAAGAGTTTGAGGAAAGTGTGGATCCTTGGGAATCCCAGCATGTCCCAAAGTTTGGTTGTGAGGAAATTGAGGGAAGGGGAATTGAGTGTCCCTCCTCCCCTTAGATGGGTTTGGGGCAATTTTACATCATTTTTGCCCTTTGGCCTATGTTAACCCTTTTTCTAACCAGATGTTAACTTTCTAGTGGGTGTGGGGAACCATTTCTAGGAACTGAATACCAAAGAAGAAAATGGGCATCTTTGTCTGCTGCATTTCCCAAGAATAAAGCCTGAAGAAGAAAGTAAATATTCTAGATGAGATATTTAGCTTCATGTAGGTCAGGAGACAATTCCTTCCCACCTTGTGGATCATACCCTAGAGCATATCTAAATACCTTATTTTTGCTCTGTTTCCCTTCAAAAATGGTGACAAAGGGGGAAAGAGAAAAAATAAATTAGGAGGGGAGGGATTTTTGTGCATGTGATCATCTTTGGATGTAATTTTTGAGTGTTTTTTTTTTTTTGCCCAAAAATTGCAGCAAAGACTTTTTTATATATAAGAAAATATTTCAGTTTTTGGGGAGCTTTGGGGGACTGGTGTGGGCATTGGATCACAAAAATAGGGTTTATGTGCTTCATGGGGGCTGTGGACCACACTTCCCCCTTTTGTTCTAGATCTTGGAAATGAATAAAGAATCCTAATCCAATTTACCAAATTCTTGAGGAAAGCCAAATTTAACCAGTGTAACAAAGATAAATTACCAGTATGTTTTGTCAAGGGCTTTCAAAGCATCCAATGAAAGAATAGCAGCTTGAACAGGTCTCTTACTTTGCAAAGGAATCAAGTCAATCTAAAGTTATCCAGGCCTGCCTGCCTTTGAAAAATTCCTTGGTTCTAATTTACCTGAACCAAGGAACTATAAGAACCTTTTGCAATCTATTGCTAAGAATGGCCGTTGATATCTTAGCATTGTAAGAGAAATATATCTATAATTTGCACATTGAGTATGGTCTTTGCCAGGGTTAGAAATCATGGTAATAGTATACTGTACAGTGAAGATAGCAAAGAACTAGACTTAAAAACTTCTTTAAATAAAGAGTATAGTTTTGGAATTAGAATCATAGAATCATAGAATTGCAGAGTTGGAAGAGACCACGAGGGCCATCCAGTCCAACCCCCCTGCCACGCAGGAAATCTTGATCAAAGCATCCCCGACAGATGGCCATCCAGCCTCTGTTTAAAGACCTCCAAGGAAGGAGACCCCACCACGCTCCGAGGGAGTGTGTTCCACTGCCGAACAGCTCTTACTGTCAAAAAGTTCCTCCTCATGTTGAGGTGGAATCTCTGTTCCTGGAGCTTGCACCCATTGCTCCGTGTTCCAGTCTCTGGAGCAGCAGAAAACAAGCCTGCTCCATCCTCAGCGTGACATCCCTTCAAATACTTAAACAGGGCTATCATATCGCCTCTTAACCGTCTTTTTTCCAGGCTAAACATACCCAGCTCCCTAAGTCTCTCCTCATAAGGCATCGTTTCCAGACCTTTCACCATTTTAGTTGCCCTTCTCTGGACACGCTCCAATTTGTCAATATCCTTTCTGAATTGTGGTGCCCAGAACTGGACACAGTATTCTAAGTGAGGTCTGACCAAGGCAGAATAGAGTGGCACTATTACTTCCCTTGATCTAGACACTATACTTCTATTGATACAGCCCAAAATTGCATTGGCCTTTTTAGCTGCCGCATCACACTGTTGGCTCATGTTCAACTTGTGGTCTACTAGGACTCCTAGATCCCTTTCGCACGTAGTCTCATTCAGCCAGGTCTCTCCCATCCTATATTTATGCATTTCATTTTTCCGCCCTAAATGCAGTACTTTACATTTCTCTGTATTGAATTTCATTTTGTTAGCTTTGGCCCAGCTCTCCAGTCTATCCAGGTCATTCTGAATTTTGATCCTGTCCTCTAGGGTATTAGCTACTCCTCCTAATTTGAGATCTACAAACACTTTATACCATTCTCTAGGAAACTCATAAGGTCCTAGGGCTTTCTCAGTATTCATAATTCCACTTTTAA
Organism: Gambelia wislizenii; assembly: GCA_030847615.1. Lineage (NCBI taxonomy): Eukaryota > Metazoa > Chordata > Lepidosauria > Squamata > Crotaphytidae > Gambelia > Gambelia wislizenii. Next base: position 15,845,115 of record JAUMIR010000008.1, on the reverse strand, counting down.
TTTTCTCTGTATATAAAGGTGCAGCAACCAAAAACCACTGTTGCAAATAATCTTAAAATGGAATATAAAGGTGATGGGAGTGCTTCTAAATCTTATCTGGAGTCCCCCCCCCCCGCTTTACTACATAATTCAGAGTAGAAATGACAAAACTGTAAGTTAATATCTGCAGAAGCTATATATACAGTATTACAAATCACCTCTGATTGGAAAAAATAAAGTTTTTTATTCTTTTGTGGCTTGAAATGGTATGCTAAGATCTTTCCTAGTGCCTCACTACTTTCCCAGTAGATCTGACCTAGGCAAGTTAAAACAAATTCTTCCTTCAAAGAAGCTGTACTATTCAATTCAAGTTTAGTATTTTTCTGATCTCAGTATAAAGTAGGAGTGGCTGTTAATAGCAAATAAAAGTTTCAACTTACTGTTCAGGTTAGTTTCTCACATTGTTCTATAGTTCTTCTTAAGAGAGGCAAAAGACATTACCTGCTTCCCTATAAAAGCTTGGCATTCCTCCTACTCAGCAGCGCAGTTAGTAACTGGGCCTTAATTAATATTAAACTTTTAAGTCTCATCATTCATTATAAAAACATTTAAACACCACTGGACAGGTGGCCTGGTCTGCTCAGAGAACTGGAAACCTAATGTAATCAGAGAGAGAGAGAGCTGAAATTTAAATTCTGTTTATATTACATCCAACAATTTGAGGCATCAGAAAAGAAGAAACCCAAAAATAATCTGTGTAGTCTTAATCCATTGGATGGATACCTTCAATGGATCATCTACATCCAATGGATCTAGTCATTTATCTTTTGACTACAGGTTGTACCATAGAAAGCAATTTATATGGCCTTGTATTTCTACTTAATGTTGGATCTAAATGCTATTGAACCCTCTTTCCACCAACAGATGGTCTTAAGTAATGCCTCTTTACTGGCTATTCCTGAACTAGGGGGATCTGTATTCGGCCCTAATACTAACCACTGCAAAGATAAATGGCATATTTCATCACCTCAATAATGAAACATTCATTCCACTCCACAGTCAGTTGTTGAAATATGAAAGAAACTTACTTGTGTATTAAAATAGCCACATTTCTAGAACTACTAGACATATTATGATTAAGCTTCTTAAATTAATGAGAACTATAGAGATTTCATAACACTGGAGAATGTGCAGTGCACTCCAAGATATAATGTCGGGATGTATAAGCAAAAATGTATTTGCTGTGAAACCTGGTTACCACCAGGCAATCTGAATATTTGGACAGCTGCATTGTTCTTGGCTAAACAGGCAATCCTGATGTGCTTTTCCTGTTATTTATTACATTTTATTTACTGAATAAAATAACCTTTTAATAAAGTTAAGTGGGACTGATAAGCTATCCTTCAGCTATTTTAAAAGCGAATACAGTTGCCCCTCCATATCCACGTATTTAAGTATTCACGGCTTGAAAATATTCTTTAAAAAATAATAATCCAAAAAGCAAACCTTGATTTTGCCATCTTATATAAGGGACACCATTTTGCTATGCCACTGCATATAATGGGACTTGATTATTCACGGATTTTGGCATTCACGGGAGGTCCTGGAACCAAACCCCAGCAAATATGGAGGGACAACTGTAGTAGGAAAATAGGTTTAATGGTTACAGATATCATTGCTCAAACTGAACAAGTTGTGTTTCTGCTGTTGACAGTGCTCATGCTCTGACCGCTGATGTCAGTATAGCAGAGACTGCTAAGGCTGCTGAATTCTTTCTAGCTGATGGGGTGGTGTTGACTGGAACAGCAACTGGATTAGAGGCAGATCCCAAGGAACTCACAGGTAAGAACTCTAATAGCTTGTCAACAGAACTTGTAAATATTAATTTTTTTTTTTTACTACAACTTCCATTGTTGTGCTGGCTGGGTGATTCTGAGAGTTGTAGTTCAAAAAATTAACATGTCAAGCTCTGTTTATGAGATGCATGGATTAGCTGTTGTGGGGATTGGGTACATTTATACCCCTGCTTCCTCCAGTGAGCTCCAAGTGCCATACATGACTTCCATCTCCCCAGCTTCTGTCCTCACAATCACACTGAGAAAGGGTGTCTAGCACAAAGGTCACCAAGTGACTTTGGTAGCTCAGTGAGTACTAGAACATGGACTTTCCAAGCCCCAGTTGAACTCCTAACTGGTGCACCATACTATTATTATAAGAAGGCAATTCTTTTGCTATACAGTCATCCCTTCACATTCGCGGGGGTTAGGTTCCCCAGACTCCTGCGAATGTGAAAAATCCGCGAATAACAATTGCCCTCCCCCTTCCCCCGCCAAAGCAATCACAGGGCCTCCGGAGGCCCTATAGTCGCTTTCCCCTGCCTCCCCCTCCCTCCCCAGGCCTTCATGGGGCCTCCGGAGGCCACGTGATTGCCTCCCCAGCCCTCCCCACCCCTTCCCCAGGCCTTCATGGGGCCTCTGGAGTGTCTCCGGGGGCCCCGTGAAGGCCTCCCCGGCCCTCCCCACCCCTTCTCCAGGCCTTCATGGGGCCTCCGGAGCGTCTCTGGAGGCCCCGTGAAGGCCTCCCCAGCCCTCCCCACCCCTTCTCCAGGCCTTCATGGGGCCTCCGGAGCATCTCCAGGGGCCCCGTGAAGGCCTCCCCGGCCCTCCACCCTCCCTCCCAAGGCCTTCGCGGGGCCTCCGGAGGGTCTCCGAAGGCCCCGTGGAGGCCTCCCCGCTCCCTCCCAGGGCTTTCATGGGGCTCCGAAGGCCCCCTGTCGCGGTTTTGGGGGGGCCCGGGGGGGCCCTCCCAAAACCGCGAATAATCAAAACCGCGAATGTCAAGTTCATAAATGTGGAGGGGCAACTGTATTATATATACTTACCAACTGTGGAAAACTTAGCAGTTCAAAGTTCTATTAGGGGACTCCTCATTTACACCCATTGTATGTATGTGTTTGCTTATTATGTAAAAAGAAAATGATTGCAAATGATTGTGTGTGCAGCATGATTGGTGGCGAACTTCATTGTTCCAGCTTTTATGATTTACTTTGAACTTATTTAACTCAATATTAAAGGTAGATATGATCAGTAGTATGGTTACTGTAGCCCACGGTGGCAGCTCTGACAGTTTTTGCCTGCTCTAACTAGCTGTCACAGTAAGCAGATAACCGTATAAGTGGATGCACATATTTCTCATTTCTCTTAATTAAAAAAAAAGATGGAATGGCTTCATTTCTGATAGATGTAGCTCATGAATGATGACATTCTTCATAACCTTTTTTGAAAGGTTATTTCTAATGAAAGTAAATTAAAAGCATAACTCTTAAAATGGGAAGAAATAGGAGATTTAGCTTGGGAACTGACATTCGACTAAAAAGAACATCATCTGCAGGAATGGAGTGCAAATGATAACTACAGGAAGCAATGGGAGTGCAGTTTTGGTAGGTGATTACAAATGCATGAAGTTATTCTAAAGGATGTGCGTGTTTTAGGACAGAGTTGTTGGATTAATAATGCCTGACAGAATAAGATGCTATCCTTGATGTACTTTCTTAGAACAGGCATTTTTTAGGCTGATTTGGTCCCCTATTACAAATCTGGAATCCTGGCTCATCAGATTCAGTCCCTTGACATAAGCTAGAAGCAGAACTAGGAAGTTGTATTTGTCAAAGGTCTGTGCATCTTGGCTTTCCAGGACCCCAGATATCCACCCAAGCCATCTCCATTCCCCACATGTCCACCCAAACCAATCCAGTCTAAACTGCTATTCAGGATCTCCGTTGATGGATGCTTTACCACCACCCTAGAAAAGGTGCTCTACTGCTTTTACAGTTTCATGATCCTTCCTGCATGCTTAAGTTTTTTCAGATGTAGTTTGAGCCTCATGCTCAATGTTTTAGGGTAAATAGCCTACAGTTAGAGAGATGAAAATGTCAGTGGGTTCAAACAAATAGTTAGGGTGGTCTGCCTAGTTTCTCATTTTCTCATTTGTCCTTTATTTATCCACGTTCTCCACAAATTGTTTCAAATGCTATGAAATTCACAGTGCAGCTGTCAAGCTACACAGTCTGTAATATGTGTAAACTGGGACAAAAAATAAAACCATTTATGTGGTATGGGTTTTTTGAAGCCCAGTGTATGATCAGCCTTGACACTAAAAACTAGAGAATAGGGTAATGGAAATGTGAAAGAAGTTGCTCCTGCATATCTACATGAGAAGTAGGAACTTACACCATAATTTGGCCAGAAACACGCTTCATTGTTTCCTCAGAAGCAACCAAAATAGCTACATCTTAGTGCCACAAGTCTTGAATGGTGACACTGGAGTAAACAAAGCTCAGTGGTTTTTTTGTTTTTGTTTTTTAATTTGGCCTTCTAATGGGGATCTATCTATGTTGCAAATTGAGCTTGTCTGTGCCACTGGAACCCCTGCTGCTTCTAAAGTGTAGACACAATTTGATTCCTTTCATCATATTACAAAATAAGCCCATTCAGTAGCTTATGCCAATTTGTGTTTTGATCTGATTGCTTGTCTCTTTGAAAGCTGAACTGAAAAAGGGAGGAGGGTGAGAAAATATTGTAACAGTTTCCAGCTTTATTAGTCTCTCTCTTTTGAGAGGTAGTATTGGTCAGAAAATGTGGGAACTGAGGAGTTGTATGTCCTTGTTGCCATGTTTGAAGGCTTTTTTTTAAGAGTAATGGAACAGTTTTTAAAAACAGACTGGTTTACCCTGCCGTTTAAAGACAGCTTTATGTATAGTGAAAAGTTACTGAATGTGTGGTGCGGTAAAGAAGAATGCTGAGACTTAAAATCTGCTCGGGAGCAAGGAAGTGCAGGAATCATTCTGTCAGCTTGGTGGAGGAACACAGCAGCAAGAAGCAGAAAGGCTGTTTGTTCTGTTACAAATGGCTGTAGTTATGGGCTGGGAACATGAGACTAGCACTAGGAAAATCATCTTTGCTGACCTGGTGAAGAAAATTTGTGGTCTCTCATCTTTGTTGTCTAGTGCACATATTTAGACAATTAAGGACGTGCCATAGGCACTGTCACAAAATGGCTTCCAACAGTAGGTGCCCATTCACAACATGACTACTATGGTGTATCTGGCCAGTCATAAAATATCCATTTTACCCAAAGGTGAGGTGATGAAGCTGAAAAATTAAGTTGCCGAAGAACCTGAACACATGACTGAGCCCCAAAATGCAGACCATCAAAATGATTTGTTTGAACCCATAGATCTTCTTTGTGGTCTCTGTGAATCACACAGCTGGGTTACTCCTGCGCCTGCGCAGAGCATCGGAACCTTCTAGAAACGCTAGGCAGAATGTGCTTTGATACATTTTTGGCGGTAACTCCGCCCATCCTAACGGTCCCTTATAAGGGCTTCCCGCCTAAATCCTCAGTTCCTTTCTTTCCGCCGTGTTAGCAGCTTGAAGGAACCTCTGTTCGCTAGGTGTTTTCCCTCTTACAATCTGGTTTGACTTGGCTTTGCTTTTTTGACAACGATTTTTGCTCTATCCTTCTGGTTGTGGTATTTGGCTTCTGATCGCGCTGGTTTTTTTACCTGTTTCTGGCTATTGACGACGATTTTGGCTTACTCCTTCAGCTTTGGCATTTACCTCAGATATCGTTATCGACTCGGACTGTCCTTGACTACAGTTTTTCTTTGTTGCAATTATTATTGCACTTATTGTGATTAAAATGTCTGGGAAAGGAGCCTTTAAACGCTGCGTGATTTGTCAGGCGAAACTCCCGAGTGCAGATGGTCATTCCCGCTGTTTAATGTGCCTGGGAGAAACTCATAACGTCGACGGATGCGTCCACTGTAAGGCCTTTATGCCGTAGGCTCGTAAACATAGGCTTTCGCGCTTGAAATCCTTCCTGTGTGAGAAGGCCTTACTCCCTGGTACAGCTCCGGCCTCTACTTCTGTTTCGGCCCCAGCTTCAGCTCCTTCCTCTGAGCCACGAGGTCGTGGACGCTCCCGGTCCCCTCCATCTAAGAGCCAGAAACGTCGTCAATCCCGAAGCCCGTCCAGGTGCCATTCCACTGCATCTGATCCGGAGGCTCTCCATTCCTCCCTTCAGCGTGCATCCTCGGATTCGACCGGCATTGACTCAAGAGCCGACTCCGTCAACATCGAAGGCTGCCTCTCGGGATCGAGCTCCTACCACCGTTGAGTCTCGTCCCAGTACTGAGTCTGCCTCTTCTCAGTCTTTAAAGAAGAAGAGAAAAGAGAAACATCTGTCTAAGCATGATTCCAGTAAAACTAAGTCTAAGACAAAGGAAGGTTTGAAGAAATCGAAGGCCCTCGAAGGTGCTCTCCAGTGCTGCTCCAGTGATCCTCAGTGCCAATCGACCGATGCTGAGGCCACTTTTGTTCGGCCCTTGCCTGTTTCCACCACTCCGGAACCTGAGGCTCGTCGGTCCTGTACACCATCGGGATCAGTGGAGGTTGTGGCAGTTGAGGTCCTGTCCGGTACTGACGCCGAGAGGTCCCCTCAGCGTCTTGAAGCATCTCCTGCTCTGGTTGTTTCAAGGGCTCAGCTACTGGAGTGCCATTCGTCGGACATGGAGGTCGAGGTCGTCGAGTCTGAAGTCATGCCTCGAAGCCATACACCTACTGCAATCTGTGATGATGTTCCGGCCTATACAGCCTATGACCTTGCCCGATCCATCTGCAGGGCAGGTTTTGGATCACCCACGGGTTCGCAGATCTTCTTGCCAAGAGGTGATGTCCTTGACTCTACCATAACAGGCCATTTGATTGCTCGATCCGCACAGCTGGCCGACCTGGATGTTGGGGAACCAGTATCGAAGAGGGATGCTGTGATCCAGGTGACTCCTCCTGAACATCGCCCTCTACCTCGGACCCCTCCAACTCCACAGCCCCGATCTCCCACACCACCAAGGGACCATAGTCCTTCACCGGAGGGTTCGGCATCTTCCTCCATGTCTTGGGACCTTTACCGACCATACTTGCCATCGCCAAAGACTGAGTTGGTGGAGGACGATTCCTCTTCCCCAACAGATGACGTTCGTGCGTTCACAGAGCAAATGGTACGGATGTCCCATGCACTTGATCTTAAATTGGACGAATGAGCGACTGATCCCGTGGACCCAATTTTCCAGTGGATCCAGTCGAAGGCGTCCCCTACGGCTTCCATCCCAGTGCTGCCCTCATTGTTGAAGATCGCACAGGGGTCCTGGGAGAATCCCTCATCTAACCAGTCGACATCTAAAAAGATAGATCGTCTGTACCGTGTCGGTGATGAACATGTGGATTGGCTTCAGAACCATCCAAGGCCGAATTCTGTTGTCGTCGAGGTTGCACACAGCAAGAAACAACGTCGGCCTATGTCATCCCCACTGGACCCAGAGGGCAGGAAACTGGATATTGTGGGGAAGAAAATTTACTCAGCAGCTGGTTTGAGCTTCCGTGTGGTGAATTATTCGGCTTGCATGGGGGCTTACCAGCAAGTTCTATGGGAGCGAGTGAGTCATCTCATCCAAGACCTCCCTGAGGAGCGGCGTAGGATGGCGGAAGCTATACAATCTGAGGCCCAGTCTCTTGCGGGACTACAGATGAATTCGGCCCGTCATGTGGCAGACTGCGCAGTGAAAACCATCACTGGTTCCATTGCGCTGTGGCGGCACGCATGGTTGCAATCTTCGGGTCTTACGCCTCAAACCTCGGCCACCATAGAAGATCTACCCTTTGATGAGTCTGGCTTGTTTAATGGGTCAACCGATGAGAAGTTAGAGTTCACCCAAAAGATGAGGACCACTGCTAGGAAATATGGTATGGGCTCCACCTCCGCCTCTCAGTACTGTCCTAGAGGCAGGTATTCCTGGCAAGCCCCATCGTATGGCCAACAGTTCCGCCGAGGGTACTCTGGCCAGTCCTACCGTCGGTCCCGTTATGCTCCCTCTCCCTCTCCGGTCTCATCGGTGAGGAGCCAGGGCTCAGGTTCCAGATACTGCCAACCATCGCAGCAACGATCCAGGGATCAGAGCCGGAAAAAGTTTTGATTGCCTTGCTGATGCTCTTTCTTCTTTCTCCTAGACACCTCTCTTCGGGGATCGACTGTCCAATTTCCAAGAAGCCTGGTCTTCTATAACATCAGACCGCTGAGTGCTTCAAATCGTCCAGAACTGCTATTAGATGAAATTCGACACTCTACCTCCGACGGGACTGGTTCGATCAACACCCCCCTCGCCTCCCCTCCTCGAGGAGGTACACATTCTGTTACAGAAAGGGGCCATCGAATCAGTCGATCCCGATTCTCAACACCTCTGCTTCTTCTCGAGGTACTTCCTGGTCACAAAGAAGGACGGCAGCCTTCATCCGATTCTCGACCTTCATGGGGTGAACAGGGACATAGCTCCGAAGAAGTTCAGAATGGTCACCTTACCCTCCATCCTTCCACTTCTGAAACGGTACAACTGATTTGTCTCCATAGACCTGAAGGATGCCTATTTCCACATTGGGATCCATCCGGCCCACAGGCGCTTCCTTGCATTTCAGATCGGACCCGATGCCTTCCAGTTCAGGGTTCTTCCTTTCAGCCTCTTGACTGCCCCGCGGGTCTTCACAAAATGCATGGCGGTTGTGGCGGCTTTCCTTCGCCAGCAGGGCGTTGTGGTCTTCCCTTACATCAACGACTGGCTGATCGTGGCAGAGTCTCAACAGCAGCTCGATGTTGGCCTCACCTTAGATGCCTTAGACTGCCTGGGACTTGTTGTCAACATCGAGAAGTCTCAGCTCCAACCGGCTCAAATGATCCAATTCATTGGAGCTCATTTAGACTCTGTGACAACAGCGGCATACTTACCTCAAGACCGCTTCAATAGCCTTCGATCCTTGATCCATGCTTGCCGTCAATCCCAAAGGTTCCCCGCTCATTCAGTCCAGGTACTTCTCGGTCACATGGCAGCCACGACTTATTTGACCCGCTTCTCCAGACTACGGTTCCGCCCACTCCAACACTGGTTCCTGCAAGTGTTCGACCCTCTCCACGACTCTCCAAACAAGATGCTCACGATGCCGCGAGCAGTTCAGCGGTCTCTAGAGTGGTGGCTGGTACCGGACAACGTCCTGTCGGGCATACCATTCGACCCTCCTCAGCTGGACATCTCTCTGACAACGGATGCTTCGATGCGGGGATGGGGAGCGCACCTCGACTCCTATGAGATTCGGGGCTCTTGGAACACTGATAAACAAGCTCTTCATATCAACGTCCTGGAACTTCTCGCCATCCAGAAAGCGTTGAGAGCCTTCGAATCCTTGGTGAGAGGCAGGACTGTACTAGTACTGACAGACAACACCTCTGTCATGTACTATCTGAACAAGCAAGGAGGTACGAGGTCCCGTCAACCTCTGCAGCTCACGCTGGACATCTGGGATTGGTGTGTCCGCAGGAATGTTTTGCTCCAATCCATTCATCTTCCCGGGGAGGAGAACACTCTTGCAGACGGGCTCAGCCGGTTGAGCCTCTCCATCCACGAGTGGCATCTACACAGGTCGGTCACCTTAGACCTGTTCCAAAGATGAGGTCTTCCTCAAGTAGACCTCTTCGCATCTCCCGAGAACACTCAGTGTCCCCAGTTCTGTTCCAGGTGACACGCTCCGGGATCGAGGGGAGATGCATTCCTGTTCCAGTGGTCGGGCCCTCTACTCTACCTGTTTCCTCCATTCCTGCTACTGACAAGAGTAGTTGCCAAGCTGTGCCGGGATCGAGCGAATGCCATCCTCATCGCCCCGTGGTGGCCTCGGCAGCCGTGGTTTGCGACTCTGTTACACCTGTCCAAGCGTCGTTTCATCCATCTTATATCCCGTCCGGATCTGTTCACCATTCACGAAGGCAAGGTCAGGCATCCTGACCTGGACACTCTACGTCTGATGGCATGGAGGCTGATTTTGTGATTCGCCCTTCGGGGTTCGGGGCTCTCGGGTTCGTCTTCGGTACCACCGCAACCGGCATCTCTCCATCCAGACGTCCAGGCTGTCATTGACGCTGCACGGAGTCTGTCTACCCGAAAGTCGTACCACTACAAGTGGAAGAAATACGAAGCCTTTCTGGCTTCTCGAGGTCTGAGTCCTGAACCGTTCTCCATCCCGGCTGTACTGGAGTTCCTTCTCCAACTGTCCTCAGCGGGTCTGTCGCTTTCGTCCATCCGGTGCTACTTGGCAGCTATCTCTGTTGAGTTCCAGGTGAGAGGTCGTCCATCTCCCTTTGTTGATGAGAACGTAAAGAAGTTTTTGAGAGGCTACTCCAACCTGCATCCTCCAGTGACCGAACCGACCCCGGCTTGGAGTCTTGAATTAGTCCTCTCACAGCTGGTTTGCCGACCATTCGAGCCCTTGGCTTCTACAGATCTAGGACTTCTCTCTTGGAAGACTGCTTTCCTTGTGGCCATCACTTCAGCATGCTGGGCTGGCAAGCTCTGTGCCTTGAGGTCTGATCCTCCTTATGCTGCTTTTCATAAACACAAAGTGGTACTTCGTCCCGACATTTCCTTCCTCCCGAAGGTGGTGTCGAGCTTCCATCTCAACCAATCCATCATTCTCCCTGCTTTGATGCAGGACCCGAAGGACGAATTCGAACGCACCCTCCATCTCATGGACGTCAGGAGGGCTCTGGCCTTCTACATTCAAAGGACTGCATCCCACAGAAAGTCACCCAGACTGTTTGTGTCTTATGCTGACTCGAAGCTCGGAGAGCCCATCTCTCCGCAACGGCTGTCGAAGTGGGTGACATCGACCATCGCTCTCTGCTACGAACTGGCAAAGAAACCTCTGCCGTCACGGGTTCGAGGACACTCTATGAGAGCTCTCTCTACTTTGACAGCTTTTCTCTCCGGAGTGCCTCTAGAGGACATTTGCAGAGCTGCAAGCTGGTCATCACCTTTGACTTTCATTTCTCATTACAGACTTGACTCTCGTTCTAGGAACGAGGCTGCCTTTGGGAAGGCTGTACTGTTATCGTCTGTTCAATGAGTGAGTTTTCATGTTGCCAAGTCAGTTGATGTTTCATATAGTTTGCTTAGTTTACTTAAGAATGTGCTCTTAACATTTCAATCTCAGGTTGTCTGTGTATTGTGGTATAGTGGGTGTAGGACATACCCTCCTCCAAAAGTGAAGCTTGCCAGTCTACACCCAGCTGTGTGATTCACAGAGACCACGAAGAAGATGGACAGGTTGCTTACCTGTAACCATAGATCTTTGAGTGGTCTTCTGTGAATTCACACAGACCCGCCCATCCTCCCCTCTATGTCCTACTACATCATATGAACATGCTTGATGTTCCTGATGCTGCAGATTGTGGCGTCATTCAAGGAACTGAGGGGATTTAGGTGGGAAGCATCCATATGCTTGGGTTGTCCCTCCCACTTGCTCCTGCTAGGCAGGATACAGAGGAGATTTTCAGACATGCCAAAATCCCTGTTTGCCGCGCGAGCAGCCTCCCGAAACTGCTGCGCGGCAAGGGTCTTCTTCGGACGACGCTGTGCCTCTGGCGAAACCGTCCGTGTCACTTCCGTGAAGCTACGGACGGCTCGGCGCCATATTTCAATCACGGAGGCTGCCCGTGATTGAAATATGGCGCGGAGCCGTCCCAAGCTTCACGGAAGTGACACGGACGGTTTCGCCAGAGGCACAGCGTCGTCCGAAGAAGACCCTTGCCGCGCAGCAGTTTCGGGAGGCTGCTCGCGCGGCAAACAGGGATTTTGGCATGTCTGAAAATCTCCAGAGACTCTTATTTTGAAGATTCTGACCATCAGTGGTGTCATCCAGCAGGGACGACCCCTCTGCTGGCCAGTCTGTTTCCTGCCTACGCTCCTGGTAGGACATCTTTCCTCCTTTGTCCTCTCTTTGTCCCCCTTACACGTGGCTGGCGCCATTTTCAAAAAAACAAAAAACTTTTAAAAACTTTTAAAAGGGACGACTTTTCTCTAACAGCAGCCATACCACGAGGGGAGATAAGGAAATGAGGGCAATGGAGGACATTGACGCAGTGATCAATGCTGTAATGAGCAGCGATCACCCAGTGAGGACGGGGGCTGGCTTTCCTGAGCCCCCACGAGCAGAGCAAGGTGGGAAGAGCGGAGAAGGCTCCAGAGACCCCACAGGAGGCAGCGGCGGCAAGAAAAGGCTGAGGAAGGGGGAAAGACTCCTGCATCGGCCGTCGCCAGCTGCGACCCGGCCCCTCTCCGCCAGAACGGGCGCGACTGTGGGTCGGGGGAGGACACTGCCATGCGGCCTCAAAGAGAGCAGGAGGCGCGGTACGTCCCCGTACCTGGGATGAACTCCGCAGCGGCGGTGCCCCTGGCTGCCCCCCCACGACGCAGGACATGTTCCATGTGCAGTGAGTGGGGCGCAAGCCCCGGGGACTGGACATCTGGGGGAGGGAGAGCCATTCAGGTCAGTTGACCCCTAAACCGTTGTGCATATCTTTGCTTATTAGATCATGGTATGTGCATCAGAACAGGGCCCATAATACTTAAACCTCAAAGATAGGAAGCTACACACTGAAATATATACTTAAACTACATAAGTAATACCAGTGCAGTGAGCAATCTTGCAATTTTTAAAGCAACTGTGGCTACAACTAACCTTTGTTATAGGGCTTATTAGGCGTTTTCCTCTTTAACTTTCTCTAGAGGTTGGACATGTTGTGAAGATTCCAGTGCTGGTTGGATCTGGAGTCACTCAGGACAACGTGAAGGCCTACTTGGGTGCAAATGGCTTGATCATTGGCTCACATTTCAAGAAAGAAGGACATTGGGCAAACAGTGTTGATCCAGATCGTGTGAGGAGGTTCATGGATCATATTGGTACACTGCGAGGATAAAATTGCTAGCATATGTTTCAAGCACACAAAGTCCTTATGCAATACAGGTTGTATCATATAGTGCAACCTTAGCACATACTTAACTTAGGCATTGCCCAAACATTTGCTACTCACAGCTGAGTAGATCAAGGAAACCTGAATGTTGCCCACACCTAAGTTAAAAGACCAGTTCTCTTGTTCTCGATCAGGAAGAAGTTTGTAGGTGAAGTATCCCTCACCACCCTCACCCCCAAAAAACCTAAGTAAGAAGTATTGTTGTCATGTTGCATTTCTTTCTGATGAAATTATCACCAGCTTTGAAACTGCATTTTAACAAATCCCTTCCAGTAGAACCCAAGCCATCAGCTAGTAAACAAGCTAATTTTTTTCAAGTGTTATAAACACAATTCTAGGAAGTCATTTAGAAGCTGTATTAGAGACACTAATAATGACTATTCAGGGGTGAAGACAATTGTGATTTTACAGATGCTGACTTGCTAGAAGTCTCATTCATTCATTATTGTGAAGGTGAAGCTATAATGTGTGACTACAGTCATGCAAGTTAACAAGGAAAAGAAAAGATTGCTTGATTCTGTCCTTTATACTCATTTAACTCAAAGTGTAATTGTTGCTGCTGCAGTTGGAATTGTGTCCAGGTAAAATGGCTTGAGTGAAAGCCCAACAGCTTAATCAGTGCAGCACTTTTTCATGTTACAACTGTAACATCTGAAGTAGACCTCAACATTTATTGATGACTCCTAGCTGTATGCGTGAACTGCCTTTAGTGAAAAATCAAATGTTTGGAAGTGATTTCTTATAATACAAAAGTTCCCATGTGCCGCTCCACTGTTAAGACAACCACTGAATTAGGTATACATGTGTAAGCTCACCAAGACACTTGCTCTGAGTACTGTGAATACAGGGATTTCTACAATTAAAGCAGGGGTAGCAACTTATTAGGGGCTAGTGGTTTGCGCTGCCTCCCCAAGGGAACATGGAGGGCTTCACACACCCCAATTGAATTTTTTGCCCCCAAATGTCACCAAACACTACCTGGAGGTGTGGGGGCAATTTCACCATGTTTTTGACCTTTTTAGGCCCAGGTGAGTACTTTTTTTCCAATAGGAAGTGACCTGGAAGCATCTCGAGGCAGGAAGTGACCTCGAAGCATCTTCTTTTCAGTTAGGAACGTTGATTCCCCTCTCCTCCAGTGTTTGGCCATGATGCTAGCAAGGACTCTCTAAGATCTATCTGCCTGGTGGCAACTCACCACATGCCCCCTAGGTATTTTGGAGGTTTGTAGGCCCACACCCCTGAAAAAAATGTGTTTGTAATGCCTAGGGAGCTTTGAATATACTTTTGCCATATTTGTAGCCTTTGCCCACGCTGTTTTAGGCCCAGAAGGTGCTGTATTTCAACAAAACGTGATTGGGAATTAAAATTCTGTGCCATTTCCTGCTGAAATAAAGGCTTCATTTTGGCGTAAAATGGCCTGGGGGTGAAAATGGTCGCAAAGTTGTCCTCATGCTCCCTAATGGGTGATGTAGGGCAAACAAACTCTTTCAAAAAGTGTGAGAGTTCCAGGGGCCCCATCTTTCTATGTATGGATGTGAAGGCTGAAGAAAGCTGACAGGAAGAGAGCTGGCTCATTTGAAATGTCATGCTGGAGGAAAGTTCTGTGGATACCACAGAGTAGCACAAATACAAATACATGAATCCAAGAGCAAATGGAACCTGAACTGTCCATAGAAGCCAAACTGACTAAACTGAGGCTACTATACTTAGAATCATAGAATTGTAGAGTTGGAAGAAACCACAAGGGCCATCCAGTCCAACCCCCTGCCACGCAGGAAATCACCATTAAAGCATCCCCGACAGATGGCCATCCAGCCTCTGTTTAAAGACCTCCAAGGAAGGAGACCCCACCACACTCCGAGGGAGTGTGTCCCACTGCCGAACAGCTCTTACTGTCAAAAAGTTCCTCCTAATGTTGAGGTGGAATCTTTGTTCCTGGAGCTTGCATCCATTGCTCCGTGTTCCAGTCTCTGGAGCAGCAGAAAACAAGCCTGCTCCATCCTCAACGTGACATCCCTTCAAATACTTAAACAGGGCTATCGTATCGTCTCTTAACTGTCTTTTTTCCAGCTAAACATACCCAAGTCCCTAAGTCTCTCCTCATAAGGCATGGTTTCCAGACCGTTCACCATTTTAGTTGCCCTTCTCTGGACATGCTCCTATTTGTCAATATCCTTTTTGGATTGTGGGGCCCAGAACTGGACACAGTATTCTAGGTGAGGCCTGACCAAGGCAGAATAGAGTGGCTCTATTACTTCCCTTGATCTAGACACTATACTTCTATTGATGCAGCCCCAAATCACATTGGCCTTTTTAGCTGCCTCATCAGGGCAGATCATGAGATGACATGACTGACTGGAAAAAATGATAATGCTTGGTAAGTTGGAAGTCAGCAAGAAAAGAAAAAGATCACACCACAGATGGATAGACTCAAATCAAGGAAGCCATTGCATTGAGTCTGCAAGACTTGAACAAAGCTGTTAATAACAGGTTATCTTGGAAGTCTGTCATTCATAAGTCAAAACTGACTTGATAGCAGTTAACAGCAGGGGCCCCATCAGCTTTCAAGGCTGCATGTGGCCCACAGGTGCACTGCCTCACTCCTGTTTTAGAATTACAGTTGTCCCTCCGTATCCACAGATTTGGTATCCACGGATTTATGTATTCATGGCTTGAAAATATTCTTTAAAAAATAATAATCCTAAAAGCAAGCCTTGATTTTACCATCTTATATAAGGTACACCATTTTGCTGTGCCATTGCATATAATGGGACTTGAGTATTCACGCATTTTGGTATCCACGGGGGGTCCAGGAACCAAACCCCAGTGAATATGAAGGGACAACTATCTTGTTTCACTTCCAGAAATATTCGAGGACCAAACCTACTTAATTTCAGCAAGATCACTTGCATGCTGTATCTTTAGGTCATCCTCTGGAACACACATAAGAACGTACAAGGAATTATACATATACTGTATATTATAATATTCTCAAACAAATTTACAGTAATTCAGAATTGATTCTGTTGACTCATTGTTGCCATTGTGCTCTAATTATGGAACAAATTATGCTCCACCTAGTGTGTTTGTGAAGTAACTAAAGTCCTCTGGAAGTAGGCCCTTTAGTGCAGTCTTTTTCTCTCCTATTCTTTGCATGTGGCACATTTACTTGGCTTTATGTGGGATGGTAATTCTGAGACATTTTGATGCCTGAGGAATAAAGTTTTCATGGTTCCAGGGTATAGTGTGAAGGCATTTGGCACAGTGACCTTGCTGAAGCTGAGATACGTCATATACACTGCTTCATGTTCCATGGAAGAAAGGCAGGATATTAATTAAACTGTGTCTCCACCCCCGCAGTAACATCATCATAATCTTAAATAACTTGTAATTTGTCACTTTAATGGTGCCCCAGATATGTCTTGCAGAGGCAACTGCCTAAAATCTGCCTTGTGGAGTTCCAGGTGGATTGATGTGAAATAATTTAACCTTGGGATGGAATTTGGGTTATTTTGGAACGGCGGGAGGATATAAGTGCAATAAGTAATACATAGTTTCATAGTTGGAATGAAAGAATTGCAAACAATCATGGTAGTTTGGTGAAGAAGCCAAGTGTTATCAGTTAGAAAGATCCTTTCCTTAAATTCCCAGAGTGCTCTGGAGAAGAGGGAATGTCTGTTGAACCAGTTTAAGGCTGTGGTTTAGATAGGTCAGGGTGGGGGGAGAACCCAAGAATTCCTATGCTGCAGCAATGTCTACATGAATTGAAAAGGAGCAAGCAGGTACTGTACCTGGAAAACCATCCCTCTTCTGAATATGTAGTATTTAGAACATGTATCAAACCTTGCAGCATCTCTCTTCAGTTACAGCAGTTCCATGTACCATGTCCAAGTACTTAGAAATCTCTAAAAAGTGCATAATTTGGCCTTAAATTATGAGACACAAAAAGAAATGGTAGGATTTAGTGGGCTAACATCAAAAGTAAATCTGGTCTTCAAATCCACAGTGGAAGATTGATTGCCTCCCTTTTATCATGTTCATTGCTGCAGTATTTGTGTAGTACCGTTAAGCATCTGCTTGTCTGTTGCAAGCAGATGCTGTAAGTAGGATTTGACCTTTCTGTTTGGGAAAATTGCTTGTATGTTTAATGTTAAAATATTAAGTTATCATAAAGGCTGATCTCTTTGTGGGGGGAAGAATGCTCAGTTTTACACCACACACGTTCTTAAAGTACCATAAGAAGCATGAATAACTTTGGAGGAGAACAAAGCAACCAGTGTTAATGTGGAGAAACTCTGGAAGTAAATAACAGCTGTTCAAGGAGACATCTCTTAAATATGTATTAATTAATTTGAAGTGCATCGCTTAAATATGCAAAGAGATTATCTTGTGATAATTTACATTAAAACACTACAGCACTTGCCAGGTTCGTTATAGTAGCCTAAGCTTATCACCCCAGCCTACGCAGCAGCATTTTCTTGGGTGTTGATTGCTTTCGATTTGCCCTTTAAAAATGTCAGATAGCTGCCTCTTGCCTGGTAGGATCTGTCCTTATTCTCACATCTCAGTTTTGCATAGTTACTGAAATTTCTATCAAGTGTAGCATGAGTGCAGAGCATTGGAGGAAAACTCCAGGTAAAGGAGATATTAGGCAGTGATATTAGGCTTGTGTTGCAGAGAGGCATTTTCCATAGAGAAAGAAGATTTGTGGCACTGGGTTTTGCTTCTTGAGGGACCAATAGGTTTGACGGGGAGAGCAGTTGACCTATGGCTAAAGGGAATTTATTGTGGCTCACAGAATTTGAGAAGATAATAATCTAGATGTCAAATGTAGCAAATTCCTCCTTGTGAGTAGATGACATCCAGAGCATGAAATGTATTTTGTTCTTTTAGTCAAATTGGGGCTTACGCAGCCAGCCTTAGAATTTTTGCTTTTCATTCTGTGGCTACACTGTATTGTCTGTCTCATGAAAACATGTAACTGGCAGAGTATTTTGTCAGGTGTTTTAAGTTAGCTGCTAACAAGTCCACTATGCAGTGCTAAGGTTGGGGATTTTTGCATATAAAGCAAAGAACATTCTTTCTTTTTTTACTACTACTAATTCTATGTGCCAGAAATCATTTATGCTATTAAAAATGCATTATTTTCCTAATACAATTGGATCCCGGCTGCTTAGAGAAGACTTGTATTGAGCTCAATAGCATACATTAGTCATTACTAGCCCAAGTCATACTGATTTCAGTTGGTCTGCTGTAAGCATGACTAAGTCTGAATTCAACCCTTAGTTTGGTTTTGAAGCTTCTACTCAGTTCAGCTCCAGAATCTATAACAGCACAGCTTCCTTGTTCACTGTGAAGATGACATTTCATCCTTTTCATGAAGAGGTTAGATTCTGATCCTCTTAATGATAATGTATTTAGTTGGACCCTTGTTCATAAATTCAGTGAACTCATTGCTTCCCAGCCTAAAACAATAGTTTTGAGATGTGGGATTATTATTTTTTTGCTTGTTTACTTTAAAGTTTATATTTTAACCCTTTTAACCATAAAAACAAGAAAAATTAAGGGGTAGAAATGTCAGGGTTGCATGTTCTTTAGGATAGCAACATGTTAAATGGAAAGAAGAATCTACATTTGTCTTGTGTATTGCATATTGTCTTTAATTTTCACCTACATAAAATATTGGTTAGTTAATTTTTGTTGGCTATTTCCTTTCCTCTGAAGCAACAAATACCATTTCAAGTAAGAGCTAGTTTAAGAGACCTTTATAGAATCTATACATGTTACTGAAAATATAGGCTGTTGGAAGGGGAAGCTGTAGGTCTGATAGTTGTTTAGATTTTCAACAGTTGATCAGGAATAAAGATTTCCTTTTGGGAAAATTAGTTCTTAAGCTTACAAAGTACTGTGGCTTTAAATGTCAATAAAAGAAACAATTTGGTAGGTTTCACTTATTTTTATGCAGCTCAAAGACAGTAGCATGTTTAGCCACAAAAATCTGTCAGGTATAGTACAGAAATCCTCATGCTTCCAAACTGCAAAGGAATCTTTGCTCCTAGGCCAGTTAACAGTGCAAAAATATTGATGCTGGCAAACAGAAAGTTTGTAGTCTTTGCAAATCTTCCCATTTCCCCTACATTCCTAGCAAGAACTGATATGTTTGCTGATGTGTTTGTTTTTGTCAGGGACAACAAAGCCACCAGTAGGTGACTTTTGACACCCAGAGTTCTCTGCAGTGGCTGTTTTGAATACATGAACTTCCTTTGATGTCGTGGACATCTGCACTGTATTGACCAGCCTAATGAAAAGTGCTGGAGAACTTAGAAGCCTGTGTTCTTACTGATGTTGTTATTTGCTGTCAAATCAAATTTGACTTATGACAACCCTATGAATGAGAGACCTCAAAGAGTCCCAGTCATCAGCTGCCCTACTCAGGTCTTGCAAACTCAGGGCTGCTGTGGCTTCTTTCACTGAATTGATCCACCTGTAGTGTGGCTTCTCTCTTTTCCTCCTGCCTCCTACTTTACCAAGCATCATTGTCTTTTCCATTGAGTCACATTGTCTTGTGATATGTCCAAAGTACAACAGCTTCAGTTTAGTCACCCTTACTTCTAGTGAGACTTCACGTTTGATTTGCTCTAAGACCCATTCGTTTGTGATAATAAGGGGTAGTAAAAGTACTACACAATCCCAGTTACTGAAAACTGGAGTTTGTTTGGGCATGGTAAGTTATCACATGGGCACTTGTAAAGCAAATATTACGTGTGAAACAAGAAGGGTGTTAATTTGTGAAGATTTTACCACATCAAAAATTAATCTAAGAATTGGGCTCAAGAAACTGCACATCAGTGTGGATTGTACTGCATATAGTTGTAGAATTTGAGCTGTGTTGTTTCAGCATTACTGGGATAATCTTATGTTACCACTGTTTTCTGCCTAAACTCAGAAGTGACATCTGAAGGGTTATCTCATTTTGTTCTCAATAAACCGGTGATCTAATAAGTAATTAATCAACAAAAACACTCAGAAAACACAGACAGTATTGTCCTTCAGAAATGGTGGCTCTCCAGAATATTGGTGGCAGGATTGCCTGTTTGAATACTTACCCATGCTATACATTCCTGCACAGAGAACACTAGCTTGTGATGTGTAAGTCTAGGAGAACTGGCATGCTAACTGATCACGTGCAGGGGACTTTTACGAGGAAGATGTATTCAAATGTACAATTTCTATGTCCTGTTCCCACATCCCATACCATTCTGACATAGTCCTTCCTTTGGGAATTTCCTGTGCTCTTCGATGTATTGCTGGAATTGTTAGAAACCTTCTCAGGAAAAACACTGTACAGTATGGTGCAAGATTTCTCATGGAGCATCTATCACACCTTTCCACAAGCTGATTCTAGGGGTTTTCTCCAGGGATTTTCCATGTCTACTGAGCAATGCATTCACACAGGGGGAGCTGGAAATGCCAGTGGGGTGCAGTGGTCAGGTACATTGGATGGGTGTCTGCACCCCAACCATATCCCCCAATAGAAATGGCCCTAGACACTGACTCAGGATCCCAGAGTAGGAGGAAGACAAGGGTGTCATGTACTGCATTTCTGAGATTTCTCCCAATCCCAGGAGTATAGGAAATCCATTTGCTAGATTGGCCAATGAATTATATTTGACACCCTCCCATCAACACAATAGGATTTCTCCTTTTTCACTCTCTTCCCAGCCTTTAATTTATCATGGAGTATTAACAAGAAAGCAGTAGCTGCCCCCTCTTCCATACTTGTGCCTTGACATCTATCTACTTTGATCTAAAATACAGAACCTGATGTATGCCCTGGGTAAATCAAGCACTTTCTGTCTGCCAAAAGGTTTTTGCAAAAGCTTATTTTGTACCATTACCATTTTCCTGTTTCTTGCAGTAAATCAAAAAAGTATCAAGCCATTCATCCACTTTAAAAGTAACGCCTCGCCTTTGTGTAATTACCCAGGCACAGTGGAGATTTCCATACACAGTAAATCTATTCATTTAAAAGGTTTCCCTTTAAGTACACCACTGACATAAATTGGTGGAGAGCAAATTTATTTATTTAATAGGTTTATTCTGTTAACTGGCCTGATAACTGTTAAGACTTCTGCTGTTTCATTTGGCGGGGCTCTTGCTAATGTCTCTGATTTATTCCCACAGCAGATATTTATGGAGGAAGGGCTAATTCCATGTAAGACTGGTGGAAATTGGTATATGGTTATGATTTATTCTCATTACTAGGCTATGCGTAACTG
The DNA here is from genome assembly GCA_030847615.1 of Gambelia wislizenii. Classification (NCBI taxonomy): domain Eukaryota; kingdom Metazoa; phylum Chordata; class Lepidosauria; order Squamata; family Crotaphytidae; genus Gambelia; species Gambelia wislizenii. The sequence goes on along the minus strand of JAUMIR010000008.1, from coordinate 15,823,954 downwards.
GTATTCAGGGGACCTTTGCTATCTATGTAGCAGATCCCAGAAAAATCTTATTAAGTAGCTTAACAAATGCAGCAGGGAGAGCTGGAGATGACATGAGCATGAAGCTGTGCCCACTTAGGGTCAATTCATAACTGAAGCTTTGTCTTCTGATCATAGATGTGTAGATTTAGGCAGGGGACTCCAGCTGTCAGCCTCTCTTGCAGAACACTTGCTTCCTTAACACTGCTGTGGCAGTAATCCTAAATTGCCATTGGTAGCTTGATAACTACAAACTAATAAGAAGAGAAAGGGGAAGCTTGTCTGAGAGGCAGAAAGTGTTGTTTAGTGTTCTCATTTCCTGATTACAGCTACTTTTTTGGTTGCATACAAACAAGATGGCCAATGCAGTCAAGAAATTGACTCACTCAGATGGCAAACCGTTTCTGACCTAGTCTATTTCTACTCCTAAGGGACACTTTTTAAAAAATGTTTTTAAAATGCTGTTGGTGAGTCTGGAGACAATGCACACAGCTCATGGGAAAATTTGCTTTTAAAAAGTGGATAAAAATGCTTTGTACCAATATTCATAATTATTTTTAATGACAGGTTGTTCTCTGTGTATGTGCGTATGTATGAGAGAGGAAAGAGTCCATAGCCTTGTACTACTTGTTTTCCTTTTCATTGGTCGATGTTGAACTCAGATGTACGCTTCAGCTACTGCCCTATTGAAGTAATTTTAGGCAGTAGATCAAATGCACGTTAATAATTTATGAATTAATGACTAAATCAGTGTAATGCACTTTGCCAAAACTTGGAAATGTTAGTTTTTTGGGGTTTTTTTGAATTGCCAGAAGAAATTATAGTCCAAAAAAGTAACTTCCCAAGCTCAGCAGCCTCATATAACTAGAGGACTAGGTCTGGATTGAAATGAAGCCCTGCTTTATATAACAGAACAAGAAAAGATCCTACCAGATGCCTTAAAATAATGGAGAACCTGGTACAGGTGGCCTGAAATTATGGGTCTGATCACCCAATTAAAAATGTTAGGAAATAAACAACAAAAGAATTAAAATGAAGGTCTTTGCATAGAAGGAATACTCTTTACAACTTTTTGATAAAATGACAAGTTACAAAAGAATCTGTTTGTCAGTCTCCCACATCTCCCCCCACCCCATACATGCTTCAAATCCTATTTGTAATTCTCAAGGGTGTCAGTTCTAAAGTAGACAGGCCCAGCTGGTGGAAACTTGCAAGTAAGAGGCTGCATTTTTTAGCAGCTCCAAAGTTATTTTTAGAAAACATCTTTTTAGCTTTTCAGTAAATTAAGATCGAAAGGCAATAAAAATGGGAAGGGATGAACAACACCATGGTGATGAAGCAGCAAGATGAAAATAATACCATGCTTGGGGATTTGGAGGAGCCCTTGTCAGTCACTCTACAGCTGTTTATGCATCATGATCCTTGTATTAATCTTTGCTTTTGAACCCCTTTTGCAAGATAACTGCCCACACGTTTGCTAGCATTCTCTCATAAATAGAACCTAGAAAAAGAAAAGCATTTCCCCCAGCCTTGATCTGGGTATTAGGTCTGTTAACCAACATGTTAATGAATTAAATCAGCATCGATAGACCAGTGTGCAATAGCTTAATACAGTGGTATCATTGACTGATATTTCAAGTATTTTTGTGTTTTGATATTTGTACAGGAATTTCTTAGATATTGAGCAATTAAAAAAAAACAGTTGGAGTACCATGATGGAAAAGTCCTTCACACAGAAAAAATTTCCTTGTTTTGACCAGGCTAGAAGCCTGCTCCATGATATCCTAGCTTCTTTTTAATATACAGGGTTAGATATATCTACCGTATCTGCATGTTCATGATCTCTCATTTATAATCTGAAATAATACAAGCCTCTCATTTTTAACTCTGCAATGAAAACAAGACCATAAAGCAGGTGACTCCTTTCAAAGTAAGGGTGCTTCCAGTCCCCGATGTAGGAATAGTAATACTAGCCCACCTTTATAAGAACTATTCCAAGATTGCTGTGATAATGACTGTGAAGCTCTACAAATGCTATCATTTTATTTTGTAAGGATTATCAAGACAATGTGTAGAGATAATATATACAAAGTGCTTTGAACATTTAATGCTATATATCACTTCAATAAAAAAAGCACCAAACAGTGCATTGTAAGCTGATATTACAGTTTCATCCCATTCATCCTTTATAGATAACATGCATCACTTCAAATGCAGACCTGCTGTTCAATACAAGTTGTGTTTGCTGAATTTAAAATACCAAGAAGCAATGATGGCTTTTAAATGGCTACCTCACTAAGATTTCATGAGCTATAGCACACCCTAGTGATATTAAGAAACTGCAAAATGGAATCAGGTGTTTCAGGTCTCTCAGTAGCTGACATATTAGAGTTATTTTGAGTTGGTAAACTACCTTTCAGTAAATATATGATTTACTTTAAAATAAGAGAGAGGGAGACAACCAGAGTGGTAAAATTGCATTCAACACAACTGTGTATCATCTGAACCTGGAGAAAAGAGAACTCAGAATGTCAGTCTGTGACTTCTCCTCCAATACATACCTGAACAGAATTGAAAAATACACCTCAAAGCTCACACCATATTTGTAAGTACTAAAACAGTGGTAAATTCTGTAATGTTTCATTTTAGTGCAGCACTTTTAAGAATGTTTTCAAGGTGGTAGATAAAAAACTAAATTGTCAGCATGCTTGGAAGTTAAGAGACCAAGCCCAGATGAGGGAAAGTGGCTTTAAAAAAAAGTTTATTATATAAAACCTCTAGTACATCTAATTTGTTAACTATTTCAAATGGGACATAACACAGATCCAGTGGTTGGGTGATTCATTACATCCTTTACAATTAAAAATGGGACAGTAAAAATGAAGGTGGAACAAACTGTCAAATTTGGAAAGGCCCTGTGCCTGCAGACTAACACAGTAAAGCACACTGACGCACTCAACACTGCTAGTAGTTGAGAAGCAGAGAACTAAGTTACCTAACTGTTTAGCTACTGTAAGTTGGGCAGCAGAAGGAACAGCCACATACCTATATCCTGGACCACAAAGAGTGTGGGATTGAACTGTGCCTTCCATTGGAATTCCATGAATAGAACTCCCAGTTTAAGGACTTTTATCAGATGAACATGCAATAATGTTTCTGTCCTACCAAAAGCTAAAAGCATACTTGTCTCGGCACAGTAACCCTTCCTATCAGACCTACCTTCAGGTAGCATGAAAAGGCAACCCCAGTATTAACCAAGCACGAACAGAGCTCCGTTTACTTCCGCACTTGTGATCCTGGTGATTCTTGCAAGAAGACGCGAGTGCGGTAAATTTTAAAAATACAGACACAAAACGTACACACAAGCACAGAAACACACTTTAAAACTTAAAAATAAACGGGGGAGATTCATCAAAAGAGCGTCCCCTACCTGGCTGTCACGTTCTCATCAGGAAGTGTTCTGGCATTGTTGCTGAAATAATGAAAGGACAATGCCATGAAGTTTCAAACGCTGGCAATACCAGCAACAAAGCACCACGGGAGATCTATTGATGGCTTGGCTGGTCAATAAAAAAGGACGTCTTATTCTCAAGACATTATTGTGAAAGGACGACATCATTTGGTATTTGTGCCCTTTTGCATTACTTAGACGTTGTTATGATGCCATATTTGCCACATCTGATAAAGTCCTAAGTTTCTTCTTTAAACAGGTGGTGTGGTGCCTGACTTAGATGGAGGGCACAGGGCTTTGAACCTTCATTTTTTGTGCCAAATCCTGACCAGTGCTCCCCACATATGTACACATTTTTTCCTTCTCCGTGACTAATGCCGGTTCTAGGGTGATTGACTGCAAGAGGGAAAAGGTTAGACACCCTAATCCAAGTCACACACACATTTTGTAACTGATTTTAAAGAAGGACGTTTATGTGGGGAGTTTAAGTAACAGAACTTAACCATAATATTTAGTTTGACCCTGAGCTAAGTAGCAGCACAGCAACAAACAAAGCATTGTTCCTGAACAGTGCGCATTTGGAATGTCTTCCTAAGGTACCTAGCCATTCTTGAAGTGCCCCATATTTTACTCACCTGTTCTTCCAATTCTTTATCTGATTCTGTGTTTTTAATATAGATTGGATTATGCTTTTACTATTACCTGTTTACAAATATGTATACAAGGGGCCCTTCAGATCTGCAGGGATTTGATTCCCAGACAGGTACCACGTGGATACCAAAAACTATGGATGATCGCGCTCCACATTAAATGGTGGTGACATGAACATGCATGCTCCAGCATGTCTGACTTCACATCACCACCATTTAATAATATCAAGCATGACCATGTGTAGTTGCTTGAACTCCCAGATCCAGAGGGCCCACTGTATACTACTTAGGTCTGAAATTTTTAAAGTAGGATGGTACTCATCAATATTTTAAATTTGGGTGGTGTATGAGTTCATGATAACTGATTGGGAGTATACTTAGAAGTGAGGTTAGAGTACTGCAGAATATTCAGACAAGTGAATTTGGTTTATCATGAGTTGCAGAGTCCTTGATCTTCACATGGCACAAAATTTGAGTTTGATACCCCACATCCACTTTAAAAAAAAACCACTACATCCAAACATAGCTCCCTAGAAAATGGTATACCTGAGGTAATACACGTTTATTGCACATGGGGCAAAACGAGATGTTACACTAGGATCATAGAGTTGGAAGAGACCACAAAGGCCATCCAGTCTAACCCTCTGCCATGCAGGAACACACAATCAAAACACACCTGACAGATGGTCATCCAGTCGCTGTTTTAAAACCTCCAAAGAAGGAGACTCTACCACACTCCTAGGCAGCATATTCTATTGTTGAACAGCTCTTACTGGCAGGAAGTTCTTCCTAATGTTTAGGTGGAATCCCTTTTCCTGTAGTTTGAGAACATTGCTCCATGTCCTTGTCTCTGGAGCAGCAGAAAACAAGCTTTCTCTATCCTCAGTATGACATCCCTTCAAATACATGGTTATCATGTCACCTCTCAACCTTTTCTCCAGGCTAAACATGCCTTGCTCCCTAAGCCACTCCTCATAGGGCATGGCTTCCAGACCTCCCACCATTTTGGTCGCCCTCCTCTGGACATGTGCCAGCTTGTCAATATCCTTCTTGAATTGTGGTGCCCAGGACTGGACACAGTATTCCAGGTAAGATCTGATCAAAGCAGAATAGAGTGGCATCTCAGTTTTTATCTATGAAATGTTGGATGGAATCTTCACTAGACTCTATAGCATAGGATATCCGTAATTTTATTCTTTCTCTTTTTTATTATTATTGTCAGTTTGTATCAATAATAATGGAAACAGCTTTGTGTGTTTATGCAAATAAAATTTGCCATCATGTAGGGCATTTATTTAAACACCATGCAGATTTTCCGCATGCACACACACACTCCTGCAGCAGGGGGAAAGCTTTGGCCCAAATAAAACAAACAGAATTGTTCCTAAGAAGGTTTTCACATCCATTTCAAATCCACAGAACAATATTTCATTCATCCTTAATTATCTCCCCAATGGTAAGAGAAGCATTGCAGAGTCCTTTTGTTCTCTTGATTTTGCATGCAGTGTGATTAGGTAGGAGAATGATTTTTAATGTTTAATTTTAATTTTTTCCTCTCCCAGTATTCTACCAGCTCTTACACATGGGGGGTTTAGCCTCATTGTTCGAGGGGTAGGCAACAAGCGGAAGAAACACGAGTCCTGCCAAATTTCACGACATGTGAGAGTCCTCCGAGGTGTGCAAATACCGCACTTCCCTTTCATTACAATCCCCTCCTGTACTTCGCTTTGCTACTGGAACGGTAACCCCATTGTCTTGGCTGTATTATTTTTTGAAGCAGCTTTTCTTCCCCACTATTTGTGCCCTGTAATCCGTTCAGTTTGCTGTCGTCGTGAGAATCTTCGCTTGAAAGGAATCGCTTAGCGCTTGTGGATGATTCTCTTGAACCTGCTGGCAAAGAAGTAGGCTTTTGACTAAAATACCAGGCCTGTGATCCTACTGACAGAGAAGGGGGAAAAAATAGCTCTCTTCGGTGGAGTTTATAATTTGTTGCTTTCATGGTGCTGTGTTCTCAGCGCTTGTACTCAACGTTATCTTCTCTCCCCTGTGGATTTTCTACAAAGCATGATGGGAATGTTAGCTTGGGAAAGGAAAATTAATACTGGCTGTCGATGTTTGCTTAGTGCACATATGAAGAACATCACACAGCCACAAGCAAAGGGAGACATCTACTGTTTGATAGATTTTTTTTTTAAAAAAAGTTACTTACTTATTCACAACATTACAGCTATGCTGCCTTTAAACCAGTGACTTTGGTATTTTTCCCTGGCAGTGTAGTGATCTGGGCCTCTGCCAGTAGGGAGATGGGTTTTGGAGTCCTTGTTAGCATTACAGCTGAACATCAGTAGCTGTCCAGTGGCATGAAAGAGTTAACTTGATTTGATACTTTGGATTGCTTTGCAGTCTGAGGCTGGGGGGGAGGGATATGAAGGCTGAGAATAGACTGGGGGAACAAATGTTTTTCTGGGGTTGTCTAAACTCACGTAATGTGAGAAGAATGTGAGCTGTCTTAATGGCATCCCACATCGTATCACTGTATTCAGAAGGAGGGAGGGATAAATAAGCCATATACTCTGCAGGAAAAGCCTTCCTGACTTTTTAAAAAACAACAGTGGGGGAATGCGCATTCCTGCTCATTGGGACAAGCAATTCGATTAGATTCACTTTCCCATGCATCCTGCGCTTTCTCAAGTGCACTGATGACTTAAAAAGGCCAATCCGAGATAAGACTGGTTGCAGAAAACACAGCAGAAGGTCTCCTTGGGTGATGTTTCTGGGTTGTGATTCTTTCTGCGTTGTCGTTTCTCTTCAAGATTTGTTTGGCGTGAGTTCTCATATCTTTTTAAAAAGCATATCTGAAAGCATATTTAAGGTGCGAAAGTGTGATATTCCACCTAAATCAATAGAAATGGGGGGAAGGCTGTTTTGTAGCCTTAGCACATGATCACTACGGTGAAAATCCAACATGGTGGTCCAACATGGCACTTACCTTGTTAGCAAGCTCCACCCCCTGTGCATGTCCAACCAATCAGATTTCTATTTCTGCTCTTATTGGGAATGCGAATCAAAGCAAATTGGTTGTCTCAACGAGCAGGAATGTGCATTCCCCATGGAGCTTTTAAAAAAATGCAGGAAAAGCCATGAAGGCTTTTCCTACCGAGTGTTTGGCTGTTTTGGCCCCCCCCACCTTCCGTATACGACAGATTGATACAAGATTCCATTTAGACAAATCATATTCTCCTCGAATTCTATGAGGAGTATTTTCGCCATTAAGACAACCCCTAGAGCATATGAGTTAAGGATGTTGTATGAGAGCCAGTATGGTGTGATGGCTTGAGCACTGAACTACATACAACTCTGGAGGCCAGAGTTTTAATCCCCACTTGGCCATGAAAATCCACTGGGTAACCTTGGGAAAGTCACACTCTCTCAGCCTCAGGAAGGCAAAGACAAATCCCCTCTGAACAAATCTTGTCAAGAAAACCCCGTGATATGTCTGCCTTAGGATCGCCATAAGTTGGAAACGACTTGAAGGCACACGACAACAAACAACAAATATTTGCACACCAAAGGGATGCAGACATATCCCAGAGGAGGCTTGCTGCTCACTCATCTTGCCTGCTGTTTTTGGGTCCACATACCCTACCCTCAGATACTTTTTTTTCGAGCAAGCTACAATACTCAAAGCCTGGGAGAAATGAGGGGTGTATATGCTTTTAGATATGCTTTTAATTCACTTGCACCCATCATCTTGATTCGCAGGCATGCCCGCTGGAACAGCAAAACACCCCTTCTTGCTGAATCAAAAGTTCTCTCAGCTATATTAAAGGGCTAAATTTTAGTAGAGCCACCAGATGGGGCTATTTGTGTAATAAAGGCAACTTCAAAGGCATTTCCACTTCCTTTTCTGCATCCTTCTGCTATCTGTAATTTGGCTTCTAATTTTTTTCTTAAACTGGGTTGCTACTACAGTGGGTTCTTTTAGTTCCACAGAAAATGCTCCTCCATAATCAGCTGGAAGCACAATTAAAATGGGGATTCAGTTGTTTTTTTAAAAAACAACACATAATACAACACTATATTCGTTATAACATCCACAGCCTATCACTATAGTGAAAATAGTAGCATACGTTTCTTCAGAAAAATGTCCCATTCACCACAGCTACCAATACTTCCAGTACAGTAATTGTTAATTTGCTTTTAGCCCCTTTTAAAGAAGCATGTGATTCTAGGCTCTTGTACCTTTAATTATTAGCTTCCTGTTCACTTTCATCCTAGCATGCTGAAATTTTACCCTTAATTAGTTAATTCCTATTCCCTCATTTCTCTTTTTAGCCAGTTGAATGTCAAATTGTTAAAAAGGACTTAAATATTGGCTAAAAAGAGGAAAGACGTGAATAAAAGCCATGCTGACATAGAACAGAATCTAGCTAAAAGGTTGATTTAGGAATATCATTGGAATAACATCTGAATGAGTTGAAAACTTGTAACTAAACCTCTAGTAGTCAAAAAGCAGTAATTAAAGGGCAAAGAGGCAATTATTACTAAGCAAAAGGCCAGCAGCTGGGAGACATCTTAATAGCATTTGTTAGGTCTACCTGGAAAGGCTTTACAACATAATTGAAATTTAAGTTTAAGTCACTACAACCCAGATCTGGGGAAAAAATATAAGAGGACAACAGAAAGCACCAGTATGTGACAGTCTGGCACGCTATATGTACAAATTGCATCCATTTCAGACCAAACAGGTAATGTAAATACAAATACCAGGGGAGCCCTGGTGGCGCAATGGTTAAATGCCAGTACTGCAAGTCACCAGGTTGCAAGTTCCATCCCAGCGGGCTCCAAGGTTGACTCAGCCTTCCATCCTTTCGTAGGTCGGTAAAATGAGTACCCAGCTTGTGGGGGGCAATTAGCTAACACAGATTGGAAACTGCTTAACACAGTGTAGATGTGTAAATAGCTATTGCTTAAAACAATTTGTAAGCCACTCTGATAGCCCTGTGGCTGAAGAGCAGGGTATAAATAAATAAATAAATAAAAAGTTATCTCAGAAATACTCATAGTCACATAGATACTCATAGATGTATTCACTATCTTACAAACATTTTTCTCAATCCATAAGAATAAGGAATCTGCCATTGTATGAGGACTAAGAACATGAGCTTTATAAGTCTTCTGTATAAATTTGGCAGGTAAGTGGTGTCAAACTGAATTATTTCTGCAGTGCAGATGCAGCCTTAGTCACACTAATTAGTCTTGGTTATCATTAATCTTTAATCATAAGCAACTCATTTCCACTGCACATACAGAGATAAAAGCTACCATACAGGTTTGTTGTTGGTTTTTTTTGGTAAAAAATACTGACCTAATACCGTATATAGAAAATGCTTCAGGCTGCAACTGAACATGTATTCATTAGTATATAAGCTCTATTGGACATTGGGAAAAAACGCAGTATAAGTAAGTACAAGATTGTGCTGTAAGATATAGTACGTATCTATTCATTTCAAGTCAGAACAAAGTTTAATTGAACGCAGTAGGATTTACTCCCAGGTAAGCTTATATACATCCCCTCCAACATTTCACATATGAAAACTGGGTCACACGTGGCCAAACAACATCAGAGTGTGGTCAAGAGGGCAAAGTTATTAATGAGGAAGAAACTAAGAGAGGCTGCAGCAGTTTGGTTTTGCCTGAGTCTACTGGGAAGGGCAAGATTCTGCCTCTCCTCTCCCCCCTGCTGAGTTAATTGAGTGAAAACTACTTCTGCACTTTGAACTCTGCAGCAACTGAAGTAAGCTGAGGATTGAGGGGGAAATTGGTAGGAGGAGAGAGAAACTGGGAAGTTGCAAAGAAGGTAAAAAAGTGGGACAACAGAGGATTAATCAAGACTGTGTCTGCCAAACCGGAACAGTTGGAGAGTATGTATATGCTTCTTGGCTTCTGCCTCTTTAATTAGTTATTTTCTCTTCCCATTCAGCCCTTGTTTTCCTGAAATGGTGTTTTAATTAGTCAGTTCCTGTTTCCAAAGAAGCATTAAGCTCTTTTGTTCAGAAATTTTGTAATAAAAAAAAGGAACAATTGAACACAGTGGAATTTTCATAACATAGTGGTTTGAGTGTTGGACTAAGAACTTTATCACACTGCACTATTATGGCACTATTATTCCACTTTAACTGCTATGGCTGCCTCCTGTGGAATTCTTGGTTTTGTAGTTTAGTGAGGCCTAAGAGCTCTCTGGCTGAGAATGTTAAATGCCCCTCCCTAAACTGCAAATCCCAGGATTCCACAGGAGACAGCCAGAGCAGTTAAAGTAGAATAATAACACTACAACAGTGTAGTGTGTAGACTCTGGAGACCAGAGTTCGAATCCCTGCTTGGCCATGAAAACACACTGGATGACCCTGGGCAAGTCACACACTCTCAGCTTCAGAAAACCCCATGATAGGTTCACCTTGGGGTCTCCATAAATCAGAAATGACTTGAAGGCACACAATAACAACCAACATGCTTAGGATATTACTATGAGTCTCTAATAGTGTACAGTACTATAGTGGCTAAGACACTGCAAATCAGGAAGTTTCCTTGTCTGTATTTTGTTTCTGCCATGAATATATTATTAGCTTGAACACAACATTTTATCTCAGCTATGCCTCCCCTTATCTGCAATATGGTGTGCAGAATACTCTCTTTATAGCAGGACTAGGCTAGTGTGGCCTTCTAACCGTTTTAGCCTACAGGTCCCAGCAACAATATTCAGAATAGCCAACAGTGAGAGACCATGGGAGCTGCACTCAAATAAATCTAGAAGGCCCATTCCTTCTTTACAGGGTTATAGTAAGCATTGCTATAGAAATGCTAATATGGCTATACAGTCAGCAATCACTAGCCATGGGTTCTGCATCCAGCAACCATGGCTCGAAAATATTTGGGGTGGGTTTGGATCCAAAATGCAAACCTTGCTGTTCATCATTTTATATAAGGAATGCCATTTTACTATGCCATTATATATAATGGGACTTGAGACGTGTTTTGGTATGGGGTGTGTGTGTGAGAGAGGAAAGAAACCCCAGCAGCTATTGAGGGCCGACTATATATGAGCATAAGAAAAGAGCTGAGAGTGAAATCCAAGCAGGCAGACGCTTGGAAAGGCAGAAGGAAAGGCAGCTTTAAAGAAAGAAAACAAATGTGGCATGCTGGAAGTATGCCGCAATTTCTGATTAGGTTATTCAAAATATTTGATACAGTTTCATGCTCCCCGCTTTCCTGAGCAGTAGGAAGCCTCAGGGGGAGTTTTTTCCAAGTTCAGTTCCCTGCTGAGGACAGAATATTGTCTTTTGTGATATTTTCTCCCAGTATCTGTTCATGTACAAATAAACAAGCTGAAAATGGGTGAATCTTAAAACACTAATTATTCCAAAGCATTCAGCAAGGGCATGGAGCTTCCTCACCCACCCACCTTGATGCAAAAAAAAAATAAAAATAAAATACAAAAAATTGCATATTTCACTGGCTGTATTCCAAGCCCTGCTTCCCAAAAGTTTTTCTCCATTGCTAAGCACAATGTTTATTAGACATTAGCCATTCAAATACCACTGAGCAGGCATTTTTTAGGCACTGAACTACTGTATTGTCTTTACAATGTTGTGACCCAGCACAACAGCATTCCTCTCACATTCTTATTTTGCACATAGGCCAGAAAGCTCAATTCACAGCCTGAAGCAATTTTTTGTTTTGAATGATAAGTTTGAGAGGTCAATGAGGGAGGATACCATACCTAAACTGATCCCTCCCTGGCTGCTAGAAACATAGTCACTGACTAGGAGGACTCCATCCAACACAGTTCACACTTGCAACAACAACAACAACTATTTCTTACCTGCCTCTTCCCATGGATCGAGGTGGGGAACAACAGATTTATACAGAACAACTAATGTCAATTAAAAATAAATATCAGTTAAAAATACATAAACCCATTTAAACACACAATATAAATTTAAAAGAACAAATAAAACCAGTACATATTAAAACAGTTTAAAATTCACAGTTTAAAATCATCTGGATAGGCCTGCTGGAAGAAACTGATCTCTAATGCTATTTTAAATTCAGACAGTGTATTCAGCTGTTGAATCTCTTCTGGCAGGCCATCCCAGATTCTACGGCTGGCTGAAGAAAAGGTCCTCTGGGTGACCATTGCCAGCCTAGTCCTGGCTGACTAGAGTGAATGTCCCACAGAGGACCTGAGTGTATGCATCGGATTATACGGGAGGACGCGATCCCATAGGTAACCTGGACCCAAACCATGCATATATGGAATTGGTAGAAGGATGAGTTGTTGTTATTTGCAATCAAGTCAACTTCAATTTACGGCAACCCTCCGAATGAGAGATCTCCAAGAGCCCCGGCCATCAACTTCCCTGTACAGGTCTTCCAAACTCAGGGCTGTGGTTTTCTGTGGTTTTTTTTCTGGGCTGTGAGGCCGTGTTCTAGAAGAGTTTATTCCTGATGTTTCACCTGCATCTGTGGCTGTTATCTTCAGAGAGTTGGAAGACATTCCCTGAAGATGCCAGCCACAGATGCAGGCGAAATGTCGAATAAACTCTTCCAGAACACAGCCTCACAGCCCAGAAAAAGCCCACAGAAAACCTATGGTTGCTGGCCGTGAAAGCCTTCGACTTCAGGGCTGTGGCTTCCTTGATTGAATCAATCCACCTGTAGTGTGTTCTCCCTCCTTTCGTACAGTCTTCCATTTTACCAAGCATTATTGTTCTTTCTGGTGGGCAATAAAGGCCACAACTTTATTGATAACAGCTGCACATGGTTGGCTCAACCGCATGGGTCCAGATGCAGATCTCGACCAACCCAAACGCTGATTGATGATACCGTTGCCGGCTACCACCGACACAACCAATGAAGAAAGGCAGAGGGGTCCTGTCCAGGCTACGCACGTCTGAAAACTCCTCGCCCTCCTTCGTTCCTCCCCCCCCTTACCACAAAAAGGGGGGTCTCCATGAACTTGAACTAGAATTTGACCTGGCGAGTCACATCACTTCATAATATGTCCAAAGTACAAAAGCCTCAGTTTATTCATGTTGGTTTCCAGTCAAATTTCAGACCCAATTTGCTCTTTTTACCAGTCCGTGGTACCCTTAGAACTCTCCTCCAGAACCACATTTTATTAAATGAGTTGATTTTCTTCCTGTCAGCTTTCTTCACTGTCCAGCTTTCACAACTGTATATAGACGTTGGAACTTTGAGCATCTACAGAGCACCTTCCTCTCAGTGTTGAGAAACCACAGCAAACCTGTATAGGAATAAGGGATCAGGCTTTCCGATAAGAGAAGTTTTCGCACAAACTAGAGTATACAAGCATTTTTTATCTCGGCAATCACTGTACAGTTGCCCTTCCACATTCGCAAATTTAACATTCGCGGTTTCGAATATTCACAGGTTTTGGGAGGGCCACCGCCCTCCTAAAAGCAGCAACACGGGGCCTCTGGAGGCCCCACGAAGGCCCTGGGCGGGAGGAGGGAGGGCCGGGGAGGCCCCATGAAGGCCCTGGGCGGGAGGAGGGAGGGCCGGGGAGGCCTCCATGGGGCCTCCGGAGATGCTCCAGAGGCCCCATGAAGGCCCTGGGCAGGAGAAGGGAGGGCCGGGGAGGTGATCATGGGGCCTCTGGAGACGCTCCGGAGGCCCCGTTGAGGGCTTGGGCGGAAGGGGGAGGGCTGGGGAGGCATCCACGGGCCTCGGGAGGGTCTCCGGAGGCCCCGTGAAGGCCTTGGGAGGGAGGGGGAGGCAGGGGAAAGCGACTATGGGGCCTTCGGAGGCCCCATGGTCGCTTTGGCGGGGGAGGGCAGTTATTTGCGGAATTTTCACATTCGTGGGGGTCTGGGGAACCTAACCCCCGCAAATGTTAAGGGACGACTGTATACATTTTGATTATTTATTCAGCTGGTTTATGGTCCTCCCTTCAATAAAGTATCCACAGGGTAGCAGTTCAGGTTATACCTGATGTGGTCTATCAAGCTATAGAAAAATCAATTCACTGAAATAGTGGCAGACAATAATAGGCTCCCTTCAGAGTACAGTTGTCCCTTCATTTTCGCCTGAGGTTTGGTTTCAGGACCCCCCGTGGATACCAAAATCTGTGAATACTCAAGTCCCATTATATGCAGTGGCATAGCCAAATGGTGTCCCTTATATAAGATGGCAAAATCAAGGTTTGCTTTTTGGATTTTTATTTTTTAAAGAATATTTTCAAGCCGTGAATACGTAAATCCGTGGATACCAAATCCGTGGGTACAGAGGGGCAACTGTAGTGTGTTTGAACTGAGTCATATGTGCTGCAGCTTTGCCACAGCCCATTAGGTTAAATGTGTGAAGTATGTTGTAACCAGTTGCACTGATGTAATGTGGAAAGAATTCTGAGGCTTTAGTAGCTATCTGGCACCAGGGATTAAAAGAAAACAGACATCATGTTGTTGTTTGTTGGTTATTTATATACTGCCATCAATGTGCCCTTTGCTTTAGAGAATACAATAAGAAAAGTAGAATCATATAGAGTTGGAAGACACCACAAGGGTCATCTAGTCCAACCCCCTGCCATGCAGGAAGGCACAATCAAGGCATTCCGGACAGATGGCCATCCAGCCTCTGTTTAAAAACCTCCAAAGGAGACTGCAGCACACACTTATTACACTACCACTGTTATAGTGCTATTATTCCACTTTAACTGCTATGGCTGCCTCCCCTGGAATCCTGGAATTTGCAGTTTCAAGAGGAGCATTTAGAACTCTCAACCAGAGAGCTTTTATGCCTCAGTAAACTACAAATTCCAGAATTCCACATCAGGCAGCCAGAGGAGTTAAAGTGAAATCATAGCACTTTAACAGTCTGGTGTGATGAATTGAGCCAGCAGTGCATTCTGCTGCTGAACAGCTCTTACTGTCAGGAAGTTCTTCCTAATCATGGAGTTGGAGAGACCACAAAGGCCATCCAGTCCAACCCCCTGCCTTGCAGGAATATCCAATCAAAGTCTATCCCACAGATTTCTTCCAGCTTCTGTTTAAAGACCTCCCAAGAAGGAGACTCCCAACACACTCCCAGGCAGCCCATTCCACTGTGGAACAGCTCTTACTGTCAGGAAATTCCTCCTAATCATAGAGTTGGAGGGACCACAAAGGCCACCCAGTCCAACCCCCTCCTGCTTTGCAGGAATATCCAATCAAATCATTCCCAACAGATGCCCACCCAGCCTCTATTTAAAGACTGGCCTCCCAAGAAGGAAACTCCCAACACACTCCTAGGCAGCACATTCCACTGTTGAACAGCTCTTACTATCAGGAAGTTCCTCCTATAGAGTTGGAGGGACCACAAAGGCCATCTAGTCCAACCCCCTACCCTGCAGGAATACCCAATTAAAGCATCCCTGGCGATTGGCCATCCAGACTCTGTTTAAAGATCTCCCAAGAAGGCGATTCCAAACACACTCCCAGGCAGCGCATTCCACTGTCCAACAGCTCTTATTGTCAGGAAGTTCTTCCTATAGAGTTGGAGAGACCACAAAGGCCATCTAGTCCAACCCCCTGCCCTGCAGGAATACCCAATCAAATCATTCCGGATGGCCATCCAGCTTCTGTTTAAAGACTTCCCAAGAAGGAGACTCCACCACACTCCCAGGCAGCGCATTCCACTGCCACACCACTTTTAAAGGCATAGGAGCCCTCTCCAGTTTTCACTCTGGCAACCCAGGAAAAAAACCAAAAGGCGAGAGCTTTGGGCGAGTGGGGGGGGGGTTCTCAGTTGGAGCTGCTGGCCGTTTGCTCCCCGCTCGGTCCATTTTGGTATCCATGGTGTGTGTGTGTGTGTCCTGGAACCAAACCCCAGCAAATATGAAGCGACAGCTGTATTTCTATATAAAAGCCTATTACTCTCCAATAAGCAAGACCTGGATTTTGCAAGCAAATATGAAGAGACAACTGTATTTCTATATAAAAGCCTATTACCTTAAGAGGTGAGCCCTAACATTTAAAGTCAAGAAAATAACTCAAAATTTAAAGTAAAAATGACATGTTATATACACCAGACGGTTTATTATTATTATTAGCAAAATTCAGGAGGTGACATAGTTGAAATAATTGGAAGGGGGGAAAAAAGAAGAAGCACAAATGGAAAGGGAGTTCATATAAAATTAAAAGAAAATAAAGAAAAATATAGGGGGGGGAAGGGGACTTACATGGGATAGGTAGAGAAAGATACATAATAAAAAAAGGAAAGAAAATGGAACCAAGAAGGAAGTCCCATTGTATGTAAAGAGGGAGAGAATGAGACAAAATGGGAATAAATAAATGATAAACAATCGTGTAAATTATAAACAATTTAACAATATGAAATGTTAGCTAAATGAACGGATGGAAATATTATTTAGAGGATATGGATGTTTGTGTATATATATATATATGTTTTAATAACAATACAAAAATTTTTTTAAAGCCTATTACTCTGCAATAAGCAAGATCTGGATTTTGCAAGGTGCTTCTTTTGCAAAGACTGCTCCTCCAGAAGAAAGAATGGAAGGAAGGAAGGAAACAAGCCCAAAGCTTGCAAGGAGAGGAGGAGGAAAGAGGCAAGAGCTCCGCCCCGCTGAGCCTGCTATGACGCCTCTCTGGAGCTCCCCGCCCCGGGCAAAGGCCGGTGCCGCGGGGCTGGCAAAGGTAGGGCGCATCTGGGGCGCATCGCGAGGTAGGAAAGGGCTGGCCGGTACCGCCTCTGGCTGTGGCTGCTGCCTCCGGAGGCTGGGAGAAAGGCTTGGCCCCGGGGCGGAGGCCGGGCTCTGGGGAGCTGGAGGCCGGCCTGGCCGTGCCTTGCCTTGGAAGGGGAAGGGAGGGTGGCTGGGAGCCCCAGGAGAGCAAGGAAGGAAGGGATCCCCTTGCAAACTTTGGGCCAGGTGCCTTCCTTCCATTCTTCTGGCGGAGCAGGCTTGCAAAAAGAGGCACCTTGCAAAATCCACATCTTACTTATTGGAGAGTTATAGGCTTTTATATAGAAATACAGTTGTCCCATCATATTCACTGGGGTTTGGTTCCAGGACTCCCCGTGGATCCCAAAATCCATCAATACTCAAATCCCATTCTATGCAATGTGGGTACAGTTGTCCCTCCGTAGCCATAGATTTGGTATCCATGGATTTAAATATTAACGGTTTGAAAGTATTCTTTTAAAAAAATCCAAAAAGCAAACCTCTTACAGAAGGGGCACTATTTTGCTATGCTAGTGCATATACAGTTGTCACTTCATATTCACTGGGGTTTGGTTCCAGGACCCACTATGGATACCAAAATCTGTGAATACTCAAATCCCATTATATGCAATGGCATAGCAAAATGGTGCCCCTGATATAAGTTGGCAAAATCAAGGTTTGCTTTTTGGATTAGTATTTTTTAAGAATATTTTCAAGCCGTGGATACCAAATCCGTGGATACAGTTATCTCCAGGACCGGTTTAAGGAATTGTGGGGGGCATATGTTTATCTCAGGTCAGTGTAACCTAACTCAGCCTACGCTATTCACAGTACAGGATATTCAGATTGTTACTAATAATGTTTTTGCAGAAGGAGGGTTACTATGGGGGCCCCACAATGATGGGGTCACCTGTGGATGCTGACGCTACTGGTGCCTTAAACTGGCCCTGGTTGTCCCTTCATGTTCGCTGTGGTTTGGTTCCAGGACCCCTGTGGTTACCAAAATCCATGCATACTCAAGACCCATTACAGTTGTCCCTCCGTATCCACGGATTTGGTATCCACGGGTTTAAGTATCCACAGCTTGTAAATATTCTTTAAAAATTAATAATCATCCAAAAAGGAAAGCTTGATTTTGCCATCTTATATAAGGGACACCATTTGGCTATGCCATTACATATGGATTTTGGTATCCATGGGGGAGGGGGCAGCGAATATGAAGGGACAACTGTATATGCAACAGCATAACAAAATGGTGCCGCTTCTATAAGATGGCAAAATCAAGGTTTGCTTTTTGGATTTTTTTTTTTTAAAGAATACTTTCAAACCGTGAATATTTAAACCCATGGATACCAAATCCATGGCTACAGAGGGACAACTGTATCCACATGTTGCCTCCTTTCCTGGCCCTAATTGTAGGTAATAAAAAAGCACCTAGGAGGGGCATGGTGGCAAAATAGAATAATGGGTTGGGATCCAAATTGGACCCGTTCCAAACAAGAGCAGCTGTAGGATGTGATTTATTATTATTATTATTATTAACTCCAGGGTCTAATTGTCTGGCAGGAAATGACGAGGGTTGTTAATCTAAAATCATGGGACTGACCACTTGGCATGGTTTCTGGGTTCAAATGGGAGTTAAGCTACAAGGGAGAGGCGCCAGATCAGCATTTTTCTTTGCTCTGCTGAATAAGCGTTCAGGCAGTGATGGCCGAACGTAACCTTGAGCATGTGAAGAGTGCTGTTCCCATGGCCCTGAGTAACCACAGGCATTTTTCAGTGCATCTGGGAATAGGAGAAGTTGATCCCAGGCATGCTTGAACTGAAAAATACTGGGCCAGGCATTCAAAACAACAGCAATCTATTATTATTGTTATTGTTATTTAAAAGCATTGGTTTTATATATATACAGTTGTCCCTTCACATTCGCTGGGGTTTGGTTCCAGGACCCCCCGTGAATACCCAAATCCGTGAATACTCAAGTCCCATTATATGCAATGGCAGAACAAAATGGTGTCCCTTATATAAGATGGCAAAATCAAGGTTTGCTATTAGGATTGTTATTTTTTTAAGAATATTTTTCAAGCCGTGAATACTCAAATCCGTGAATGTCAAATCCGTGAATGTGGAGGGACAACTGTATATATATATATATATATATATATACACACATACACACACGGTACACACACACACAGACACACACTAAACTTTGGAAGTATATGCTGTGTGTGTGTGTGTGTGTGTGTGTATATGCTTCCAAAGTGCAACGGCAGTAAAAGTATGTGTGATAATTTGGTTTGTATTTACGCATGAAATGGAAAGGGACTGTTGGCTTTCATTTTTTTACATGTGACCTGTCCTGGGACCAAGGACGGTAACCTCTAGACAAAAACAGAGTTTGGAAAAGTTGCTTATTTTAGACGACACTTGTAGAAGGGCCCATCTCTCACAGCTGCCTTCTGAAAGTTGTGTAATAATAATGAAAAACTTTTCCGGGTGCAGGCCTGAATTTGTGGTTGTGCTGAAGACAGGCAGATCTGGGTGGTTAGAGTGCTTGTATCCAAGACTGCCTGGAGGGAAGACTATTTCTCCTGATTCTTCCTGAAAAATTGTGGCTGGAGCATATTGAAGAGCAATGCACACGCCAAGCCAGCCAGCCTTTTCCTTGGGTCCTGTCATGTGGGCTGAGCAGCCTTCAAGCCTTCACAGACCCCCTGTGAGGACATTGCAGCCCCCTGGGGGCCTGCAGACAAAAGGTTAAGAACAACTGTCCTAGGGCCAAAGGAGACTTGCATAGTGCTGTGGATTGGGTTTTAGAGTCCTCATTAGCACCACGGCCAAACATTAATAGCTGTTCAGTTGCATGAAAGGATTCATTCGTATTAGGGACTTCGTTGGATTATTTTATTTTGTTTTATTTTTGCATTTGCTTTTGCAGACCGAGGCTGGGAAAAGATAGGAAGGCTGAGAACAGACTGGGGGGAGTGAATTTTGTTCTGCTGCTAACCTGTTTGTACAGTTCTCATAGCTATTGGGGGGGGGTGATATGGGTCAAGCATTCACACTTTCATTTTCTTTTTTCTCCCCTGCACTATATAGCCCTTGAGAATCCATCTTCCATTGGCCTTCCCTTGGGGGAGGTGCCCCCAAGCCCAAGGGCTCCCCACATGTCCATCAATGGGGATTTGATTTGATTGCCAGATATGTCTGTGTAAAAATTGTCTGGGGGCCCAATTCTCCCATTGGCTGTGAGGGGACGCTGGACCCCAGCAGTGAAAGGGCTGTAATACTTCTCTGCTGTGTAGCATCTGTTGCATCAGTTACCACCAATAAAGCTCATGCGAGAGCAATGTTCATTGTTCATCACCAAAACATCCCTTGGAGAGGCCTGGAACTAACCCTAGTTTTTAACAAGACACATAGATTCACTCATTTAGTTTACTCTGTTGGTATATTTTATTTTATTCTGTTTATATTCTGCCCTTCATAAAAATTCCAGAGTGAGTAACAAGGGTGTTAAAACAAACATAAAACAATAAAAGGTGGAAACTATGCCATAAGCACAATAACAGTGGATACATTAATAGTGGAGCTTCATTTTAAGTTGGATATATAGTAGGACCCCCCATATTTGCTGGAGATTGGTTCGTGTGTGTGTGTGGGTACTGAGAACCATGGATAATAGCGAATGCCATTGAAAATAATGGGACTTCTGGTTTAAAATACCATAGAGTTGCCTTGGAGGACCTAGAAAATGGATAGAGAGGACACATTTTCTAGGAAGACTGGTAGGTGTGCTATTTTGTGTCCTGTGGATAATTGAATCAGTGGATAATGAATCAGTGGATAGTGGGGTCCTACTGTACACAGATTGGAAGGAGTTCAGAGAAAAGCGACAAAGTTACCAAACTTTTACAAATTCTGTTTTAAAACGGGATCGACTAAAGTGGTTAGTTTGGTCAAAGTTCAAGTGAGAACTACATAAATTTTTAAGAACATCCATGCATATGGAAAGCTAGTCTGTAAGTGAAAAGGGGACAGGAACTACAGTTGTCCCTCTGTATTCACGGATTTGGTATCCACGGATTTAAGTATTCACGGCTTGAAATTATTCTTAAAAAAATAATAATCTAGAAAGCAAACCTTGATTTTGCCATCTTATATAAGGGACACCATTTTGCTATGCCATTGCATATAATGGGACTTGAGTATGCACAGATTTTGGTATCCATGGGGGGGGGTCGTGGAACCAAACCCCAGTGAATATGAAGGGACAATGTATTTTGTGCTCAGATTGTGTGAGCTCACATTTATTACCTGATGCTGTACAACCCAGACACAGGTTTACCACCTCAGCGGGAGGTAAATCTCAGTATGCAAAATAAGTGAATGAGTGGTGTGCGCTTTGGAAGTCTAGAATTATGGAATCAGTTTGAAGGGAGACTATTAGCAAGCCCTGCCCTTCCTAAATGGCACCCCCAACTAACTCATACTATACGTATAAACAGAATGAGGATTTATTTATTTATTTATTTATTTATTTATTTATTTATTTATTTATTGGATTATGTGTCTTCAAAGTCCTCTAACAGTATGGCCAGTAGTACCATGAATCATAGAATCATAGAGTTGGAAGAGACCTCAAGGGCCATCCAGTCCAACCCCCTGCTATGCAAGAAATCATGTGTACATTTCTCGTCTGAATTTTAGAAAGCAGCTGCCTGCATTGTATCAGCTATTAAGGCTCTGTATATAAAACTCTTTGAAGGTACACCCTACGCAGGATGCCTATCAACGTGAATGATGTGATGCAGCTCTTATGTTACGTATCAGAAGAGCGGAAAATGAAGGCTGCGGTCAAGCACTCTGGGCGAGGGGCACTTGTGGCTGGTGCAACTGCTTTCGTTGGAGGACTGGTGGGAGGCCCACCCGGCATAGCCGTAGGTGAGTACTTCCTAGGAGAGAGAGGCTCCCTCGAAGCCATCTTGCCTAAAGCATGATCAATCCGGTGTATGGAAAATGGAGTTCAGGGGAGAAAAATAGCTTGGGAGATTACAACTCCCACAATCTCCCAACTAGTGTGGCCAGTGGTGATTTTGGGAGTTGTAGTCCAAAAACAACCTTTTCTCAAACTGTAGATTTCATACCTTAAAGGTGGGGTAAATTTCTGTCTATCTTTCCATACAATGATTTTTTTTTAACCTCCGATGAGCTTTTAGGCTATGTGTATACAGTTGTCCCTCCGTATCCATGGAATTGGTATCCATGGATTTAAGTATTCACGGCTTGAAAGTATTCTTAAAAAAATAATAATCCAAAAAGCAAACTTTGATTTTGCCATCTTATATAAGAGACACCATTTTGCTATGCCATTGCATATAATGGGACTTGGAGTATTCACAGATTTTGGTATCCACGGGGGGTCCTGGAATCAAACCCCAGAGAATATGAAGGGACAACTGTATGTTTCTTGAAGTTGCTTGGGAATTTTCATAGGGTTTTCTTTGGCAAAGAATACTCAGAGGTGGTTTGCTATTGCCTTTCACTGAAACATAGCCTACCGCAACTGGTATACCTTGGCTTTCCCCCATCCCAAGTGCTAACTAGGCCTGAACATGATTTTCTTTGGAGATCAGACAGGATGTATGACTTCAAGATATTTAGACCTCTTCAGCTTCTAGGTTACTAAGTCTATTTCCAGGGTGGGAAAGGAAACCCTCCAGGTCTTTCTCAGTCCTACAACTCACACAGTTCCTTAGCATTAGCCTTGCTGGCTAGTACTCCTGGGAGTGATCAGCCAAACATACAGAGGGCTGAAGATTCCTCATCTCTGCTTTGTGTTAATGGTGTATGATAAAGCGTGTTTCTCAGCAAGCCTTGATTGTGTCATTGTTCACGACGGTATCCTTATTTGAGCTGGGAAAGGGCATCTGGATATAGGGAATGTCTTTCCAAAGACAAGTACAGTTGTCCCTCCGTATCCACGGATTTGGTATCCACGGATATAAGTATTCACAGCTTGAAAATATTCTTTAAAAAATAAAAATCCAAAAAGCAAACCTTGATTTTGCCGTCTTATATAAGAGGCACCATTTGGCTATGCCATTGCATATAACGCGACTTGAGTATTCACAGATTTTGGTATCCACGAGGTGGGGGTGGTCCTGGAATCAAACCCCAGCAAATATGAAGGGACAACTGTAGTAAGGCCTTGTGCCAAGCATGCTTTAAGGCAGAATTCAATTTTGCACCAAGGCAGCCTTCCTCTACTTGAGTCCCCACAGATGTTCTGGTCTACAGTTCCCATCATCCCTAGTCTTGCTGGCAAAGGCTGGTGAGAGAAGGAGAGCAAAATATATGGAGGGACTCCCATTGTTGGCAAGCACACCAGAGAGTGAAATTAGCAGGTTTCAGTACAGGAAAGCACAGCTAGCTGTCTCATCTATTCAGCAATGTGGAAAAAAATGCATACAAATAGAAATACTGTTTGATGAGTTTTTTAAAACATGCTACATATATGCGGATATCGAGAGCCAGCACGGTGCAGTTGTTTGAGTGTTAAACTAGGATTCTGGGAGGCCAGGGTTCAAATCCCTACTTAGGCAGAGAAACCCACTAGGTAACCTACTAGTCACACTCTTGTAGCCTTAGCGGAAGGCAGTGGCAACTCCCCTCTGAACAAATCCTGCCAAAAAATACTCTGTAATAGGTTTGCCTTGGGGCACTATAAGTTGGAATGCAGAGAATAGGGAAGCTGAACATTTGCACATCAAGAAAGAGGACTGTATTTTAAAAAAAAGAAAAAATAATTTATTGTTTGTAGATAGAAACAGGCTGTTACCAGAGCTGGAAACAGGGGGTTTTAAAATAAAAAAAACTGCAACTCTCAGAATCCCCCTAGGGGCCATGCTGGCTGGAGAATTTTTGGAGTTGTAACCAAGATGACTAAACTGAGACTGTCGTACTTTGGACATACAGTAGGACCTCCTTATCTGCTGGGGATTTGTTCTGGGGGTCCCTGTGGATACGAAAGCCGTAGATAATAGTGAACGCCATTGAAAACAATGGGACTTCCGGTTTAAAATACCATAGCGTTGCCTTGGAAGACCTAGAAAATGGCTAGAGAGGACACTTTTTCTAGGAAGACTCTTTGATAGGTATGTTGTTTTGCGTCCCATGGATAATTGAATCAGTGGATAATGAATCAGTGGATACGGGGGTCCTATTGTACCATGAGAAGACATGACTCTCTAGAAAAGACAATAATGCTTGATACGCTAGGAAGCAGAAGGAGAAGAGGAAGCCTTTACAGGTGGATAGACTCATTCAAAAAAGTCACAGCCCTGAGTTTGTAAGAGTTGAGTGGGGCTGTTGATAATAGCATGACTTGGAGGTCTCTTATTCATTGGGTTGCCATGAGTTGAAGTCAACTTGATGGCAGTGAACAAGAAGTCCAGAAAAGTAACTTTTCCATTTCTATCACTAGCTTTGATTTTATGTGTGTGACATGGTATGATAGCAAAGAATCTGTCCTAGGGTTGTATAGATTCCAAATACGTAAAACTTAGGGACCAAGTACCTCACACTTATGAAGAAGTAATGTTTTATATTTACTGTATTTTTAAAATGTGCTTATTGATTATCTATTGCCTCGGAGTCTTGGTGGTCAAGAGGCAATCAAGAGATGCCTTGAATAAATAAATGAATGCATTGTTCTTGCCCAAAATTTCTCAGAAAGCTCACAAAGTCACTAAGAGCCATAAAAGCAAATGATAAAATACTCTTTAAAAAAATACCCACAGGACAGTTGTCCCTTCATATTTGCTGGGGTTTTGTTCCAGGACACCCGTAGATACCACAGTCTGCAAAAACTCATCCTATTATATGCAATGGCATAGCAAAATGGTGTCCCTTATATAAGATGGCAAAATCAAGCTTTGCTTTTTTGATTATTATTTTTTAAGAATATTTTCAAGCCATGAATACTTAAATCCGCAGATACCAAATCCGTGGATATGGAAGGACAACTGTAGATTAAATTAGCAAGTAATATATGCAACAAAACATCAAGACCCAAGTTCCTGTGTCAGATTGGTTTAAGGAGGGGTTATGAGCATGGCAATGGCACCACAATCGTAAATGTGAATAGGAACGGTTACTAACTAACTAACTAACACAATGGTTCTCAACCTGTGGGTCTCCAGATGTTGTTGGACTACAGTTCCCAGGAGCCCTCTGAGGTCTCACCTTGACAGCCAGGTGGTCCTCCCAGTCATTAGTAAGGCTGTAGGATTGAACTCACAGCTTCACTAATGACTGGGAGGACCAGCTGGCTGTCAAGGTGAGACCTCAGAGGGCTCCTAAGAACTGTAGTCCAACAACATCTGGGGACCCACAGGTTGAGAACCACTGAACTAACAGGATGCCACCAGCCATGTTTTAAAATGTATCTCTCTATTGCTTTTCAAGGAGGTGCTGTTGGCGGCTTGATTGGTGCCTGGATGACCAGTGGACAGTTTAAACCCATCCCTCAGATTATACTGGAATTACCTCCTGTGGAGCAGCAGCGGCTGTATGACCAAGCCTACGCCATTGTTAGCAATTTAGACTGGACTGATACTGCGCAGCTCATAGCCCTGGTCATGGGAAATGCGGCCATCCAAGAAAAGTTGCTAGGCGTGCTGACAAACTACATCACCAATGAGCTCAGGGCTGAAATCCAGTATGGAAATTAGATTCCAACCTCGTTCAGTTTGTGTTTTTGCATTGCCTTCTTCTTTCTTTTTTTTCAGGGTAGGGAGGAGAGCTGATACAATGAATATTATAAATCTATTAGGATCATAATAGATTTACTATTGATAAAAAAGTAGATAATAGTAATACTAATAATAATAATCTTAGTACGATGATGACGGCGATGACAGTGACAACTATGTTCTACTAATTCTTAAAGAAGAGGATCATACCATTTTGGAAGAGTATATTTGGCTGGTTTGGCGAGCCTGTCTTTGACTCCTTCTTCTGTTCTGGTATCTCTGCCCAAACATCTTTCTGTGTTGACCAATAGTTGTTTGGCACCTTAATTTCAGCCTCCGTGTATAAATGTGCTCACTTAAATATCTTCGTTGGAACCCAAATAAGAGTAGCTGCCAGGACCAGCAAAAATATGTTGCAGGGGATAGGTTTCTGGTAGCTGGTCAGGTAATGTATCTTATTCAAAGCTTGGATAAGCTTATTTTTTCAACTACAGCTCCAAGAATGCCTCAGACTGGCCTTGGGATGGTAACCGTGGTTGTCCCAGGGAAGTAATATTTCCCGACTGACCTTATCCACCTGGCATTTTAATAAAATAATGCCACAGTGGGCAAACAAGAGGATGATACTGATCAATGTTAATCTCTTAATGTTAAATGTAGATTACTGCACTATGTTTTAAATACACACACACGCATATACAGGTCACCCGCCGTATCCGTGGGGGTATGTTCCCAGACTTACCGCAAATTCTTGAAACCATGAGTAATAGTGAATTCCATAAAATCATGCTGGAGGACCCAGGAAATGCCTAGAAAGGCTGCCTCTCTAGGCATCTCCAGTGTGACTGTATGGTAACGTTTGACAGAAATGCCTAGAGAGGATGCCTCTCTAAGCAGCTCCAGTGCAATTCTGTGGTAACTTCTGCTGGAAGTCACCTTAGAGTCATGTTGGAGAACCTAGGAGATGCCTAGAAAGGCTGTCTCTCTAGGCATCTCCAGTATGACTCTATGGTAATGTTTGACAGAAATATCTAGAGAGGACATCTCTCTAAGCAGCTCCGGTGCAACTCTATGGTGACTTCTGCTGGAAGTCACCATAGAGTCATGTTGGAGGACTTAGGAAATGCCTAGAGAAACCATGTTTTTTCAGATGAAGGATGATTGAAACTGCTGGTGCTGGTCTTGTGCATATAGGGGACAACCTGTGTGTGTGGTGCTGTATATCTTGGTATGTTGGAATCATCTCGATAACACCACTTGGAATGATCTTTGTCAAACTGTGTGGACTTGTTTACTTCTGTTATTGTGAAAGACAGTTTTTTAAAAAAAGAATCAGTCTTTTGTGGGTGCTTAAGAATACACCATGGTTCTGACTTAACCTGACTAGTGACTATACAGGTGAAATGACCATGGCTTAGTTTTGGATTTATTTGTTCCGTGTGTATATGTGTGTGTGTGTGTGTGTGTGTGTATACACACACATATACATATATATATGTATGTATGTATATTGTATATCTTGTTTTGTGTATATATTTATATCCAGGTTTTTACAACCCTAAAAGAGGTTCCCATAATGGATAACCACCATCCATTTGAAACATGGAAGCAGCAGAGGTTTTCAACACAACACATATGTGAGTGGCTCTCATTTGGTAAAGCCAGTGTAATACATTGGCTAGAACAGAGATGTGGAGTATGCAGCCATCCAGATGTTAGACTCCAACTCCCATCATTCTTCACCATTGGCTATGCTAACGAGGGCTGATGGCAGTTGCAGGCCAACACCATCTAGATGGCAGCACATTCACTGTTTCTAGGTTAGTGTGTTGGACTAGGATTGGGGAGACTTGCATTCAAAGCCCCATCCAGCCAACCTTCTCTCACAGGGTTATTGTGAGGGCAGAATTGGGGGGGATAGAACCATGTAATAGCTCATCTCAAAGGGTCTTTAAAGCAAGTGGGGTTGGGGGGAGTCTATGCCTTCATTATCTCTTGGATTTCCACTACAAATTGTAAAGGTGGTCTTTTTATTTGTTGCTGCCTTACCACATTTTAGGTACCATGTTTTTCCTTGGCATGTCACTCTTGCTCAGAGCTAAATGTTTCTCATTCACAACATAAAACAGACCCTTCTAGACCAGTGGCTCTTAACCTTTTCTTTACCAGGGACCCCCTTTACATATCTTTTGTTGCTATGGACCCCCAAGACTTAACTCAAGATTTAAAATCCTAATAATTATAACAACAATACAATTACACCATCCATTAAACCTTTCCTCAGAGGCACTGGTTGGAGTGGATTGAATGGCAATGTGCAGGCCAAGCCAGCCAGCCTTTGCCTTGGCTCCTGTCATGTGGGCTGAGCAGCCTTCAAGCCTTTGCAGACCCCCTGTGAGGACATTGCAGCCCCCCAGGGGTCCCTGGACCACAGGTTAAGAACCACTGTGCTAGAACCCAGAGCAAGGCATAGGGGCACCTTCTCCAACCTGCCACCCTCCAGATTTATTGGTTGAGGAGAGGAAGCAGGTTTCTGTGGGAGATGTAGTCCAACAAATTTGAAGGGCATCAGGGTGAAGGCTTGCATGGGGGATTCCTTCTTTCCCCTCACCTTTTTGACATCTGTATAGGAGTCGGTGAGCAGGACCCACTTACCTGTTCTCTGGTGGCTGTAGAGATATCAGTGAGGTGCATATGTGGGTATTCTTCCTGTCCCCATATTGGTAATTAATGCTCAGGATGATGGCCGATCCTTTGTCTCAGCCCCCCTTTTTTCCCTTCCTTTCTCCACCCCTGCTTCATTGTGTGTATGTGTGTGTTAGTGGACATTAACCTAAGTTTCAGTAATATATCTATATGTGTGTGTGTATGTTGGGCGTTTACAGAATAGCTTGTCACATACAAGAAGAAAACACAATTGCAAGCTGTGGTTGATGTTAGGTTTACTAAATACGGGCTGTGATTTGAGGAAGTGGCAAGGCTGCAGTACACATGCAGGAGGCTTAAAGTAAAGAGCTTAAAAAGATTCTTGCCTTATTTATGTATTTATTTAATAAATAGACTGCCTTCCTCCTAACATGGGACCCAAGGTGCTTACAACAAGGCTAAAATAACAGCAAGGCTAAAATTCCCCAGTTGTGGAACACCCTCCTCTTGGAGGCTCCATTGGTAGCAACATTGCTGCTATTTAGGCGTCAAGTAAAAACATGGTTGATTATGAGAACATTGGGGGCCTAATTGATTTTACAAAACCCTCCCATTCACATGGTTATAATCTACCTTATAAACTATTTTAACCCTTCAAATCTGTCTTTTCTCTCCGGCTTTTCTTCGCAAACAAAGATTCAGGAAGGACTCATCCCGTGCTTTCTGCAAGCGCACTGATGACTAAAAAGGCCAATCCGAGATAAACAAGTCCAGTTGCAGAAAGCACAGCAGAGGGTCTCCTTGGATGATGTTTCTGGGTTGTGATGCTTTCTGTGTTGTCGTTTCTCTTCAAGACTTGTTTGGTGTGAGTTCCCAAATAAGGCTGCAGCATTGTGTATAGTGCGTCACCATGCCTCCCGATGTGAGGCCAGGGCGGACCATTGTTGGTGATCAATTTGGCCAAGCCTGAGATGTTGTTTCAGAGAGTCCTTGTATCGCTTTTTTGGAGCACCCCTCTTACGCTGACCTGTGGCGAGTTCACCGTAGAGTACTATTTTTGGGAGGCGATGGTCCTCCATCCTAGAAACGTGCCCTGCCCAGCGCAGCTGTGTTCTCAATATCATGGCCTCAGTGCTGGTGACCCCTGCTTGCTCAAGGACAGCAATACTCGTCACATAGTCAGTCCAGTGTATATTTAGGATTGTGCATATACAGTGCTGATGAAAGCGTTCGAGGAGTTGTAAGTGGTGGCGATAGGTGACCCATGTTTCAGATCCATAAAGGAGAATAGTCAGTACAATGGCTCTATACAGACTGATTTTTCTCCTTCACCTCAGGTGTTTATTACTCCAGACTCTTTTGTAAAGTCTTCCAAATGCACTATATGCCTTTGCTAATCTGTGATCGATCTCTTTGTCAATCTTGTCATCTGAGGAAATGATGCTTCCCAGGTAGGTGAACTGCTGAACGGACTTAAGCACAGATTTGCTGACAGCAATGTGGGGATGATGGTGTTTGTCCTGTGGTGCAGGCTGGTAAAGAACTTCCGTTTTCTTAAGGTTGACTTCCAGCCCAAACAGCTCTGCAGCTCTGCTGCATTTTTCAATATGCTTTTTGAATAATTTTTAAATTATTTTAATTATTTATGCTATTTTAAATTTGTTAGATAGGTTTTATTGTAAGCCACCCTAAAATCTTTAGCTAAAGGGCAGGATATAAATATGTCAATAAAATAAATGAGATAAAGCAAAAAAACTGATGATGAAAAAGTTAAAACACCAAAAAACAAAGTTAACACAGTTAGACAAGTTTGCATATTGATATTAAAATTTTTTAAAAGTGTAAAATCATTTTTGAAAGCTAACAGTGAAGATAAATGATACAGCGTAAGACCCCCAAGAAGATGCTGCCAGCCACAAAAAATGACACGGATGCATGCAGGAATGGTTTGGGTCCGTATGGGTTAAGTCTCCCTTATCCGAAATGCTTGGGACCAGAGGTATTTTGGATTTTGGAATATTTTGGATTTTGGAATATTTGCATATACAGTACATAATCTTGGAGATGGGACCCAAGTCTAAACATGAAATTCATTTATGTTTCATATACTTCTCATACACATAGCCTGAAGGTAATATTATACACAATATTTTTAATAATGTTGTGCATGAAACAAAGTTTGTGTACATTGAACCATCAGAAAACACGTAAAACATAAAATGCCTTGTCATGTCAGCGCTCAAAAAAGTTATGGATTTTGGTATATTTTGGATTTCAGAATTCTGGATAAGGGAGACTCAGCCTGCATAATGCTGTTGTTGTTGGCAGGGTTTTCTTGGTGAGATTTGTTCCGAGGGGGTTTGCTGTTGCCTTCCTCTAAGACTGAGAGAGTAGGACTTGCCCAAGGTCACCCAGTGAGTTTCAATGGCCAAGTGGGGATTCAGACCCTGGTCTCCTGGAGTCTTTGTCCAGCACTCAAACCACTACACCACTCTGGCTTTTCGGTATAATGCCATAGCAGAAAAGGGCATGCAGACAGAACCAGCTACTGCTTTACTGTGAAACTACAGTCGTCCCTTCACATTCGCAGGGGTTCCGTTCCACGGACCCCCGCGAATGTGAAAAATCCGCGAATGACGACTGCCCCCCCTCCCCCACCATAGCGACCATGGGGCCTCCGGAGGCCCCATAGTCGCTTCCTCCAGCCTCCCCACTCCCTTCCTAGGCCTTCCCGGGGCCTCTGGAGACCCTCCCGAGGCCCCGTGGATGCCTCCCCAGCCCTCCCCCCTCCCGCCCAAGCCCTCAACGGGGCCTCCGGAGAGTCTCCGGAGACCCCGCGGAGGCCTCTCACGGCCCTCCCCTCTCCCTCCCAGGCCTTCATGGGGCCTCCGGAGCGTCTCCGGAGGCCCCATGGAGGACTCCACAGCCCTCCCCCAGGCCTTCATGGGGCCTCCGGAGCGTCTCCGGAGGCCCCATGGAGGCCTCTCCCGGCCTCCCCCCTCCCTCCCCGGGCCTTCTTGGGGCCTAGCAAGGCCCCGCGGAGGCCTCTCCCAGCCTCCTCCCTCCCTCCCCGGGCCTTCGTGGGGCCTAGCTAGGCCCCGCGGAGGCTTCTCCAGGCCCTCCCCCCTCCCTCACCGGTCCTTCGTGGGGCCTCCGGAGCGTCTCCGGAGGCCCCATGGAGGTCTCTCCCAGCCTTCCCCCTCCCTCCCCGGGCCTTCGTGGGGACTAGCAAGGCCCCGCGGAGGCCTCTCCCAGCCTCCCCCCTCCCTCCCCGGGCCTTCGTGGGGACTAGCAAGGCCCCGCGGAGGCCTCCCCGGCCCTCCCCCCTCCCTCCCGGGCCTTCGTGGGGCCTCCGGAGCGTCTCCGGAGGCCCCATGGAGGCTTCCCCGGCCCTCTCCACCCCCTCCCCGGGCCTCCCCCAGGCCTTCATGGGGCCTCCGGAGCGTCTCCGGAGGCCCCATGGAGGCCTCTCCCAGCCTCCCCCCTCCCTCCCTGGGCCTTCGTGGGGCCTAGCAAGGCCCCGCGAAGGCCTCTCCCGGCCTCCCCCTCCCTCCCCGGGCCTTCGTGGGGCCTAGCAAGGCCCCGCGGAGGCCTCTCCCAGCCTCCCCCCCTCCCTCCCCAGGCCTTCGTGGGGCCTAGCAAGCCCCGCGGAGGCCTCTCCGGGCCCTCCCCCTCCCTCCTCAGGCCTTCGTGGGGCCTAGCAAGGCCCCGCGGAGGCCTCTCCCAGCCTCCCCCCTCCCTTCCCGGGCCTTCTTGGGCCTAGCAAGGCCCCACGGAGGCCACTCCCGGCCCTCCCCCCTCCCTCCCGGGCCTTCGTGGGGCCTCCGGAGCGTCTCCGGAGGCCCCATGGAGGCCTCCCCGGCCCTCCCCACCCCCTACCCGGGCCTTCATGGGGCCTCCGGAGCGTCTCCGGAGGCCCCATGGAGGCCTCCCCCGGCCCTCCCCGCTCCCTCCCAGGCCTCCATGGGGCCTCCGGAGCGTCTCCGGAGGCCCCATGGAGGCCTCCCCAGCCCTCCCCCAGGCCTTCATGGGGCCTCCGGAGCGTCCCCAGAGGCCCCATGGAGGCCTCTCCCAGCCTCCCCCCTCCCTCCCCGGGCCTTCGTGGGGCCTCCGGAGCGTCTCCGGAGGCCCCATGGAGGCCTCTCCCGGCCCTCCCCCCTCCCTCCCCAGGCCTTCGTGGGGCCTCCGGAGCGTCTCCGGAGGCCCCAGGGAGGCCTCCCCAGCCCTCCCCCTCCCTTCCAAGGCCTTCATGGGGCCTCCGGAGGGTCTCCGAAGGCCCCGTGGAGGTCTCCCCTGCCCTCCCCGCTCCCTCCCAGGGCTTTCACGGGGCCTCTGGAGGCCCCGTGTCGCGGTTTTGGGGGGGCCGTGGGGGCCCCTCGCAAAACCGCGAATAATCGAAACCGCGAATGTCAAGTTCGCGAATGTGGAGGGGCGACTGTATTTGAATTGGATGCTGTATTTACCAGTGGAGAACCTCAGGCCCTCAGGTTTGTGACAGTCCTTCTGAGATCCCAATCTAGCCCTCTTGGCTTCATCAGGTGCCCACAGCTCTTCCCCTATGATTGCACTGTTTGGTGGTTTCCCACTTTCTGTATGGGTTTCCCCTTGTTCTAAAAGATTGAAACACTCCTAAGGCTCAGTTTCTGGCAGTTTAAGGTAAAACTAGCTGTACCTGGTGTAACATACACGGTTAAAAAACTCCCCCAACAATCCTTCACAACAATCCTGGAAGATAGGCCGGTGAATTTTTAAATTCCTCTTCCCCCTCTCAGCATTCCACACTTTTCAGAATTGCTGGGGATGACTCGCTCTGTTGCCCTGTTGCTGGTGCCCTTGACTGTCTGGATCCCGTCACAGGTGGCCCATCGTCACCACCAGTTGACTGTCTGGGTCCCAATCTGGGCCACAGATTGAGTGGCAGGAGTGGATTGTGAGGTGGAGAGGGAATTTGCATGTGGATAGTGATTGGTTGTGTGTGTTTCCTGAGCAGCCAATCAGCACCTTGGGAAAGGCAACATACCCAAGAGTTTTATAGAGAGAGGTAGGATGGTATTATTAATTTTGCCTTATCAATGCTGGAATACAACCCCCCCCCCAAAAAACCACACACACATTGAAATCGGATCTTGGGATGCAGGGCTGGGCAAAGTCCATCCCTCCAGATGTTGGGTTGCAATTCATGAGCCTTGGGAGCACAGCCAGTGCTGTAGTGAGGAATACTGGGGTTCTAGTCCAGCTACTCTGAAAGGCTGCCCTTTGCCTGCTTTTGCTGTCTTGCACCTTCCCTGAAGAGTTGTGAATGGGCTCTGTTGTCTTAGAGGCAGGGCATTGGAGGCAATCTGGGCTGATGTGCATCTCATTGATTTCAGTGAGGCTTCTGCAAGTGACCCAGTACAGATCTGGCCGATTTTCTTATGCAGCATGAAGAATACAAAACCAAATTAAAGCTAATTGTGATTTTAAATAACAAGAAAATTCTCTGTTCGTCAGCAACCTACAGTAAACTTTGCTTGACATAATATGCCTCATTGGTTCTGAATTCGTTGATCTTCGTTGCATTAGACTCACTAGGTATAATTTTATTGTTGTTGGGCCTTCAAGTCTAGCAGCATCTGAAAGGGCATAAATTCCTTTTGATGTTTGTGTGCCTACCAATCATTTCTGATGTATGACACCAAGCTTGCCGGACAAGGATGCCAAGGTAACCTCCCATCGGTTCCTGTCCTGCCCTCCATCCACCCCACTCCCCAAATTCCACCCCAATCCCGGGCACAGGGCATGTGTTTTTAAAAAGCTGGGTTTTCCTAGAAATGGCGGAGTTAATAGGGTGTGTGCATTTTTATCACTTTAAAGCCCTCGGGGCAGAAAACTTCGAACACAGAGGAACATTGCGTGTTCAAACAGCACCAGGATTGAGGTAAGGATGAATTATTTTGTAGGTGTGAATTCAGCCTGGTTCTTCTTGTGTCATTAAGTCTTTTTCATTTTATAAATAACAGCAAGAGCTTTCTGAACATAGGAGCAGCTATTGAACAAATCGTCTTATTAATCTTTAACTTTCTGTCCCCAGCAACTTGTCTGTAAGGCAGAAGCTAAAACCTCTTTAGATCTGATAAGTACCTGAGCAGACAATTACAAGGGTTGGTGATATGAAATCATGTGGCTGATCTTATGGTCTTGTTTCTGGAGTCCAGTGACACTGAAAGTGGATTTATATCCTGCCTTCTTTCTAAGATGAGATTCAAGGTGACTTACAATTATTAAAAAATATACAATTAAAACATCATAAATTACAAAAGTTAAAAAAGAATTAAATTTGCTATTATTTGCAGGGTTTAGTCCCTGAACTTTGTCTTCCAAAAGAGTATGCAGTCCGGGAATGTGAAACAGTGATAATCAAGAATGGAGTGAACAGTGGAGTGCAGAATTTCTTCCTTGCCACTGAAGCTTCAACACACTTATCTTGGTGGGTTGTTTTACTCGGGCCACAGTTGACACACAATAATGTGCATTTTCACCAGGGTTTCTGCAGGAAACCCTGGATCTGTAAGATTCGCAGTTTGCTCCGGATCCGAGGAGAAAACCCAGATTTTCGGGTGTGTCGTGGCCAAGGATTGGCTTCGGAGCAAAGTTGGGGCGGGGCTTCTGTTGGATGAGACTCAATTCTGATGCTTTATTTAATTTTTCCAAATGTGCACATATCTGGGTAAGCGTATCTATGCTTATCCAGTAATATAGTACTCAGGGACCATGTATATTCACTTATTGACATGCATGCCCAAACAGGAAAAACAACAACCCAGAGCCACTTGGCTGGATATAGTATGACGTATAGGACACATGATCAGCTTAGGACCACCCATTTACTCTGACATGGGTATGATAGCCGTTAGCATGTGGCAGGATACTCTGATCGACAATCTGAGAAGCCCAATGAATGTGTTGTTTACGGGGATCAAAGAAATCACCACGGCTAGGAGATAGGTGCAGCATTTCCCACATATGTAGTCAAGCCCTCAGTGATACATATTTCTGAGCAGATTAGGCTTGAATTGTAAGTTACCACAATGTGTCTCCCCCTATATATTTTAAAATAGGAGAATTGCTTCTAGGTACAGTCAAATCATTGGCTTATGTACTTACCCACATGTAATTGTATGTTTTCCAAGAAAAATTGTGCTCATAGAAGTGCACAGAAAAGAATAAATTCAAATGCAGCTACACAAACAGGAACATTGTTGGATCCAACCTTAGCCATGCTTAGAGCAGACCTCTGCTGAAATCACTGGGATTTAAATGAGTTGCAAATGCCTTTGATTTCAATAAGTCTGTTATAAGCATGCTTAGGTCTGGATCCAACCAGGGTGAAGCTATGGAGGCTATTTTCAGCTATTCCTGTTGTAATGCAAAGTGTTTTGGAATGTCATGGTTTTGAATGTATGTACAATTAAAATCCACTAGCTTTATAAAACCCTTGCTTTTAGTGAACGTGAGAAACACTGCCACAGCAAGCTTGTTGTTACAGATCAACTTTGGGTTCTCCTTGGGGCTGGAGCTGTAGGAAAGCTCATGAAGAGCACCTGCACTTCACAATTTACCCACCACACCACAGCTAACAATAAAACAGCTGAGCTCCCTTTCCCAAGGTGGTTACAATTAAAAATTCCACACATGGAAGGATGGGAAGAAAATCATGGTGACAAGCATAACAGAAAGAAAACTATCTATTACATGGCTTTGATTTTAAAGATGAAATGTTGAGGGGGGGGAAGGATGCAACAGAGGGATGGGTTGAAGGGGTTAAATAAAAGGCACCACAGAACTGGAGATCTGAGGAAACATGTGGCCTCACCTAGATCTTCTGAGAGGGAGTGCCAGTTTTACAGGGCAAAAGTAAAGACAAGCCACTCCTGAGTCAATGCCTGACTTCTCTCTCTCTCTCTCTCTCTCTCTCTCTCTCTCTCTCTCTATTTCCTCCAATGTTTTACAGATTAAAACTAGTACGCATGTGGCCAAGGAATATCAGAGTGTGGAAGAACACACAAGTTAGGAGAGGTGCTGCAGCCGTTTGGTTTTGCCCAAGCATACTGGGAAGGGCAAGTTTCCATCCCCCAGGGCCGGTTTAAGGGCCCTGAATCACCTGCAGCCACAGGGGCTCCCATCATTTTGGGGCTCCCCATCATAACCCTCCTCCTGCAAAAACATTATTAGTAACAATCTGAATATCCTGTATTGCGAATAGGTTAGATTAGGTTACATTGACTTGAGATAAACATATGGGGCCCCCAAAATAAAGCATTGCAGGGGCCCCTAACATTCCTTAAACTGGCCCTGCTGCCCCCCTTCTCCCCCTGCTGCTGTGTTGAGTGCAAATTATTTTTGGTCTTAAAACTCCGTTTGCAGCAACTGAAGCTGAGGACAAGGAGGAACAGTTGGCAGAGGGAAGAGAAACGGTTGAAAAAGTGGGTTATGGCAGAGGATTAATCAGAACTATCTGACAAATCAGGACAATTGGAGGGTATGCAGTGTGCTTGCCTGCCTGCCTGCCTGCCT
The DNA here is from genome assembly GCA_030847615.1 of Gambelia wislizenii. Taxonomy (NCBI): domain Eukaryota; kingdom Metazoa; phylum Chordata; class Lepidosauria; order Squamata; family Crotaphytidae; genus Gambelia; species Gambelia wislizenii. Next base: position 15,787,135 of record JAUMIR010000008.1, on the reverse strand, counting down.
GCCTGCCTGCCTGCCTACCTACCTACCTACCTACCTACCTTTGAGTGCATGTGTGCCCATGTATGTGTGCGCATGGAGACACGCTTTGCCCCTGGCTTTGCTTGCTTTCCCAGCTCTGTTCACCACCGACTGCTGCTGGGAGACCTTTGGCCTGATAGAGAGGCAAAAGTCCTGATATTAGGGGTGAAGAGATAATGGCAACCTAGTGACAAAGAACCTTGAAGGTGTGGCTGACAGTTTTGTGCCTGGATGTGTGTGGACTGACAGGAAGTCAAACCCATTTAAGGAAGAGTGTCTTGGGTGGAACGAATGATGCACAGTAGGTTTTGGTTTTCTGCAAATCCTTTTTGGTTTCATTTCTCCAGTTCCAGAGGTTACAAAAGCTGCCTCTGGAAGTGTTTGGGTGAGAAGGTGCTGTTTCTGAAGAGGCAGCCTCAGGACAGAAGGAACTGACTTGTTTGTAAGTAGTATCACAACCATTTTAGATTAATGAGTTAGTCAGTTAAGACTAATAGGTATTAATCTACTCTAGCAGTGCAAGCCTAAGGATATTTACTCAGATGTAAGACACACTGATTTCAATGAGACTTACTCTCATGTAAATGTGTAGTTCCAGCTATATGCCTTAACTCTTTGTTGGGTGGGATTTTTTATTCATCAGGGAATTTATTACTGTTGGAGAAGAAAGGAAGGGGTGATAACTAGTTATGTTACGTGTGACTGTTCATGCCAGCTGAGGGATTCTTGAAGATATAGTTTAGAAAAGTAAATTTTCTTAACTCACTTTATCAGATTGTTTCTGTTTAGTAACTTTCAGGTTTTTTTATTATAAAAAGAACAGGCAGCTCATTTCATTAGTACATTTCCCTCTTAGTCCCCCCAAACCATGCTGGCTAGATGATGGGAGTCATAGTACAACACATTGAGTTAGGGGAAGGCTGCATCAGTGGATCATTGAGGTTGCAATTCCATGTGTGGAGAAATAAGACCCAGTGAACTTATCTGGACTGACTTCTGAGTAAACAAGGCTAGAAGCATGTGATAAGACACCAATATCAGAAACTGTTCACCTTACCTGAAATAAGCAAAGGCTTGTCTACATGTGGGCAAAAACTCTGAATGGAGTTTTGCCCCCATGCCCCCAAATTCCCCCTGAAGCCCTGTGCATTATTATTCTCCGCAGGGATGTGGGGTACCTTATCTTCACTGCCCATGCAGAGTTTCATCTGCTGCCACTGTCACCACCTTTGCCATCTTGACCATAATTTAAAGTTCAGGAGGCAGTTCCTGGCCAAAGGAAGAGGTCTTCTCCCTTCCCCTGGGCTTGGCAGTGCTGCCTCTGCCTGCTCTCCCACTGCAGGAAGAGGCACTTGAAGAAGGTGATGGAAGCAACGGGCAAGCAGAGAGTGGGGAGGCAGCGCTACCAAGCCGGGGGAAGGGAGAAAACCTCTCCCTTTGGCAGGGAACTGCCTCTGGTGCTTTAAAATTGGCCATGGTGTCAGTGGTGGTGGCGGCGGCGGTGGCAGCGGAACCTGCAGCAGCGGACAAAATACCGAAAAAAACCCAAATCGCACATACTCCACATCTAGATAAGATACCCCAAAAAGCTGCGAATCTGGGCCATGAGATATGTGGTAGGCTCGCCCCAGATTCAGGCAAAAGGCCATGCCATGTGTGGCCTGATCACTGCAGATTCGGGGGGCATTATCGTGATAATTCAGGGTTTTTGATATTGTAGACAAGCTCAAGGTGTACTAATGGTGGGTAATACGGAAGAAATACCAAGTGGAAAAAGATATATTGCAGTACGTTTTATACACCCACTTTCTTCCCCATCTTTTCCAAATGACCTTCTAATGAAAACAATAGCATACTCTCTAACATTTCGCAGATGAAAATAGGGACCTGTGTGCCCAGGCAACATTAAAAACGGTCAAGATGGAAAAAGTTATTAATGAGGAGGAACATAAGCTAGGAGAGGCTGCAGCAGTTTGATTTTGCCTGAGCCAACTGGGAAGGGCGAGACTACCTCTTCTCTCTGGGATGTTGAGTTAATTGATTGCAAACTACTTTTGCACTTTAAACCCAATTTGCAGCAATTGAAGTAATCTGAGGGCAAAAGTTGAAAGTGGGGGGGGGTGAGAAGAAAGAATTGGGACATTGTAAAAGCACTGAAAAAAATAGGATGGCAGAGGATTCATCAGGACTGTCCTTGTCAAATCGGGACAGTTGGAGGGTATACAATAGATTTATATGTGTATGACTATCGGTGAGACAAGCACAGAAAACAAGATGGAAAATGTATTTCCTGAGTCATGTTCTTCAAAGCCAGTGGAGGAATCTTGAGGCTTACAAAGTGGCTAATGGAATAAGAAGTGAAAAAGAGGAAAGGTTGTGTCTGTCTGTCTGTCTGTCTGGTGGCAGAAGTGTAGCTGTGGAGGAGGGAATTAGGGCATTTCCCCCCAACTAAGAATCCCCCCCCCCGTGACATTTTCCTTCATTCTCCAAATCTCTAGCATTGCAGTGACTTGATACTTCAGTTGAGTATTTAGAAAAACAGTTTAGGTATCCAAAGAAAAGGGGCAAGCAAATTGACCAAGGGAATATAAAACAAAGAAAATGTAAGAGTTCTCGGGTTGACGTATTTGCAATACTTCACTCTCTGCAACAGTTGGAGAGTGAAAGAAAATTTCATTGGGGGGGGGTTAGAATTCTTATTGGGGGGCAATATACTTATACCCCCCCCCCAGTAGCTACAGGATCATCTTTGCACGGACAATATGGTGCAGATTTGGGGAAAGTTAGTTTTTGGATTATCAGAATTCCTCAGCCAGCATGGCCAGTGACTATGGTATCTGGGGGATTCTGGAAGCTGCAGTCCATGCTCTGCTTATGTCAGTACAAAATACCACAGGCCTGTGAAGCCCTTTGGACATGAAGGGAAATCATGCAGCCTTCCACATGTTGCTGCACTCCAGCTCCTAGCACTCCTCACCACTGTCTATGCTGGCTGGGGATGATGGGAGCTGCAGTCTCACAACACTGGGAGGACTGCCCGATTCCCACACCTTCCATAGGACATTCCCTGTTGGGAAAAGTCAGAAGGCATTGCTGAGCTGCATAAGCAGCACAAATTGTGATAAATAAAAATGTTCCTAAATTGTACTTCTTCAGTCTGTAGGGATCTTGCAAGCTTATATGCTTTCCTTTGATAATGGTAAGGAGAACCCTACCTAAAGCAAACCAGCCTGTCTGTGGGAATAGTGAACTAAACCCCCCATCTCTGGCATCTGCTTTCTTGTGTGCTGTGGGGAGTTTGTTTTACGAGGTCTGTCTATTAAATAACGAGACAGATACAGTAACCCATTTTTATTTATATATATTACAATTCTAATGCTTGTCCCCTTCAATACACTCCCCGTTCACACTCACACACTGATGCAGTGTTGTTTTCCACTGGTCGAAGGTGCGGAGCAGATCAGTTTCTGTCATCTGTTTCAACACATCTGCTGTTTTCTTCGTACTCCATCAATTGACTCAAAACATATTCCTTTAATCAGCAATTTCATTTTAGGGAAAAGACAAAAGTCACATGGTGCCAATTATGGCGATTATGGAGGATGTTCAAATGTAGTAATGCATTTATTGGGCAAAAACTACTTTGCAGAACGTGCTGTGTGAGCAGGCACATTGTGTGAGCAGCACATTGTCTTCATAAGAATGAAACCATTTTCCCACAGTGATGGCCTTTTTTTCTGACTCTTTCTCTTAGGTTTTCCATGGATTTTTTTACAGGCTGTGATGCCATGTTCTGGAAGAGTTTATTTCTGATGTTTCGCCTGCATCTGTGGCAGATGTATCTGTGGCAGTGGCAGATGCAGGAGAAACATCAGAAATAAACTCTTCCAGAACACAGCATCACAGCCCAGAAAAAAAACCCATGGAAAACCTATCTTTCTCTTAGCTTTGTCAAAACGTCCTTATAATAATGCTAGTTTACTGTTCTGCCTTCTGGAACCCATTCTGCCAAAATTTCAAGAACTCTATATCAGGGCCACAACCTGAAGTAACAAACACAATGAAGTAACAAACACAAACCCCACAATGATGGGTACCCCTGTGGATGCTGATGCTGCTGGTGCCTTAAACTGGCCCTGCCAATGGGAGTCCTACTCCAGCACTCAAGCCATTACAGGCCGGCACACTGGCTCTCACATATAACTTGACTTACTGTAAATCATGGCTTCTAACACAAAGAATGAAAATGGTCAGTAGAGCTGCACAAAGACCCACTCAAAGGCAATTGATTAATGCTTGCTATTTTACAGGTACAGAACAGGTGGGGCAAAGAAATAAACAGTTGGCACAAGGATAGCTGTGGAAGATATATTGAGTGCTACTTTCTATTGTTAAACCCTTGTGAATCCGAAACCACTGTTGATCTTTTGCAGAGCGATCGCCCAGAGTTCTGTCCGGATCTATCTTCTTCTGGTCTCTGCCTTAGGGTGTCTTCCTAGCTGCTAAGCTTTTGCTCCATATCTTCCAAGAACCTTAAAGCAAGATGACCATTGATTTGAATGATATGATGCAACTCCTGCGCCGTGTTTCTGAAATGCGGGGGATGAAGGCTGCCCTGACACATTCAGGACAGGGGGCACTTGCGGCATTTGCAGGTGCTTTTTTGGGAGGCTTGATGGGAGGCCCCCCTGGCATTGCTATAGGTAAGTATGCACACATTTTGTTCAGAAATGGAAGGCTCACCTGGAAGCTATTGTTCTTATAGCAGAAGTATCCAACTTTGCAAAGGTTAGAAACTTCCTAGTTCATCACCCTACCTCCGTATTGTTTTTCTTTCCCTTTCTCTATCCTGTTCCATTTTCTTTCATGCTGATCTTCTTCTTTGTCTCCATCATGTAATCTTCCTCCCCTTACCAAGCAGCATCTTCTACCTTTCCCCCTTCTGTCTTTCACTCTGAAGAATTTTATGGTTAGGGCACCCATTGAAGAAATGAAACTGCAGCTTCCTTGCAGCTGGTAGGGAATGCTAGGGAAGACTTACATTTGAAAATAGTACTGTAGGCTGAAACAAATATTAATAAAACACAATCAATTAATGAATTTTAAAAATGAAAAAACAACAACAACAACCCAACCTTGAGATATACATCCTCTAGGTTCCCCTAAGCATGCAACCCATGTTTCATAATGTCTAGACCTTACAGAGTTATGGCAGACACAGGTACGCACACAAAACTTTTATTTATATATTTAACCAAGCTTTAGTGAACTGTTACAGAAGCACAATAAGATTATCACATATGTTCATCCAAACCTCACAACTAGACAGTATCATTTTTAGAATAAGCAATTTTGGTTGGTCCCTATTAAAGTATTACCCCACTCTGGATTTTTTTACTCATGGCTATAATTACTCCTTTAAAAAAAAAGTGTTAATAGTTATCTGCCTTATACGTATGAGGCATCAAAGAATGTGTTTGTTATTTGAAGAATGAAAACAAATTCACAACAAACTGAAGTCTGAAGTGATCAAAACATAATGATTTTCTAAATAGAGGAAATGTTGACCCCAATAGTTCTTAATGGAAATAATGTGGATCTTGATAAGGATAAAATGATAGAAATGTTAAATGCCCTGACTCATCCATGAGTTTTTGGAGAATCCAGGTTACCTTTGGGATCGCCTTCTCCTGTACAATCCGCCCCAAACACTCAGGTCCTCTGGGGGACATTTACTTCAACCAGCCAGGACTAGACTGGCAACTGTCACCCAAAGGACCGTTTCATCAGCCACCCCCAGACTGTGGAATGACCTGCCAGGAGAGATTTGACAGCTAAACACACTGTTAGAATTTAAAACATTACTGAAGACCTATCTGTTCCAGCAGGCCTACCCAGCTGACTTTAATCTATGAATTTTATATGTGTATGGATGATTTTAATGTAATGTTTATTTTTATTTGATGTGTTTTTACATGTGTGTTTTAATGATTTTATGTTATATATTGTATTTTAATTCATATTGTACCCCACCTCAAGCCTTGGGGAGAGGCAGGGCCAGTTTAAGGTACCAGCGATGTCAGCATCTGCAGGGGTCCCCATCATTGTGGAGGGGCCCGTCGTAACCCTCCTCCTGCAAAAACATTATTAGTAATAATCTGAATATCCTGTACAGTGAATAACTTAGGTTGAGTTAGGTGACACTGACCTGAGATAAACATATGGGCCCCCAAACATAAAGCATTGCAGGGGGCCCCCAAAATTCCTTAAACTGGTCCTGGGGAGAGGCGGGTAAGAAATAATTTTATTATTGTTGTTACTGTTGTCATCTGAGAGTCAATTAGCACAGAGCTTGAAGTAGTTACTGGTTGGGATAGATTTCCCAGAATCCCCTAGCTAGAGCATTTTAAGAGTATGAGAATTATCTTTAAAGAACTTTAAAGAAGAGATCTAAGATGTTGAACCAATACCCCCAAAGAAGCCACCAATCTTCACTGACAAGAGACTAACTTTTCCAAGCTTGGGGTCAGTGCCCAGATCTGAAAGTTGTGCATGTATGAACAAAGTCCAGAAGCTGTGTATCTGCAATAGAGTTCTGGATTGTGGGATCCAGTTTGGGGAGCGGGACAGCTTAAAACATCTCTTTGTGTTTCTCATCTAGGAGGTGCCCTTGGTGGTTTAGTCGGTTACCGCATGAGCAGTGGACAATTTAAACCTGTTCCTCAGATTATTCTGGAATTAACTCCCAAGGAGAAAAAACGGCTTTACGATGATGCCTATGCTGTAATTAGGAATCTGGAATGGACCGACATGGCACAGGTCACAGCTCTGGTCATGACAAATGCAGGACTTCAAACAAAGTTGCTTGGGGTGCTGACGAACTTCCTCACCAAAGAGCTCCGAGCTAAAATCCAGTATTGAAAGTAGAAGCCTTCAAGCAGGGTTGTGTGGCTACATACAGAAATGAATGGCTGGAATTCATGATTGCAGTTCATGATTGCATGATTCTAGAATGGCTGAAATTAATGATTACAGTTATGAATGCATAACCCAGAGTTATGTGTTCATAACTGATTCATATTCACAACCCCTAGGTATTCAATAGTGTAGGGAATACATAGGCATTGTAAAACTCCTCCAGTCCTGACATACCAGGCAGCAGCTTCTACAAATGATGAGGGTCTGTTCTCTTGTCAGTCGGGGTGCAACAGATTGACATTTCCACCCCCTCCTGCCAGTTATTTTGGGTGTAAGGAGGAATTGCAACAGGGATCCTGCTTGTGATTGTCACACAGTGGAATGGGAATCCAGCATCCTGATCGACAACAGAACAGACCTCTGTTGCTTGCAGTGGATGCTACCTAGAAAGTCAGGATAGGGTTGGAGGTTGGACAGGGAAATACTATTTAACTGTGTAATTAAGGTAGCTGATCTAGCTTAGTTGCTGATCTAGAATACCAGCCATTGTCATCAATGGGGTTATATATATATGGGGTCCAAATCCTAAATTTCCTGATGCCCTTTCTTTCCCTAATACACCTTGTTAGTTTTGTTGCCTTTTGCTGCTGCTATTCTTGACTGTAAAACAAAAGAAAAAGAATGCTGCAGGCCACAAGATGCCTGTTTATGTGCAGAGCAAACCACACAGCACATCTGCATTTTTTAATATTATTGGACTGAAATAAATTGGCTTTCCCTGAGCTTTCATGTGTATTGGTTAAAAAATATGTTTGCATGGCAGCTGAGTGACTTGCCAGACAAAACCCACACAAAGCTGTCCAGCTTCGAGTGACACAGTCTGATCCGTCCTATGACCCTGGCTTGGAATATGAGGAGTGGCTGTAGGTCGAAGGTTCATTCTTCCTTATCTCTCATCAACTAATCTTTGGGTCTGTAGGCTGAGAAAACATTTTGCCTACACTGTAAGAAAGCTATAGTCACCCCATACTGGGCAAGATGAGATGAACTAGGCACTTTGGCCTGAATGTTGTTGCTACTCACAACTGGAGTAGACCTAGTGAATCAATGGGATTTACATAAGCATTGAGTCACTATTCAGTAATTGAATCAATAGGGCTACTATAGTGGAGACTGATCAATATGATTCAGACCTTTATTTGTGAATTAATACATTTTTACACTGCTCTTCATCCTTATGGATATCAGCATGGGATATTATTTATTAAATTTAATTTATACGTCACCTTTCTCCCAGGATGGGACCCAAGGTGGCTCAAAGAAACATAAAATACAACATACAATTTAAAAAATGCAATTAAAAGTTAAAAACAATTAAAATCATCACACTTTAAACTTACATAAAACATGGAAACACCATCTTGCTGTGCCTTAGTTGCCAGCTGAACAGACATCCATGCTTGATGTGACTGCTGACTGTTGAGCCAGGAGATATTACTTATATTTTTTTAACTAAGTGTGTCATAAATGATACCAATGATTTTTTTAAGAACACCATACCCAGAGCTTGGAAATACTCCTTTTTGAGGCTTGAATACAATTGATAGCTCCAAGGAAGTTAGATCCACTGAATCAGTATAACTTATACATGTATTGACTTTCGGTAGGACCCCCACATCCACTGATTCAATTATCCACAGGGCACAAAACAGCACACCTATCATAGAGTCTTCCTAGAAAATGTATCCTCTCTAGCCATTTTCTAGGTCCTCCAAGGCAACTCTATGGTATTTTAAAGCAGAAGTCCCATTATTTTCAATGGTGTTTGCTATTAGCCACGGTTTTTGGTATCCACACACCCCGCAAACCAATCCCAAGCGGATATGGGGGTCCTATTGTACTAAGTTGATTCAATGGACCTGGTCTTGCATGTCTGATGGCCAGTGTTGGCATGCTGAATTATAGCTTGGGTGGAGGTGTGTATCGTGTTCATTTATTAATGAACATAAACGTGAATCCCAGAAGATATAAGACTGCAAGTCTGGCTTGCAATCTTGTAAATACTGAATGGGATGTCAGTATGCGAAATAATTCCTTAGCAACATTTTGTGACATTTGATGAACACAGGGAGAAAATTGTACAAAATTGTCACTGGCCTATTATTCTTCCCAACAGGCCTTTTCACCTTGAGTCCCATATCTGGAGGAAAGGCTCATGAGATATATTTAAATAAGAATTTCCTAACTTGTGAATGGATAAATACAAGTATTCTTTTCATGCTGGTGTTTGATCTATTTTTTGCCCCCAAAGTGCTACCTTTTCAATTGTTCTTGTACATCTCTGACAGGTAGTTAAATGGCTTTAAAAACAAAAAGCCTCTTTTTCACAATCCTGACAGCAGTATTTATTGGGTTTTGTGGTGCGAGCTGCATTTGTTGGTAGGAGAGGGAAAGATCCACCTGGCATCACCACAGTGTTCTGCCTGGAGGCTGTTAAGATGGTGATTTCCGTAATTCTCCTCAGCTGCATAAAGTCTGTGCCATGTGCCAGGCGCATAGGTGTCGCCTTGGAAACTGATAAAAAGCTGCGCCAGCAGTTTTCCCGAACAGCTGAGGAAGAGTGAGTGTGGAGAAAGGGACATATTTGTACCAAGGAACCATCTGTTCCTGCAATGGTTATTAACCTGGTAGTGCTCTGGGTATGACAGAGTCAAGCTGAACTTTTAGCAGGCAGATGGTGAGTGCTTTTTGTTGCTGCAGTTGCTTCTATTTTAACAGAAATCCCTTTTCTCCCCATTCCTTCGGGCTCCCCAGTTTGCAAGTAAGCAAAACCAGTGAAGGTTACAGAGCAAATGAAATGGAGAGGATTCCTCCCACCCTTTAAATTTTAATTCCAAAAGTAGCAGGCGCTTTGCAATGTGCTGTCTGCTGGCCTAACATTTAAGTAGCTCTAAACCAGGTCTGTGGACAATTTGATACCCCCTCAGATCCACAAGGACCCACAGAATCTACCAAAAAGAGCAAAAAATCATCGGGGAAGCAGACCTAAATTGGAAATGACTGGAAGCCTGTTTCTGGTTTTGAAAACACAGGTATTTGTGGATGATAAAGAGTGCAGGGGTTAGATGTGGGTTTGCAACCTATTTAAAGGGTGAATTACCACTCCTGAAGATTTTTGGCTGAGGGCTTGTCGATCCGAGGGGAAAAAATATGTATTGATGCACATTAATGTCAATTTCAAGCAGCTTCAATTTGTCTTAACGGTTTTGTTTTTTGCAAGATTGCAGGCATGTGAAGATATCCATTTTTGCTGTTCCAACAGGCATGTCTGTGAATCAAGATGCCAGGCGCAAGTGAATTACTCACGTTTCTATTGTCACCAGTTGCCACTGCTGAACAGTATTTCTTTAAAGCATATCTAATGTGTGGAAGTGTGACATTCTGCCTAAATAAGGAGGAGGGAGGCTGTGTTGTCACCTCAGCACGCTATCGGTATGGCGAAAATCCAACATGACAATTCTGGGAGCTTGCCTTCTTAGCAAGCTCCACCCACTTCGCGCATCCGATCAATCAGCATTACACTTCCGCTCTTATCAGGAATGCGAATGAATGTGACTCAGTTGTCCCAATGAGTGGGAATGCGTATTCCCCACAGAGCTTTTTTAAAATTTCAGGAAAAGCCACAAAAGGCTTTTCCTGTGGAGTTTTTGGTGGATTTGGCCCCACTCCTTCTGAATACAGCAGATTGATGCGGGATGGGATTTAGATAAATCATATTCTCCTCATATTCTATGAGGAGTTTTTTCACTGTTTAAACAACCCCTAAGAAGAAAGGTGCTCCAGGATGGCTAGATGTCTCAAGGAAAGTGAAAACAGTTTTGTGGACTGCAGTTTATTTTTATAGGAGTGCTAAGTAACTGGCAGCCTGTACCTTAACCATCATTTGAATGGTTGTTAGTTGGCCCACTTTAGCTTTGTTTTTTAGCTGTGTTGAAAAAGAAGGGAACACTCTAGCCATGTAAACCACTTTTGGAGAGAGATAAAACACAGATGGAGAAGCGTAGCAGGGTTACTTTTAAACATATAGTGCCTGTCTGTTGCAAAGCCTAGAAAGGTTGGCCGGAATTCAGTTGGGGACTTTGTAAATTGACTTACCTCTGTGGGAAATGAATTGAGCAGTTTTGCAACATCTGTATTCAGGAAGGGGCTGGGAAGGAGAGCCAAATAAGTGACCACCAATGTGCATTGGGACTAATGCACAATGGGATACTCTTGCCACAATTCACTAAGAGGGTTCCTTAGCACCTCTCCTATGTAGCTAAGTATGTGTAAAGTTACGTAAGATAGACAGTGATAAGAGACTTCTGGCCATTCCTTTTTTTGGGAGGGGGGACTACAATTTCTAGAATCTCTCAGCCAGCCTGACCAGGGATAAAGTGAAGTAACTTTTGAAAGTAACTGGAAACAGTAACTTTCTAGAAACAACAAACAACTTTCCTTTTATGTGTTACAGAACTTTTGAAATGTGATTTCATTACACTCTCACTAACGCCATTCTGATAGTTACATGTAACGGCATTGCTTGTAACTTTTTGCTTCCAACCTCTGGCGAAGATGCTTGTGCTAGTTTCTGGAGAACAATCTGGTGGGAACTTTCAAGAAATGAGACTGTGCTGAGAATCCTCTTCATCACCCCCATGACAACAGTAGCAGTGGAGTGGGCTTGCTAAGGCAAAAATCCAACATGAATATTTGAAGGCACTGGTGAAGGCCGTTAGCTTTACAGAAAGGAAAAAAATGCTATAACTGGTTAATATGGATCAAGACAGCTATTTGAAGTCCCTTTGGAGGGGTTGGAGTGGGGATTAGTGCGATGAGCCCCTGCACAAAAGAGCTGAGCAAGCGAGCGCTAAGGCAATAAAACAGGGCTTCATTGGGATTTTTTTGTTAAGTGAAATATCGCTCTATCACACCTTGGGTATATATATTTTAAAAAAATACTGTTCAGCAGTGGAAAATTGGTAATTAAAAATGCAAGTAATTCACTTGCAGTTGCCATCTTGATTCACAGGCATGCCTGTTTGCACAGCAAACGTGGATACCTTTGCATGCCTGCGATATGCGTAAAAAGCCATTTAGACAAAAAGCAGCTGCTGTGAATTGTCATTACTGCAGAGCAATCCACATTTTTCCCCTTTGTACAGACACCACCATCTTGTCACTTTGACCCTGTGAGCCTCGGTTCCTCTACATCATTACTACTCATAGGAACAAAAGAATCCAAAAGTAAAGTAGGTGGTGACAGAACAAACAGAAAACAAAGTGCTCTTTTGCTTTAAATTCTGGTCTGTCATTAGGATGGAAGCTTTCATTTTCTTATTTCATGAGATAATAAAAACTAGTGCATTTCCCCAAGCTGTGAGCCAGCATACTTATACACACATCTCATCACTTAATTGCTGTGAACTCTCTGCTAATGCCGCCCATTAAAGGTGATAGATGAGAGCTGCTAAAAGGCAGGAAACATAAAATATAAATTCACCCCAAACTTACAAAGAAGGAAACTGTTGGATTCCAAAAGCCAGTTGTGGGGGTGGCAGGATGGTGCGGAAGTTGTTAACTGCCTTCAAGTTGACATAGACGTACGGTGGCCCTATGAATGAGAAACCTCCAAGTCACCCTGTCATAAACAGCCCTGTTCAGGTCCCACAGACTCAAGGCTGCGGCTTCCTTGATTGAGTCCATCCATTTGTAATGTGGTCTTCCTCTTTTCCTACTGCCTTCTAACTTACCAAGCATTATTGTCTTCTCATGATATGTCCAAAGTATGACAGTCATCTTGGCTTCTAGGGACAGTTCAGACTTCATTTGCTCTTCCTTTGTTTGTCTTTTTAGCAGTCCACCTGTAGAACACTTCTCCAGCACCACATCTCAAATGAGTTGATTTTCTTCCTATCAGCTTTCTTTCACAATCATACATGGAAATTGGAAATATGATGGCATGGACAGTCCTAACTTTCATATTGAATGATATATCTTCAGGATCTTGTCTAGTTCCTTCATAGCTGCCCTTCCTAGTCCTAGTCTCCTGATTTCTTGACTGCAGTCTCCATTCTGATTAATAATTGAGCTAAAGTATAAAAAATCTTGACCTATTTCACTGTCTTTATTGTCTACTTTAAAGTTATGGAAATCATCTGTGGTCATTATTTTTGTTTTCTTAATGTTCAACGGTAAACTTGCCTTTGCACTTTCTGCCTTGACTTTCTTCAGTAACCCTTCCAAGTCTTTGCTATTTTCTGCTAGTTGTATGGTGTCATCTGAATATCTTAAATCGTTGCTGTTCCTTCCTCCAGTTTTCATGACTCCTTCCTCTGAGTCCAATCCTGTTTTACATAGGATATATTCAGTGGACAAGTTAATTAGAATCCATTCCATAGAGATTATCAGATGCTGTAAATACGGCATTATAACAACACCAGGAAATTGCTAAAGGGCTTCCCTTTCACATTATATCATTGCCCTCTCGTTATGCTCCTGTGTGGCTGTTGTTACGCCGGCACTGCTTTTTATTCATGGGCTAAGCTGTGAATGGATCCCCCGTTCCGTTTCTGTGACGGATTTGCCTGCAAGTGAAAAGGTGCCCATTTCGCTGGCGTGATCTCTGTGTCAATGGGAGGTCTGTGCCAGAACACTTCCTGATGAGATTGGGACATCCAGGTAAGTGACACACTTTTTTGTACCCTCCCCGGGTTACTTGTAAAGTTTTAAGTGTATTTAGCTGCTTGGTGTAGCTTTTTACTTTTTATGTTGCTTTGATTTTGGAATTTTCCACGCTCTCATCTTCTCGCAAGAACAGCTGGGATTTCAAACCAAGAAGTGAAGGGAGCTCTGTTTGACCTCCATTCACTCCTGGGCTGCCATGGAAGTGCGAACAAAGTAGGTTTGAAACTTTTTGTTACCGTGGCATGATGGGTGGGAGAGGAGATTGCGGGATGGGAACACTTTTTTTGTTCCCGTCTGATAATCTCCCATATCTCCATATTCTGTCCCGACAGCAGGGTGGGAGAAAGAACCCTAATATATCAGCCTCATTTCTTGTTTCCCTTTGAAAGCTATGACTTAGGTGATGAGAAACACATACAGAATCTGCTCAGGAACTCAAGGCAGAGTACAAGAATTTCCCTCTACCCCATTTTATCACCGTAACAACATTGTGATTGTTGTTGTGTGCCTTCAAGTAATTTCTGACTTATGGAGACCGTATGGTGATCCTGTCACCAGATTTTCTGAGGGCTGAGAGTGTGTGACTTGCCCAAGGTCACCTGGTGAGTTTTCATAGCTGAGCAGGGATTTGAACCCTGGTCTCTGGAGTCATAGTCCAACACTCAAACCACTACACCTTCATAATATCATACCTTCCAACATTTCACAGATGAAAACTGGGAAATTAGAGTGTCATCAAGAGGGTAAAATTAGAGTGTCATCAAGAGGGTAAAATTCATAAAGAACAGATAAGCTAGTACAGGGTGCAGCAGTTTGCTTTTGCCTGAGCCTACAGGGAGGAACCCATGAACTCATCTAGGGTTTGCATGTGTTAGAAAGTATCATTGCATGTGAGAATGTTGATAAGTGGGAATGCACATTTGGAAGAACATTTGGCAAGAGTATATGTTAAGTTCCAGTGCTTCTCTTGTTAGATAATGATACAAACCCACTTACAGCCATTTTGCAAAAATTCTGGGGTAATTTCAAGGCAATTGCTTCTGTTTCTTTGGCGGGACTCCCCCTTACAGTGGTTGTTTTTGTTCTTTTTGTGTGATTTTTTTTATTTATTTTATTTATTTAGTTATTTATACCCCACTCTTCAGCCACAAGGCTATCAGAGTGGCTTACAAATTGTTTTAAGCAATAGCTATTTACACATCTACACTGCATTAAACAGTTTCCAATGGGTGTTAGCTAATTGCCCCCACAAGCTGGGTACTCATTTTACTGACCTACGAAAGGATGGAAGGCTGAGTGAACCTTGGAGCCCGCTGGAATCGAACTTGCAATGTGGTGACTTGCAGTACTGGCATTTAACCACTGCGCCACCTGATGTCTCTGTTGACTTTGGACTTAGGCTGCAGTGTTGGGTTTCATCATTCCACACATTAAGAAGTACATGGTTTTGGTTGGAGTCCCTCCAATGCTCTCATAGAGAATAGAGAGGCTGCAAAGTAGAATTTTTCAGCTGTGCCCCCTTTCCACCATCCCCTTCCTTCTCCAGGGGTGTAGCTATGTGGGGGGCAAAATGCGGGTATTCCCCCCTGCAATAGGAATGCTACTTCCCCAAATGAAATTTTCCTTTAATCCCCACATTTCTAGCATTTCAATAACTTAAAACTTTAGTTGAGCATTTAGAAATATAGTTTAGGCATCTAAAGAAAGGGGACAGTCAGAACAGCTTACCACACTCCGAAGAAAAGTGACAAAGTAGCAGGAACGTTCTGTCTTTCCTGCTGCCTTACCACATGGCGTTGGTTTCTTCCGGCGTTCTTTTTTTCCAGTCCTGTGGGGGACCGAGGTAAAGCCATGTCTTTTTGCAAACAACGTTTTCTGTTTGCCAACGTCATGCAATAAGGGAGCAAAAAAGATGGAAAGTTCTTGCTGCTTTGCCACTTTTCTTCATAGTGTGGTCAGTCCAAAGTGACCAACGTAATGTGAACACAGCAAATATAAGATATAGGTGTGAATAATCTTCCTTGCAAGGCTCTCTGCAAGGCTAGAAATTTGGAACTGAAGGGAAAAAAAATTGCCTGGGGGAGGGTCAGAATTTTTATTTGGGAGGCAGTGTTCTCATCCCCCCCAAGCTACCCCGCCCTTTTAAGATCTCCAAATTTGTAGAGCTGTTGCATTTCACTGTCTCAAAGGAAGCCATAGATGACTCTGTGCTTGGGGAACTACTTTTTAAGAAGTATTTAGTTCTCTTACTTTTAAACTAGTTTTTAAAGCAATTACTTATTGTGGTGTTACAAAAAGCAATTCACTGCATAATGCATTATGTTCTTCATGCTTTTCTGTTACATTAAAAAAAAAAAAAAACTCTTAGACCTAGTAAGAGAACGCCATAAGGCTTGAAAAATTCCAGACAGAATCCCAAAATCCCTGCAAAAAATGTCTTTAAGAATCAATCTCTCTCTCTCTCTATGTATGTATGTATATATATATATATATATATATATATACAGACACACACACACACACACACATATATATACACACACACACACACACACATACACACACACACAGTTGTCCCTCCACATTCACGGATTTGGCATTCACAGATTTAAGTATTCATGGCTTGAAAAGATTCTTAAAAAAATAATAATCCAAAAGGCAAACCTTGATTTTGCCATCTTATATAAGGGACACCGTTTTGCTATGCCACTGCATATAATGGGACTTGAGTATTCACAGATTTGGGTACTCACAGGGGGTCCTGGAACCAAACCCCAGCGAATGTGAAGGGACAAAGGGACAACTGTATATATAACTCTTGGGTATTTTTTCTTCCCCAGTGTGTTGATTGGCCACTTAGGAAACATACCCAACCAATCCCCTCCCTCCTCTCTCTCCCTCAGCCACTAACCACCCACAATGCAATATTTTAGAAATTTAGAAAGATGATAAATCATAATGGTAAATGCAGTCAAATGTAGGTGGTATACCACTGCAAAGTGTTTTTTTGTGGGGGGGGGGGCTAAAATAATAGCATGTAGCTGAACCGTGTGAACCTTTCAAATCTACTATAACGGCATATGTTACACTAGGTCAGCTATTATGCTACATATTACACCTGGCCAAAGTAGCATTTTTTTCCCTTTTGTTGTTACTTTTGAAATGAAATGTCCTCTCTGTGTAACTGGACTCAACGTCCTATCAGAGTTGGTCAGCATGGCCAGGAATGATGGGAGCGGTGGCCCTGCAACATTGGTGGCTACATGTTCCTCCACCATTGTTGCATAGTATTCTCTAAATTGTTGAAAGTCTCATAACTCTACACTTTTGCAGGTGGCTTTGGGGGCGGGTGGGCATCTTATTAAATTTAATGAACATCTGCTTAGAAGAGCTACACTTCTGCCTGAGCCAGGGCTGAAAAGCACAAGCAGTACTTCTAAGCATCTCTCTTCGCAAACATGAACCACAACAGCTATTTTGTTCTTTTACTCATCTATGCTGTTTTCCGGTGGTGTGCCTAAGGAGCCACCAGACATAGGAAGGAGATGAGTTGCCAAAACGCTTTTGTTTTTATGCTGCAAGAACAAGGTTACGGCCACATATTTTGCAATGAGAATCCCTAAAGTAGAGTGGCAGATGGTGAGATGGGAAGAAGCAGGGCAGAAAAAAACCTCAATCAGTCTGTTGCTTTCTGTTCAGCTGTGTGCACACTGTGCAGCGGTGTCCTGAAAGTTATGTACTGGTTTGTTTGTTTTTAATGAAGTTTCTAGTCCTCTATACTGTATCTGTGGAAATATAAAGAGAAACACACAGGCAATAAAGGGATTCCACTGCACACATTGGTGTGAGCACTGGAAGGTGGGGGGCTATAATTAGACTGAATACTGTACTGCTGTGTGTATTTCCACAGAGGACTAGAAACTTTGTTAAAAGTGAAGGTGAACATTTGGGAAAGGGTCCTGATAGCTCCCTGGGGACAGCCCTAGTGGGAGGACTTAATGAGCCTTTGATACAGCCATGTTTAAATATTGGAAGGGATGTCATACTGAGGATCGAGCAAGCTTGCTTTCTGCTGCTCCAGAGACAGGACATGGAGCAATGGACTCAAACTACAGGAAAAGAGATTCTACCTAAACATTAGGAAGAACTTCCTGGCAGTAAGAGCTGTTTGGCAGTGAAATGCACTGCCTTGGAGTGTGGTGGAGTCTCCTTCTTTGGAGGTTTTTAAACAGAGGCTGGATGACCATCTGTCAGGAATGTTTTGATTAGGTATTCCTGCATGGCAGGGGGATGGACTAGACGGCCCTTGTGGCCTCATAGAATCATAGAGTTGGAAGTATTCCACTGCTTAACAGCTCTTACTGTCAGGAAGTTCTTCTTAGAACTCTATTATTCTTTCTATGTGAATTCTATTATTCTATCTCTCATCTTGGAGAGAATGCAAAGGAGGAACTTGACAGAATGAGTTAATTTGTGTGTTTGTGTGTGGTGTGGAACTGGAGCAATGGAAATCTTTTTTTTAAATTTAGGCAAGCTTTCAGCAATTCCCTGGCTAGGGAGGAAGGGGTTTTGATTATGAAGTTATGTGCTGTACTTTTTAATTGGCTTTTTTTTATGAACTGCTTTTTGTTGTTTAATATTTTTTGTTTAATATTATAGCTTTCGTTTTCATCTTCCATCTTGTAATCTGAGCTGCCTTGAGTTCCAGTTTTGGGAGAAAGGCATGATATAAACGAAACTTGGAATCAGTCAGGTTAGGGGCCAACTGGAAACCCCTTGGGGTCAAATTTGGGCCTTGAGCTTCTAGTTGTCTACATCTCTAGCTGAGATTTAAGTACTCCTTAAATTAAGTGCTCCTGCAACACTGTGTAACTAAACCATCATAAACACCAATGTTGTTGCTATTTATTTTGAACCTATTGAAGGAGGAAAACAAGATGAAGTCTCTTTTTTTATGGTCTGTAAAACCAGAAACATATTTTAATCAAGGCCTTTGTTGGCGAGTACTGTATCATTTGCTCATGGTTGGTAGAGATGGGGAATACCATTTCCCTTGACACAGGCAGCTGTGGAGAACAGCACACAACTTTGGAAAATTTAGTCAGCTGGAAAATAATAAATGCGACAGTGGAAAAAGGCAGGCTGGGCTGTTTTTCATTAATCTTCACTCTCTGGTTCTTTACTTTTACAACTTGGAAACA
The DNA here is from genome assembly GCA_030847615.1 of Gambelia wislizenii. Lineage (NCBI taxonomy): Eukaryota > Metazoa > Chordata > Lepidosauria > Squamata > Crotaphytidae > Gambelia > Gambelia wislizenii. Next base: position 15,768,272 of record JAUMIR010000008.1, on the reverse strand, counting down.
TTCACCTACTGGCCAGAGAGACTGTTCCCACTCACACGGTGGGTATGAGGGCATTTAAATGAAAATCATATGACTGGTGACTTATTCTGGAATGCAATTTTTAAAGTCATAAACATGACTGGATGGCTTTCCCATACGAGTCCCGTTTGTTTGTTGAATAGACATGTGAGGAAGGGAAGCGCACTAGTTCTGCTCACCTTCTGTTCCCAGCAACTCCACCTTCTATGTGTGGAAAGGAAATAATTTTGTATTAATGGAAGCTTTTTGTGAGCTTGAACCTCACGGTTGCAACTTGCGGGGAGAGTCTCCACCAGATAACGGAGGTTCTCTTGCTGAGATTATTACTCTTCATACATAGGATGATAACAAAAATTATGGAGCAGATAAAGCTGGAATGCTCCCCCTCTTTTTGTTTATTCAACATGCTGTAAAAATAACTGAATAGGGCTTTATGCTTTCACATACTGTTGAGTAATGTGTGTACTGGGCATGTGGCCTCTAAGAGCGTGGGAAAGATTTTTGTTTGGATTACAACCCACCCCCAGAAAGCATGGCCTCTGGTTTCAGAACAAGTGACAGCACTGCTCATTCCAGCCTTCTCTTTAACTGGAAGAGCCAATGGGGTTGTCTATATGAGGCAAAAAGAAGTGGATGGCTCCTCAGTAAAGGCAACTCGCAGCAGCTGTGATTTGTCTTAATGGTGTGAAGTCGAAGGCTTTCATGGCTGGTATCCATAGATTTTCCAGAGGTCTCTGAAGATGCCAGCCACAGATGCAGGCATCAGAAATAAACTTTTCCAGAACACGGCCTCACAGGCCAGAAAACCCCCAAGGAAGATCTATGTCTTAATGGTTTTTCTTTTGGGGGTGGGAGTTAGGTAGATTGCATGCATGCGAAGCTATCCACATTTGCCGTGCAAATGGACATGCCTGTGAATCAAGATGGCAGCCATGAGTGAATTACTCGTGCTTTTATGCTCACCAGATGCTGCCACTGAACAGTATTTTTAAAAAGCATATTTAAGATGTGATAGTGCAAAATTTCACCTTAACAGAAAAGCAACCCCCCCCAACACACAAATCCCCATTTTATCGCATTAGTGCTCACTTGCTAACGTGAAAAAAACACGGCAGTTCTGGGTGCTTGCCTTGTTAGCAAGCCCCCCCTTGTCCAGCCAATCAGCTTTCATCTTCTGCTCCTTTGGGAAAGTGAATCAATTTGTATCGCTTGTCCCAATGAGCAGCAATGCACATTCCGCCCGCTATTTTTTTAAAAACGCCAGGAGTATATGGCGTATTTAGCCCCCCTCCTTTTGATACGATGCGGGATGCCATTAAGACAGGTTGTATTCTCCTTGCATTCCATGAGGAGTACTTTCGCTGTTTAGACAACCCCACAGTCTCTCTGAGACGTCGAGTAAAGGACTTTCCAAGTTGCGGCATCAGTGATTCATTACCTAGAGAAATCAGGATTGAACCTGAGGCTTTCTGCTTGCAAAACAAACAAACAAAGCAGGGGGTGTCTTCCCTAGCACTAACCCATGGGACCACATCTGTAGCAGTTGCACAGCTTGCATGAGTGTTTTTGGGTGGGCAGAAGTAGTAAGGCTTATGGTTCCCAGGGGCAAAGCATTAGGACTTATTGATTATTGGGGCAAATACGTCCCCATCCACCTCCCTTCCCTGCTCTGTTCTTTCTGAGCTTAGCTATAATCTTCACAGGAGCTGGGAAGGTGAATTTTCCCAGCAAAACTATGTTGTTGCGAGTTACAGTATCCCTGCTGCTTCTTGTTATGTGCCTTCAAATCAACTGCAACTTATGGCAACCCTACCCTAGGGTGTTTTTTCCCCCTTGGCAAGATTTATACAGACAGTTGTTTCCTTCCTCTTGGGATAAGAGAGTGCCACTTGCCCAAGGTCACCCAGTAGGTTTTCATGGCTGACTGGGATTCAAAATCTGCAGCTCATCTATACAGCAAAAATACTCCTCATAAAATTTGAGAACAGCCTTTGTCCCAATGGGATCCCGCATCATTTTGTCATATTCAGAAGCGGGGGGGGGGGTCCAAATACTCTGCAGGAAAAGCCCTGTATTTTTAAAAAAAAACTCAGAAGAAAATGTGCATTACTGTTGTAATGCATTACTGTTGTAATGCAGTGCATTACTGTGCATTACTGTTGTAATGCAGTAGCTTGGGCTTGAATAGGCAATTAAAAGCCATTCACTTTGCAAAAGACTTGCTCCTGGTGGAGATGAAAACCTGTTTTTTAAAATACGGACTGGCACAGTTGTCTGAACATTTGGGCTCTCTTTGAAAGCATGGCTAAAAAGACTGTCATAATGAGTGTTAATACTTTAAAATTTACCATGACATCAGTGAGTAACAGAAACAGGATCTGAGCTCTATGGGAAAGTTCTGAACAAGTAAAACCACGTCTCTTTAATGGTATTGGAAAAAATGAATCCTATTGTTTTGGGTTATTTCCCACCAGAGTGTGCCCACCTTGAATTAACAGTCTTTAATACGCATATTGTATTTGAGTCAAGATGATATTCAATCAGCAACTTATCCATCAGTTTAAAAAGGGGGAAAGAACCAATAATTGACTAAAACAAAGTTTTCATTTGTTAACAATTATAACATAAGCACACTGGTAAATAAAAAAACAAAAGCCAACAGATTAGGGTTTAAAAATACAAAGTAACATTTTTGCTTTAAAAAAACAGGCAAGAAAATGCCAGTGGCATATAAAAACACGGTAATGCCAAACCGGTATAAATCAAACTCTGATGTAAAGTAAGTTGCGGCAACAAAGTTGCAACTGTCTAAGGGCTCACAAACAGTAAGGCGTTAACATATGTTCCAATATATACTGGTTGACCCCCGTATCCATGGGTTCAGTATCCACGGTTTCACTTATCCATAGCCAAAAAAAAAATGTTTTCTCTAGGCATATCTAGGTCTTCCAATGCAATTCTATGGTCAACTTCTGGCGTTCATCTCATTGAAAATAATAGGGTTCCCTATTATCCAGCTTCAGGTATCCACGGGTGTGTGTCTTGGAGCAAATCGCGGATACGGGGGTCAACCTGTATATTAACAATCCAGCAAACAAGTTTTTTTGTTTGGTGACATCAAGGTATTACACTACAAGTCTAGTTGCATTTAAATTTATTTCCAGCCTATGGTGACACTTCAATCAGCATCTGATATACAGAGAAGGCCTGAGGTGCAGGGTGTGTGTGTGTGTGTCAAAGCTTGTTTAATAACCTATGCCATTGGCTCAAGGAAGCACGCCTGGCAAGAAAAGAAAGATAGCGACTGCATTCATGCCTAATTCTAAGCCATAGTTTCACTACACAAGAATAAATCACAGTGAATCTCAGACTCAAAGGCTAGCCACTTTTGAACCCTGGCAGTGGAGCCTAGGAGATCAGAAGCTTTGAATTGATTTCCTTTTTGACTGTCCACCATTTATTTAATCTAATTGTCCTTAATTTTGAATGGGAAAAAGCTCTTTCAATGACTGTCACTGCTAAGAATTTCAGAATGGAAAAAAGAAACAAAAATTCAACAGACACTTCATAACATTGAACATCATGTCTGATATGTAGACAAGAGAATGTGCTTTTAAAAAGACCTTTCCGTTCCAGTGTAAAGGAATGTTCTCTGTTGAGAAGTTGCCAATGTTTAGTGCATAACTGTAAATTAAGAAAGCAAATTAAAATAATTGCTCTGCTAGCCTGTACAAGAAAAGGCAGCATCACCTACAAATTAGGTTTTGAAATTAGTGTTTCAAAATGCTTTTTAAAAATGTTTTGCTGCACATGGTAAACATGACATTTGTGGGCTAAAATCTTCAAAAACAAGATATTGAGAAGTCAGTATCTATGTTATTTTATTATTCTGAAGAGTGAAAATAAAATAATAATATGAAAGCTAAAGAATATTAGACATTCAGGTCAAGGTTCATAATATTGTACCACAGTTAAAAGCCAGGAGTTTGTTATAAATTGCTGTGAAAACCTGTGTTTCCAAGCATCCATTGCTAGAACTCTCCTCTTAATGTTAATCCCTAATACCACTTCAGAGAATTAAACTGTCAAAAAGAATATCAGCAACAAAATATTTTTGCTTATGCCCAATAGAAATTGACCAACAAAAGTCAGGATCAAAGAGTTAATATATATCAATATATGGATTTATAAAATTATTACACAGTTTTTAAAAACACAAGATAATCAACATACAAATGAATGTATCACTGAACACATAATTACATTCTTCAAGAGAGCCAATTAAGTTGAGGTCCTTGGAAGGGGGAAAAAACAACAACTGATGGTTTCAATGGTATTTCAATCCTTCATCTGTTGTAAAGCCAGATGTGTTTCGACAAAAGGTCTTCAACAGTGGCAGGTGTATACCTCCAAGTTATCCAATCTCTCCTTCAACCATGAAACAACCATAAAGGAATAAACTCGATGCTGACTTATTGTGCATAAGTTTATACCTTTATGGTTGTTTCATGGTTGAAGGAGACACTGGATAACTCGGAGATATACACCTGCCACTGATGAAGACCTTTTGTCAAAAAGCATCTGGCTTTACAACAGATGAAGGATTGAAATACCACTGAAGTCATCAGTTGTTTTTTAATTCCTTCCAAGGACTTCAGCCTAATTGGCTCTCTTGAAGACTGCGATTTATATGTTCAGTGATAAAGTCCGCCCTTCGTATCCACAGATTCTGTATCCACAGATTCCACAATCCACAGCTTGAAAATATTCTAAAATAAAATAAAATAAAAATCCAAGAAGCAAACCTTGATTTTGCCATTTTATATAAAGGGATGCCATTTTACTATGCCATTGTATATAATGGGACTTGAGCATCCACTGATTTTGGTATCCATGGGAGGTCCTGGAACCAAACTCCAGTGAATGCCAAGGGCTCATTGTACATTCATTTGGATATAGATTATCTTGGATTTTTTAAAAAATGTGTAATAATTTGGTAAATCCATATATTGATATATATTAAGTCTTTTATCCTAACTTTTGTTGGTCAAGTTCAAAAACTATGCCAGCTTCTGGCTTCCCCTCCACTCTGCAACAAGCTGGTGCTAAAGAGCTCATTCTTATGTTAAAAGCCTAAAAAGAATGGGGTTGGTTCTTGAAACAGGATACTATAAAAACCTTTGATTAACTTTACACATAAATACTTCATCAAAGGCCCTTAGTTTACAACCACAAAATGGAGCTCTCTTTGGATTCCGTAACTTAGATTTCTGGATCCAGAATGTGATCTACAGTTCTGTAAGAATACCATAATACCCAGGACACACTTGATACTGTTTGATTTCAGAAGCTAAGCAGGGTCAGGCCTAATTAGAGTATGGTTGGGAGACCCTGGGTAGAGCTAGGGGAGAATCCTACTTGAAACCATGGAGAGTTGTTTGTTGCTCCAGTCAAAGTTCACAACGTAGGCTAGATGCACTAGTGGTCTGATTCAGTAAATGGCAGCGTCCTACGTTTTTAAGAAAACTGGATTTCTTCAACATATGTAATTTGGAGCATTCTAATACACAAACCTGCAGTAATTTTCAAGGTGACACTTCATATTTTAGAAGGAGAGAACTATTTTAAGCCCACAAACTAAGGGGTTGTCTAGATGAGAAGATATAAAACAGAGAGCATTATTGAAAATTTGCAACAGTGCTCATTTGTCTCCATGGTCTTTGGGCAAAATCTATTTATTTATTTAAAGTATTTATACCCCACTCTTCAGCCACAAAGGCTCTCAAGAGCGGCTTACGAATTGTTAAGCAATAGCACCTACACATCTACACCACTTTTATACTCTCCAAGTGGTGTATTCCTACATGGCAGGGGATTGGCCCTTGTGGTCTCTTCCAACTCTATGATTCCAATGCATCTTAGCTAATTGCCCCCACAAGCCAGATACTCATTTTACCAACCTATGAAAGGATGGAAGGCTGAGTGAACCTTGGAGCCCTCCGGATCGAACTTGCAACATTGTGGCTTGCAGTACGGGCATTTAACCACTGCGCCACCAGGGCTCCCTATTGTATGCAAAGCTATCCACATCTGAAGTGCACACAAAGACATGCCTGGGAATCAAGATGGTTGTGGCCAAGAGTACATACACCATGTTCTTAATCTCCACATGTGTTGTTGTCACTGCACAGTATTTTTTTTTACTTGTAAATTAAAGGTGCACAAGTGTGACCTTCCACTTATAAAAAGCTCTTTGGTTGCCTCAGAACAGCAAAAAAGTGCACATTCAATAACATGAAATGCAAAAATGGCACTTTTGGCTACTTCCTTGCTGGCAAGCCTCTCCTACCACCTGCATGGCCAACCAATCCACTCTCCACTTCTGCCCTTGCCGAGAATGCACAGCATCCCGAACTGGATGCCCAGATGGGCAATAATGTGCAAGCCTGCGCATTATTCAAAAAACCTCGGGGAAATCTGCGAAGGCTGCCCCACCTTCAATAGATGGAGATTTTGGCCCCTCTCCTTCTGAATACCACTAATCTCATTCGCAGCCTGTTGGGACAAAAGTTGAATTCTACGAGGAGCATTTTCATTGTCTAGACAACCCCTAAAATACATAAATCATTCCATATGTTTTTAACTACAATCCAAACTAGGAATGTGTCAACACTACAGAGTCAGAGCACTATGATACCACTTTAACAGCCAGGGCTTCATCCTAGGGAATGCTGGGATTTGTTGTTGGGGGAGGCATTTCAAATCCTCTGCTAGAGGGAGCTCTAGTTCTGTTAATCAGGGCCATGGTTTAAGCACCTTACACCAATCTACAAACTCCACGATTCTATAGCAGGGAGCCATGACTATTACGGTGGGTTCAAACTATTATAATTGGGCAGTGCATACAAGAACTTATCATCATCACTGGTCAGATAATACAGAAGTCAAAAATGTCTGGAGAGTACCAGCAGGGTAAAGACTAAAAGGATTTAAGAATACTTAATACCTGGCATGTTCTGGACCAAATTTAGCTCTGCCTCAGACTTCCATAAAAATGACTGACCCTTAAAGAGGAGACAAGGAGGCCCTTAAGGCCAGGAAGCCAGGTGCCCTCCAAAAAAGGCTTGGGCTGCAACTTCCATAATCCCTGACGATCGGTCATATTGTCTAGGGCATCAGTCTTCCCATATTCACAGAATATTATTCACACATGGAACTACGGTATGCCACATAATTAAAACTCCTCCTCTGAAAATACATTAAGGCAAATGTGTATTCTTTGCATTCCTTGGAAGTAAGAACAAGGCCCCCAAAATTAACCAGATGATGTGGTCAACTATGGAAAGATGACCAAGTCACATCTGATGTGTAAAATTCGGCCTCTGCTGGCCACTGTTCCAGTTTATCCTCATCTGATCGGTCACTGTCATCCCCGCTGGAAGCTTCATAGCCAGACAGAGGAGACTGAAGTAGCTTTGATTGGTCTTCAGCTTCCTTTTTTTCTGCCATTAGCTGTTTATAGCAAAGATTGCAAACCCTCAAAGGCTTTGGGGACAGACGGGGCATGAGAAACCTCTGCCTGGAGCAATCTCCACACACAACAAAACCGCATTTTCGACAGTGGTGCCTCCGCGTGAGAGTAGAGAACTTGGTATGCGTACATCGCATGCAGATATCAGTTGCCTTATCAGGGATCCAGGGGGCAGCGTGTTCGGTGGGGGGTGGCCGACCCGTCTTGGACAACAAAAGGCGAATGCATTCTTCTAGGTGGCTGATCCATTCTTTCCTCTCTGTCAGGGAAGCTGCAGAAACCACAAAAGATTTCTTGGCCGTTTTAATCATCCACCGGTTCTTCATTTGCAAGGTATCTGGCAAAGTTTCCAAGGTGACTTCATCAAGGGGTATAATATGCTGGGAGCTGTACTTCCTTTTGTTGATGACAATGCTCCCATAGACAAGGATATCATTGAAAAGGAAGAAAATCCGTGGCTTGGCTTTTTTGCGGCATTCTTTGGTCAAGATCCCTTCGCCCAAGAGGACTCTTCCTGGCACAGCCAACGGCTGGCCAGATGTGCCAAAGCAGCTTTCCACGGCAGCAATGCGTTGGCTGTTAATCTCAGTATTAGCCAGGTGGTCCACCATTTTGGACAGTCACCTAGAAAGAAAGTAACAAAAACAGAAGCTGTAACTGATAAGGAATTACGTGTGTTGGCCAGAAAAAAATAGAACTGGAAAATCCCCCAGTCCTCTAAATAATGGTATTTTATTTAGTACATTTGGTTTAAATTCAAATGCATTCAAAGCTCCAAGGTTCACTCAGCCTTCCATCCTTTCGTAGGTCGGTAAAATGAGTACCCAGCTTGTGGGGGGCAATTAACTAACACACATTGGAAACTGTTTAATGCAGTGTAGATGTGTAAATAGCGATTGCTTAAAACAATTTGTATGCCACTCTGATAGCCTTGAGGCTGAAGAGCGGGGTATAAATAAATAAATACAAATACAAATTTAAGTAGAAATAATTTTACTGGAATACAGGTTGAGTCTCCTTGTCACAGAGCACATTGAAGCTTCTAGGGCCAAAAACTCCTATCAAGACAAGTCACTGCTGCTGCAAAATGCCATGATCACAAGGTACTCTGGTTTCACCTCCCCGCCAAATAGATGGGCCTTCAGTCACTCGTATTCTAGGCTTAATAAAACACTGCTTCACAATACTTCTCACAGGCACAGTATGCACAAGTATGGAGAAACTGAGTCATTTCCTCATGTACAAGGGTAATATGAGGTTCACAGAGAACACAACTGATGATTTTTCTCTTGCATGTAGACACACTGCTTAATATAACTTCATTCACCAGGAAACACAGAGCTCAAAAAACTAAAGGTCAGACTGAGGCCAAGTTCCTTTTCTGCAAGAAACAAATACAGTTGTCCCTTCACATTCACTGGGGTTTGGTTCCCATGAATACCCAAATCTGTGAATACTCAAGTCCCATTATATGCAATGGCATAGCAAAATGGTGTCCCTTATATAAGATGGCAAAATCAAGGTTTGCTTTTGGGATTATTATTTTTAAATAAAGAATATTTTCAAGCCGTGAATACTTAAATCCGTGAATGCCAAATCCGTGAATATGGAGGGACAACTGTATTTTTTAAAAAACAACAGACATTGCTGCAATTCCTATAGTGCATAAGATATTCTTTCTTGAAAACCTAAGATACAATAGGACCACCTCTAAAAAAAGTGACACCACACAAGTGCAAGAGAGAGAGGAAGAGACAGAGAGATGGAATGAGAGAAAACTAATCATAAAGATCATTGGCTCTTAACCTTTTCTTTATAAGGGACCCCCCTTTAAATATATTTTGTTGCTGTGGACCCCACGACTTAACTCAAGATTTAAAACTCTAACAACAACGATACCTGATAATAATAATATAATTACACCATCCATTAACCCTTCTCTCAGAGACACTGAAGCAGAGGGCAGACTTTTCTCCTGGTTCTTCCTGCAAATTTGTGGCTGGAGTAGATTGAAAAGCAATGTCCAGGCCAAGCTCAGTTGGCTTATAGCCTTTATCACACTATGCTGTTATAGCACTATTGTTCCATTTTAACTGCTATGGCTGCACCCTGTGGAGTTCTGGAGTTTGTAGTTTAGGGAAGCCTAAGAGTTCTCTGGTTAAGAATGCTAAATGCCCCTCCCTAAACTTCAAATCCCAGGATTCCACAGGAGGCACCACAGCAGTTAAAGCTTCAGTCCTGTCATGTGGACTGAGCAGCCTTCAAGCCTTTGTGGACCCCCTGTGAGGACATTGTGGCCCCCAGGGTGTCCACGGACCACAGGTTAAGAACTACTGATAAAGATGATTAAAAAAATGCTAGCAAAGTCATATTGATGTTGTTTCCTACATCTTGCTCAAGAGTCTACCAGTCACTACTGCTGGAAAGAAGTTGTTAGGTATCTCAAGGAAGGTCCACAAGTAAACATTCATTTCATGTACAAGGTCCACATTGTGATGTGACTGGGAATTAGTTCAAACCAACTCAACTTACCTCTGGTGAATGTTTTCCTAACCATTCAAGTACTCTACATTTTGGCCCAAGTCAACAACTAAGTAGCATCACAGAACTGGTACAAACTGACCAGACAGCTTACTATATACTTGTGACCTGTCTAGAAAGAGAACCACAGCATATTCTAGGCCAGTGCTACTTAACGTGGTAGTCTGTGGACCAGAGCTGTTCTGCGAGCTATTTGGATGATGGTCCATGGCGAGTTTCCAGGAAAGAAAGAAACAGTTGTAGTCAATGGGCACAAATATGATGCCAGTCCCTGGCACATGGAGAAAATTGGGTCCCCCATATCAGACACTCTAAGAACTGGTCTAGCCATAGTGGGATTCTGGGGTTTGTAATTTAGTGGGGCCTAAGAGCTCTCTGGCTAAGAATGCTAAATGCCCCTCCCTAAACTGCAAATCCCAGGATTCCACAGGAGGCAGCCATAGCAGTTACAGTGGAATAATAGTGCTTTAACAGTGTAATGTGATAAGGCCTTGGGAGCATGCGTTGGAAGATGTATGTGTCACATGTAGCTACTTCTCTGGATGCCCAGGTTTTATACTTGAGTTATCTGCTGTAATTCCCCCCTCTTTCCTTTCCTTCTCCCATGCATTCTGTTGTCTGTATTAGATTCAGGGTTAATCCTGTTGGGGGGTGATGGGGGTTAGAAGTTGGAAAGACCAGGGAAGAGAATAAGAACAAATCTTTCATTTTACCAAGAGTTCTTTGCCTGATGCCTGGAGGCAATATTTTGCTCAGTGCTGCTCTGTAGGAAAGGGGCAATTTATACGCAGGTGGAACAACCAGAAAAATTAAGGCTCATGGGATCTCCATTAGCACCACTTTGAAAAACAACAGCAAGTGCAGAGTCCAATGCGCCCATGCTAGGTGGCTTTGAGGGTTAACTCACGCCCCTGCCATCAGTCATTTGATCGTTTAGGAGACAAAAAGAAAACCCCCATGAAGTCATTTCACTTCTGCTCTTATGAACGTAATGATTTTGTGCACTCCAGAGCAAAAGGAGACCGGCACATGAAAGCCATTCGTAAGGAAACTAAAACTACAGTACGTACCTCTGATCTCAGTGCTCATTTGAAGAAGGAACATACAGCTGAAAATGGCATGCCAATTATATATATATATATATATATATATATAGAGAGAGAGAGAGAGAGAGAGAGACAGAGAGACAGAGAGACAGAGAGAGAGAGGCTGCTGGTGAGCCAACCTTTTATAGTTATTAGAGAGAAGTTGTTTTTATGAGAGCTCTTAGCAGGGAGCTTATGGTAACCTTTTATCACAGAATCCGTAGGGCTGATTAGTTACTGTGGACTTCTCCCCTTAGAATGTAAATGTTTTGAGCATTACATGTGATGGGATTAATTGCATCCCTTGGTGCCAGCAGAAGATGAAACGGGGGTGGGGGGCTTGGTCTTTAGTGTTAGATGCCAGTTCAAAGCCACTTGGAACTAGCTCACTGATCACCCAGTTGGGGCCATCTTGTTCTCCCTTTCCAAAATCCATACTCGGAAAAGAAGACAAAAAAAGAATCCTACTGGACCTAGTCCAGAGAGAGGGGACAGCATGGCCCCAATCATTTTTGCAGTCTGTGTGCCTGCGTGCATGTTCCTTCAGGTTGCCTGTTGACTTACGGTGACCCCATTAATTTTATAGGATTTTCTTAAGCAACAAATACTCAAGAGGTGGTTTTGCCCATTCCTTCCTCTCAAATATAGCCTACAGTACCTGGTATTTGTTGGTGGTCTCCCATCCAAGTACTAACCAGGACTGACCCTGCTTAGCTTTTAAGACCTTCTGGTGAGGCACCAGTACTCTTTGGCAGTGTAGGCCAAATACCTTGTAAAACTACAAATCCCAGGATTCAATAGAAAGGCACCATGGTAAATTATTCAGTTTCAAATTTGATTATTTGTGTAGTGTGGTATTGGCCCTAGACAAGTGGAAGCATTTCAGAATTGCAGATTATAGAATTGTCTCACATTGGTTCCACAAGTGCACTCCAGCAGTCTAGGCCTCTCAGTGGCTTCACACTGAGGTAGTAGTGTGATTCTTGCCTGTAATATCATATTAGATCACCTACAAGAGACAGTACAGCATCTTCTCCCACCTATTATGACTGATCACAGGGTCATATATGCCCTTGGTGGATTCTGTAATTACAGTACTGGGCATTCACGTTGCCCTTTTGATTGAGAACTTCTGTCCGTTTGTCTCAGAAGTCACCAAGAAGAGATCTCACAATCCTTTTTAAATTTTATTTTTAAAGCTGGTAACCTGCAACATGTGGGTCACATGTAACTCCAAGATGTTTTAGGACCTCCCCTTCCAGGGTCTCCATCAATGCCATTGTCAAATTTGCTGGAAGCAACAAAATTGCACTTTTCAATAATAAACAAGATGCAGGGTGTGTGTGTGTTAGTAGAACTGTGTTTTGGGAATGCAGTTCTATTTTAAAACAAGTCTGCTTCCCATTATGCCTGGTTGATATATATGTAAAAAAACAACAACAACAACAACAAAAAACTGGCAATATTTCCAATGGCATCAAATTCAACAGTAACTAGGTATAGCTCTGGTGAGTTTTTTTTTAAATTGTGTGTGTGTGTGTGGTGCCATTGCTTGGCCACCAAAGTTGCCCACCCTTAACTTTAAAATTCTCCTTTTCAGTTTTTAAAAGTTTCAGGAACGTACGTAAGTAATACAGTAAAAAAGATAATAAATTAACAATCTCGAGGGGGGGGGGGAAGAAGCACAAAACAGTGGATTAAATGGCAGAAAAGCAATGGGACAATAGAAATCTTATCACTGTCTACTCAGAAGTCGCTCCCACTGAATTCAGTATGACTTACTCTCAGGGAAGTGTACAGTTACAGTCTATAAGAGGACTAGCACCAAGCTAGTTGTCTAGCTGGCATAAATACCCTAAAGGCGCCAGATCCTGTCTGATCTTGGAAGCTAAGCAGGGTCAGCTCTGGTTAGTACTTGGATAGGAGACTGCCAGTGAATACCAGGTGCTGTAGGCTTTATTTCAGAGAAAGGAATGGGCAAAACTACCTCTGAGTATGCTTTGCCTAAGAAAACCCTATGAAATTCTTGGGGTCACCATAAGCTGACAGCTGACTTGAAGGCACACGTGTGTGCACACACACAAAAGCCAGTGGTCCATTGGGACAAAACCATGCCTGTTTTTATCAAAGCTTAGGTAACTGATCATTTAAAAAAAAATATTCACCTGGTGTCAAGATTTTCATAATGAAGGTGCCAGGCAGGGCTTTCTAAGAGAGGGTATCTCAAAGATGGGGCATCACTATTCATAAGGCTCTCTCCCTGGCTGTCACCTGACTCTGTTTTGAAAGCAGGATCACCCAAGAAAATGAGAGATTTTCATCTGAATACATGGGTGGTCACACAGGCAACTATGCAAATACTAGGCCATTACACCCAGCAGTAGACAGAACAACTGCGAAAACAATCACACAGATTCAGAGAATGGCCACAATTCTACAACACTTTAAACCAGGAACCTTGGCTTATCAAGCCATAACATGCATGCAACACATTTGCTTCCACTTTGATCCTCCCTCTCATGCACGCAGGTAAACAAAACAGGCATGGATTTGTGTGAAGTCCAAACTTGGGAGTCTTATTAAAGGCTCCTAAACAAACCAGAAATTAAGAAATCCTGGATTGGCTTGTTTAAATAAACTAAAGCATGGTTCCAAATCTGAAGGCATCCCACTAAACCTGCCATGTTCATCTTGTGTATTTGTTCATTTGAGCAGGAGAGACAAAGTACAGCTATCCCTCCATATTCACGGATTTGGTATCCATGGATTTAAGTATTCATGGCTTGAAAATATTCTTTAAAAAATAATAATCCAAAAAGCAAGCCTTGATTTTGCCATCTTATATAAGGGACACCATTTTGCTATGCCACTGCATATAATGGGACTTGAGTATTCACGAGATTTATCATAGAATCATAGAATTGTAGAGTTGGAAGAGACCATGAGGGCCATCCAGTCCAACTCCCTGCCATGCAGGAATACACAATCAAAGCATCCCTGACAGATGGCCATCCAGCCTCTGTTTAAAGACCTCCATGGAAGGAGATCCCACCACACTCCGAGGGAGTGTGTCCCACTGCCGAACAGCTCTTACTGTCAAAAAGTTCCTCCTAATGTTGAGGTGAAATCTTTGTTCCTGGAGCTTGCATCCATTGCTCCGTGTTCCAGTCTTTGGAGCAGCAGAAAACAAGCCTGCTCCATCCTCAACGTGACATCCCTTCAAATACTTAAACAGGGCTATCATATCGCCTCTTAACCGTCTTTTTTCCAGCTAAACATACCCAACTCGCTAAGTCTCTCCTCATAAGGTATGGTTTCCAGACCTTTCATCATTTTAGCTGCCCTTCTCTGGACATGCTCCAATTTGTCAATATCCTTTTTGGATTGTGGTGCCCAGAACTGGACACAGTATTCTAGGTGAGGCCTGACCAAGGCAGAATAGAGTGGCTCTATTACTTCCCTTGGTCTAGACACTATACTTCTATTGATGCAGCCCAAAATCGCATTGGCCTTTTTAGCTGCCGCATCACACTGTTGACTCATGTTCAACTTGTGGTCTACTAGGACTCCTAGATCCCTTTCGCACGTAGTCTCGTTCAGCCATGTCTTCCCCATCCTGTATCTATACATTTCATTTTTCCGCCCTAAGTGCAGTACCTTACATTTCTCCTTATTGAATTTCATTTTGTTAGCTTTGGCCCAGATCGCCAGTCTATCCAGGTATCCACGGGGCGGGGTAGGTGGGTCCTGGAACCAAACCCCAGCGAACATGAAGGACAACTGTAGAAGTAAATGGGCTGCAGGTACCAGTAAGCATCTTGAACACACTGTGGTTGAATAAATTAGCATACTGCTTTAAAGTGATGTGTAAATTCAGCCAACGTATCTCAGGATGCATCAGCATTATAAACTGAGGCTGCAAGCCTATAACATTTATGTGGAAATTACTGGAGCTTATTTCTATAGGATTGCACTGTGAAAAGTCATTTCCAGCCCATTTCATTGTCATAATCCCCAACCAAAAGAACACCTGGAGTGTTGGAAAGATGTTAGGAGGGGCCTAAATTTTTCTGAATCTTCACAAATTTACAACTCCCAGATTCCACTACAGTGGAAACAGTTTCATGCATAATTTTATAACACACTATCCCCAAAGATCTCAATGATAACAGTAGAGCAAAAGTGAAAGACGTATGTAAACAATTCCACTATTCTTCAGAAATTACATGACTATATGCTCTCAGTGACACATGATCAGTGGCAGAACCTGTGATGACAGTCACAGTTGTTAGAAGTCATTCCAAATTGGCAGGCTGGGAGGACTGCACTCCTTTCCTATAAAACCATTGTGCAATTTCATGCAGCTAGGGCAAATAACTGGGTGAAAGGTAGACCTGAAAGATGATCCACCCTGGAAGGATGGCAAGAATTTGGAGAGATGGTTCAGTTCTGCCAAACAACTGATCACTGATTTTGGAGAAAAGCTAAAATTAGGACATATTTCAACAAGGGAAGGGGCATACCAGCAAATTCAAATGCAGAAAAGAAAACAGGAAAAAGAGACAAAGAACAAAATCAGACTGAAAGAAAGTCAAGAAACTGTGTGAGTCAGCGGGTTTCAGAGCAGACCTGACCGAGCTTCAGACAACAATTTCATCTGGCTTTTGGAAATCATTTGCAGAGGTTGACGTTTTAAAAAGTTATGGGCAGGCGGCCCTCTTTCCTTTCAAATGCACTTTTGCAAAGACTGCAACCATGAATTATAGTTCCAAGAATCTTGGCTTGAACACTTATTTTGAAAAAGAAAAAGAAAAAAGAAAAAAGAAAAGAAAAGAAAAGAATGTCTTTGGACCTCTGAGCACAATATAACCAAAATTAAACACTTTAACATTACAACCAGCCCTCCCCCAATACTTCCATACAGTTCTTAGTAGTAGTCATAATGCATTCAGTGCAGCTTATTCACTGAAAGCATGCAAGTGGTTGCAGCTTTAGTCAGATGGATTTCAAAGGGAAAAAGCCAAACAAGTTTGCCATTGTAACATAAACTACCACCCAGCCACACAGAATAAGATCTTTTCTAATGTCACAAATGAAAGAAGTGAAAGCAGGTCTTTGTGCTATAGTAACTCAACACAGAAAGCGGAGAGAACAGGCGACACCAGATGAACAAACATATTTGAGTGCTGCAAAACATAGCGGGCTTGTCTAGATGATGAAAATACTCCTCGTAGAATTCACAGAAAATACTATTTGTCCAAATGAGATCAGAAGGGGATTTGCAGTATTTGAAGGGAGGGGCACTAAAAAAAACTCCATAAATCACACAGTAAAAGGATTTGTGTTTCCCTCCCCCCCCCCAAAAAAAAAGCTTCCTGAAAAATGTGCACAGATGTGCATTTTTGTATGTGTGGCTGTCCGAATTTTTTCTCAATTGCTGTTTATGAGTGCATGTGCCCACTCAATTCAAATGAATGCAAATGGATGCAAATAGGCATGGAAATGGTGGAGACAAAACAACTTTACTATGAATGGGTGAAAATGTGCACCCACTCGCAGTAAACTGTTGTGTCTAGATGAGCCCACAGACTTAGGGGCTTGTCTACATTGGCAGGAAACTCCGCACCTATCTTCTAGTCACGGTGGCTTTCTTAGCTCTGCAGAGGCCCTGTAAACATCATGTGCACCAGGCTTGTCCTGATTGTAGATCAGAGTATCCCACTACACTGTAATCTGCGTTGGAGTAAAAGGGCGGTCCTATCCTGGTCACATGTCCTAGATGACGTACTATTTCCAGCCACATGGCTGGGGCTGCTCTGTCTTTCACCCTGTTCACTCATGAATGTGAATAGACAAATATACATGGTCCCAGAGTACTGTTTTACTGGATAAGCAGATATGTTTATCCAGGTATGCACATAATCATTTTTTTTAAAGCACATTAGAACAGAGTCCTGTTCATTGGAAGTCCCACTCTGGCTTTTCTCTTAAGCCAATCCTCAGCCACCACACGGCCAGAAACCCAGGTTTCCCCCTCAAATAAGGAGCAGACGACAAATCTTACAGATCCAGAGTTTCCTGCAGAAACCCCCGTGAAAATGTGCATTGCAAAAACAGCATACTGTATATCAACCGTGCCACAAATACAGGGTGCATATGGGTTTTATTGCCTGTTTAGATAAGCCCTAGGCCAGGTTTTGGCTGCACAGGAGCAAACCATGTCCCAAAATTCACTCATCTGTAACATGAGGTGGATCTAAAGCCCTTGTTAACACCCAAAATATAGTTGAGGGTTAATTCCTATAATTCTCTTAGGACATGGGTTGATGATCAGCAGTTATCTCATCTTCTGGGTCCACCTCAGAGAATAGATACAGCAAATCTTTGACTCTCTGGCCTACAACTCCCACGAGTCCCCAACCAGCACTTTCAATGCTAAGAGGTTATGTGTTGAGATACTCAGGGTGAACAGAAGTACAAGGAATACCTCAGTTAACAAAGCCTCCAACAGTGTCACTTCATTTCACAAAGTCTTTTTACACTTGCTCAGCACCCCTTTTCCTCTTTGTCCTCTTTCCATCCGGAAGGTTTTTTTTTTTTTTAGCAGCATTGGGAGAAAGGTGAAGGTGGGCTGGATGAGCACAGAGGTTTGTTGTCGGGTTGCAGTGGTATGTCTGCAGCAAACAATGCAATAAAGCTTGAGCTGAAAAAGAACAGAATTCAATTCTTGCCTGTCCAATTGAAGCCATGTGTGCCTGCCTACAACAGGCAAGATAAACAGCAGCTGCCTTCAGAATGCTTTACTGAGCATCCGTGAACAACAAAACAGAGAGAAAGGGGGGAGTAGATAAGTGCCTCTCACCAGCTACACCCAGCACATTAAAAAAAGCACACACATAGATCTATAAGTATTTTGACTAAAACAGAATTCATAAAACAAGTGGAGACTGGTGGGGAAAAAAAAGTAATCTCTGCACGCATTTTGGAAAAAGCCTTTGAATGGTCTCCAGAAGGTTTGCAATATTTTTCTTCACTTATACTGTAAGGGGAAATTCAGGAATCACTCTCAGGCAGGTCTATTAGGATAACAAAGATTTTACTGGCATGCCAAGTTCAGTCCGGGTTCACCCGAAAAGACTGACTCCCCTCCCCTTTTTTACACAGACTTTTATAATCTCCAAGGTATGGAAAACGAAATACAGGTATAAGATCAAAAAGAGGACATGCACAGATATCCCTTCCTTCAAACCACCTGATTTCCGAGAAATGGAAACTTAACAATGACAGAGAAAATTAACAAAGTTGAAACGATTACTCTTTATCTCAGTGTCTCTCTTATGACCTCTTTCACCTTCCATCCCAGCCAGCCCTTATGGTTAACTCCTTTCTATGCTTCAAAGAACAACTGCAAAGTTTGGCCAAGAAGCCCTTATCTGAGCTGTTAGCAGGCTAGTGATTAATCTCTTGAAGAAGACAAAACTCAAAAGCAGCAATTAGAGAAAAAGATTCTCTTAGCTGAGTCCCTTTTGTGATACACCAGGAGGTCAGCTAGTCTGACCCAAACTCAGATGATAATGTCACACACTTTCCCTATTCCCAACAGGACTATGATTAGCAAGCTACACAACTTAAGCATGTGAAGGCTTCTTACTTTTCCCTTATCAATACAAATCTCACTTGTTCTGGTTGTTTCATTACATGCGTGCATATTGTTAGTTTTGAATAAAGGGTTGTCTAAAATATGTCCAGCTACTCCTATTTATTTCTGTGCTGTAGGAATCTACCCCGATTCTTTCTATATATTCTTTCTGCCTCTGGCACCAACATTTTCTGTTAAAGAGGTAAAGCCTAGGAACTAACAGACTTCTTTAACTGAGGTATGCGAGTATACCTGTAGTTCTTGGAGAAAGCATAAAGGCCTCACCCTGCTTAACCAAGTTGAGAAGGAAGAGGTCACTGGGGTGGAGCAGCTGACCTTTGTTTCACCCAGGCACCAACCTTCCTTCCCTTCTTCCTCCCTGAATCAACAAAGGCACTTATTGATGGATGGATGGCTAATACACCCTGCCCAATAATAAATAAACATGGATCCCGCTACAAATGGCAAGGCTGTTCAATACAAGCTGGGGGTGCAGATGGGAAGAAGAGATTCCTAACTGAGCCCTTAAGACACTGTGGTGCTTGCTGGCCACATATCCCATTTTTCATCATCAGTATGATTAGCCTCATTGAACTCAATGAGATTCGCTTGGGTAGACACCTACAGGACTGCATCACTAGCCAATCTACAGCCAAAGAGTGGGATGAACTTTTGGGGTAGTTGGAGGGCACAGATTAGAAACCAAGAGGGTGCTGATTGTATATCATGGTTGTGTCCCTAGAGCATAGCATGACTGCTGTGTGTGAGGGATCTAATCCCCTCCCTGACGGCCATCCCCTCTTCCTTGTGTTTCTGTCTTTTTAGAACAGAAGCCTGAGAGCAGGGCAATGTCAAATTAACAATTTGTAAGCCACTCTGGGAGCCTCTGTGGCTGAAGGGAAGGGTGTAAATGCTCTAAAAGTAAACCAACAAATAAATAAAAGCAGAGTCAGTGTGATGTCCAGGTTAGACAGCTGGACAGGTATTTGGGAGATTTACGGTAGCTTCAAGTCCTCCTTGTTCTTGTTGTGTGCCTTCAAGTTGTATCCAACTTACAGCAACCCTAAGGTGAACCTATCATGGAGTTTTCTTGGCAAGATTTGTTCAGAGGCGATTCGCTTTCTTCTGAGGCTGAGAGAGTAGGACTTGCCCAAAGTCACCCAGGGGGTTTTCTATGGCTGAGTGAGGATTCAAACCCCAGTCTCCCAAGTCACAGTCCAACACTCAAACCACTACACCATGCTGTCTCTCCAGTTCTCACTGAGCCATGAAACTCACCAGGTGAGCCTGGATGAGCCACTGTCTCTCACCCTGGCCTACTTCACAGGGTCACAGTGTGGGGGGGAAGGGAAGATGAGGAAACCCAGGTACTCTAATTGAGATAATTGGAGCAAAGGTGGAATATAAAGCTATCAAACCGGTTAATCAAATCATTGTCCTGCTGCTCAGTTAACTCAGTAGGTCCACTTTCCCCAGTCTGGTGCCCCCCAGATGTGTTGGCGTGCTACACTTACCCCTCTAGTACAGAATTGCATTCATATACATATAGTTGGAGCAAGGGGAAAGCAGCACTTTAACTCCAGGGCTCCCCTCTAGAGAAAAGGTGGGCAATCTGTGTCCCTCCAGATTTTGCTGGACTTCAGTTTCCACAATCTCTCACCCACTGGCTAGGGATGATGGGAGCTGCAACCCAGCAACATCTGGAACACTGTAAGTTGTCCTCAGCTGCTGTAGAACAGTCAAGAAAGCCAACTTTGGCTCTGCATTGCATAATAGCCGAAAACAGAAACCACACCTCCATAGATTCATCATCTTTTTGTTGTTCCTAAATAAATCCTTTTTCCTGCTAAAGAAAGAATGGCTTGGCATTAGTGTCGAAATCTGATGAGTCAAAGAATAGAGTCCTGTTTCAAATGTTCCTGCGTATGACACTTGGGCTGATGACTAATAGCATCATCTGCCAATTTCTGGGCAAGGAATCCCAGTGGGAATGAACATGAGTCATGAGCAGACTTTGGGAAAGTTAGTCCATTGACCATGCTACCTGGAGGTTGTAGTTAAAAACAAAAACACACACACACACACACACACACACACCAAACCCTAAGTTTTCCAACATTGGGACTCAAGGATAGGAACAGTCCCTCTTTGGAATCCCTTCTGCTTGAGGTCTCTTGTGACGGGAGTAATTTGGTGCCACAACTTCTGCATTTAAGTCATGACCAATTTGATGGAAAGCATGGCTCTGTGGGAACATGATGGCAGAATCTTCTCCCTGTGTGGTCCTGACTCGTCTGAGCCTGTTGCTCATGGAGATCCATTTGTGCCAAATTCTGCAGTTGTTCTAAAAATGTGTCAAGTCCACTAACTGGCAGCTAATTCTTTTTTCTTTTCAAAAGAGGGCCATAGCTTGACTCAGGCAAACAAACAAACTAGCAGAGCCAACACAGCCCTGGACTCACTTTCACATGGGCTCAGCACATCCACCAAGGGCTCTTTATAACCCCTTCCTGTTCAGGGGCAACACAGGAAGCCCTTGCAATGAGCCATCCCTAAGCCTATCTTGTATACTACTGCTGCTGTTGTTGTGTGCCTTCAAGCAGTTTCTGACTTATGGTGACCCAAAGGCTGACCTATCATGGGGGGCATCCATACTAGAGAAATAATCCAGGTTGAAACTGGATTATTTGTGTCGTGTGGATTCCTCCATGGGCTTTTCTTGGCAAGATTTTCTTCAGAGTGGGTTAGTCATTGCCTTCCTCTGAGGCTAAGAAAATAGGACTTCCACAAGGTGGCTGAGCAGGGATTCAATCCCTGGTCTCCATGAGTCCTAGTGCAACACTCAAATCACAGCAACACATTAGCTCTCTCCCAATCATAAGGCAATGTATTTGGGCTGTTCATGGTGGACAATTTAGGTCCATCAACTTTACATTTTAACAGTCACTTTAACTGCAATTTACCCTTATTCTGTTCCTATAAAGGACCACTTCCCACATGCAGGATCAGTTGTATGGTAGAGTCATAGCTCACAGAATTGAAAAATCAGCATTTTTTTTATTAGCAGGGATGAAGACACCATCTACTACCCCAACTCAAGCTTCTCTGCCCCCTCACCCATTGGGTTTCCATGGACAAGAGAGAATTTGAACCCTGACCTCCAGAATCCTAGCCCAATAATCAAACCTCCACACCAGATTGGCTCTGTCTTGCATACATACATTTTGATCATGGCAACCTTTAGCCTTTTCTATTTCATGGTCAGTTTGGCCACTGTTTACCCTCTTCTCTGTTTTTGCCACCAGAGGAAAACACTCAAAAAATTTGCAAAAGGGGGCTCTGTACAGCCCATGAAAACTTCGGCCACAATAAATCCAAGAATCTACTCTCAATACAGCAACAGACTTGCTGCAGCTTTCTTTTTTTGTGCTTTTGCTCTGGTGCCTTTTAAAAAAGAGCTTGGAACTCAGACAATGACCAAGACCCTACACTGCTTCAGTGTAGCGCAAATATCCGCCAGCCAAGTTACATCAAGCTTGCATTATCCAACTCCTATACAGTACTGAATACCAGCATTGTACCACATATGTGGAACAGCGGTCAATGTGTCTGACTGACAACCTGTTTCACAACTGCAATGTGCAATGCTCAGAGGTGGTGTACTTTAACCCAATACATCTTGCACAATAGTCCCACATACACAATTCTGCTTATGCTGTCATAAGCTGGATAACTGTTGCATGTTGTACAAACAAAAAAATCACTCTTGTATACATAGTGCAACCTACACCTCTAAAAGTCTCTAACAGGATGCCAGCCATTAAGTGGGTGAAACTTTTCCTTGCTTTATTAATTAAAATTGTAAGAGCTGGAAGGGATCTCAAGGGTTATGTACTCCAACCCCCCTGACAGTGCAAGAAACCATACTAAAGCATTCCATCTAACATTTGTTCCAAAACCTCCAAAGGAGAGTCCACCATCTTCCCAGATTAGCTAACAAACATTGGAAACTGCTTAATGCAGTGTAGATGTGCAAACTGCTATTGCTTAAAACAATTTGTAAGCTGCTCTGATAGCCTTGTGGCTGAAAAGCGGGGTATAAATAAAAATAAATAAATAAAATTAAGTACAGTTGGATCCCTGTATCTGTGAAACCAATATCTGCAGTTTGTTATCAATGGGACACTAAAAGAGGAACACATACCATAGAGTCTTCCTAGAAAATGCCTAGAGAGGCAGCCTCTCTAAAACATTTTTAGGTCCTCCAATGCAACTCTATGGTATTTCAAACTGGAAGCCCCATTACTTTCAATGGTGTTTGCTGTTATCTGCAGTTTCCATGGTAAGTCCAGGAACCAAGCCCCCACAGATACAGGGGGGGGGGGGTCTGGCTGTACAGTACTGTAATTCTACTGCTGAATAGCTCTTACCATTAAGAAGTTCTTCCTTATGTTTAATTGGAATCTACTTTCTTGAAATTTGAATCCATTTGTCTGGATCTTATCCTCTGGATCAACAGAAAACAAGCTCACTCCATCTTCCACATGGAAGCCTTTCAAATATTTAAATGTGGGTATTTTATCACCTCTCAATCTTCTTTTCTCCAAGCTAAAGACACACAAATCCCTCAACCTTCCCTCATAGGGCTTGGTTTCTTAGACCATTTATAGTATTAGTTCCATGTACTTTTCTCCAATGAGCTCAAGCTGAAATGCTTTCCCATTATGCTCAGTGAGAGTGCTTAATATGAATTCAGAGTTGCATTAAGATGCTCAACCCCAGTTATACCTGTCACTTTTCCGTGAATGAAGCTGACTCATATTTGACTTTTTAACCTCTTTGCTGTTTCACCACTCCCACTTACAGGAGCATTTCATAGTTTCATTACAGTTGTCCCTCCACATTCACGGATTTGGCATTCATGGATTTAAGTATTAATGGCTTGAAAATATTCTTTAAAAAATAATACTGTAATCCAAAAAGCAAACCTTGATTTTGTTATCTCATATAAGGGACACCATTTTGCTATGCCATTGCATATAATGGGACTTGAGTATTCATGGATTTGGGTATTCACGGGGCGTCCTGGAACCAAACTCCAGCAAATGTGAAAGGACAACTGTATTTCTTAATGAACTACCAAGCTTAGGCCATCACCACTCAACAAACTGCAGTGTAGATGTGTAAATAGCAGTGTAGATGTGTAAATAGCTATTGCTTAAAACAATTTGTAAGCCGCTCTGATAGCCTTGTGGCTGAAGTGCAGGGTATAAATAATTAAAAATAAATAAAATAAAATAAATACCCCATGCTAAGTCAAGCACTCCTGATTAGAACAGGGATGAGCAACTGTGGACTTCCGGACGATGATGATTAAATTATTTCTCTGTGTGCATGTGTGTGCCTTCAAATTGTCTCTTGATTTATGGTGACCCCACAAATTTCATAGGATTTTCTTAGACAAAGAATACTCAGAGATGCTTTTGCCAGTTCCTTCCTCTGAAATATAGCCTACAGCACCTGGCATTAATTGGCAGTCTCCAACCCAAGTACTAACTGGGGCTGGCCCTGCTTAGCTTCTAAGATCAGATGGCATTTGGTGCCTTCAAGGTATTACCTTGCTCTATATTGAAAAGATCTTGGGGCAGGTTACAAACAACATTAACACAACAGGTTAAGTAGCTTAAAACAATAAAATTTAAACATAATAATGAGTTAAAGCAGATTTAAAAGGTAAAAAAGTTTTAAAAACTATGTACGTAAGGATTTGAGATGGATTAATGAGGCCCAGAGGCCTTGCTGAACTGCCAAGTTTTTTTCACTTGGCATCTCAATGAAATGAGTGTTGGTGCCAACTAGGCACTGCACTCTAACTCCCATCACCCCTAGCCAGCACAGCAGTGGTGTAGGATGCTTGGAGTTGCTCTCCAACAACCAACATGATCCCCATCCCTAGCTCTGAGACTCTCCTACACACAGAAAAAAATATTAACATATTTCTTTCCTTTAAATCAAACATTTATCTGGGCCGTTCACCCATCTTTCTGCTATATTTACAAGTTTGCTTGCAGTACAAAATGGAGCAAGCTATGTATGCCACTTTAACCTCTATGGCAGAAAGATGGGCTATAACAATAATAATCCCTACAATTGTAGAGGCATCCACACTACTCAATTATAGTGCCTTCACACCACTTTAACTGTCATGGCTTTGCCCTATGGAATCCTGGGATTTGTAGTTTGGGGTGGTATTTAGAAATGGGTCAGCGAGCTTTAGTGGAGTGTGCCAGGGAATTTTATAAATAAATAAATAAATAAATAAATATATAAATAAATTTTATTATTATTATTATTATTTAAGTACCTCACCAAAGTCCAAAGTCCAGCAGTCTATGGAACACAGCCAGCCACAGATAAAGTGGTATCGAACAGCCATAATTGTGTAGTGTGGATACCTATTACAATATATGTATAACTATTTGCTGTTTATTATCCCCTTTCAAAGTTCACAAAATCAGACCACACACACACACACACACACACAAAAGGACGACTCAGAAGTCCTACACTGTTATCCTTCATCTTGAAAAAGTTACTTTTGGGACCATGCTTGTTACAAGGTTTTGGGAATTGTAATCCAAACAACAACTTTCCCAACTCTGCCCTCCCTCCCATATCGCTTCTCCCCACCCCCACAAGGCAAACACAATTTTTGAAATGGCATAATATTAGTTAATATTTCAATACCCATGGGAAGGAGGAAAGCAGAAAGTTATGGCCCCAACATTTGAAAGATGGGCCAAGTGGGGGAAAGAGAAACCTGTATTTAAGAAAAAAAATATGTTGGTGTTAAGCAGTATTAGGGGTAGCTTGTAGGTCCAACTTCACAGCAGTTGTGGCAACTCCACACTACACAAATAATGCAGTTTGAGAGGAGATTATTTGCCATGACTCCTTCCTATGGAATCCTGGGATTTGTAGCTTGATGACCTTGTAAAATTACAAATCCTAGGATTCCATAGGCAAGGGCCAGGGCCAGTTTAAGGCACCAGCCAGCATCCTCAGGGGGCCCCATCATTGTGGGGGGGGGGCGTCCTAACCCTCCTCCTGCAAAAACATTATTAGTAATAATCTGAATATCCTGTACTGTGAATAGCTTAGGTGGAGTTAGGTGACACTGACCTGAGATAAACATATGGGGTTTAAGCATTGCAGGCCCCCCCAAATTCCTTAAACCGGTCCTGGCCATGGCAAATAATCCAGTTTCAAACTGCATTGTTTGTGTAGTGCGGATGCTGCACCCTTAAGCCCTGTAAAAAAGGACGCTGCCCCGGAGGCCCTCCAATTTCTTTCTTCCCTCCCTCCCTGGGATTTTGCAGGGCGGAGATCGCGGCAGAGCCAAGAGAAATACCTCCTCGTGACTTTCCTGGTTCTTCGCCCAAGCAGCCCAGCAGTGGCTTCTCCTCCACCACCACCACCCCCGATGCGCGGGATCCGCCCGTCGCTTTTACACTTGGGATCCGACCTTTTTTCTGCAGTTCATGCAAGTCCACAGATCGCGCCCACTCCGGCTCCAGCAAGGCTGGGAAGTACGGGGGGCAGTAGCGCTTCAAGTCTGTTCACACGTGCATGGAGTTAATAAACTCGGATGGACTCCACGGGGCGGATTTCGGAGCAGATCGGTCCTAGGATCGCGCGGTATAAAAAAGAGAAGAAATCCTCGCCTGGACAAGCTGAAGCGGGGGCGGCGAAGTCTCTCTGGAACGTTCAGACACCCCAACGTTCCATTCCTCCAGTCCCTAGGAAGTCTCTTTGGAACGTTCACAGACCTCAACGTTCCATTCCTCCAGTCCCCGGGAAATCTCTCTGGAACGTTCAGACACCCCAACATTCCATTCCTCCTCTCCAGTCCCCCGGGCCAGCCAATCAGCGCGCCGCCGCCAGAGCAGGACCGTCCGGTTCTTGGAACGCTCAACCTCAGCTTTCTATGTCAGCCACGCCCCCGAAAGGATAGGCGCCCAATCACCAGGCGCGAGGCGGGGCTGCTGAGTTTTTATTGGGCGGGTAAGGGGGAAAAAAACCCCCAAAACCAGACATACAAGAAATGAACAATGGTGAATAAAAGCGAATTGGTGGCTGGTAGGGACTCGTGCTGGGGAGGAATTTTTTATAGGATTAGGATTTTTTTTTTTTATTAGAATAAGACCATTCTACTGAAAAATACAAAAGGCCGCAACAATAGCGCAAAAAATAAAAACTATCTATCCTAACACGAATACTTTTTACATTATAATAATTATTTTTTTTTTCTAATGAGGATTATATTTACACATCACAAGTATACATATTTGGAAAAGAAAACATTAATAAAAGATTAATAAAAATAATAATACAAAATAAAACAAAAATACAACAATAATCCCCCCCCTCTCTCTCTGGCTTTTCTTCGCAGAGGAAGATTCAGGAAGGACTCATCCCGCGATTTCTGCAAGCTGATGACTGAAAAGGCCAATCCGAGACAATAATAATAATAATACTGTTGATGTGAAAATTTTCTGGAAATTTTGAAGCCATGGAAAAAAGCCTGGGTTTTTTTAACAGAAAAAGTGGAAACTTTCAGAAAAGTTGAAAAAATGCAACATTAGCACTTTTTAAAAATTTAGGGACATAAAATATGCACAATTTGATTTGGCATAAAATGATCACAATTGGTATATTAAAGATTTTATTGTCTTAAAGATTTTGTTCATCATGCTAAAATAAAACATTCCATAATTGATTTTCTTCCTTTTTTCAATTTTTTTTAGAAAAAAAAAGGCTTCAAGAAAAAAAAAATTCCTGAATTTTTCCAGGTCCCCCCCTCCCGCCCAGGCCTTCATTCACATCTCTGGTTGAGTGAGACTTTAAAAATCCCCCCCAACCAATTGTAGTAGTTTTCAGACAGCTGTTTGAGCTTGTTTCATCATAAAATGGAAAAAGGAGGTGGATATTGAGAATATGTGGAATAGAATAATAATAAATAATAATAACATTTATTTCTATCCTGCCCCTCTGCAATGCAATTGGAATATGCATATATGCAATAGAATATGCAGAGAAGCAAAGGGAGAGTAGAGGATGTACAGTAGGGTGACCAATATTCGGCTGTGAATTTAAGGGAGATTTAGTCATGACAAATTTTGCATATTTTTGGTGGTGTGGCATCACTCCAGCAAATGTTCAGTGGTATAGGATGACATCTTTCATGGCCAGGCCATATTTTTTAATATTTTGATTGGCTTTGTCTCTCTCTCTCTCTCTCTCTGGCTTTTCTTCGCAAACGAAGATTCAGGAAGGACTCATCCCGCGCTTACTACAAGCGCGCTGATGACTAAAAAGGCCAATCCGAGATAGACAAGTCCGGTTGCAAAAAGCACAGCAGAAGGTCTCCTTGGGTGATGTTGACGGGTTGTGATTCTTTCTGCGTTGTCGTTTCTCTTCAAGACTTGTTCGGCGTGAGTTCTCAAATAAGGCTGCAGCATTGTGGATAGTGCGTCTCCATGCCTCCCGATGTGAGGCCAGGGCGGACCACTGTTGGTGATCAATTTGGCCAAGCCTGAGATGTTGTTACAGGGAGTCTTTGTATCGCTTTTTTGGAGCGCCTCTCTTACGCTGACCCATGGCGAGTTCACCGTAGAGTAGTATTTTTGGGAGGCGATGGTCCTCCATCCTAGAAATGTGTGTTTGTATGTATGCACTATCCAGGGAACTTAAACAGCAACAAGAACACCAACAAAAACTGTTCTGAAAAAAATCCCAAGAACCACTACTAACTTTAAAGAAAACTGAAAGAACTGTTCCAGATATCTTATCAAAACAGACACACAAAAACACACACTCACCCCAACACAAATAAAAAACCTTCTTTTAAATATGGAGATGCAAAAAGCACACACATACCCCATTCCCCCATCTTACAGGGACATGCAAACATACACTTCCCTTTCTCACATGCACACTGATGCAACAACACATACATACCTCTCTTTCCCTTTCCCTCCCTTACATACAGTCACACACACACACACACTCCCCCCCTGACATGAATGCACCTCAAGCTGGCAGGAGTTTTCTGGCTTGCTTTTTGATGACCCTCCCCAATGCATCCAGCCTTCATGGGTTCCCTTTGTGCGCCAACTTACTTGCCCTTGACATCTGAATGTCAGACCTTCTTATATGGGAGAAATAGGAGGTCAATAAGGGAGCCAGGAGGATAAAAAAATAAAAAATAAAATAGCTTGGATAAGGGAGATCCTGGGAAATAAGGGAGAGTTGGTCAGCCTAATGCACAGCAAGGCTGGCCAATGTGTGTACCCCTCAGATTTTGGAGTGCAGCTTCCATTATTAGCCCTGGCCAACATGGTTAGAGGGATGCTGAGAATGAAAGTCCAACACAACTTGAAGGGATACAACAACAAGAGGCCAAACCTATAGGCCCAGAAGAGCCACTGTAGTGTTGCAGAGAGACAAAGAGAGGGAGGGAACATGGGTTCAGAACAGCAATGATTTGGTGGTTTGGTGGGACAACTGTATTTCTTAAACAGAAAATTTGGTACCAGAGGCAAGAACAACATAGAATATGGATAGGGTCCCGTCTACATGGTAAAAAAAATATGTGCACCGTTCAGAAGATTGCTCTTTTGTACACACAGCCATTCGGATTCATACGTGTCATTCAGAAGGGGACTAGCGAATCCCCCGTAAACTACGTGGATTCAGCATTCGGGAGGATTAGCGGATCTCGGCATAAAATACGTACAGCCGTTCGAATGGCTGATGGTCTGTACGTCCTGTTCGTACACATACGAACAGGCAGTGTAATCTGATTGGCTGGTCAAGTAGAGGGGGCGGGGCTAACAAGGAGGGGAATTGGGAGCGGCCGCCATGTTGGATTCCTGGCTAAGCGAGAGTCCGGTAAGTCTGTGAATTTTATATATATTTATTTTTATTTTACTTTGTAAATAGGGAAAACCGAATGTTTGCAAAGCAGGCACTTTTTTAAATTAAAAAAAAAGTGGTGGGAAATTTAAAACTGCCGCTTGGCTTGCTCGCTCCAACCAGCTGGGGAAGGGGACTCATACGGAGTTTACGGGGGTAAAAATTCGTGTAGGCGGATTGTATGCATACGAACGGCTGCCTATTCGTATTTTTTACCCCCCAAAACGGATTTTTTTTTTAATCGTATAGATTCAGCCTAGGTTTCTGAATCACACACAAAAACCCAAGGTGTCTCTGAAGACTTTTTAATTCAATGCTAACAATATGCACATGTGAAATGAAACAACCAGCTCAGACAAAGCCTTGCATAAGTAAATAAAAATACTTTGAACTTTTTGGAAATCACTTGAAGCCTTCTTCTAAAAGGTATCTAGCCTCCACTTTTCTTAAGATTTCCACTTTGGTGACCAAATTTATATACCTGTGCTTACACACACTGGGGGTAGCGGATGAGGCAGGCTTATCTGCATTTTCCCTTTACAGTTGTCCCTCCGTATCCACGGATTTGGTATCCACAGATTTAAGTATTCATGGCTTGAAAATATTCTTTAAAAAATAATAATCCAAAAAGCAAATCTTGATTTTGCCATCTTATATAAGGGACACCATTTTGCTATGCCATTGCATAGAATGGGATTTGAGTATTCACAGATTATGGTATCCACGGGGGTTCCTGGAATCAAACCCAAGTGAATATGAAGGGACAACTTTACTTGTTTTAAACTGGCAGCACTTTTTCCCCCTGTCAGCACTTATTTTAAGGCTTAACTTTCTGTTTATCTCTTCAGCCACAAGAATTCCTTACTGTACCCAAGCAATTACCTCAAGAATTACTTGTGCTTTTCTTTCCACCACACACCTGTACTATCCACATACAAAGACTTATATTTGGTTCTTCCTAACCAAATATATTCACAGAAATTCCTCTCTGGCCACTGGATCTTTTTCTCCCAGCACTAGATCTCTCCTAGATCTTTCCTTACTGGTTCTCTCTTAGATCCCCAATACCAGATTCATTAAGGATTTAATATTGGATTCTCAGTCCTTCTTCACTGGATCTTTCGAATCCCGACGCTGCCACCAAAGCAGTGATGTCCAGGCGCGCCAGCCGAAATTATGTCACCATTCAGCCTGGCCGCCTCGTCACTTTTGCTGCAACACAGGGGATTTTACCTCCCACTGCTACCACAGAATGAATAATTAGATGAATAGTACTTGTACTGTACTTGGGTATAGGTGTTTATAGGTTTTGTGGACCAATTAAATGTCAGTAAGAGAAAATAACTTATGAATAGACCGATTGTAATAAACAAACATAAAGAATGATTTATTGTTGAATAAAAATAACACAACTGCCTTGAAGATTTATTCTCACTGCACATTAATCCTCTCCAGCTTCCCTCAAAGCCATACACCCTTTTCCAGACTCTCCTTAACACATTATATCCCTTAGCTGTCCACTCCCTTCTCCAACTGTCATTCTCCCTAAATTGTCCTTCTCTCAACTGTCATTCAGACTTAAAACATCCAGAATGGTTTCCCCCAAAGCTTCCTGAAAAATGCGCGTAGACGTGCATTTTTGAATGTGTGGCTGAATTCACATCACTGTGCATGTTCACTCAATTGCTGTTTATGAATGCATACGCCCGCTCAATTCAAATGAATGCCAATGGGTGCAAATAGGCATGGAAATGCTGGAGACAAATTAATTTTCCAGCAAATGGGCAAAAATGTGCACCCACTCACAGTAAATCGTTGCATCTACATGAGCCCATAGACTTGGGGCCTAGATAAACGTGAAAACTGGGGAGAAATTAATAAAATGAAATTCAACGGACGAATACAAAATTCTACATTTAGGCCACAAAAACCAAATACAGCGGTATAAGATGAGGGATAAATCGCTCAGCAGTACTACATCCAAAAAGGACATTGGGATTATTGTTGATCATAAACTGAACATGAGCCAGCAGTGTGACACTGCAGCAAAGAAGATGAGTGCTATTTTAACCTGCATTAATACAAGCACCCTCTCCATTGACGCCTCCTTGTCGTGGGAGAGAGGCTTGCGTACCCTAATGACGTTTTGAGCTATGCTGGCGGTGGCATAATAGCCACCGGTAGGGTCTCCCATGCCAGACAGGTCAAAACCGAAGGGTCTGACAAAGAGCGTCAAAGGGCAGGATGGGCTCTCTAGCCTTATGGCAACCGTCCTAGGAGAAGGAAAACTCTAATCCCAAACCCGGCAGATGGTGCTCGTCCAACCCTGTAAGGTCAACCATCTAAGAGAAGGAAACTCTAATCAAACCTACGGCCCGAGGACCTCGCTGCCACGTCCATGCTTGCAAGGCCACGGCAGATGAATCTCTGGTTTAAAGGGTGAGGCCAGTTCTGTGCACGCTGCGCTCCACCAGAAAAATCCATTGCACAGGCTCGAAGGACAAATCCATTTCCAAAACCTGAATCTTCGTTTGCGAAGAAAAGCCAGAGAGAGGGAATACAAGCACAGTTTTCAAGTTGAGGGAAGTAATAATCTCACTATATTCTGCGCTGGTCTAGCCTCATATAGAGTCCTGCGTTCAGTTCTGTCCACCTCGTTTTAAGGATACAGACAAGTTGGAACAGATTCAGAGAAGGGCAACAAGGATGATAAGGGGTATGGGAAACAAAACATGAAAGGCTGAAGGACCTGGACTTGCTCAGCTTGCTAAAGAGAAAACACGGTGGTGGTGACATGATCACACTCTTCAAATACCTCAAGGGATGCCACAGGAGGGTGCAGAGTTTTGTTCTCTGTTGCCCCCGTGAGTAGGATCAGGTCTCATGGTTTGAAGTTGCAGGAGAGTAGGTTTAACTTGAACACTGGAAGGAACATCTTGACAGTAAGGACTCAGCTAGACAGGAGAATTAATTGCGGAAAATGGCGCATTACTTCACCATTGCAGCGGTGTTCATTTGTCCCCATGAATCATTCAAAAGATCGCTGGCATGGAAAGCTATCTGAGTTTGCAGTTCACACAGAGCATGCCCGTGAGAAAAGCAGGCACCTTTTTAAATAAATAAAAAAAAGCGGCGGGAGATTTAAAACCGCCGCTTGGCCTGCTCGCTCCAGCCAGCTGGGGAAGGGGGGTCATGCGGAGTTTGGGGGGGTAAAAAATCATGTAGGCGGATCGTATGCATACGAATGACTGCCTATTTGTATTTTTACCCCCAAACGGATTTTTTTATAATTGTATAGACGCACCTGGAGTCTCCTTCTCTGGATGTCTTTCAAACAAGGTTGGACAGCTACCTGTTGGGGGTGCTTTAGCTGGAGATCCTGCACTGAACAGGGGGT
Organism: Gambelia wislizenii; assembly: GCA_030847615.1. Lineage (NCBI taxonomy): Eukaryota > Metazoa > Chordata > Lepidosauria > Squamata > Crotaphytidae > Gambelia > Gambelia wislizenii. The sequence continues at coordinate 15,735,084 of JAUMIR010000008.1, read as the reverse complement.
TGGACTCTATGGCCCATGAGCCCCTTCCACCTCTATGGTACTATGACTATATAGGAGAAGAAGAGAAGACTCTTTCTTTCTTTCTTTCTTTCTTTCTTTCTTTCTTTCTTTCTTTCGCACTGTCTCAGAATGAAAAAGAAACTCACTTAAGGCTCTGGGAACTGCCAGAAAATAGTCTGTGACAACAGAAATAAAACCTGAGAATTACAGCAACTAATACCACAGCCTTCAGCAACTTCCTGACACAGTTTCTCCATCCAAAGCAGCCCATAGACAAGAAAATTGTAATTCTGAGATGAACAGGGCAGATAGCTCTATGGATCTCAAACAATACCAATCTTTGTTGATGTAATTAACTGCTGTCAAATCCGCTTTGAGTTATGGTGACCCTACGAAGGAGACATCCAAGCCCCCCTGTTATTAATAGCCCTGCTAAGAACGCTATATTTTTCATTAGGGCCAAATGGCTTAACAGTGGAAGTAGTGAGTGACTAAGCCTTTGAATATAACAAAACTCTTCTTCAGGTCCCAATTTTTGCCAAAGGGTGTGATATTAAAGTTTCCACAAAAAGGAGAAACTCAAAACTAAATGTATGTTGTAAATAAAATGCTGTATTCAATGAAAATAAGTTTTTTTTAATTATTACATATCAAAAATATACATAATCATGATGTATAACAACGAATTCTCATGAAATTATGACCGATAAATAAGTCTACAAATTATAATAGTCCCATCTGAATGAGTAAGTATATCCACAATGTATGATATTTCCAATTTGATAAATATCAGACTGACTGCTCAATGAAACGTCCAAGGTGCCAGACAAGATAATATAAATAATCCAAATGTGATAATCCTTTTCTTATTCTCCTGATGAGAATACAGATGATATCTTGTCAAAATACACAAGTAAATTACATCCAGTTACAGTACGGATTGGACCAGTAGATTCTAGATCCGTTTCAACAGACTTCTTCTTCAGCAGTAATTCTGGATTACTAACAGGTTGACATACTGTTAGACATATATGAGAAAATTATAATTATGTAGCTGTGATATTAAAGTTTGTCTTAAGATGGGGTCCAGAAAGTATTCTATAGATAAGTCGTTCAGTCAGTGGTTACCAGTCATTCCTGCTACATAATACTGAAGATGCCATGTCTTTGAAAACTAGTTCCTGGGGAAATCAAGCAGGAGAGAACTATTGCTCTCATGTCCATGCTTGTGGGCTTCCCAGGAAGCATCCGATTGGCGAAACATGGGCAACAGGTTGCTAGACAAAATACGGCTTTAGTACAACCTAGCAAGACTGTTATATTCTTAATCATTCACATTTTTATTCAGACATGCATTCCACAGTATTCTGTAGGAAATGACCTCATTCCACAGTATTCTGTGGGAAATAACCTTATTTATTTGTTTGTTTATTTATTTAATTTATATTCTGTCTTTCTCCCCGATTTACATTAGACCAGGGGCCTCTTCACACTACACAATTATAGTGCTTATTCCACTTTAACTGTCATGGCTCTACCCTTTGGAATCCTGGGGTTTATAGTTTGGTGAAGCACTGGAACTCTCTGGGGGAGGATTCTAAAAGCCCCTTCCCTGAACTGCCAATCCCAGGATTGCATAGGATGGGACCATGGCAATTAAAGTGGAATAACTGTACTATAATGGGCCCCAGGAGCTGGGATTGTGCAGCTGTCCAGCAGTTGTTGAACTATTGCTCCCAGCAGCCTTAGCTAGTATAGCCAATTATAAGGAATGTTGGGAGCTGCAGTTCAACAAATTATGCAGAGCCTCACAACTCCTACCTGTGCGTTAGAACATACTAGATGTGTTGTACCAACAGTTACTGGGATGGGGAAGCAATGCCAATTTTCTCATCTAAAATATATAACTTTCAACTCTGCCTCTAAAGTTAATTAGAACACACGAGGTGCTTTGTAAGGCAGAGAAAAACATGTAGAAGTCTTTATATTTGCAAAACTGAAGACAAATTCAATGCTCCAACATTTTTGTGTGCTAATTAGGTTGCTTGGCCGAGCAGTCCTATACATGTCTATTCAGAAGTAAGCTCCACAGCATTCAATGTGACTTAATTACCTGTTCATTTATTAAAATACTATCTTGCCCTGTACCAAAAAATCTCAGGCCAGGGTATAAATAACAAAAGCCTCTACCCTATATCAGAACTTTACAACTTGGGTCATGTTTCAAAAACTTTGTGAAGAACTGAGTTTTACTTGCATTTCCAGGTTTTCAAAACAGCAATAAGGGACAGTCGAAATTCATTACATGCAAGGTCAACAGTCAGGAAATAGCTATTAGTTTGTGTTCTCCCTAAATATCACATGAAAGTATTGATTTTAGTTAACTTAGCCATGCATTTCTTTGTAAAATTAACATATTGTCCACATTCATACATTATATGAAGTACACATTTCTCCCACATCCCAAAATACAGGATATTTATTTATTTATTTATTTATTTGCATCTTCTTCAGTCTATGTAAAAGGAAAAAGCTTTCCAACTTTCAAATAAGGGACATCTCTTCTAATAAGGGACACCTGTCAGCCCTATAAGGAACAAGCTTTTCAGCCTTAAAATAAGGGGCATCCCTCATAATAAGAGAGACCTGGCAACCCTATTTGGCACCAAAATGAGGCCAGAGTTGGCACCGATCAGGCTGCCAAGGAAGGGCAATCCATGACTGAGGTGCCGTGGCAGAGAAGACCCTCTTTCTGTCTTCAACATAATGTACTGCTCCCACTGGTCAGTAACAAAGGAGGGGGCCTTCTGGCCGATCTCAATTTCTTGGGTAGGTATACAGGTCACCCACCCAATCTGTATCCTTGGAACCAATACCTGCAGTTTCAGTTATCCGTAGCTGAAAAAATGGGAACACATGCCATAGAGTTGTGCTGGAAAATGCCTAGAGAGGTGACCTCTCTAGGATTTGCTAGGTCCTCCAACACAACTCTATGTTTTGGAAACCTTTATTTTAATAGGGTTTGCTATTATCCATGGTTTCATTTATAAATGGTAAGTCCAGGAATGTTTCCCCGATGGATATGAGGGATGATCTGTACATATTTATTCCAAGTTCCAGTCATGCAATAGAGTGGAAGTGAACTAGTCTGGAAGAGTGGGACTGTTTTTTTCAACCACCAACCCCTCTGCCCCCACATACAGGGTGATTTTTTTAGGGGGGGGGTATATGGCCATGCCTCTGATGTCACTGGCTCCCTGGCTAAAATGGCTAGGGATAAGGCCTTGCTCCCCGGTTGCCTTCTCTACGTAGGGAAAATGAGAGGGAAGCAAAGCTAGGTGGCCTCTATTGGTACTTTGAACGTAATCTCAGTTCCTAAAATCCTCAGAATTCTTGAAAGGAAGCCATGGCTATTAAAGTGGTAAAACTGTGCTTCAAGTTTTATTTATAGATATGCCTCCACATAATGAAATGCAACATTTTAAATGCAATCACTTCTGACACCGAAAAGGTATACTAGTGTCAAGTGTTTGCAGAACTATTTAGCAGGCAAAATCTAAAAAGCTGGCCTACTCCATTGCCAGCCAAAGACACCACGATCATACTACCTATTTCATGTATTTCATTAGTACCTAGAATTTTTTCAATTCGTCTTTAAAAGGTAAGCACTTGACACTGTTGCGGTGTTAAAATCAGGTTTCAAATCTGCAAGTTCAGAACCAATATTCTACACTGTTTCATTTTCTACAGTGTTCCTTTTGATCAGTTGACTTACCTGTGCCTAGAAATGGAAGTGATTGTGCATTTTCTCACTTTGTCTTTACCAGAGGAGAAAAACCTGTGCGTGTCCCTGTTTTGAATTCTCATTCTTCACTCGCTCCCTTTTATTTAAAGAGCAATCTTATATTCTGTGTGTGTTCTTTTATTATACAAGGGAAATCGTGATGAATGATTAGGTATTTCAAACACTAAAACTTAGGTAGATTAGCTACTTCAAATATTAGAACTGAAAAAATATTGCAGAGGACAAGTGTATGATAATAATCAGTTAATTTAAAAAGTTGTAAATGTGTTCACCGTGATAGACAGAGTCTTCAAAGAGGTACATAAAAGAACCACACTGAATATAAAACTTAGGGCAGCTTCAGGCCTAACATTAAGAGGTTGTCAAGACTTGAGCCTGTGGTATAGAAAACTGTCTTGTACTATAGAATCATAGAATTGTAGAGTTGGAAGAGACCACGAGGGCCATCCAGTCCAACCCCCTGCCATGCAGGAAATCTTGATCAAAGCATCCCCGACAGATGGCAATCCAGCCTCTGTTTAAAGACCTCCAAGGAAGGAGACCCCACCACGCTCCAAGGGAGTGCGTTCCACTGCCGAACAGCTCTTACTGTCAGAAAGTTCCTCCTCATGTTGAGGTGGAATCTCTGTTCCTGGAGCTTGCATCCATTGCTCCGTGTTCCAGTCTCTGGAGCAGCAGAAAACAAGCCTGCTCCATCCTCAAATACTTAAACAGGGCTATCATATCGCCTCTTAACTGCCTTTTTTCCAGGCTAAACATACCCAGCTCCCTAAGTCTCTCCTCATAAGGCATGGTTTCCAGACCTTTCACCATTTTAGTCACCCTTCTCTGGACATGCTCCAATTTGTCAATATCCTTCTCCAGACTCGGCTGCAGTCCCATCTCTAAGGCTCCTGTCACTCATCTTACCCTGGATCTGGTACTCAAGCCTTAGGGCTTGTCTATATGGTAAAAATAATCCTAATGCCAATCGCATGGAAGGTGATCCGTACATACGTATATTCGCATAAATACAGTATGTGTTATTCAGAAGGGGTTGCCTCACATTGGGAGGCATGGAGACGCACTATCCACAATGCTGCAGCCTTATTTGAGAACTCACGTCAAACAAGTCTTGAAGAGAAACGACAACACAGAAAGAATCACAACCTGGAAACATCACCCAAGGAGACCCTCTGCTATGCTTTCTGCAACCGGACTTGTTTATCTCGGATTGGCATGCTTATTGATGTTTTTAGTCATCAGCGTGCTTGCAGAAAGCGTGGGATGAGTCCTTCCTGAATCTTTGTTTGCGAAGAAAAGCCAGAGAGAGAGAGAGACATTCAGAAAGGGGGCAGCCAAATGCACCTCAAAGTCTGTGTGGGAAGCATCTGTGGCTTCCACCGGATTTTTTAAAAAAAGCTTTGTATGACATGCAAATGTGTGATCATTTGGACACTCACATTTGTGTTGGTATGAACAGGCAGTGCAATCTGATTGGCTGGATGAGCATGGCGGGGGGGTGGGGCTAGCAAACATGGAAAGCGCCTATTGCCCCATGTTGGATTTTTGGCTAAGCAAGAGATCGGTAAGGAGATAAAATGACAATCTTTTACCCCCCCCCTCTCTTTTGTAAATATGAAATATTGCATGTGTGCACCATTGTAAACTTTTTTTTAATTTGGTGGCGGCAGATTTAAAATTGTGAGTAAATCACTCGCAGCTGCCATCTTGACTAGGGGTCGTGCAGAGTTTAGGGGGTCTGTTTTGACCATTAAGACAGGTTGCAGTGTTGTGAATGGCTGCTTTTTCGGAGGCGTTTGTATCCCCCGCCTCATATAGACATATCCTTAATGTCAACACTACCCTGGACAAGTAACTGTATTGATCAGTAAGTTCTGTCTGATAAAGTGTGACCAGTTGTCCTTGTTAATTATTAAAACATTCTGACAGATGCAGAAAATAAAACCAGTAAAGATATTATAATACAGCAAATATAAAATAAACATCCAGTTTTAAACAAAACAAAACTTATCTCTGAATTCTTTCCACATTCTCAGCTCCCTAAAACCCCATTCAGATCATCTCCATTCATTCTCCTCGTAACCAGGCCTCACTCTCCTTCTGACTGTCCTCTCTATTTCATCCTGATCCATCTAATTCTTTAACAGATAAGCTTTTAGGTTATATCCTTTTCCCCCATAGGGCCCACCTTTGCAGCATATGGAGCCCTGGTGGCACAGTGATTAATTGCCAGTACTGCAGCCACAATGTTGTGAGTTCCATCCCAAGGGCTCCAAGGTTGACTCAGCCTTCCATCCTTTTGTAGGTTGGTAAAATGAGTACCCGGATTGTGGGGGCAATTAGCTAACACACATTGGAAACCACTTTGAGAGTGCCTAGTGCACTATAAAGTGGTGTAGATAAGTAAAGTGCTATTACTTAACAATTTGTAAGCAGCTCTGAGAGCCTTTATGGCTGAAGAGCGGGGTATAAATACCTAAATAAAATAAAATAAATTCCATAAGCTGTGATTGGCTGGTTCTACCCAGACTTGCCCAGCTTCTCACTTCAGATATACGATGGCAGAATGTAGATCTATCCAGCCCAGTATTTCCTACTCTGAGTAGCAGTGGCTTTTGAGAGTAGAGATGGGGAGCAATCTCTCTCCAGATGGTGCTGGATGGTAATTACTAGCAGCCCTAACCAGCGTAGTCAGTGGTGAGGCATCATGGGAGTTGCAGTGAGAGTGTGAGTCCACCCTAGGCTTTAGCCTCATCTTTAATAGAGCTATCCAAGGTGCTGAAGCTAATTTGGGGGTAGAGTTCAACATGCTGGATAGCTCCTTTAAATTTCAGACTAAAATCCAGAGCAGAATCACCGCCCTATTGACATTGGAGCCCCCAGCCTCCATTGCTTGAGCCTTTCAGCCACATATTCTCTACCTCAGAGCTCTGGCCCTTCCTCAAAGTTTTATGGTCTCACTGTTTTTTTCGTTATGAAATGATTTATGCTCCCATCTTGGTGGCTTATAGGTTCTCTTGTGATATCCTTGTGTTCCCTGGCGTGCAGTGTGGCGCTCGCTGTATTAAATGGAAACATTTCTGTAAATGCTTCCTAACATCCATAGAAAATAAGTTATGAAAAGGTTATGGTGTCATGATTGCCCTGAACAGCGCTGCAATTATGGATGTGAATAGCCTTTCCGTGCCTGTCGCATCAGAGGGAAGTCCTAAATTTTCGCTTTGCTAGTGAACCAAACCCAGTCACCAAACAATGAATCTCTCTTTTCCTGTATTTATTCCTTTCGGGAGCACAGCAGTGGGCAGATTATAGGAAATGGCTTTCCATTTAACCCCAAGTGGTAAAGAAATGGGTTTGGAGCCCTCCTTATAAATTTGCATTTACCATCCGTTAATGGATGGGCTTAGCCCAGCTACGTGCTACTGCGGTTTTATGAAAACACAGGGGAAAGGGAGGGGGAATTACTGGGGAATTTGTTTTTAATTAAGCAATAAGGCTCAATGGGCTACTCCTGCCATGCAATAAAACCACTCCTAGCAAAGGGTAGGAAGGCATTTGGCTCCAATTCGCTGCTTCAAATCACCCCCAGATTGTGCTTCCACGATGACTCCCTGGAGTTAAGATTAGATGGCACTCCCTAGACTTGTCTTATTGCTTATCACTAAAAGGATTCAGTGCACAGAAGTTGAGTTGCTTTTGGGTCTCAGGGAAACAAAGTTGGCAGCTGAAACTATAGAGAAGATGGCATCCCATTGTGGCTTTTTCCTCCCTTGGGCTTGATTCAAGGTATCCAGCTATCCCTGTGGGTTACTGGGATTAGTTTAACTGTGCAAGTGAAGTTCTGATGGATAAACTGCGGGTTAGCTCCACTCTAAGTTCCCATCTAAACGGTGAAAATAGCCCTCATGGAATTTGCTGGGAATCCTACCTGTCTAAACAGGATCCAGCGCCAATCCACACTATTTGGAAGGAGGAGGGCCCAAAATGCCAGAAACAACAGGGTAAAAGTCTTCACAGATTTCCCCGTACTTTTTCACAAACTGCGAGGTGGTGTGCATTTTTGCTCATTTGGACTATAGAACAATAAAAAACTTGAAGGGAAGCAGAAAGCTGATTGGCTGGGCAAGAGCGGGTGTGGGGGCGAGGAGGGCAAGTGCCTGCTGCCGCCATGTTGGATTTTTGCATTAGTGATCGCTCACTAAGGCGATAAAGAGGATCAATATTTTCTGTTTTGCTTTCTTATAAAATTGGAGAATTGCTCTATCGCACCTTGGGATGTCTTTAAAAAAAGGCAGTGGTGAAGGACTAATGCGAGTAAATCAATCGCAGTCACCATCATGAATGCGAGGCTTATGGGGGCCTCTGAGGCCAGAAAAACAATTTAGACACGTCGCTGCTGCTGTGAGATGCCAATACGGTTCGCTTCGCATGCCTGTGGTCTTGCAAAAAAAACCCGTTAAGACAAATTGAAGCTGCTTCAAATTGGTGTTAGCGCACATCAATCCACATTATTTCCCCTTGTTATAGACAAAGCGTCAGTCAGATCTTGTAGGCAGCTACTGTTTACCTTGACTGTAGCTACCTACAAGCTAACATACTTATCAGTATGTTAAGATCAGCTAGAGAAGAATCCCAGTCTTTCCGAGCTCAAGCTTTATTACTGAACACTGAAAGTCAGTGCTCCTCTAGCCTGCTTTCGCCATACTCCCAATGCTAGTGCTGCTACAAAACATTTCCAGAGGCCAATGAGAAAATGAGTGCTGGGCTAATGTAAGAAGACTTTGGACCTTATCAGACGATCCCCGGTAAATGTTCTTTTGCCAGCATAAAAAAAAAATTCCATTTTTATGCCAGCAAAAGAATGCCCCCCACCGCACTTACCTTCTGTCCCGGCAGAAGGCTTCCCCGGCATTGAAGAGGAAGTGAACGAAGCCCCATTCACTACCTCGTTTGAAATCCCACGAGATGTCATCATAAGGGAAATTCAGACATAAAGCAAAAAATAAAACATTAAAAGTTACACCAAGCACATAGACACACTTTAAAAACTTCCAAGTAAACCAGGGAAGTTTTTAAAAAGTGTGTCACTTATCTGGATTTCTCCATCTCACCCAGAAGTGTTCGCGCCAGACTGGCCATTGATGCTGCATCAATGTGAGTTAAATGTCCCAAGGTTCCACATGCTGGCACCAAAAAGGGACGGGCGATCTATTCACGGCTCGTCCCGTCAATAAAAAGAAATGCCAGGATAACGACAGCGGAAAGCAAAAGTACGGCGTCATGTGATATTGGCGTCCTTTTGTGTTCTGATGTTGGTATTCTGGCACCACATTAGCCGTGTCTGATAATCTCCTTTGTAAAAAGGAGTTTCTTTGTCAGAGGCTTTGTGAACAACGATATGCTTGTAAAAGAGGAAAACAGTCCCCTTGGAAGAGTAATATCCACCCTTCTCCATCCCAGGAGAATTACTTTCTCAGGAGAAGGCCATTGTTCTGTAGCTCTTTCTAGGTAGGCCTTGCCCACCACAGAAGAAAGAACTGCTTTCGAGCAAGCACAGCAGGAAGGGGAAAAAAGGCTTGCATATCTATGCTATAAATTTTCATTGATCTTATAACAGTTTAAAGTCCAGAGTGTTCCCTAAAGCATGGTGAGCATTATACTTTGCGGTTGTTAAGATCAGCTTTGTAAATAAGCTTAGAAAAGATAGTAGCTAACTTTATTATTTATTTATTTCTCTCTCTCTCTCTCTCTCTCTCTCTCTGGCTTTTCTTCGCGAACGAAGATTCAGGAAGGACTCATCCCGTGTTTTCTGCAAGCGCGCTGATGACTAAAAGGCCAATCCGAGATAGACAAGTCCGGTTGCAGAAAGCGAGAAAAGCCAGAGACTGGAAGTCCTTTATTTTAATAGAGTTTGCTGTTATCCACTGTAAGTCCTAGAACCGAACCCCCACCAATATGTGGGTCTGACTGTACAAATGTTCTGATGTAATTTTGATCGTATTGCCTCCATTATTATATTGGAGGGCATCTGCTTGGGGTTGACTGCTGTACATACCCCTTGAACTTGATTTTGTTCCTGAGTAAACATTGATAGGATTGTGCTGTCAACCAGTTTACTTCTGTGGCATAGATAAAGCCACAGGGAAATCTTTTTCATGAGCATTTTGTGAAGCATGAGCGTTTTGGGGAGCATCTTTGCCATCTTGAGATTTTAATGAGATACAGCTTAAGTACTATGCTTTGATCCAGGTACACATGACATCCCATCAGATGTTATCAAATACACCCATCCCAAGATATTTTGCTACCTGAGGCAGAGCACCCTCCACTGCCTAAGTCAAGATGTATAACGTCTTAACCAGTCGTATGATTTTTGGCAGCTCAGATGGGAAGTCTCAAACGTGCCTACTCCTCTTCCTTATAGTCAAAATATAGTCATAGTACCAGAGTAGGAAAGAACTCCGAAGCCTGGAAAGGTGTCTTAGGCAAGCATGGTGTTGGAAATTGCAATGATAACGGACGCCTCCTGCTAGAGTTCTGTGCAGAACAACAGCTGACTATTACAAACACAATCTTTCAGCAGAAAGATAGCTTGAAGACAACCTGGATGCATCCCCGATCCAAACATTGGCACCTCATTGACTACGTTCTAGTCCGTCAGAGAGACATTCGTGATGTCCGTCATACCCGAGTGATGCCCAGTGCAGAATGCCAAACAGATCATCGCCTCGTCAGATGTAAACTAAACCTTCATCTTAAGTTCAAACCTAAGAGGGGTGGCATCTTAAAGAAGAGACTCCAAGTCAACAATCTTCAACAAGCTACCATGAGAGACAACTTCCAGGCAAATCTACAAACGAAACTTGAAGACCACCCTACAGATCCTTCTCCTACAGTGCTTTGGCAACATATCAAAAACAGTATCCTCCAGTCTGCAGAAGAATCCCTCGGGTTCTCCCACAAGAAAAATCAAGACTGGTTTGATGAAAACAACCAAGAGATCCAGGAACTGTTGGCAAGGAAGAGAGCTGCTCACCAGGCATACCTCGCCCAGCCAACCTGTCATGTAAGAAAAGCAGCTTTCCGCCTCACATGTAGCAAACTACAACAAAAACTCCGAGACATGCAGAACAAGTGGTGGATCAGTATAGCAGAAAAGACACAACGCTGTGCAGATCTGGGTGATCATAGAGGATTTTATGAAGCTCTTAAAGCAGTGTTTGGACCTACTTACCAGGTCCAAAGCTCCTTATACAGTACAGATGGTCAAACATTAATTACTGATAAAGCCTCCATCCTAAATCGTTGGGCTGAACATTTTCAAAGTCTCTTTAGCGCCAACCGAGTAGTCCAAGCCTCAGCTATCCAAGATATGATACAAAAACCAATGAAAAATGAATTGGACATAGCTCCCACTTTGGAAGAGACCTTTAAGGCCATACAGCAGATGAAAAACGGCAAGGCAGCTGGGATTGATGGAATCCCACCTGAAGTTTGGAAACACGGAGGTCATGCACTCCACGAAAAATTCCACGAATTCCTTGTGAATTGCTGGGAAAAAGGGGAACTGCCATCAGACCTCCGAGATGCAGTCATCATCACCCTGTACAAGAAAAAAGGAGCAAAATCCGACTGCTCAAACTATCGAGGCATAACACTGCTCTCTATTGCTGGAAAAATCCTTGCAAGGATACTCCTGAACAGGTTAGTTCCTGCTATTGCAGAAGAACTTCTCCCTGAAAGCCAATGTGGCTTCAGAGCCAATAGGAGCACTACAGACATGGTATTTGCCCTTAGGCAACTGCAAGAAAAATGTAGGGAGCAGAACAAGGGTCTCTATGTAACATTTGTCGACCTCACCAAAGCCTTTGACACTGTAAGTAGAAAAGGTCTGTGGCAGATCCTGGAAAAACTAGGATGTCCCCCCAAATTCCTTAAAATGATTATCTTGCTACACGAGGGCCAGCGTGGTCAAGTCAGATATGGCGATGCTCTTTCAGAGCCCTTTCTAATAACGAATGGAGTGAAGCAAGGTTGTGTTCTTGCACCAACTTTATTTACAATCTTCTTTAGCATGATGCTCCAAAGGGCTATGGCAGAGCTTGAAGAAGACGACGGCATCTATATACGCTACCGTACTGATGGTAGCTTGTTTAACTTAAGCCGTCTGAGGGCTCACACTAAGACTCTAAACTATCTAGTCCGTGAGCTGCTCTTCGCCGATGATGCTGCCCTTGTTGCCCACACAGAAGGAGCTCTGCAGCGCCTAACATCCTGCTTTGCAACAGCTGCAGAGCTGTTTGGGCTAGAAGTCAACCTGAAGAAAACAGAAGTTCTTTACCAGCCTGCACCACAGGACGAACACCACCATCCCCACATTGCCGTCGGCAAATCAGTGCTCAAGTCCGTTCAGCAGTTCACCTACCTGGGAAGCATCATCTCCTCAGATGCCAAGATTGACAAAGAGATCGATCACAGATTAGCAAAGGCATATAGTGCATTTGGAAGACTTCACAAAAGAGTCTGGAGCAATAAACACCTGAGGCAAAGCACAAAAATCAGTGTGTATAGAGCCATCGTACTGTCTATCCTCCTTTATGGATCTGAAACATGGGTCACCTATCGCCACCACCTACGACTCCTCGAGCGCTTTCATCAGCGCTGTCTACGCACAATCCTAAATATACACTGGACTGACTATGTGACGAATGTTGCTGTCCTTGAGCAAGCAGGGATCACCAGCATTGAGGCCATGATATTGAGAACACAGCTGCGCTGGGCAGGGCACGTTTCTAGGATGGAGGACCATCGCCTCCCAAAAATACTACTCTACGGTGAACTCGCCACGGGTCAGCGTAAGAGGGGCGCTCCAAAAAAGCGATACAAAGACTCCCTGAAACAACATCTCAGGCTTGGCCAAATTGATCACCAACAGTGGTCCGCCCTGGCCTCACATCGGGAGGCATGGAGACGCACTATCCACAATGCTGCAGCCTTATTTGAGAACTCACGACGAACAAGTCTTGAAGAGAAACGACAACGCAGAAAGAATCACAACCCAAAAACATCACCCAAGGAGACCTTCTGCTGTGCTTTTTGCAACCGGACTTGTTTATCTCGGATTGGCCTTTTTAGTCATCAGCGCGCTTGCAGAAAACGCGGGATGAGTCCTTCCTGAATCTTCGTTTGCGAAGAAAAGCCAGAGAGTCATAGTACATTAAATGACTAAAAATGTCCTGCTCTTTCATGGCATCCAAAATCTGATTGTTGAGGCAGTTGCTTCACCCTGTCTAATGGTCGGGCCAGCCTTGACGCCAGCTTCTCCCCTTTCCCCCACCCCCATCAATTATAATCTCTAAGCAAAGATTGGGAAAAAATTGCTTTCTGCCCTACAGCTCCTAGAAACCCTGGTCCAACATGGCCACCCCAGCTGGAAGATTCTAAGAGTCCAAAAAAGATTCTGTCATCCCCCCCAAAAAGGGAAATTTCCCACATTCTGTCCCTTGGCAGATGTGTATAACTGACAGTTATACACAGCTTCCTTTGGAGAGATCATATTCCCTGGTGCATCTACACTGTAGAAATAATGACGTTTGATACCACTTTAACTGCCATGGCTCCATTCTACAAAATCCTGGGATTTGCAGTTTTGTGGGGCACTAGCACTCTTTGGCAGAGAAAGCTGAAGACCTTGTAAAACTACAAATCCCAGATTTCCATAGGATGGAGCTACAGCACATAAAGTGGTGTCGAACTGCATTATTTCTACAATATAGATGCACCCGCAGGTAAGATGAAGATTTTAAAGAAAGCTGCTCCAGAGGTTTTCTTCCCGCTCCACAAGCATGTTCACAATTCAGTTCTTCCTAGAGCTTCCAGCATGGGTGGCAAGTTACAGAAGTGTCACATGCATACCTCTGCTCCTTCTTTATTTTCATAAATTCTCCTAGGATTATTTTGGTGACTTGTTAAATTATACGTAAAATTGCTTGCTAACATTATACTAGAATTATTGGGTTATTATTAGAAGATTGGAGTAGATTACTTTGTGGGGTTGCTGCTCCACCGTGTGGCAGAAGTGCAACTGTGCGCTGAGAGGGCTGCAGGAGGAGAGATTGGAGGGAATGTGAGAAGTTGGTTGGACAGCTTGCTACTGTAAAAATAGAATGGAGTTACATTTTAGGGAGAAAGTACTGAATCTGAAAGCAATGTTAGGAATAAATGTTTGATACCATAAGACTGTGGAGCAAACCTAAACCCTACATATTGCTTTCCTTGTAGCTTATAATCTTGCCAAAATAGATACTAAGTGCATCAAGTCCCCTCAACTTTACTTTGCCTATACATTGTTTACACAAGCTATGTGTTAGTCATGAACGTATACAATTTGTGATTGTGGTATGTGCATTAAAGTTGTGGCCAGCATATTCAACCCATAATACAATGTCCGGCCTCTGCTTCAGCGCAAGACTTACCCCGACTGCTCTGGAGGGAGTACTTTTGCACCGAGCCTTCTGGCTGGCCACCGTTGCTTTGGCCTGCTCTGAATGGTGGACAATAAAAAAGTCTTTCAGTGGCATCTCTATTGTGAGACTTTGAGGAAGATCTGGTGTCATGCCAGATCTTGGAGTGACTTTGTGCGAAGCCAGACAGGATTATAAGGACCTGCCCACACAGTGTTGGTTGTTTCTTGTCTATGGCAGGGATGTATGGAGTCCCAACCCAACACTTTAATCAATATGGCAGACTAGCTTTCTGAATCCCCAAACTAAAAGATATCAAGTGATAATCACATATCCCACAAGCACTGGTGTAACGTAATGCAATGTGTATGAGTAATATGCAATGTGGAGGTCTCACACCTGTGCAGACCCACTGCTTGGAACCTTCCAGCTAGCAAAGATTTTTGGCGGTAGCTCCACCCTCCCTTCTTAATGCATATGCTCCAATAGCTATTTCCCCAGTTTCAAGTTGTCTGGTACAGTGGCAGCAAAGAGAAATGGGCCTATGCGGGGAGGAAGGATGGTTTGTGTGAATACACAGATCACCACTCGAAAAACGTGTTACAGATAAGCAACCTATCTTCCTTTTTTGTGGTCTTTGTACATCATACATATGAGTGTTGATTAGCAACTTACTGTACCTGGGAGGTTGGGAAGCGCACTAGTTGAAAGAGAATGGCGCTATTCTCAATATCAACCCGTTTTAAAAAAACAATTTGTTACGTCCAATGGACAATAGATGAAATCATGTTCAGAGAAGGCCATGGGCAGCTATTTCAAAAACCTCTTTTCGGGGGGCCTTCCTTATTCGGGGAGCTACCAAAAACTCTCCTCTTTTGTCTCCCCTTACTTGCATGCTGCCTGAAAGGAAAAAGATGAAATTTTGCACACACACTTCTCATGGGCTTGGACTGCTGAAGGCTTCGATGTGCCAACGGCTCTTCCCCCCTCATTATCATAGGGTTGCAATCAAACTCTAATTCCTGGAATAAAATACAGCCGAATCTGTTATTGAGACAATTAAGACTTCTATCTCCATTATTTAGGATGGCCACTTACCTTTTACTCAATGGGCAACTGTAATGCAAGTGCCCCTATAAAACCCCCTCAAATGGCCACTGTGGCAGCAAGTAGATTTTCCTTTGAGTAAAATAATCCTCTGCGAGTGAGACATAACGATCATTTACATTAATTAGGCAGCCACCTAATGGGGTGTTCAAGAGCTGCTACATCATTGGAATTCTTCGGTGAACAGCTCAAAGCCACCCAGCCGCACCGTTCCAAGTCCATAATTCTGAAATAATCCTTTAGACCACGGACGTGATGAGCAGCAAAGGCTGCAAGCGAACAGGAGGGGGAAATCTTGTTTTCTCCCATTTTACACAGGGCCTTATCATCCATGCAGGAACTACATTGTGTGCATCTGTCATATAAACCTGAAAAATTTCCCTTCTTCTAAGCAATAATGCTATTTAATAAGTTTTCTTTCGCAGCATATTTGGGGATGAGAATCTTGAGAAGCTGCTTTTGCCTGTTTGTAGAAGTGACCTTGAATATAGTCCTCAGCCCTTATTTTAAGGCACCTGGTTTTGAATTTCTTAATTATTGATCTAGTTTGGTGCTTCTTAGGAGATTATCAGATGAGTGCCTACAAATGTTATGATGACACTATACTTTACAACGTTTGTGTTCCGGGCCAATGAAACAAGTTTTCACACGCTGCCATGATAATGATGCAAATTCACCCCCAGAATCCGGCAATACGAGTGCTCATGCCACTTACTTCCGTGTTTCTCTTTGAACAAGATTTTGGTGTGTCTCATGAGAAGACGCGAGTGTGCTAAAAAGCCCCCAAACACCAAAATTAAAAAAAGAAAACGCTCAGAAAAGCACAGATACACATTTAGAAACTTGCAAGCAAGACGGGGAGGCTCATAAAAAAGTGTACAGTACCTAGTTTTCCCATTCACACCCGGAAGTGTTCTAGCAGGACCATCCATTGATGCTGGAATCAAACCAGCAGAATGGGGCACCTTCTCACACATACAAAAATCCAGCTATGGGAGATCAATTTTTGACTACTCCCCAACAATAAAAAAGAACTCCCTTGTAACAGCAGCAGAATGTTGCAGAATGCTGGGCACAACGTCATCTGATAAGGAAGCGCCTTTGTGATCTCATGGCATCATTATAAAGCCATTTTTGACGGGTCTGATAACCTCCTAAGACTATATAATATGAGGGACTAGCAATGTTGGTTTTCTAATGTGTAAAGGACCAACACCATGGTTGTGATTATATATTACAGTTTATGTTGTACAGTTGCTCTCACATTTTGTGGGGGGTTAGGGATACAGCCCAACCGTGAAAGTGGAAAAACCATGACTATTCCACACACACAAAAGCACCTGTACTGGCAGGGTGTCTGGGCTGGCCATGTGCATGTTCACTCGTTCGCTCACTCAGACAGGCAGGTAGGGGAAGGGGATGGGACAGGGGAGGGAGTGGGAGGAGGGAGAAAGGGGTCACCCATCTTATCCCCTTACCCCCTCCTGCCTGTGGGAGTGAGCAAGTGAACATACCCACCCTCCCTCCTCGCACTCCCCCATGCCATCCCCTTCTTGCTCACCTGAGGCCCAGCCACCCCACCAGTTTGATTTCCTCCCAGCTACACCAGTGGTATTGAATCTCCGGTTAAAAAAGTGTAGGGCAGTGGCAGCAGCAAATACAGTAATCCGCGAGTACAGTTGGACCCCTGTATCCACTGATTCATTATCCACTGATTCAGTTATCCATGGGACACAAAACAGCACACCTACCATAGAGTCTTCCTAGAAAATGTCTCCTCTCTAACCATTTTCTAGGTCTTCCACGGCAACTCTATGGTATTTTAAACCACTAGTCCCATTATTTTCACTATTATCCATGGTTTTTGGTATCCATGCCCCCCCAGAACCAATCCCCAGTGGATAAGTGGGTCCTACTGTAATTGAATCAGCAAATGCTTAACCTGCAAATGGGGAGGGACGACTTGAATAACTTTCAGCATTCTTAGCTAAGTAGCAGTGGCACTAGGGAACACTCCTAGTGAACTGTGAAGATGCATATCAGAGCATGAAAAAGAGGTGTCCTGGTGTGCATTGGGCTCTCCTGAGGCACACTGACAGACCCTAGCTGTTGTCTGGATGCATATTGGGCTCAATGTGCAATGGCCACGTCACTGGCTCCCCTACATAGTAATGTTATGGCAGCTCTTTGCTGAATACAGAAGTTGCAAAAGTGCTTAGTTCTATTTCCTGCAGACGTCCCGTACTGAATTCCAGCCTAAATTTGTGTCTATTGTTGTTGGGATATGTAGTTTGCAAGCCAATAAATTGAGATGTTTAACTGCTGAAAGGGTTAACTGATAGAAGTAAACAGAATCTGTGATGTAATTTCCTATTGAATTGTGATTGGCTTTCCAGAGGGGAAAGGTGTGTTCAAGTTCTTTCTTTGTTCTGGGGAGTCAACCATGAGGCAACACTTGCCATGATGATTTTGTAGAGGTAACAACTCTGGGACAGTTCCCACATATTTTGTTTTTAACATGTAGTTTGTAGTTAAATATACACTGGACTGACTATGTGACGAATGTTGCTGTCCTTGAGCAAGCAGGGATCAGCAGCATTGAGGCCATGATATTGAGAACACAGCTGCGCTGGGCAGGGCACATTTCTAGGATGGAGAACCATTGCCTCCCAAAAATACTACTCTACGGTGAACTTGCCACGGGTCAGCGTAAGAGGGGCGCTCCAAAAAAGCGATACAAAGACTCCCTGAAACAACATCTCAGGCTCAGCCAAATTGATCACCAACAATGGTCCGCCCTGGCCTCACATCGGGAGGCATAGAGACACACTATCCACAATGCTGCAGCTTTATTTGAGAACTCACGCCGAACAAGTCTTGAAGAGAAACGACAACGCAGAAAGAATCACAACCCAGAAACATCACCCAAGGAGACCTTCTGCTGTGTTTTCTGCAACCGGACTTGTTTATGTTGGATTGGCCTTTTTAGTCATCAGTACACTTGCAGAAAGTGCAGGATGAGTCCTTCCTGAATCTTCGTTTGCGAAGAAAAGCCAGAGAGAGAGAGTGTAGTTGTATTTTACTAGTTTAGCCTTCACTTGTTAGTATGCTGCTGATATTCACTGAGATATGCATACTGACTGTAAGTAAACATATTTTTATACTTTTAAACTACTTTTGAGTGTTTTGAGTCTTTTATGCTAGAGAATATAAACTGGGAGGAATCTTGTGTGGATGACTATATTAAACTTGCATGCTTGGAATTACAGTAATACATGTCTGCTGCGTATGTATTTTAAATAGAAACTCTGCTGATAAGAACTGTGCTTTCAAAGGGGGTTAAAGCCATCCATTTTATGGTGCCTGTTTTGCAAAGGTACTTTCAGTAAAGCACAGGGGGTAAAATTTTTATTAACACCCCATTAATTGTAGTGTTGCCAAGTTTACAAAACAGCAAAAAGGCACAGTCAAAATTCATGAGATGCAGGGTTGACAATCAGGAAGTACGAGCTATGAACAAGTTTGTGTTCTCCCTAAATCCCAAATGAAAATATTGATCTCAGTGAACCTAGCCATGTATTGCTCTGTAAAATTAACATTTTGTCTACGATCATAAATGATATGATGTGCACATTTCTGTCTTTATGAAGGGCCCACAATCCAAAATATGGGATTTTGGGGGGCATCTTGTTCAGTTTATATAAAAGGAAAGCTTTCCAAACTTCAACTAAGGGACATCTCCTATAATATGAGACACTTGCCAGTCCTATAAGGGACCAATATTCTGGCCCTCAAATAAGAGATGTTCCTCATAATATGGGACACCTAGCAATTCTATTTAGCACCAAAATGAGGCCAGTGTAAGGGCTGCTCTGGCAGATCTCAGTGCTTAGGTAAGTATACAGTGGGACCACCATATCCAAGGGTTCAATATCTGCAGATTCAAGCATCCATGGATAGTTGCTGCATACCTAAAATGGCAGCGCCCATAACTAAAGTGTCACTACCGTATATCTAAATGGCGCTGCCCATAACTAAAATGACAGCACCCATTGATTAATATGGGACTCAGCCATCCATAGGTTTTGCTATCCATGTGTGTGTGGGTTTCCAAAACCAAACCCCAGTGGATACGGAGGGCCCACTGTACATACTTATTCCAAATCCCAGTCATGCAATAGAGCAGGAGTGAGAAACTGGTTTAGAACAATGGGACTGTTTCCTTCTACCACCAATCCTCCTGCTCCAAATACAAGATGACTTTGGGGGTATATGGTCAAGGCTCTGATGTCACTGGCTCCCTGGCTGAAGTATCTAAGGATCAGGACTTGCTCCTCAATTGCCTTTCTTGTGCAGGGGAAATGAGGGAAAGCTAGGTGTCCTCCATTGGTACTTTGGAAGCCACCTGAGTCCCTAAGATCCTCTGCCCCTCAGATAAGGGACATCTGGCAACCCTAGTCTATTGGCTAGAATGGTTTATTTCTTTCCTGGGATTGGCAGCTGATGGCTTGTGGATCAACATTAGTCCACAGACTACCACTTTGAGTAGCATTGGTCTTGTCCACAGGTTAGCGATGGATGGACAGATTGGTCACTTTTACTTTATCCCCAAATTCATTCATTTAAAAAAAATATTTTTCTTTATCAAAATTATGAATAAATTTGAGAATTTGGGTAAGTTCTTATCAAAACTAACATCTTCACCCATCTGTCCTAGATAAATACAAAAAGTTGTCAGGAAATGACATGGATGTGACCACAAGATGGAGCTGTAAGCTTAGTAATGAAGGTAGTTAAGCTCCAGTGGCAGGTGTGTGTGTGAGTCACCACTTGAGAGTATGCACACGTGAGATGCCTGATGTAACAGGTATTGTTTAACTGCCTATAAAAAGGAGATGGGAATTATCTCCAGTGTGGGTTTGTTGTGGATGGTGGTTGGCTAAGCAGTTTGTTGGTTTGAGAGAGATTTATGAGTTTTAGAGACGGTTGTCCTATACTCTGTATATATATTGTAAATATACTGCAAACAAAGATTAAAGCCCTCAAGTTGAGTGAAGGCTGGCCTTGTTGCTGTCTTTATTTGGCAAGCCAGAGCTCAAGGCAGTGTGCTGGGGTGAAGGAATTTTTCCTTCTCAGCCTGAAGTCTTTTGCAGAAGTCTCTCCAGAAAACCTTCTCCTTGGCATCCTGTCGACATGGAACAACTCTGCAGGTAGACATTCCCAGCATGGAGATGACAATTTTTACCTGCTTGTCATTAAAAACAACGAGCCTGCCAGAACAGAAGAGGTGGAAACCTTCATTTCAGAAACTTAGATTTTCAGACAACACTGTTATAGTGTTACTATTCCACTATATTTGCTATGGCTGCCTCCTGTTGAATCCTGGGATTTGCAGTTTAGGGAGGGGCATTTGCAACTTTCAGCCAGAGAGCTCTTAAGCCTCACTAAACTATAAACCCCAGAATTCCACAGCAGGAAGCCAGAGCATTTAAAGTGGAACAGTAACACTATAACAGTGTAGTCTGAAAATCTCAACATGGGCTGAATGTATAGCAAATTAATCTCAGACTTTGAAGAACTGAGCATTGTCTAATCTTTGCCTAGATTGACAAATCCATCAGTTTTACTTCCTCCCCCATGCCAACTCTTTAGTTCTTTCCTTTGAATGTATGAAGTTTCAGCTTTCAAAATAAGTTCTTATAAAACAACAAATTAAACTCTTGTGTGCCTCTATCACAGAGCAATGATCACCATGCACAGTGAATTCCTATACATGTATAAAGCAAGACCCCATGGCCTCAATTCAATCCCTAATCTGAAATACAGGAGATCCACTAAATCAATGTAAACTTGGTAAGTCAATAGGTCTACTCTAGGACAGCCAACAGTTGAGACTCCCAACTGGATTTGGGCCATTGAGTCCAACAGAACTTATTATTCAATAAGTGAGTATAGGATTGCTCGCTGAGCGATATAAGGATAAAGAACCAGACAGATCTTTTATGGAGAGAAACCATAACTCAATGGTAGCATAGCATTTGTATTTAGAAGCCCACAAGTTCACTGCCATTTCCATTTTTTAAAGGAGCAAGTGGTAGTGAAAGAACACTGCTGAGAATCTGGAAAGCCACTCCCAACCAGATTGATCTGTTATAAACCAGATTCCTATATTCCCTCTATTACTTTTATCACAACAAATCAGAGCTTGGAAGCAGTGCAAAAAAGAAGGAAGGGAGGGGACAAATAAAAGAAATTGGCAGCATCTTTTAAGATCAACTGGTTTTTATTTTAGCATGAGCTTTCATGGATATAAACCCACTTCTTTGGATGCAGTGCTAAGTGGTATTAAGGCCTCATGTATAAAGCATATTTATACAATTTTTGGAAGAGGATAGACTGTAATAGGCTCCAGAAAGATGCAAATTATGTCCCTTGCTCTAACTTTTAAAGGGCTTGACAAGGTGATGCAGGTCTTTCAGATCTTTACAATAGTCAGTTGGTGTTGATGTGCGAAAGCAATAAATCTATTTACTAAAAGTCAGTTTTCCTGGGTTCAAAACTCCCTCTGAGAAGATTCCTTTTGTGCAGTAGCAAGGACTTTTGTATTAATATATATTTTGTATTAATATATGTAGTATGCCATAAAGCCATTGCTTTTTTCATACCTCTGCCAATGGATTGGAATTTGTGGATATGATTCATTCAGCTGTTTTTTTTTTAATTCTTCCTTTGTAAGTTCCTTGTTCAAGGATCACAATGAATGCAAGTAATGCATTCAAGTAATTATGCCCCCTGTAATGTTTTACCTTTGGGCAACGAGGCCATAGCAACAGACCTTTTTGAAAATAACACAGCATTTTTTAAAAATTATAACCAAAAACACTTACTGGTTACTTTTAAAAAACATTGGTTGGCATCCTGTTAGGTATTTATGTCATTGTAAACTGACATATGATCATGCAAAGGCAAAACAAGTCTTGCCAAGAAAGCCCCATGAGAGCCTTGCCATAAGTCAGAAATGACTTGAAGGCACGCAGCAACAACAAAAGTGAATTGCGATGAGAGAGAGAGAGAGGTTGAGTGTCCCTTATCTGAAATGCTTGGGACCAGAAGTGTTCCTTATTTCGGATTTTTTTGGATTTTGGAATACTTGCATATACATAATGAGATATCTTGGAGATCGGACCCAAGTCTAAACACGAAATTCATTTATGTTTCATTTATACCATATACACATAGCCTGAAGGTAATTTTATACCCAACATTTTAAATAATTTTGTGCACAAAACAAAATTTATGCACATTGAATCATCAGAAAGCAAAGGTGTCACTATTTCAGCCACCCATGTGGACCAATTTGGATTTTGGGAGTATTTCGGTTTTTGGAATTCCAGATAAGGGAGACTTAACCTGTATTGCTGTTGTTGTGTTGTATGCCTTCAAGTAATTTCGGACTCATGGTGACCTTAAGGCAAGGGGTTATCATGGGGTTTTCTTGGCAGAATTTGTTCAGATGGAGTTTGCCCTTGCCTTCTTCTGAGACTGAGAGAATGTAACTTGCCCAAGGTCAGCCCAGAATGTACGTAACTTGCCCAAGGCTTCCATCACTGAGAGGGGATTTGAACCCTGGCCTCCAAGTGTCCTAGTCAAAGCCATGTTGGCTCTTGACATCGATATCTACCTACCTACCTACCTACCTACTACCTTGGCTCTCGACATCAATATCTATCTATCTATCTATCTATCTACACGCACATACATTTCTTTTGTTCTATCATTACTCACTATTGCTCAAGCAGGACTGCAACTTTTTGAACAAACACCTCAAACTGTAGAACTATTTCCCCGCCTAAATGCAATGTTAGGATGCAAGATCTCTGTTTCAAACTGATGAAAACTTTCCAGAAAAAAAACCCAACTGGAGTAGTTATCATGCTTAGAGTTGACATACTGAAATCAATGAGATAAGTGAAGTCAGCATTAGTTTAAGGCAAGAGTCAGACTTATGCAGCCCTCTGCATGTTGTTGGACTGCAGGTTTATCAGGCCCATACCATCCCAACTGTCCCAATATTTCAGGGAATGTTCTTGCTTAGCCCTCTGTTACTCACTTTTTACATATTCCCCAACATTTCAGAAATGAAAACTGGGATGCTTCACTCAGTGTTAACCTTTAAAAACAGGGGTCTAATCCAATAGTCCTAAGACTAGACTCATTGAATCAATGGAATTTACATAAATGTTAACACCATTTTTTTAAATTGATGTGGGACAAACATTTGGATTTAGGACAGGGTTTGACGTTTTATTTTTCATTATAAGATGATGCAGGCCAAATTCCCCCCCAAAACACAAATTAGCCACAAAGGTAACTATTTTTCAAAGGCTATAGTTTAAGTACATCTCTCAGTGACTGTTGGTAATAAATTGAGTTGTATATCCATACAACAGCTTGTGTGTCCTTCACAGTCCAATGAAACACAAGTTAGGCCTCACTTTAATTTGTGTAGCATCTTCCCTAACGATGTCGATTTAAGACATCCATTAAAGGCCCATAATGTTAATTAACTGGACTGTGCCAATAAAGTTCTATTAGCCTCCCCCTATTAAATTAATATGATAGGCATTTAACAGATGTCCTAATTAGATGTTACATCATGGAATGAGGTAAATTAGAATTGAGCCATTGTTCAAAGGGAACTTGGACTACATGGGAAAAATGGTGCATGATGGGATGAAAAACAAGCCTTAACTCCATGTGATGAGCAAAACCAGCTCTTGTTGCCTTTGAAAGAGATCTTGTTGACCGCCTACTCAGGTTATTATGACAGTGAAAATAAGAAATTGGGTGTAAGCAAACTGATGCCAGGATTTAGTTTGGGTACTTCTACTGGATTGCACTGGTTCTTCTAAAACTGGTGACCTCCCCTCTCCTTCCTGTAGCCCCATGGACATCTAGGATTGCCAGCTGAGGATGTCCCAGGCCTTGAGACACCATTTAGCATTATGCATTAAAGTATGAACCACATTTGCTCACAGCTCATTATTCAAACACACACACACACACACACACACACACAATGAATGAATGCATTTTCCTATTTGGAAATTACGACAGAAATCTTAACTAAAGCGTCTGTTCCCAGATCAAAGTAAAACGAAGCGATGATCCCTTCTCACTGTCATAGACAATTCAGACGAAGAAGAGGAGGAGGCAGCTCACCAGGAATCTGCTCCTCCTGATAATGAAGGTCTCCCTGAGTCTGAGGAGCCAGAGGTATACTGTGAATGGGTGTGCGTTTTCACCTATTCGAAGTGACGCCATTTTGTCTACACTTTTTTGGGGGTGCCTATTTGCATCTGTTTGCATCCATTCGAATGGAGCAGCCCCACACCCTATAAAGGGCAATAGAGCACAAATGTGCAGCGATGTGAATTTGGACGGCCACCTGTGCGAAACTGTGCATCTATGTGCATTTCCTGGGAAACCTCAGGGGAAACCGCAAATCTTTTTACTGAACGGTTTGTGGAGTTTTTAGCCTCCCTCCTTCAGACTACCTTGAATAGGCGGTGAATCACGTGTGGTTGAATCACAGTCTATTCAAATTGAATGAGGAGTATTTGAAATGTGTAGACAATCCCTTAGCTCAACAGGACAGCATCCTCCATTGTGCCTGAGGCCAACTGGCTCACTTATAACTGGCCCTATTATTAGGCAGAGTGAGGTAGTAACCTCAGGCAGCAGATTCTTGGGAACAACGAAACCATCCCTCTGGCAGTTCTTCCTAAACCTTCCTAAGATATTCCCTTCTATATTTCAGGACAAAGCTAGGGCAGGCCAGATGGCTTGTTGTAACACAACTTGCAGTGGACGACTCCTATCCAATTGTTGGTGTTGATGTAAGAGCCAGTTTCAGCACATGAACCAGAGAAAGAGGGTACCATCTTGTCCTTGACCGTTGACAGCAACATGGCTTCTGCAAGCCCTGTATTTAGGAGGCACATGTCTGGTTGTGCCTCCATGTGTGTGTTGGGGCACATGTGTGTGTTGGGGCATAGAAAGACGCGCTGTGTCCACCACGACCACCTGCAGAGTTGTTCCACATTGACAGGATGCCAAGGAGAAGGTTTCTGGAGAGATTTCTGCAAAAGACTTCAGGCTGAGAAGGAAAAATTCCTTCACCCCAGCACACTGCCTTGAGCTCTGGCTTGCCAAATAAAGACAGCAACAAGGCCAGCCTTCACTCAACTTGAGGGCTTTAATCTTTGTTTGCAGTATATTTACAATATATATACAGAGTATAGGACAACCGTCTCTAATACTCATAAATCTCTCTCAAACCAACAAACCACTTAGCCAACCACCATCCACAACAAACCCACACTGGAGATAATTCCCATCTCCTTTTTATAGGCAGTTAAACAATGCCTGTTACATCAGGCATCTCAAGTGTGCATACTCCCAAATGCTAACACACACACACACACACACACCTGCCACTGGAGCTCAACCACTTTCATTACTAAGCTTACAGCTCCATCTTGTGGTCACATCCATGTCATTTTCTGACATTCATGGTGTCCATGGCTTACATCTCCAATGGAAGGGGAGACTAGTTGCCAAGTGCAAGGTCATGACAAACATGGAGGAACAGTTGCTCATCTCACACTATGGAGATTTTCACACGCCGAAAATATTCCCTCCAGAAACCGGGACAGAAATATTTCTGTCCCGGAAGCAGCGCCGCGGTTCGCACGCTCACCTCCCTCTTCCGTTTTTCCGTCGTCCTCGCTTTGGGTTTTTTCCTCTCTCTTCCGGAATATTTTATTAACGGCAAACTCCCGTTAGTAAAATATTCCAGAAGAGGGAGGGAAAAACCCAAAGCGAGGACGACGGAAAAACGGAAGAGGGAAGTGAGCGTGCGAACCGCGGCGCTGCTTCCGGGACAGAAATATTTCTGTCCCGGTTTCTGGAGGGAATATTTTCGGCGTGTGAAAATCTCCTATGTCATGAACCTGACTAGATTGGTGTGGAAAGAATTTCAAAGCACAGCCATAGCCTATTCCCCCACCCCAACAATAACTCCCCAAATCTTCCATCTAGCATGGCCATTGGGATTGTGGGGGCTGTAGTCTAAAACAATAATGTTTCTAAACGCTGGGAATAGTTTTGTATCCATATCACATCTTACTTAGTTTATTCTTTATAGGCTAATATTTGACCATTTCAGTAATGCTGTTGAATAAAGCATTTACGAATTGTTGATTGTTGATATAACAACAAACTCTTTGTTGACACTTTTTTGGAAATAATTGTTACTCTACCGGAATTATTTGTTTACGATATTAAAAATGTTACTTTAATAGAAGTTTAATGACTTTTTAAAAAAGGACAAGATTCGTTTATGAGGTATCAGGCTGTCCTATTGCTACTAGTCAAGGATTATGAACCTTAGGCCCTGAGGGCAAATCTGGCTCTTCTGGATTCTCCTTCTCTATGAGACCATCATCTGGTGGCCTCCCAACTTTTGTACATATAGCTCCCCTATTCTAGAAAGTTCAAATGCCTCATCCATAGTTCAGTTACTAGCAGTAAGAGCTTTAAACCCCACCCACTGTAGACAGCACCCTCCAGGCTTTTCTGAAATTGAATTTGATCTTTGGGTTGAAGGAAATATCCACCTAGGCAGGGTGACCAATGTTCGGCCATGAATTTAAGGGAGATTTAGTCGTGACAAATTTTGTGCACTTTTAGCTGCGTGGCATCACTCCAGCATATGTTTAATGGTATAGGATGACATCTTTAATGGCCAGGCCACATTGTTTCATATTTTGATTGGCTTTGCATGTTTGTGTCTGTATGCACTATCCAGGGAACTTGAACAGCAACAAGAACAACAAAAGCTATTTTAAAAAGATCCCAAGCACCACTAGTAACTTTAAAGAAAACTGAAAGAACTGTTCCAGATATCTTATCAAAACAGACACACAAAAACACACACTCACCCCAACACAAATCAAAAACCTTCTTTTATAAACAGAGATGCAAAAGCACACACATAACCCATTCCCCCCTCTTACAAGGACATGCAAACATACACTTCCCTTTCTCACATGCACACAGATGCAACAACACACACATACCTCTCCTTCCATCTCTCACATACATACATACATACACACACCCCTCTCTGACATAAATGCAAACACACACCTCAAGCTGGCAAGAGTTTCTTACTTGCTTTTTGATGATCTCCCCCCCCTCCCCACACACATCCTGCCTTTGTGGGTTCCTTTTGTGTGCAGACTTGCTTGCCCTTGACATCTGAATGTCGGGAGAATTTTTTAAAAAATAGCTTGAATAAAGGTGATCCCGGGAAATAAGGGAGAGTTGGTCAGTCTATATCCACCCCAAGTGCAAAAGAAGAATGCCATTTGGGGTTGCCAGTTCTTAGGGCCTGGCCCTATGTCCCAAGACCTAGGTCCTCTTCTCCAGTTGTCAGGGGGACAGGGAGGAATCTCAGGGCAAGAGCACTCCCTGGAAAAGCATGTAGATATATATTTTCATAATTCCCTAGACACAGTTTGTTTTTAATTTGAACGGCATACTCTGTGTTACTGTGGTTGGTGCTTAATATATCATGCTTAATGCCATCAATAGGGGTTGCCCCTTCTTAAAAGCAACCCTATAAAATCACCAATGCTGCCTCCAGTGACATTACAAGGGATCATCTCCATACCAGCCAAGATTTCACAGATAAAAACTGGGATACCTGCAGCCAAGCGACATCAAAGTGTGGTCAAGATGGCAAAAGATATAAATGAGGAAGAACACATAAGCTCTGCAGCAGTTTGCTTTTGCAGAAGCTTCCTGGGAAGTGTAAGATCCTGCTCCCTCCTGTCCTCTCCCCTCTGCCAAATGAATGAGTACAAACTATTTTTGGACTTTGAGCTCAGTTTGCAGGAACTGACGTCTGGAAGCCATTATGCCCTCTG
The DNA here is from genome assembly GCA_030847615.1 of Gambelia wislizenii. NCBI lineage: Eukaryota > Metazoa > Chordata > Lepidosauria > Squamata > Crotaphytidae > Gambelia > Gambelia wislizenii. The sequence continues at coordinate 15,706,711 of JAUMIR010000008.1, read as the reverse complement.
AGGGGCGGCTTAGGGAGCTGGGTATGTTTAGCCTGGGGAAGAGAAGGTTAAAAGGTGATATGATAACCATGCTTAAATCTTTGAAGGGATGTCATGCTGGGGATGGAGCAAGCTTGTTTTCTGCTGCTCCAGAGACTAGGACATGGAGCAATCGATTCAAACTACAGGAAAAGAGATTCCACCTAAACATTGGGAAGAACTTCCTGACAGTAAGAGTTGTTCGGAAATGGAATGCACTGCCTCGGAGTGTGGCGGAGTCTCCTTCTTTGGAGGTTTTTAAACAGAAACTGGATGGCCATCTGTTAGGAGTGCTTTGTTTGTTTATTCCTGCAAGGCAGGGGGTTGGACTAGATGGCCCTTGTGGTCTATTCCAGCTCTATGATTCTATGAAGTAAACTGAGGATGAAAGTTGGGAGGAGGAGAGAGAAACAGGGACAGTTTAAAAGCAGCCCAAAAAGTGGGGTGACAAAGGATTAAGTGGGGCTGTTCCTGCCAAGCTGGAACAGTTGTAGGGTATGCAACCCTGAATATAATAGATTTTCCTTGGTTTTTTTCTGGCTGTGAGGCCGTGTTCTGGAATAGTTCCTTTCTGATGTTTCGCCTGCATCTGTGGCTGGCATCTTCAGAGAATGGTTGGGTAGGAGTGTTTGTGGAGTTTATATGCTGTGAACCCCTGTTGGAGAGTATATATAAATTTGTGTAATTGAATGGTTAGTTTCTGGGTATAGAAATGCAAGGCTTGTTAGTGTCTGTTTGGCTAATGGTTGGTTGATGGGCCACTATCCGCTGACAGGCCAACAACTATCATGTCAGAATGCACAGAGAAGCTATTGAAATCCACAAACACCTGGACAACTTCAACAGGAAATAAGAAACCTTAAAAGTAAACAAAATCTGGCTCCCAGTTTTGAAGAACAATAGAATCAAAACTCAACACTTACAAAGGAATTCCACGCAGGGACAGGGGGATTCCCAGCAGATAATGGCCCATCAACCAACCATTAGCTAAACAGACACTAACGAGCCTTGCATTTCTATACCCAGAAACTAACCATTCAATTACACAAATTTACATATACTCCCCTACAGGGGTTCACAGCATATAAACTGCACATACACTCCTACCCAACTATTCTCTGAAGTTGTCAGCCACAGATGCAGGCGAAATGTCAGAAAGGAACTATTCAAGAACATGGCCTCACAGCCAGGAAAAAACTCAAGGAAAATAATAGAATCACAAAATCATAGAATTATAGAGTTGGAAGAGACCACAGGGGCCAATCCAACCCCCTGCCACGCAGGAAATCATGATCAAAGCATCCCTGACAGATGGCCATCCAGTCTCTGTTTAAAGACCTCCAAGGAAGGAGGCCCCACCATGCTCCGAGGGAGTGTGTTCCACTGCCGAACAGCTCTTACTGTCAGAAAGTTCCTCCTAATGTTGAGGTGGAATCTCTGTTCCCGGAGCTTGCATCCACTGCTTCGTGTTCTAGTCTGTGGAGCAGCAGAAAACAAGCTTGCTTCATCCTCAATGTGACACCCCTTCAAATACTTAAACAGGGCTATCATATCGCCCCTTAACTGTCATTTTTCCAGGTTAAACATACCCAGCTCCCTAAGTCTCTCCTCATAAGGCATGGTTTCCAGACCTTTCACCATTTTGGATGCCGGCCGTGAAAGCCTTCAACTTCACACCTGAATATAATGTTTCAGCCCCCAAATTTCAGGGCCTTGGAAAGTTCTGACCTGGCAACTGTAATGCCACACATTGTCAGCTGTGGCAGAACCATAGCAAAAGAAGAGTGTTGTCTTTATATTCTGCTTGTGGGCTTCCCGTAGGCCTCTGTGGGAAACAGGATGCTGGATTATAGAGGTCTTTGGTCAGATGAGGCAGGGCTCTTATGTTCTTACATTATACCTGGAGGCAGCTGAGCACAAAGGGAAACAAAAGCAAAGCATTTTCCAGATCAAAAAGATGATCAATTGTTGCCTCAAGTCCATCCTTCCCTCCCTTGAAGTCACATGGGCTGAAATCCATTTTAATGTAGGAAGTGCCAAAAAAAGTTATGTTTTATGCACAGGGCTTTCTTATTGCAAATAAACTGATGTGTTCAGGCTTGTCCTGATTTATAATCCCATCCCACTGAATGCCCTGTTTTCCCCTCTTTCATTTCAATGTCAATGTGCATCCTGTATTTTTTCCCTTTAATTTCAGTATGGTTAATCTTTGAAACACACATTTACTCTTGAGAATTGCATTCAGAACGAAGGCCACTCCCTCCCTTTCCTCCCCACAAAGAGAAAACAATGGAAGAAACTTTGCATTACAAAGCCTGAGAGCAGGTATGGCTTATTAAGAGTATCAAAAGAGTTATTTTCCATCTCAATTTGAAGACAGACACAGGAGTTTACATGGTTCAACGGAATGCCCCCCCCCTCCATGAAACATAGAGGAGGGGTTTTAGCCTTAGAAGATGGGCTGCATTTACATAATCTCTTTCTCTCTCTTTTTTTGGCTACTGGTGATACATTCAGCAATAAACACCTGCCCATTAAACTGTGAAAAGAGAAACTAGGAGAAAAATGCAAACAATATGATTTTTCCAGGCCAACAATAAAAAAATAATAACAATAATCCAGAACAATCGAAGTAATTCCTACCATTTTGCATGCCCTCCCCTTCCCTAGTTTTAAATACAATGAAATATAGGCAACAGAACAATATCATTTTGAATCTTGGCATGTGACGGCTTCTAAAATGTATAATTTTCTAAAAGTAGTTAAGGAGTGGGCTAGATGCTGTGGGGGCAGCCATGCAAATCCTAGTGATGTGGGGATGGAAATGAAATTTAACATTCTGAATGAGTAGGTTGGGCCTAAATACCCTAAAGGAAACAGAATCTGATCTTGGAAACTACACAGGGTCAGCCATGGTTAATACTTGTATGGGAGACCACCAGCAAACAACAGGTGCTTTAGGCTACATTTCAGAGGAAGGCAATGGTAAACCACCTCTGAGTATTTCTTGCCTAAGAAAACTCTTATGAAATTCATGAGATCGCCATTAGTTGACAAGGTGACTTGAAGGCAGGCAGGCAGGCAGATACACGTAAATTGGGAGCCAGCATGGTGTAGTGGTTTGAACATTCGACTACAACTCTGGAGACCAGGGTTCAAATCCCTGCTTGGTCATGGAAACCCACTGGATGATCTTGGACAAATCACACTCTCTCAGCCTCAGAGGATGGCAAAGGCAAACCCCCTCAGAACTAAAATCTAGAGTAGACTTAGATGGACCCTCCCTCTATCCCAACTGCCACAGCCCTGCCCTTGGAGGGAGAGAAGAACCTGCAGTATCTGCTGGATTTAATCCTTACCCCCACTGACATTCCCTTTTCCTTATGTGTCATATCTTATTTAGATTGTAAGCCTGAGGGCAGGGAACTGTTACATTAACAATTTGTAAGCTGCTCTGATAGCCTTTGTGGCTGAAGAGTGGGGTATAAATACAGTAAATAAATAAATAAGGCACATATGCATGCACACATGTGCACGCGCGCACACTCAGTAGGTTGGTTGGCAGAGGAAGAACTTCCTGCTTGGCTTCTTGTTTTCCCACAAAATATCTTGTTAAAATGGTTGCTTTCCCATTTCTCTTCAGTTAGGCCTGTGCAACTGGAGGAAAACAGAAAGGTAAAAATGAGGGTTGCCAGATCTCAGGACCTACCCGAGCCTCTAGTTTTCATGCATCGTCTCCAGGTGGGAGACAAAGGTGCAAAATTCTCCCATTTTGATGGGTTCATCTCCAGGTAAGAGGAAAGGGCTGGGTACAATTTTCCAGCTCAGCTATTAAAGTAGTAGCTTGCTACAATTTGCAACGCTTCATTGATTTGTTGATGAAACACCCAGAGGATCTTTGTATTTACTTAGTTAGCTTCCTCCTTCTTTCCCATTCGTTGGAGTGCCAGGGCTCACCCTCTGCTCTGCATCTACTTTCTGGTTAGAAACAAGTAGGCTAGATCAAATGTTCTTTAGCCCATTTTTCTAAGTGAGAATAATCCCCTCATTTCAATTTGCTCTGGGAGAAGCCCCTTCAGTTATGAATTTGTCTTCATTTTCAAACATGAAAATGGTGTGTGTGGTAATGCATAACATGAAATGATATCATCAGGGGGCATCTTAGATCTCCAGTTTTGGGCCTGAAGCCTCAGGGCCTGTCACGATCCTTAACTGACAACCCAACTGAACACATCCACCATCTTGGCAACTATTCTTTTGAGACTTTAAGGCAGAACTTGGTAAAAAAATACTTTAGGCTACCACTTCCCCAAGTCAGCAGGACCATTGACTGTCTAACTTTTCTAAATGATAGTTTTAGTGTGGAGGTCTTGGGTGTGTTTCCAGATTATTATTATTGTTGTTGTTGTTGTTGTTATGTTTATTTATATAGCCCCATAAGCTTTACATAGCGCTTTACAAAAAAGAAAAGCAACAACCCACAATAAACACAAAAACCTGCCTACGGCGTACACTCTAAAACCACAACCAAAATTATAAAATTAATAAAATATTACTAATGTTTGAATCTAATGTTAAATATGTTTTTAAATACAGCATATTAGGTATTAGAGCACGGACACATATATCAACCTTGTCAAATGCAAGAACTATGAAATTGATAGCAAAAGCAAAAAAAAAAAAAACTTTCAAGAGGAAAAATATCTGTCCTTCCCAATGAAATGTGAGCAACATATGGCCTTTACCCATCTTCAGTCTAAGCAGATGGACACAACGATGCAACAAAGAAGACTGCCAGGCATCCCTGCACTAAAACAGACTTTGTATATGCGGTGCAACTGAAGTAGAAGATCTGGCCCAATATTTACAGGAATGTTGTTGAATTCCAGTCCGAGAGGACATGATTTATCTCTGTTTTTTGAGACATATGGGAAATTGGGGGCATTGAGGAGAAAACTGAATTGTCTTCTGCACAGCTCTAATCAGGTAGGGATGCTGAAGGTGGTCCTTTTCACAGTTAAAGCAACAAATTTAAGGGGGGGGGAGGATTTTTGTGTGTGTGTTGAAAATAGTTATATAATAGGTTTCACTTTCTTTTCTTTCTAACTTAATACAGTTTGTATGGACATGGGTAATTTTTTTCAATACAATTTGTCTATTTTTGATATGGTCTGTTGACGTATTCAATACAATTGTATCTATCTTAGAAGAGGCATTTCAAGTTTTCATATGAGAAAAACCCTCTACAAGAGTGGGGTGACTACCAAACATTTGTGTCACAGGGAAGGGGAGCAAAGCCTGCTGGGGAACTCTAGTGATCAGATTTAACCACAGGGGCCAAAAGGCAGCATGGTGTAATGGTTTGAGTGTTGGACCAGGACTCTGGGAGACAAAGGTTCAATCCCTACTCGCCCACTCACTGGGTGACCTTGGGCAAGTCACACTCTCTTGGCCTCAGAGCAAGGCAATTGCAAACTCTTCCTGAAAAAACTGTGCAAAGAAAACCCCATGATAGGTTTGCCTTAAGACGGAAATGACTTGAAGGAACACAGCAACAACTGAAAGTTAGAGCTCCAGGTTCAATTCCTCCCTTCTTCAGTGAAAAAAAGGACAGGATTATACACAATAGTAAAGATCCCAGACACTGTTGGCAACCAAGGTAGACAATATTGGGCTAGATGAACAAATACTGAAATGCAAATACTGAATCAACATCTATCTATACATCTTACAAATTGACACAAGGTTTCTTTTTGCAAAAAAAGCAACAATTTCCTCAACAAGTAAAACTTACCCATGTCCTTACTGTGTTCAAACGGATGCTGTACACATCCTCTTTCCTATTACAAAGGCTTCTGATTTGCTCTTATCTTGAAAAGCCCATGAGACAGTTACATGAATATGTAATCAGAACCAGACCTTGGAATAGTTACTTTGGAAACCTGAAGAGCTTGGAGAGTCGTGGGTGAAAAAAAGGAACTATTCCAAGATCAAGTAACACATATACAGTCCAAGTAATTTTTCCAGGCTCTGACTAGAACACACTTCATGGCTGAAAAATGCTTAATCTTAATGCCCCAGATATTTTGAAAACTTAACAGAAACATTATGAAAAAAAGTCAACACTGTTCTATAAATAAAACCAGTGGAAGAAAAACAATGACTGAAATAATTTTATTTAACAAATATTGGCCAAGATCCTACATCACAGATACAGTTATGAATGTGTAACTATATCTCTCATCTCGACCTGACTCCTCAAACCTATCTTAACAGCGAGCAGCTGCACCAAGCAATAGAGTTCTGTTCTGCTAGTGATTGGGGTACAGCAGGGTGATGTTTCCAGCCTTCTCCGGCCAGCAATCTGTGGTGTAACTATCAAGGGCAGGATTGGTGTTGTAACTCCTTGTTGCGCTGCATATTGCTGGTGGGAGAGGGCTAGAAACATCATCCTCTAGCACCCCGATCACCATCAGAACAGACCTCTGTTGCTCACCACAGTTCCCTAAAGTTTAAGGTTGGGTTGCAGAGGCATTTATAAATGTGGCAATAGTGTCATTATGTAGCACAGCTGGATACGGAGCAGTTATGGATGCTCTAGGTTATGAATCTGTAACTGCAATGCAGGATGCCAGCCTTCGTTAACAAAATCAATAAAAACAAACAATTTACAAAACATCAAATTTGAAATGTACACATTGTAGAAGAATTCACATCTGTTTGAAGGGACACATTTCACATACAGCACATGTATCATTTCATCAGAGAACATTTTGTTAGATAAGTCCAATTCTGTTTTAAATTCTCAGATGGTTGTTGAGCTGGAAAGTGTTGCTGTCAACACTTTCCATTCCTTGGAAACACTGCATCAGTTTTTTGAATTTCCAGGAAAGCTACAGATCAAGGGTTCCTCTTCCTTTGAACTTCTTTGCAGAACGCTCACTGGCACGGAACTGGATCCTGCTCCCATAAATATAGGATACAAACCCGTCAAGCTCAATGCTGAAGACATTGTTAAATTTTGGAATAACTGAAAGAAAAACCAAAGATAAGAAATGGCAGATTATTATTATGCATATAGGAGTCCTGTGACATACCCTTATAAATCCATTAGAGAAATTTTCTTGTTGATGATACCTTACAAAGAATGACATCAACGCATCCTATGCCAAGGGGTTACATTCAAGAAACAGATGCAAATAACAGAAGACAAGAAGGTAAATGGGGGCGGAAATAAAGTGGGTAAGAATATACAATAATTTCAGTTGAAAGTAGACAGGCATAGTTCTAGTACCAGGGTGCCACAGCATTGTTTTCAGTAAACAATGCAATCAAGCTTGAGCTGTAAAAGAATGGGATTCTGCTCCAGCCAATCCTACTGCGCCTGTATCTGCCTGCCTACAGCAGGCCAGGTAAACAGTGGCTGCCTCCAGGATCCCTTACTGAGCATGTGTGAACAGCAAAGCAATGAGAAAAGGAAAGCACAGCTAAGTCTGCTTCTCCAGGTACTCCCAAGCATAGATCTGGACGCATGGTTACCAAAATGGAAATCATGAGAAAAGTGGAAGCTGGTAAACAGAAAAAAAAAGTCATCCTTGGATTATTTTGGAAGAATCTTCAAGTGGTCTCTAGAAGGTGCTAATCATTTTTGTTATTTATGCCAGACTCACCTGGCCTGGTTGTTTCATTTCACATGTGCATGTTGTTACTTTTGAATAAAAATCTTGCTGAAACATGTTGAAGTTCTCTTCTTTTTTGTCAGGTAGGAACCTGTCCTTTCCATGTTACTTCTGGCTCTGGTACTAAATCTTCTGTTAAAGATTTAATGCCCAGGGACCCATGTACTACTTTGTTAATTGAGGTATATCTGTAACCCCAGAGAGCTGGACAGGCCCCCCAGAAAAGCCTGATTCTGCCCCAGGGCCCAAAGTTACTAACTCTTAGTTTAGAGGGTTGCAGAGTAAAAGAACACGATAGAGAAAACAAAGAGTTAACAAGGTGCAGGGTGGCTTACTGTTGGTGCTGGTCCCACCCACCACCATCACACATCACCTCTTGTAAGCTTGTCTACACTTGTTGATAAGGTGATTCAGTTTCACACTGGCTTTTCAGAAAGGCTGGAAGTGTCACTATTAGCACTAAATGGTGGCAGGCTACAAATGAGAAATGACTCTTTGAAATCAAAACATGCAAGTTAGCATTGACCATGACAGCCATTATAACATTAAGAGGACAGGAGGTAGAATTGTGATTCGAAATAGATGACCCCAGGTTTCTGATTCCCGACTGTTTAGCAGGAATGTTTCACAACATTCTCAGCCTGTTGTACTGTAGGCTGTATTTGGGAAGAAAAAGGAAGCATTAAATACTGGACAACTATCCAGAAGTTCTCTTTGGATAGTGATGCCTTAGGTGAGGTCCTTGGTGTTGATTGTGTGTATAGCAAAGGAAGCATTACTGAAGTTGCTTCTGACCAGTCTCACCTTTCCAGAGCCAGCCTTATCATTAGGTAGAGTGAGGCAGAGGCAGATGCTCAAGGGTGGGAAGCAAGGGTAATCCCCTATTTGATCCTGCTAAGCCTGCTGGCCTTTACCTTCTTATAGCAGACAGACCTGTCTGTGCTGCATGACCTGTCCTGCACCTCAAAACTAGCTCACACCCTTCAAGGTTGATCAAAGGTGGGGTTTCCCAGTCAGTGTTGAACCAAGGTTCAATTGCCAGTCCAGGCAACTGCTTTACATGGTATGGCAAAGATGGGTGGGGAGTGCAATTTTGTCTTCAGGCAGAAAAATGTCATCCTTGAATTTTTAAAATAAAAATTATGACATGGGAATCTGACCTCAGGAACTTTGCTAATGTTTTCAGGGAAGATGAACAGCCATCACATGGGATGGACATGCAGAAACAGGTTAAAACAAAATGTGTTCGACGCTTACCTTTCAATTTGTCTTCTTTTGTAATGATTTTGAAAATGTGCTTCATTTCTTGCACAACGATGCCCGTAATGCCAACATAGGAGGGGCATTTGGATTTAGTGACTAGATGAACAAAACCAGATCATTAGAGTTAGGCTGACAGTTTTGGCATGACACACTTCACTACTTGGTGGCATGATTTCCTTGTGTGTGCTGTATAGAATACAACTGCACAAACAAATGATACAAAAGGCAAATAGGAGGGAACATGACAGAGGTGTATAGAATTAGGCATGGTGTGGAGAATATGGGTAGAGAGGTTCTCTCTCTCATCATACTAGAGCAGGAAACCATCCTATGAAGAGGAATAGTGGAAGGTGTAGGACGGATAAAAAGAATACAGTCAGTGTAGTGTGGTGTAGTGGTTTGAATGCTGGACTAGGATTCAGGAAAACCAAAGTCAGAATCAGCTCAGGCAAGTCACACTGTCTCAGCCTCAGAGGAAGGCAGTGGCAAACCTCCTCTGAATAAACCATACCAAGAAAACCTATGATAGGGTCATCATAGGCTGGGGTCAGTGTGGCATAGTGGTTTGACTGTTGGACTGCAACTTTGGAAACCAGGGTTTGAATGCCTACTGGACCATGAAAACCCACTGCTTGACCTTGGGCAAGTCACACACTCTCAGCCTCAGAAAACTGCATGATAGGTTCACCTTAGTGTCACAGTAAGTCGAAACCACTTGACGGCCCAGAGCAACAACTTAATACAAGAACTTATAAAACCTGCTTAGAAGAAGTATATTCTCTAGTGCAGTGGTTCTTAACCTGTGGTCTGGGGACCCCCAGGGGTCCGTGAGGTCCTCAGAGGAGGCTTGAGGTCTGTTCGGCCCACCACCTGCTTGCAGTAGAGTGGCCATGTGACAATAGCCAAGGCAAAGGCTATTCAATCTGCTCCAGCCAAACATGCAGGAAGAAGCAGGAGAAAAGTCTTCCCTCCCCCTTTAGTGCCTCTGAGAGAAGGTTTAATAGATGATGTAATTGTATTTATTATTATTATGGTTTTAAATCTTAAGTTAAGTCTTGGGGGTCTATGACAACAAAATATATTTAAAAGGAGTTCCTGGAAAGAAAAGGCTAAGAGCCACTGCTATAGTGTGAGGGAAGAGGAAAATGGAACAATTCATCTAAAATCAAAGTATATGTTTGTTTCCTTAGAACTCTTAGTTTCTCATCTACAAGCCTACCCTGATTTCACTGATATAACTGATCAACAATTGACTCAGATTGTTGAATCAATGAGGTTACAGTTTCTTCTTAACTTCTGGGATAGGACAAGTTTCTCATCTACAAGCCTACTCTGATTTCACTGATCAGTCACTTGATATAACTGATCAACAATTGACTCAGATTGTTGAATCAATGAGGTTACAATTTCTTCTTAACTTCTGGGATAGGACAAGTTTAAATCAAAATAGACTATACGTAAGAACAAAGCAAGAATACCTGTAACAAGAGCTCCATGAAGATCAGCTTTTAGCAATTTGGTCTGAATCATCTGTGGCTGTCTAATAAAAAAAGAGTTCAAAATTCTTCAAAGTATTAACAAGAACAAACCAAATTTAACAAGAATCTAAACAGGATTCTACATGTATGTTTGACAATATGATTTTAACACTCATGCTTGTGGAGGGAACATTTTAGTCCCCAGATTCATATTTGGTTCCAGAATTCACAGAGAACTAGATCTAGAAGGTGTGGATTTTCTGATATTTTGTCACTTAAAGAGTTGTAAACAACATCTCCAAAGTTGAGCCACTGGCTGAATTTTTCCTCCTAATATACTAGAAATAATTCTATATAAAACATACTGGACACGAGGAGTTATTCAAAGTCTCAGTTCCCCACCCACACCCAGAAGAAGGACAGCCTTAGAAAGCTAATGCTGCTTAATGATAACAGAGTACAGTGGGCCCTTGGTATGCACTGGGGTTTAGTTCCAGGACCCACTGTGGATACCAAAATCCATGGATGCTAAAGTCCCATTATATACAATGGCATTGTAAAATGGTGTCCCTTATATAAAACAGAAAAATAAGGTTTGCTTCTTGGAATTTATTTTTTCAAAAGAAAATATTGTCAAGTTGTGGATGGTGGAATCCATGGATGCTAAATCTGTGGATACAGAGGGCCAACTGTATTGTCCACTGGGGAACAATACCTCGACATTCTATGGAGAAGCCTCTATCACAATGGCAACAAAGTGACCCAATAATTACTTAAGTCAAATGAACTTAAGCCACCTTGAATCCCTTCTTGGGAGAAAGGCAGGCTATAAATCAAATAAATAAATAAATAAATAATTTAAAAACTTACGCATCAGGCTTGAGTCCATTGCAGAGGTCCCTGATGTACTGTTTCCATAATTCGTGCAACGGTACAAATATCTCATACCTGCAGAATAAGTCAAAGTTTTTTTTAATTGTTCAGTAACAGGAGTATTTCAAAGCATCTGTTTGGCATATTTAGAATTAGAATCTGGAAACTTTTTGGTCCTTATATATTTATAAATGTAAAAATAAACACCTTGAATGATCTATCTTATTGTCCAGATAGGGGATTTGCAGGCTTAAAATGTTCTTATGGCTTGTACAAAATCAAGCACCTCCACAATAATAAGATCATCAGTTGCCCTCTAGTGGCCAAACGCCATTCCAGAATTGTTTGAAAAACACAACCTGATGTATAGATGGCCTAAGAAGCCATCTTATACCAAGTTGGGACATTGGCAGAATCATAGAATCATAGAATTGTAGAGTTGGAAGAGACCTCGAGGGCCATCCAGTCCAACCCCCTGCCATGCAGGAAATCACGATCAAAGCATCCCTGACAGATGGCCATCCAGCCTCTGTTTAAAGACCTCCAAGGAAGGAGACCCCACCACGCTCCAAGGGAGTGTTTTCCACTGCCGAACAGCTCTTACTGTCAAAAAGTTCCTCCTAATGTTGAGGTGGAATCTCTGTTCCTGGAGCTTGCACCCGTTGTTCCGTGTTCTAGTCTCTGGAGCAGCCATATAAACCAAATTGGGGAGGGGGACTAATTTTAGCACTGAGCTTCCCTTACCTTCACATCCCTATCAGTGCTAAAGTTAGTTCCCCTACTCATTCATTCACTCACTCATTCCTCCTACTCCCCGCTTGGCACATGAGTATCCAAAAGATGTGAACAAACCAGCATAGCTACTTCTGTGACATTTTAATTTGGTCCCAAGCAGAAAACTAAAATTTCTGGAAATTTTGAAACCATTTTGTGTGGGTGTGTGTTTTTTTCTGTGTGTTTTGGGGGAGGGGAATGGACATTTTCAGAAATTGGTTTGAAAAAGTGCAATATTAGTATGCTTTATAATTGTTGTTGTGTGTCTTCAACTCATTTCTGACTTAGGCAGAAATGACTCAAAGGTGACCCTATCATGGGGGTAGAACATGAAAATATCATTTTTTAAAAACAATAATGCCACAGACAGTATGGCCAGTGGGAATTTTCGAGTCCTAGTCTTAAATACGTAATTTTTACAGGCGCTGACCACTGGTCCATTTAGCCAAGTATTGTCTACATCAGAGGCAGGCTTGCAGAGTCAACTTGGTTTCATATGAAAACCAGGTACAAAAGAGGGTGTTCAAGTGGGTGGGAGAATATACACTTAGAGTTAAGGAACAAAAGTTCCCCTGAGCACAGGCGGAGTCCAGGAATTTGTTTCCAGTGCTAGAAGTTAGCTCACTGTGCTTTCACACACATATCCACTCCTCTCTCCCTGCCCCATACACCTGCAGCTTCTTCAGTTTCATAATTTAGAAGGGGGAAAGCTGTTCAGTTGCTATTGCTGAACAACTGGGAATCAGAAACCTATGGCAATCTATTTCAAACCACCTGGCGATTTACTAGAGCCAGGGTGGTACAGTGGTTTGAGCATTGGACTGTGACTCTGGAGACAAGGGTTTGAATCCACGCTCGGCCATGGAAACCCAATGAGTGAGCTGGGGCAAGTCACGCTCTCTCAGCCTCAGAGGAAGGAAGGCAAAGGCAAACCCCTCTGAACAAATCTTGCCAAGAAATGCTAGGGTATCCATAAGTCAGAAGCGACTTGATGGCACACAACAACAAGAGATTTACTAAAAGATTCCAATCTGCCTTCTACCCAGTACTGGGGCCCATTCACACAATACAATCAGAGCACTATTATTCTATTTTAACTGCTATAGTTCTGTTCTATGGAATCTGGTAACTGGCAGTTTAGGGAGGGGTGTTTAGACTTTTTTTTTTTTTTTTGGCCAGAGATCTCTAGTGCCGCATTTAATGACAAACCCCATAGGCTGGAACATGGCAGTTAAAGTGGAATAACAGTGCTATAGTAGTCTTGAAGAGAAATGACAACGCAGAAAAAATCACAACCCGGAAATATCACCCAAGGAGACCTTCTGCTGTGCTTTCTGCAACCGGACTTGTTTATCTCAGATTGGCCTTTTCAGTCATCAACACACTTGCAGAAAGCACGGGAAGAGTCCTTCCTGAATCTTTGGACTTTTTCGGACAACAGTTTACAGTGCTAGCAGCCTCATCCCCATTGCGAGGCTGCAGCGCTGCAGAGTGTCCCTTTCGGATGACGCTCTGCCCTGCTGTTCCTCTTGCGGTACTGTTGCGTAACCGCGGGGACACAGCAGCATTATATTTGGCATTTTTCTACTCACGAAAGTTGATCGTGAGTAGAAAAATGCCAAATATAACGCTGCTGCGTCCCCGCGGTTACGCAACAGTACTGAAAGAGGGACAGCAGGGCAAAGCGTCATCCGAAAGGGACGCTCTGCAGCGCTGCAGCCTCGCAACGGGGATGAGGCTGCTAGCCTTGTAAACTGTCGTCCGAAAAAGTCCTTCGTTTGCGAAGAAAAGCCACAGAGAGAGGGGAGAGAGAATTGTGTAGTGTGAATGGGCTCCAGGTCTACACTGATTGGCAATGACCCTCTGGGATACAAGGCAAGCGTTTTCCCAGTCTGAAACACAGACCACAGGGATAGAACCTGGAATCTTCTGATGTAAAGCATGTGCTCTGGCCTTTAAATGTACACTTCTTTACCTACCAGCTAGCTGAACAATAAAACTCACTATCAAATCGGGGGAGATGGTTGCCAAATGGGCAGCTCTGAAAAGGGATGAGGCAAATTGATGGAAGTTGTGCCTATACATGGTTACTAGGTCTGATAAATATGTATTACCTCCAGTACAGGGGGCAGCATGCCTTTGCATATCAGTTGCTGGGAAGCATAAGCATTGGGTACTGCTGGCTCCTACCTCCCACATGTGGGCTTCCCATTATTACTGTAGGGACAGAATGGAGGACTAAATAGGTCTTTGGTCTGACACAGCATGGCTGTTCTTACATTCTTTAAAAAAAATTAAGAAGTTTGTGAAAGACTGGAGTTGTCACTGTCATGGCAAAATAAGGTTAATGTCCTTAATTCTACACCATAGATTGGCAACTGCAGAGAGGTGGAGGTTTCTGTGGGTAATATTTTGGGGCTGAACACTTTTTTGGCACCAGGGAAAGGTTTCTGAAGAGCTATGACATCCTGGGACTTGGCCTCTTTTTGTTTTCATCTGATGACACTTACTTTTTCGTTTTTGTCTTCCCACTACAACCCTCCACATCATACACTGCCTGTGTTTCAACTCTTACTAATCCAGCAGGCCAAGCCCTTTACCCTTAATGTACCTCTGTTGCTCCGGTTTAATCTCAAAGAGCCGCATCTCTCTCCTCTGCTTGGCAGACAACCCTTTCCCTCTTTTCTTCTTCTGCTGTTTCTTCCTCTTCTGGAAATGCTCAAGGATGACGGCTTTATGGGTTAGGTGCTCTTGGATGGCTTCCTCGCTCTTCTGGGGCATACTGCGCTTCAGAAATGCTTTTACAAAGGCCTCTGCCTCCTTCGAGCCTTCAGGCTGCAAAAATGAGTTCCAGCAGTCATTAATGCTCAAAAGAAGGAAGGCTGATCACACCTAAGTCCCCTACATGATCTCAGAAGTGTTGAGAGTTATAGAGTCATAGCATCATAGAATTGGAAGGGGCCTCATGGGCCATTGAGTCCAACCCCCTGCTTTGCGCAGGATCTCCAGATAAAGCATCCCAGCAGGTAGCTGCCCAGCCTATTTTTTAAGACATCCAGAGAAAGACACCCCACCAGCTCTCTAGGCAATTGGTTCCATCGGTGAACTGCTCTGACTGTCAAGAAGTTCCTTCAAATGTTCAATTTAAATCTACCTTCCTGTAACTTAAAACTATTAGATGTAGTTGTACCCTCTGAGGCAGCAGAGAACAGGCCAACATCTTCCTCTTTGTGGCAGCCCTTGAGGTGTTTAAAGAGTGCAATCATGTCATCCCTTATTCTTCCCTTCCCCAAGCTAAAACATGCTCAACTCCTTCAACCGTTCCCCATGTTTGTTTTCCATACCTCTTGTCATCCTTGTTGCCCTTCTCTGAATCCGCTCCAACTTGCCTTTATATACCCTTCTTTAAAATGAGGCACCCAGAACCTGAATGCAGAACTCCAGATGAGGCCTTACCAGTGCAGAATACATACAGTGGAACTATTACTACCCTCGACTTGGAAATTACACTTCTATTAATGCAAGCTAAAATAGCACTTGCCTTCTTTGCTGCAGCATCAGACTGTTGGCTCATGTTTCAACTTATGATCAACAATAATCCTGAGGTCTTTTTTGTTTGTAGTACTGCTGAGCCATGTATCTCCCACCCTACAGTATACCTGTGCATGTGGTTTTTGTGCCCTAAATGTAAAATTTTGCATTTGTCTCTATTGCATTTCATTTTATTAATCTCTGCCCAATTTTCTAGTTTATTTAGGATGCAATGGTGGAGTAAGGAGATGGGCAACCAGACACACAGCCTCTAAGGGACTGATACTGTGTGGAGAAATCTGCCTAAATTTGGGATGGGCATAAAGTGGCCCAGAGGCCAGAACCCCACTTTTGTGGTCTCTGAAGCTTTCCACCAGTCTCCCAAATTTTTAGAAAAACTGGTGTAATGTTCAGGCAATTTTTGTCCCAAGAGATGTAGAAAGCTCCCCAGTGCATGGAAACATGCAAAAATACCTCACAAGCACCCCAGAAGTTCATAATATGCCCCAATACTTCCAGTTTCCTCTGCAGTCCTACTCAACATGACAATATGAAGGGATGTGATGTCACATCGTGATGCCATTTTGAGAGGGACTGCAGAGGAAAATTGAGGTATTTGGGTCTGTTGTTGGCCCATGAGGGATCGGGGGGTGGGGGGAGGATGACCCTTGGCCCTTACACATTTGCAAACCCTAACCTAAATAGAGAGGAAAACACCTAGAACCTTGAATTTTTGATATTTCAAAATGTTCAGTAACTCACACTGAAGACATTAGCCATTGTTTCTCGCCTATGTACTTATCTATATTATTAGCATTATCAATTTTGCTTTAACCATCCAATAGCCATTAATCCAGTGAATAGCTGAAACTGCATACCCATCTGCAGAGTTTCTGAAGATGAGAGTTAGGAGGCAGAGCAATGCCTCAGGTGGAGAGAAGTAGGAGAAACTGGCTCTTTATGAGGACCTGGTCCCTGGCTGTTACGGCTTCTTAAGGTCAGTCCAACCCTTTGTATTGGCTCCATCAGCAAATACTGATATCCCCCAAAACTGAACAGCTGCTGCATTCCAGACCAGAATTTTTCAGGGGAAGCCTTATATGAAGTGTGTTAAAATAATTTAACATTCCTGTGATGGGCTACTGTCCTTTGAACTCTGTCTGGTGGCTTCCCAGGGGGCTGGTTATTCTAGGAAAACAGGTTGCTGGGCTAAATAGGCCTTTTGCTTGATCCTGCAAAACCTACATTATTTTCAAAGGAGTTTAGATTGCAATCCTACACCTGTAAATAAGCTTATCTGAATTCAAATAGTAGACATATATGTGAACATGCTGTTACTCTGCTATAATACACATTTATTCCCATTTGTTCTACACCAGGGATGGGGAACATCTGGCCCTCCAGAGATTGTTGAACTGTAGCTCCTATCACCCATCACCTCTGGCTATGCTGGCCAGGGAGTTGCAGTTTAGGAGGTACTCATTCTACATCCTCTAATTGCAAGCGCACACTAAAGAAGCACTTGCCACTCACATTTATA
The DNA here is from genome assembly GCA_030847615.1 of Gambelia wislizenii. NCBI lineage: Eukaryota > Metazoa > Chordata > Lepidosauria > Squamata > Crotaphytidae > Gambelia > Gambelia wislizenii. The sequence continues at coordinate 15,689,555 of JAUMIR010000008.1, read as the reverse complement.
TTGTTTTCACTCATTCCATCCCCTCAAACAGAAAATACCTGAATGTTTAGAAGTGTCATTGTTTCTTGAGGTAGTGGCTTATATAAAAGACCTGGAAGATAAAGAGAGATTTTTCCATTAAAGGATTGGATGTTGTTTCTGTCAAGGAAGTATATTCTTCCAAGAAGCAAGTTCACAGATCTCATGTTCGAAATAAAGGAGCAATAGGGAAGTGGATGGTTACACAAGGAGATGAGTTGAAAAACGTGGACCATTTGACATCTGTATTGTTCCAGCAAACCATCCATGAACTGCACTTTACGCTATAGCCTGTGATGTTAAAATATGCCACCCTCTCCTCTAACGCAGGAATTTAATATTTGATGACAGACCTGTTTTTGATTACATGTCTGTCTCCAAGATCTTTATGGACGTATATTTTGCTGTCTTTCACTGCCACAGGGAGGCTCTTTAAAAACACACCCTTCCAAAAGCTCCAGATTTTACTGACTGGACCAGCACCAACCTTTTGCAAAGCATGACACCGTGATAGTCCCATGTTCCCAGTCACAGGGTGTTATCACTGGTACCTTTGGGCGGAGCAATAGTGAAAAGTTGTCGTGGGCTGTCTTTTTCTGGCTAAAGATATGAAACAGAGCTTGAAAAAGTTACTTTTTGGGACCTTGCCACTAAAGGGCACTAACATTTCATGAGAAAGTGTGGAGTCTGAGATTGAGGACTTCTCATGCTATGTCTTTATCCTGGTTACCCCCACCTTATTCTTACGGCCTTCTCCTCCCCTAGAACATATTCTCCTGACTTTCCTTTCTCACACATGCTGCAATGATGGCTCTCCCCAATGATGACTCCTCTTCCCCTTTACTTGCAATATGTCTCCCTGCCTGCCTCTCTTCCCCTTTCCTACTGTCTCCCTGTCTGCCCAGATATTTGTTCACCATTAACAACAGTTTACAGTTATTCCTTCTCCATTGACGCCCCCTTGTCGTGGGAGAGAGGCTTGCGTACCCTAATGATGTTTTGAGACAGTCTTGTTCGGCAGCATCCTGAACGACCAAGCAGCTTTTTTTAAGGAGAGCACTGCTTGCTCCATATGGAGAGGGGCCTAGAAAAGGTGGCCTAATGAAAGCTCATCCCCAACTACCAGGTTGGCTAGCAGTGGCCAACGGGCATCTTCTGATGCAGTCAAACCAAGGCAATCACCAACAATGGTCCGCCCTGGCTTCACATCGGGAGGCATGGAGACGCACTATCCACAATGCTGCAGCCTTATTTGAGAACTCACGCAGAACAAGTCTTGAAGAGAAATGACAACGCAGAAAGAATCACAACCCGGAATCATCACCCAAGGAGACCTTCTGCTGTGCTTTCTGCAACTGGACTTGTTTATCTCGGATTGGCCTTTTTAGTCATCAGCGCGCTTGCAGAAAGTGCAGGATGAGTCCTTCCTGAATCTTTATTTGCGAAGAAAAGCCAGAAAGAGAGAGAGAGACAGAGGAGATTTTCAGACCTGCCAAAATGCATGTCTGCCGCGTGAGCAGCCTCCCGAAACTGCTGCGCGGCAAGGGTCTACTTCGGACGACGCTGTGCCTCTCGCGAAACCGTCCGTGTCACTTCCGTGAAGCTTCGGACGGCTCGGCACCATATTTCAATCACGGAGGTTGCCCGAGATTGAAATATGGCGCTGAGCCGTCCGAAGCTTCACGGAAGTGATACGGACGGTTTCGCGAGAGGCACAGCGTCGTCCGAAGTAGACCCTTGCCGCGCAGCAGTTTCGGGAGGCTGCTCGCGAGGCAGACATGCATTTTGGCAGGTCTGAAAATCTCCAGAGAGAGAGTTATTCACAGACGACTGGAAGTCATTCAGAGACCTGGCAGAAATCCTTGCCCACCTGACTGGATATTAGGCAGCTGAATCTCTTAGTGATTGCCAAAAAGAACTTGGACACTACGTTTTAAAAAAGAAATTAATTACGTTTCTAGCTGTATGCAGTTACTGTTATTGTGGCTGTTACAACATACCTGTAAATAAGCTTATCTGAATTCAAATAGTGGACATGTACGTGAATGTGCTGTTACTCTGCTATAATACACATTTATTCCTATTCATTCATTCATTCCTATTCATTCAGTCATTCCTATTCATTCCTGACAATCAATTCACCTGCACTGGAGAAGGAAAAAGGATACCCTTGAGACCATCATTCTACATTGGTGATTCCCCCCCTTTTCCATTTCTTGTTCATGTCCCTTTTAAGTCTTAGCTCAGTTGAAAGTTCTTTAGACATCCATCCTGGTTTCTTTAGACACCTCCCATTTTGCCTCCTCATTGGAACTGTTTTGCATTTATTGCTGCAGTTCTCCCCCATTTAGTTTCCCCCATTTTTCTAAATCTGTTTCCAAAGTTTTTGAAATTATTCTCACCTCATTCTCTTGGCCCTCCTTTTAAGTCTCTTCTTAAGTCTCTACTAAGAGACTCTACTTTGTCAGGGCAATTAGCTAACACACATTGGAAACCCCTTAATATGGTGTCGATGTGTAAACTGCTATTGCTTAAACAATTTGTAAGCCGCTCTGGGAGCCTTTGTGGCTGAAGAGCGGAGTATACATTCCTAAAATAAATAAATAAATAAAAATAAAATTAAGAGGACCTGTTTTGCTTTAAGCCCCCAAGTTTAAAGTAACATTTGCAAGCTCAACAAGCCGGAATTAAGACCCTTTGCAGTACTGGCAGCCGCCTAAATACCTTGAGGGCACGAGAGCCTATCTGATCTTGAAAGCTAAGCAGGTTTAGCCCTAGTTTGTACTTGGATGGGAGACCACCAAGGAATACCAGATGATTTGAGGAAGGAATTTCCAAAATCACCTCTGAGTATTCCTTGTCTGAGAAAACCCTCTGAAATTCACAGGAGGGTGCATCCATACTACACAAATAATCCCGTCTGAAACAGTTTTGTTTTTTTTTTTTGCCATGGATCCTTCCTATCCTAAGATTTATAGTTTCGTGAGGCACCAGCCCTTTTTGGCAGAGAAGGCTAAAGACCTTTCAAAACTATAAATCCCAAGATTCCAGCCGTGGCAAATAATCCAGCTTCAAACTGGATTATTGGTGTAGTGTGGATTAGGCTGAGGTCTCCATAAATCGACTTGAAGACGAACGCAACATGCAGTACTTGCAATCACAGCATGTGTGATAAAGGGCCCGAAGTGTCGTCACTTCATCCTCTGGTAAGGACAGAACCAGTCACTCTTGATCAACCGATTAATTCAGATCCATCGACTGATTGATAATAGTAGGACCATATCCATACTACACAAATAATCCAGTTTAAAACCGGATTATCTGTCATGGCTCTTTTCTGTGGAATCCTGGGATTTGTAGTTGGGTGAGCCAACAGCACTCTTTGGCAGAGAAGGCTAAAGACCTTGTAAAACTACAAATCCCAGAATTCTAGAGGAAAGAGCCATGGCAAATAATCCAGTTTCAAACTGGATTATTCGTGTAGTGTGGATTTGTCCAGAAAGAGTAAAACAATGGAATTTAATCACTCTACAGTCAAGGGGCCAGATAGAAGAAAGGGAAATATATACATATATATCCACAGTAGGACCCCTGTATCCTCTGATTCATTATCCACTGATTCAATTATCCACGGGACACAAAACAGCAAACCTACCATAGAGTCTTCTTAGAAAATGTGTCCTCTTTTTCTAGATCCTCCAAGGCAAACCTATGGTATTTTAAACCGGAAGTCCCATTATGTTCAATGGTGTTTACTAATATCCACGGTTTTCGGTATCCACGGCCCCCCAAAACCAATCCCCAGCAGATATGGGGGTCCTACTATAATCACGGCTGTCCCTACCAAATCCGGATGGTTAGAGAATATGCAGCATACGTGTACTCAATACATGGATATACAGTAGGACCCCCATATCCACTGATTCATTATCCACTGATTCAATTATCCACGGGACACAAAACCGCACACCTACCATAGAGTCTTCCTAGAAAAACATGTCCTCTCTAGCCATTTTCTAGGTCCTCCAAGGCAACTCTATGGTATTTTAAACCGGAAGTCTCATTATTTTCTATGGCGTTCGCTATTAAACACGGTTTTTGGTATCCACGTCCCCCCCAGAAACAATCCCCAGTGGATAATGGGGTCCTACTGTATATATAAAAACACTCTATTTTTGAATTAGGTAAAACAAGGCAGCCTTAATAACTACATGACTAGAACTGGAGTGAGTCCGGATTAATCAGAGAATTAAAATCTACCCTCACACGAAAGTAATTAAAATCTACCCTCGCACAAAATTAGGTATGAAACAGGGCTATCCCAGGCAGAGCCACTTACTCTCCATCTTGCCAGCGGCGAAAGCCCCCGAAAAGGAGACGAAGAGACACAGCCAGTGGGAGACGACCAGCTCGCCCGGCTGCCACGCGCGGAATGAAATACGCATGCGCCCTTTCTGCTCTCCGATAGGTTCAAAGGGAAGCGGAAAAGCTACCAATTAAAAAAAGCGTACAGGTCACGTGGCACGCAGGCACCTAGAGGTACGAAAGAAGAACGGATGGAGGGGGGAGAATGACGAGAACCTTTTCTCCCCTCGTCACGCATGCGCATATAAGACCTTCGGAAGAGATCTAGTTAAAGTGGGGGGGGCGGAAGCGAGGAAGAGAGGAAACATAACGTTGCGAAGGCTGACGTTGTTAAGGGGGCACCCATACTAGAGAAATAATCCAGATTGAAACTGGGTTGTTTGCAATAGCTCCTTCCTGTAGAATCTTGGGATTTGTAGTTTGGCCAAGCACCAGCACTCTTTGGCAGAGAAGGCTAAAGTCATTGCAAAACTACAAATCCCAGGATTCCATAGGAAGGAGCCATGGCAGATAACTCAGTTTCAACTGGATTATTTCTCTAGTGTGGGTGCCTCTGAGGCATCCACACTACATGTATAATCCAGTTTGAAACCAGATTATTTGCCGTGGCACCTTCCCGTGGAATCCTGGGATTTGTAGTTTTGTGAAACACCAGCGCTCTTTTGCAGAGGAGGATAAAAACCTTGTAAAACTACACATCCCAGGATTCCATAGGACGGAGCTACAGCACTTAAAGTGATGTCAAACTGCATCATTTCTATTGTGTAGATATTGAGCCTTGGGTCAAATCTACACTGCACAAATAATTCAGTTTTAAACCAGATTATTTGCTATGGCTCTTTCCTATGGAATCCTGGGATCTGTAGCTTAGTGAGGCAGCAGCATTCCTTGGCAGAGAAGGCCAAAGACTTTGTAAAACTACAAATCCCAAGATTCCATAGGAAGGAGTCATGGCAAATAATCCACCTTCAAACTGGATTATTTGTTTAGTGTGGATTAGGCCCCCTGAAATCAATGTCAACTCCACCTTCCCACCACTGAAATGATGATGGGAATCCCCATGATAGGTTCATTTTAGCCATAAATCAGATTTATTTAGTTATTTATGACGTGAATTTATGACTTGAATGCGCATAAGCAACAACAACCTGTCCCCCCTGTCTAGTAGTTTTCCCTTCATATTCACTGGGGTTTGGTTGCAGGACCCCCTGTGGATACCAAAATCCATGAATACTAAAAGTCCCATGGCATTGCGAAATGTGCAATGGCATTGCGAAATGGTGTCCCTGATATAAGATGGCAAAATCAAGGTTTGCTTTTTGGATTAATATATTTTTTTAAAGAACATTTTCAAGCTGTGAATACTTAAATCCGTGGATACCAAATCCATTGATACGGAGGGACAACTGTATAATCAAAGTCGACGGCTGGCTGCTAAGTACAAGAGGAAAGGAAGATACAATGTAGAATGTGAGGCAAATGAGACAGGAGGTAAAAGGAGAACATAAAGGCATGGGTTTATTTAGAGCCTGTTCAAGGAGAAAGAGAGGCAGCCATGGTGTAGTGATTTGACTCTGGAGACAAGGGTTCGAATCCCTGCTTGGTCATAGAAACCCACTGTCACACACTCTCAGCTTCAGCTTCAGAGAAAGGCACAAGCAACCCCCCTCTGGCCAAATACTGCCAAGAAAATCCCGTGATCGGTTCGCCTAAGGGTCGCCATAAGTCAGAAACGACTTGAAGGCACACAAAAGCAAGGAGAAAGGCAGGATAGAAAACAAGCAAATATTTGTATGTCATTTTCTACAGTACAGGTCGACCCCCATATTGGTGGGGGATATGTTCTAAGACACCCCTCATGGATAACTGAAACCATAGATAATAGGGAACCCTATTATTTTCAATTAGATGAATGCTGGAAATTGACCATAGAAGCACATTGGAGGACCTAGAAATGCCTAGAGAGGACATTTTTTGACCATAGAAGCACATTGGAGGACCTAGAAATGCCTAGAGAGGACATTTTCCCCCAAATGTGGATAAGTGAAATTGTGGATACTGAATCCATGTTGGGTATCAACTTGTATGTTGAGTACATACTCATTGTAGGACACAACTTTTATTTCTCTCTCCTTTCCATTTTTCTTGAGCATTATAAGGCCAGGATATGATATTCTATAGTTAAAGTACCTGGGGGCCATCCATACTACCCAATTAAAGCATTGTGACTCCACTTTAACTGCCAAAAAACTATTCTATGGAAGCCCGAGATATCTAGGGAAGGGCATTGAGAAGTCCCAGCCAGAGAGCTTTAGTGGCTCAGCAAACTACAAATCCCAGTATTCCATGGGATGTTGCCATGGCAGTAAAAATGGAATCATAGCACTATAATTTTGCTGTGTGACAGGATCTCAATTGAAAAGAATCCTGATGGTGCAGACCATTGGTAGATGTATTGTTCAAGCTTATGTATGTACAGTAGGACCCCTGTATCCGCTGGGGATTGTTTCTGAGGGGGGCCTGTGGATACCGAAAACTGTGGATAATAGCGAAAATAATGGGACATCTGGTTTAAAATACCACAGAGTTGCCTTGGAGGACCTAGCAAATGGCTAGAGAGGACACATTTTCTAGGAAGACTCTATGGTAGGTGTGCTGTTTTATGTCCTGTGGATAATTGAATCAGTGGATAATGAATCAGTGGATACAGGGGTCCTACTGTATACTCAGAAGTCCCACTGTAATAAGTGAGCCCTGCTCTTAAGTATATAGCACAGTTGTAACAGCAACAGGAGGACAAGGTATAAATTTTCAAAATAAATTAGTGTGTACATATAAGAATGCAATAAATGCAGTGTACTTTGGAGTGACATTCTCATACAGCTTGGAAATACTAGGATTTAGTGCTAATGCATTAACAAGAAGTAAATTCATCAATTTAATTTGTTAATTAAATTAGGCGAATCATTACATTAAAAGTATGATTTGAAATCGATAAAAAATGGTTGATAATGTATTAAAGTAATGAGAACCAACTTTAACTTCAGTCTGTTTTAATTATTAAAATAGCAAATATTAAAATCATTGCTGAAAGCTTGACATACTAGGGGTAACACTAAAATTAATTTTTTACAAATTATTTCCAAGCTGTGCTAAACCGTTTGGACTGTCTTGTATTGTACAGATTGTAGAATTAATCCAGCATCCATTTTGCAGCAGATGCTTCTGGAAAGTTCACAAACAGGGCATGAAGGCAATTGCTGTCTACCCTTTTTTTCCCCTTCCTCAGTGCAATGTTTCTGAACATGAATGTTCCACTTTTCTGTCATTCTTACAAGCTGCTGGTATGCTTCCCTGCCATGGATTTGGTTTGCCCATCTGCGCTGTTTGTCTTAAATTTATTTTATGACTTATTTATTATGGTTATTTATAGTACAGTTGTCCATCCATATCCACGGATTTGCTATCCATGGATTTAAGTATTCAAAGCTTGAAAATATTCCTAAAAAAATAATAATCCAAAAAGCAAACTTTGATTTTGCCAGCTTATATAAGGGACACCATTTTGCTATGCCATTGCATATAATGGGACTTGAATATTTACGGATTTGGGCATTCACAGGGGATCCTGGAACCAAACCCCAGTGAATGTGAAGGGACAACTGTACTAATTTCCACGAGTGACTGGATCCTGAGGCAGTTAAAAGACAGAACCTGGAAAAGTTACTGCTTTGGATTACCTGCTTCCAGAAACCTTCAGCCAGCAGGGGCTCTGGTTATGTTAGCTGAGAGATAGTAAAGATTTAAACCAGTGGTTCTTCCCCAGGGGTCCGCAATGTCCTGATCACAGAGGGTCCATGGAGGCTTGAATGTTTCTTAGCCTACCTCCTTCCCTCAGTGGAGCAACCACGTGACAGGAGCCAAAGCAAAGGCAGGCTCGCTGGCTTGGCCTGCGCATTGCCATTCAATCTCCTCCAGCCACAAACTTGCAGGAATAACCAGGAGAAAAATCTTCCCTTCCCCTTCACTGTCTTAGGGAAGGTTTTAATGGATGGTGTATTATTATTATTATTATTATTATTATTATTACAATTGTCCCTTCATATCTGCTGGGGTTTGGTTCCAAGACCCCGCCCCCATGGATACCAAAATCCGTGAATACTCAAGTCCCATTATATGCAATGGCATAGCAAAACGGTGTCCCTTATAGAAGATGGCAAAATCAAGGTTTGCTTTTTGGATTATTATTTTTTAAAGAATATTTTCAAGCCGTGAATATTTAAATCCGTGAATACAGAGGGACAACTGTATTATTATTATTATTATTTGTGGGAGCAATTAGCTAACACACATTGGAAATTGCTTAATGCAGCGTATATATGTAAACTGCTAATGCTTAAAACAATTTGTAAGCTGCTCTGATAGCCTTGTGGCTGAAGAGTGGGGTATAAATAACTAAATAAAAAAAATTATTATTTATTAGGGGTTTAAATCTTGAGTTAAGTCTTGGGGGTCCACAGCAACAAAAGATATTTCTAGTAAAGAAAAGGTTAAGAACCACTGGTCTAAACAACTTTTCTAAGCAATCCAAAATGGGACCATCACAACAGGGACACAGCAACAGGTCTGGGAGACTTCTGGAGTTTACTGAAGTACAAGATATAATGTGAAAGTTATACAGTTGTCCCTTCATATTTGCTGGGGTTTGGTCCCAGGACCCCCTGTGGATACCAAAATCCATGAATACTCAAGTCCCATTATATGCAATGGTATAGCAAAGCGGTGTCCCTTATATAAGATGGCAAAATCAAGGTTTGCTTTTTGGATTATTATTTTTTTAAGAACATTTTCAAGCCATGAATACTTAAATCCGCGAATGCCAAATCCGTGAATGTGGAGGGACAACTGTATATGGAACATGACACAGGTTGCATGACTGTGTTGCAGAAAGTTATATTTCTATGATGGAGATCTGTAGCACCTCAACTATACCCTGCAGTGTTGTTTTGTGGCAAACTCTTCCAGCCTCTTAGGAAACAAAGCCTGCTGCAGCCATTTAACACCATTGTCTTTTTAAAAAGTAAATAAAATGTATGTATGTATGTATGTATGTATGTATTTAGAGTATTTATAACCCACTGTTCAACCAAAAAGTCTCCCAGGGCACCTTACAAATCATTATTTTGACAGTTCCCTGCCTTCAGGCTTACAATCTAAATAAGAAACAACACATAAGGAAAAGGGAATGGCCATCGGAGAAGGAGATGTGGGCTGCTGCCACATTGCAGAAATAAATGCAGTTTAACACCACTTTAACAGCCACGGCTCAATGCTATGGAATTCTGGGATTTGTAGTTTAATGAGCTACTTAGCCTTCTCTGGCAGAGAGCTCTGGTGCCACAACAAACTACAAATCTCAGGATTCCATAGGATGGAGCCATGATAGTTAAAGCGTTATCAAACTGCATTATTTCTGCAGCGTGTCAGCAGTCTGGGGACTTTATCAGACACACTAAAAACAGCATCATAATGATGCCACATAACCGTGAAAAGGCGCACATATCCGATGATGTCACCCTTTCGCGATTATGTCCCTGCCAAAACCCATACTTTTTAATTGACGGCTGAAGGCATCAATTGATCCCCTGTGGTGCTTTTTTGCCGGCATTGCCGGCATGTGAAACCTTGTGTTTTTTCCCCCTTCATACTTAGCCCGTCAATGGCCGGTCCGGCACGAATCCTTCCGGGTGAGATCCGGACATCCAGGTAAGTGACGCACTTTTTATGACCTCCCTGGGTTACTTGTAAGTTTTTTAGTGTGTTTATGTGCTTGTGTAAACTTTTTAAGTGTTATCTTTGTTTTGCTTTTTGAATTTCCCATGCTATGCAGTCTCGCAATAATCCGCCGTTCCCTTCCTTTTTCATTTCTGGAGAAGTTTTTGCCGGGAAAACAAGGTAAGAGCGGGGTGGCGGTGGTGTCCTTTTGCTAGCATAAAAATGGATTTTTTAACGCCAGGAAAAGCACGCTTAAAGGGGCTCGTCTGATAAAATCCTGTGTCTAGCTGATGCTGGGTGCTCCCCTCTCCCTCAAAAGCCAGAGCAATGGCAATTTAACCCTTGAATTATTGCTGTCATTAAGCACAGTTCAATTTTCATGCATGAAAAATCCTAGATAAGTGGTATAAGTCTTTGGAGTCATATGAATCCCTTTTTATTGGATTTATGTCATAATTTGTGAAGCATTTAAGGCATTAGCAGTCAAATCAGTGTTTGGCGATACTGGACTCTAAATCCAATGATCCAAGCTAAACTGGTGCCTAGGGGACACTGGTCTCTTCTAGCAATTTCACATCTTTTTTTTCTTTTTAAATGAAGTCAAATTTATCTTTGGATAAAGGATACTTAAATTTCCTCATGTACAGTTGTCCCTTCAGATTCGCTGTGGTTTGGTTCCATGACCCCCCGTAGATACCAAAATCCGTGAATACTCAAGTCCCATTATATACTCTCTGGCTTTTCTTCGCAAACAAAGATTCAGGAAGGACTCATCCTGCGTTTTCTGCAAGCGCGCTGATGACTAAAAAGGCCAATCCGAGATAGACAAGTCTGGTTGCAGAAAGCACAGCAGAAGGTCTCCTTGGGTGATGTTTCCGGGTTGTGATGCTTTCTGCATTGTTGTTTCTCTTCAAGACTTGTTCAGCGTGAATTCTCAAATAAGGCTGCAGCATTGTGGATAGTGTGTCTCCATGCCTCCCGATGTGAGGCCAGGGTGGACCATTGTTGGTGATCAATTTGGCCAAGCCTGAGATGTTGTTCCAGGGAGTCCTTGTATCGCTTTTTTGGAGTGCCCCTCTTACGGTGACCCGTGGCGAGTTCACCGTAGAGTACTATTTTGGGGAGGCGATGGTCCTCCATCCTAGAAACGTGCCCTGCCCAGCGCAGCTGTGTTCTCAATATCATGGCCTCAATGCTGGTGATCCCTGCTTGCTCAAGGACAGCAACATTCGTCACATAGTCAGTCCAGTGTATATTTAGGATTGTGCGTAAACAGCGCTGATGGAAGCGTTTGAGGAGTTGTAAGTGGTGGCGATAGGTGACCCATATTTCAGATCCATAAAGGAGAACAGACAGTACAATGGCTCTATACACACTGATTTTTGTGTTTCGCCTCAGGTGTTTATTACTCCAGACTCTTTTGTAAAGTCTTCCAAATGCGCTATGTGCCTTTGCTAATCTGTGATCGATCTCTTTGTCAATCTTGGCATCTGAGGGGATGATGCTTCCCAGGTAGGTGAACTGCTGAACGGACTTGAGCACAGATTTGCCGACGGCAATGTGGGGATAGTGGTGTTTGTTCTGTGTTGCAGGCTGGTAAAGAACTTCTGTTTTCTTCAGGTTGACTTCCAGCCCAAACAGCTCTGCAGCTGTTGCAAAGCAGGACGTTAGGCGCTGCAGAGCTGCTTCTGTGTGGGCAACAAGGGCAGCATCATCGGCGAAGAGCAGCTCACGGACTAGATAGTTTAGAGTCTTAGTGTGAGCCCTCAAACGGCTTAAGTTAAACAAGCTACCATCAGTACGGTAACGTATATAGATGTTGTCTTCTTCCTCAAGCTCTGCCGTAGCCCTTTGGAGCATCATGCTGAAGAAGATTGTAAATAAAGTTGGCGCAAGAACACAACCTTGCTTCACTCCATTAGTTATTAGAAAGGGCTCTGAAAGAGCATCGCCATATCTGACTTGACCGCACTGGCTCTCGTGTAGCAAGATAATCATTTTAAGGAATTTGGGGGGACATCCTAGTCTTTCCAGGATGTGCCACAGACCTTTTCTACTCACAGTGTCAAAGGCTTTGGTGAGGTCGACAAATGTTACATGGAGACCCTTGATCTGCTCTCTACATTTCTCTTGCAGTTGCATATACAGTGGCATAGCAAAATGGGGTCCCTTATATAAGATGGCAAAATCAAGGTTTGCTTTTTGGATTATTATTTTTAAAAGAATATTTTCAAGCCGTGAATACTTAAATCCATGGATACCAAATCTGTGGATATGAAGGGACAACTGTACACTTGTTCCTTCATTTTCGCTGGGGTTTGGTTCCAGGACACCCCCCCCATGGGTACCAAAATCCGTGAATACTCAAGTCCCATTCTATGCAATGACATAGCAAAATGGTGCCTCTTATATAAGATGGCAAAATCAAGGTTTGTTTTTTGGATTATTACTTTTTTAAAGAATATTTTCAAGCCGTGAAAACTTAAATCCATGGATAACAAATCCGTGGATATGGAGGGACAACTGTATTTCTTTGAGGTGGATGGTTATTACAGAATATGAGACAAAACATTCTGTAGATGTACATAGCAGCAAAGATATTACTGTGCAACAGAAGTACAATAGGCTGCCTGTCTCATCAGTGGTAGCCTCCAAAATTCCTATGAAGGATCATAGAAGACAAGGGGTTCATCTAAAACAGGAATTGGCAACTTTGGTGAGCCAGTCTGTTGGCCAATTTTTGGCCCCTGGGAACCTCTGAGGGACACATGAACTGCGAAAAATGGTAAAAATGAAAAAAAGGAAAGGGCAAAAGTTGAGTTCTGTTTTTTTTTTTAAATGGGGCTTTGAAAATGTTCATGGATAGAGAAAATATTAAAAATTAAGTTAGAAAGGAGACCTGAGTTCTATCCCTTGAATATGGTAAACTTAAAAGACAAAACAGAAAAAAACCCCATAGAAATTTAATTAGTTATTTAGTTATGGCTGCAAGGTTGGTCTACGCAAGGAAGTGGAAACCCAAGAAATTACAGATGTATCAGGAATGAATTGAAAAAGTTATGGAGTTAGCATCATTAGATAAACTTTTGAATTTACTGAAAAATAAGTCAAATGAGATTTATATAAATAATTGGGAACCATTCATAGACTATATTAAGACAAAAAGGTGGGGATATTATTATTAGTTTTTTTTTTCATGTCTTCTCGCAAGAACCGCCAAGATCACGAATGCAAAAGTAAACAGCTGCTAGTGTTCATGCTCCGCTAATGCTGGGGCTGCCTTTTCATGTATGTATGGTACATATTACAGGTACATATGGTAAAAAGGGTTCTTTAGCCAGCAGAAAAATGGTATAAAATATGGTGGCAAAAGAACGTTTTTAGTGGCTTGTCTGATAAAGTCCTCAGTCATACTAGTGCAGGTAAAGCTGCACAGTTGGGAGTTATTTATTCCACACATGAAAATAGTATAAATCTAGCAAGCCCGCTGCTGTGGTAGCTAATAAGAAAATCCTCAAGGGGAACCAAATTTACAAATCAGGTTCGGTTGGATGCAGAAATGAGTGGCATGGAAGTGAATAATAAGATCATCATCATCATCATCATCATCATCACCACCACCACAATGGATTGTATGTTATTTTATATCTCTCTTTCAAGGGGCCCTTTCACACTAAATTATAGCATTACAATTCCACTTTAACTGCTATGGTTGCATCCTGTGGAATCCTGGAACTTGTAGTTTGGTGAGACACTAGAAGGCTTTGTCAGAGCATTCAAAATGTCTCTCCCCCCCCCGAACTCCAAATCCCAGGATTGCATTGGATGGAACCAGACTAGTTAAAGTGGAATCATAATGCTACATTTGTGTAGTGTGAAAGGGCCCAAGGAGTTCCAAGTGGCAGGCCTGGTCACTGGTCCAAGGTCACTCCATGGGCTTCAGGGTCAAAGGGAGATTTGAATCCAGATCTCCCTAGTCCTGTCAGACTCTCTAACTACTATACTATGTTGGCTCACAGCATTCAGCAAGCAGAACTAAGGACTTTATTCCATGTTCTTTTGCCGGCATAAATTGTGGCATTTTTATGCTGGCAAAACAACCCCCCTACCACACCTTGAGCAGCACCAATGAGGCTTTCCTGGCAGTAATGGAGCACAAATGGAGCTCTGCTGACTTCTGGGGTTGTGATCTCATGGAGTCTTGCAAAAAGATGCTAGCACGGGAATTTAAAAATTAAAGCAACCTGCCTCCCCACACAAAAAGTACAGCAAAGCACAAAGACACACTTTTAACGTCTCAAGTACACAGGGGGGGGGTTTGTCATAAAAAGAGCGTCCCCTACCTGGTTGTGTTTGTCCATTGACGCTGCATTCACATGAGTACAATGGTGGGAGGATTCAAACGCTGGCAATGCCGGCAACAAAGCGGAATGGGAGATCTATTGATGGCTTGGCCCATCAATAAAATAGGATGGCTTTTTAACAAGATATGATTGTGAAAGGACATTGTCGTCTGGTATGTGCACCCTTTTGCAATCATTAGGAGTCCTTATGACTCCATACTTGCCGCATCTGATAAAGTCCTAAGGCTGCTTCCAACCAAATATAATTGCAGTGGAACTTCCTTTGTAGCATCTTGCATTGAATCTGCAATTTACAAATCAGGTTCGGTTAAAACATGCTTTTGAGTTTCAGTAAATTTTTGCTCTGTGGATACAACCAATAGTTCTGATTTATATTTCCTCCCTACCCTCCAACATATGGTCTAAGCTATACTGTAGCCAATATATGTTTCCACTAGAGGGCAGGGTAAGATAAGAATTCAAAATGGGAACAGCTGTGCCATCCATACTAATAAGCCTATTCTCTCCAAAGGCTATGCTTTAATGATGCATGGCAAACTTCTGCTGATGACCAGGATCTATTATTTTTAAAGCAACAATGTGTTAACAATGAAATAGAAAAATACACGCTGAAGACCAAAGCCAATTTATCACCAAATGCCACGCTTTTAAAGTTAGGCGCCTGGTTACAAATCCCCTGGAAACCCAGGTTTTGTGTATATGTGTGTGTGTGTGTGTGTGTGTGTGTGTTGTTATTTACCTCACAAGGCAAAATTTTTGAGTTGTCCTAGATAAAAAGAAATGCCTCACATCTGGCACTGCTCTTTGACATAGGGGTTGTCTAAGTGGAAAAAATACTTCTCATAGATTTTGAGGAGAATATAATTTGTCTAAATAGAATCCTCCATCAATCACAGTATTCGGAAGCAGGGCTGGTTTAAGGCACCAGCCGCGTCAGCATCTGCAGGGGGGCCCATCATTGTGGGGCCCCCGTAGTAACCCTCCTCCTGCAAAAACATTATTAGTAATAATCTGAATATCCTGTACTGTGAATAGCTTAGGTGGAGTTAGGTTACATTGACCTGAGATAAACAGATGGGCCCCCCAAAATAAAGCATTGCAGGGGGGCCCAAAATTCCTTAAACTGGTCCTGAAGGAGCGGGGCCAAAGCCACCAAAAACTCCACAGGAAAAGCCTTTGTTGCTTTTCCTGAATTTTTAAAAAGCTCCATGGGGAATGCACATTGCTGCTTGTTGGGACAATTGATTCGCTTTAATTAGCATTCCCAATAAGAGTGCAAGTGGAAAGCTGATAGATTGGATGTGCACAGGAGGTGGACCTTGCTAGGAAGGCAAGTGCCCAGAATCACCATGTTGGATTTTCACTGTAGCGATCATATGCTGAAATGATGAAACAGCCTTCCCCCCTTTTTTTCTATTTGTGTGGAATATCACACTTTCACACCTTAGAGATGCTTACAAAACCCCTGTTTGGCGGCAGCAACTGGTGACAATAAAAACGTGAGTAATTCACTTGTGCCTGCTATCTTGATTTGCAGGTATGGCTGTTGGAACAGCAAAAGTGGATAGGTCTGCATGCCTGCGATCTTGCAAAAAAACCTGTTAAGACAAATAGAAGCTGTTGCGAATTGGCATTAGTGTGCATCAATCTGCATTTCCCCCCTCGTATAGACAAGCCCATAGTTAACTCAGAGGTAATTTTACCACACTCAAAGGCAGTTTTGAGGATGGCTGGAAGTAATTTGCGTTGAGACCATAATCCAAAGGGAAAGGATGTAATGCTCTGCACCACACCCCAAATAATTCCCCTTTCCTACATGTCCTACTTTACAGAGAACAGTCCTCTCTGTCAAGAATCATCCTGTTGATGAGAAGATAAAGAAGGCACTTGGCTAGACAGCCAAACAGAGCAGGTGCATGTGACACCTTTCATAGGGTTTACCATCATAGTGAGATGTACTGTATTTCCATTTATGTTATAGTACTTATTTCTAAATTTATATAAATTATGCATAGAGAAATTTGGTCCAATTAGTGTCTGTTTTGTCGTGCTTTTTTTTTTTTTACTGTATTTTTGGCAATGCCTAAGTAGCCACCTTGTTTTTCCAGAAGAAAATGATGTTGGGAGGATTACGCATGCCACTTTCTGTTTGATACTCAGTGCCATTGACCAATCTTCTCTGATGTCATAGCCTAAGGACATTTTCAGACAAGTCTTACCGCGCAAGAAGACTCCAGGAGAGGCACACCGCTATCGTGCGGCAGGGGGTCCATTTCGGACGACACCGTCCCTCGTCTGTGTCACTTCCGTGTTCCATTGAAGGCAACCGCACCATTTTTTATTCGCGGACAACTTCTGTGAGTAAAAAATGGCGCGGTTGCCTTCAATGGAACACGGAAGTGACACAGACGAGGGATGGCATCATCCGAAATGGACCCCCTGCCGCACAATAATGGCGAATCCTCTCCCGGAGTCTTCATGCGTGGTAAGACTTGTCTGAAAATGTCCTAAGTTACTTTTCTGTTGCTAATGGAGTTGAAATTGTATTACCTGTCTTTTATTGCCCTTCGTCCCCAGTCCCCACATGGCCAAGAAGGGAAGTGGACTCCGCCGGCATTGAGATTCCTCTGTATCGTGTAAACTGACAACAGTAGTAACATCTGAGACAAAATGTTGCCCTGTGACTCTAACTTCATCACTTTTCTTCTCCTGTATGATTTTTAGCATCTTTGCCTGATGAAGAAGGCGGTGAAGCTTTGAAAGCTCACATGATGTATTTTGTGCATTTTGGTTGGCCAATAAAGGTATTGCTGTTTTGTGGATTTTGGAGTTTGTTGTATTACGTTAAAACTATGATTGGCTTTAATTAGAATTCTTGAGTAGCCCATGGGCCAGACTACTCAGGAGATTCGGCAATTTTAGAAATGTGAGTTCCAGAGTCCACAAACAAATCCTGTTAGTTCACTATCTTGGCATGTGAGGAAACGATGCAAATAAAACATTTGCTGTGCAACTCTGAAGTGGTGGAAGTCTCACAGCGACAGGGTTAATGTGAGAATTCTTCCCCAAATGTCATCCAGCAACCACTCCACCAGAGTGCAGCAGGGGCAGAAAAACAATATTAGGCTGCTATGAGCCCGCCGGGAAGGCAGCCCAACCTCTACTGCCTCTATGTCATCAGAAGCCATTTTATCAGGCTTTAGGTGACAAAGGGGTAGGCAGCATGGCCATTGCTACTCTTCTTCTCTTTGAGCATACCATCCAACTGTCACAATAGGGCAGGGACAATCCTAATTAATCCCTTGCCACCCTACCATTTTAACTGGTTTTAAAATGTCCCAGTTTCTTGCTCCTATTTCCACTTTCCCCCTTTGTCCTCAGCTCCCTTCAGTTGATGCAAACTGAGTTCAAAGTAGTTTGCACTCAGTTAACTCAGCAGAGAGGAGAGACGACAAGGGGGCAGAATTTTGCCCTTCCCAGTTGTAGTTGTTGTTGTGTGCCTTCAGGTCGTTTTCGACTTATGGTGACCCGAAGACGGCCCTATCATAGGGTTTTTTTGGCAAGGTTTGTTTGGAGGTTTTTTTTTGCCTTTGCCTTCCTCTGAGGATAAGAGAATGTGACGTGCCCAAGGTCAACCAGTGGGTTTCCATGGTTGAGTAGGGATTAAAAAACTGGTCTCCAGAGTTGTAGTCGAACACTCAGTCCACATACTAGTTCTCAGCAGGCTCAGGCAAAAGCAAACAACTGCAGCCTGTCCTAGCTTGCATGTTACCTTCTTCATGAATAACTTTGCCATCTTGACCACACTGATGTTGCTTGGCCTCACACGTCCCAGTTTTCATCTGTGAAAGATTGGAGAGTCTGAGCTGTTTTCATTCCAGCTGGCCATGGTAAGATGACTAAATGTCCAGTTGTATTACAACAAATACAACACTACATCTGATAATTTTAAGAATCTTGTAATGTTCAAAAATTGGTGGTTTAGACTGTAAACCTCAGGCAAAGACTGTTTTGTTTTTGTCAGTATCTGTACTGTTCTGGGAACTTGATGACTGTAAATATATACAGTTGTCCCGCCGTATCCACAGATTTGGTATTCACGGATTTAAGTATTTACGGCTTGAAAATATTCTTTAAAAAATAATAATCCAACAAGCAAACCTTGATTTTGCCATCTTATATAAGGGACCCCATTTTGCTATGCCACTGCATATAATGGGACTTGAGTATTCACGGATTTTGGTACCCATGGGGGGTCCTGGGACCAAACCCCAGCAAATATGAAGAGATAACTGTATTTGGAATGAGACTGAATTATGCCTGATTTAAAACAGCAATACTTGCTAATTGTGTATGGTGGCCTGTTAAATGCTGACAATTTCAAGCTCCAAATGAAGCGTTCTTTTGCTCTGACAGGCTGTAAAAGAGCCCATTATCACACAGGCTATTTTACAAAGCTGATAACATACCCTCCAACTGTCCCAATTTGGAGAGGACAGTCCCATGTTTTCAGCTGCTTTTAAAATATCCTAGTTTCTTTCTCCTCCTCTTACCTTCTCACTTTCTCCTTGGCTTATTTCTATTAGTGCGAACTGAGTTCAAAATGCACAAGTAGTTTGGATGAAATTAATTCAGTAGGGAGAAGGGAAAAGGGGAAGGCAGAACCTTTTCTGTAAATTCATGCAAAAGCAAACCGCTGCTGCCTCTCCTAGCTTGTCTGTTCTTCTTCATTAATAACTTTTGTCATCTTGATCACACTTTGGTGTTACCTGGCCACACACGTCCTGATTTTCATCTGTAAAACATTGGAAGATATTTGGTGAGATGTCTTTGGCTTAGAGCCATTGTACTGTCTATTCTCCTTTACGGGTCTGAAACATGGGTCACCTATTGCCAACACTTACGACTCCTCAAACGTTTTCATCAGCGCTGTATACGTACAATCCTAAATATACACTGGACTGACTATGTGATGAATGTTGCTGTCCTTCAGCAAGCAGGGATCACCAGCATCGAGGCCATGACATTGAGAACACAGCTGCGCTGGGCAGGGCATGCTTCTAGGATGGAGGACCATCGCCTCCCAAAAATAGTACTCTGTGGTGAACTCGCCACGGGTCAGCGTAAGAGGGGTGCTCCAAAAAAGCGATACAAGGATTCCCTGAAACAACATCTCAGGTTTGGCCAAATTGATCACCAATAGTGGTCCGCCCTGGCTCCACATCTGGAGGCATGGAGACGCACTATCCACAATGCTGCAGCTTTATTTGATAACTCATGCCAAACAAGTCTTGAAGAGAAACAACAATGCAGAAAGAATCACAACACAGAAACATCACCCAAGGAGACCTTCTGCTGTGCTTTCTGCAACCGGACTTGTTTATCTCGGATTGGCCTTTCAGTCATCAGCACGCTTGCAGAATGTGCAGGATGAGTCCTTCCTGAATCTTCGTTTGCGAAGAAAAGCCAGAGAGACTGAGAGAGTACAACAGTGGAATGTGTGGCCTTCTAGTTGTTTTGGCCTACAAGTCCCATGATCCCTTACCTTTGACCATGGAGATTATCATAGAAGAACAGAAAAAGCGTTCCTGCCCCACAATCTCCAATCCCACCACTGTCCTGGCGCAATAACCCTCCCTATCACACTTACCTTCTCTCAGATCGACAGGCAGCCCAAGAATGAAAGGAGCTCTAATGGAGCTCAGTTCACTTCTTGGACTAAAATTCCACTCGTTCTTGCGAGAAGACTTGACCGTGAGAAATTCAAAAATAAAAAGTTAAGTAACACACAAAAAAGTTACACCAGGCACAAAAACACATTTTAAAACTTACAGGCAACCCCTGGAGGGTTATAAAAAGTGTGTCACTTACCTGGATGTCGCGATCTCACCTAGAAGTGTTCTGACAGGACCGCCCATTGACACTGTATTCACGAGAGTTAAATGGT
Source organism: Gambelia wislizenii (assembly GCA_030847615.1). NCBI lineage: Eukaryota > Metazoa > Chordata > Lepidosauria > Squamata > Crotaphytidae > Gambelia > Gambelia wislizenii. The sequence continues at coordinate 15,669,086 of JAUMIR010000008.1, read as the reverse complement.
CTGAGGTTTCACATGCCTAATCGCAATGGGGGATCTATTGACGGCTCTGCCTGTCAATAAAAAGAAACACCACAATGACGCCAGCGGAACACAAAAGGACGTCATCATCTGATATTGGCATTCTTTTGCTTTCCTCTGGCATCGTTATGACGCCACATTAGCCGCGTTTGATAATCTCCCATGTTGGCTAGATTTTCTGAAAACTGAAGTCCAAAATATTTGGAGAGTCAAAGACTTGGCTTACTGCATCGCAAGTTGTGGAGGCCAAGAACCATCCTGTTCAGTTTTAAGTAAAGGCCTTCGAAAGCGGATAGATGTTACTTCTCTTGTGAGATAAACCCAGATATTCTGTCATGAGATAAACTGGCCTTGGTCAATAAGAACACGACGGGAGGAGAGAACCATTCTTAATCTGCCAAAAATATTCTAGGAGAAAATGACTTTTCAACTCTATCACACCATATTGTGAAAGAAGAGAAGATATTTAAAAACTTACATCACACTATGTGCTGTAAAAAAAATTACATTTGATATGACAGTGGATTTTCTTCTCAGAAAATCTTGTCAAATCGAATTCTAAAGTTGGAGAACAATGGAAACAATAATTCAATTCCTGCCTTGCTCCTGAAAGTTACCAGCAATGTACACATTTGAAATATGAAGGAAATAGCATCTATGCCTTCAAGGCTGAATTTGCCCTTGTCTGCCTTAAACAGCGATTCTGAATGGCTAGTGAGCACCGAAGCAAAATATTAACTGATAGAGTAAAATCAGTTACCTAGGAATTTATTGCCTTGATCGGAGACTCTTACAACAAAAGACAGAAAAGAACCAAAGATAGCAACAAGTAATTTCTCTCTGTGAATTGTATACATACAATTCAGATCTTGCTGATTACAGATATTAAGTAGTTCATTCAGAGATTGTCACTATCCATCTTGAAGGAGGCCCAAAATGCATCTAATATGAATTTTAAAATAAAATAAAATAAAATAAAATAAAATAAAGTACAATTGTTAAAATATGAAAGCAAAGAAGAGCCCTGGGTCCAGATAGTTTTTCCAATCAGGTGGTACTTGGAGTTTGGTAATTTGCCCATTCCTTGCATGAGATTGTTTTATACTCAAGCGCTGAAATTGAACAGGTTCCCACCTACCGGTATGTTTTATGAAGCTTTTGTTTCAGCAATTCTCAAGTCTGGTAAGGATCCAACAAACTGTGCCAGCTACAGGCTCATCTCTCTTATTAATAGAGAGTCACCGCTTGACAGGAGTAGCCAAAAGGGTACAGACTGTAATCTCGACATTTTTTTTTTTTTTTTAGAAAATGCAGTGGGGTTTAACCAACAGGGGAATGAAGCTGATGATATTAATGTTATGCAGTGCAATCCTATGCATTTATTTTTTACATTTGCTTTTCGTATTTATATCCTGCCTTTCTTCCAGTGTGGGACCCAAGGTGCCTATATTTCTACTCAGAAGCAGGAACTCCCTTAAAGTTCTATAGAGTTTACTCCCAGGTAAATGGGTATTGACTTTGGGTTATATAGGGTTTTTCATTTTAATTCTTTGGATTGTTTCCTGGTGTACACATAAATAGCAATGTGCTCTTAATCAACTTCATTTCTCTGCTCCAAACATATCAGGCCATATTGGCTGCAATTGTGTTTGATGAAGAGAAGGCCGTTGCTAAACACCATTGGCATTTTCTCAGTAGGTGAGACATGCCTTTGGGTTGTTGGAGCAATTCATCAACTGGATTAACAGGATACATCCTTGCTTACAATCTCACCTGGTTATCAGTGGTATAATATCTGAGTCAGTTCTTTTGAAACATGGGTCCTGAAATTCTAGGCAGTTCCTTCTGCTGTTTTCTTTTTTCCTTTGGCTGTTGGTGTGCACTTTGAGGTACAATATCATTGTTAATGGTTTGAAATTTGATATAATACAAGATGACATACTATTTTTTAAAAAAATTAGGGTTGCTAGATCTCAGGGCCTGGCCCCGAATCTCCAGTTTTCATGGGTCATCTCTAAATGGGAGATGAGGGTGCAAATGCTCCATTTTTGGGGGGCTCAGCTCTGGGTGAGAAGAAAGGGTTGTGTGCAATTCCTACAATCTGCAAGAGTTAATTGATTTCTTACTGCAATTTGCAAATACGATTTTTGTTGGGCGGGGTGTCGATGTATTTTCTTAGTTAGCTTCCTCTTCCCTCCCAGCTGTTGTGGCACCAGGACTCACCCTCCACCCTGCTTTGAACCCATTTTTTGGCTAGAATCAAGTGAGCTTCTCCTGTCTGCCAGAATAAGCGAGAAGAAACAATTCCCTCATTTCACTTTGATCTGAATGGCTCCTTTTGCTAAGACTTCTGTTTTAATTTCCAACAGGAAAATATGATGTTTATATGGGAGTGTTTGAATTGCAAGCTGTGAGCTTCTGTTGTTGGTACTTAATGGGTATCACCAGGGGCTTTCCCAGGTCTCAAGATTTAGCCCAGAAGTCTCAGGACTTGGGATGATCCTGAACTGGGAATTCTGTTTTTCATGGATAATCTGTTTGCTATGAATAATTTAATCACCCTTCTTCAGAAACTGGCCTAAATTGGGGTTCTAAACAGGGGTTTTAGGGGGTCTGTGAACTTGGATGGGAAAAAAAATACATCTGGAATCCTCTATCAAAGTGTATATTACATAACTTTATGTATACTTAGGTACATAGCAGAGACTCTAAGAAAACCTGTTAGTGAATTGTGAAGATCTGTAGTGGGACATCACCGGGGTTGGGGGTGGGGCTTGTCTGCACAAAAGAAAAAAAAACATGGACTCTTCCACAGTACTGTAATAGCAAGTCATAGCAGCTACGACCTGTCTTAATGGTTTTACAGCCCCCATAAACTTTGTAGCCGAGACTGTGGCTGGGAATGAATTACTCGCGTTTTTAAATCTGCCACTACCAAACCTTAAAAAAAAAAAGCTTATTTCTATGGTGCGTACAAGCAATATTCCACCTTTCCAACAAAGAGAGAGAAAAAGATAGCACAAATTTCCATTTTTATTGCCTTAGCTATCACTTGCTAGGGCGAAAATCCAATATGGCGGCAGTGGGCGCTTGCCCTGCAACCAAGCCGTGCCCCCCCGTGCTCATCAAGCCAATCAGGTTTTGCACTTTGTCTTGTGTGGGGAAGCGATTCATGTCGAATTGCTTGCCTTAACAAGCGGAAATGCACGTATCACTGGACCTTTTTTAAAAAAGCCGGGGAAAGCCGGTAATGCTTTTCTCGCGTAGTTTTTCCTCTTTTTGGCCCCCCTCTTTCACAATATGATGAGACAATGCATGATCCCATTAAGACAGCTTGTATTCTAGGCGAATTCTGTGTGGGGTATTTTCACCATATAGGCAACCCCTAAGAATATGCCCTATCCAGTGTCCTGATGCACAAAAATATGATGTTTATATGGGAGTGTTTGAATTGACAAGCTGTAAGCTTCTGTTGTTGGTACTTAATGGGTATCACCAGGGGCTTTCCCAGGTCTCAAGTTTTAGCCCAGAAGTCTCAGGACTTGGGATGATCCTGAACTGGGAATTCTGTTTTTCATGGATAATCTGTTTGCTATGAATAATTTAATCACCCTCCTTCAGAAACTGGCCTAAATTGGGGTTCTAAACAGGGGTTTTAGGGGGTCTGTGAACTTGGATGGGGAAAAAAATACATCTGGAATCCTCTGTCAAAGTGTACATTACATAACTTTATGTATACTTAGCTACATAGCAGAGACTCTAAGAAAACCTGTTAGTGAATTGTGAAGATCTGTAGTGGGACATCACCGGGGATGGGGTGGGGGGCTTGTCTACACAAAAGAAAAAAAAATGGACTCTTCCACAGTACTGTAATAGCAAGTCATAGCAGCTATGACCTGTCTTAATGGTTTTACAGCCCCCATAAACTTTGTAGCCGAGACTGTGGCTGGGAATGAATTACTCGTGTTTTTAAATCTGCCATTACCAAACCTTTTTTTTTTTAAAAAAAGCTTATTTCTATGATGCGTACAAGCAATATTCCACCTTTCCAACAAAGAGAGAGAAAAAGATAGCACAAATTTCCATTTTTATTGCCTTAGCTATCACTTGCTAGGGCAAAAATCCAATATGGTGGCAGTGGGCGCTTGCCCTGCAACCAAGCCGTGCCCCCCCGTGCTCATCAAGCCAATCAGGTTTTGCACTTTGTCTTGTGTGGGGAAGCGATTCATGTCGAATTGCTTGCCTTAACAAGCGGAAATGCACGTATCACTGGACCTTTTTTAAAAAAGCCGGGGAAAGCCGGTAATGCTTTTCTCGCGTAGTTTTTCCTCTTTTTGGCCCCCCTCTTTCACAATATGATGAGACAATGCATGATCCCATTAAGACAGCTTGTATTCTAGGCGAATTCTGTGTGGGGTATTTTCACCATATAGGCAACCCCTAAGAATATGCCCTATCCAGTGTCCTGATGCACAAAAATATGATGTTTATATGGGAGTGTTTGAATTGACAAGCTGTAAGCTTCTGTTGTTGGTACTTAATGGGTATCACCAGGGGCTTTCCCAGGTCTCAAGTTTTAGCCCAGAAGTCTCAGGACTTGGGATGATCCTGAACTGGGAATTCTGTTTTTCATGGATAATCTGTTTGCTATGAATAATTTAATCACCCTTCTTCAGAAACTGGCCTAAATTGGGGTTCTAAACAGGGGTTTTAGGGGGTCTGTGAACTTGGATGGGGAAAAAAATACATCTGGAATCCTCTGTCAAAGTGTACATTACATAACTTTATGTATACTTAGCTACATAGCAGAGACTCTAAGAAAACCTGTTAGTGAATTGTGAAGATCTGTAGTGGGACATCACCGGGGATGGGGTGGGGGGCTTGTCTACACAAAAGAAAAAAAAATGGACTCTTCCACAGTACTGTAATAGCAAGTCATAGCAGCTATGACCTGTCTTAATGGTTTTACAGCCCCCATAAACTTTGTAGCCGAGACTGTGGCTGGGAATGAATTACTCGCGTTTTTAAATCTGCCACTACCAAACCTTTTTTTTTTTTTAAAAAAGCTTATTTCTATGATGCGTACAAGCAATATTCCACCTTTCCAACAAAGAGAGAGAAAAAGATAGCACAAATTTCCATTTTTATTGCCTTAGCTATCACTTGCTAGGGCAAAAATCCAATATGGTGGCAGTGGGCGCTTGCCCTGCAACCAAGCCGTGCCCCCCCGTGCTCATCAAGCCAATCAGGTTTTGCGCGTTGTCTTGTGTGGGGAAGCGATTCATGTCGAATTGCTTGCCTTAACAAGCGGAAATGCACGTATCACTGGACCTTTTTTTAAAAAGCCGGGGAAAGCCGGTAATGCTTTTCTCGCGTAGTTTTTCCTCTTTTTGGCCCCCCTCTTTCACAATATGATGAGACAATGCATGATCCCATTAAGACAGCTTGTATTCTAGGCGAATTCTGTGTGGGGTATTTTCACCATATAGGCAACCCCTAAGAATATGCCCTATCCAGTGTCCTGATGCACAAAGGGATTGATGTGCTTTGGTACCGATGCTTATCAGTCCCAATGTGCATTGGCCCCAATGAGCATCAGTCACTTTGCCAGCTTCCCTACATAGTAACACAACAGGGGCCCTTTACTGGTTACAGACATTATGGAACTGCCCAGTTCTAATTCCTGCAGACATAAGTCCGCTTATGAAGATGTAGGTTTCCAACAGGATTCCAGCCTACATCTTTACTTTCACTAACCTCTCTATAACTGAAATTTCTTCAATTATGAATGTAGGCAATAAACCACAGTAGCATCAGCAGTACCTGTGCCTTTGTCACCAACAGAAATCACAGATTTTTTCATTTCATTTTTTGAGTTGTTAAAGATATCTCAAGATATTGTTTATGCCCTTCACTGCTTTGAAATTGCTGTAGTTATTAGATCCACCACTAGAGACGTGGAGAATCCTATGGACCCCTGCTATTCAGAGATGAAGTCCATAGGCTTCACCAAACTATCACAAATGGGTCTGACACACACACACACACACACACAGTTAAAAACCCCTAGTTTAGATCATTACTAAGTATTAATGTATGTCAGATTCTATTTGTCTCCACCACCCCACTCTAATGACCAATATTTATCCAATTCAAATACTAAGTCATTCTCATCCATCCGTCCGTCCATCCATCCATCCATCCATCCATATCCCATCTTTCCCCCAATATTGTGACCCACAGCGGCTTACAAATTTTTTTAAAAATACAATGAAAAAAACAGTTATAAAAAGAGAGGTAAGACATACATATTATTAAACCCTATACAACAGAGTCATTAAAAACCAAAAGATGCACATCGGTAGAGTCATGACTCTACTAATCCTCCTAAAACTGTTTTAAATTGTCCAGTTTTAAAGGGATTTTGGTGGGTACGACACTCCCATTTTGTAAATTATAGGGCAGCCTTCTATAATAATAGTGACACACTTACACATACCAAACTCTGTTTTATAGAACCCTCATTGTTTTGGAAATTGATAGATTCTTTGAGTGGTTCTTTTGTACTTCGGAGAGTATTGGTATTCAGAGAGTCAAGCAATTTTGCCTTCATCTTGTCTTCTCGTCCCACCTCCATCCTACACACCTTCGAGGAAGAATATTCACTTGTCTTTCAACTTGATTACAACCCATTTGCTAACACTTCTTTTTGAGTGTCTGACCTAGATTTGCTATAGACATAACAAAAAGGTTCCCCCCTCTTCCTTTCTCATCCTGTTCTCTCTTGCTCGCCAAGAGCAAATGGTTCCAAGTAAAATATTATTTAATAAAACAATTAGTTCCAGTTGAATTCCCTTGGTGGAAATATGAAGGCAAATGGGATAAAGGCAGGTTAAGGTCAAGGGAGAAGACTGTGATGTTGACTCCAAAGGGCATCTAACAAAATGTTTTAAAATTTTAATGTTTCCAGAAGGGCACTTTCCTTTCTCCTCTCGTCCTCTTGCCAGTACATTTTATCAATCACTTCACACAATGGAAGGAAACTCACACAATGTGCTCCACTCTTACAGCATAAAAGTTGAGGTTGCTCCAAATGGCGCATGCAGACTTCAATTAAGGACAAAGTAGAGCAGTTATTAAGCTCTTTTAATGTCAGAAACAGCATTGATTTTGCTTATACCTGGCCTGCCCAACTCGTGACCCACCCAGCAAAATGCACTCCATCATCTATGTATAGAAGTCCTTTACAGCCTTGATACATCTTGTTCTTGATGTTTCCCTGGGACTGCAAAATGTGTGTCTCTGTGTGCTGCATGATATGATGCTATACTATCCAACTGCCCCAATTTGGCAAGAATAGTCCTGATTAATCTTCTGTTATCTCACTTTTTCAGTTGCTTTTAAAGTGTCCTGGATACTTTCTCTACCTCCCACTTTTCCTCTTTGTCCTCAGCTTACTTCATTTGCTGAAAACTGAGTTCAAACTGTATTCCATTAACTTGGGGGAGAAAAGGGAGTGGAGTTTTGCCCTTCTCACTAGATTCAGACAAAAGCAAACGGCTGCAGCCTCTCCTAGCTTGTGTGTTTTCCCACATTAATAACTTTTGCCATCTTAACTACGCTCTTATGTTGTTTGGCCACATGTGCCTGTACAACATCTGTGAAATGTGAAACATGTATGAAATGTTGGAGAGTATATAATGCAAGGGTGGGGAACCTTTGGCCCTTGGAGATGTTTTGACCTCCAAATTACATGAGGCCCACACAGCCTTATCAATGCTAAGTAAGGGATTGTGGGAATTGTAGCCCAAACATCTGGAGGGCCAAAGATTCCCCACCTCCACCAACTTGCATTTATCTAAATTATTTTGATACACACTTTCAATCATAATTTGCAAATGTGTCATACAGCAAGGAATAGGACAATTAAAATACAAATACAAATACAAACAGAACACCATCACCACATAAATGAAAAAGCCAAAAATAATAAAATTAGTGTAAAACAGCAACATCAAAAAATATGTATAAAAATCATGGGAATAAAAAGGGGCTTTGGCACTAGGAACTCCTTCTGCCCTTTCATCTCCTATATTCTGTCAGGATATAATGCAAACTAATGGTGGCTAACAGTGTAGAGTCAGTTCCTGCCACCATTTTATTTTTTTATATTTATTTTAAATTTTAATAAAAAATAAAATACAGCAAGAATAAGGTATCAATATTAATAATCATAATATCACACTGTTATTTGTATGTTACATCACATACCTATATGACTATATTCTTAGGCTAACAAATAAAGCAAGACATATTGTTATGTTTAGTATTCCCATTCATAGAATCATAGAATCATAGAATTGCAGAGTTGGAAGAGACCACGAGGGCCATCCAGTCCAACCCCCTGCCACGCAGGAAATCTTGATCAAAGCATCCCCGACAGATGGCCATCCAGCCTCTGTTTAAAGACCTCCAAGGAAGGAGACCCCACCACGCTCCGAGGGAGTGTGTTCCACTGCCAAACAGCTCTTACTGTCAAAAAGTTCCTCCTCATGTTGAGGTGGAATCTCTGTTCCTGGAGCTTGCACCCATTGCTCCGTGTTCCAGTCTCTGGAGCAGCAGAAAACAAGCTTGCTCCATCCTCAGCGTGACATCCCTTCAAATACTTAAACAGGGCTATCATATCGCCTCTTAACCGTCTTTTTTCCAGGCTAAACATACCCAGCTCCCTAAGTCTCTCCTCATAAGGCATCATTTCCAGACCTTTCACCATTTTAGTTGCCCTTCTCTGGACACGCTCCAATTTGTCAATATCCTTTCTGAATTGTGGTGCCCAAAACTGGACACAGTATTCTAAGTGAGGTCTGACCAAGGCAGAATAGAGAGGCACTATTACTTCCCTTGATCTAGACAGTATACTTCTATTGATATAGCCCAAAATCGCATTGGCCTTTTTAGCTGCCGCATCACACTGTTGGCTCATGTTCAACTTGTGGTCTACTAGGACTCCTAGATCCCTTTCGCACGTAGTCTCATTCAGCCAGGTCTCTCCCATCCTATATTTATGCATTTCATTTTTCCGCCCTAAGTGCAGTACTTTACATTTCTCCGTATTGAATTTCATTTTGTTAGCTTTGGCCCAGCTCTCCAGTCTATCCAGGTCATTCTGAATTTTGATCCTGTCCTCTAGGGTATTAGCTACTGCTCCCAATTTGGTGTCATCTGCAAATTTAATAAGTATGCCCCTAATTCCCTCATCCAAGTCATTGATAAAGATGTTGAATAGCACTGGGCCCAGGACAGAACCCTGTGGCACCCCACTGGTTACATCTTTCCAAGACGAAAAGGAGCCACTGCTGAGCACCCTTTGGGTTCGGCCGGTCAACCAATTACAAATCCATTGAACAGTTAATTTAATTCCTTATTATCACTTTTCTACTTTTCCTTCCCTAATTCAAGGTTACTAATTCAAGGTTACTAATACAAGTAACCTTGTGAGTATTTAGTTCCCAAGTTGTTCATATTTGTGTACCACTGCTTTCCTTATAATCTGTTCCTCCCACCAGTTTAAACCTACTACGACATTCACTCTGTCGATGCCTTTCTTCCAACTCCAGGGCATGTCCAAACCATTTTGCTGCCTGAGGGAAAGGTCAGCTCTCCCATTCCACGTCCAGATGTTGACTGGTCTGGTGGTAAATGAAACTTGTCTCTTCTGCCATGCTTGAGGGCCTGAGGTTGACTTAGGGGATGCAAGCCTGTACTCTCTTGTCTTCCTAACATCTCACTCCCCATTTTCCTCCAACGTCTGCTCCCTGAAGTAGCTGCCTCAGTCAGCCTACTATTGGTAGGTTCAGCCCTACCATTTGCAGGCTGGTACATGATAAACCTGGGATTTTCTATGGGGTGGGAAATGATGTATGGGTTATATATTGCCAGTGGGCCTTACTTTCTGAAATTGCTGTCCAAGAGCCCATTCACACTATACAATTATAACACCATGATTCTATTTTAACTGCCCTGTGCTGAAGGCGCTGAGGGAGCCTGTGCATGTGGAGGTTCATCTCCTGCAGAGAATGGACCCATCCCTGGTTCTGGTTCTGCATGAGTGCTGGGCTACCCTGAGCACTAATCCCCTTGAGCAGCTGCAGTGGCCAATCCTGGTGGATGGGTGCCCATTTGAAGGAGACAACTACCGAACCCAGCTGGTGCCCATGGGGCCTGACACATCCGACTTGCCCTTTCCAACCCACTACCAGTGCTTCATCATTTCCACATTCACATTTGTGGATTCTTCCCCACAGCTGATGCTTGATGGATTGGTGTATCTCTTTTGCAGTGTGTCTGTCTGCCATCCCTTGCAACTAGAACCTTGCATGTCAAATGCCAGTAGCTGCAAGAGGCTGTCGGTTTTTGGAGATGAGCAATGGGACAGAATCCTTGGACCTAGTATGCACTTATGGAGCTGTGATCTTTCAAGAGAGCAGCCAGTCTTATGAGAGAAGTCAAACGGAACAAAACCATGACCTCCAGTGAAGACTTGACCTTGACGCTTACGGTGGCATTACCCTTGGTGGGTATTATTCTATTTGTTGCTGCATTGGTGCTCTGCTCGGCCAAACTGATCACCAACAATGGTCCACCCTGGCCTCACATCGGGAGGCATGGAGACACACTATCCACAATGCTGTAGCCTTATTTGAGAACTCACGCCGAACAAGTCTTGAAGAGAAACGACAACGCAGAAAGAATCACAACCCAGAAACATCACCCAAGGAGACCTTCTGCTGTGCTTTCTGCAACCGGATTTGTTTATCTCGGATTGGCCTTTTTAGTCATCAGCGCGCTTGCAGAAAGCGCGGGATGAGTCCTTCCTGAATCTTCATTTGCGAAGAAAAGCCAGAGAGAGAGAGAGAGAGAAGTGCTCTGGAAGAAAAAAAGCAGGACAACAAAGCTATAATACTATTTTAACTGCCATGGAATAGGAGGGTTTGTAATTAATTGAGAGCACTAGAGCTCTCTGGCTGACAGTTCCAAATACTTCTCCCTAAACTGCAAATCCCAGGTTTCTATGGGATGGAACTATGGCAGTTAAAGTGGAATCGTTATGTAGTGAGAAAGGGTCCCAAGGTAGAATTGCCAGGTCAGGGCTATTCCAGACCCTGAGATTTCAGGGCCAAAACCCGAGCATAAGGGATTTGTGATGTCACAAGGAGTGGGCCCTAGTGATGTTGCAAGGTTGTTGTCACAAGGAATGATCCCTGGTAAGCATGAGACATTCAACATCAACAACAGCGGCTCAGAGTAGGCCACTCACATCAAAACCACATGTATAACCAATGAGGAAAATACACACATACTTTTCAAGGCAGTTCTTTTGCCCTGAGATCCCTTCCCCTTGCCTACAGACTGGAGAAGATGCGCTAGGCTCAGAAATCTGGTGACCCTAGTCCAAGGCATTTGTAGAGTAATAGCTGTGTGTCAGAATGGACCCTTGTGGCTTTTAGAAGCACAGTGAAGACAAATAGACATTTTCAATTTAATCTTTTAGATGGGAGAATGGCTATGCCGCTACCCAGTAACAATTTCTTTAAAAAATATCCTGTCATAGTCTTGTAATGTTCTCCCTTGTTCTGGGCAAAATATGTTTGTACCAGTAAGAGAAAAGGCCTAGATGTGTTTACACTGTGGATAGTCATCATCTTTCTACAGGGAAGCCTAGCAACTGTTATATGGGAGAGCAATATGAGATATCTAATAAAAGATTCTAAGCATTCTAGAAAACTACAATTCCCAGGATTCTCAGGAAGAGGTAATGATGGTTAAGTGTCAGGGTATGCCAGTTTGCATACTAAGTTGTGACTGGATGAAGGTATAGCAAAGTGGCAGGTGGAGTCCATGATAATAAGCCAGCTCCAGTAATTAATAATGCAGTCAGCCAATTAGGCCAGGTGGACTTGATAGCCACTTAGTAGTGTATAACTGCATTGGGAGTTTGCTTGGGGTATAGAGAGTGTATTATTCTCTATGCTGGTTAGAAGCCTGTTGCTGGGAAGTAAGGTTTCCTCCTTGAAGATATAATACTGCAGGTATGTAGGAAGTTATGCTGTACTGTTTTTGTGCCTAGCCATGATGCGATATTCTTTGTTTTTGCATGTTTTTTTGGTCTTACACTCAGCTGAGTAAAGCTCTATTTTTTAACTCCACAACTGCTGTACTATTTTGTAACATGCCCAACATTAAGTTGGTATGAAACCAATATAAGTTGGTTCTGCAGATGTGTCTGTTATAATTACATTTTGAAAGAATATTTTATGTCAACAAATCAAGCAGAATTCTCCCTAGAAGCCAAAACTACCAAACGGAGGCTATTGTACTTTGGCCATATCATGAGACAACATGATTTATTAGAAAAGATGATAATGCTTGGCAAAGTGGGAGGCAGTGGGAAAAGAGGGAGATTGCATTACAGGCAGATAAATCAATCAAAGAAGCCACAGCCCTGAGTATGCAGGACCTGAGGAGGTCTATTGATGGCAGCAGACTTTGGAGGTCTCTTAGCCATAGAGCCAAGATAAGCTGAAGCTGACTTGATGACAATTAATGGCAAATACCTAGGGAAATAATGCTACCATGCTTAATTGCACTAGCAATTGTGTAGTGGAGATTTCCCCCATCAATAATTGCAACATTTGCTTTCCTGACTGGACCGAGTTATCACAAATTGACCGTTACTTGGGATGTCAGTTTTGCTTTTGTCCCTTGATGCCACAAGTTCAAGAGCAGCTGAGCCCCATCAACGGCAAGATGATTTACTTAATCCCTTAAGTCATTGGGCTGACCTTATAAATCATTTTAATTATTGAAGCTAAATAGACTGTAGAAAGATATCAGTTGAAATTATGGCATTTAGTCTTGCAGTACTGTGCATTCATTATGGAAAAGAATTATATTAGCCAACTTTGAGGCTAATTGCAAAGGAGGAAGATAGCAATTTAATGGAATGTTTTTGATAAGGAGTTATACTTTGATACAAACTAGGCAATGGATTCCATTGTACAGTGCTTGTCCAGATGATCTGGAGGCCTTTGAACCCATGACAAAGGGGTTGAAATCTTTCAACATGGTGTATGTTGCATTTAGAAAGGCCATTCTTTGAAATAACTCAGGAAATACTATGGCAGAACCACTCTTCATTAAATAAAAGCAATTTAAATGTAAACTATCAAAGGTCCATTGAGTTGATGTTCTTCAAAAGTGTCTTAAATAGCATAAATACATACTTCTATAGTAATTATCACTTGTAAATTTCAATAATAATTGTGACTTTAATTCTGGAAAGTTTAAATTAACACATCTGGAAACTGTGTTTGCAAGTTCATCCTGAAGATGAAGTTCATATATGTGTGTGTGTGTGTCCCTGTGACAGCTGAAAAATGTAACAAATAGCATTATTTTCATGCAGAACTGGAGGCCCAAAAGGATGTTATAAAGCTGAAATTGATTTAATAAAATTTAATGGAATTATTAAAAACAGGTCTCTCTCTCTCTCTCTCTCATCATCCTTTCTTGATATTATTAGGTCTCTACTTCTATGTTAGAGGCCACTTTTAAGGGGACCTTAGACATCCCTGCCACTGAATACAGGTTCCCATTCCAAAAAAATCTATACAACATACCTGTGTTGTGGTAGTATACTGTGGTATAAACATTTGAGTGTTGGACTATGACTTCGGGAGACCAGGCCCTGAAACTCCACTTGGTCACAAAAACCCACTGGGTGACTTTGTGCAAGTCCCACTTTCAGGCTCAGAGGAAAGCAATGACAACCCCCCCTCCCATGAACAAATCTTGATAAGAAATCCCTCTGATAGCATCACTGTAGAGTTGCCATAAGTCAGAAATGACTTGAAGGCACACAACAAGATGTGTATAGTTACAGTGGCAGCTGCCTGGCTTTCATTGGTATACTAGCAAAAGGCTCTGATAATGTGTGCAGCCTCTGAGTTTGGTCAAGCCACCCATGCCTTGGCATCCATTATCTCTGGTCTACTGAACCAAGAAGAAAGTTGTAGTATAACCCATTGGTTCTCAGCCAGTTCTATACAGATCATTGGTGGGAAACAAAAGTAGTCTAGGTGAGATGCAGGGTTTTTATAAGAATTCCTTCTCTCTCAATTCCCATGTCCTCTTGCAAGTGTGATATGCCATCTTCTATTGACACAGATGATTCATCTGTGACCTTTTGGCATGCTATAACATCAACTTTGGGCATCAGTTCTTCTCTTAATCTCATGTTGTTTCTGCCCAGCAGTTTAGCAAACAGAATGTGAAGTCAAAGGCTTTCACGGCCGGCATCCATAAATTTTCCTTGGTTTTTTTCCAGGCTCACACACACCTCACACACACGCCTACCCAACCATTCTCTGAAGATGCCAGCCACAGATGCAGGCGAAATGTCAGAAATAAACTCTTCCAGAACACAGCCTCATAGCCTGGAAAAAACCCAAGGAAATCTATAGCAAACAGAATGCTTGTAAACTTATAAATGTCCTTTTTGGAGAATCATAGAATCATAGAATTGTAGAGTTGGAAGAGACCACGAGGGCCATCCAGTCCAACCCTCTGCCATGCAGGAAATCTTGATCAAAGCCTCCCCGACAGATGGCAATCCAGCCTCTGTTTAAAGACCTCCAAGGAAGGAGACCCCACCAGGCTCCGAGGGAGTGTGTTCCAGTGCCGAACAGCTCTTACTGTCAGAAAGTTCCTCCTAATGTTGAGGTGGAATCTCTGTTCCTGGAGCTTGCATCCATTGCTCCGTGTTCCAGTCTCTGGAGCAGCAGAAAACAAGCTTGCTCCATCCTCAACGTGACACCCCTTCAAATACTTAAACAGGGCTATCATATCGCCTCTTAACCATCTTTTTTCCAGGCTAAACATACCCAGCTCCCTAGGTCTCTCCTCATAAGGCATGGTTTCCAGACCTTTCACCATTTTAGTTGGCCTTCTCTGGACATGCTCCAATTTGTCAATATCTTTTTTGAATTGTGGTGCCCAGAACTGGACACAGTATTCTAAGTGAGGTCTGACCAAGGCAGAATAGAGCAGCACTATTACTTCCCTTGATCTAGACACTATACTTCTATTGATACAGCCCAAAATTGCATTAGCCTTTTTAGCTGCCGCATCACACTGTTGAGAAAGTGGTCTTTTGTTTTCTGTCGCAAAAGTTTCTTTAATAGAGTGACTAGTTGGGGGATGTAAGAAAAGAATGGGAACAACAGCCATTGTCATTACTGTGCAGAAGAGGTAAGCAAAAATCCAAGTTATTGCATTGTTGCTAGTCCTGGGGAACAGTTGCAACTACTGTAGTGGCTTCTGTGGGTTTAAGCCTGAACTTTAAAAGAAATATCCAAGGTGCTGAATCATACCCCCAAAACAGGCTGAGCACCTTCCTTAAAAGTAGATTCCCCAACCCACTGACGTGGGAGCAACCAGTGGCCACTGTTCAGGCCACATTGGGACTAGCATTCTGTTAGATGCATATGGAAGTCAATGCAAAGGTTGATATTCCCTTCTGCTATGCTGGCCAAAACCATCCTGTACCTACCATTGAGTCACTCCATTCCCCCCTTCCCCAGTCATTTCATGCCTGGTGAAGAGTGGGAGGGAGGGAAATTAAAGAAGCCTCTGGCTATGTCCACACTGCCTGATGTGAAATGCTTACATCGTCTGCTGAGGTCTCTGTAATGGGAGTTTAGTAAATTCAACAATGTTACCCCCTGTGCTTTACTGGAAGTACCTTACAATACAGGTGCCATAAAACTGATGGCTTTAACTTCCTTAGAAAGTACAGAACTAATCAGCAGAGTTTTCTATTTAAAACACATATGCAGCAGACACGTGTTGATTCCAGCATGCAGGCTTAATATAACCATCCACACAACTTCTCCCCAGTTTATACTTTCTAGCATAAAAGAGACTCAAAACACTCAAAAGTAGTTTAAAAGTATAAAAACATCTTTAGTTACAGTCTGTGTGCATTTCTCATTGAATGTCAGCAGCGTAATAACAGGTGAAGGCTAAACTAGTAAAAATACAACTAAAAACTATGGTACAAACAAGATATGCAGGAGCCCTGCAAAGCAGGTCGTGCCTCTAGAAAGATATCATGGCGACTGGTAAACCTCATGGTAGCTTTCCAGACAAAGAGAAGGACTTGAACACACCTCTTCCTCTGGAAAACCAATTACATTTCAGTAGGAAGTTACATCAAACATTCTGTTTGCTTCTATCTGTTAACCCTTTCAGCAGTCAAACATCTCAACTTATTGGATTGCAAACTACATATCCCAACACTCTGGAGGACACCAGTGGACATCAGGGGAAGGTGTAAACATTTTATGTCTGGCTGTTAGGAGATAGCCAGATGCTTGTCTAATCCTTATCCCCACTCTCCACTAGGCAGTGAATGGCTGGGGAGGGGAGCAATTCTAGGGTAGGTCTGGCGGTTGGTGGATGGCCAACTATAGTGTAGTTGTGCATGTGGAACTGATACACTATGATGGATCGTACAGGATTATGGCCTATGTGTGCTATAGCACTCCTGCTCTCCCTCCTGATCTGCCATTCTTCGTGATGCTCATGACAAAGGTGGGCCACCCACAGTTTATTAATAACTGGCACTTTTCTCCCCTGTTCACTGTTTTTTAAGGGTACTTAAATCTTTCTTTAGATCCTCAAGCTCCACGGCATTTGAATTACCCACTCCATTGAACCCCAATTAGGTGGGAATGAACACTGTAAATGATTTACCGGTGGGAATCGTTCATGGAAGTACCACAGTTTATGTGGAATTGAATGAATCTCCGGAAAATCTAAACAGTGCTAATGTACCTTTGTGATTAAATCAAGCCCTTTTGAGATGAGCACAATGTGGTGCTTTCAAACTTATTGCACTTTGTGCTCTTTAGAATGAAATGGGATCCATTTCAGAGGAAGGGAATTAGATGTTGATTTGTGTGGCTAAGCCCGGTTTGCTAAGGTTGGAAAATGTGTGGCTGAAGGAATAGTTTGAAGAAAGAGAAGTCTCCCAGTTTTCATCTGTGAAATGCTGGAGGGCATGAAGACCAATCAATCAATCTTTATTATGGTTATTGACCAGAATAATAAAAACAAGTTTCACAATTAAATATATGTAATATAAGTACAAATAAAAAAATACTATAAATCATTATGAAGTACTATACAGCAGATACAGTATTTAAAAACTTGAATATACTCTGGGTATGAAGACAAGTACGATGCAAGGACCTTCACAAAATAATGACCCATCTGAGTGTTCACAGTGACTATGGTAATAAAGCCCATCTCTCACGCTGAGTTAATTGACTGAAAATTAGCCTTGCATCTGAAACTCTGTTTGCAACAACTGAAGTAAGCTGGGGACAAAGGGGTAAAGTGGGCAGAGGAGACAGAAACTGGGAAATTTTAAAAGCAGCTGAAAAAGTGGAACAACAGAGGATTAATTGAGATGGTCCCTGCCAAGTCAGGACAGTTGGAGGGTATGTTATATACCCTGATAGTCATCATCTTGGAATATCAAATAATTGGCTATATTTAATAATTTGGCTAAGGTGGCCATCCATGTGGTTACAGGTAAACCAGGGACCCCCAAATACTAAGGTGGGATTCATGTGAGACCAAGGGAAGGGCCGTTGGATATTCCCTAAAACTCAAGAACTCAACACTGGGAGGTGAGTCAATCACTAATCCACTCAATGATAGCAAAGACCTTAATGCTTGTGAAATGGGTCCTTCCTTTCCTACTCCCTTCCAAACAATGCCTTGCCTGTTTCCTATTCAATACCAAAAGTATCAACCATTAACAATCGTTAACTCTTCTGGAGTACCCTTTGTTCTGGCCTGGGAACCTCTGAGAACCATTGTATTTCACTCAAAATCCGATCCCTTCAGGGGAATTATTTCATATAATCACCGCAAAACACCGTCAAAGTATGCACAAATTCCATGGTTTCCAGCTTCACGTCCGGACGTCCTCACTGTTGGTTTACTTCATGATCTCTGCTCTGCAGGATCGGTACAGTATAACCTGCCATCCTCTTACCCTGTTCCTCTATCCAAATACTTCCAACTGCTTTCAATAGCCTTGTGTGAGTGACTGAAGCCTGAACGTTTGCATGACTGCTGTTAATATTACAGTAATTTCCAATAAAGATAATTTAATTGTGCCTTTTGGCTTAGAGTCTCCTCTGTTACTACTGGTATACATAGGTTAAAAGGTCCCACCGTTGCCTGACCTCTCACTGCCATAATTGAGCTAATTAACACTCCCCACAAATAATTTTTGATATTAGAGGCTGCCCATGGACCCCATGCAATTTGGGTAACAGGTATGGGAACCATGACAGTTAAAATGGGACCACAGTGCTGTAATTTTGTAGTGTGAATAGGCCCCTGGTCTACTGAATGCTTGTAGCACAAGGCAGACCTGCTGTCATGACTGTCCACTCCTTCCATGTGTGTCCACCTTATGCCAATTCTCCAAAAAGGGGATTGCTGCTATGTTTCACTATCTTTCATTATGCTGATAACAGCCCCCCCCCCTTTCCCCATGCTGGTTCATGGGTAGGAAGTGGTTTGTGAAGGCTATAATCTTCGCAGCCCCAGTTAAGGGAGGGAACTAGTTTCAAACACCGAGTTTTATTGTATTCTCCTTTCCCATGAACAGCTGTTCAATACTGTGCAGTGTCCAGGTAAAGAGCCCCAGCGTTCCTGGTCTCATGATTTAATTGGCTTTTCTATTGTAAGCAACAAATCAGATGGCTGTTTTCCCTCTCTAGCTCTGCAAATGCCAGCCGCAGCCGCAACAGCAGATGATTACCGAATTGTGTGAGACACGCAGTGTGAAACACATGGCCTTTTCATGGCAGTGAGCATGAGCTGTGCTCTTCCTGGCATTGCACCTCTGTGGTGAGGTTTTAAATTATCCCTGGGTAATGATCCCTAAACTTGCTCGAATCATCCTCTGTGTGCACTTTTATGACCGTGTTGACAAATCCTTTCTGAAAAAACAGAAAAACTGCTGGATGCTCTCTTTGCAAAAATTACATTCGCTACATGCTTAGAACTGTAATGCAAGAAAATGAGAAAATCAAAGAGGCCTGTGACCTTGTCTTCTTCTTACATTATAAAAAGTCTCATTGCTTATAAGTTGTCCCTTGTTAAAAACTTCTGCCATCTTGACCACTTTCAGATGTTGCTTGGCAGCACACATCCAAGTTGTCATCTGCATCTTACGGATGGGCAAAGGTTGCACTAAGGTTTGGATCCAGACTTCTAGCCCACGTTTGACACACTCCCAGCACTGGTATATACAGTCGGACCCCTGTATCTGTGGAACCAATATCTGTGGTTTCAGTTATCCTGTCTGTGGGACACAAAATAGGGATATGTACCATAGAGTTGCACTGGAAAATGCCTAGAGAGGCATCCTCTCTAAGCATCTTCTAGGTCTCCCAACACAACACTATGGTATGTTTTTACTAGAAGTCCTTTATTTTAATAGGCTTCGCTGTTATCTGCAGTTTCCTATATTTACGGTGAGTCCACGAATCAAACCGCCATAGATATGGGGGTCTTATACTAGTCAAGCAATAAGGCTATCTTCTTAAGATGGTGTTTGAATAAACAATAACATATCTCAACTGTTTTGCCCATCTCAAAACCATCTGCTTTATTTTGGTTATATTTGGTGGTGGTGGTAGTGGGCTTTGGGGGAAATTCTTATGTGTAGAATTTGAATTTGAATGGCTGAAATTTTGCTTTTCCAGCCTGTCTTGATGTGCTTTTTTAATTAGGGAATATTCAAAATGGGAGCCACCATTTTAAAAGTAGCTGCCTTGTTTGCCTCTCAACAGAGGCTACTACCAATTTGTAAGAGTCAATGAATATCTACCCCCCTTCAAAAAAAAAAAAGTTTTCCTCTAACATATGCTGGGAAAATGTGTTGGGTCTGGGGCAGGTTTCTGCCCTCGGATCCACCAGAGGTTGCAGAGACTGGGAACCTAGAAACAAGGGGAATCTGATCAGTCTGGAGGGACAAAAAACTGCAAAATCAGTTTTTTTTGGGGGGGGGATAGGGTTGGCAGTTCAGACTTGTCCCAGGCCTGAAGTTTCCAGGCCAAAATCTAGGGACAACGCCTAGTGATGTCATTTGGAATTATACATATAGAGCTCTTTCAAACCACACAATCATAGCGCTATCATTCCACTTTAACTGCCATGGTTCCATCCTATGCAATGCTGGGGTTTGTAGTTTGGGGAGGCACTGGAGCTCTCTGACTGAGAATTCTAAATTGTTATTGTTGTGTGCCTTCAATTCATTTCCGACTTATGGCAACCCTAGGGCAGCCCTACCATGGGATTTTCTTGATGAGATTTGCTCAGAGGGGGTTTGGTTTGGGCTGAGTGTGACTTGCCCAAGGTCACCCAGTGGGTTTCCATGGCTGAGCAGGGATTCGAACCCTGGTCTCTAGTGTCATAGTCCGATGAGATTTTCAGACCGCGTTTCAGCGTGCCTAGTGCGGGAGGAGCTTTCGGGAGAGGGACGGCGGTCTTGCGCAGCAGGGGGGGCGTTTTCGGACGCCGTTGTCCCTCTCCCAAAACCATCCGTGTCACTTCCGTGAAGCTTCGGAAGCTGCAGAGCCATATTTTATTCACGGAGGTTGCCCGTGATTAAAATATGGCGCTGAGGCTTCCGAAGCTTCACGGAAGTGACACGGATGGTTTCGGGAGAGGGACAACGGCGTCCAAAAACGCCCCCCTGCCGCGCAAGACTGCCGTCCCTCTCCCGAAAGTTCCTCCCGCGCTAGGCATGCTGAAATGCGGTCTGAAAATCTCCCAACACTCAAACCACTAAACCATGCTGGCTGTCATAGAATTCTATATGCCCCTCCTTAAACTGCCAATCCCAGGACAGAACCATGGCGGTTAAAATGGAAAAACAGTGCTATAATTGTGTAGTGTGAAGGCCATAAGTACCAACCACAGTTGCTCCCAGCTTGTCATTCAAACATACACACACAGAATATTTTCATCTTTCAAAATTAAGTCAGAAATTTTAGCTAAAGGGGCTGTCCCCAGATCAAGGTGAGATGGTGAGATTATTCCTTCTCACTTACTTATGGAGATGGCCAGAGAAACATTTAACCCAGCCTACTTGTTTCTAGCCAGAAGATGGATGCAAAGCAGAGTGGAGAGTGAGCCTTGCAGCCACAATAATTGAAAGCGAAGGTGGATGCTAACCAAATAAATACACAGAACCCCCTGGAGTGTCTTTGCAAGTTGCATCAACAAATCAATGAAGCCTAGGAAATTGTAGGTGCCCTCCTGCGTGAGCTGGAGATCTGCACATCGCCCTTTCTTCGCGCCTACAGTTTAGCCCACCACCACCCCTGAAAAGCTGGAAAATTTGCACCATTGCTTGCACCTGGAGATGATCCATGAAGACATAGGGCCAATCCCAGAGATCTGGCAACCATAGGGGATGACTGTTTGCCTAAGAACTACCCTCTCCTACCCCTTCAATTTGTTTGAGAGCTGTGGTGTCCAAAACCCACACAAAGAAAGAACAATGGCTGAAGCAAGCTTGTTAATAAGATATAGTCACTGTGTGCAACAATTCCATGCAACCCTCTTCTTAAACCAGATTTTAAATACCGTATTTTTTTTACATTTGGATTAAAAAAAAATCAATGTGTCTTGCAAAAAGCTCAGATCAGAAGCAGAGCAGGAGCAAATGTTTAAAGGGTATCCCATCACATATCTGTTGGTTAGAGTGGCACGAGAGATTGACAGTTAATTTCTATGCCTCTTTAGTCAGAAGTGAGCTCCTTTGAGTTCAGAGGGAATTACTGCCTCCTTGAGTTCAGAGGGAATTACAGCATACTTAAGAATTTCTGAAATAATTCAAAGAGAACAGGTTTCACAACACTGTTTCTCCTTGAAATATCAGGTCAATTCCATGAATTTTTAGTGGAATTACTAAAACACACATCCCTAATATATCTTGCTCAGTATTATTACACTATTATTTCAGCCATGTAGTGGCAAATTTTGATGTGCAGAAGCTCATAATGACAGCCCCTGCAGCTATACCCCACAGGAGAGTGTAAAAATGCAGACAGCCATATTGATTCATATCAGCTCAGTTCTAGCAGCCTTCATTTCCACCAGGTCTAGGTCTTTTGCAAACCTAAGCTGCTCACTGAAGACAAAGCCTGCTCCAAATTCTTTGCACTAAAACAGGGATAGCTCAAACAACAATATACTGTTGCTGAAAGAACCAGTGTTCCATCAGGAAAATTATGGAGAGGATCCCAGGTAAGCTCAGAGGGGGCAGCTCTCAGGCTTTGCAACTCCTTCCCTAGGGAGGCAAGAACAACTTCCTTCTTTGCTGTCCTTTGCTGGCAAGCAAAAACTTCTTTATTCTGACAGGTTTTTTAGGAACTGAGTGCAATGGGCTTTTCATACTGTGCTGTCTTGTTGATTTACATCTCCTATTTTTAATGGAATTTTAAACACTTTTAATTCTAGAGATTGTTTAATTGTATTTTAAAATAACTTTTATATAGTTGTACTGCTGTATTTGTACACAGGTCAGCTTCCCTCCACCCCATATCAGGATGCATTCCTGAAATTACTATTTAGAAATGAAACTGTGGATAATAGCAAAAAAATTAAGCTAAAAGACTTTTGATACAAAGGACTTTTTTGGACGGCAATCTGTAACGCAAGCAGCCTCATCCCCATTGCGAGGCTGCTGCGTGGCAGGGGGGCTGTTTCGGATGATGCTGTAG
Source organism: Gambelia wislizenii (assembly GCA_030847615.1). NCBI lineage: Eukaryota > Metazoa > Chordata > Lepidosauria > Squamata > Crotaphytidae > Gambelia > Gambelia wislizenii. The sequence continues at coordinate 15,646,188 of JAUMIR010000008.1, read as the reverse complement.
CCGCGCCGATACTGTTGCGGAAGAGCTGGGAGGCTGCAGCGCTATATTGGGCGATTTTCTAATCATGGTCAACTTCCATGATTAGAAAATCGCCAAATATTTACTCTTGCGCAACAGTATCAGTGCGGGGACAGCGTCATCCGAAACACCCCCCCTGCCATGCAGCAGCCTCGCAACGGGAACGAGGCTGCTTGCATTACAGATTGCCGTCCCAAAAAGTCCAAACATACCATAGAGTACCTAGTGATTCCTAGAGAGGAGACCTCTCTAGGCATTTTCTAGTGTGACTCTATGATATGTTTGGACTTTTTGGGATTTGTTTAATCCACTAAAACAAATGTGGATTAAAAAAATACAGGTCACACATACACCCCTATTTTTTTCAGCCATGGATAACTGAAACCGTGGATATTGGTTACATGGATACAGGGGTGTATGTGTGACCTGTATTTTTTTAATCCACATTTGTTTTAGTACCTTGTAAACTATCTCTGGTCCTAGCACTGGAGAAAAGATAAGGTATTATAAATGAAGGGGAAGAGGAAGAAGAGAAAGAGAAGAGGACGAGAAAGAAAAGGAGAAAGATGATCTTACCTTCAGTCCTCGCTGAGCTGTTTGGGGTTCCCCCCTTTAGTTCCCTCTACAAATATTTTTCTTATGCCCTTCTGAAAACTTCAGAGCTCCAGTAATTCTGTTGATGCAATTCTTTGCAGGTGATACTGAACCAGTGGCTACATAGGTGGTGGCACACACAGTTGGAACATTGGAAAAAGAGAAAGAGGAATGATGTTTTAAGCACAAGACCAAGCACTGTTCTTGGATATATATATATATATATATATATATATATATATATATTTATATTTGCTGGCATAGTTCCAGAACCCTACACTGCTCACCCCTTCAGAGTGCTTATGGTCTCTGTCATTCCAACAGGGTGATCAATAACCACAACAGGCATTGCTTGTCCTGGATCATTGCCCAGTACAGTTATTACTCTGTCTGACTTCAAATTGAGACAAACACATCATGGGCAGAATCCACAAAGTACCATTCATCCACAATCCTCTTTAATCTGAACTGAAATGTCAGAAAGAGCGGGGGAGTCACCTCCCCTGCAGGAGGTTGGTTGGGCATCATCCAGGTCAGGCTGAGCAAGACCAGTATTTGCAACCTATAACCATTGCCAGGCTGGCTACCTGATCTGCTAGAGTGACTAGCATTGGGGGTTTGCTTTCACAGAGCTCAGAGTCAAGCCCTAAATGTGAGTAACAGCTTTGCATGGAAGCCAAGTGTTTAGGCAGATAGGGTGTGTGGGCTTAAATCTGGGTAGTAGCCTGAGTAGTCTGAATTTGATGTGCCACAGCTCCAGACCAAAGTAGTCCAAATTTCATCTGGATTTAAACCCCCCCCCCAGTGTGGTGAGGTCACCCAGTGAGTTTCCATGTCTGAGTAGGAGATTCAATCCCTGGTCTCCTGGAGCCCTAGTCCAACACTCCAGACACTGCACCACCCTGGTTCATATTAAGTGTCTACTACAAGCTCTAACATTCTGAAACAGAAAGCAGAAACTTCACCACCACATCACACCCTCCACAAAGTGTCAGTCAAGAAACCACAATAAGGCCCATAAACCCAAAGGGTGAGCAACATGTGGGGTTCCACAAGTGGCCAGGCTGCAACTCCTAGCAGGCCTTTGCATATTGTCAATGGTGAGAGATTCTTGAAGTTGGAATCCAAAAACATCTCATGGGTCACATGTTGTGGTGACCCATACACGGTCAACCCACCACCTTGACACTCTGACTTTAGGATGGCAGTCCTGTGGGGTCTCTTGCATCCCACTACTGCCCCCAAAAGAATGGGTGAAGCACCAACCGCTTTTTATTGGGACAGCCCTTTGTGTCCCTGATATCAGGTAGCGTGGTTTAAATTAAATGGAGGCCAAGCAGCTTTAAACTCTAACAAGCGTTTATTGAAAAATATAAAACAAACTGTAGTTGAGTATTAAAGTTGTTAATCTTCTAAAGGCTTAGTTACATCAGGTTCCTTTTAAAATAATAACATCAATCTAGACGCACCAGCACTACTACCTCAGGAACAAAGTCCTAAATCCCCTTTATATACTTGACTTGCTCTGAGCCTCTCCCTACTAGACTCTCCAAGTCTATTCAGTCCCTCTCTGGACCCTTAAGACCCTTCTGTGGTCATCAGACTGAAAAGTTCCCTCAGGAACTCTAAGAGCACACCCTCCCTTCGGTGTAACTCTTTCTTTCCAGTCAAACCTCAAAACAATTAACCCCCTCTCGCTCTCTGTCAGGCCCCTTTTATAGCCATGCCCAGCTGCCTTCCTATTGGCTGGGCACCTGTTGCTCTGAGATTGGCTAAAAGAGCGGCCTTTTCATCACACGTCACCTACCCTGATAAATACATTTTCAGTGAAATCCTCTGTAAATCTACTTAGAAGGAAGTCCCAGGTAGGCAGGTATATGGCTGCATCTGCATTGTTGTTACCCAGTAACTGCTATCAAGTCAACTTTGACTTACCGTAGCCCTATGAATTAAACACCCCCAAGTCCCCCTATTAATTAACATAGGGGAACTTGGAAGTGTCTCATTCATGGGCTCACCATAATCATAGAATCTTTTCCACTGCACCCCAACCCATGAGAAAGTTGTGGGCTGATGGTAAACTTACAATTATTGGATATGTGAATTAATTACAAATAACTAGTTACTTCTAAGTTCTGTCTGTTCATCTTTGTATGGGTGCAAATAATTTTACCACAGATTTAATACCTATACCCAGTAGGTGATTAAATGTTTTTCATCTGTTTGTGAGCTACAAAGGTAGACAAACTAGAGTGAAAGAGTTCTGTGATGGCATAGTTTATCAATAGGCTTTTGAAGGACTAGAGGCAAACATCTATTGTGTTGAGACTTCCTTTGCATTCATGGCTATAGTTCCAAGTCTCACAGAATCCACAGTAAGGAAGACTTTTGAAGTTGCACAATACTCTTGCCCCCAAAATACATTGTTAAGTGTATCTATCAAATTAAGGTTTCAAACATTTTGACCTTCTGGGAAGATTTCATTTCATTAATTTAAGAAAGGAAACGGCTTTTTAAAAAGAGAGATGACTCAAAATCTCATCCTACAAAAGGAAGGGAAATACATACATTGTAAGGAACACAATGCTCCATAATTAAAAGTTTAGTGCTCTCGTTGCTGCAGCTAATAAGGCTGCAAGATCCTGGTCCGTTAAGTATGCCATGGAAGCCACCACATAAGCTGGTCACATATATATTCTCTTGGGTATGTTGCCATTTTCAGTGTGCGGATTGGCTGCTTAGGTGTCAGGATCTGCCTCTCCTCGCAGGACTAGGCTCCTGGCTGCACAGCCTCTTTGCAGACTCAGGCCCTGGCTGTGGGAGTCTTGGAAGAAACAGGGCCCATCTATCAGACGCAGCTGGCTGCAATCATGCAGCACACCTGAAGCAGACAGGGGAACTGCTATTTAAGAGCGGCATTCGGCCCTCAGTCTTTTCTGTGCTGTCCGTAGCTGGGCCTTGGGCTTTCTGTGCTGTCTGTAGCCGCGTTTGTTGGGCTTTTCTGTGATGTCTGTAGCTGGGCCTTGGACCTTCTGCCTTCTGTACTGTCTGTAGCTGCTCCTTGCCTTTGGGATGGAAACATGGAAAGCTTCAAGTCCTTTCTAAACATGGCGGTGGAGGGGCTCTTGCAACCTGGTGCATGTCAGCTGTGTGTGTGTGTGTAATAATAATAATAATAATAATAATAATAAATTTATTTATACCCCGCCCCTCTGTTAAAACAATCGGGGCGGCTTACAAAATTTAAAATACAATACAAATAAAATCCCTAAACACCCCCACTCCCACCCTCCCCCATAAAATACATTAAACAAATATAAATTAAAAACAACTAATCTAAAATCACATTTAAAACTATAAATACAATAACATGGAGGGTGTAACATGGAGGGTGTATGTGTGTGGCACGGGGGTATATGTAGCATGTGGGATGTGTTGTGGGCTGTGAGTTTGTATACACAGTTCCATGATGGTGGAGGGGCTCTCACGTCCTGGTGCACATGGTATGTTGGAACAATGTTCCTTTAAGACATTGCAAAATAGTTTGTATAGCTGTAACTGATAAGTAACACCAGGTGTCAACCCTTAGTTATCACCACTGTATATAAGCGCTCTAAAACCCAGGGCATGTGTGGGATGACTTGCGGATTGAAGAGCAGGTTGGTGGATTGATTGAGAGTGGAATGCTATAAATCAGACCTTGAATGTTGGAGAGAGTTAAAGGAGGGCTTGTATATAACTTGTACATACAGTTGTTCCTCTGTATCCATGGATTTGGTATCCACGGATATAAGTATTTGCAGCTTGAAAATATTCTTTAAAAAGTAGTAATCCAAAAAGCGAACCTTGAATTTGCCATGTTATATAAGGGACACCATTTTGCTATTCCATTGCATATAATAGGACTTGAGTATTCACAGATTTTGGTATCCACAGGGGGTTCTGGACTTAAAAGATTATATATTAATGCATCAAATGATCGTACTCTTGACATGTTTCCTAAGTGGCCAATCAGCAGAGTGGGAATGGAAACATAGCAAAGCATTTTATGTATGTAGATAACACTGTAAGCTACATCAGATATAGCTAGTTTAATTTATATTGCTCTTTGGATCACACAGGTTAACCAGCTCCCTGCAGAAGTATTTTATTGTTTTTCTATCACAACTTTCATCCGAGGACCTCACAGTGGCATATATGGCTCCTGTTTGCCCCAATTTATCGTCACAACAGTCCTGTGAAATAGGTCAGGTCAGTAAGTTTCACATGTAGAAATTTGATAAATGTTTGTAGGCACCACCATAAAATGGCCAACATGCAGGCCCAGCCAGTCACAAAGGAAAGTAACTTGCCCGAGAAATGTAGAGTCAGGTAGAGAGGTTAGGATTGAGCCGCAAATGTCATAAACAACCATTTTCACAGAGGCTAAACTGTGGAGACTGAAAGGTAAGTAAGCTGCCTAAGAAAATGCACAGATTGGATCTTTCTGTTCACTGTTGCTGGAATCCCACCTGTAAAAGAACAGCCAGCCTACCACCACCATTGCTTCTGACTGTCATTTTTGTACAGGGCAGGGGAGAGATGAGCAGCGTGGGTGGACGGACAAGCTGGATTTCTGTCTCTGAAGGGATGGTCGACAGCGTGTCTGTGGGGAAGTGGAAAGGCATGTTACTAGCACAAGGATGAGAACAGTTAAGAAGGGCGAAAGGCTGAGAGGAAGGGAGAAAAAATGAGGAAGCTGGGTGGGATAGAAGAAATAGGATTGAGAAAACAGTGGCTTTATTTCCACGGGAAGAGACAACAGCCAAAATACTTTAGGCAGCACAGGCATGATTGGACATTTAAGAGTGTTACTGTCAGACCCCCTTATTTGTGGGATCGCTATCTGCAGTTTCAGTTCCCTGTGGTCATCACTACTGGAAGTGTCTGTGGGCCTCTCTGGGTCCTCCAGTGCACTTCTAGGGTATGCTTGGGCTGGAAGTTGTTGTGCAAGCAGCTTTTGAGGAAGCAGGAAGGAAAGAAGAAAGTTGGGAATGTATTCGTTCCCTCGTCCTCCTCCGCAGGGCAGCAAGTGAGCATGGGGGGAGGGGAAGCCTCCTGGGTATGGGAAGCAAAAATATAGGGGTTCACTACTTTCTGCAGTTTTGGGTATCTGTGAAATGTCCTGGAACCAATCCCCCACAGACAGGGGTGGTTGGTTGGTTGGTTGGTTGGTTGTCTTACTGTACTAAGAGAAAGAATGCTAGGACAGGCTGGTCATAACTGGCTTCAGCTTAATTTAGCAGATGCTCATTTTGACTTAAAAGGGTTAAAGTAAAAAGGAATGAATTTGTTAAGTCACCAGCACTAAAGGTTATGAGTTACATTCTTCCCTCCATATTTGCAGCTTTGCAGTTTCCTGCTCTGGGGAGGGTGGGGTTGGGAGGCCCGTTGCCACTTTCGGGAGTGCGTGGGTGGGTGGGTGGGAGAAAGTGGTGATGGGTCCTCTGAAGGCCCGTCGTCACTTTTGGGAGGGCGGGGGGGGGCTGGTATTATTTGTGGATTTTTCACATTCGTGGGGGTCTTCAGCACCTAACCCCTGTAAATGTGAAGGGACGACTCTATATCCAAATATAGTCACTACATTGACTGAAGGTATCCACCAGTGGAATGAGGGCTGAGGCAATATTTTTTTTAATTTTTCAATATGTCATGCAATATTTAGAGCGACATTTCATTCTTTACAAGTTTTGACATATATTATCCAACATTAATAACATGTCTTCTATTCCAAATCCATATTTTCAGCAATTATTATCCTAAAGCTTCCTTTATCAAACCCTTGAGTTAATTTGTAGCTTATTTTCTCTTGTTTATTTGTTTCCTGTTTAACATAAGAAAAAGATTTATAAACTGAAATTTTATTGTTTTTGATACTGCTGTCACTCCATATACAGAATTTCTGTTAAATTTATATTCTTAATCACAGTCTCTATCCATAGTTATATCATTTATAACTTTCCACTTCTTTACACACTCATTAATTCCACCTCTTAGCTTAACCCACTTTCATATCAAATATCCCAATTAATTTTTCTTTGTCTATTATTTTATATAACTTCTTTAATATCCTTGTAAACATTATCTGTGTTCTCCCAGTATTTTATCAACATAGCCCAATCTTTTCTCGTCTTATTACAGTACTTCTGTTATTTCTTAATCTATTTGTTAGATCATCCAGTTCAGCCAAGTCTAGCAACTTCTCTTTCCACTCCTTAATTGTTGGCTCATCTTTTAATTTCCAGTTTTTTGGTTATGATCAACCTAGCTGAGGTTATCATGTAAATTATGATCTTCCAATATTGATTGTCATCTTTCTTATTCAGGCATTTTATCATCTTTAATAAGTAAAATTCAGGAATAAATTCAATTTTGATCTGTAAAATTTGTTTAATACTTTCATGCACTTTTAACCAATTTTTTAAAACCTTAGTGCAACCCCACCACATATGAAAATGAGAGCCTTGAGCTTTACATGTCCAACAAGAACTGTTTACTGACTTGTTCATTTTATTTATTCTTACTGGTGTGAAGTACCACCGCTGAGAGATTTTTACGTAGTTCTCTTTTAAGTTCTGACATGCTGTACATTTTGTGGATCTCTTTCTAGCCAGTTCCCAATTTTCCAGGTATAAGGACTTTTTCGGACATCTCAAATACAACACAAGCAGCCTCGTCGCGTTGCGAGGCTGCTGCGCTGCAGGGCGTCTGTTTCGGATGACGCTCTCCCCTGCCGGTACTGTTGCGGTACTGCAGGGACATTTGAGCGTTATATTTTGCCGGTTTTTAATCACGATCAACTTTCGTGAGTAAAAATCGGTGAAATATAACGCTCAAATGTCCCCCGCGGCACTGCAACAGTACCGGCAGGGGAGAGTGTCATCCAAAACCAAAGCCCTGCAGCACAGTAGCCTCGCAACATGACGAGGCTGCTTGCGTTGTATTTGAGATGTCCGAAAAAGTCCTATACTGTGTCCTATATCCTGTGCCCATTTCAACATGTAGTCTTTAATGTAATCTTGTTCTTATTTTCTAGTTAGCAGTAATTTATATAGTTTTGAAATTAGTTTCTTTTTATTATCATCCCATATCAGTTAGTCCAACTCATTTAATTCTATCTCTATTCCTTCATTTTTCTGGCCTTCTTTATATCTTTCATTTAATTGGTGAAAAGTAAACCAGTTTATATTATAATCCAAATGCAATTGTTCCTTAGATTTGAATATATTAGCTGTTCTATTTCCTGTCTCTATTATGTCTGAGTATCTTAATCACATACGTGTGTTTTCCCATCTGACCTGAAACACCTCTGGTGTCAAAGTTCAGGACGGGATTTTGAAATAGAATCTTTCCTTTATTCTTGTCCAAACCTTTAAGAGACCTCTTCTTATGCAGTGGTTTGTAAAGTCTTTGTTTATCTTACCTTTATTATATATTAAATAAGCGTGCCACCCAAATCTTCTATCATGCCCTACTACATTTAATATTTTTTTGTTATTTAATTTTATCCAGTCTTCATGTTAGCTCTAATATTGTTATTTAACACTTCTAAAACTATAATGAATAACAGTGGCCAAATAGGGCCACTTTTTTCCATTTATAATGAGTCGCATTGTTTGATTCTTGTAAATTTGCTGTATTCTTTTGCAGAATTTTTCTCCCAGTTCCATTATTTCTATTACCTCTAGCATGAAGTCCCAGTTAACATTATCAAATGCCTTTTCTGCATCGATAAACATTAAACCTATTTTTTTTCACCGTGTACCTCATAATACTCTAATAGATCCAGTATTAGTCTGAGATTTTGATTTATTTGTCTTTTGGGTAAGAATCCATTTTGATCTTTGTGAATTATGTTTTGTAGAATTTTTAAAAGCCTTTGAGCCAAAATCATCGTATATAGCTTATAATCTAAGTTAAGAAGAGAAACAGAATGGTAGTTTGCTATTTCTTTTCCATCTTTCCCCTCTTTTGGTATTAAGGTTATGTTCACATTTGTCCATGAAGTAGGAATCCTGTTCTTTTCGATGTCATTAAAAGTGCGGTAAAGTGGTATACTTCATCTGCTTTCTAATTTTTTTTATAGAATATTGCTGTGTAACCATCTGGTCCAGGTGTTTTATTCATTTTAAAACTTCTTATTGCTTCTGAAATTTCCATCATTAAAATGGATGCATTTAAAGTTTTCCTCTGTTCTTCATTCACTTTATTGAAGATTTGTTTATCTAAGTATTCTTTCATTTTTTAAATATCTCCTTCTCCCCTTACTATTTGGTCAAATAGTTTAGTATAAAACTCTTTAAATGATTGTTTTATTTCTTCCTGTCTTGTTATAATCTTATCTTTACTCTTTATTTCTGTAATCAATTTCTTCTGTTTCTTTTTTCAGTTTATGGGCTAACCATTTCGCCAATTTGTGTATTCAAAATTTAACTGTCTTGTTCTTTTCAACAGTCTTTCTATCATAGTCATTGTTTCCCAATGTAGTTGTGTTTGAATTAGTTTTATTTGCTTAGTTATTTCTTATAAGTTATTTCTTCCTATAAATCGATCCTCTTCATCTTTAAATAATTCTTTTGCATTGTATTTTTGATTTATATATAGTGCAATCCCTCTTTTTTCTTTTTTTTTCATTTGACAAATAAAATAATTGTCCTAGTTTCTTATTTCTCAAAAATCTTACATCTTCTTGTTTTATCTTTGTTTCCTGTAGACACATATCTATTTTCAGCTTCTCCAGGTAATGGAAGATTTGTCTCCTCTTATATTCTGAGTTCAGTCCTTTAATGTTCCATGAGGTCAGTTCAATTGTCATTTCCGAGTTCGATAATATTTTCCTCTTTTTCTCTGTGTTCCTCTTCTAATTCTTCTAGTTCTGATCCTTGTTCTTCCTCTTCTTTTCCCTCTTTTCTTAATTTGTTTTCCATTTTTTTGCTGTCTTCCATCATATTTCCTTTCTTTTTCTTATTTTGGTCTCTTCTTTCTCTGCTTCTTTGTTAGGCTGATCTTTTTTCATTTCCTCTTCCTTCTGGGATTTCTTCTTTTCAAATTTCTTGCAGAATTCCTTTATCAATTAAGTCTATTTGATATCCTTTTTGTTTATAAGTGAAAGAAATCCCTTCTATCTTCTCCCATCTATCATTTATTCTATTTTTTCTTAGTAAATGGATAATTAATTTGTAATCTTACTTCTTCCTCTTCTATTTTCAAGGTATCATTGTAGCTCTGCTATAGGATTTCCCCCCTTATTTTCCCCTTGTTGAATGAGATTATGTTGCTTAATTTTATTTGTACAGTTATCTCTTCTGTTGTATTCTTTTAAATTTCCTATTTCTGTTTTCATCTCTTCCAGCGCTTTATTAATTTTATCAATTTTCTTTCCAACTACTTCTGCTTCCTTCCTGTAATCTTGTCTAATTTCTTTTCTTATATCTTTCAATTCACTCCTTATTTCCAGTTTGAAATTCCTTAGTTCTGTTCTAAGTTCATCTAATATTATATTATGCATTTCCAGAATTTTCAGTGTTTCCAATGAGCCTCTTCTGGCTGTGGTTGTTTGGGCTTGTTGGGATGCAGTCACTTTTCTTGTACTATAAGCCATCTTATTTTATTTTCTCTTCAATATTATTTTAAATGTTCGCAATTAATATATTTCTCCCACGTCTACAACCTTTCTTCTTTTCTCCCTCAGTAAATCTCATATTTCTTCAGGATCTCTCTAATCTGTTAATTTCTTTTGTCTTCCTTCTCTCTATACTTTCAATTTCGTTCACTTACTTCTTGTTTATTTCACCCCTGTACTACTATTATTTTGATTATTTTTCTTTCTTTATTTGTTTCTTCATTCTCCTACCCCCCTCAATATCATTTCCATCCATGTAATAATTTCCCTATATTCAGTCTCCCTCTAATCAAGGTTCCACTTTATCAAGCTATCTTCTACACAAATCCTTAACACTCTTTGTTTCACTTTCTTCCATGCATTCAGTTGCCATTAACAACTTTCAGTTTTCAGTTCTTTCATATGAAATGGCTTCTTCCTTACTGCTGATAGAGTTAAACTTGTTCTTTTCCAGTCTTAAGTCCACCAACACCTTCAACTTCCTCCTGGTCCACAGCGTTCAGTTGTTCCTTTCACAAATGATCCCACTGTGCGTTCTACTTCTATTTTACTTTTATTTTACCCAATCCTTAGGAACTGCTCCCACGCTTCGTAGCTTCAATATTTTAAAATGGTAATTCTAGCATTCCATCAAGCAAATAATTTGGTTCCTTTTTTTGGAGACTGTGTTTGTTCTGGTTTACAAGTCTTTAAATTTAACTCACATTCTGTAGATTCACATTTATGAAGTGCGTTCAATGTTGGGGGGAAGACCACAATACACCCATAGGTATTTCCCAGACTCCTCATACTCAGTTTGCCTCTTTATCAAGAGGAGAAGGAGAAGCAGAACAAAGCACAAGCTTAGTTTAGTCTTTCACTCTCTCTAAATTTGCAGTATCCAGTAATGCAAAATGAAACAAAGTAGCTTTAGTATCAGCCAAACCTTACTCCTCTGTAACGTTTGATTCCTTCAGTTCTGGAGTTCGTATTGCCACAGCTTCCTTTTATTTCCTCTTTTCTAATTATATTATTACAGTATATTAGCTGGACCTGGCATACCATACGCCATTAAATAACTCCCCCCAAAATGCCAAGGAGATCTCATGACAACGCTTTGAGGTAGGCTGGTGGGTTTAACTCACCCCCTGCCACTTGTTCTGCCGCCTGATTCCCCCCTGCTTCACCCCCTGCTTGTTCTGCCCACTGCCACCCCACCACTCGTTCTGGCCCTGCAGCACTCGTGCCCACCACCACTTGTTGTGCCCCCATCATTCTGCACCCACCACTCCAGCACACACATGTACACACCACATCCACCCCATGTTACTCCTTCTCCCTCTCCACTGCCATGTTTGAGATCTACATGGTCCCACCTCCAGTGTGCTGATTGGCTGCCCAACAGACCTGTGATTGGTTGGTCAGTTCCCTAAGCAGCTAATCAGCACACTGGAAATGGCAACATACCCAAGAGCATTATATAAATAGATGTTGTTTTACTTGAATTTTCTTCTTTTTAAGTTGCGTAGTTTGGCTAGCATCTAACAGACTGCTTCCATGGTGGAAGGAAAACCCTTCGACTGAGCGCTTGCTTAGGCTGATGAGAAACCTGTTTCTTACCTCCCCAAACTAACACTCACCCTTAACTGGGCTGCCTTCTCTCACTCCTCCCAGGGTTAGTGTCCTCTATCCAGCTTTGAGGAGTACTCTCACCATGGTTGAAGCAAGCTGGCGTGGAACAAGCACAGAGCTCTGGCACCAAACGTCTGCTGCCTCCTCGCTCTCAATTGGAAGTCCAGGGCTGAGGCAATTTTCAATCTGATGTCCCCCAGAGAGTCTCCCAATACTCTCAAGAAGGTTGAACAGGACAGGAGAAGGGAGAATAATTGAAACTCACTTTCTTCTTTCTGTCCACTGGTTGACCCTTTCTATTAGAAAAGCGAGGGTAACTGATATAGTTCTATGTGCTCATAGACAACATTGTATTCATGTTATCTGATAAAAAGCTCAAGGCAGTGGAGGCTTAGGGACTGAGCTGAGGTGGAAGGGGCTCACCCCAAAATGGTGGGAGAAGATAACCTCACTCCACTAGGGGCTAAAGAAGTGGGGTGTGGGTGTGGGTGCCTTTAAGTTGCCTGTGGACTTATGGCAACCCCATGTATTTCAAAGGATTTTCTTAGGCAAGGAATACTCAGAGATGGTTTTACCAGTTCCTTCTTTCCTCTGAAATATAGCCTACAGCACCTGGTATTTGTTGGTGGACACCCATCCAAGTACTTACCAGGACTGACCCTGCTTAACATCAAAGATCAGACAGGATCTAGTGTCGTTAGAGTATTTAGGCCCCTTAAGGTAAATATCAGTTGCATTTACAAAGACACCTGTAGGCAAGTGCTAAAGGCAGAAACAGACAACAGATCATTTTTTAATAAATAAATAAAGAAAAGCATGTCTGCTCTCAGATTTAGACCAGCTTTTAGAAATCACACAATTAATTCTGTGAGAGTCCATTTAAAGGGGAATAATCTGCCACTGATGGTGACATCAAGTTCTGGCTTATGTATATTTGGTGGAACCCTGGTGGCGCAGTGGTTAAATGCCAGTACTGCAAGTCACCACATTGCAAGTTCGATTCCAGCGGGCTCCAAGGTTCACTCAGCCTTCCATCCTTTTGTAGGTTGGTAAAATGAGTACCCAGCTAGTGGGGGCAATTAGCTAACACACACTGGAAACTGCTTAATGCAGTGTAGATGTGTAAATAGCTATTGCTTAAAACAATTTGTAAGCTGCTCTGATAGCCTTGAGGCTGAAGAGTGGGGTATAAATAAATAAATAAATAAATAAAAATAAATAAGCAAGCCATGTTTATCACCTTTCAAGTCCTGCTTCCTGCTATTTCAAACAGCATACAATTCACCTAGGTGAATGGTGGGAATTGTGTGGCCCAAGGGATGCACACAATCTTTGGGAGATACCTTGTGGTTCTTGGACCCATGCTAACCTGACGGGCCCCCACAAAAAAACCCTTTTGATTCCCTCTCATTTTTTGGCCACAAAAATCAATTTTGAGGTTAAAAACATTTGCACGGGAGTATATGCATTTCTTAAAAATACTGCTTTGGGCTTCACCCTCATACAGCAGAAAGTAGCTCCTGAAAGTTTGGAAGTGACTTACCTGGCATTGCTTCCAGGTCAGCAAAAACAGCAACAGTGTAGTGTCACCCTAAATGCTCGGGCGTCTTAAGAACCTAAATATCAATATTAATTTGGGGGATTAAAATGCTCAGCTTGGCAATATGAGAGGAGGGCAACAAATCAGGACCTTTAACCTATGTATACTGGTACTCAAAAGAAGATGTTAAGCTAGATAGTACAATTAATTGATCTTTATTCAGGAAATAATAACATTCAGGCTTCAAATATTCATGCAAGGCTAGTGAATGAAGTATGAAGGCTTGGGATAGAGGAATAGAGTAAAGGGTTGTTTTTGGGTGATACTGTACCAATCAGAGGAGTTGTGTTCACAGAGAAAACCAGCAGAGTGAGGGTCCAGAAGCAGGAACAGCTACACAATCTGATGTGGAGTTAAGAGGAAGAAGAACTGTGTGCCTGGCTACACAGTCTGATGTAGTCAGGGGTAAGAGGAACTGTGCACGTTTGAGAGGGGTTTGAAGGGTTTTTTATATCCAATAATTCCCTTCAGGGGATGGAATTTAGAGTAAAAGACAATGTTTCAATTGGTTCTCAAGGTAATCCAATAGACAATTCTGGATAAGTTAACAACCTCAATGTGTTAATACTGTACTTTGAAACTGAATGGTGGAAGCAACCCTCTGTTTCTGGGAAGGCAGAGGTAAGGCAGCTCATTCTAAACCTTGAGTATTTTGGCTACGGTTGATGGGATTAGCCAGATGTTCAGGCAGGAAGCTGACTTGCCAGATGATCTTTCTTTGACATTTGTAATAGCCCCTCCCTAGTGTATATATGTCCTAGTCTCAGCACTAGTCCTGATTTTGGGAGTTCCCAGTTTCCTTGCTACACTCTTGGAGGACCACAGTTGGCCAAATTATTAAATACTGTCAATTTGTTAGAGAAAAGGGAGAGGGGGTGTAAGGGTAGGTAACAGTAGCCTGCTGAGGGTCCGGAAGACACAGAAATGGCCTTCTGACCCTCACAGTGTGCCCATCTCAGTCTACAAACAATTTTTGAGCAGGCTCAGAAAACCATGTAGATTTCTTGGGAACTAGCTATACCCAGCGTAACATATACCATTATGTATATATAAAACAACTCTATGGTATGTTTCTGTTCCCATCCTGCTGATTGGCCACTTAGGAAACATAGCAAGAGTATGGTTATTTGATGCATTAATCTATAAACTTTCAAATCAACTATAATGGCTAGTTTCATACTGAGAGCCCCTCTGCTGCTGCCATGCAACCCCATGTACACAGCGAAACACACACACAATGCTAGACACACAAATACCACGCACACCAGGATGTGAACCCCTCTGCCATAATGGAACTGTGCATACAAACTGACGCCCCACACTACACCAACCCCCACACCTCATACACACACGCCACAAACACACCTCACATGTCCCTGGTTGTGAGAGTCCCTCTGCCGCCATGTTTAGAAACGACTTGAAGCTTTCCACATGTTTCCACCCAAAAGCCAAGGCCCAGCTACAGACAGCGCAGAAGGCCTAACGCCTGAAGGCCAAGTACAGACAACACGGAAGGCCCGAGGCCCAGCTGCAGACAGCACAAGAGGCCTGCCTAGGCCCGGCTGCACAAATGGCATCGCCCGCAGACCAGGAGGCCCGCCAAGGCCAGGCTGCACTAAGGGCTGTGTTAGACTTTAGAAGGGCTGTGTTAGACTTTAGAAGAGTTATAGCTATCCAGCTATAAACAGAGCATATTGGAAATCTTCTTTAATGTCTGGATTCACAATATTTCTGACGTGAATACCACTGACCATAGCCACTTAAAGAAAATTAATAGTGGCGCTATCCGGAATTTGGGCTGAAGCTTCCATATTTTTTCTCCTCAAAAATGCATATTTTTGATTAAATAATTGTAATTATGTCAGAAATTTGCATTTGTAGATATACAGTACATTAAGAGCCAGCGTGATGTAGTAGCTTGGTTGTCAAATTAGGGCTCTGGAGGCCTATTCCAGAGACCTACTGAAATCTCCACTCCGTCATAGAAATCCTCTGGGTAATCTTGAGGAAGTCACACTCTCTCAGCCTCAGAGGAAGGGAAAGGCAAGCCTCCTCTGATGAAATCATGTGAAGAAAACTCCATGATGTGTTCACCTTAGGGTTGCCATAAGATGAAAATGACTTGAAAGCATACAACAACAACAACAATATATACATTAGCATATATGATTTATTTTAAGGCAGAGATTTGTCCTCTTTTTTGGCAATGTGTTTCCTCTTTTTTAACAAGTTGTGCATGGGCAGCTATAAACAGAATGCAATGAATTTCTGAGTGAAAATGCATAGGAGCGCACTTTTAGAGTCCTGTTGTTTTCTGTGGAACAAAATTTAATGGCTTGTGGAATTCCCGCTTGGGAATCAGTGGGATTTGAAAATCCTGAAGGCTACCATCCTATACTGTGATGGATAGCAGGGAGCCATTGAGGACCTGGTACTCCAGGTGCCAATCCTCTGTGAGGAGGTGGAAGGATTAGGGGCTTCTGGAGGAGATAAAGGGGGTGTGTGAGTGAGGAAAGAGTTCAGTTTAAGTTTGAGTTGGGTTTTCAGTTTAGATAGGTGAGATGAGGCTTTGAGTGATCCAAGACAGTTAACAGCTTAGATAAAGAATGAATGTTTGTGCAGGCTCAATAACCTGTATTGACAGTTACATGTTTTATTTGTTTGACAATAAATGTTCTTTTGTTAACAAGAACTATCCAGCCTGGCGTGAGTGATTCTCAGGGAAGGAGACACAGCCAGGAATATCTAGCCACACCTGAGTGCTTGTGCTATACCACTGGGAGACGTAGTTCGGCGGTGACGTGGAGGTCAGGCATCACAAAGTGGTGACAGGGCAGGAGGTGGAAATCCCCTCTTCTCCACAAACTGGTGTTAGCAGTGGGATAGGAAAGGCCCCCGCGCCACTAGAAAGGTGCCCGGTGTCACATATACACACTTACCTGTCAGTAAGCCCTTTAGTTTTGGAAAACGAGAGGGATAAGTCATTAAGAGAACCAAAAGAATTCAACACAGGGGAGCAATTAAGAATCAACTCCCTAAACCTAAGCAGGTTATAAAAGAATGGGAGTTGGGAAAAATGATACCGGGGTCTGTAAAGAATAAAGATTCGAGAGCTGTTGTAGAGACTTCATACATATTAAAAGGTCCTTTGCACCTTAGAAACTAGCATGAGGAACACCCTGTTGAATATTCTGATAAGTTTGGGGTGTCCAGCAGCTTAACTGAAGAGACCCTGAGTGAAAGTGGAGTTCTTGATAAGGAATCGGTAATTAACACGGCTGGGATGTGAATTCGAGAGCACTTGGTTCAGGCACAGAAGAGTCATCAGGACTCCATGTTGTTAATGTTGGGTTCCGTGGAGGTGATCTTGATGGGATTCAAGTTGAGGAATCCCTTACTAGAGAACAAAAGGGGAAGGTGAATGAGTTGGGGGTGGATGGTAAGCCAAAACTGGAACATGAGAAGGAGAATGCTAAAGCATGTCCCAAATGTGGAGAAGGTTAAAGGAAAGGCAAATTGCAATTTGAGTGCACAGTGCATAGTTTTGCAGGAATGTTTGAGAATAGGTAAGTGTTGTGGTGCCTGGTGGACTATGTAACCCTTTTGCTATAATTATGGCCTGTAAAGGTCATAATTATAGCAAAATTTTCCAAAGGGGGGAGGTGTGTGATGGATAGCCAGGGAGCCATTGAGGACCTGGTACTCCAGGAGCCAATCCTCTGTGAGGAGGTGGAAGGAGAAGGGGCTTCTGGAGGAGATAAAGGGGGGTGTGAGTGAGGAAAGAGTTCAGTTTAAGTTTGAGTTCGAGTTGGGTTTTCAGTTTAGATAGGTGAGATGAGGCTTTGAGTGATCCAAGATACTTAACGGCTTAGATAAAGAGTGAATGTTTGTGCAGGCTCAATAACCTGTTTCTTCAGTTACATGTTTTATTTGTTTGACAATAAACGTTGTTTTGTTAAAAGAACCATCCAGCATGGTGTGAGTGATTCTCAGGGAAGGAGACACAGGCAGGAATACCTAGCCACACCTGAGTGCTTGTGCTATACCACTGGGAGACGTAGTTCAGCAGTGATGCGGAGGTCTGGCGTCACAAAGTGGTGACAGGGCGGGCGGTGGAAATCCCCCCTTCTCCACAAACTGGTGGTAGCAGTAGGATAGGAAAGGCCCCCGTGCCACTAGAAAGGCGCCTGGTGTCACATATACACACTTATTTGTCAGTAAGCCCCACTGATTTCAATGGCATTTATTTATGAGTAGACAAGAGATTGTAGGTTAGCTGTAATGCACCCACTGCTTTTTATTCAGCTGAAGAGGGTCTTAGGAATTCAAACTGTTGCACTATGCTTTCTGAATTAATATTCTCACAGTTCTGCTTTGCCAATCTGTCTTGGTTAAAAGCATTAATTAAGATATTAACTTTTTTGATCCCATCAATTTTTTCTGTTCTTTTTTTATTAAATGAAAGTACTGGGGACCTTCAATAATAACTTCCTGAATTTCTGGGATAATGAAAAGTGAACTTAGACAACCTCTCCTTAAATATATTGTATAGTTAATATGCAATGGATACACTTACACGTCAGCAACCCCCCCTTCACACTTTTGACCCACAAACTTCTGGAAAACTGTCCTTCCTTATGTACCCTGTTCTAGTGGAATCAGATTCTGACATTTTTATGTTAAAAAGAGATATATTTGTAGGTTTTATGAGAGAGATATGTGCTTCTCTTTGTCTCTCTTGCTTTCTTTTTCAGACAAACTAACCAGCTTGTTACCAGTGCCTGAGTCCCATTCTTTTTTACTTTTGGGAAAAACAGCCGTTGAATAAAATGCTACTCCAGGCCTGAATACTGTGTGGCCCTTCCAGTGTTATTGCATTACAACTCCCATCAGCCCTGGGCTAGCATTGGTGGTAAGGGATCATGGCAGTGGCAGTGCAACCGTAGATGAAGGATCACATATTCCCCATTCCTTCTCAAGCCCTTGCAGATGTACAAAGGGCTACCGTTCGTATCGATGCTTGTGCCGTGGAACTTGTAGCCCTGGGATTTTTGAAGCTCGGCTAAAAGAATTGAGCCTACAGTCAGTGTGTATTGCTTTTAGGGCAGCCAGTAGAATATCACTGTGGAGACCGACTCTTACCCCCACAAAATATTCTTTCTGTCTATAGCTGGTGAGGGATTCATGGGGCTCTCAAGATGTTGTATTGCAGTTCCCAGCAATTTCTCACCATTGGGTATGTTGTCTAGGGCTGCTGACAGTCGCAGTCCAACAATGTCTGGAAGGTCGCCTCCTGTGCCACCACATGCCGCCCTCCCCACACTCACACCACCCTCCCCGCATCCTGTGCTGCCATGCGCTGCCCTCACTGCACTCACACTGCTCTCTGCACCCTGTGCTGCCTTCCCTACACCGTGTGCCGCCCTCCCCGCACTTGCGCCGCCCTCCCCGCACCCTGTGCCACCACATGCCGCCCTCCCCACACTTGCATTGCTCTCCCCACACCCCGTACCACCCTCCCCGCACTCGCACCGCCCTCCCCGCACCCCATGCCACCCTGTGCTGCCCTCCCCGCACTTGCACTGCCCTTCCCACACCACGTGCTACCCTGCAATGTCCTCCCCGCACTCGCACCACCCTCCCTACACCCCATGCTGCCACGTGCCACCCTCTCTGCACTCGCACTGCCCTCCTGGCACCATGTGCCACCTGTGTCGCCCTCCCCACACTCACACCACCTCCCCGCACCCTGTGCCGCTCTCCCCACACCAACACCACCCTCCCCGCACCCTGTGCCACTCTCCCCACACCAACACCACCCTCCCCGCACCCTGTGCTGCTCTCCCCACACCAACACCACCCTCCCCGCACCCTGTGCCACCCTCCCTGCACTTGCACAACCCTCTCTGCACCCCATGCCAACCTGTGATGTCCTCCCTGCACTTGCACCGCCTTCCCTGTACCAAGTGCTGCCATGTGCCACCCTCCTGGCAATCACACTGCCCCCCTGCACCCAGTGCCATTATGTGCTACTCTCCCCACACTCACACTGCCCGCCCCACCACCATGTGCCACCCTTCCCATACTCACACTGCCCTCCCTGCACCCAGTTCCTCCCTGTGCCGTCCTTCGTACACTCACACTGCCCTCCCCACACCCTGTGCCTTCCTCTTGCCACCCTCCTGGCACCCCATGGTGCTTTCCCTGCACCCTGTGCTGCCCTCCCCACACTCGCACCGCCCTCCCCGCACCGCCCTCTCCACACTCACACCACCTTCCCCACACCCTGTGCTGCATTCCCTGTGCCACCCTCCTTACACGCACATCACCCTCCCCACACTTGTACCTCCCTCCCTGCACCCTGTGCTGCCTTCCCTGTGCTGCCCTCCCCATGTTCGCACTGCCCTCCCTGCACCCCGTGCCGCCCTCCTCACACTCACACCATCCTCCCCACACTCACACTGCCCTCCCTGCACCCCGTGCTACCTTCCCTGTGCTGCCCTCCCTGCACTCGTACCGCCCCCCCTCACCCCATACTCTCCGCACGCACACCCATACCACATGCCCCCCCATGCTACTTACATCTCCTCTGCCGCCACCATGTTTAGAAAGGAGTGAAATTTCCACATGGTTCCCCCCCCCAGTATGCTGATTGGCTGCCCAACAGAGCTTTGATTGGTTAGTCAGTTTCCTAAGCAGCCAATCAGCACACTGGAAACAGCAACATACCTAAGAGCAATATATATAGATAGATTGCTATTGCTATATTGCATTGTGCATGAAATGTTTTCTGAAAGCAAGACAGATGCTAGGGTGTTAATGCAGTGTATTTTTTAATGAGCTCTTCATGGAGCAGGCTATTGTGTTGAATGCGCTGTCCTTTAATCCAATATCTATTCACGTGGCATGGTGAAATTTGTGACCTGGGATGCATGGTGTTCCTGTAAGTTTGAAAGTATCCATGGCACCCAGCTGGTGCTTTGATCTGACTTAGCAAAGATAAGATCCAGCTAATCTAGAAACAGATTCTGAAAGCCCTTCTGAATTTAAGGTTAGTGGCAGGGAAGGACAGGGGAGAATCACACTGAACACACAAAGTCTTTGTACAGCTGTATGGACAACACACAGTGTCCATCTTTAATGCACCATGACAGCCTGCCCCATAAGACCATGAAATCTTCTGAAAGAGCAAAATTCGCCCCAAGGTTTCTGTTGATGAAAAAAAAATGAAGCAAAGCAGAAGCGCTGTGCATTTCTTTTGTCCTCTGCAAAGACATTTTATAAGAAGGAAACAGCATTCTAAAGTGGATGTATGTGTGTAAATGAAATTAAAGAAAACAGCCAGTGTTTTAATGTATCCTCTAACTGTCCCAGTTTGAGTGGTATAGTCCTGATTAATCCTTTGCTGTTCCAATTTTTCAGCTACTTTTAAAATGTCCCAGTTTTCTCTCCTCCAACTTTCTCTTTTTGTCCTTAGCTTACTTCCATTGGTGCAAACTGAGTTCAAAGTGCAAAAGTAGTTTGCACTCAATTAACTCAGCAGGGAGGGAGGACAGGAGGGGACATAATCTTGCCTTTCCCAGTAAGCTCAGGCAAAAGCAAACTGCGGCAGCCTCTCCTAGCTTGTGTGTTCTTTCTTACTAGAAACCTTTTTTCATCTTGACCACACTTTGATGTCCTGGTTATCATCTGGGAAATGTTGGAGGGTGTGTTTTAAGGCAAGCGTGGGCAACTACAGACAATCTGGGAGTGGAGAAGCCCTCTCTTTCCCTGTAGGCTCCATGGGTCATATGCATGCACTTTTCCCCAACTGGAAATGGCTGGAAGGTCTAAAAGTGTTATTTTGGGGCCAAAAAAGAGTAAGCCTTATAAATAGCTTTAAGCAAAACATCCTACCTGCTGTAAGACTAAGGTGGTGTGAATTGCCATTGGTTTTTCCCCCCAATTTTTTTTAAAAAATTGAGATACCTGGAAGGGTTTGGGACTGACCTGGGGCTTTGGCAGTAAGGGGGTCACAGTCTGCACATTTCCCACCCCTATTTTAAGGGGGGAAGCTACTCCAGACAACAAAACAAAACAACCCCCCCCCAATATATAGCTAAGTGAGTCCCTGTTCACTCTCTAGCAAAGGTAAGCAACACTGCATTCTAATACAGGTCTCCCGTGGGGGATATGTTCCCAGACTTACCGTGAATACTTGAAACTTTGGGTAATAGCAAACCCCATAGAATCATACTGGAGGACTAGGAAATGCCATTTCCAGCACAACTTCAGTCACACTGGTGGATCTAGGAAATGCCTAGCGTGCACTCCTTTCTAGACAGCACCAACATGACTCTGTGCTACCTTCCAGTGGAAGTTCACCATAGAGTCACTTTGGAGGACCTAGGAAATGTCTAGATAGACCATAATTTTGGGATGACAGATAATTAAAACTGTGGGTACTGTTCCCACAAATATGGGAGGGGGAGTTGCACATGTACTCCAATTGCTATTCTAGCAGGATTCTCTGTGCAGGCTGAACATACAGATGTATTGTAAGTGTGTGTGTGGTAGGGTGTGAGTTTGTTTGATATATAGGTATTTGAACATGGAAACATGTTTGTTTTGTTTGTTTTTCTTTGTTTTATAACTGGATAACATTTAAAAAACCCCACATTTCTCTGTCAGCAGGCATTTACAATCTGATGTGGGCTAGATGTTTAAATGCTTTGTGACTTCCATTTTAAAGTTTTTATTTATTTTAATGCTTTAATGTTTGTGGTTTTAACTATGTAAATTGTTTGATTTGTTTTAAAACTTGATATTTATACTTTTAATATTTTTTGTTGTTTTTAAGTTGGACTGTTTTAAACTCATTGTTAGCAGCCTTGAGTCCCTATATTGGTAGAAAGGTGGGATACAAATAAAATAAAGTAAAATAAAAAAAGTAAATAAACTAACAACAATATTACCTGATCCTCTGAGGCTGTGGATTTTCAAAGACTGAAACTCGAATGGTCTGCATGCAAAAGCAGATGTGCTACCCCCAGTGGTAACCCTTCCCTGATCCCACTCTTCATGTTGGCTAGAATTCAGCATGGGACTTAACATCTTCATAAGAGGACTTACCTCAGCGAGAAATAGAATTGAGTAGTTCTGCAATGTCCATATTCACCTAGGGTCTGCTGTGATGTTACAACATACCTCTGTTGTGGAGTGGTAGCCAGCGGAGTGACTGAGATTCCATGGTCTCAATGTGTGCAATGGTCTCCGATGTGCATTGGAGCACTCCCAGCGCACATCCAGATGCCATCGAGGAAGTGCCCAATGCTCATGAGAAATGCCTGACATGCATCAGAAGCACCCAATGTGCACCACAATATTCTTGGCAGTGCCCAGGTGCACATCTTCTCAATTAATGAACAGTGAATTTTTGCAACATAGCTACGGACTTGTAAAGTTACAAAATGTAGGCCATGGTGTAGAAAAGTGGTTCTTAACCTGTGGACTGGGGACCCCCAGGGGTCTGCAATGTCCTCACAGGAGATCCATGAAAGCTTGAAGGCATCTTGGTCCACCTCCTCCCTGCAGTGGAGTGGCCATTTATGTGACAGGCAAAGGCTGGCTGGCTTGGCCTGTGCATTGCCATTCAATCCACTATAGACACAAACTTGCAGGAAGAAGCAGAAGAAAAGTCTTCCCTACCCCTTCAGTGCCTCTGAGGGAAGGTTTAATGGATGGTGTAATTGCATTATTGTTATTATCAGGTATTATTATTATTGTTTTAAATCTTGAGTTAAGTCTTGGGGGGGCACAACAACAAAGGATACATAAAAGGGGTCCCTGGTAAACAAAATGTTAAGAGCCACTGGTATAGAATCTTGACTATCATTTTTAGGCCTTTCCAATTCCCCGGTTTTAACATCTTACATTCATCTCCCCTGCACCAGAGCAATTCTGAATTCTGATTTCATTGTTGATTAAAAAATAAAATAAATCCCCACCCTCTGCTTTGCATTCCTGCCCCCTCCCTTCTGGCTCTTCTAATGTGATTAAAGGCTGCAGTGGGGAGGGAGCACTTCTTGATTATTACACAGGGTTTCTCAGCATATGCACACAAAGCCTTTAATTGATGTCAGACCCTTAACGCTGATAATTGATTCTGTGACTGAAAATGTAGAGACTTAAGTGCAAAGAGGAAAAAAAGGGAGTGAAGGACAATTTATTCAACTCAAGCCATGTGACTCACTCAGAAGATGTGGACTGAATCTGTGTTTATCCAAAGCCTGCAATCTGGGAGGACAGGACTGGACTTAGATGGGGCCAGGGGTCTTGGGAAGACAGAGTCTGTTTGCTTCAACATCTTTTCCAGAGATCTCAAGGCTATGGCAAAACACACGTGCCTTCACAAATGTTTTTCCTCATTCCAAGGGAAGCACAAAAGCTGCAAGGCTAGAGCCATTTAAGTAAAACCCACATAATGGAACAGGCTTGACTTTTGAGTAGCTATGCACAGGCTTGCACAGTCAGCTGCCCAAGGGTGCAGAATAAGCACGGTGCATCTGTTTTGAATATCTGGGAGAGGAAAAAAAAAAGATCACTTTGACACTTTCCTTGACAATTCGTATTTTTATTTTTTTTTTGCAGCAAAAGTGTAACGAGCAAGATGGAACGGCTCTTCTACAAGCTCTCAGATGTCCATTTGTGGGGAGACTTGAAGTTCTCCAAATCTTATCATGGCGATTCAGACCCCTGGTCCACATATTCAGTTCTTACATTCTCCTCCTTCTTTTTGTATTGTCTTTCTGTAAGAATACTGAAGTGGCCAAAGGGGACACAATTTAAAACAGCATAATCCATAATAACAACAGCAACAGTATGTATATCTATTTATTTATTTGAGGAAAACTCAGCAAACCTAGACAGAGGAATGAAAAAGCCAAATATCTTAGGGCAAGGGTAGGCACCCTCTGTGGGTTTTATTTATATTTATTAGAGTATTTATACCCTGCAGTTCAGCCACAAAGTCTCTCAGAGTGGCTTACAAATTGGTTAGCAGTAGCACTTACACACCTACACCACTTTATAGTGCTAGGCACTCTCTAAGCAGTTTACAGTGTGTTTTAGTCAATTGCCCCCAACAAGCTGGGTGTTCATTTTACCAACCTACAAAAGGATGGAAGCTTCAAGTCAACCTTGAAGCTCTGTGGGATTCAACTTGCAATTTGTGGCTGCAGTACTGGCATTTAACCACAGTGCCACCAGGGCTCCTGGGTTGGGCAGGGCACACTGAACCCTGTAGAACCCATGGGTTAAGAAAGACTATGATGATCTGTGTGGTGCTGGAGATGACTGTGTGGTGGGAGAGCACAGCTTGGAAAAGTTATTTTTGGGGACTATGAGTCCTAGAATTCTCATAGTCAGCAGGTCCATTGGCCAGGGTGGCTGGAGGATTGCAGGGAGTTGTGGGCAACCAGCACTTCCAAGCTCTGTGCTAAAGTACCGTTCTGCACCACTGAACCCTGCCAGGGTACAGGGCATAGTGTCTCCTTCACCATGTACCCTGGAATGGCAAGGGGGGCTTGAGCCCCCCCCCCCAAAGACTCAGCTAGGGTGTGTGTGCTTCTCTAAAATTTTCTAGCAAAATTGGACCGCCAAGACTCCTAGGTATTTGGGCATCCTCAGTGTTATCAATCAGAAGTGCATTAATTACCATGTACTGAGAAACATTTAGACCAGTGGTTCTTAACCTGTGGCCCGTGGACCCCCAGAGGGCCACAATGTCCTCACATGGAGTCCACAAAGGCTTGAAGGCTGCTCAGCCCACATGACAGGAGCCAAGGCAAGGGTTGGCTGGCTTGGCCTGTGCATTGCTCTTCAATCTGCTCCAGCCACAAATTTGCAGGAAGAAGCAGGAGAAAAGTCTCCCCTCCCCTCCAGTGCCTCTGAGGGAAGGGTTAATGCATGGTGTAATTGTGTTGTTGTTGTTATTTTAAATCTTGAGTTAAGTCTTGGGGGGTCCACAGCAACAAAAGATATTTAAAGGAGGTCCCTGGTAAAGAAAAGGTTAAGAGCCCCAGTTTAGACAGCAGTTGTTGTTGAGCTTTCCAAGGAATAATAAAGGCTGCCTGCAATCTATCCTATGTGCACTAACTTGAGAGTCAGCTACACTGAACAATGGAGGTCCCTTCTAAGTACACATTGTGCTTGTAAGAGTCTTCAGCTAAGAACCTACATCTTCATGCTATCTATGATGGCAGAACTCTGTCATCATAGTTATGGCTGATGACCCCCTCCCCTCTGCCGCCAACCTTTGTAGCCTGGCAACATCCCAAGGAAAGCATTCCTGAAGTGCTGGAGACCAGAGTGCTGGGAAATGATGTTCACAGCACCCTCCCAGTGCATTGAGAACAGGGAGCTGGAGAGATCTT
Source organism: Gambelia wislizenii (assembly GCA_030847615.1). NCBI lineage: Eukaryota > Metazoa > Chordata > Lepidosauria > Squamata > Crotaphytidae > Gambelia > Gambelia wislizenii. The sequence goes on along the minus strand of JAUMIR010000008.1, from coordinate 15,620,291 downwards.
TTGGAATCCTGCCACCATTGCTTGCCCCAAGGAACCCTGCAAGTGGGAGTATGCTGCAGACGTCATTTCCAGGCATTCTAATCTCAGCACTTGTTTTTGGTTGGGGCACTGCCAGGTTGTGAAGGTAAGTTTTTGGGGCCATGTTTATGATTGCAAATGTGTATCCCCAGGAGTTGGGAAATAAAAAGTGCAATTTACAGTATCGTAACTGCTGAACAGGATACTAGACTTCATATTTAAGGGTGCTTGAATGATAATGGAGTGGAAGAGTAATTTGCTCCCCCTGCAAGTACCTGCTAGGAGGCAAAATGAAAAAAAACACACACCTTACCTTCCAGTGTTGAGCCGACCATTGTAAAAACAGTGCAGGTATGGGGATCCTGTCCTTCCCTTCCAAGAAGCCAAGGGCTGCTCAGATAAATTCCTTCTTTGTGTATTTGCTGAATGTGTGATAGTGTGTATTGGTCTTGGTCAGAGTCACCATTTCAAAACAGGGAACAGAGAAGTAGAACAACTTTAGCAACATTCCTTCCCCTACCTCTCACAACTAGGCAGAGAAGTGAGAGAATGGAGGCCTATGGTCTCATTTTCTTATTTATTGGCATGCCATGCTAAGGTGAAAGGTTTAAGGAAGTCTACCTGCAGTACTGACCATTCTATGTACAAATTATCTTCTTCATGCCAGTTTTAGTCTGTACAATAAAGTTCTGTGAATCATGAATCACACAGAACCCTGTAGAACCCATAGTTGGGGCAATCTGTTTCCTCTGGTGGCATTTGTCACATCCACAATGGGGGGCATAAGACCATCCCTGGGTGTGGTATGCACAGTTTTAATCTGAAAAGGCTCTATGCAAGCAGGAGTGAGGCTCTGGGGCTCAGTGATTCCAAGAGGTCCAGGATTCTCAATCAAGAGGAAGAGATTTACATGAATTGAGAGTTTTCAAACCAATGCTCTTTAAGTGTCATCCCCTGTACTTGGTACAGCCTTCTAAAGAAGCCCAAAGGCTTTTCTTTCAGAGCAATGAAAACCCAAACAGGTTGTGGCTGCATGTCAGTTCAACAAGAAGGGAAACACTATATATCTCTTTGTGAAAGTGCTGCAGTTGAAAATGGGTCCAAAAAACCACAACAAACACATCACCTCTGTTTTTGGACATCTGGGCAGCTTCCACAGCTTTACAAAGTTATATATTTGGACCATGACTTCCAGTATCCCCCAGAAACTCCCTGATTCTGGGAATTGTTGTCCAAAGAAATAACTTTTCCAGGCCACATTAGCTCCACATGGCAGGAGGCTGTTGTGTGATAGTCTACTCCCAATTGTCCGCTAGACTTTTACAGTATTAACGCCAGTCACTTCAAACTGCCAACAGAAGCAAACTGTCTGCCAGTGCCATTTAATCAATATTGTCTACAACAGTGACCATCTAGATTTCCCCCCATCCCAGACACACTTGCCTAGTTAGGTCACCAAATGAATCCCTTTTACTTTCCCACATATAAATGAAAGATGGTCACACACCCTTATGGGGAGCTAGAAAGTGGGTGCACTAAGTGGAACGCTCAGTTCATTTAATCTCCAAGGCATCTTTGTAAATGACAGATCCTAGAGCCCAGTTCTCCTGCCCTACTGCAATTTACATTGCTGCTGAACAAAGAAGTGAATCAAAAGCAGAAGTACCAATTTCAGAGGCAATCAACATCAGGCTGCCAGATGCAAAGGATTAGCCACAAAGAGATGAATAATACAGCTCTTGCATCCTGCTGGTGAACTTTCTGGAGGCAGCTGCTTGGACCACAGTTTGAAGAGAGGATGCTGAGCTGGAAGGACTGTAGCTCTGAAATAGCTTCCCAGTTCTCATGTGTACGCCAGGAAGATGGTTCAGCTCCTAGTGTGACTGTTGGTGCTTTGATTGTGAGTTTTCAGCATCTTTTGTTGGAGCCAGTCCGGCAGAAGCTGCCATCTTCAGATCGCTTTGTCCGCAGAAGCAATCAAACAGGTCTCCTATTCTATGCCAGCAACTGTAATGACTCCTTAATTAAGTGTTTTGTCAGGGAATATTAGAGAGAGGGAGTTACTTTCTTTGCTGGTGATTCTCACACTGGATTCAAATGAAATAGCAATTGGGAACTATGTTTGCAGAAGGCTGAAGTCACTTAGGTGCCTTTAACAAAGGAACAACCCCCCACCACCATTTTGATATTTAAACTAGTGTACCAGCAGGGTAAGTCCATTAATCGCATTCCTGTGATGAGGCAATCAGATACAGAGCAGACAGATTTTCCTGCAGGAAGACCAAAAGCTAGTGCTGCAGACAAGTATCATGAGAGATGGTGCAAGACAATTTGGAGATGGGAGCCAGAAAAATCTATGTGTGAGCAACAGAAATCACCCTCTTAGCGGTAGCAAAATAATATACTAATAGCTCATCATTTGGTGCCTTTACCTATGACCTAAAATCTCCTGCATGAGGTTGTCCCCTTGCCCTGACAGTTGTGATGCAGGCAGAGGAAACCTCTGAGAACAGAGGCAACTGGGTTTCCGAAGCTTCCTAAAAGTAAGTCTCCAAAAGTGTTCCCTAACTGATGCTTCTGCAGAGAGTGCCTAGAATTTTGCTGGTGCACTCAACCCAGGCCCATTCACATTACAGACCTATAGTGGTACTATTCCACTTTAGCTCCATGGTTCCATCCTGAGGAATCTTGGGACCAGCATTTTAGGGAGGGGTGTTTAGAATTCTCAGCTCGAGAGCTCTAGTGCCCCATCAAACTACAGACCCCCAGGATTCCATACTAAGGAGCCATGGCAGTTTAAGTGGAATAATAGCACTGTAGTTCTGTTGTGTGAATGGGATCCGGGTTAACTACAACTTCATAGACAGTGGTGGAAGGATGAAACCATGATGGAACAGCCATGAAAGAAGTAAGATGCAGGAAAAATAGGATGTTCAGATCTGGTAGATTTTCTCTGCCTCCTCTTGCCACCAGTGTACAGTTATTAGGTTAGTGTCCCAGCAAGATTCTGGCCAAAGAGTCCCAGCAAGTAGGGTCACATCCATTACTGGGTATGATGGATGTAGTTGTGCCTCACTTCTTCTTGTCCAGGGTCACCTGCAACTCCGAAGAATTTTCCTCCTGTATCCAGTGCCCCAAATACAAAGGAGACATTTCAACCCCCTTGGAGTATACGCCTGCATAACAGAATGCAATCTCTTTAATTTCCAAACAGGGTCTCTCCAGAAAGGCATGACTTTCAGGTTCCTCTGTGTTGATCTCCACAGAACTATACAGGGCAGCAGGAGGACCACCAGGACTTCTAAATGTTGTGGAACTGCAACTCCTAACCAGCATAGTCAATGGTAAGGAATGCTGGGAGTTGCAGTCCAAAAACATCTGGAGATCATACAGTCTGTACCCTTGATATGGAACTTCCATCAGAACAATGCTAGATCAACACTCACAAGTCTACCAAGTCTAATATATCTGGCCAAAGATCTCCATGGTCACAGGCTTCTGCTGTCTGATTTACACCTAGCTGCCCTTTGTCTGAGAAGCCTCACAGGTTTCATTCTCAAAAAGGAGGGTTAATTATGGTAAGGCTGATCCTCATAATTGCTAAGATCTCTTCATTTCTCTGCCCCACACATTCTAAATGGGAAGCAAGTTAGCACTTGGTTGCCAAGGGTCAATAGCAGTCTCTTAGGAAATCCTGCCTATTATCCCTCTAGTTACCAGTCTACTTGTAGGAGATGCTGTGGTCAAAGCAGTTGCTTGTCTCTCCTAGCCACTGCTCTCAATCTCCAGGTCAAAGGGGGCCTTCGTAAACTAAACCCTTAACAAATGAAGCAACACAAATGTGGAGCATGATAATCAGTCTGCCTCCATACACCCATGACTGCTCCACTGCATTGATATCCTGCAGTAAGATGGTTTCCTTCATCAGTGATTCTCCAGTAGGAGGGCTTGTTCATGAACTACTTGGTCTTCATGGTGAATATAAGGACCAATGGCCTTTATGCCTCCAGTTAAAAGAGGGTGGGAATGTATATAAGTCCTGATGGGGCAGGAGAATAGTTTTGGGGGACTGATAGAGAACATGCTTTGCAGAGGAAAGTCCCACGTTGAGTGGCTGGCATCTCCAGGTGGGGCTAGGAAAGATTCGTACCTGAAGCCTTGGAAAGCAGTATTGACAGTACCAGGCCAGATGGACCAAGAATATGAATTCAATATAAGAGACTTCAATCTATTCTCTCTCCCTCCCTCACTCTCAGTGGACTTTGCATAGATGAAACCAAACCCTATTGGAAACTGTCTTGCTATAGCAAATCCTAGGGCCTAAACAGCTTGAATATATCAGACCCCATTTGATCTTGGAAGTGAAGCAGGGTCAGCCTGGGTTAGTACTTGGATGGGAGACCGCCAAAGAATACCAGGTGCTGTTTGCTATATTTAAAAGGAAGGCAATGGCAAACAACTTCTGAGTATTCCTTGCCTAAGAAAACCCTATGAAATTCATGGGGTGATTATAAATTCACAGGCAATTTAAAGGACATATACATACATACGGTGTGAAAATATGGAATTTAACATATTGGTAGGAAACATTATTTCAAAATCTCTTTTTTTAATTCAACTGTTATTCAGCAATATACAATACAGTTTATAAACAAATGTCTTACCTTGTTTCCAATCTTTTCTTTTTTATTTAAAAATAAATATTATCGACAGTGAATATTCTTAATGATAAGATGTGCCTTTTTTTAAAATCAATGTTTTAAAAAGAAATAATTTAATTAAAAAAGAGAGAAGAGTGGGAGGGGGAGAGGAAATAATAATAATAAGCCTAACCACAATAATCTACTAAAAATAGCACCCTTCTTTAGAAGAGCTTTGTCTCCCCCGCCCCACATCTTTACATATCATCATAAAAGCAACTGTTCAACAGTTCGTGCAAAATTAATTATTGGAGGAAAGGTTTAAGAAAAGAAAGAAACTGGAAAAGTAAAGGAGAAAAATAATAACTACCTGGTGTGGAATAGGGCATTAATACCACAGAATCTGGAAACTAGATGCATTATTTCAGGTGGTTGACCTTTGCGTAATGTACCCAAAAATATGCTTTACCCCTCCCCTGTAGAATGTGACATGCTTCTTTTCCAGTCTCTCTCTCTCTCTCTTTCTCTCTCTGTCCGTCTTTATGATTATAGTTCTCGTTGAGGGTTCTTTTCTGTTTTTCCACTTTGTTTTAAATAGGTTCCTTTTGTTTGGCTGAGGATTTATTGGATAAAGAAGTCAATCAGTGGTTTAATAATAAGTGTACAAGCTTATGCAACATTAACAGGAACGAACAGAGGACTGGATCCGTAGCATAAATAGGTTCTGTACCTGGAATATAGCAGTTTGGGGTGGAGGGGGGAAGAGGGAAGGAAAGAAAGAGAGGTTTAATTATTATTATTATTTTTTGCAGTGTTTCAGAAATCTTTGGCATACAACAAGCATTTAGTTGCAGAATTAGTGGTCACAGAAAATGTCTTGCTGCCATTTGGAGGAAAAAGTTCATTATTTAAAAGGGTAAAATTGTATATTCCACCTAGAAACTGCCCACCAGGGCTTTGAAAAAATAGACTTGGGGACTACATCACACAGAATCCTCTGTCCTCTATGCCCATTGACTCTGCTGACTGGGAATTTCGGGAGCTATATTCCAAAAGTAACATTTCCAAGCTCTGACAGTCATATATATGTATATGTGTGTGAATTAGCCCATAGCAGAGAGCCAGCCATACCATTAGACAGAACAAATCAGCAGCCTCAGGCAGGAGATGTTTAGGGGACAGCAGAGGTAACTTTGTTTAGGGGACAGCAGAGGTAACCTAAGAATATACAGTTGTCCCTCTGTATCCATGTATTTGGAATTCACAGATTTAAGTATCCATGGCTTGAAAATGTCCCTCTTGAGCACCTTAGTTATTCTCCTCTTTAGAAGACAGAAAGAGGTGCACCTCATGACCTGTCATGCATCCCTGAATGACCATGTTGCTCTTGGATTTGCTGGACAATGCTCCTGTCAGCATTAAAGTACAATGTAATGGTAATTTTTGCTTTCTGTATGTGAAAAAGGTTGGGGGTTACTGCCTTGCCTTGCCTTTGCCTCAGGCAGAAAAGTTTCTTGGGATGGTCTTGTTAGGGACAAAGAGATGGAGATATTGCAATCTCTATCATTGTAGCCAAATTCCTCTCCATATACTTTTGGATTGGTAAGAGAACACTGTGGTCATTAAGTCCAGTTCTTGTTCTTCAACTCAAACATCCAATTGGTGGGATTTGGACTTTTTAAAAAGAGCACTGCTATATACTTTGCCATTCCAGCTGATGCTATGTGGACTGAAGCCTGATTATCAAATCATCCCCTATCTGGATCAGGGCACTGCAGTGGCCATGAAATCAGTTTACATTCTGGCACAATACTAATTGAAGCTGATATATACACTTTAATCTGGAATATGGTTTTTTGACAGATGATGGATCTCATCCACTCCATTACTCTAAAGGAAAATGAAAGACACTGTGGCTTTATTCCAGAATTCCTGGATCAATAGGATGTGAACCAATTTTGTTTTTGGCCACAAGCAGCAAAATTCACCTTGACACTTCTTCATTACTGTGTTCATAACTATGGACACACAGAGAAAATACATTCTCTATGAAATATGCATACCCCAATCCAAAGAAAATGAGATCATAGAGGGAAAAGAAACCTACAAGTGGGGTCTTTATGATGGAAACCCAGGGCAATTCCATCACTTCCACCTCCATGTCACAAATACACGAGAAAGCTGTGTGGGCGCTCACAGAATGACTGGATTCACCAGGGATCACACTTACTTAGCCTTTGAGAAGGCGCAAGCGCTTGTTCAACTGTTTTTACAACAGCGTGGTGTTCCAACAGGAGTCCATCCTTAGTCTTTTTTCTTAATTTGCTTAAAAAATGTTTTATGATTGCATGCTGTATATTGAATGATATTTTATGGTTATATGACCACTTTTTAAAAACCTTATTCTATACACTGCCCTTGTGGCTTTTGACAAAGGGCAGTTTAGACACAGTTTAATAAATAAACCATAAATAAATAGAATTCCTTTTCCTACTTCACCTTTCCCCAAAATACAACATGGTGATAATAATTCTGATTTGCTACACAGGGTTGCTAAAAGCGTTACTGAGTTAGTGGACGTCAAGGATTTTTAACTCTCCAGAGCGCTATATACAATTTGTGTGCCATTAGCACTATTTAGTAGTAGCTGGTGACTCTCATGTCTTGGATCTGTAGGAAAAAATCAGGACAGGCTAAAGCCTGTTGCAAATCTGTAGAACTGGCTGCCACAGTAACACAAGAAGATATCCCAAACTGGAGAAAAAGCAGGATAGAAATAAAGATAATAATAATAATAATAATAATAATAATAATAAAATATCTTATAGTGAGTCAGAACCTTGACCTATCTAGTCCAGTGGCATCAACTCTGCCTGGTAGCAACAGTTCTACAGAGATTCATGCAGAATTCCTTTGTAGGTCTACCTGGAGATTCTTAGTATTTCCTTGTGGCCTCCTTTCCAATTATTATTTAAAATGTTTCTTAACATAAAACAAAGCTTTTATAATATAAAACAACACACATAGGAAAAACTCTACACACTACAAAACTCTAGACACTACAAAAAACAAAATCAACCAACAACCAACCAACAAACTAACTACAAACATAACATCACAGGGTACATATGACTTCCAGCTTGTCGACAAAGAATATAGGTAACTTGTATCCCATCCTTTTAAATTACTATTCTAAATTTACCTATAAAATTGCAGCTAATACATCTACAACCAAACCTTTTCTTCTACTTATTATTTCTTATTATCCATCAAAAGCCAAGGTTACCTTTAAATTTCTCATATAGTCAATAACTACTCTCCATTCTTCTCTAAACTTATGTACTGTTTTTTTCTTTAATTAACATTGTCAATTTGTCTATTTCACCTAAATCACATAGTTTTATCAGCTACTCCTTCTGTGTGGGCAGTCCTTTCCTTCTATTTCTGTGCATACAACAATCTTGTTGCAGTTATTATGCATTGTAGGTCCCCCTTTCAATTATTAATGAATCCTAACTTTGCTTGCCTTCTGAAATCAGATAAGGTTGGATATGTTGGGTAGTATCTGAACCACTATTCTAGAAGGCTTTAAAGGGAGATGGGGTAGAGTTGGACACATGGAGGGTATAGCCATCAATGGTTTCTATCCATGGTGGCTAAATTCTACCTTGAGGCCCAGAAACAGCATGCCCCTGAATACCAGCTGCTGAAGAATATATGCAGGAGAGGGATAGAGCTCTCATGTCCTGTTTAGAGGAATTACCAAGAGACATATTGTTGCCTAATTTTGGAACTAATAGATGCTGGAGAAAGTAGGAAGCTGGTCTGACCCAACAGGTGCTTTTCTTGTGAACCTGGCATTTGTACTGAAGGAATGTCAGATATTAGTTCTGGGAAAAACTTCTGCTGGAAAGGTCAGGCACTTGCTAGAGTTAGAGCTTAGAACAGGATTTTATTTTATTTTTTGGACTATAACTTCCATGTTGTCCAGGGAATCCTGGAAGCTGTAGTCTAGAAAAGTAGCCTCTTCTTTTCTGGGTTTAGCTGACCACAGTGTATAACGTGCACTTTTAGAAGTGCTCATGTACAAATAAGATTAAAATCTAACTTTTACTGTTCAGCACAACTTGAGACTCAGAAAATTGGCAAAAAGTGTACACTCTCTCTCTGTTTCTCCCTCGCTTCTGTTCCCTCTTTAAACATTTTTATTTATAAAAACACCCTGTCAATCGATAACACTCAGCCCCGAGTCTGCAGTCTTGCTATTAGATTTCAGTGAAATCCAATTTGCAGAGCCCTGAAGAGGATTCCAAGAAGCTACCTTGCAGGAATATGGGCTGGCTTCCTTTGTTCAGAGACAATTTTTAATTAAAAGGTTTGCATAAATGTTTGTTCAAGGTTGCACCGCTATGGATTAGCTGTGTGTTACAAAGAGAATTGCAGTGTGTGTGTGTGTGAGAGAGAGAAAGAGTGAATGAAAGAAAGTGAGGAAATGAGCACTGGAACAATGTTTCTTGTAAAAAGAGATACAATTGCAGTGCTATTACAGATTCCCCATACTTTTAATGGGGACTAATGATCTAGTGGAGTCAGGGCCTGCAGGGTTGAAGTAGGATATTTTTTAAATTGTTCATTAGTTTACATTTCTTGAGACTCATACAAAAACATTACAATTATTCACGAGTACATACAATGTCAATACAGTTGTCCCTCCACATTCACAGATTTGGCATTCACGGATTTAAGTATTCATGGCTTGAAAATATTCTTAAAAAATAATAATCCAAAAAGAAAACCTTTATTTTTCCATCTTATACAAGGGACACCATTTTGCTATGCCATTGCATATAATGCAACTTGAGTATTCACGGATTTGGGTATTCATGGGAGGTCCTGGAACCAAACCCCAGCGAATGTGAAGGGACAACTGTATTGCAAGTTCAATACAACATACTGTAAAGCATTTGATTTACCTCCCATGCTAAGATACTTCCCATCACAGTTGCCTTTAAAAGACAGTCTTCTTTTTTTAAACATGGGTAGTTTCTGTAGAGAACACTATCTCAGGACGAAAATGCATCTTACGTGCATGCATATAAGGTAAAGTTTGCATAAACACAAAAGAAGTACCAGGAATTTTTGAAGATCAGGAATGATGATGTCCTCTGCCACCCTATCAGACTTCTCAACTTTCTCTCTGCTTAGACACAATCCTCACATTAGCAAAGGACTGGGGAATATGGTGTTCGGAGCTATAACTGGTTGTCATTCCAGGAATCTTGCAAGACTTAATTTAGTACTAAATAAGTACTGATATAAGATTTACTGGTGGTAAGCAATGTAGCAGGTGGTCTCTATCAGACAAACATCCCAGTCCTTTCGCTGATGGGGGTCCAGCATTCCTTCATAGCCAGTCATAGAACTGGGGTCCTAAACAATTAATTCTACCCAGACTACCTCATGGCCATCTTGTGTCCAGATTCAGGAGAAAGGCAGCATATAAACTGCATAAATACAATTAAATAAATGGCCAGAGCTCCAGTTCCCTGTGGCTGGCTAAACAAGGCTCCTGGGTGAGAAGGCACTCCTACCACAGAGCGAAGCCAATGGAAGATGGTTTCTTAAGGATTCTATAGCCCAGAAGTGGGCAAAGAAAAGAAGAAGTGGGCAAAGAAGTGACCTATCTCCTCTCGCAATAGATAGATATGAGAACTGTACAAGCAGGTTGGTAACCAGGGAAAGTTCACTTCACTATGTTGTTCCTAGCCTTCATGTCTTTTCTCAGCCTCAAACTGCCAAGCTAAAACAAATGTCTCTAATAAAGCCTACTAAAAACAAATTAACACCTTCTGTGACACTAGATAGCTATTCATGTTGGGCTATAATGCTAACAAGGGCTCTAAAATGCATTTGTCTGGTAGTGGAGGCCAAATGCACTACAGAGGGCAGGTATTTTCCTAGGGCCCGTCTAAATGGTAAAAATACCCATCATGAATTAGCTGGGAATCCTACCTGTCTAAACAGGATCCAGTGCCAATCCACATTGTTTGGAAGGAGGGGGGCCCAAAACGCCAAAAACAATGGGGTAAAAGCCTCCGCAGATTTCCTTGTACTTTTTCACAAACTGCGAAATGGGTGCACATTTTTGTTCATTTGGACTATGGAACAATAAAAAACTCTAAGGGAAGCACAAAGCTGGTTGACCTGGTGAAAGCGGGGGCAGCACTTGCTAGGAGGGCAAGCACCCGCTACCGCCATGTTGGATTTTCACCTTAGCAATCACTCGTTAAGGCGATGAAAAGGATCAACATTTTCTGTCTTGCTTTGGAAAATCGCTCTATCACACCAGCACACCTTGTGATGACTTTTTAAAAAACCTCAGCACTAGGGAAGAACTAACACAAGTAAATCACTCATGGCTGCCATCAGGAATGCGAGGCTTATGGGGGCTTTCCGTGGCCAGAAAAACTGTTTAGACATGTCGCTGCTGCTGCTGCCAGATGCCAATAGTATGAGGTATTTGGGACTGTTTCCCTTGTGTAGATGGGCCCCTAGAAACAACCCTTTGTCCTGAGTAACCTTTTTGTAATGAAAAGTACTGTACTGGGTGGTGGCTCAGTCCTGAATGGGCAATTAAGATCCATTAGCTTTACAAAGTATCTGCTCAGCATCAGAAACAGGCACGATTATGCATCTAATCATCCCTGCTGGTGGCACACAGTCAGTGACTGGGGCTTCTAGAATCTGATACCCCCTTCCTTGCAGTCACTGTCTATTCAACCACCCTTCTTGAGTATGCAAGCAGTGGGATGAGTTAGGCTATTCGCCTTTTGCCCTCCCTCTGGGTAGTTACATACGTTAGGCCCAGAGGTAAGGGGCAACTGTACAGCCAGCAGTGACAGAAGAAACTAATCAGGAAAGGGGGGGGAACCGAAGATAGGTTGCCAAAATACATCCCATCCTCTGTAGAAAACCTGGAGCCCGTACTCTCTGTTGTGCCTTCATCTCAGCATTGATTAATCACAAAGAGCCACAGTTTGTAAAAGTTATGTTTTTGGACTACAACTCTCAGAATCCCCCAGCCAGCATGCTTACTGAACCATGCTTAGTGGAGGCTTTTGGGAGCTGTAGTCCAAGGGAGTAACTCTTCTGGAATCTGCAAATAATTTTTGCATAGCTCAGGTTAAATGATCAGCCATTGTGTGTGTGTGCGGGGTGGGGGCATGGATACTTATGAGAATGGTTAGCTGGCTGCACTCTTAAATCCACATTAAGGTGTCTTCAAAGATTTCTGAAAATGTCAAGGCTATTATGATGGAAGCTCAAGCTGCACCTTGTTAAACAACCGAACTTCACAGGCTGAGCAGATTGCTAAGAGGTCATGCAAGCTATTAATTATGTATTAAGTCAACTCAGATCAAACTTGAGGACAATTCAGATGAAGTTGTATTTTGTTTCATGCAAACATGTACATCACTCAGCGTCTGTAACACTTGAGGATTGGCAGCTTAGCCCCTACTGAAAAACACTGCATTTCAGAAGTTGTGACATGAAACCCACACAACTGCAACCTTTATAGCTGTGGAAATCCACAAACCAACCAGAACTTGGAAAAGTTACTTTTCTGGATTACAGCTCCCAGGAACTAAGTTGGCTGCAAGGTTTTGGGAACAGTAGTCTAAAACAGTAAGACCAGTGTAGTGTAGTAGTTTGAGCATTGGACTGCAACTCCAGGAGACCAGGGATTGTATCCCTGTTTGGCCATGGAAACCCACTGGGTTATCTTGGGCCTGCAATGGCAAGTCCCCTCTGAACAAATCTTGCTAAGAAAACCCCTTAGGGTTGCCATTAGTTAGAAATAACTTGAAGGCCAACAACATTCCAAAATGGCAATGTGTTTCACTTCTGAATCCAATGCACTCTTTAAACCTGATTTAATTCTAAGGACTTTATATTTATAATAATAATAATAATAATAATAATAATAATAATAATAAAATTTTATTTCTATCCCGCCCCTCTGCAACGCAATCGGGGCTGCTTACAATATAAAAACTCCATAATCACAATACCCTAGCCCACCCACCCTTTAAAATAATATTAAATTATGAAGGATTAAAAACATACAATAATTAAATATATATATAAATTAGAAGAAAAAAATTAAAACATACAATCACAGCCTAGAAAGGACAGCTGAGTCTTGGGCCGGGATAATTATTCAGAAAAGGCCTGCCGGAAAAGATCCGTCTTGACAGCTTTTTTTAAAGCTGTCTAAGGTGGTAATAAGATGGATCTCGTCTGGCAGGCCATTCCATAATCTGGGAGCAGCAGCAGAGAAGGCCCTCTGGGAGGTCACCGACAGCCTTGTTTTCATAGGCTGTAACAGATTCCTCCCAGAGGACCGAAGTGTGCGGGGAGAGTCGTACGGAAGGAGGCGGTCCCAGAGGTAAGTTGGACCCAACCCATGTAGGGCTTTAAAGGTCATAACCAACACCTTGTACTGTGCCCAGAAACTAATAGGCAGCCAGTGGAGAGCTTTTAGCACAGGTGTTATATGCTCTCTTCTGGAAACGCCAGAAATCAACCTAGCTGCCATGTTCTGGACTAGCTGAAGTTTCCGAGTCAAGCACAAGGGTAGCCCCATGTAGAGTGCATTACAGAAATCCAGACGGGTAAACATCAGAATATATGGTGAGTCCTACTGGTATCAAGCCCTGGTGGTGCAGTGGTTAAATGCCAGTACTGCAAATTACCACGTTGCAAGTTCGATTCCAGCGGGCTCCAAGGTTCACTCAGCCTTCCATCCTTTCATAGGTCAGTAAATTGAGTACCCAGCTTGTGGGGGGCAATTAGCTAACACACATTGGAAACTGCTTAATGCAGTGTAGATGTGTAAATTGCTATTGCTTAAAAAAACAATTTGTAAGCCGCTCTGATAGCCTTGAGGCTGAAGAGCGGGGCATAAATAAAATAAAATAAAATAAAATAAAATAAAATCAATGGAAATTGTACAATTAAATTTCTCTGGACTGTGGCTGCCATTACTATTCCTGCTACCACTATTACTCATACTGCTTCTACTAATATAATGTTCCACAAATTTTTGGTCACCTAATTCATGGGGTTATCATATGTCTACAGGCAACTTGAAAGCACATACACACACTCTTGGTTGCCCACCCTTGTGCAGGAGATTTTGCAAAATCTCATGAGTGGAAAAGAAATACTTTTGTATTGGCTGAATTGCTCCATAATTTTTTTATGTAGCCCATGGGATGTCATCAGGCAGTTACATCATTTAGTCACATTTATATTCCATCTTTCTTCTGGTGAGCTGAAGGAGGATGGCTCTCTTCTTCTTCATGCAATCCCTATAACAACCTTGTGATTTCATGACTTAATGAAGACTTGCTTTTTTGATCTCGCAGGTCTCATTCCAATACTCTTAACCATTAGATCAGAGTAAGGATTGCCATCATTCTCTGCCACAAAACTGGGACAAAAGTATATAAGACAAACCTGCCCGTCTGCATGAACAACTCACCCCATCTCTCAGAACTTCTCGCTGGCTGCACAGACTGACTGCAGTGCCAGCGGCAACAGTGAGGTGGCCGGCGGTGGCCAGGAGGGTTACGATGCCCCCCCACAGGCCTTAAACCAGCCCTGCGTCCTCCCTGCTGGAACGGGGGGGGGGAGGAATGGAGGATGGTTCTCTCCTTTCCCCCCTCGCAGAAGCCTTCCCACCACTGCCCCTGGGGCTTGGACCAGAGAGAGGGAGGATGCCTCTCTTCTCCTCTTCAAGAGGCTTCAATGGAGGTAGGAGCTGCCTACATCAGAGGAAGCTGGAGGAATCCAGGATCTGCTGCTTCAAACAGCCCAGCCGGATGGGACTATTTTCAGTCCCTTCAGTCTGGGATTTCCAAAGTTTTCCAGCACTAATGGGAAGCCTAATCATAGTGGCTCTCCTCTAACATCCCTACAATCTCCTACTCCACTGAGGAAGGGCCATAGTTCATTGATGAAGCATGTGCTTCACATGCAGAAGGTTTAAATCACCCAATTTATAACAAAAATTGGGTGGGGAAGCTTTGTGGGTCCCCTGGGTGGGCTTGGGAAGCCACAGAAATGGGTCTGGGGGATGCACCTACCATGATGAACAAACCTACCAACAAACAAACCTAAATCCTATCATCATGAACACGTTCATGCAATTTCCCAAGGGGGTAGCCATATTTAGTCTGCTGGTGGGAATGATGTTGCCCTCCAGATGTTGTTGGGACTATAACTCCTAACGTTCTTTAGTGTTAGCTATGCTGGCTAGAGCTGCTGGAAGTTGCAATCCAACCACATTTCTAGGGCTACGTTCTTCCCACTCATGCTTTAGAAGTAACCAGGTTAATACAGCATGAGTTTTTATAAATTCATCTAAAGAACTGGTCTGGTCTGTGAAACTTGTGCTCTAATAAATCTGTTATATTTAGACTAGCCACCAGGATGGATTGTCCCTCCTCTTCTTGAACCCTGGGCCACTGGTAGGGGCCATGGGACTGTTCAAAACCTTCACAGAATGTTTTATAAAGAACTGAAAGGGGAGCAACAGCAACTATTATAGACAATGCATTTTCAGCCAAACTCTTTGGGAGACGATTTTACTCCAGCAGTATGTATGTTATGTATTTATTTATTTAATTTACTGTATACCCTGCATCTCTCATGACAAAGGATTCAAAGCAGCTTATTAAATTTAAAATGAAGTGCAGCTAAAAGTCTTATTTTGCAAAAGTTAAAAAAAGAACAAAGTTGAAGCAGTGTAAAATCAATTTAAGACATAATTAAAAGACAAAAGCACAGTACACTGCATTTGAAACATACTTCTGCCACATAATTTAAGCACCAATGACCTGCCTAAATAAAAAAGTATTTGCCTGTTGGCAGAAAAAGAACACAGAGGGGGCCAATCAAACCTCCCATGCAAGGTAGTTCCACAGCTTGAGAGCAGCCACCGAAAAGGCACTCCCTCATGTGTTCCCTAAATGTGCCTGTGATGGTCATGGGACTATTTATTTGCAGTACAGCTGCCAGAGATTTGCCTTTGTCCCATCTGCTCTACACAAGCAGGGACTTTCTATGCAAATATAACTCCACTACAAGTTTATTGAAACAAGCTTGAAACTAGTTAATGTCAATGGTGGTTTCCATGCCAGTGGAGTGATGAGTCTACTATGAGTAAAAATCCAGACTGTAAAGGAGAACCCTAGCCCCAAAATAGGGTCAACACCTTGGATAGCTCTTTAAAGATCAGTCTAAAACCCAACACTAATTCACAGGTATAGGACCTACCAGCTACTGCCAGTTAAATAATATTGTTTCTGGTTCATCCGAACACTGCAATGTTGTACAAGTACTAAGAACAGCTTGCTAAGCTGTTCCTGGCTGCTTTATGAAACCATAACCCCTAAGGTTTCTCACTTGGAGATAACTTAATTTAAAGAGGTTTGGAACTAATTTAAATTTGTAATGTGGACTAACAGTCCTCCTCTGGTCTCTTTTGTCCGTATAGTGTCTCTACCATTCACTTCCACTTGGGTCTGGAGCACCCATTTTATTTCATCTTCTGTTTCAAGAAAGCTTCCTCAAACCTCTGCAGCCTGACCTTCTTTGCTCTTTCACCGCCAAGTGACTTGCCTCCTCAGTATCCTTACAAGTGTCTTCCCCTTCCCTCCTGCCTCATCTTGCTTATCTACGGAAGGATTCTAAACCTTCCAGGCAAGGACTGTGTCAGTTTGGTTTTGCACAGCTCCAGCCAAACTGCTGACACTATATGTATGTTATGCAGTAATAATCATAGGCAATTAGAATGCAAAAACAGGAAACAGAGCAGAATCAAAGACTGTAGGAAACTTTGCTTAGAATCAAGAAATGAAGCAGGAGATTGACTGACTGACTTTTATGAGGACAACAATTTGTTCATCACCAACAGTTTCTTCAAGCAACCAAAGAGGTGACTGTATACATGAAAACACATTGGAAACCACTTAATGTGGTGCAGATGTGTAAATTGCTATTGCTTAAACAATTTGTAAGCTGCTCTAAGAGCCTTTGTAGCTGAAGAATGGGGTATAAATACAATAAATAAATAAATAAAAATCGGGAAAGTGTGGTCAGTGTTTTAGGTCACCCAAGTTGTTTTGGATTTTTTCCTCTCTCCCACAAATAAAGTTGGCTCTCCCTCCCCGATTAGTTTCATCCTAGAACCTGAAATTTCAGGCCCAATACCTGAGACTAAGGGAAAACCCCTGATGGGGTTGGTGTTGGTGATAGCAATAAAATGATAGATTAAGTATCTACAACAGTTGCTGATAGTATGCCATTCAATTTTTTTAAAAAAAGGTCTGACAAAGGAGAACACACACACACACTCACACACTTTTCAAGGGTGTGCTTTGTCGGGGCGTAGAAAGATGTGCTGTGTCCACCACGATCACCTGCAGAGTTGTTCCAAGTCGCTCTGGCTTGCCAAATAAAGACAGCAACAAGGCCAGCCTTCACTCCACTTGAGGGCTTTAATCTTTGTTTGCAGTCTCTCTCTGGCTTTTCTTCGCAAATGAAGATTCAGGAAGGACTCATCCCGCGCTTTCTGCAAGCGCGCTGATGACTAAAAAGGCCAATCCGAGATAAACAAGTCCAGTTGCAAAAAGCACAGCAGAAGGTCTCCTTGGGTGATGTTTCCGGGTTGTGATTCTTTCTGCGTTGTCATTTCTCTTCAAGACTTGTTCGGCGTGAGTTCTCAAATAAGGCTGCAGCATTGTGGATAGTGCGTCTCCATGCCTCCCGATGTGAGGCCAGGGCGGACCACTGTTGGTGATCAATTTGGCCGAGCCTGAGATGTTGTTTCAGGGAGTCTTTGTATTGCTTTTTTGGAGCGCCCCTCTTACGCTGACCCGTGGCGAGTTCACTGTAGAGTATTGTTTTTGGGAGGCGATGGTCCTCTATCCTAGAAACGTGCCCTGCCCAGCACAGCTGTGTTCTCAATATCATGGCCTCAATGCTGGTGATCCCTGCTTGCTCAAGGACAGCAACATTCGTCCTTGCAGTATATTCGTCCTTTGTTTGCAGTATATTTACAATAAATATACAGAGTATAGGACAATCTCTCTTAAACCAACAAACAGCTTCGCCAACCACCATCCACAACAAACCCACACTGGAGATAATTCCCATCTCCTTTTTATAGGCAGTTAAACAATGCCTGTTACATCAGGCATCTCAAATGTGCATACTCTCAAGTGCTGACTCACACACACACCTGCCACTGGAGCTTAACTACTTTCATTTCTAAGTTTACAGCTCCACCTTGTGGTCACATCCATGTCATTTCCTGACATTCCCCTCCAAATGACATGTGGTGTGTCCCATGTGTCATTTACACCTATCCTTTTATATACTGTGACCTTACTCACTGATATTTCTAGAGTCTGTGACTCCATTCCCATTCTTTACAACGCCACAGTGTTTTTTTAGACCTTGATAGCCCATGCTACTGACCCACCCGGCTCTGGCTTCCCTGGTGCTATCATTTGTCAATTTCCTTTTACTTACAGGCCTGACCATTCCACCAAACATATCCTGGCTATACTCTGGCACAGACACCAGAGCTTTGGTTTTCTTCCACCCCTCCTGCTTAGTGCACGTTCTCCTGGCTCTTTCTGAAGTGTTTTCAGTTCTTTTTACTGCTGCCACAGAAGAGGCTTGTCCCTGCTTTACTACGAAGAACTTTCCTTTCTGAGACCTCATGGGAATCAGGAATGTACCTTGACCACCCTCAGTGTCACTGCTGCTAACACTGGCCTGAGAGTCTTGCCCATGAGTCTCAACTTGTTCTTGTTTCACAGTCACTATCTCTGGCTTTGGTTGCAAGTCTAATGAAGTGCTAGGCTCTTCTGGAGTACCAGGCACCTTCAAAGTGCCCTGTTTACTCAAAATTCCAGGCTGTTGTGACACACCTGGTTTCTCATCTAAGACATCCCTGGATGCATGTATCCCTCCATTGCCTTTGTTCTTATCTACCACACTGGCTTTCTGTTTTACATCAACATTTTGGTCAGGGTATACTCTCTTCCACCCAGCATGAGTCTCAAACTTAGCACTCCTTGAATACAAAATCCTATTCCCATCCATCAGGAACCTATACTTGTTCCCCTCATAGCCCACAAAACGCAACCTTTGGCTTTTGGGCTGATTCTTTTTCCTGAACTGAGGAGGAATGTACAGTGACACAAATTCTCCAAATACTCTTAAGTACTTTAGGTTTGGTGCTCTTCCATACAATAAGTAGTATGGTGTTTGGTTTATCGCACTGCACCATGACCTATTTACAATATGACAAGCAGTTCTTGTTGCTTCTCCCCACAAATTAGCTGGTGCTCCAGAATCCTCTAACATACAATCCCTTATTTGGTTTATCATCCCAATCCTACATTCAGCCAAACCATCCTCAGCTGGACATCCGGGATTTGTAGTTTTATGTTGGATCCCTTTCCGCCCAAACCACTGCTCCAAATTAGTACTTAAGAATTCCCCACCTCTGTCAGTCACAAAAGTGCCGACTTTGTAGGGGAACTCCCTTTCAACAGAATTAACCCATTTTTTAACCATGACAGCAGCCTCACTTTTAGTTTTGAGCATTGTCACATATGTAAATCTGGTATGCCTATCTACTATCAATAGGGTAAACCTGCATCCCCCTATGTTCTTTACTTGATGCGGCCCTGATAAATCCCCATGTACGACCTGAAAAGGCCTCTGGGTTATGCATTTGCTCACCTTCGCTACAGGATAAGCCTTACCTTTACCTTTTTGCAAATAGCACAGTCCAGGTAACTTTTACAGTACTCTACCTTGAACTCTGGGCAAACCTTCTCTAGGTTTCTCAAACCTTTGAAACTTATATGGCCCATAACTCTATGAAGGTAATGAGCACACCCATCATGCAGTGGCTTATTTGTTACATTCCCACACTGCACCTGTGCTACCATTTGATAAATGCGATTTTTCTTTATGGCTTTACCACATACTACTCCCTCCTTGGACACAATCCCCTCATCTCATAGAATCATAGAATCATAGAACTGCAGAGTTGGAAGAGACCACGAGGGCCATCCAGTCCAACCCCCCTGCCACGCAGGAAATCACAATCAAAGCATCCCCGACAGATGGCCATCCAGCCTCTGTTTAAAGACCTCCAAGGAAGGAGACCCCACCACGCTCCGAGGGAGTGTGTTCCACTGCCGAATAGCTCTTACTGTCAAAAAGTTCCTCCTCATCTCCTTCAAAAAGGATTTCATATCCATCACTGGTTAGGGATGCCACACTTACAAGGCTATTTTGTAGTTTTGGTGCACACAGTACATTATGAAATACCTTGTTTAAACCAGGGATTAATACATACCCTTGAATCTCTACACTGCTAGATTCACCATCTGCAAATACCACCGTGTCCACTGGTGCTGGCTTTGGGCTCTGTAGTTTTTCCCTATCAGGGGTCATATGGTGAGAACACCCACTGTCCAAAATCCAGACAGACTGGTCCTTTTTCTCATTTACAACTCCCTCTACAGTAGTAGCAAACCCCCTCCCATCTTGAGGCTTGTCTTTTCTTTTTCTTTGTGAGTTCTGTCCTTTCTTTGCTGCATAGACCTTAGGACAGTTCTTTATCAAATGTCTGGTCTCTCCACAGGAAAAACATTTCCGTGTTGTGCAGACAGCAGCACTCCCTTCCTCAGACAAGGACGTGGATTGGTTGGTTGGTTGTCTCCTCCAGCTGGTCACTCCCTTGAAGCTCTCCTCTGAGTCTCTCCTCTGTGCCTCTTCCAATATTCTGGATGCCATGAGGTCGACATTTAAATCAGCTTCGGCTACTCCTTGGAAGTTGTACATTAGAAACTCCCATTCACTGTTTAGACTACTCAGGAGTATAAAAGCTTTTTGTTTCTTCTATTTGGATGCCACGCTCGCTGCACTCTGCGAAATTATCCTGCATCCTTTTTAAATGCACAAGCACGGATTCACCTTCCTGCTGTTTATAACAATACAGCTTTCTGCTGCACAGCATTTTTGACAAGGCTCCAGCTGGTTGGTTGACATTCTCAAGAGCTTTCCAGACTTCAAACGCTGACCTCTTATCTCTTATATTATTCAGCTGATTTGGTTTTACAGCTAGAATAATGGTAGCTCTAGCTTTTTCATCACCTATTTATTCATCCTCATTAGCAGGGTCAGGTTGTTTCTTTACACAGTCCCATAAGTCCTGCTTTATTAGCAAAGCCTCTATGTAAATTTTCCAGGAAGCATAGTTATTCTCAGACAGCTTTTCAAACCTGACTGCTGTTTCCATGTTTGCACTGAGTCTGCAACTTAAACAGATGCAAACAAACATGCTGCTAACAGTCCAAGCAGGCTGCCAAAAACAATTAGCTTCCCAAAGCAAACAGATAAGAGCAGAGTCCGTGAGTAGACACACTTAACTCACTCCTTTCCAGGACTTTTCTCTTCAACCCTCCAGGAACACAACACAGCTCATCAATTGCAGAACTATATCTCCCACAGCTTCTCAAGTGTTGGCCACATGGACACTGGGCCCATAACCCTTGTTGGGGCATAGAAAGATGCGCTGTGTCCACCATGACCACCTGCAGAGTTGTTCCACATCAACAGGACGCCAAGGAGAAGGTTTCTGGAGAGACTTCTGCAAAAGACTTCAGGCTGAGAAGGGAAAAATTCCTTCACCCCAGCACACTGCCTTGAGCTCTGGCTTGCCAAATAAAGACAGCAACAAGGCCTGACTTCACTCAACTTGAGGGCTTTAATCTTTGCAGTATATTAACAATAAATATACAGAGTATAGGACAATCTCTCTTAAACCAACAAACTGCTTCACCAACCACCATCCACAACAAACCCACACTGGAGATAATTCCCATCTCCTTTTTATAGGCAGTTAAACAATGCCTGTTACATCAGGCATCTCAAGTGTGCATACTCTCAAATGCTAACTCACACACACACCTGCCACTGGAGCTTAACTACTTTCATTTCTAAGCTTACAGCTCCATCTTGTGGTCACATCCATGTCATTTCCTGACATGCTTTTGCCCCAAGATTCACCCTAAGGACTGGAGAAGAAGATTCAGGCCTTGAGATCTGGAAACCCTTCCCCACAAATGGCCAGAAGCATTCCACATTCCTTAGCCAGCACCCATTGTGCTGTGTGCAAAAGGCTATGTGCAAAAGGTGTATATGAAATATAAACAAGCTATCTCATTATTTATATGCAAGTATTCCAAAATCTAAAACATTCCAAAATCCAAAATACCTCTGGTCCCAAGCATCTTGGATAAGAGAGACTCAACCTGTAAATGCCAATAATCTAGTTTAGCTACTTAATTATATATGTGTAACTAAGTAAAATCTTTTGGCCAAATCCCCCAACCCACCTTAATAATCAGCAGTCATATTGGGCAAAGGAGTCTGTTCAGCTGCCAACTAAGGCAAAAGGAGAATAATGTTTCCAGCTCTTTCTCACCAGTGAGCTAAGCTGTGATGAGGAATTATTAGAGGTATCAGATGGAAGAATTCAATACTACCCGCTATGGAGGAAAGTTTGGTGAAATGGATAGATTTAACAGAAATTAATAAATTGTCTGGTTTTATTAGAAAAAAAGTTATTAGTTACTTTTCTCAAAGACTGGAAACTCCTTATAGATTTTTTGTAAAAAAAGAAAGAAAGAAAAGATAATGACTTGGTAATTTTTGGTTTTGATGAACAGAAAGCATAGGCTATTGAAAGAAGAGAATATGTTGTAATTTCTTAGAGAGAGGTATGATTAACTATATGTATATATAACTGTCGAAGGGAAGATCAGAAGTTACTTTTTTCTTCTGTTCTATTCTCTTTCTTTTCTTTGTTCTGGACTTTTTAATTTATATTTTGCTATTGTTTAGTTTTTTAAAAATCTTTTTTTTCTTTTCTTAACCTTTGTAATTTTAATTGTGTTTCAAAAAAACACCCTTTAATACAAACACACACACACACATACAGGGAATTGTGAGAAGGTTCTTGCTTCTGACTGTCATAGCCTTTATCATTGGTGGGAAAGGGCTGAAAAATCATCCACTTTGTGCCCTGATCGGCAGTTCAACAGATCGCCTACTCCTAATCCAGCTAAGGTGGGCTTGAGGGCATTTATGTAGTCTTACAGTAAGACAAAGGGCTTGTCTATATGGACTATTTACCCCATCTTGCCCCTCTCTTAGTGCCCTACAGTCCAGGCGACACAGGGCATTTGCCCCATTTTGCCCCTGGGCAGTCCTCATGACCCCCAGGGCCAAGATAGGGGGAAAGATGGGGTAAGGCCCATTATACCATTTAGCAATACCTGCTAAAACCAGCTTCTGCCAACAAAAAACAGATTGGGCCCAACATGACCACAGGAGCCTATTCCAACACAGTAGCCTGTTGCTGCAGCTGCGATCCATGTCTCTCTTCTATAGCCAGGAAGGAGTCCTGCAGAATGTGACCAAGGCTGGTCACATGCAGGGTGCCTTGCTCACATGCTGTGGACTGGCTTCCTGACTTCAGATAGAGTGATGTGGACCGTGGTGGCTGCAGAGATCAGCCAGTGTGGAGGTCTGGACTCATCCTGTTCTATGCAATTAATGGCAGAGCAATGGGCCAGATCCACAGGCAGAATACGCCCGCGGGAAGCCAGCATGTTCTGGCCCGTGTAGATGAGCCCTACATAGTCTTACTGAATACAGAGAAGTTACAAATTTGTAACTGCAATATAGACTGCCAACCATCCTATATTTTTCTCTGTTTCTGTGAGCTGCTCAGAGACATGAAGTTGATGGGTGGCCATATAAATTAAATAAATAAATGCAAACGTGTTGATGCCAAGACCTGAACCTGGGCTCTTCTATATGTAAAGTATGTGCTCTACCACCAAGCGACAGCCCTCTCCTCAACTACAGTAGCTTTCATCCTTCCTCCTCTTGCTCCTGCCCCCACTAAGTGGATAATGATACTCACTAAGGCCCAAGAGACAGTTGCTCCAGAGAACCTTTGCTGAAGAAGATATACGGTTTCACTGCAATGAATCCAGGGTGTCAGTGTCAGCCCACGTGGGGAGAAAATGCATGGCCAGCTACCTGCCTAAGAGTTATGTTGCATCAGCTCTCAGCTAACATTTGTCATCGAGACATATAGGAAGAACAGAGCTCTGCAACCTCATATTTTGCTTGTTTTCCCTTCAGTACCTCATGATCAGATGCAAGTCTCTTCTCTAGCTTTTCCCTTTCTTTTTTCAGACAATCCTTTCTGCTTTTCTCCTAATTCATCTGGCCAATTTTTCACCCAGCTTTTATTTCTTGGGTTCCATTGCTCCCCTGGCTTCTGGCTTTTCAGGCTTCCCTTCCTCCTCTATGCCCCCATTCCAGTCATATCCATCTGTCAGGTTAGAACCAATAATGAACAGTGATACTTCTAACCTGTATAACACTGGGGCAGCTCACATAATCACTATCAAAGACTTCTTAACCATCAAGGTTTAGTACATTACAGATGTCCAGTTTCATCTCACCAATGGATATAAAATTGCAAGGAAAGGAGAAGACATTGGCTGGCATTCTGTTAGTAACATAAGCAAGCATACATCCACTTTACACATCTGCATGTCTCTCTCTCTTTTTTTTTTGTCATGATGCTAGGCGGTATTCTCTTCCCCTCTCTGCAATGACTAAAGCCCCCAGAATTCAGTTTTGCTGCAATAGCTCCTCTGAACAGCCATTCTGTGGCTGGTGGAGAACACAAGCTATCAGAGAAGCATCTGACTATGTCCCCAAGCCAGGCACAAACAAGGACATTACCCATTGAGATTTCTGGACAGCCCTGGTGGCTCTTGGCAGAAGATAATTTTCAGTTTGAGTCTGGCTATTGGACGCAACCAGGTGCTTTTCTGATCCCCCCTTTGCTCTTCACCATTAAGGAATCATAGAATTGTAGAGTTGGAAGAGACCACAATGGCCATCCAGTCCAACCACCTGCCATGCAGGAAATCATAATCAAAGCACCCCTGACAGATGGCCATCCAGCCTCTGTTTTAAGACCTCAAAGGAAGGAGACCCTACCACGCACCAAGGGAGTGTGTTCCCCTGCCGAACAGCTCTTACTGTCAGAAAGTTCCTCCCAATGTTGAGGTGGAATCTCTGTTCCTGGAGCTTGCATCCATTGTTCCATGTCCTAGTCTGTGGAGCAGCAGAAAACAAGCTTGCTCCATCCTCAATGTGACACCCCTTCAAATACTTAAACAGGGCTATCATATCGCCCCTTACCTGTCTTTTTTCCAGGCTAAACATACCCAGCTCCCTAAGTCTTTTCTCATAAGGCATGGTTTCTAGACCTTTCACAGCAAAACCATGAGTCCTGGAGATGGCGAGTGGGGAGCCATAGTGATGTTCTGCCTGTGAAACTCTTAAGTTACATCCGGAAATGTAGGATCTTTAGTCAATTACTGCACCCTGTCATCAGACTAAGAAGCCGCTGAACCATATAGATAGATAGCAGTTGCTCTGCCTCAAAAACGTTGTTGTTGCACCATGGGACTGAAGTGAATTTATGAAGTTGAGTAGATGGAAAAACAGACAAGCAGGCTGCCTATTATACATCTTGGAACTCACATCATGGTAAGGGTTCTTAATTATGGTTAGTAAAAACTACGGTTTGATGTGATGTTTAATTTAGACACCAGGGCTGCAGTTGCATGTAATACTAAACCATTGTTTAGTGTTATGGGGATGAATCATGCATTTCAAAATTTCTCCCTACCCTTCTTCCTCTAGTGAAGAGTTTGTAAGTTTTTGTGCTTCCAGTTTTTACCTACTGCAATTTGAAGATGGATAGCCATGGTTAATCTTAACATGATTTACTAAAATAAGCCAATGTTGATTCATGATTTTTGAAGGTGGCTTGTTTTCATCAAAGTTAAGATTAATCACAGTTTCTGCTTAAGACATAATGCTACATTGTGGTTACTAAAAATAGAAGTAGAATATTCTCACAGCTACACTAGAGAGGGGAGGTGAAAGTTTGTGAATCTGACACTTGCATAGGATTGTACCTGTAACGTTAAACTCTGGTTAGGTGTTATGTGCTAATGCAACCATTTTTACAACTGTGAGACATCTTCCTAAAATTTCAGTTACTGCAGTTCTATTTTCACCAGCAAATAAACTGCCAACTTTTAAGAATATGAAGAAAGGACACTTGGAGTTTGCCCTTTTACTTGAACCGTTGTTGAACTTCAGCCAAGAAAAGCAAGAGAGCTCTCTTTAAATTTTTATGGTAATTCAGATCAGATTTTGAAATCCAGCAGAAAAGTAAAACTATTACAATGTTTTGTACTTTCCTGTACTCTTGAGCTGCAGATTCCATTCTTCGTTTCTCCATATTGGGTTTACATCTAATGAAGCTATATCTCTCTTGCCTTTCCGGCAAGCGAGCCTAAATCATGAAAGACTTTTCCATCTTTTCATTTTGATTTAGCAGAACTCACCTGAAATAACTTGCTAAGGAGCGGAGATTTTTCAAGGAAGTTCAGCTCTCTTGTAGAAGTTTAGATACCGTAAACTATATTTTAATTATTAGCAAAGCATCCATTTTGTTTTCTTCTTTGTCTTAATCCAGCAAGTTTGGATTTTAGAGATCTTATTTGCCAAAAACATTGGCAGCAGACACTTCAGTGCAGAAATGTCATCAACTTGAACTGAAATTGTTCAACACTGCACAAAGGCCTATCTAATCCAGAATTGTGTTCATATATTGGCTAGCCAGTTGACAGCAGGACATTAAAGCGTACAGTCTCCTCATGTATCCCAGTAGCTGGTGTCTTTCTTGGACAGAGATAACTTTGTCATAGTAATCCATGCTCAGGTAACTTCCTGATTAAACTAGTATAATGTGCTGTATGTGGGGCTGCCCTTCATGATGACTCAGAAGCTACAGCTAGTGCAAAATGCAGCAGCAAGATTATTGACCAGGGTATCATATAGACAACACATAACACCAGTCTTAAAGTAGCTGCACTGGCTGCAAATTTGCTTCCAGTCTGAATTCAAGGTGGCGGTGGTGGTGGTGAGATTTATTTGTATTCTGCTTTTCTCCCAAAATTGGAACTCAAAGTGGCTTACAATTTAAAAGAACAATGCAACTGAAAACACACAAGTGAACATTAAAATAGAATTCAATTATTCACAGTATGAAAAGAATTCTAATCTCAAGTTACAGAAATAAAATGCAATTAAAAAAGATTAAAAGCTACTGAAAACAGTTTATTTTAAAATAGTATAGCATTCCTTAACCTGTTTTTTTTTAAAAAAATCTCTTCTGTTTTCATAGAAGCAAAGTGGTTGTTTAAATGATCAAAAAAAAAAAAAAACCCTCCACAAAGAATGTGGGCAGAATACCTTTTATTTAGATTAGCTCCTGCTGGGATTTGCCATATTCAGAAGGAGGGGGGGTTGAAAACGCCAAATAGATCGTAATAACGGCATTTGATGTTTCTCACAATCTTTTTAAAAAATTGCGTGAAAATGCGCATAACAGGCCGTCTGAACAACCAATTTGAATAGGGGCATATAGAAGAGCTAGAACATGATTGGTTGGACCTAGGCGAGGGCGGTCTTGCAAGGGAGTAAGTGGCTGGAGCTGCCATTGTTGTTGTTTTTGGTTGGGTGAATGATCATGTACATGATCCTTCAAGCATCAGAGCAAAAAAAAAGTTTTTTCAAAGCAGAAAACAGTTCTTCCGCATCTGTCATTTAAAGAAAAAAAAAAGGCGGCGGGGGGGAATGGAGGGCAATTTTCAGGAGGCAATTCACTCACGGCCACCATCTTTTTTGGGGGGCATGCTCCATGTAAATGGCAAATTCGGCCAAGTTTCCATGCCAGCGATCTTGTGAATGAGTCATGGGAACAAATGAAGACTGCTGAGATAGGGAGGTAAGGGGCTATTCTTTTGCTATTAATTCTCCTGTTTAGCTGAGTCTATATTTATTTATTTATTTATTTATTTATTTATTTATACCCTGCTCTTCAGCCACAAGGCTATCAGAGCAGCTTACAAATTGTTTTAAGCAATAGCAATTTACACATCTACACTGCGTTAAGCAGTTTCCAATGTGGTTTAGAGTTGGAAGAGACCATAAGGGCCATCTAGTCCAACCTCATTCTGCCATGCAGGAATATACAATCAAATCATTCCCGACAGATGTCCATCTAGCCTCTTAAAAATTTCCTAAGAAGGAGACTCCACCACACTCTGAGGCAGAGAATTTAGGGTTGCCACAATTCTCTACCACTAAATCCGGACAAAGCACCCATGGGGGGGGGAGGGAGCCCTCTTCTCTCCCCCCACATCCTCATGAGGAGGGCACCCAGAGCACCCATGGTGGCAGAAGGAGGAGGGAACCCTCTTCTCTTTCCCCATTCCCATGAGGAGGGCACCCAAAGACTCACCAGTCCGCAAGTCCGCACAGGAAGCAAGCAAGCAGGCAGGCATGTGCGGGTACGTGGGGAAGGAAGTGGGTGGGTGGGGGAGTGAGGCAGGAGGGAGTGCTGCCCTCCAAAAACTGCTGCCTGGGGAGGATCCTTCCACCCAACCTCCCTTGCTACCCCAGCCCATTGGGCTGGGCTGCTTGAAGCAGCAGATCCTGGATTTCTTTAGCTCTGGAGGGGAAAACAGCTGGAGGAATCTGGGATCTACTGCTTTGAGCAGCCAAGACGGGCACTTTTTAGTCCCTTTAATCCAGGATTTTTCTGGTTTTCCGGGATGTATAGCAACCCTAAGCTCGTTCCACTGCTGAACAGCTCTTAGCATCAGGAAGTTCTTCCTAATGTTTAGGTGGAATCTCTTTTCCTGTAGTTTTAGATATTTTAGAAGAATTATTGGGATGAAAAGGTTTTTGCCTGCTGATGGAAGGACCTCCCTGGAAATAGAATTCCAGAGTCTACAGGCAGCCACCGAGAGGGCCTTTCTCACATCCCCACTAACTGTGCTTGGGGATGTCATTGAAAGCCCTAAACAGCTTAGGATCGTGACATTTGAAGGAGTCCCTCTCCCTATATACCCCTGTCTAAGAACTGAGATCTCCTGGTGGGTCTCCAATCTGTGCTCCAATTGTGAGAACAATACATCACATGGGGACATGGGAGAGGCCTTTCTTTGCTGTGCTGCCTCCTTTATGGAATTGTTCCTTGGAGGCCCAGTTGGCACAAACCCTGGTTTCTTTTAGGCACCAAGTTAAAAACTGGCTTTTTATTAAAGCCTTTGGGGCTTAATTTTATTATTTTAACAATTTTAGCTTTTTCTCCTGTTTTAACCTTGTCATTTATTTAATATGTTTTATCCTACTGTTTTTATTTGGAAATACTTTGAACTGTATATTGTTTCAACTATATGCCCCCTGACATCTCACAATAGGGGGCAGAATAGAAATATTTTAATATAAAAAAAATAAATAAACAAAGTGATACATACAGACACATTCTCACCGATACCAGCAATTATACATAGCAATCTTAACTACTTAGTAATCATTAATTACCCTAACCTCCATCAGTTTATTCAAACCCTTTAAAACTATCCAAGCTGGCAGCACTACATCTTGTGGCCATGAATTCCAGTCTATGTTCTGTGTGAAGAAGTATATCCAATTACTTTCTCACCACTCAGCTTCAGTTGATGATCTTGGGTTCCAAGATTGTAATAGAGGGAGAAAAGCTTATCCTGATCCACTTTCTTTGTCCCATGCACAACTGTATACACTTCTACCATGTTTCCTTTACCTGTCTCCTCAGCTTACACAGCTTGGAATGAAAGCAAATGAAGTGTCAGGACTCAGTAAGAACTGGACATAATATTAGATCTTTTCTAGCATGGAACTCAACGAGATATGCACTGGATTTTCAGATGGTCTACTGTGTAAGCACTGAGCACATATTTACTTTCAACAAGGCAGCTGTAGCATATGCTGTATCATGACGATTAACTTTCTGGTCCTTTGAAGTAGAAAAGGTGACAAGCCTAATGCTGGTGTACTTCCCTTGCCCACAGACATCTTATCAAAACACAGATGCTGTTCTGCTGAAGTGCTCCACTTCTTTGATGACAGACAATTGCCTCCCAATTGGTAACGGCTCAGCAATGCAAAAAATAACAGTTGCTAAGGATTGTTGTGACAAATAACCCGATTTAACTGACACCCCTGCTTTTACCAATGCAAACCCTACTGGAGTTGTTTAATAGTGATGCACACAATTGCTTTGTCAGAGTCCCTAGCAGCAGCAGTACAATGAGATGTAGTCACTGTGAACATCCCACAAGATTCACTCCTTAAATTAAAAAACCCATAATCAGTTCATCTTATTCCTAACACAATGCAGTCAGAGATTTGCAAGTCAAAAAAAGCAAAAACAACCAACAGAATACCCACTTGCTAGCAGAAACAGCTGTAGCGCTTTTCTTATCTGCTTCAAACCCCACATATAAATCTTGTTTTGTCTGTATTAATAAATATATTGGTTCTGCAGCACATGGAACACCATCTTCCTACACATAAGGGATGCAATCTTATCCACACTTAACTAGGAGTAAATGCTATTAAACTCAGTGATGTTTATTTCTGTATACTGTATATGAATCTATAGGACTGCACTGTTAAAGAAACACACATTGTCCTTCTTCACCTATAGTCCTTGCTCAAGCATGGGTTGTCCCAACTTGAATACTCTCCAAGCCTAGGATTTGAAAGGAAGGAGGAATCGTCACCTACTTCCTTCTCTCCTCTCTGTGCCTTTGCTGAAGTCAAGAGATCATTTTTGGCCATCTCTTCCCTGCCTCCCCCAACTAAATATAGGGGCAGGGATTCTATATGCATTATTTAGATCCTGTCTAAATGGCGAAAATAATCCCCATAGAAATCGCATGGCAGGCGATCTGTCTAAATGGACATTTGCATCGACATGTTTTATCCGGAAAGGGGGGGAGCCAAATCCACCATAAAGCTCTGAAGGGAAGTCTTCGGAGCTTTTCCCAGAGTTTTCAAAAAGCTCCGTAGGGGATGCAAATGTCCAATTGTTAAGACAGTCACATTCACGTTGCTGTGCTGAGGCAGTGCAAGCTGATTGGCAGGACGAGCATGGGGGCAAGGCTTGCAAACAGAGAAAACACCTGCTGCTGCCATGTTGGATTTTCGGCTAAGTGAGAGATCGGTAAGGCAATAAAACAGCGATCTTTTCCTCTACTTTATTCTTTCTTTCCTTTTGTAAATATGAACTATTGCTTGTGTGTACCATGGTAAATGTTTTTTTTTTTTAATTTGGTGGCAGCATATTTAAAAGTGTGAGTAATTCACTCGCAGCCACCATCTTGGTTAGGGGGCATGTAACATTTATGGGGGCTCGCTTTCATCAGTGCTGTCTACGCACAATCCTAAATATACACTGGACTGACTATGTGACGAATGTTGCTGTCCTTGAGCAAGCAGGGATCACCAGCATTGAGGCCATGATATTGAGAACACAGCTGCGCTGGGCAGGGCACATTTCTAGGATGGAGGACCATCGCCTCCCAAAAATACTACTCTACGGTGAACTTGCCATGGGTCAGCGTAAGAGGGGCGCTCCAAAAAAGTGATACAAAGACTCCCTGAAACAACATCTCAGGCTCAGTCAAATTGATCACCAACAGTGGTCCGCCCTGGCCTCACATCGGGAGGCATGGAGACGCACTATCCACAATGCTGCAGCCTTATTTGAGAACTCACGACGAACAAGTCTTGAAGAGAAATGACAACGCAGAAAGAATCACAACCCAAAAACATCACCCAAGGAGACCTTCTGCTGTGCTTTTTGCAACCGGACTTGTTTATCTCAGATTGGCCTTTTTAGTCATCAGCGCGCTTGCAGAAAGCGCGGGATGAGTCCTTCCTGAATCTTCGTTTGCGAAGAAAAGCCAGAGAGAGAGAGAGATTAACCATTAAGACAGGTCCCAGTGCAGCAAACTGCTATTTCTTCAGAGCAGATAGCACTCCCCCCCCCTTGTAT
Source organism: Gambelia wislizenii (assembly GCA_030847615.1). Classification (NCBI taxonomy): domain Eukaryota; kingdom Metazoa; phylum Chordata; class Lepidosauria; order Squamata; family Crotaphytidae; genus Gambelia; species Gambelia wislizenii. The sequence goes on along the minus strand of JAUMIR010000008.1, from coordinate 15,588,473 downwards.
AGATGGGGCCTTAGTTACATAACTACCTAGGTTGCTTAGCTAAGTACAGTCTCCTGGCCTGACCCCCAAACCTACTTTTCCCTGCATAAGTTGCACAGCAAGAAAGGAGTTTGTTCCGTTAAGGATCGGGCTGCAGGTGAGTGACATTCCATTCTGTCTCCTGCCACCCAGTGAAGCTGTGACAAGGAAGTGCAACTGGGATCCTGGTACTGATCGTCATGGTTTTATTGGCTGGTGGGAGGGGAGCAGATGCATCATCCACCCACATCCCGATCATCAGCAGAATGATCTTCTCTTCTGTCTGCATGCTTGATGCCTGGGAAAATAGATCTGGGGGGCAATCTGGGTGGTAATAGTGTTACGATTGTGACTATGTAGGGACCACATATATGAATCTACTACAGATGTAACTCCAGGTTATGCGTCCATAAATTTGATCCAGAATTCTGGCCAGTGTCTGCAAGGGGCTTCCTTTATCCTATACAACATCTATTTCCCTCAAGTGGCCCACACTTCAACCACTTCAACAACAATGCATACCTTTAGTTGATACTTTCCAGCATACCCTCACAATGAGTGGTAGAATCAGACTCCTAAACAACAAATTCTACCTAGACTATCCCAGAGCCAACACCCCCGGTCCCCTGGGCTGGGTGCACCTTCCCAGGACAAGGCTATATAATGCTGCAGCAAAACCAAACAGAGAAAGCCAAAATATGCAGGTGTGACTTAATAGCTATGAGAAAAGTATAATCAAGTACACAACAGGACAATTTACTCCCCTGGCCTGTTCCTAACCTTGAACTGCCAGACTAAAGTGAAACTATTTAGCAGTGCCTATTAAACATGAAAGAACCCTTTCAGTGCCACGGGACAGCTTTTAATATATGGCTATGTTGCTGCCAAAGACTGGAATCCACGTGTTTGGTAGGAGGGATCATACTACCTATTCCAGAACTTGATGAGTTCATCTTATTCTTTTCCTTAGACCTCACTGATGGTCCTAGAATTTATACTACTTCAGAATGGTTGCATACATCAACACAAAGAAGCAGGAAGTGTGGGTGTGTGAGCACCCTTTCTGTTCCTTCAGGCTTTTATATTTTCATTTTTTGATGGAAAAGTTATCGAGCCCCAATTTTGGGAGAAATATGGGATATAAATAATAATAATGGCTGGAATCCTATTGGGCAATTATGAATGTGTAGCCTAGAGTTATGCACTCATGATTGTTTTGTATTCATTTAGGGGCTATGTAGGGATTGGAAAAGCCCCTCCGCCAATCCCCACTTAATGGGAAGCAATTGACAGGGATCTGTTCCCCTGTCAATCAGGAAGCAGCTGGCTCATGGACCCCCCCTCCTCGCGGGAGTAGTCTCCAGAGTGAGGGGAAACTGCGAGAGGAATCCTGATTTTGCCTGTTGCACTTGGAAGGGTTGGGACCATCAATCAGCTAGTTTCCAATCTACACAATCTACAGGGGAACAGACCCCCATTGATAATTGGCAGCTTCCTGGTAAATGGGGATTAGGTGGATTGGGATGGGATTCAATGCATAGCACCATAACTACTGTGTTTATGCATACTTAAATCACCAATTAGGATTCTGGTCGTTAACATCAACAACAACAGTTTTACCACCATTGGATTGGCTTAGATAGGGTTACATCTCAGAGCACCTTCTTCAAATTACATCATTATAAATGTAGAGACTACTACATGCACATGTGGATTACCCCAAGGGTAAGTGTTAATCTATTATTTCAAACACACAAAAAGAGAATTATTTAGCATATTAGGATTTACTGTACTGGATGCTTTTGTGGACTAGAAGTTTGGAGTCAACCCATAGGTCTAAATTCAATTGTTTATCCCAACCAGAGCAAACCCACTGAATTCAATGCTGGTAAGACATTAGTATAAATTACATTGATTCAATGTGTCTACTCTAATTGGGACTAATAATTGGATGTAGGCAATAGAAAACAAGTGGGGCCTACAACTAATTGTGGCAGTGTACATTGTTCCTGCTAAGGGTTCAAGTCAACAATGTGTTCCACTATTACATTTCATTCTATCCTCTCTTTCCATAGTTTTCAATTTTTCTTTTCCAAATCACATTCCATAGATATTAATAATAAATAATAATAATAAAATTTTATTTCTATCCCGCCCCTCTGCAACGCAATCGGGGCGGCTTACAATATAAAAACTCCATAGTCCCAGTACCCTAGCCCACCCCCCCTTAAAATAATATTAAACTATAAAAGATTAAAAACATACAGTAAATTAGAAAAATATTAAAACATACAATAGTTTAAAAAAAATGATTAAAAAAAAATGATTACAGCTCAGGGAGGACAACCGAGTCATGGGCCGGGATAGTTATTCAGGAAAGGCCTGCCGGAAAAGATCCGTCTTGACAGCTTTTTTAAAGCCGTCTAAGGTGTTAATAAGACGGATCTCATCCGGCAGGCCATTCCATAATCTGGGAGCAACAGCGGAGGAGGCCCTCTGGGAGGTCACCGACAGCCTTGTTTTCATAGGCTGTAACAGATTCCTCCCAGAGGACCGAAGTGCGCGGGGAGGGTCGTACGGAAGGAGGCGGTCCCGGAGATAGGTTGGACCCAAGCCATGCAGGGCTTTAAAGGTTATAACCAACACCTTGTACTGTGCCCGGAAACGAATAGGCAGCCAGTGGAGAGCTTTTAGCACAGGTGTTATATGCTCTCTTCTGGAAACACCAGAAATCAACCTGGCTGCCATGTTCTGAACTAGTTGAAGTTTCCGAGTTAAGCACAAGGGTAGCCCCATGTAGAGCGCATTACAGAAATCCAGACGGGAGGTTACCAGTGCATGTACCACCAGCTTCATTAGACTGGGTTATTTTCGAACTAGGGGGATCACCTCAGGTTGTTTTAAAAGAAGGAATGCCATATTTTGAATTTCATGGTTTTCATGCTCCACTATTTATGTATAACAAGTATAAATGTTGCAACAGGGGGCTACAAAGCCTATGAAATGCAAGACATACTGTTTGTGGGTTCGCTTCCTAACACATTTTGAGTATTATAAGGTTTTGTTCAGACAAAAAAAAAATCCACCTTTTTTATATAAATCTTTTTCAGAGGCAGTTGTTATTTGTTTCAGAAGAAACTGAAACTATCTTCCACACCTTCTCATAATACATTGCTTGGTTTTTCATTGAATGGACTGAATTAAGTAAACCCTTGAGGAATATTCAAATGTGAACATAATACTCACGATGTGAGCATAACAAGGGTTGTGTTGGATCTATTTAGGCCCATGTTGTTTGGCATGAAAGCAAGCATGGTGTAGTGGTTTAAGTGTTGGACCAGGGATCTGGAAGACCAGAGTTCAAATCCTTGCTCAGCCATGGAAACCCACTGGGAGACCTTGGTCAAGTCACACTGTCTCAGCCTCAGGGGAAGGTAATGGAAAACCTTCTCTGAACAAACTTTGCCAGGAAAACCATATGACATATTTTCCTTAGGGGTGCTATAAGTCAAAAATGACTTAAAGGCATATAACAACAGTCTAATTTGGTATTTTGTGTGCAATGTGGCCAACCATATGCCCACATGAGAGGAATGTACTGCTCTGATTGCCCTCAAGTGGTTCAGGAGTTGGGAATGGGACTTGTCATAAGTAGCCCCACAATTATGGAAGACATTAAAAGAGCTATTTGAGGTACTCAATCTATTTTGGCAACAGGGTTTAGCAGCTTGAATAACTCCTTTAAAGTTCAGGCTAAAATCTGGAGCAGAAAAACTTTCCTCAGAGAGATGCAACCAGCACATATGCTTGCTAATTTTGGTGAGCCGGGCAATGGCTGTTTTATTCTCTCAGGCCTTTCCATGCTTCTGTATTTCTGCTGTTCTATTCCAGTTTCTACGTATGATTGAGAAAACTGGATAATGAAAGCTGACAGGAAGGAAATCAACTTATTTGAAATGTGATGTTGGAGGAGAGTTTTGTGGATACCGTGGAGTGTTAAAAAGACAAATGAATGGATCTTAGAGCATATCAAGCCTGAACTTTCACCAGAAGACAAGATGACTCAACTGAGGCTGACATACTTTGGACCTATGTGACAATGTGACTCACTGGAAAAGAGGATAATGCTTGGTAAAGTGGAGAGCAGTAGGAAAAGAGGAAGACCACATTACAGATGGATTAAGCTGATCAAGAAAGCTCTGGCCCTGAATTTGCAAGACCCAAGAAAGGCATTCGTTGACCAGGGACTTTGGAGTTCTATCATTCATAGGACTGCTGCAAGTCGAAGTCAATTTGATAGCAAATAACAATAAATTGTGTTTTTAAGCATTTTAATCGCCAAGGTATTTTTCAGACTTTCTTGTGGGACTTTTCTGAATCTCTTGCTTCTTTTTACTGTTGTTCATTGCTTGTTTTAAATTAATTACTTTATCATGTTGTTTTGATTTGACTTGTAGGAATTTTATTTGTGTTTTTTTTTTAATTGTATGTCATCTTAAGAGCTAACAGCTATAGGTTTTAGAAATAAATACATAAATATTCACCCACAGGAAGTACACAAGTACAATAGCACCCTCCAGAACCTCCTGTTGTCTTGGACAATAAACAATCTTTGATGTATCTTTGATGTTTTGTCTTCCTGTCACTCCCTCTCTGTGTACGATATGCATGTATGTGTATTCGCCACATGAGAACAACACTCTACTTATCTCATTCATATCCTGCATTTCCTTCAACGAGCTGAAGCTGCAATACTCCTTCCATTTTATTGCCACAACAACACAGTGAGGTAGGTCAGTCTGAGAGGGAATGACTGACATAAAAACACTCTGTGAGTTTCATAAGTAGGGGTTCACACCTGGATTTCCAATCCAGCACTCTAACCATTACACCACAATGGCTGTCATGCATACACATGTGTCTGTGTATTTATCTAGCATTAAAAAACCTACATTATATATCTAATGAAATTTATTTATTTATTTATTTATACCCTGCTCTTCAGCCACAAGGCTAGCAGAGCAGCTTACAAATTGTTTTAAGCAAATAGCAGTTTACACATCTACACTGCAATAAGCAGCTTCCAATGTGTGTTAGCTAATTGCCCCCACAAGCTGGGTACTCATTTTACCGACCTACGAAAGGATGGAAGGCTGAGTGAACCTTGGAAATGAGGTTTAATCCATCAAGTATATGTCTCAATAAAGGCTCTTTCTTTTCTTTTTCTCTTGGTTTCTTCCTACATAGAGAACCTGTACATTCAGGACATGCTTCAACCCACAATTTCTCGTTTTAGGAATTAGGCACTGCCAAATTCAGCCCCCCCCCCGACCATCACTAACGTTCCCAATCAAGAAGTCCTACTAGCTATCCGTTTGCTCCTGTAGAGTCTAATGACATTTTTATGCTCTCCAGTTTAGGAATTAATCAACATCCCATTACAAAAAAATCTTGTTCCCTCACTTGACCTTACCAAGATCCAAGGGAGTCCTTAATAGGCCTGGCTTTTAAAATGCTAGTGATGCGTGTTTAATAAGAAGTTCCTTTTGCATGTTTATTACCTAGTGACATTTAAGAACCATATTCTGATTTCATTTATGCTGAATAATATCCTTTTTGGTATTTTATACCTAGTGCAAGTAGAATAGCTGCTGGAGTCTGGGTATCTTTTAAATCACACAATTGTATGATACACTCCTTAATGTTTTTAACTGGCAAAGTTGGCAAGGTAAATTCTTCTGAGTTGCTTGACTCTCCTCTCTGGCATGTGTTCAAGCAGAGATAGCACATACTGTAGATGCCAAATTCCTGCACTGAGCAGTGGGTTGGACTAGAAGGCTTTCAAGATCCCTTCGAGTGCTAAGATTGTGTGACCACATAAGGGAAAGCAGAACTTGGAACTTGTTGCAATCTAAATCCAGTTGCCGGTCCCAACTGGAACAGACTCACTGAATACCAGACTTTGGTATTCAATGACAGATCTTTACACTTCATGGCTGCTCTTCCAGTGACCTTCTAGCCATTTCTTTTTTAAATAAATAAATAAATTAAGAAACAATTTTTGGAGAGAATATAATGTGTTGCTGGTCAGGGTAGGGTGGGACTGGCCCCTGGGCATACTGAGCTAACTAGCTTCATCCATCCATGTTCAGCCTACTAGGGCCCTCAAGGCAATATATAACAGATAAAAATAGATGAAAACGTTCATTAAAAACCAAGCAAAAACAGTTTTAAAAACACACAAGGAATTAAAAGTTGCCCACCTATTATCCATTCTGACTCATATGGAGCATCTTTTCCAGCTGGATTCCTCCTAGTGCACTATGCTAGCTAGCAGTTGCATTTTTTTCCAGGATCACACAGTGCCCACAAGAAAAGGCAGACACAAGCTGCCAGCTCTAAGCAGCCCATATTGTCAGCGCCTTACCTCCGTTGTGGCTTATGCACCTCTAACCTTTTCTCTCCTCCCTGCACTGCTTATGGTGGTAAAACATCAATAGGATTCTAGTCTTCAACACTGCTACTTGATCCCTGTTTAACTGGAGGTGTTGCAGATAGAATCTAAGACTTTCTACATGTAAAACCTGTCATTCTCCCACATTATATGGTATGGACACTGTAGACCTGCTTCCTCAACTGGAAAAACCGGGGCCTTTTGCATGCGAAGCACGCACTATGTTACTGAGCTATGCTCCCCCCCTCCCCCAGTATTCAAAGTATTCTTTCACTGAAATCCATAAAGTGTAATAAAAACTGGATATTGAAAACCATCTTAGGCAAATGCATTAAAACATTTACTGAATGAAGTTTGAAGCATATTATTCACAGAGTGTCTGCCAAATGAATACGTTTTGCTAAGCCCTGGATGGAGGGGAGGGGGAGACAAAGCCATATGTATATTGCTAAATCAAACAAATGCAGGGCTGCTAGAACTTTTCCAGTATTTAACTAAAGATACAAAATGTAAAGCAAACTCCTGCCAAAACATCACAAAACTGAAGAGCTACTAGGAGGGAAAAAACCATACACAAAAAGAGATGTCAATGTTCCTTTCTCCCTTCTCTTGTTGGGCCTGGAGCACTGAGATCTCTACAAGTTTATGGTTATAAGATATGTCATATGCAATGAAACTCATCAATTTACATAATAGAGGTGGAGTCTTATAAATGAGTGAGGGAGCACCACTGCTAACACAAGCTGCAGTTTTAGCTGCAAGCTTTACTTCTTGGGCCATATACAGAATCATGCAACATGGTTGGGTCTTCTGGTAGAAATGGTTCTGTTTGCAATGGTTAAGTCTCCCCTTCTCTGGTTTACCTCTTGCTGGAATTTGTTCTCAGAATGTTGACTACAAACTAGGCCTTGCCCTAGGGATGTAAATCCTTGACTAGTTCATCCTCATATGCAAGGACAGATAATTACAGTGGGTTGCTCTTCACTGTGGGGAGAAAACAAAATATCATTTGGAAGAACACTCATTGTATTCCAACATTCCGAAGTGTTGTAAAAGAAACTGTGTAGAGAAACAAGTGTTTTTTGTGTGCAAAAATCCTGTTCTCTGCACAGAAAAAAATGTTTCCTATGTAGGAGTGTGTTTTCTGTCAGAAAATGATTGGTGTGTGTGTGTGCAGGAAACACTGCTTTCTGTGCTGAATTTTTTTTTCTGTGTAAGAAATCTGTTTTTTTTTTTTTAAAGAAAACAGTTTTGTGTAAAACCTTCCAAATCCATGTGTTTTTTTCTATGCAGAATAATTCTTCTGCCACAATTTTGGATTTCAGAATACTGGGAGGAAGCTGCTCTTTTGTCTATTACTTTTCCTGATGGTGTTTCCCAGCTGTTAGGATTAATAATAAATATTCTTTCTGTCCTTAGCTAGCCCTACCATTAAACAGAGTGAACCAACCACCGGAAAATGCATTGGGGAATAGCACTGAGATTCTGGAGGAGAGATCTGTGAATGCTATTGCTCCTCACGATCTGTGGACAACTACCGTGGGTTCAGGGACTGATTTTCTGCCCCAGGGATTCTTGGGAGCTACATAAACTGCCAAAAATGTTTTTAAAACTAACAAAACAAAGGCAGACGTCCCTGGAAGTATACCGCAGTCTCACTAACCTATTTAAAGATGGATTTAAAAGGAGGTACCCAGTAGATGCTATCCTCCCCCTCGCCCTTCCCCTCCCCTCTTTTTTTGGTCAAAAAAGGATGGATGGGAGAGCCTTGGGCATGTGAGCCCAGGTCTGGACTTTGCCTACTCCTGACTCTGGCTTTACATTTTGGCCTCAGATGCAGGGAATACACTAGCACATTACTAGTGTCAAAATAAGATTCAATGTGCAGCCTGGTCAACTGTACATGTAGGGTGAACTGCCCTATTCTTTTCAACAGACCGCAAAATGTCTTGGGGCAGCCCTGCTATGAATACCTGAAGCATAATTGGCATATCTCCTTCCATCCTCCTGCCATGTCAAGAAGTATGACTTCCTGCATCACGGTGGCCAGATTTACAGTTTCTATACTGGATGATAACAAACAAGAGCAAAGAACAGGAAGTGAAAGCAACTCATACTTCTTTTACACTCTATTAAGGTATAATGTTAAAAGTTGTCCTCAGGCTCCACCACAGAAGGCTGACTCTCAAGGAGCCAGAAAAGTATTTCTGAATAGTGAGAGTTATTAGAAGACAGTAATTCTGTGGCGATTCAATACATGAACTTACCCCCATAACGAATGGTTATGAAGGAATGCTAGTATCTGGAATGTCTTAGAAAGCAAACAAGTGGGTGGGGTAATATCTGGAAGCTTTCTCAGCTGTAAGCCTACAGCTTCTCTAAGCAATGAATTGGGCAAGAGAAGTCTTTTAAATGTACCAATGTAGTTTCAGTAGAGTGACACCAACCAATCAAAAGCTATATTGTACTGTGAGTTCCCTTTGAACCCAAAGAATCTGGAGAAGATACAGTAGCCATCTGTAAAGATCTGAAAGGCAGCCACATAGATAAACAAGCACACTTGTTTGTTGTTGCATCTCATTGGCAACTTTTGTAGCTGTGGGACACACACACACACACACACACACACCCTGCTTAGACCATAGGGTGCCACTGATGATAAGCCACACATTAACCAATTCGAATTGTGAGGAAGGAGATTATGACTAAATGTTGAGAAGAATTTTCAGATGGAAACTAAACACCAAGAACTTCAACAGCAGGGATTGACTTGGAAGGTGATGGACTTGCCATCATTGAAGGTTTTAAACACAGGCTGCCCATCAGGGATGCCATAACAGCAAATGTCCTGCAATTGCAGACTTTTGGACCAGATGTATTTTGAGGCTTTCTAACTTTATAAATATGTGTCCAAACCAATGACTTGCTTTTTAAAAATATTTGACCACATCTCCCAAAGATGACACATTTTCCACATTTCCATTTCAGTCTTAACCACTGCTTAGAGCTTGGGAACTCTACAACCACAGTATGAGACAGTAAGAAATAACAACTCAAGCAATGAGCTTCATGACTTGAGCAGGATTTCCCCCCAGCTCAAGTGCAAAATTCTTCCATTACTTCTTAATTACACCCACCACATTTTTTATCCATGATGGAATTCAAGATAGCATACAGAGGGGTCCCAAGAGATCTCCCATCAAAAAGATATCTACAAACTCAGGATATTACATGGGATCCTAGTATTCTACCTATCTCACCTTACTACTATGCAAATGATTTTTTCATGATACAAAACAGATCACTTTCTGCGCAACAAGTAATCCGGTCTTTGAATTATTTGTTAACATGTCCCTTATTCATAAATATGCACAATCACCAGAGATATAGAACATTAAGATAGATAGATTAGATAAGACTAGATTATCTGGGCAGGGGATCTTGCCCTAACAGACATATCTGACATGCTCTTTTAGCTACAAATGTTCATACCCATCTGTTAGCATGGCACTGCGCCCATTACAATTTGATTTGGCTGTTTCATTAGGGCATATGTACTATGTAGCCCACAGGCAGTCTATGTAAGGCTAAATAAATCAGCTATGCAGGGAAATGGATTAAAAAAAAAATAGTCCACTGAAAGCTCAAATTACCCCACACATTAAGTGCCATTAAAAGCCACAGTGCATTCCAGTAAATGCATCAAATGGTAAAACATTTTAGGGAATGCTATAGAATATATGTAAGTTCTCCTCTTGTTTGCCTTCCCTTGCCACTGATGTGTGATCCTGGAAAAGGGCACCCACTGGCTTAGCACACCAACAGGATTCTAGCTGTTATATTATTTTGTTGTTATTGTTGCACCTGTCTTTTCATGATCTTGTGGCCTGCATTGAGCCCCAGCATTGGAAGAAAAGTGGGACATAAATTCAATAAAGCAAATAAATAAGAACAGTTCTGCTAAGTGACACCATCTAGTTCAAGGATGAGTGGCTTTTTTGCTACTAAAGATTGCATGTGGCAATGGGCAGTTGATCAGTCACCACCTCCAAGTGTGCACAGGCACATTCATACTCAGAAACATGCATACTCATGCATGCATATATGCATGCGCACACACACACACAATTCCTGGGCACCCACATATTCTGCCCTGCCTATCAACATGCAGAGATAGGGAGTTTTATTGCTGATATGACTTCCTTCTCCTTCTGCAAGCCAACTGGGTATGGAGGTGGGAGAGGGAGAAGAAGCACATGATTTAAACTGAGAGGATTGAGGATGGAGATAACCCTCCCAGTACACCATCACTCCCATTTAAATCATGCTCCACTCAGCTCTCTGAACAGCTGTTTGGCAGGCTGTCAGGAGCATGATTACAGTTGGGAAGAGGATGCACAAAGAGAGTCATAAGCCTGATTGCATTAGGAGTGGTGATGTAAGGAGGGATGTGGTGGAAGTGGAGGAGTGATGGAAGCATGAACATCTATAATGGGTGATACAGGAACTCCCAAGGGCAGCCTATGGGCCCCAGATTGCCCACATGTGATCCAATCCGAGAGTGGCCTGAGACGGCTTTGGGGAGCGGTTGGGAGCTTCAGGACTCTGGGCTTCCATAGATGATTATACCCATTTCCTCATGCTATGATTGTTTGGTGGTTTCTCAGGGTTTTTATCCTTTTCCCCATTGAGAAAGGCTGAAATACCATTCCTAAGCTTGAAGATAAAATAGGCTGGCATTTTGCATTCCCCCCTTTTGCCTTTGAATCTGACTGCTCCTGGAATGTGCCCCCCAAGAACCTTTTTGCAATTGGATTTTATTCTTGGACTCTCTGCCTTAGCTTCAGGAAAACCTGCACCAAGATATGGAGGCAACTCCCATCTTCTGATGATTGCTGCCCCTCCCCACAAGTGATTTGCTTCCTTCCCAAGCAACCTATGTAAGAAGAAACTAATCCATCCTCATGTAAACATGTATTTTCAGTTTTCTTATTTAGCAGCAAAGACTTATGGGGGTGGGGAATGCAGTCCTGAGGCCACATAAAGTCTCCTTGGCTACTTTTGCAGACTTCAACCCCTCCAGACTTCCCAGAATTGCAGCTTTGAGAAGCATCAATTCTCCTTTTAAGAAAAGGTTGCAGGTAATTCTGTTTTGATAGTTAAAAACAAACAAACACAAAAGTTCTTCAAAAGTAGTCAATTACTGGCCAGTTTCATTCTTTTGAAAGACTGTGGAAGATCCCAAGGAGAGAATGTTGTGTGGCTCTAGGACCCATTGCAGTTGTCCACCTCTAACTTGTAGGGTGTAAATGCAGATGACTGGAACTAGAGGACAAAAAGAATACAAATATGTATGTTTTCATTTGGCGGCTAAGGCAGTTGTACTTCATGTGTGATTTCACGGCTTCCTTTGGCATTTGTTCAGCTGTCAGAGACAGCAGTACATATGGCCTTAATATAGGCAGACACAGCCTCTTGCACTGTATTTGTAGGGGAAATATGGTGACTAAAATATGAATTACACCTGCTTAAAATATGTCACAGTGGTTTAAACACCCTAAAGGCACCAGATCCCAGCTGATCTTGGAAGCTAAGCAGGGTCAACGTTGCTAAGCAGGGTCAGGTCTTGGATGAGAGACCACCAATGAATATCAGGTGAGATAGGCTACATTTCAGAGGAAGGAAATGGCAAAACCACCTCTGAGTATTCCTTGCCTAAGACAACCCTATGAAATTCATGGGGTCACCATAAGTCGACAGGCGTCTTGAAGGCATGTATACACACACACACACACACACACACACACACAATATGTCATAACAGTTTTAAGACAATGTATGGCTTTTCCCTAGAGCTTTGAAAGGTTTTTTAAAAAAACATAGCTCCCAGAATTCCCATTGCCAGTATGGCCACCTGGCGTTATAGTTCAGAAAAGTAATTCTCCCAGATTCTATCTTTAACCACAGCATGGTAAATCCTACTCTATTTAGCATTTCTTGTGAACAAAAGACAAACCAGGCCTGAACTCTGATAAATTCTAAACATTTCGAATATATTTTCCTTCAGTATCTTGGAAACTATTACCATGTAACAATAACAACACTGCTTTACGTAGCTCTTTTTTATTGTTTGAAAATTTTTGCATATATTATTCAAGGAATCCTTAAAACCAGATGGTAAGAAAGGTTCTCATTATTACCCCCATTATACAGATGAGGTGAGGCTAAGAGAGGAACGGCTTGCCTAAAGCCACCACATGAGTTTTCAGATTTGGAGACTTGCTAGCTCAGAGCTTCTATTCTATAGACTATTACATTATACCTGCTGTATATATAAAAGGGTGAACCAGCATGGTGTAATGGACTGAGTGTTGGACTAGGAGATCAGGGTCTCCACAGAAACTCACTGAGTGACCTCAGCCATGGAAACTCACTGGATGACTTTGGGTAAGTCACATCCTCTCAGCTTCTGAGGAAGACAATGGTAAGACCCTTCTTAACAAATGTTGCCTAGAAAATGCTGTGACAGGCTTGCATTAGGGTCACCTTAAGTTGGAAATTACTTTCAGGCATGTAACAATATATGAAGTCCAACAGATAAGCAATAATTTGGAGTGAAATCCAAATTTTAGTCCCAAATAGAATAGGGTCATTGCAATGAATGAAACATGTTATCACAACTTACTAAATCTCACTGATTTTAATAAGTCAACTCAAATTTAAGCAAAATTTGGATTTAGCTCTTGGCATTTACAACTCTCAAGTTTTGATCTTTGAAGCACATAAGGCAGTGATATAGTTACTACTTCATTATGATGTATCCAAATTCTTTAAAAGGTAGGTAGTCAACAACATTGTGTAGTTTGTTACCTACTCCCTAACTTCCTTGCCTGTGGTCATGACATTTCAGCCAACTCTTACATTACCTTCTTAGTCACCTTGGTGGAAATCAGTTTCATTGAAATCTATGGGACTTAACTGCCAAGGCTGTGAGTTTAAGAACGGGTGTTACAGCTGAACATACCATATCATGGAAAGAGCCTAACCAATCTCTAAGTGATCTCCATAGGCTATGTTTTCTCATTGCTATTACACATCATTCTATAGTTGTCCCTTCATATTCACTGGGGTTTGGTTCCAGGACCCCCCATGGATAACAAAATCCGTGAATACTCAAGTCCCATTATATACAATGGCATAGCAAAATGGTGTCCCTTATATAAGATAGCAAAATCAAGGTTTGCTTTTTGGATTATTATTTTTTAAAGAATATTTTCAAGCTGTGAATACTTATATCCGTGGATACCAAACCCGTGGATATGGAGGGACAATTATATTTCAGAACTAAACTCTAGAGCTGTCATGACAGCTTTTGTAAAAAAAAAAAAAAAACATTCTCCTGCCTTCAAACTCCATGAGGCTGCTACAGCTGCAACAACGACAGCCACCACATAGTACTATATTGTGTTTTGGAGTGCTGTAAGGACTTCACATAAATCACCACTGTGATAATTAATAATGGCCTTAGATGATAGGTACTTGTTATTGTCCCTGTGATGTAGACTGAAGGGCACCTAGCAAAACAAAACTCGAACTGAGGATCTCACCACTTTAGAATTTCAGCCAGCATGTTATCTCTGTTCTTCAATATGAAGTAGTATAGAACAGCTTTTATTAGAACACCGTAACGGCTTTTCAATGGCACTGCTCACAAGGTAAGTAGTCCATTGAGAGAAACACTCAAAAACATTATCTAGACTCTTACAACATCGTCAATTGGTGACAAAAGGAGTTCCCCTTCCCTTCATTTTCTAAAAGAGAGAATGCTCATAAGCAAGAGCAAAGCAAAATCTCAATGTGTTAGGAGAAAAATCCTTATTTTCTACCTTTAATTGAAATATTTTTGGCTATGACTTAAATTTTCTTTGTTTGTTTTTTTTTTGGTTTGTTTAAGCCAAGAAATAACAAGCTAAGAAGACAAGAGTCCCAGGGCCCATTCACAGTATTTTGGGCTATGACTGAAATTTTCTTTGAATTTTTTTTTTACATAAGCCAAGAAATAACAAGCTAAGAAAGCAAGAGTCCCAGGGCCCATTCACAGTACACAATTATAGCACTGTTATTTTACTTTAACATCCTATGGAATCCTGGGATTTGTAGTTTGATGAGGCACTGGAGTGCTCTGGCTGAGAATCCCAAATGCCCCTCCTTAAAATATAAATCCCAGGATTCCCTAGGAGGAAACCATGGCAGTTAAAGCGGAATAAAAGCACTATAGTCCTGCAAATGTGAATGGGTCCCCATTGGGGAAAATATTATTATTGTTACTGTTATAACTATAAGTTTTATTTGTACCCTATTTCCCCACAAAACTGGGGCTCAAGGCAGTTTACAGGTTAAAATAAAATATAGTAAAAAAAGGGTAGGATACAACCACCACCACCAACAACAGTAACCTCTCCCACCACCCTCTGTTGAAAGATGCTAGCAATCATATCCTTCTGAACCAACAAGGTCTTCAACACCATAGATTTGAGGGACCAGGTCAAATTCCCAAGTGATGAAACTGGTAGACCTATCCCCACAACCACAAAATTGGGCTAAAGAGCAGAGAAGCTAAGAAACCCAGTAGAGCCTCTAGTGGTCATATTAGGACAGTGGTTCTTAACTTGGGGTCTGGGGACCCCCAGAGGTCCACAATCTCCTTACAGGGGGTCCATGAAGGTTTGAAGGTTGCTTGGCCCACCTTTTCACTGCAGTGGAGTGGCCACCTGACAGGAGCCAAGGCAAAGGCTGCCTGGCCTGGCCTGTGCATTGCCATTCCATCCACTCCAGCCACAAACTTGCAGAAATAAGCGGAGACAAGTCTTCCCTCCCTCTCCAGGGAGTGAAGGTTAAATGGATGGTGTAACTGTATTATATTTACTATCAGGTATTATTAGGTATTGTTGTTGTTATTGCTGTTGTTATTAGGGTTCTAAATCTTGAGTTAAATCTTGGAGGTCCTCAGCAACAAAAGATATTTCAAGAGGGTCCCTGGTAAAGAAAAGGTTAAGAACCACTGATCTAGAGGTCAGTTTTGGGCAGTGGTTTCCAAACTTTGGTCCTCCAGATGTTTTGGACTTCAGCTCCCAGAAGTCCTGACTGTTGGCCAAGCTGGCTGAGATTTTTTTTTTTTTGGCTGGGGGGGGCGGTGTTAGGGATTTTTTTATTGAAATAAAATTCTGGGAGTCAGGGCCAGTTTAAGGTAGCAGCGAGGTCAACATCCAGGGGGACCCCATGATTGTGGGGCTCCCGTAGTAACCCAGTTGTCCCTTCACATTTGCTGGGGTTTGGCTCCAGGACCCCGCTGTGAATACTCAAGTCCCATTACATGCAATGACATAGCAAAATGGTGTCCCCTATATAAGATGGCAAAATCAAGGTTTGCTTTTTGGATTAGAGTTGTCCCTCCACATTCACGGATTTGGCATTTACAGTTTTAAGTATTCATGGCTTGAAAATATTCTTAAAAAAATAATAATCTAAAAACCAAACCTTGATTTTGCCATCTTATATAAGGGACACCATTTTGCTATGCCATTGCATATAATGGGACTTGATTATTTACGGATTTGGGTATTCACGGGGGGGGGGGTCCTGGAACCAAACTGCAGCAAATGTGAAGGGACAACTGTATTATTTTTAAAGAATACAGTTGTCCCTCCACATTCATGGATTTGGCATTCACGGATTTAACTCTTCATGGCTTGAAAATATTCTTAAAAAAATAATAATCCAAAAAGCAAACCTTGATTTTGCTATCTTATATAAGGGACACCATTTTGCTATACCGTTGCATACAATGGGACTCAAGTATTCATGGATTTAGGTATTCACGGGGGGAGGGTCCTGGATCCAAACCCCAGCAAATACGAAGAGACAACTATATTTTCAAGCTGAGAGTACTTAAATCGATGAATGCCAAATCTGTGAATATGGAGGGACAACACTTAATAATCTGAATATCCTGTACAGTACTGTGAACAGCTTAGGTTGAGTTAGGTGACACTGAGCTGAGATAAACATATGGGCCCCCAAAAATAAAGCATTGCAACCCCACCCACCCACCCCCCGCCCCAATTCTTTAAATCTGTCCTGCTGGGAGCTGAAGTCCAAAACCCCTGTATTCGTAAGAAAAGAGGAAAACAATTATTATTATTATTGTGTTATGGTGACGGCCTTTTGCGATGGGGTGTATGTTTCAGTAGAATGGTGTTATTCCAATAAAAAATTCCTAATCTCCGAAAATTCCTGGAAGCAAGACCAAAGTTTGGAGAGCTCTGGCCCCCCTGGCCGGCCAGGGCGCAGCCGCTGCGCTTCCCGAGGCGCGCCATCGGGTGTCGCTGCGCCTCCACCGGATCCGCCTACCTGATCCGTGCTGCTGCCGGAGGAGGATGGCCGCTTTGCCGGGAGGAGGCGAGGCCGACGAGGCTGCAGCAGCCGCGGCCGCCGCCACCGTCGTGGTGCTGGAAGAAGAAGAGGAGGAAGAAGATGAAGATGAAGAGAAGGACGAGGAGGCTGCTGCCGATGAAGAGGCGGAGGAAGAAGAGGAGGAAGAGGCGGCGGCGGCTTCTCCTCCCTGTGCAGGCAAGAGGCGCTTATCTCCCAAACCGGGCTCGGCGGTGGCTCGTCCGGACGGGTTGCTGCCGGTGTTGCTGTTGCCGCCGCCGCCGCCGGTGCTGCCGCTGCTCCTTCGCGGCCCGCTGCTCTGGATGTGCGAGACGGCTTCGGCCGCCTGCACGTCGGGCGGGGAGAAGCGCGCCAGGACGCGGAGCAGCGCTTGGGCTTTGTGCTCCTGGGTGTCTTCGTCGCCGTAGTCCGAGACGCGGCACTCGTAGACCCCCTCGTCCTGCCGCCGCACCCCCGAGAGCCGCAGCCGGTGGGAGATGTCGTTGCCCTGGACGCGCACCGTCTGGAAAGGAAAGGAAAGAAAGGAAAGAAAGGCCCGGGAGGATGAGAGGAAGAAGCATCCTGGCTTAGCTGGCCAGGGAGGAAGGAAAAAAAAATCTATTGTGGAGTTAGGGAAACTTATTCCTCCCCCTTTTGGATTGCAGATCCCAGAAAACGCTAGCCAAAGCAGGATGGTTGGCGGATTCTGGGAGCTGTAGTCCAAAAGATGAAGTTGCCCTGGACATGCAACTCTGGAAAGGAAAGAAAAGTCCTGGGAGGATGAGAGGAAGAAGCATCCTGGCTTAGCCATCGGAGGGAGGGGAAATTCCATTGTGGAGTTAGGGAAAGTTATTCCCCCCCCCCTTTTGGATTGCAACTCCCAGAATCTGCCAGCCAAGGCAGGATGGTTGGCGGATTCTGGGAGCTGTAGTCCAAAAGATGAAGTTGCCCTGGACACACAACCTCTGGAAAGGAAAGAAAAGTCTTGGGAGGATGAGAGGAAGAAGCATCCTGGCTTAGCCATCGGAGGGAGGGGAAATTCCATTGTGGAGTTAGGGAAAGTTATTTCTCCCCCCACCTTTTAGATTGCAACTCCCAGCTGCTGTAGGCTGTATTTCAGAGGAAGGAACTGTAAAACCATCTCTGAGCACTTCTTGCCTAAGAAAACCCAATGACATTCATGGGGTTGCCATAAGTAGACAAGCGACTTGAAGGCACACACACAGAGCATGACTTCTATAAAGCCCATAATAAACAGGGATAGATTTGTTCTGCAGTCTCATTGCTCCATGAAGTCTGAAATACTATGCATTTCTCCAGTGGAAATGTATAGAACACAACAACCCACAACCTGCCCACTCATGAATAGTGGCCATTCTTATCCCAGTGCTCCTAAGTGTTCAAACAGTGCTGAACTTTTTCTTACTCATTAGAGGCTGACACGCCACATTTCCAACAGTGCTCTCCAATATGACAAAACAATTATATTTCTAAACATGCAAACCTTCACTAATATGTAGTAGCTACAGACATAAGTGTGTTTTTTTTGGGGGGGGGGAGTTGGCTGCAGATACTCTCCTGACCCTCAGAGATACTAAGACACCCCTTTCTTAATATCCAGGTTTCACTTAAAAATGAATCTAGATTTTAATGATCTGTATTCCATCAAATTGTTAAGAACTAACATCATCATCATTATTTGTTTTATTCATTTTTATCCAACCTTTCTCCCAATAATGGGACTCAAGGCAGCTAACAACATATTTAAAACAATACAAATTAAAAACTATACAAAAGCTATATACAAAAACTATACAAAAAAACTATAGTAACAGTATCAGTAGTGAAATCCTACACACAACTCAGAGGCATTACACTTGCTCCAATGTGTGTACAGCAGCCCTTTCTTTGTTAGTCGTTACTAACATCTTCTAGATGTGTAGTCCAATGCATATGGAGACATAACTCAAGAGCATTACTTTTTTGAATTGCTGTTCCTAGAATACCCTAGCTTGATCTGAAGCACAAACACACAATGTGGAGGGTGGTAGATCTCATGCCAGTAGGGCAGTGAATGCTTTCTGGGATAAAAGAGCTGTAAAATGTAAAAGAGGTATCTACTTCCTCACAACTGACATTGTGTGTGTGTGTGTGTGTGTGCACAGAGAAAACGCACACACTTAAAAGCATCTGTAATCTTAGCACCTAGTAAAAGCATCCACCTAATGTCTATGTTTCAAAGTCATGACTCCTCTGACATGGGAACAAGAGCTAGGAATGCAGGAAGCTGCCTTATAACAACAGATCACACAATATGCCTCTCTACTCCTGAACTGTTCATTCTGACTGACAGCAACTTTCCAAGGTTTCAGGCAGAAGTCTTTCCCATTAATTGTTTAAAAACAAAACAAAACAAAACTGGAGATGGCTGGCATTCAACCTGGGGCCATAAGCTTACAAAATAGATATTGTGCCACTAAAACAAATAATCTATGAATTGTATATGTCATCTCAAATCATCACCAGCTCCTTTCCTGTATCCTGTCTTCCCAGCTCAATGAACAAAGGTACAGTCTGCAGTTTTCTCATCTACTTCCACTACCAGTAAAATGCAGGCAACAAACCTTCCCAGACACTTCTTACTATAAAACCAACAAAGACAGGTTATGGATCTTACTCAGGTTCTGTGGTTTTAGATTAGAGGTGGGGAACCTCAGACCCTGGGACCAAATTTAACCCTCAGAAGATCCCAAGCTGGCCTTCTGAGGTTCTCCAGACCTTTTCTCCATGACATGACCACACTTTTGTACAGTTTTTTCCCCATTCCGAAAGATTGAACTTAAATCCCATTTTGGGAGAAAGGTAGGATATAAATATAAATCCAATAAATACATATAAAAATATAAAACATCTCCTATTGTTCAGCAACTGGCAGTAAGAGCTTTAAATATGCTATTTTTCTTCCATACCATCCTTTTGTTTTTAGTTTCACTCACTACTAGAACCCTTCCCTTAAAAAGGAAAGTTGCCCTTAGACTGAAATAAGTTCCCTAGGCTTATTCTAGGCCCAAAGGACAGCATTCCACAATATGTTTGTCTCAATGGTCTTTGCTCTTAAGGCAGTGCACATGTCATTGTTTCCCACTGGGATTTCCATTTTTCACAACTCACTCTAAGAGACTTATAACATGAGGGAAGGGAAGCAGCAGAGCACCCCAATAACAGCGCCTCCCGTATTGTCTTATCACATTGCCTTATATCACACTACACTGTTATAGTGCTATTATTCCACTTTAACTGCTATCACTGCCTCCTGTGGAATTCTGGAGTTTGTAGTTTAGTGAGGCCTAAGAGCTCTCTAGCTGAGAGTTGTGAATGCCCCTTCACTAAATTGCAAATCCCAGGATTCCACAGGAGGTAGCCATAGCAGTTAAAGTGGATTAATAGCGCTATAACAGTATAGTGTGATAACCTCCAGTATGATGTCAGTGTTCAACAGCTGTTCTTCCATTCTCTTCCCATGGAAGATGGTGGTAAATGCAATACTTTTTTCTTAAAAAGACTCACATTGACCACCATCTCCCACGGGATCATAATGGGAGAACAGCTGTTGAATGCTGATGTTGTACAATAAGGCAACATGGGAGGTGCTATTATCGGGGTGCACTGCCACTTCCTTTCCCTCATGCAATAAGCCTTTTAGTTATAAATTGTTCCCTGAAATGAAATCCAATGTAGATTTTAATGCAACAGTGTGATAAAATCTGATTGCAATGTGCTCTGTGATTAAAATGCTCCTTTTTGGACCAAAGTTTAAACCTACTGATCACATATTACTTTGGCCATATTTTATTTATGTAGCTGTTTAAAGTATTTGTGTATCACCTCTCAATCTACCAGGCCCACTTTAGTGATGCACAATGAATAAAAAGCATGTAAAATGTTAAATACATGACTTAAAGCTTCCAGAACAGACCCACTAAAATTAGTTGAAAACCACATGCAATTAATACAGCCAGAGCATCCACATCTAATGTTAAAGCCTAAAGGCCACGTGAAATAATACAATCTTAGCAGCATACTGGAAACTTGGAAGAGGTGGAGCCAGCCTGACTTCTCTTGGAAAGAAATCCCACAAACAGGGTGCTACTACAGAGAAAGCCCTGTCATATGTACACACCAAAACAGCCCTGTGGGGTGATGGGACATGCAAGAGGGCCTCTGCTGAGGATCTTGAACTTTGGGCAGACTGATATGGGAGGAGTCAGTCTTTCAGACATTCTGGCCATGAGCCATTTTGGCCACAAGCCATTTAAAGTGTTGTAGATAAAAACCAGCACCTTGAAATGAACTCAGAAGCAGTTCTTGCAAAGACCAGTGTTATATTATCTCTCAATTTCTCAAACAATCTAGCTGCTGCATTTTTCACTTGCTGAGCTGAACAGCTTTCAAGGCAGTCTTTCATACAGTGCACTATAGTAGCCCAATTAAGAGATAATTAAGACATAAACCACTGTGGCCAGTTCTGTCCTCTCTAGAATGGCCACAAGAATGGGAACAGCAGCAGGGGAAACTGTTGTTTTGAACAATAGATCACACAAGGCAACTGTGCAGTTCAATATACATCGGCATTCAGCTAACCTTTCTGTTGCTTTCCATTCTGCTGAGTGATATGATAAGCCTTCCTGAAAAACTTAAATTCTTTATTTTTTTGAAGCTTGTCTAACAGATGCAGTCACTGAAACCACCTGATCAGAACAACTAAAAATAATTTGCACATATTTCATAGTATGTAATCAGCAGAATTTTTGTCCCCAGAGCTTTTGAGAGATTGCATTTCTATCTTGCTATAGCCAAGTGGTTCCCAAACTTGGGCATCCAGATGGTGGAGAACTTCAACTCCCAAAAGTCCTAGCACACATGGTCAGTGATTAGAGATTTTAGCAGTTGTTCTCTAAAACGTATAGGGATCCAAATTTGGGAAGTACATCTTGAACTTGTCTTTCCATATGTGATCTAGATTGGTATGTTCTGTGTATTCTTTCAAAAAATGCACCTCTTTAGAAGCCTAACCACTCCTTCCAGATAAGTAACATTATTTCCTCCCCACAAGGTTCAGGTTTCCATCTTCATTCCAAAGAAGACACTATTGTTAAAAGCAGAAATAAAACCTGGAGAGACTTCAAAGATATTGACCTTCAATAGAAAATGGTCTGTCCCATGCCACTCTGATCCTATCTGACCTCATGTTATTTCCAAACCTAAGCAGCATCAATTTTAGTTAGCAGTTGGATGGAAGCCTACCAGAGAATACCAGGAATCTTCAAACAGAACTAGAAAACAATCCTGCCTGAAACCCCAGAGAGTTTCTGCCAGTCAGGATGACGACACTGACCAATGGTCTAACACCATATAAGGCAACTATATCCAGTTCCCAAATGAAATAGCAACACAAATGCACTAAGGTGTACATTAGGCTGTATAGGCAAGAAGTCAATGATAATCAGATTGCAAACCAGAGAGTGCTTTGTAGATTGAGCCAAATTTGGAGCTGTAAATAACCAGACTGAAGTCTTGTAATCTGTTTGCCATGGTAGCTATCCCTGTATTCCAAAGCATTAAATGTGTTCTAACACATTAAATGAGAATGCATGTACAGAGTAGCTTTTCTTCATAGTACTACACTACAAACAATTCTCACACACCAGGGATTACAGATCAGGACATAAGGGTGAAGATGTGGTTTCTTGATAAACTTGAGCCAGCCTCCTTTCTTTGTAGAAATGAGGCATTATATCCAAACCTTTAATGCAGCATCCAGTTACTGGAAAAACTCCTTGAAATTCAAGTCACTCTGGATAAAATGCCTTTTGGTGGTGCTCTTTCCCTCTCTCTTCAAAATGCAATCTATCTTCCTCAAAAATAAAATAAAATATGCCATTGCTGCTAGTCACTGCTTCTGGCCATTCCTGTCCCCTGCCCTGCAATGAGTACTTCCAAGCACTGGGTCACGCATCCAAAATCGAACTCTGTCCACTAATTCCATCTCCTCCTTCCCTTAATTAAAATCATCTCTCTACTATAGTCAACAGCCAGCCACTAATCCTAGTCATCCATCCATCCTCCCTTCTAGCAATAATACATTTAAAATGTATCATCTGTCCAAAACTGACCCCAGCATGCTGGGCCTCTCTAATCCCGCCCTCATCCTCTTGCAGAAATAAATGCATCCAGCAGCATCCGGCTACTCACTTTTTATGGCTCCATTCCCCAAATAAATGTAGCCTTCTTACCATACTAAAAAAACACAAGCTTCTGTATTTAATGTTCCTTAAAATATGCAAAAATCTCAATCAGCCAACCTCACACCTTCTTAAGAATAGGGGAAAAAAAAGATGCACCAGTTCCCTCAAAGTTGAGCACAACCCTCGTTACCATGACTGATGTCAATCCCCTTCCAAAAACAGACTACTACCTTTCTTTGTTCTGTCTAAAATGTAGCCCACAACATCTGCTTCTGGAATGCAGTCCACACCATTTGCAAGTCTGGTACATACTTTATACATTATTCTCTTTTCTTTGCTTTCAGATACACTGTATCCATATGTTAAAACATATGCACAGATGCACACATAAATGTATTTACTTTCTTACTGCTCTTCTTATTTCTTGTTTTGGACACCATAAATTAAGGCAGATGACCCTAACATTTTAAAGGGCTACATATGTTTTCTTTTTTTAAAAGATTGCCCCTTATTTAAATAACGCAAAGCTCCATGAGATGATACCTGAAGATTTACTTCCTGGAAATCTTTATCTAGCAAGACTTGAATGTTCCACAAAAGCACACCAGCAAATAGCTTCTGAAGGGAAGTGATAAGAGGAAGGTGCTTTAAATCAATAGCAGACATTCCATTGTAAATAATATGTATGGACTTGGCAGAGGTGGATAAAATATGGATTTGACCCCTATAGTCTAAGAGACAATTGACCACAAGTCAAAACATACACACATGTACACACAAAGAGTAAAAGGAAAGGAGAATCTATTACTTACTTTTACAAGGGATGAAACTAGTTTTGGAAGATTTTCTATGTACTGCAATGGAGGCCCATAGTTAAGGATGTGTGCATGAAGTAACAGAAGCACAGCCATCACAAACATCCCTTTGGCCTCCCCTCCCAAAGCAGAGACAGATTGGCCATTGATCTTATTGTATATAGCAAACAGAATATAAGTTTGATACCAATTGAGCTGTCATGCTATTCCCCCAAAGAATTCTCAGAATTGTAGTTTGTAGTTTGTATTGCACCTCTTTACAGAATTGTAAATGAGGTGTTGCTTACACTTCTATAGAACCGTGGGTTTGTTGGGGAATAAGAGTATCTAATAAGCTTTAAATCTGTGGTATTATAGACATAACCTAAGAGCTACCTTGACCCAAAGAGTGAAGGGGATTGTATACTGGTGGCAGATTGCGTGTTGGCCAGGGCTACCATGAAAATGAAGTGAATCTTTCCTCTCCTGCCTCAAGAGGAAACTTTTTGTGCTAAGAAAAAAACTGAACCTGTTAACCATTATTTGCATCCTGCAGTGGTGTGGTATAAGCTAGGACACTGGCCTTTTCTTTACCAGGGACCCCCATTAAATATCTTTTGTTGCTGCGGACCCCCAAGACTTAACTCAATATTTAAAACCCTAACAACAACAACAACACAATTACACCATCCATTACACCATCCTCAGAAGCACTGGAGGGGAGGGAAGACTTTTCTCCTGCTTCTTCCTGCAAATTTGTGGCTGGAGTGGATTGAAGAGCAATGCACAGGCCAAGCCAGCCATCCCTTGCTCCTGTCACATGGGCTGAGCAGCCTTCAAGCCTTTGCGGACTCCCTGTGAGGACAGTGTGGTCCCCTGGAGGTCCGTGGACCACAGGTTAAGAACCACTGATTCAGGATAAATGATCTGTTTTTATTCTTCTGAATGTAAACATAAATTGATCCCCAGGTTCCTCTAGTGATGGAGTGGGCTGCATGTGGCTACTCTGCAAGTGATCTGCTTAGACTGTTGTCAAAAAGCTCCACTCCCAGAAGTTGCTGGTGAGGAAGGCACTAAAGCTGTGGCAGAAAGCTGGGAGAAAGAATAAGAGAGGAGTGGCAGAAAGAGAGAGAAGGGAAGAGAGAAAAGAATGGCAGAAAGAGAGTAAAAGAGAAAGGCGTGTCAGACTGAGAGAGAGGGAAGAAAAGAAATGGCAGAGAGATAAAAAGAGAAAGGAGTGTCGGAGGGAAAAAGAGACAGAGAGAGACAGAGTTAGAGATAAAGGACTGGCAGAGAGAGAGAGAAGGTAGAAGGGAAAGAGATAAAGGAGCAGTCTCCCTCCTTATTGCTCTGTTCTCACCTATTGCTAGCTTCAACATTGCCAACCTCCAAGAAGCAGGCCCAAGCAGATTGCCTCCCAGGAAGTAAGGGCCTTGACAGACAAGGTTCCTTCTGCTGTGGAAGGTTAAATGATGCAGGCTAGGATGTGTTTTGAAGAGCATTTGAGGCGTTGTTGTTATGTGTCTTCAAGTCAGTTCCTAGGGTTTTCTTGGCAAGATTTATTCAGAGGAGGTTTGCCATTGCCTTCCTCTAAGGCTGAGAGAGTATGAATTGCTCCAGTAAGTTTCCATGGCTGAGCATGTATTTGAACCCTAGTCTCCCAGAGTCCTGGCCCAGCACTCAAATCACTATACCATACTACCTCATTTAGTGGAGTTGCCCCTATATGGAAACCAACCTATGCCTATCAAGCTCACTATGGTAAGGTCTTTAAGTTCTCAAAAGGGACTGAATAGTACTGAATCTCACCATTGGAATGACAAAGTTCTCAAAGGGGATGAAAATCTTTTGGCTGGGAATGATAGGTCTCCAACCTTGGACCTTCAGAGTGCTAAGAATGTGCTCTGCTCCAGGCCTAAATTTATAGCTCCTACCCCAAACCCACAGATAGGCAGAATATATTTTGAGACATACTTACACTGATCTTAGTTGCATCCTTATTTGTTACCTGAAAAGGACAAGAGGGGAAAAAATTAACTGATGCATTCATACACACAGCCTTTAAGCAGCTAGGTCTCCTTGTTGGAACATCTCACATGCTGCAACCTGAACAGGGTTAATGAGAAACCACCTTCCCTTGATTGAGGATACACTCAATTGGTTCTTAACTCACTGGGTAGGATGTCCGGGTGAAATGCAACTGTGCCTGGTATAAGTGGCTGTAATACAGCTATTGTATCTGATGATCAGATAGCAGAAGTTGAGGGCAAGAATGGGCTGTGAGTCAGTTAATTTGATAATACAGTACTGCAAACAGTTAAAGTTCCAAACAAAGCTGTGAAATGAGAAATAGCAATGAGAGCAGCTAGGAAGGCAACGTCTTCAAATACTGGATTATGATCTATTGTTCTTTCTTTCTCTTTGTTTCTTCCAATTTATACTATTATCTGTCCTTCGAACACACTATTAAACTGATTTGCTACAAAACATCTCAAATACCTTAAAGTAGGAGTGGGGTCCAGCTTTTGGCTGTCCAGATGTTTAGATCTACAATCCCTATCAGTCCCACCCGGCATAGCCAATAGTAAGAGACTGTGGGAAGCACAAAACATATGGAGAGCACAAGGTCCCTCACCATTTCATCAAAACGATGAAAATAAATTTAAAAAAAATAACAGCAAAAATCAGGATAAAACCCAAAGCAGTTCAACGAGAAACTTGGGAAAATAAAAGGGGCTTTGACCAGAAAGACACTAAAGGTGGCCAGGGGAGTGTTAGGCAAGGCTCTTAGAGAAAGTATTCCAGAACTCAGGTGCCATCACTGAAAAGGGCCTTTCCTTGATAGCCACCCACTGCACCAGAAAAAGGTCTCTGATGGGTATCCCAAAGTGCCATCTTGTGAAAGTCACCTAGTCTAGTTATTCACATTCACTTTGTCATCTCCATGAAAGGAGTTGTAGAAAGTTTTAGTGAAGAGACTACAGGAAGTCAACATGGTAGCATGTTGGCTTTAAAAAGCTGCCTACCGAGTGTCATGTGCATAGTCACAGTGCGAATCAATCAGCTTAAATTTTGCTTTCCTGGAAATACTATTTGTGGATGACGGCTAGAGCTGTGTGCAAATGACCTCTCAGTTTTATTCTACTGAATAGTACTGAATTTCACCTGTTTAATTACAAATTCTCCAACAATTTTTTGAGGAATAGTTTCATCATTAGCAACCAGCAGCTGGGTTTCTATTTTCCGTGTGTGTGTGTATGTGCACAGGTACCCATGTGTGGCTTCTTCTGTTGATGCCGCAAAGGGCAACAGAAACAGTTATGCTGACAGCCTGGCTACCATTTTGAATTTCTCCAGAATCTCTCTGACTTGAAAACTCTCTCTCTCTCTCTCTCTCTCTCTCTCTCTCTCTGGGTTTTGTGTAGCAGTACCATACACCAGTGGCTCTTAACCTTTCTTTACCAGGGACCTCCTATAAATATATTTCGTTCCTGGGGACCTCCAAGACGTAACTCAAGATTTAAAACAGCAGCAGCAGCAGCAGCAGCAACAACAACAACAACAACAAACAACAACATCCATTAAACCTTTCCTCAGAGGCATTGGAGGGAGAAGACTGTTCTCCTGCTTCTTCCTGCAAGTTTGTGGCTGGAGTGGATTGAATGGCCATGTGCAGGCCAAGCCAACCAGCCTTTGCCTTGGCTCCTGTCATATGGCCGTTCCACTGCCTTTGTGGACCCCCCTGCGAGGACATCATGGCTCCCTGGGGGCCCAGAGAACCACTGCCATACACACAAAAAGTGGATAATACGTAGACTTTTTTGGCCAAATGGCTTGAGAAAAATCTGAGATCTCAGAAAAATATCTTGAGGCATTTCAGGGCAGCTCTCCAACAGTCTTATCTATTGCACCCTCAAAGCATGGGTGCACGCAGGGCTTGTAAAAGGTACTTTATCCCCAAGTCACTTTGCTGAGTGGTTCTGGAGACAGTAGTACAATAAAGTAACTTTTACAGATTGTGGTATGCATTCTAATCTAGGGCTGTATTACATTGTTGTTTATTTTAAAAGTCCCACTAAAAATGGCATTATTATAATTTGAGATTTGCACTCAGAAAAATCTGACCTCTACTAAATTTATGCAGAGCAAGACTATTGCATATTTACACATGATTTAGTAGGGCTGAGATCGATCACAGATTAGCAAAGGCATATAGTGCATTTGGAAGACTTCACAAAAGAGTCTGGAGCAATAAACACCTGAGGCAAAGCACAAAAATCAGTGTGTATAGAGCCATCGTACTGTCTATCCTCCTTTATGGATCTGAAACATGGGTCACCTATCGCCACCACCTACGACTCCTCGAGCGCTTTCATCAGCGCTGTCTACGCACAATCCTAAATATACACTGGACTGACTATGTGACGAATGTTGCTGTCCTTGAGCAAGCAGGGATCACCAGCATTGAGGCCATGATATTGAGAACACAGCTGCGCTGGGCAGGGCATGTTGCTAGGATGGAGGACCATCGCCTCCCAAAAATACTACTCTACGGTGAACTCGCCACGGGTCAGCGTAAGAGGGGTGCTCCAAAAAAGCGATACAAAGACTCCCTGAAACAACATCTCAGGCTTGGCCAAATTGATCACCAACAGTGGTCCGCCCTGGCCTCACATCGGGAGGCATGGAGACGCACTATCCACAATGCTTCAGCCTTATTTGAGAACTCACGCCGAACAAGTCTTGAAGAGAAACGACAACGCAGAAAGAATCACAACCCAAAAACATCACCCAAGGAGACCTTCTGCTGTGCTTTTTGCAACCGGACTTGCTTATCTCAGATTGGCCTTTTTAGTCATCAGCGCGCTTGCAGAAAGCGCGGGATGAGTCCTTCCTGAATCTTCGTTTGCGAAGAAAAGCCAGAGAGAGAGAGAGAGGTGTTGAAAGTTTAGAAGGGAGCATTTTTAGTACGTAACCATTACTGTTCCAGCACCCCCAAATTAATTTTCTTTCTAAATCTCTCTGGGAACATCATCACACGGTTTATCAGATTTGGCTGTGTAATAATGAACCTGATGACAAGCAGAAATACTTCATCATGAGATGATTACCCTCAGTGACATCATCAACACAATCAAATCTGATTGGCTGCAAGAGATGACGCCACTGCTCACTCAGAAGAAAATCAACTGGGGATGTGGAGAAAGGAAAGAACAGGCAATGGAGCAGGAGCCAATTGGAGCTGCAGAAATCGTCTTTTGAATGTGTGCAGAAAATGCACAAAGGAGTTTGCAGAACTTGGGAAAGTTCAGACTACAACTCCCAGAATCCCTACTCAGAACATAGCTGGGTGTCCATGCTTTAGCCAAGTACCTGTTTGCTTTGTAAATTTATTTCAGTGCAGCTGAGATCTGGGGATGTTTGTGATTTGAAAGCAGCACCCATTAGGTTGGAAATACTATCAGCCTGGGCCCTCTTCAGAAACTCTCTAGGGCAACAACGTAGTTCCTGCAACAGCATAGCTTATCAGTCTATTTCTGATGCTCAAGCTGTAAGTGCTGTTGCTTAGATAGCCCAAGAGGGAGCTATCAGGAAGCTCAGGGGAACTCCAATGTTTCAAAAGTACAAGCTATATTATTATTTAACCAACGGGATTGACATACATGCTGACTTAATTGTCCACAGTTGATTCAGTGGGTCTACTGTACTTGGGAGCAGTAACTGGATTTAGGCTTTAACAATGAACAGTCTTGTTTCACCAATGTACTTTTATTTGGTGTAAGTTTTCATGGATGGTAGACCACTTCATCAGATACAGTGGGATACTGATGAAGCTGATTGGTGTCCATGAAAGCCAATGCCAACTTAAACTTTGTTGGGGTATATCTACACTGCACAATTATAGCAGTTTATACCACTTTAACTGTCATGACTCTACCCTCTATGGAACCCTGGGATTTGTAGTCTGGTAAAGGATTTGGAATTGTCTTCGATAGAGCTAGTCTACTTCTCCAAACAACAATTCACAGGCTACTCTGAGGGGGAATCCATACAGCACAAATAATCCAGTTTGAAACTGGATTATTTGCATCGCTCCTTCCTATGGCATCCTGGGATTTGTAGTTTTACAAGCATCTGTCTACACTGCAGAATTAAACTGATTTTATCCCCAGTCTTTCTTTTTCGGGGAGTCCTGGTGCTTTCTAAATAGTTCACCAAACTACAAATCCCATCATTTTATAGGATGGAGCCATGGCAATTAAAGTGGCATCACTATACCTGCTATATTTGTGCAGTGTGGATATAACTTTAAGTTTAAGGTCCCACAAGAGTCTTCATTGCTTTTAAAAGGAAGGACTCAAAACATTCCACAAAAATTAAAGTAAATAAAAGATAAAAATAAAATAAAAATAAAACTACAGATCCCCCCTGCCAAGAACAGATTATAGGGACAACCGATTGGCATAAAGCCAATATTTGAAATCTGTCAGTCACAACCTATCAAATTGTCTGACAGAAGGAAAAGTCTTAAGCTGGACAAGGCCTGATGGGAGTGTACTCTCACTGTGGAGAGCATTCTACATTTGAGAGGGCCACCACTAAAAAGTCCTTCTCCCTTATCAAAAAATCTCTGTTTCTCTTTCAGAGGATGTACTTGGAATGAGCCCCCAGCTGTTAATCTCAGGCAACAGGCATGTTCATGATGGGAAAGCCAAAAATTCTGAAATATCTTTAGAAAAATAAAACAATGGAATCTCCCCAAAACAAGTCCAATGAGGATTGGACCTATACTCAGTGGCCACGGAATGCAGGCTGACAGTTGGGGTAAAAATGGTAAACTGGGAGCACTGGTAGAGGAAGGGGGTGGTTGGAAACATCAACAGCAGCACCCCATGCTGCATTATTTCAATCTAAGAGCCACATCCTAGCAGTTTGTCACACTCCATTCAGGAACAAAACTTGGGGTGGAGCTCTGCAGATGAAGACGTGGGGCTACACTAGTGGGATCGGACCTGATTCTGAATGACTCCTATTAAATTTTGAAGGTGAGAGTAAACAGTTTGCAAATATCTGAGACACAGCTGACGGGAAGCTAAACCTGATCCATACAAGGGATGTAAATCTTTGCTTGTTTTGTTCTCACGTGCAAGAACAAATAATTTCAAAAGCTTTTTCCCCACTGGGTGAGATTATGAGAATTTTTGCATATTTTTATAGATTTTTTTGATTATGTTTTTCACACTTCCACGCTTTTTAAAGGAAAGATTTGTCTGTGCAAAACCTGTTATTTTTGGACAGAAAATCATATAGTGCACAGAATATACTATTTTCTGGGCACAAGTGTTGGCTTTTGCACATTTCCCCCCCCCCCCCAAAGAAGTCCCCAAGTATAAGAAATCCCATGGAAGATGACTGTTTTCTCAATAGGATATCTTATTAAGACACCCTTTCTTGTCAAGGGTGAGAAAATTTATGTGCGTTTTATACACCCCTACTCCTTATACTGGAAGCAGGGTTAGAACCTCACCCAAATGATTTTTCTGAGTGCACCTTTGTCCTCTATCTTATATAATAAATAGCTACCACTTATTCCTACAGGAAAATGTACAAGAGTGTGTTTAGGTCTGTGGTGGGGTGTAAAATCTTCCTGATATCCTTGATGCTGCATGGTCTGCCCTTTACCAAAAGGATCATCATGTGGGGGGTGTTTGTACCCCTTCCACAGATCTGTCTGTAGTATACAGGTCCTCCCTCCACATGATAGAGCATTTTTCCATTTCTCATTCAGCAGCAGTACGTAGGCTTCTGAGTGTCAGCCTGGGCATGTTAAGAAAAAAGAAAAAAGGATCCTACTCTTGCAGTGACTAGGTTTTGTCTGGCTTAGGAATGAATCCCTACAACATAACCTGTTTTCCCCTTGCTACAGTTTTAATTATCACATGTCAGAGAGAAAATATTTCATCCTACTGCAGAGTTCTTCTGCAATGTCTCGAGGGGGTGGACACATGTACAGGTCCCATCCCACAGCAGTAGGGTTGGAAGATAAGAAAAAAGGAGGTGGAGAAGCTAACAACCACTCTGAATCATTACCACAGTAAAGATCAGTCTGTCAAATGACCCACCCCTTGATCTATTTATTTGTCTGCTGGAAAGAGAGGAATTGAGTGTTTGACAGTGATGCAGCATCTAGTCAAGGTATTAATAGGCCTTGCTCAGCAAGTTTGTAAATAAATAAATGACAAATAACTAATAAAACAAAGAGAGTATGCTTTCTTCTCAGGAAATATTAATTCTTTCCTCGTGCATGGAATTTATTAATTCCCACACAGATAGTGAATCAAGACCAATATAATCAGGGGACTAACCAATTCACTACATTTGTATATTCTGCCCTTAACTCCAGAGACTGAGGGCATGGAAACACAGTCCTCCTCACAGTTGATCCTCAGAACACCCCTGTAAGGTAGGGCAAAGAAATAGTGATTCTCCCTAGGTGAGTACACAGCTAAGTAGGTCTCCCTAATTTCAGTTCGCTTATCACCTTCTGGTTCAATGCATCATATCCTCCTTATCCATTGCACTTTCTAATGCAGATTAACCTCATACCTCTGAGTGTTCACATGAACAGAAAAGCTAAAGGTAAAACTGGGGATATGGCAGGTGGATAAGCCAACCAGAGACTTTGTGGCACACCAATACCTTGGATTATTTGCTATTTATGTTCCAGGCATTCATCTTCAAGTTCAGAATGAAGGGGAGAGGCATCATTATCCATATCCCCATCCACTTTCCATGGAGGTTGGATTAGCAGTCCAAGGGGCTCTGACTAGGCCCCAAATAATACTGACTGAGAGGCTTAAACCTATCTGCCAATGAAGGTTGCTTGCATTTTATTTGTGGGCAGGGTTTGTAATCTAATCTTAACTGTAACACACAAATATCAAACATTCCTCATGCTGCCAATAACCACCTTTTACTACCCTGTTATTTCTGCTCCCCACTTTGAGAAGCCCATACAAGAGCTAACTGAATTCTAGATTGGTTCTGTTTCTAGCTTCTCTTGCTTGACTGCCCACCTACCTACCTACCTTCCTTCCTTCCTTCCTTCCTTTTGGTGAGTTCAGACAACAAAGTGAGGTGGTAAAATCAGTGCAGAGTAATTTCTGTGACGTGTGTGTGTGTGTGTGTGTGTGTGAGAGAGAGAGAGAGAGAGAGAGAGAGAGAGAGAGAGAGAGAGAGAGAAGGATGCTATGATGCCTTATGGTCCAAATGTGAAGTTTCAGAGCTCACCTCCTCCTGAAACTCCTTTGCAATGTGAAACAACAAGTCTGGGAGTTAATAAGCTGTGAAATCACTGCTGAAGGCTGGTTCATACATGCATATAACTTTGATTTTTCCTCACTTGAGAACTTATACCTGAACATGTGAATAAAAAGCACTGCATACTTGAGATTATGAGTAGCAATATGTAGATCCTGCAGGAGTGCCTTAACAACTGATTTCTCATTCACACACACACACACACACATACACAAGTCAACAATCATTTGATATGGACGATCTCATGTCCTAAATAAGCACTTGTGAACCAGCCACATATCCATCACATTTCAGACAATTTATGCAAACAGCCAAATTGTGCCAAATATTGCACCCCCTAGTGGACTTAGGACCTCACTTTTTTGTCTGAATTGTGTATGTGCGTGTGTGCATAGAAGACTGATAGGCACACAGGTTTCTCCCATGCTGTTGCTAGACCTCATTTTTATTTTAAAACACATACTTGTGTTTCCATTCCTATCAACCCTGTAGTCTGTAACAAATCATATTGATTAATGGAGTATGCATGTATTCATTGTATTTATTACCTTGTTTCTGCTGCCAGGGCCACTGATGGCTAATTCGTGGGCAAGCTCCCGTGCGGGTTCTTTAAGGTACCACCACTGGATTTCCAAGGAGTAAGAGGTGGATCCACTGGCTCGGAAAGCACAAGGCATCTCAATATCATCTCCCTCCCTAACAGTCACATCTTTAGGAACTTCGGTAAATGTAGCTGAGGACAAAAAAAATGACAAGGAGAGGAAATGGTAGCAAATGGGAGAGATTTTTTTTTTTTTTTAAATAGACATGACAAGACTTTTTGCTACAATCTGAAAGGCCAGGCAAAATATTGCAGGTTTGAGAGTGAGGTAGTTTCTCAGCTTCCCAGAATTAGCACACACACTTTGGATACTGCACATAGCTCATGGCGTCGGAGAACAACAGGGAGAAGTAGGGAATCTAAAGGCCATCTAGACAAGCCCCTCTGTACACAAACACCGTTCATGGATTCATTCACAAAATGTAAACTATGATCTGTCACCAAGAACAGGAGTAAGATCTACCAGGCTTCTCTCCCTGTGAAAGAAGGATTGGGATGCCCACCTTCCCTGGGCAAAGCCCCCCTGATCACTGCAGTCTGGGCACCAATCCATATCAGACAAGTGGCAAAAGAGAGCACAAAAGTTTGCAGAAATATATCCCCTGTCCAAACAAAAGCTTCCAGAGAGGCACACATGGTTTTCTTTTAAAATCATTTCAAGGGTAATTCATTTGTGGTACCTTATCCCCCCCTCCCCATTCCTACCATTCCCTTGCTTTGGATTCTGACTCTCTGCAGCAGAGTGCAGGCACCCCTCAGTCCCCGCAGCAGCCCCGCTGATGCACTCTGCATGCATCCTTTTGCTTTAGCATCCTTCCTAGACCCCTGCATTTTTAGCAGCATGAGTTCCTTTGCATTTACTGAAAACAGGCAATCTACAGAGCAACCCTCACAGTGCAGCATTTGAACCAAACAGAACACAGCAATACAAGGCATACCAATTCTGCTTTACACTTGGCTTTCAGATCTGTTAATATATGTTTTGCAAGCAGGGTTTGAGAACAAGAGGAAGAAGGGATATCTTTCCAGTTGGAACTGGCATGAAGATTCTCTCTCAGCCACTTTAAAAAAAACATGACACTTGCTAGTGGCTGTCCATGAGCAGCTTTATTTTGCTACAGGAAGAGGAAAGAAGAGAGAGAGAAAAGAGAGAGAAATGGAAGTTTGTGACTTACCCTGTACCATGAACACCAAAGGCGCATTAAGCATCAGGTAACAAAGGGCACCGAACAGCCCTCGATTTTCCATCTCATATATGTAGGCTTTTGAGTGCAGGGCAAGGAGAGAGGGAGAAAAAACAAAACTGGAGGGGTGGTCACAACAACCAAGCTAAGAAATCTTCAATCCCATGGCAGTGCAGGCATAGACTGATGACTGGAGACTGGTCCAGAATTGGGACTAAAAAAACCCACCACCACACGTATACTTTAAAAATATTTAATAAAATACTACCCAAAGCCACCAAGCCGAATGATGTTTCCTTTTCCTCCTCTCTTTCCTTTTTTTTTGGAAGCACATATAAAATCCACAGGCAGTTGGTCCAAAGGAAATGGCTGTTGTGAGGCTGGGAAACCAAAATTGATCCTGAGAACTGAACCGATCGGTCTTGTTGGCCTGATGATGGTGATGAGGATGATTCTTTAATAATAATAATAATAATACTCCCTAGTCTAACAACTCTGTGGCCACCACAGTTCAACTTCCTTGAGTTAAACAGGATGCTCTGGAGTCCAGAACCAAAGAAGAAAGCCCAGGTTTCCTTCCCAGACCCATTTGGGCTTGAGATCTTCAAGGGAGAGCTAAAGCAAGGCAAGAAAAGGTTAGGATTTGATCCTCTTCTCTGAAGTGGTTATTTCCAAAGGGATTTTTTTTCCTTCTCCTCCTCTTTCTTTTCCTCTTTTCCTCCCTTCGCCCTGCCACAGTCAGGTCTGAAAATCTTTTTCCTCCCTCTTTCCCCCTCTTTTGCAGTCCAGACCAAGCCACAGAAACCTGGACTCTTTGCTGTCTTTCCCCCCCTCTTTCAACCCTCTCTAGAGCTCTCTGTGTGTTTGTCTTTCGACTCTCAAATCATCAACACAGGGCTCAGCCTAGCAGAGGAAAATCTCACCATCTGACAGCATCGAAGAGCCCAGTCCAGAAAATGAGGGGGAAAAAAAAATAAGAGCGAGAGGGAAGGGAGAAGAAGGAGGAGGGAAGGGTGAGGTTGGAGGGAGACAGAAAGAGAGAGGAAAATTAAGTTGTATTTCCCTGGAATCCAAATGGTTCCCCCCCCTTTTTTATTTTTTTTTTAAAGCGACAGACTCCAAAACCAAACCAGTCCTCTGAGGAAAAGTCTTCCAAAAATTTGAGGGAGGATGAATTGGCACGACTCTCTTTGCCTCGGAGGCGTTTTGTCTGTCTCCTGGAGTCCCTGTTTTTTTATTTTATTTTTTTGAGGGGGAAGGAACACACACACACACAAAAAGGCGGGCTATAAATAAAGGGATGGGTTGTAATATGACTGGAGGCTGAGCTGAGGGGAGGGATGAGGAGAAAGAGAAGAAGCCCCTTCTGTGAGCAGAAAAGACTCCTCAAAAAAAGCCCCTCTCCCTTTCCCCCCCTCAGGACTCAGCCTTTCTTGACCTTTTTTTTTTTTAAACCCTGGGGGGAACAATGTTTCAGGACTTCCTAAAGATTATGATCTCTGCAACTAAAAATAAATAAAAATAAATGTGTGGGTGTTTCCCCTCAGTCTCAATATCTTGGGGAACCCCTAAGCAACCTCTTGGGGAGCCCTAGGGTTTCAAGGGAATCTGGTTGAGAAACCCTGGGGAACTCCTTCCTAAAGACAATGATATCTGTAATTAAAAATAAATAAAAATAAATGTGTGCATGCCCCCCCCAGTGTCAATATATCTTGGGGAACCCCTAAGCAACTTCTTGGGGAGCCCTAGGGCTTCAAGGAAGCCTGGTTGAGAAGCCCTGGGGAACCCCTTCCTAAAGACAATGATCTCTGTAACTAAAAATAAATAAAAATAAATGTGTGTATGTTTCCCCTCAGTCTCAATATCTCAGGGAACCCCTAATCAACCTTTTGGGGAGCCTGGTTGAGAAACCCTGGGGAACCCCCTCCTAAAGATTATGATATCTTCAACTAAAAATAAATAAAAATAAATGTGTGTGTGTGTGTGTGTCTCCCAGTCTCAATATCTTGGGGAACCCCTAAGCAACCTCTTGGGGAGCCCTAGGGCTTCAAGGGAGCCTGGTTGAGAAGCCCTGCCTCAGGTCTTTCCCCAACTGAGGGGGGACCCCCCATCTTTCTCTCTCTGCCCCCCACTCCACCTCCCGCCCAAACTGTCCCCTTGCCTTTCGAGACGGCTCTCCGGGGGGGGGGGAAGGCTTTGCCCTTGCCACCTTGGGCTGGTGCGTGTGTCCGTATCTGCATCCCTTCCAAGCACTGCTGGGCCAAAAACTTCAATCTGAACCCGAACTCTCTAAAGTCCCCCATTCACACGTCCACGTGTGTATTTGTGTGTGTGGCCCTAAGACACCAGTCTCTCCTGCCCAGGGCCCCCACGGGTGGTGGTGGGTCTCTAGCCTTGAGAGGGAATGCCCAGGATTCGGAGGATGATATTCTTGTAAATTTTTATCATGCAGATCCATTTAATGTGAAGTTGAAGGCTTTCACAGCCAGCATCCATAGCTTTTCCTTGGTTTTTTTTCTGGGCTGTGAGGCCATGTTCTGGAAGAGTTTATTCCTGATGTTTCGCCTGCATCTGTGGCTGGAATGGTTGGGTAGGAGCGTGTGTGGGGTTTATAGACTGTGAGCCCCTGTTGGGGAGGATATGTAAATTTGTGTATTTGAATGGCTAGTTTCTGGGTGGAGATATGCAAGGAGGATTAGTGTCTATAAATTTTCCTTGGGTTTTTTTCCAGGCTGTGAGGCTGTGTTCTGGAAGAGTTTATTTCTGACGTTTTGCCTGCATCTGTGGATGGCATCTTCAGAGAATGGTTAAGTAGGAGTGTGTGTGGGGTTTATATACTGTGAACCCCTGTTGCGGAGGATATGTAAATTTGTATATTTGAATGGCTAGTTTCTGGATGGAGATATGCAAGGAGGATTAGTGTCTGTTTGGCTAATGGTTGGTTGATGGCCCATTATTTGCTGGAAACCACCCTGTCCCTGGGTGGAGTTCAGTTACAAGTGTTGTGTTTTGATTTTTGTGTCTAAATATAAATAAACCTAAATATGTCTTTGGCCTCACCATTTCAACGGGTTGGTTTTAATTTTTTACCCTCAGTCCTGTGCAGAGGCTGCCCCCCTTTTCTGCATTTCGCCAGGGAATCTCCAGCAGAAGCCTCCCACCATTCGTCCCCCCCCCCAAATACAGCCTCACTTTCCAATCTCTTCTTACCTCCTCTCCTCCCCCCCGCCCAAAAACCCCCATCTCTGTAAAAAAGACCCTCCAAGGAAGATTTTTTAAAAAATGCACCAGGATGGAAGAAGCATGTGGGGAGGGGAGGAGTAAATCGGGGAAGGGGTTGGTCAGGGGAAATCAAGCGTGTATGTGTGTGTGTTGTGTGTGGTTGTGTGTGTGTCCATCCGTGAGCGCACGCCTAGCAATACTGCTACTAATTACTCCTAATATTACTAATATTCCCCGCCAGAATCTTTCAGGATGGAGTGAGAAAGAGGCGTCTTCCTCTTCTGGAGCAACTACTAGACAAGGATGGCTGGATGGCTGGATGGTTGGATTCCAGCCCTACAGAAAGATATCCCCCCCTCCGGTCTTCCCCATTAGAAGTCCGCATTGGGGAAAGCGAGGAGAAAGGGAAAAAAAAAGAATCGGAGCAGGTGCCGGGGTGGAGGGAGGGGAGACGGGGCTGGGAGTGATGTTGGGGGGGGGGAGGCGAAGGAGGGAGGGGGGACACCCCGGGGGGGGGGCTTGGGGAGGAGGCAGGGACACAGGCGAGTTGATTCAGAGCAAGATCGATTTCCGGTTTGGGATCAGGGGCTCCCATTGTCTGTATATATGTGTGTCTGTGTGTGCCTATCTTTCTCCTATCTCAGTAGCTCTTAACCTTTTCCTTACCAGGGACCCTCTTTAACTATCTTTTGTTGCTGTGGCTCCCCCAAGACTTAACTCAAGATTTAAAAACCCTAACAACAACAACTACAACAATAACAACAACACATGATGATGATGATGATGATATAGTCGTCCCTTCATATTCGCTGGGGTTTGGTTCCAGGACTCCCCCTCCCCCTGGATACCCAAATCCGTGAATACTCAAGTTCCATTATATGCAATGGCATAGCAAAATGGTGTCCCTTATATAAGATGACAAAATCAAGGTTTGCTTCTTGGGTTTTTTTTTAAAGAATATTTTCAAGCCATGAATACCTAAATCCGTGGATACCAAAATCCGTGGATATGGAGGGACAACTGTACATGTGGTGGGGTCTCCTTCCTTGGAGGTCTTTAAACAGAGGCTGGATGGCCATCTGTTGGGGATGCTTTGATCGTGATTTCCTGCATGGCAGGGGTTGGACTGGATGGCCCTCGTGGTCTCTTCCAACTCTGCAATTCTATGATTCTATGATTCTATGCATGATAATAATACAATTACACCATCTATTAACCCTTCCCTCAGAGGCACTGGAAAGGGAGGAAACACTTTCCTCCTACAAGGTTGTGGATGGAGCAGATCGAATGGCAATGTGCAGGCCAAGCCAGCCAGCTTTTGCTGTTGCTCACCTCATGTGGGCTAAGCAGCCTTTAAGCCTTTGCAG
Organism: Gambelia wislizenii; assembly: GCA_030847615.1. Classification (NCBI taxonomy): domain Eukaryota; kingdom Metazoa; phylum Chordata; class Lepidosauria; order Squamata; family Crotaphytidae; genus Gambelia; species Gambelia wislizenii. Next base: position 15,548,836 of record JAUMIR010000008.1, on the reverse strand, counting down.
ATCCCCTGTCAGGACATTATAGCTCCCTGGGGCTCCCCAGACCACAGTTTAAGAAACCAGTGTCCTATCTTCCTTAAAGGGCAGTGGGGGTCAGAAATCTACGCCTCCTGCCTTCTCCCTGTATTGGGAGAAGACGTAGGTGGTGTCTGAAGTGTGTGTGTGGGTCGATGGTCCCACCCATCTCTCACATCTCCTCCTGGCTGGGCCCCTGTGGCTGTTGAAAAGAATGACTCTTCACACACATACATGATCAACTGGATTCCACTGGACATTGCCCTCCCATGATAATTCTGCCCTCTGTAAGATTTTCCTTCAGTTAAATCTCTTTTAAAGTGGCCACGGTTCTAATCCCCACCCCATTTCCTCCCTTCCCCATTTATGCAATGAAAAATGTCTCACAGCATCCCTGTTTCCACACCTGGATATTTTTTTAAAAAAAGGTGCAGGTTGTCTCAGTAGTCTTTCTTTGTGTGTTCCCAGGCCTCAAGTTTTGGCCTGGAAACCTCAGGGGCTGGAATAATGTTGAATTAGCAACCCTATGCCTAAAGTATGCTTGGCCCTATCCTCACTGGCTCCATTGTGTCAAGGATAAAAACACATACCTTCTACCCTCCGTATTCATGGATTTGTTATCCACAGATTTAAGTATTCACAGCTTGAAAATATTCTTTAAAAAATAATAACCCAAAAAGCAAACCTTGATTTTGCCATCTTATATAAGGGACACCATTTTACTATGCATTGCATATAATGGGATTTGAGTATTCACAGGGGCCCCTGAAACCAAACCCCAGCGAATATGAAGGGACAACTGTACATGCAAAAAATGTGCTCTGTTTCTGAGTTGTGGTCCCACCCCTCTCCAGCCCCATACCCTAAAACCCAAAAAAGACCCCAAAGCTGAATTGTGTCATGCAGAGAAGTGTTTGCATACCTTATGAGGAGAGACTTAGGGAGCTGGGTATGTTTAGCCTGGAAAAAAGACGGTTTAGAGGCGATATGATAGCCCTGTTTAAGTATTTGAAGGGATGTCACGCTGAGGATGGAGCAGGCTTGTTTTCTGCTGCTCCAGAGACTGGAACACGGAGCAATGGGTGCAAGCTCCAGGAACAGAGATTCCACCTCAACATTAGGAGGAACTTTTTGACAGTAAGAGCTGTTCGGCAGTGGAACGCACTCCCTCGGAGCGTGGTGGGGTCTCCTTCCTTGGAGGTCTTTAAACAGAGGCTGGATGGCCATCTGTCGGGGATGCTTTGATTGTGATTTCCTGCGTGGCAGGGGGGTTGGACTGGATGGCCCTCGTGGTCTCTTCCAACTCTGCAATTCTATGATTCTATGATTCTATGATTCTATGATTCTATGAACTGTCTTAAAGATTATTTGGTCTCCTTTGTTCACCTTTTCAGTGGTTGCTTCTGCATTGTGGCGCTCCTTTCCAACAGGAAGTTTGGTTGGCATTCTCCTCCCTGTTATCTTTCTGTCATGCAAAGACCTTTTTACTTAGGGAGGCCTTTAGTTTGTTAACTTGTTGCAATAGATGGAGCTTTTTAATGGGGAGTGTTGTGTCTGTATTTTATAATATTTTAAATTTGTGTTTTTAAAACCATTTTTAATGTGTGTTTTTAAACAGAATTGTGGTTTAATTGCCTTTTAACTTTTTTGTTGAGAGCTTTTAGTGGAACTTGGTTTTAAATGGTTGTGTGAGTCACCTTGAATCCTGTGCAAGGAGAAAGGTAGGTTATAAATGAAATAAAATAAAATAAATAGATAAATCCACCTGGTTGTACAGCCTAGTAATTACATTCCAGACTTCATTATCATGCAGGGGCTCCTTTAGATCGGCATATGCATTGCTTAAGCTGTGAAGCACACAACTAATATTTATCTTCTCTGAATATCCGGACACCATCCCACTGTTGGACAACAGCTTCTACATTCCTGATAGGTTGGAGAAGAACTTGGAAAAGCTACTTTTTTGGGCTACAATTCCCAGTTCATCCTCTCCAAACTGCTTGCTAACATAGATTGAAAAAAATAAAAATATTCAGAGCATGTGTCGTTTCCTGTTTTTAAATCACTTAAATCGAAGCAACATTGTAACTAAACAGAATAAAATGGAGAATGTATCTGCTGCCCTGATGCTAAACACATTTATATGGGAGTAACAAGCACCATTTTGTTGTAGAAAGAGACAATATACTGCATATTTTAAACCAAAAATACTGATCGACCCCCATATCCACAGATTTGGTATCCATGGTTTTACTCATTCGCATCTGAAAATATATGTTCTCTCTAGGCAATTCTAGGTCCTCCAATGTGATTCTATGGTCAACTTCCAGTGTTTTTCTCATTGAAAATAATAGTATTCCCTATTATCCAGGGTTTCAGGTACCTGCGGGGGGGGGGGGTGTCTTCGAACATATTCCCCCTGGATATGGGGGGGGGTTAACCTGTAATAAAACGAGCATCTTTACCGATGTACATAACTACCCAGCCACTCTGACTGTGTACCTACCAAGGTACTGCTGCCAGGCCTGCGTGCCATGGCCCCATTCAGAGCTCAGAAAAGTTACTTTTGGACTACAACACTCAGAATTCTCCAGCCAGTATATCCATTGCACTGGTATTGCATCTCCAGTCAGGGCCCCACTGCATTGACTGGGATAAGTCTTCAACTCCAAATTTGTAACCCCTATCTGCAACACTGTGTTCAGATGCCTGACTATCTCACTTGCCCAAATCCATTTTCATGTGAGTGTTGAGCAGTCAGCTCACATGATCTTACACCAGTAGTAGCAGTAGTATGTTTGGGGTGGCGATTCATGTGTGGGTTTTAGCCTGAACTTTACAGGAGTTATTCTTGGGAATATGGTTCAGCACTTTTAAGAGCTCCTTTAAACTTCAGGCAAAAAAACCAGGGCAAATGCATCAGCCTAGTGACATGAAAGCCACTAGTAGCCAGAATCTCACACACCCTCTTCCCCAGAAGCTGAAACACACAATGTTTTTTCTCTCTCTCCTTTTTAATTCACAGGATGGAACAAGATTTCATGTGCATTTGTTGTTCCTGCATTACACTACTCACACAAGAAGACCACTGTTGGAAATGAGCAGGCAGCCAAAGGTGAAACTGCCCTGAAGTGCTGGGGAAATCTAAAAAGAAATAGCCACCTTGATGCAAGGGCTGGATCTGTGTGGGAGTTTTCATTAACTCCAGAAATGGATGGCTGCTTCAGGTGGTGGAAACACACACTTGATAGCTTTTCCTCTGGCAGTTCCCCCATGCCCCATCATGTCATGTTCAGTATCTGAGTTGTTGGTACCCGACTCACGTCTCTGAACGCAGCCTATATTTTACTGGCCTTGGGGCAGGGAAATTAAAACAGGGCAGGGGTAGCTGTTCTTGTTGTTGCTGCTGCTGTTGTTGTTGCTGGTATGATCTCCGAAGCTTTTAATAAAGTGCAAGTGATCCCAGCTGTGTTTTATTGGGAGTTAGTTATGTTTGGTAACAGAGATTCTACTGGGCCTGAGAAAGAAGGAGGCAGGTTGTCTTGGAAAGCGGGGATATAGATAGACAAAGAATATTTTACACAGCAAATATTCCCAGTTGAGGATTTCCCCCTCCTTTTTTCTCAGGCCATAGTTTGTACATCATTATGCTGCAATTCCTTCAACATGCTGCCGGCTTAGGTCTGCACTGATAATGCTTCTTCTGGGAGGAGGAGACAGACAGATGTCTTCACTTCAGAGTTTGCAGCTGTCAGTCAAGCACAACAAATGAAGAATAGTTTGAAAGAGAAAAATGCCAGGGACTCTTAGTGATCCCTTCCTCCTCAACTCTGCTCTCCATGCCAAGTCAACAAGTATACATTACAAATTGGAGAGCAATGTCTGGACCCTTGAAAAAGCAAGCATACGTAAATCCATTTTTCGAATAAATGGTTGACTATTCAACATGGGCCCTGGAACAGGAGGGCAGGACTGGACACCCCCTCCCCAAGATTAGGCAAGGATTGGCTTAGCTCCCATCTGAATTGATCAGGCAAAATTGGGCCCACCATGACTCCTATGCAACTGTAGCCTCTTAGCATGGTGTAGTGGTTTGAGCATTGGAATATGATCTGGAGAACAGGGTTTGAATCTCTGTTTGGCCATGGAAATCCACTGGCTGACCTTGGGCAAGTCACAGTTTCTCAGCCTTAGAGAATGTCAAATAATTTCATACCCTCTTCTCTCCCCATGGATTGAGGCAGGAAACAACAGATTTACACATAACAACTAATATCAATTAAAAATGCACAAACCCGTTAAAATATACAATATCAGTTTAAAAGAACAAATAAAACCAATACAGATTAAAACCATTTAAAATTCACAATTTAAAAAGTTGGAAATGACTTGAAGGCACACAACAACAGGAATGATCAATCAGAAGTGTCTCTGTGGCTTTTCTTTGCAAACGAAGATTCAGGAAGGACTCTTCTCACACTTAGTGCAAGCGCGCTGATGACTAAAAAGGCCAATCTGAGATAGACAAGTCCGGTTGCAGAAAGCACAGCAGTAGGTTTCCTTGGGTGATGTTTCCGGGTTGTGATTCTTTCTGCGTTGTCGTTTCTCTTCAAGACTTGTTCGGCGTGAGTTCTCAAATAAGGCTGCAGCATTGTGGATAGTGTGTCTCCATGCCTCCCAATGTGAGGCCAGGGTGGACCATTGTTGGTGATCAATTTGGCCAAGCCTGAGGTGTTGTTTCAGGGAGTCCTTGTATCGCTTTTTTGGAGTGCCCCTCTTACGCTGACCTGTGGGGAGTTCACCGTAGAGTACTATTTTTGGGAGGCGATGGTCCTCCATCCTAGAAACGTGCCCTGCCCAGCGCAGCTGTGTTCTCAATATCGTGGCTTCAGTGCTGGTGATCCCTGCTTGCTCAAGGACAGCAACATTCGTCACATAGTCAGTCCAGTGTATATTTAGGATTGTGCGTAGGCAGTGCTGATGAAAGCGTTCGAGGAGTCGTAAGTGGTGGCGATAGGTGACCCATGTTTCAGATCCATAAAGGAGGATAGACAGTACAATGGCTCTATACACACTGATTTTTGTGCTTCGCCTCAGGTGTTTATTATTCCAGACTCTTTTGTAAAGTCTTCCAAATGCACTATATGCCTTTGCTAATCTGTGATCAACCTCTTTGTCAGTCTTGGCATCTGAGGAGATGATGCTTCCCAGAAGTGTACTCAATGGTCAAGTGCTAAGAAATATTAAGACAGTGATTGTAACTGAGCTCCCCTAAGAGTAATAAAGACTGCCTGTAATCTATTCTATGCACACTTACTTAAGAGTAAGCTACACTGAAAGGCTTAAATACCCTAAAGGCACCAGCTCTTGGCTGATCTTGGAAGCTAAGCAGGGTCAGCCCTGGTTAGCATTTGAATGGGAGGCCACCAACAAATACCTTCTCAGAAGAAGGAACTAGCAAACCACCTCTGAGTATTCCTTGCCCAAGAAAAACCTATGGAATTCATGGAGTCACCATAAGTCAACAGGCAACTTGAAGGCATATACACAAGCTACGTTGAACACCTGGAGGGCTCTTCTAAGTACACATTGTACTCCTAAGAGTCTTCAGATTTAAGGATGCTTGAATTATAATGGATGGGAAAAGTAATTTACCCTCCTCTTGCAAGTACCTGCAAAGAGGCAAGGTTGATAACAACCTGCCTGGTAATATCCTCCCCCTCCCCACTTTAAAAACAGTTCTGGGATCATTTCTGTTTGAAAAATTTGGGAGGAAGACACCCTCCTACATTGAGATCATCTCAGGTACTGCCCCTTGTAGTGGTTGGATGCTTACTGACCCCCATGTAGTATGTAAGGCTTCCAACAGGCTCATGGTTTTTTGGGATGGGGGGAGGGGTTCTGATGCTAAATGCAAATGCAATATATATATATTTTTTACTACAACATCCAAAACAGTCCTAAGCCAGTATGTTGTCTGGAGGACAGTATTCTGGGAGTTGTACTCCAAAAAACAACATTTCTAAGCTCTGGAACTGAAATCTATGGAGTCATTTCCATGAAATCTAGTGGCCCCCTTTCCCAGGTCCAGCTGATAACAATCTGATGTAAAATAACCAGGTTCTAGAGAGTTATTTATATATTTATTTAATTTATAGCCTACATTTTCATTGAAAAAAACACAACAATAACACTACAGCTGGTTAATGATACACAGGCAAGCAGAGGCAAAAAAACAACTCAGAAATACACAAGAAACAGGCAAAATAATAGAAAATGTCATGAATAACTTTAAAAAAATCAAATAGCCACATCCATAAGAAAGAAACAACATACCAGATTAAAATCTAGTTTAGTGGCAACAAATCTTAAATGCAAAAGTCCTATCTGAATAAAACATAAAAATACACCCAATAAAAATATCAAATAAAAAACCCACATCATTAAGAAATAAATAACTGCTCCTACCAGATTAAAATAAAGTTGAGTGGCAAATAATTTTATTGATTGTTTGATTGCACTTATATCCCACCTTTTCCCTAAAATGGGATTCAAGGCTTACAATAATAAAACATACAGTAAGCAGTGGAGGTTCCCTAAGGTTGGATATAGAATATGAATTAGACCTTCTGGGTTCCAGGAAGCATGGTTTCAGGAATCAGGATGGTTGGAGGGTATGCAGGAGGAAATAGCTTTGCCATTAGGACTGTTAACACACTGCAGAAATAATGCAGTTTGACACCAATTTAACTATCATAGCTCTATCCTATGGAATCCGGGGATTTGTAGTTTGTTGTGGCACCAGGACTCTATGACAGAGAAGGTTAAATATCTCACAAGATTACAAATCCCAGAACTCCATAGCATTGAGACATGGCACTTAAAGCAGTGTCAAACTGCATAATTTCTGCAGTGTGTCATCAGGCTGAATTTGCTACTGCTTTTACAGCAGTGACAACTGCAACAGGCTGTCTAGGGTGCAGGAGGGTGTTAGAGCACTGCCCCACACCATAGAGCCCAGTGAGATCACAGAGGAGAATGTCTATGAGTTCCTGGAACCTAGAAATGCTCCATTCTGCAATTTTTGTGAGGCAGTTCATGGTAGTGGGAGGACAGAATGCAAACAAAACAAAACAAAACAAAACAAAACAAAACAAAGGTTAAAGTGGCATATGTGTCCCATGGTTTGTGTGTTGCTCACCTTTCCTCTATTGTGAGACCTCACAGGAAAGAAGATCAGTTTTGTCTAACCTATTTGTACAAGATTTTCCTTGATTTTTTTCTGGGCTGTGAGGCCATGTTCTAGAATAGTTTCTTTCTGACGTTTCGCCTGCATCTGTGGCTGGCATCTTCAGAGAGTGGTTGGGTAGGAGTGTGTCTGGGGACATTGCAGACTGGGCCAACCAGAAAAATCAGTAGCAGAACATGTTATAAACCAACCTGGACACAAAATATTATTTAAAAACACAGAAATTCTGGACCAGGCCAACGACTATCATGTCAGAAAGCACAGAGAAGCTATTGAAATCCACAAACACCTGGACAACTTCAACAGGAAAGACAAAACCTTAAAAGTAAACAAAATCTGGCTCCCAGGTTTGAAATACAATAGAATTAAAACTCAACGCTTACAAAGGAATTCCACCCAGGGACATGTGGATTCCCAGCAGATAATGGCCCATCAACCAACCATCAGCCAAACAGACACTAACAAGCCTTGCATTTCTATACCCAGAAACTAATTATTCAATTACACAAATTTACAGATACTCCCCTACAGGGGTTCACAGCATATAAACCCCAGATACACTCCTACCCAACCATTCTCTGAAGATGCCAGCCACAGATGCAGGCAAAACGTCAGAAAGAAACTATTCCAGAACACGGCCTCACAGCCCGGAAAAAAACCAAGGAAAATCTATGGATGCCGGCCATGAAAGCCTTTGACTTCATATTTGTACAAGGTCACTGTGTCAAGCAAACACATATTGGAAGCTGCTTCTTGCAGTGTAGATGTGTAAATTGCTATTGCTTAAAGCATTTTGTAAGCTGCTCTGATAGTCTTGTGGCTGAAGAACGGGGTATAAATAACTAAATAATAATAATATTGAAGCCATCCTTTTCTGCTTTCAGTCAGAAATTTGGATCTAATCATAATACACCGACAATCTCCTACATCACCCGCTCCTCTTTTATTGTTCTTAACAACGACAGCTGAGCAAAAAGCTCTGGGCCAGGAGTGTGTGTGTGTGTGCATGTATGTTTTAGCCAAAGATATTGTCATCATTACCCAAGTTATTATAGGAATTTGCCTGCAGTTATTTGCTTCTTAATATTTACTGTATCACCAAAGGAAAACATACTGGCTAGGAGCTATGCAAAACTAACCCTTCAAGCATGCAGTGATGGAAGAACGCAGCTACTGAAAAGCATCTTCATAAATATCAGAACCTGGCTGTCAAGCTCGAAACTGCTGAGATACAGCTTTATGGCCAACTGTTTGGCTTCACCAGTTTTTAATAGTCAGTAGTTACTGCTCCCAACCAGGAATCAGCATCGGGGCTGGCTCTGCCTTTGGGCCGAGTTAGGCAATTGCCTCTGGTGGCAGTCAGGTGTTGTAAGTAGGGATGTGAATTTCCCCCCCCTATTGCCAAGACTTTGGTTGTGACAGGCATCATGGCATGGCAAGATGACCAGTGAAGAAAACACTAACCCTTTGTATGAGCTCGCCTCCAGTGCAAGATCAAGGCACCAAGCAATGTAGAGTTTTTACGATGTGTTTTCTGCATTTTGTACAGAACAAGTACCATTTCAGTTTATGAAAATAAACACACACACACAAGTAAGCAAAACAGGACAAGATGATTGATCACAAAGACACAGACAACTAATCCATTGCTATTATTTCTACTAGTCCATGCAATGAAGCAATAATGCCAGCATTTTTCATTTTGAGCATTTTACAGAAAAACACACAAAACCCCTGCTCTTAAAAATGCAGAAAACCTCTCTGGTTTTGACAAAGAAAACTCCTTGCCACGTTGCTGCTTTTGTGTGCCTTTAAGTCATTCAGTTTCATGGCAACTCTTAAGGCAAACCTATCACAGGGTTTTCTTGACATAATTTGTTCAGGGTTTATTTTTTTGCCATGGTCTTCCTCTAAGTCTGAGAGAGTGTGACTTGTCTAAGGATACCCTGTGAGTTTCCATGGTAGAATGATGTTTGAATGCTGGTCTCCTGAAGTCCTAGTCCAACACTCAAACCACGACATCACCCTGGTTCCATTTGCCACGTTTGGTGAGGCTAATTTGTGTGTGTGTTCCCATTTATTGTGCCAGGACAACTGAAGTCATGATTTATGCCCCTAGGTGAAAGACAGAGCTGTATGTCATGCTGCCTGCCCTTGACCCTGCTAAGCTAGATTGCTGCCTTTGTGTGTAGTAGAAGATGTTGTCCCGACTTTGGAGACCAGGGTTCAAATCCCTGCTTGGCCAAGGAGACCCAGTAAGTGACCTTGGACAAGTCATACTCTCTCAGCCTCAGAGGAAGGCAAAGGCAAACCCACTCTGAACAAATCTTGCCAAGAAAACCCCATGATAGGTTTGCCTTAGAGTCGCCATAAGCCAGAAACAACTTGAAGGCACACAACAATAAAGATCTTCTTAGGGGTTATCTATATGGCGAAAATACTCCTCACAAAATTTGAGGAGAATATGTTCTAAATGCCAACCTGCATCAATCCACAGTATTCAGAAGGAGGGGGCCCAAATCCATCAAAAATGCCAAAGGAAAAGCCTTTGTGGCTTTGTGGTTTCGCGGGGAATGCACATTCCCATTCATTGGGACAACTGATTCACATTCATTCACATTTCCCATAAGAGTGGAAGTAGAAAGCTGATTGGTTGGACATGGGCAGGGGGGCGGAGCTTGCTAATAAGGCAAACGCCTGGAACCACCATCTTGGATTTTTGCCTTAGTGATCATGTGCTGAAGCGACAAAACAGCCTTTTTCTTCTCTTTTTAAAATTTATTTAGGCAGAATATCACACTTTCACAACTTAGATACACTTAAAAAAACCCCCACTTAGCAGCAGAAACTGGCAACAATAAAAACATGAGTAATTAACTTGCACCCACCATCTTGATTCACAGCATGCCCATTGGGACAGCAAAAGCAGATAACTTTGTGTGCCTGCCATTTTGCCAAAAAAATAAAAAATGTTAAGACAAATCGAAGCTGCTTCGAATTGCCGTTAGTGTGCATCGATCTACATTTCCCCCCTCGTATAGACAAGCCCTTAGTTAAACAGACTTTCAGCTTTTAACTGATTGAGGTAGTGGAATGGGTGTGCTTGTTTTTAATCTGTAAGAGTTTTTCATCTGGTTTAAATTAATTTCTTAAAAATGGATTGTTGTTTAATACTTTTTAAAATGTTCATATTACTGACTGCTTTAGCTATATTGTTTTAATGTACAGTGTAAGAGCCTTTGGGCCCCATATGGGAGGAAAGTGGGATAAAAATTAATTTAAGAAATAAAAACAAACTAGTCATTTTTGAGAAACGAGGAAGGAAAATTACTTTTAAAATAGTGACTATAATGGCAACCACTTGCTGGGGGCTGGAACTTGAGTAGTCGTTAATTACTTTCAAAATTAACTTCTGAAGCACTGCCTACACCCAAACCAATGATAGCGTGTCAGGTGTTGCCAGAATGCTCCCATCTTTGCTTCTAGTGCTGTGACCTTCACTGAGGAATTTCTGCTTCAGTGTCACTCACAATAGACTGGCAACTGCCAGTTTAGTTCTTAAAATGTCAGTGGTTTAACATGAAATTGGAAGATTTTATTGCATTTTGTTCCCCTTCCCTACCTCCCTGTGGGACTTCAATTCTAATCAAACCCAGGCTGACATGATGAGATATTTCTATCCCCATAAGAAGTTCATAAAAGGTCATAAATGTAGGAAGTTCAAAGGGGCAACATTGTTTTATATATATATATATATATATATATATATATATATATATGAGTTTTAGAAAATTTCAGCTCCCCTCTCCCTGTTTGCAAAGAGAAGGTAACACTCTTTCTAGAGGCTTAGAAGAGAAAGTCTCACAAATGGGAAGGTTATCTTTTGACATGATGGGATGAAATATGTATTCTGTTATATATATGTGTGTGACTTGAGTGCAGCATAAAACATATACAGGTTGACACCTTTATCCTCGGTGGATACATCCTAAGATCCCCCCCATGGATACCTGAAACCATGGATAATAGGGAACCCTATTATTTTCAAAGAGACGAATGCCAGAACTTGACCATGGGACACATTGAAATGCCTAGAAATGCCTAGATAGGACATATTTTTTTTGGACGTGGATAAGTGAAACTGGATATGGAGGTTGACCTGTATAGAAAACATCAGCATTAAAAACAGCTTATAAATGGTCTTTCTTAGGGGTCTCCCAAAGGTATCCCATTTACCACTGGGAGAAACAGGTTGGTGGAGGGAGTTTGTTCACATTTTTGGAGCAACAGAAAGCCTGTTTAACAATCCTGGAAGTGTAACCTCATTTCCGCTGTTGCATCATCAATATGTGAGCTTGTTTATGGAAGCTATTAATATGGCTGCAATTGCTGTGGCTGGAATCCTGTTAGTGACATATCTGCATGGTTTCAGACAGAGAGTATTTCTAACTCTAAATATAAACTGGGATTTCCATCAGTGTATTGCAAATTCACTGATGGAGTGATTCTCACTCATTCTTAGGGTTAGTACATCAGCATAGAAGACAGCTTCTTCTGGCTTAGTTGCCCAGGGGCTAAATGGCCCCTAATTGCTGTAGTCTTTTATAGCTGTCATAGACATTTGTTTGTCTGGTTCTCATCCAATGGCGAGTTGAGAAGAGTTGAGAAGAAGCGCTCCTCAAATGATGCTCTTTTGGGAAGTCCAGGCTTCCTGAAAGTCTTACATGGTATTTCTTCCAATCATTCATGTTTGGGACTTATGCTCAAGTAACCAAGATTGAAGCTTGTTTATTTGCCCAGCTCTGAGATTTCATGGATGGCATCTCTTGGAGAAATGGGCTTTTCATCACTTTCCACTTATTGTTTAGTTTTGGCTGCTTAGAAGGAGAATTCAAACCTACACATTTAATATTTCCCTGCCTTTTACATAGACATTTATACCCTTTGAGTTTTGAAAATGCAGGGCTTGAACTGTAGCATTATTATTATTATTTGCAAATCATAATGGATTTCCTATGACAGTATTCCAAGAAATTTGAGAGTATAGCAATTTCTTTTGAGGTGGCTAGGATAGAATAAACCTACAACTGATTCTCACCATTGCAAATACAGGGTTATCCATGCACTTATGTAGGAATATCGGACACAGCAATATTTGCTTATTACCTTTCTGAACTGTTCAGTGAACCCATTATAAATCGGGGGGAATGGATATTTTTGGTTTAGCTTTTACAACAAATGTGGGTATTAAACAGGGGTGGCTGGTGGTTCCATGCCAGTGGGAGGGTAAATTTACTTTAGATGTTACTCTGAACTTTCCAGGAACTGTCCAAGGTTCTGAACTGAAGTCCCAAAATAGGTTCAGCATCCTTAGATAGCACACAGTGAAAAAATTCAGACTAAAACCCAGGGATGATTTACTGCCCCACTAACATGAAAGCCACCAGCTGCCACTGATATTTATAGTTTGCCTGTCCATGTTTTTGGCTTTAAATAATGTTTGTTTAATCACCCTAGAAGGGTACCCTCCTCCCTTAGTTGGAACAGATAGACCTTGATCAGATTCAGCATAGCTCTTGTTATGTTCTTATGTAATGGCTATCTTATTATGAGCTGGTATGGTTGAGTGTTGGACTAGGAGTGGGGAAACCTGGCTTTCAACCCCCAGTTACCTTGGACTAGCTACTATTTTTCAGTCTAAACTCTGACCAGGATGGGAGGCCACTGATATTTTGCTGCCCAGGGGAAAAGCAGTAAATGCCACCCTCCTCCTTCAATCAAAATGATTTTTAGAAAAACATAGTCAAGTTTCTTTTGACACCAGGGACACAAGCACTTCACCCTAGCAGTAATAATGCAGTGATAGATTAACAAAAACCCACAACCTAGCCATTTTTTCCTTTTCCTGACACTCAGAATCAGTTGCCTGAGGCAACTGCCACCCTGTGCTAGACAGAGCCAGCCCTGTATCTCAAAGGGCTGTTGTGAGCTTAAGAAAGAGTGGGAGAGGAAGAAAGAAATGGGTACACACTGCATTCACCATCTTGGAGGAAAGGAAGTCTTTATTCTAACACCTATCTATCTAGTATGAATAGCATCTCATATTAGACAAGATCTTGCCCCCCCTTTTTTTTTGCAGGAATTGAAGCACAATGGACTAGATTTTATTGGTTGTGTGTGTGTGTGTCTCACTGCGACAGATGCAAGGTGCGTTTCCTTTCTCTTTAGAGAAGGCTTTTCTGACTTGATTAAAGGGATGCTTAAACAATGCATAATTAACTTAATGGAATTTATTGCTAAAAGATAAGGTAATGACCCCAGGCTCCGATGGCTCTTTAAAAAGATTAGACAAATTCAAGGAGGATAGGCCAATCAACAGCTATTAGCCCTGATAGCTATATCCCTGTACCGAGGAGGTAGGCCTCCAAATATGTGATTTCAGGGATAAGTCTTACAGCTCATCTTGGAAGTAACGAGTTATAGGGAGCACAGTTAAACACAGTGGGTTACTTTTTGGGTGTCAGTCCACCTAAAGCACAAGCTTTCCAGCCATCAAAGAAGGGTCACCTGGCAACCATATAAGGGACATGGTTTCAGGTCCTCTAATAAGGGACATCGTTATATTAAAGGATACCTGGCAACCCTAAGTCCAGAGAGTATGGAGGGGTCAAAGTGCCTTATTTTGCCTATAGATTGGTAGTGAAGCATCTTTGGTCCAGCAGCACCAAGGTGATTTCTGGCAGTGGAGGAAATTCTAGGTAAGGGATATGCAGAATGGTCATTTCACCCATTAGATTTAAAGTTTTTTCCCCTTGGCAACATAATTTGGATTCTTTTGATTTTGATCAACTTTTCATGCTGAGGGAGGCCTGTTTAGTTTAGTCATTGAGCACACTTTGTTGTGCTGTGTTATGTGATCCTTTCTTCTTAATACTTTTTCCCTGGTACATGCATTAAAAAGCTGTAGTATGAGTTGTGGTGATGAGAGCAGGTTGAATAAGACATAATGTAAATGCACAGGGATTATTGGAACCGCTGTCTATTTTGGGATTCGAGCATACAGCAAAGCCTGTGGTTGAGCATTAGCATTGCCCTGTCTTAATTAACACCATTGCTCGTCTCTGGGGGTAGCGACAGAGGCAGCAAGAAAGGAAAGAGAAAACTTAACGATAAATGTGGCAGCACTGATGTCGTCCAGGTGAGGTATGGCTTGGGAAATGGAGCAATCAGACAGCATGTACCAGCAAGCCCCACATCTTTAATTTGGCTGTAAATTGCTGATTGACAGGAAAATGAATGAGGCAAGCAAAAGTATCCAACTTTATGAGTTCCTGGTGCTCTCAGTTTTATACATAGAAGTATTTAAGCAACAATATGCAAATATCAGATTTGGACATATTTTTACGTAAGTGACTTGATGGCTAGGACCCCAAGGGATATCTGCTACTATGGTGCAAACTTATTGCCCCTAAGGGAAGCAGTCTGCCCCCTCCATGTGCATGTGGGCTGCTCCATAGTGGGTGGTGGGAGGAGAAGTTCTGTAACTTTGTAAGATTGCCACTCTGGCTTCAAAGTGTATCAAGTGCAAAGCTATAAACACACTAAAACTAATTAAAATAATTAATGTCTTTAAAAAGCAAAAAATACCCAGGGGAAAACCTCATGGATATCCTTAATACACATGCCATATTTCAGGTGTGTATCCCCTAAACACAACACAACACAACACAACCATGCCTCCTTCATGGAATTTTGTGGGAAGTTCAGATGTTGGGTTTTGTTTATAATGCTCCCACATTTCCCCATGGCTTCTTCCATCTACTTTTCTTTCATGGAAAATCCATTAAGGAAGGAAAGATGGGACAGATGCACAGTCCTCTTGTGCACATATCTAGGGTTTCATGTATCAAGGTTTCAGGGGCCAAGACCTCACATTGTGGGTGAAGCATAATGTTTTGCACAGGCAGCTCTCTACCACTCTCCCTTCTGGCAACTGTCAAACCTGGAGGGAAGCACTGCTGTGGATATACACTGGTTGGGTGGAAGGAGATAACCAAGAAGTGGCCTGTCTCATTTCCAAGGGAAAGACAAATGAGCTTATTGTCCGTTCAGCCTTGCTTCTCCTCTCCTTGGCCAAAGCTACAGGTGAGATGGGCTACTTCTTGGTAGCCTGAGTTGCCACAGTAGCATCCCCTAGGGCAGTGATGGGCAACCTTTTTGAGCTTGGTGTGTCAAACTTCGCCAAAAAACTGAGCATAACTCAGGTGGCGTGTCACTGAGGAAAAAACATTATTTCACGATATTTATAGTTTAAATAACATAAATGTATAATTGTTCTATATAACTGTATTTAATAAACCAAAAACTAATTATTGTCTAATAGAGGAGGATGAAACATTTGCGACTAGAGTCTTAGGACATTTTCAGACACAAACAAGTCATCCTGAGGGCTCGGGAGAGGTACGCACCTGTTTCGCGGCATGGGGCCAGTTTCTGACGCCGCCGTCCCTCTCGCATTACTTTCCGTGTTCCTTCCGTGTCACATGGAAGTAAAAGGAGCCACTTTTTACTCACAGAAGTTCTTCGTGAATAAAAAGTGGTGCCTTTTCCTTCCATGTGACATGGAAGGAACACAGAGGGTAACACGAGAGGGATGGTGTCATCAGAAACTTGCCCCCTGCCGCGAAACAGGCGCGTACTTCTACCAAGCCCTCAGGATGACTTTTTTGTGTCTGAAAATGTCCTTGGAGTTAGACTCTTAACTCCAAGACTCTAGTCATAAATGTTTCATCCTCAGGAGCAGCAAATGTTTCATCCTCGGCTGCTGCACTTGGCCATGCAGGAGCCAAGAATAAAACATCCTTCTTGGGATGCGGCCGCCTCAGCGGCTGCGTGTCATCACAAATAGCTACGTGTGTCAGGGCTGACACGCGTGTCATAGGTTCGCCATCACTGCCCTAGGGCTTCACAGCTGCCTTGGGGGAGGTTTTGATGCTGTTCAAGGAGCTAGCAAATAGCTTTTTGCACACCATCCCAAAGAAGACATACACACATGTAACCCTGAATTATACATGTGTATGTCACCAACTCAATCTTGCTACTCAATCAAGGAAGCCACAGCCCTGAGTTTGCAAGACCTGAGCAAGGCTATTGATAACAGAGTGACTTGGAGGTCTCTCATTTTCAGGGTTGCCATAAGTAACCAACAGGATTCTAGGTATGGTTGCCTTTTAAGTCTGCTCTTCAAAGGAGATTCAAAGTAGGTTCACATCCCTGCTCATCCATGAAAACCCACTGGGTGATCTTGGGCAAGTCACACACTCACAGCCCTCAGAATATCCTGTGATAGGGTTGCCTTAGTGTTGCCGTAAATCAGAAACAACTTGAAGGCACACAACAACATCTTCATATTTAGGAAATAATGAATGTGAAGCATCAAAGAAAGCAAACGTGGGGGAATCCAAAACTGACAGAACTTTTAATCCAGACCCAGGGATGTGAAAGATTAACTATTCAAAGTCTACGTACATTTAGCCATGCTACTGCTGATTTTGGAACCAGTGTGATGTAGTGGTTTGAGTGTGGGACTAGGACACTGGGAGACCAGGGTTTGAAAACTTGCTCAGCCATGGAAACCAAGTGGTATCCCTTGGGCAAGTCACACTCTCTCAGCCACAAAGTAAGGCAAAGGCAAACCCCCTCTGAACAAATCCTTACTGAAAAACCCTGTGATAGATCCCCCTTAGGGTCACCATAAGTCAGAAACAACTTGAAGGCACACAACAACAACAACAACAACAACAACAACAAGCTACTGGATTTAGAGCTGCCATCTTTTCTTCCCCAAAAAGAGGCTGTTCACTTTTAACCTATGTATAACATGCTGGTAAACATGGGCCTCTCCATGCTCAGAATAACTGTACTTCTTGAATTTGACTGGTGCAAATAGAGAGAATTTCATTTCAATTTGTTTTTGAAGACTGCAAAATTTGCTCATTTCTTCACATTTGTAGCTGAGTATAGGAGAAAACAAAACTGATTGAGTTTCCCATTTTTAAATGGGGCTAAGGGTAATACAAAGGTCCTTCCTCCCACCCTCTATATTTCTGGGCAATTCTATCTATCTATCTATCTATCTATCTATCTATCTATCTATCCACCCATCAATCCAGGTAAATCCAGTTCATACATTGAAGCAATTATTTTCATAAGGATATTTTCAATAAGGATATTGACAAATTGGGGCATGTCTAGAGAAGGGTGACTAAAATGGTGAAAGGTGTGGAAACTATGCCTTATGAGGAAAGACTTAGGGAGCTGGGTATGTTTAGCCTGGAAAAAAGATAGTTAAGGGGTGATATGATAGCCCTGTTTAAGTATTTGAAGGGGTGTCACATTGAGGATGGAACAAGCTTGTTTTCTGCTGCTTCAGAGACTAGAACACAAAGCAATGGATGCAAGCTCCAGGAACAGAGATTCCACCTCAACATGAGGAGGAACTTTTTGACAGTAAGAGCTGTTCGGCAGTGGAACACACTCCCTCGGAGCGTGGCGGGATCTCCTTCCTTGGAGGTCTTTAAACAGAGGCTGGATGGCCATCTGTCGGGGATGCTTTGATTGTGTATTCCTGCATGCCAGGGGGTTGGACTGGATGGGCCTTGTGGTCTCTTCCAACTCTACAATTCTATGATTCTATGATAAACATCAAAATATCTGAGGAAACCCTGTTCTTTCCTTGCCAAAAAAGTTGACTATCAACACAACCAAATGTTTGTCTTTATACATTCCCTGTGATCCATTTGTCAAGAGATGAAGCTATTTTTCTTATACAAAAGAATACCTCTTATTTAGTCTGTTTTCCAAGATAAGCCTGTTAATCCTGTATAACCTGATGGAGGCATGTTTTCCTCCTTTGAGTCATCAATGCATAGACATTAGCCTGATGCTGCTTAGCAGTAGATCCTGCAGTGACTGTGGTTTGGTCTTTAGGGGTCAAGGCAAGAGGAGAAAACCAGGAAGTAGTTGACAAAGACACTGTTGGCTGAGATAACCGGAATTAACCCAGTGGTTATGGTATTATTCAGCAGGGGAACTCGACATGCAGAAATCGAAAGAGGCGAGTTATCATAGGTTTCTGACTGTGCAAAATGAGTATTTGTGTTACAGCCATGGAGATCTCTGCTTCTTCTCCAGCAACAATTTTACTTCTATCAATTTGCACTGAAGCCCAGTAAAGAAAGCATGTATTGAATACTCCCACAGGTGTATCAGAATAGCTTGAGCAGGCAGCAAAACCACAGAAAGGTTTGCAAAAGCTAATGTTATTGTATCTCACATTGGGTTCTTTAAAGCTCTTAATGGTTCAGAACCACACTAAATGAAAGACTGTATGCATCTATATGAACCCGCCTGAGCTTTAAGGTCAGCTTTGGAGATCTGCTTCCAGTCAACTAGTGAGAGCTATCAGATTGCTGACTACCAAAGGCATTGTCATATCACTGGAATACCTTTCCTGGGGAAATATGACTGCTGCCTTAGAATCGTGAGTTGGAAGGGACCACAAGGACCATCTAGTCCAATCCCCTGCCATGCAGGAATATAACTAAAGCACTCTGTAAAGATACCAATTCAACCTCTGTTTAAAGTCCTCCAGTGACAGAGAGTGCACCAACCTCTGAGGCAATCTATTCTAATCTATATGTTGAGCAGAAAACAGGCTTCCTTCATCTTCTACATGACAGCCCTTCAGATATGTAAAGGTAGCTATCATGCCAGCTCTCTGTCCCCTCTTCTCCAAGCTAAACATACACAGCCTCCTAATTCATTCCTCATGGGACTTGGTTTCCAGACCTTTGATCATCTTGGTCAACCTTCTCTGGACACATTCCAGTTTGTTGATATCCTTCTTGAACTGTGGTGCCCAGAACTGGGCACAGTATTCCTTAATACTCATTCCCTGAACACTCATTCCTTAAGGTTCAGTTTTTCCCAGCCTGATGTCTTTTAGATTTGTTACACTGTAGCTCGTATCATCCCCAGTTGGCACATTCATTGTATTGCATTGGCAGACTTGGATAGAACCACACTGTTAATTGACTTTTCAGTAATTTCATGTCAAAGATGGGAAGCTCATGTGTTCAGAGACAACTGCTCCTCAGATCCATTTCTGAAAAAAAAAAAAGCCAGTTGCTTTTCAGATGAAAGGTATTCTGAAGAGACATGACTGAATTCTGGAGAGGCATGATTGAATTCTTGGTGCCTGCTAAAGGTGGAATGAAGAGTTCAGAGACAGAAATCCTGAGTGATCCCTGTGGTGGAGGGTGAGAGGGACCAGGGAATAAGAAAAAGAGCGGGGAAGAAGAGAAACATCACTGACATGTGGATAGGATTGAAAGGTTTCTAACCCAAGCAAAGTTGGTGTCATAACTCAGCTTCTAGAATCCAAGGAATCAAATGCATAGGAGTTGGATTGCAAGGAGTTTCTTGATCCAGACAACTCCCTCTCCAGTCTGAGAAACTGGTGCCTGAAACAGGACTTGACAGACACTGGAGAGACAAGAAAAAACTATGTAGGAACCTTAGGTTAAATAGAAGATACAGACTAATCAACCAGCTGGCTTCCAAAGGCAGCCATCCTATAAATCTCCCAGCAGCTGTTGAGGGGGTGGGGAGAGGGAACTCCTGCAACCATTCAACCTCTTCAACTGGTTGGATATCTTGACTAGTGACTTGTGTAATGATGTCTGGAGTGTCCGAGACTTTGCTCCTACACCTTCCTTCATCTTCTTGGCTTATCTGTGCATGATGTGGATTGGCTTGACTTCCCTGTACCTACTTGCCTTAAGTGAGTCTCTCCCTTTAGACATTTGCTGCCCATAGGCATAGGACAGCTGGGTACTTCCACTGGTATTAAATACATTGACAAATGGCTTGTAAAGCATTTTAAGGAAGCCAGAATCAGGTAGCAGAAACTCTAAAACAAAGACTCTCTGTGTTGCATTGTGGGAACAGGACAGATACCTGAGACACTTAAACTTTGCCAAGAAATAAAATTTTATTTAAAAAAAAATCCTGTTCGGAAGGCTCTCAGTGTTGACTTGTGTAACTTCTTCAACCAACCCAACCACAAAAATGAGAAGCACATTTGCCCAATGTGGTTCAGTCAGCCTCTCAGAAAGCAGAATGCCATGTGGATGAGATCAAGAGGCAACCAACTTCTACTTTGGCTGTAGGAGCACTGTGCTGTTTCTAGGTGGTGCTAAATTCCAAGTGGGCTGAAAAGAAGCCACTCTTGCCACAAAGCACAGCTGGTGGAAAAAGCAACAAGGCTCCGCAGTACCGTAGAGTGTCAGGTGGAATAGTCTTCTGCTCCACAACATGATTAGCACAAAATTATTCCAGCCTTTTCCATAGCTGTGTTCTGAAGGTTCCCTTGAGATTTGGATCCACCATCTGTGAATGTTCGCTGCAACAGAATTACATTGCTGAAGCCTATGAAGTAAAGCCTTGGACTGCTCTCTTTTAGATGATCTGGTCAGTATATATCTATATCCTGTTACTTCATCATTTTCAATTTTCTTGTTTTCTTCTTGGCTTCTCATCTCTTCCCAAAGTCCCTCTTGTTTCTAAGTGCATTTTCTTGCATTGGCCTTGAGACCCAGAAACAAGAGGAGTTCAGTCTTTTTGGCATCACATTCTTGACCTTTTCTTAAACAATAGCTGATGATTTTCTCGACTCCTTCTCTAATGGTAAAGGTTAAGCAAGGGCCAAGATGTTCATTTGATTTCACTTGAGTGGGAAGCCTCCTTACATATAAAATAGCCAGGCTCCTTCAAGAAAGAATGCTTACAACAAAACAATACAAAAGATGAGCATGTATCTGGGTTAGACTAGACTACAACACTGAAATGCTATGGCTGGCATTCTTTTAGTGACACACACATGTGTAAGTTACACACACATGTGATGTGAATTATTTGCCATGGAGCAACAGGTGTATTCTGCTGACAGAACAGTTGCACATACTGCAGTGTTGAGCATTGCAGTTGCACATTGCACATTGTGGTTGTGCATCACACATTGTGGTTGTATATTGTGTATTCTGGTTGTGTGTTGCACATTGTACAATGGCATCCAGTCACTGACATGTGTTACACAATGTTGCTATTCTGCATGGCGGTTGCACAGTACTGGCGTAGCGTATCTCCATTTATGCTATGCTGAAGAGATGTTGGATTACAGCCATGGAGAGTGAGGTTTGTCTCCAGTACTCCACAAGGACACAGAATATCACCTTTGATATAACATTCCATCAGTCACATCACACAATTATCACCTGGGAAAACGCATCCTTGTTTATAAAACTAAACACATCAAAATTAAGAATGGGAGCAAACGACTTGTAGTATTTCATTCCTCCAAAGAAATCAGTTTACCCCCGCTTCCCCCTTTGCAACTTTAGTACTGTAATTGATGGGGTTTTAATATAGTACTGATGATATACAAAAGCATATTACGTGAGTGAATGTTTTCTGATGTAATCTGTCAGCTGTTAATTACACAAAGGCCTTCTTGCAAATCTAGGATACCATCTGTCCTCCAGCTATCTTTTGGATAGCATAATGTTCCTATGCTTTGCCTCTGTACAATGCTCTTACACTTGAGGAGCGAAGTAAAGAAAAAGTAGATGTGTCCACTAATGAATAAATGAAGAATTACCAAAGGCTGTCCAAACAGATTACTCACACATTATTTTTTTCTTACAGCAACTCAGATTATGTCATTGGCTGACATAAAAGTATTTCAGTTTTAAGCAGCGAGTATTACCACGTTGCAAGTTCGATTCCAGCGGGCTCCAAGGTTCACTCAGCCTTCCATCCTTTCGTAGGTCGGTAAAATGAGTACCCGGCTTGTGGGGGGCAATTAGCTAACACACATTGGAAACTGCTTAATGCAGTGTAGATGTGTAAATGTGCTATTGCTTAAAACAATTTGTAAGCCACTCTGATAGCCTTGTGGCTGAAGAGTGGGATAGAAATAAATAAATAAATAAAAAAGACAACATTTCCCTACATCCGGGTGGCCATTTGTTCAATTCACACATTGTTGTTACCATTCCTATTTAACACATTTCATTGGGTGGCTACTTCTTGCAGCTGTTTCCAAAGCCAGTGGAATAGTAAATTGGGAGCAGGATAAGAAGCCCATGTTTTCCACTGTCCAGAGTTGAATGTCAGTACATGGATGGGTTGCTATGAACCCCAAGGATTCAGACACCATATTGAAGGAGGATGGCGTCACAGCCCTGGCATGGCTTTTGAGATTAATTACTATTTCAGGTACTCTTCCCTACAGGGCCAGCCCTATCATTAGACAGAGTGAACTGGCTGTCTCAGGCAGCAGATGGTGTGTTTTTATGATGGGGGCAACACATTTTTAATTATTAAATATTCTATTGATCTGTTTTACTGCCAGGGATGGAGAAGGGTATTTGCAGGCTTTGCTGCTTCATGTGCCCAAATAATTTGGGATGGCTTTATGTTCTCTACACTTTGACCTGAATAGAAAGGGAGGGGGGGGTCAGGTAGCAACAAAACTAAACCTGCCTATTGCTACATTTAACCTCCATTGAATAAAACCAAGGAAATACCATAAATGAAGCACAGCATCGTTCTGCCGCTGCTAAGTTATGGATGGGTTTAGCATCTAACTACAAGTTACCCCCTGTATCCACAGGGGTTCGGTTCCTGGATTTACCATGGATACCGGAAACTATGGATAATAGCCAACTCTACTAAAATCAACGACTTCTGATACGAGCATACCATAGAGTTGCATTGGAGGACCTAGAGGTTCCTAGAGAGGACATCTCTCTAGGCATTTTCCAGTGCAACTCTATGGTATGTGTCCCTGTTTTTTCAGCCACAGACAACTGAAACTGCAGATATTGGTTCTGTGGAAATGGAGTGGTGGCAGTGGTGGCTTGTATTTTCATTCTTGTTAAAGCAACTTTCTAAGCTTTGCCTTTCAACTCACACAAGCCCAGTCTTCCATGTGGCATCCCTGTGAAGCAGGTTTGTTTATTTTCAGCTGCAGTATGTAAGTATCCATCACAGAGCTTGGAAAAGTATGGTGCTGTTCTTACTAAATATATACAGGGGACCCAATGGAAATCTGAAACACCAAAAGTTGATTGCCTTTTTGTTAATGGCAGCTAGATGGAAATTGCTCAAAATTGGAAGATGGTGAAGCTGAATATGGCGAACTGGTGGTCCAGAATCTGGAGTCCATGGTTATCAGAAAAGCTTTTTTTATAAAATGGCTAGAATTAGAAGACAAAAAACAAATACGATATTTCAAGAAGACTGGATGATTTTTATTGCATATGTAAACAAAGAGCCATGGTGATTGAAACCTCCAAGAGACCATTGACTTTTTTGGAATGACATGTTTTCTTTATGAACTCTGGACCGGTAAAATATACCTGGGAAAGAAATTCTTTATTTAATTTTCACCATGTCCCACAGTTGCAGTTGTATCTTATATTTTGATGATGTTAAATTTTACATGTTTTATTACAAAATCTTGAATAAAAGACTAATAATAATAATAATAATAATAATAATAATAATAAAAAACAGAGCTTGGAAAAGTTACTTTTTGGACTATAGCTCCCAGAATCCTGCAGAGAAAATGTCCAGGGATTACATGTTTGGGGATTGCTGGGAGCTATAGAACAAAAAAGTAATGTTTCCATGCCCTCGTCTATCTCCCTCTCTCTTGGAAGGTCTGAACTACCAACTCTGAGCAGATCCCATGACCAAAGCCCAATGGAAATTTCATAAATTAGTTTCCCCTTGTCCAAGCACATTCTTGCAGAGCTATGTTCCTGTAACTACAAGCAAACAAACTAAGACCAGAACTGCAGGGGAAAAAAAACCCAAAAACCTCTTGGAAAAAAAACTTCTAGCTTCCCCAGGCAGTGAAACAACTGATGAAACAGGACAAGCACATCAAACAGACTGGCAAGAATGGAGAGCTGAACAAATAAAGACCAGACTGAAAACCTACATCTGCAGCTCTATCGCCAGAGAGGCATGGACTTCCGGATGCACAGTATGCCCTGGACTTTCCAAGAGGTTTACTTAATAGTCCCAGCAGCCCAGCAGGCTGCGGTTGGTCAACAAATAAGTCATGAGGCTGCGGAAGAAGGACAAACAGGGCCAGAAAAATCTAGTCCAGGGACTCACTCCAGTTGATATTCTCTTTAAAAAGTAAATAAAAGGAAGACATGGCGTTGATGATGCAGCAGCTGGTGCTACTGATCGTAGTAGGCTACAAACAATGTACAGTGGATTTGTTAACCAGAGCTACGGACCTTGATAAGAAGGTAAAGTTGTCACCTGCAACTGGAAAGCCAACTAGGGAGATCTTCCAAGGGGAAAAAAGAGATTATGAAATGGGTGCCACAACTTAGAAAACTCTGTCCTGTATCCTTACTAGTCACAGCTGAAGAAAGGATGGGATGCAAAGGAAAGCATCTCCTGATTATCTAAAGGAAAGGGGGAATAGGTTCACCCTTCCATAAGCAAAACTCTGATTCTGTGGGGAAGAATGGACATGTGCCTTCATCCAAGCTACCCTGTTTCTAGATGACAGGTGACTATAACAGTGGCATTATTCTGCAAAGAGGCTGACGAAGCCTCACCCAGAACCCATAAGCAATTAACAACATCCAGAAAACAGAGCTGAATTCACTCAAACAACTAAATAAAGGATGCTCAAAAGCAAGGTCTAGGAAGAAAAGCCAAGGCCACAACAAGCCCTACCAAGCTGTTAATCAAGTTCAGAGAAGGATAGCCAGAGATGGAATCCAATAACAAGCCAAGGTCAGATGCCAGCAGAGTCAAAATTATTCCTGGAATACTAGAAGAAGCAAGAGGCCAAAGCTGGGATGAGTTATATCCAACAAACTGGCAGCCCTTTTATCTAGCTGCTGCTCACTCTCCACCCACAATGTTGCCATATTTAATCAGAGGTTGTTTAGCCAATGGTTCCTCCATGTGGAATCCTCATTCTTTATATGTCCTAACATTCCTTTTTGGCAGGGTCATTCTGTTCTGCCTCTTGATGCTCAGGGCAACAGCTCCACTTTTAAGTCTTCTGCAGAATCACCCACCCCAGAAAGAGAAAATCCTCAGATGTCCCCAAATGGTTTTGGCTCCTCGTGGAGCCTGGTTTCTGGTAAATCCTGAGATAGTCTGCTTTCTGTACTCTTTGAGGACTCCGGTTTCTCATCAGTTGAGTAATCCTCTAGCAGGGCCATGAGAAAAGCAAATAGGCAGCCCAATGAGGTTGCTCCAAGGTCAGTAGGGATGAAGACAAACTCAACCACCTGCTTTGTTTAGGAACCAAGGGCAGCATCTATAGTAGCTATAGCTGGCTTTATTATGAAATGGTGTTTTTCTTCTGCACTTCTAGCTATCACTGGAGAGTGGGCGGGAAGATAATTTGGGGAGCTCCCCATAAAGGACAAAACAACTTTCCCTGTTTGATAAAACAAGTCCCAGTGAGATGGGAAGAAGAAACATGAATTAGTCATACATCATCTCTTGTTGCTTCTACAGCTCTAGAACAGGTATAGATCAATGGATCCAAAATCTAGACAGAGATTTAGGCCCTTTGAACAGCTACTGGTAGGCTGATGCTCATTTGGTTTCTAGTGATGGCAATGGAGGGCAAATGGAAATGGAGAGCAGATGGCAATGGAGGGCAGGTTTTAGGCCCTTCTGCTTGTTATTGACAATCACTGTCAGTGTTACTTCTGGCTCCTACATACTTGACACATTGCAAGTGTAAATTTAAAGCTGTTTTCTCTCGAGTTGCACATTTTGCAACTTTACCAAGAGGAAAGAAAAATCCCAGCTTTAAAAGCAGCACAAAAGTAATGAATCTATTGTTTACACAGCTGGTCGTTAACTGTGATTCATCCTTTAGGCACCAAATGGTTACTTGGCAATTTTTAGAACATCTGAAAAGGATGCTAAGATGCAACACTAAAAAAATTATTTTTTTCTTTTATTTTACACCATTATTTAACACCCTAAGGTTCCTTCACTTCAGTGCCTCTCCCGCCTTGTACTCTTATCCTCTATATGCCTCCTTCCTACCTTGGTGTCAAACCTCTTTCTCTCAGAGTCCCCCCCCCATTTTATTTATTGTTAAGCCAGCTGGGATAGATGGAGAGTGAGAAGACTGATGCAAACAATATGTTTAAAACTACGCATTAAACATATCACCATCTCCTGAATTCTGAGAGTAGATTACATTTTGCATAGCAGAGTTTTATTTTCCCTGATTACTTAGTATTTGAAGGAAGGACAAAATTTTGAAACAAACAGTTCAGATCCCCTACGTAACTTGTCAGGAAAATGCTTTGGAAACCTATGGATCTGTGTACTAATGTGCCAGGTGATGATTAACTAGGAGCTTATCTACAAGAGCCAGGATACCTCAGCTCCCCCACTGGTGTATCCCAGCCATGGATCAGGCCCGTTCTGATCCTGTTAACTGGACAAAATGGGCCAGAGTCCTGACAGAACACTGGCCCATTTCTGCAGCTGCCACTGCAATTTTCCTTGTCCTGTCAGGTCCAGGAAGCCAGCTTGCATCATGTAACCTTGGCCACATGCTGCAGTCCTGCTGCCTGAACCCAGAAGAGTAAGGGCAACTGGCAGTTAGATTGATGGGCTGGCTGGCAGGGATGGGCTTCTGCAGACACACTGGGCCTGATCCATTTCCTTCCAATGAAAACAGAGTAATTGGGGTATTTTCTTATAACTAGCTGGTCTTGGCATACCATATATCATAAAAAAACCTCCCCCAAACACCCAGTAGACCTCATGACAACCCTGTAAAGTAGGCTGGTGGGTTTACATTCCTCCTCCGCCTTCTCAGCATTCCACACTTTCCCCAGAATTGCTGGGGGTGACTCGCTCTGTTGCCCTGCCATTACCACCACAACCACCTGTTGACTGCCTGGGTCCTGTTGCAGGAGGCCAGTCACCACCACCAGTTGACTGCCTGGGTCCCAATCTGGGCCACAGATTGAGTGTCAGGAGTGGATTGTGATGTGGAGATGGAAATTGCATGTGGCTGGTGATTGGTTGAGTGTGGGTTGGATGTGTTTCCTGAGCAGCTAACCACCACACTGGGAAAGGCAAATACCCAAGAGAATTATATATATATATATATATATATATATATATATGCGCTATAATTAGGCCCTACCCTGTCTTGCCTCCATCTGAGACCCATTATTTCTGCCCTGGGATTATAAGGACTGCCCAGGGACAGAAAGGGTCAAATGTCCTGCCTCATTTGGACAGCAGGACTCTCAGACAGGGGCAGAATGGAGTAAATGGCCTGTGTAGATAAGGGACATTATCAGACACATCAAATATGGCATCATAATGCCACATACATGCGAAAGGGTGTTTGAATCCCCATGCCATTGTAATGACGTGGATGCAGCGTCAGTGGTCAGTCTGTCCAGAACACTTCCGGATGAGATTGCGGCATCCAGGTAGGTGACACATTTTTAATGACCCTCCCTGGTTTACTTGTAAGTTTTAAAGTGTGTTTTTGTGCTTTTTAAAATGTTCGGAGTGTTATTTTTGTTTTTATTTTTGAATTTCCTGTGCTATGGGTTCTTGTGAGAATATGTTGGATTTCGAACAAGGAAGTGAACAGAGCTCCGTTCACACCTCCGTCATTGCTCGGGAAGCCTTTTCCCAGGATAGAAGGTAAGTGTGTCATGGGGAGTTCTTTTGCCAGCATAAAAAAGACAAAGTCATGCTGTCAAAAGAACAGGGTTTAGGTTGGTGGTGTAGGACTGTAAATAGGACCAGTGAATTCTGGAGTAAAAATTCACATGGAGGCTGGGCACGGGTTCTGCTTGACCAGGAAGAACTGGGGTTGCCTTCCTGTTCAGGCTGGGATGTTGCTTTGGCTACCTTCTGCTCATCGGCTTTGGTCTTTGACTCAGTTCTGAAAAATGCAAAAAGAAGATTTAGGAGAGGAAAATACCCATTCTTTCAGCTCACTAGGATAGGGTCAGCTTCACTATCTCATCCCTTACAAGAGGTGAAAGAATGGATGAAAGTAAAGATAGATGGTGGCCAGATTTTTGCCACAGTAGTGCCAAGAGATGTGGCCTTTTAAACGAGAGAGAGTGGAGTCATAGATCAACAGCATCCGGAGGGCCACATGTTCCTCATTCATGCTCTGTCCATGAATGAATGTGATCTTGAGGGGACCTGAGGGATGTGCAAAGCCCTTTTCGTTTCAGTTTGATAAGCAGAAGTCCAAAGCCTGTTTCTGAGCCTTAAGGAGTTTCTGCTGATGAAGTGCTTAGCATTTCCATATGGTCATGACAGCTTGAAAGGTGAAAAATGTATTGCAGCTATGGATACAGTGTGGAGAAATTATTTTCTGGGACTACAAGAATTTCTTGGACCAACTAGACAAAAAGGTTTGCTCAGCAGAGAGGTGGTCTAGCAAGGACTTGGTCTGGTTGGCCAGTGAACTGGGTAAGCAAAAAGGACAGAGGCTCTTTGGTGACAGCTTATTCTTTACCCAGAAGACAACTTGCTCAGGCTAAAAAAAAATACCCTCCAGCATTTCACAAAGGAAAAGTAGAGGCACATCTGCACTGTAGAAATAATGCAGTTCGAAACCATTTAAAGTGCTGTAGCTCCATCCTATGGAATCCTGGGATTTGTGGTTTTAGAAGGTCTTTATCCTTCTCTGCCAAAGAGTGCTGGTGCCTCACAAAACTACAGATCCCCAGATTGTGTAGGATGGAGGCATGGCAATTAAAGTGGCATGAAACGGCATTATTTCTACAGTGCAGATGCACACAAAGGGCTCATCTACACCAGGCTCCCTGCTGGCATATTCTCCTTCTGGAGCTGGCCTGTTTCCTTCTCCCTTACCTGCAGAAAATGGGATGGAGTCCAAACAGAATGCTGACTAGTGCTGAAGCCATTGCCATGACCATCATTTTCTCATTAATGCGGAAGCCAGACAGGGGTCCCGCAACATGTGACTGAAGCCCCCTGCATGTGACCAGCCTTGGTCATATGCTGCAGAACCCCTGCCTGGCTTTTGGAAGAGCGGCGGCAACAAGGGATGGCATTCTGGGATGGGCTCCTGCAGACATGCAGGGCCCAATCTGGTGGTACCAGGTTAAACTGGGTATTTTCTTAAAACACAGTAAAGGGCCCTATCAGGGCTTGCCTGTGTTCTAGCTCCATAACTGCTCTGGGTGGTCCTCCCAGTCATTAGGGAGGCAGTGAGTTCAATCCTACCACCTCACTAATGACTGGGAAGACCACCTGGTTGTCAAGGTGAGACCTCAAAGGGCTCCTGGGAACTGTAATCCAACAACATCTGGGGACCCACAGGTTGAGAACCACTGATCTAGGAGAATAGTCTCATCTGCCTTGCTGTAGTCATATGAGTTCCCAGTTCTGCCTCTGATAGCTGCCACCTCCACCCCCATATCCACTTCCTAGGGTTGTCAGATTAAAAGCTGTAGATGGCTCCTCTACCTTTAATTGTTGTGTAGAACTCGCCACGGGTCAGCGTAAGAGGGGTGCTCCAAAAAAGCGATACAAAGACTCCCTGAAACAACATCTCAGGCTCGGCCAAATTGATCACCAACAGTGGTCCACCCTGGCCTCACATCGGGAGGCATGGAGACGCACTATCCACAATGCTGCAGCCTTATTTGAGAACTCACGACGAACAAGTCTTGAAGAGAAACGACAACGCAGAAAGAATCACAACCCGGAAACATCACCCAAGGAGACCTTCTGCTGTGCTTTTTGCAACCGGACTTGTTTATCTCGGATTGGCCTTTTTAGTCATCAGCGCGCTTGCAGAAAGCGCGGGATGAGTCCTTCCTGAATCTTCGTTTGCGAAGAAAAGCCAGAGAACAGAGAGAGGAGGGGATTTCAGCAGGTGTTGCAACTAGGCAACAAATACCACCTGCTGAAATTCCCTCTTCTGCACAGCCTTTAAAGACAACGAAGCCATCTCCAGTTTTCATTTTGGCAACCTTACCTCAGACTAAAGGGTTATTCTTTTTGCATTTGCTTAAAGGTGAGTAGAATACTCTGTATGACTGTATCATCATCATCATCATCGTCGTCGTCATCGTCATCATCGTCTTGCCCCCACCCCCACCCCCACCCCAAACCAGGATTCAAGGTGCTGCAGCTTCCTTCACCAGTTTTCACTTTGGCAACCCCTTCCCCTCTTTGCTCAGTAGACAATAGGATCAGATCTTGAGGTGTCATTCAGGGGCCCCTTTTCCCCTCTGCACATGACCTTTTGGCAGAGCAATCTTTGCAGCTACAATTAACTACAAGGAGACCGAAGTCTGCTGGAATATTAACGTAATAGTGTTTGTAAATGCACGGCAAATACATGCATTATGCATTGTGCTATAATCATATGCCTGTTATGTTTTTGCTCCGTGGCCATCAGCTTGAGAGTATTTTTATTCGCCCATTGAAATGCATAAAGAATATAATGTCTAATTTCACCAAACTTCAAAGTAATTATCAAGTCCTTTTGTGTGTGTGGCAATTTCCCTTGTAGGAGCCTTTCGGTGTTAACCTCTTTCCTGCCCCCTCGCTCCCAGCCTCTCCTTCTGAATGCCTATTTGGAGTGTGTGTATTTGTGGGCACACAATGAAGAGCTGATTTTTTTTTTTTTGGTGGGGGGGAGGGCAGGGAAGAAGGACTAAGCAGACTTCACTGGCTGGCAAAGGCTTCATAATGCACTTTTTATTATGATGCACACATCCCGCCTGCAACAAATTCTTTGCGTTGCATTTTGCTCACAAAGGAAAATGTAGGCATTAATCCTATTCACATCTCTTTGTGTTGGCTACATAAAAAGAATAGTTGATAGTGCTCTCAGAGCGGGTTTTGCATATTATAGATTGCCCTTGCCTCCTTTCTCTCCATTGCCAGTTCCTCTATTTGTAAAATGTATTGTGTAGGTGCCTTGGGGCAGAGGACTGGCTATCTTTTCTCCTCTTCTTATATAACTCTAAAAAGAACCAACCACATGCAAGGATGGTACTGTATCCATAAAAATAAGTTTTAAAATCTCCCTCTCTTGTTTCATATGTAACAAAAAGGGAGGAAGCCAAGTGTGCTGTCATCTTTTCCGACACATTTTCTTCTAGAGAAACACAAGCAGTCAATTGCTGGATCTGTATGCAATACTGAAAATTGGGATACTGAGGGCCATCTAGTCCACCTGTCAAGAATCCTCACTGAAAGGATTCCAACTAACAGGTGGGCATTCACCATCAGCTTAAAAAACTCAGTGAAGAAGAGTCCACCATTTTCTGAGGTACTTTATTCAAGTGTTAAATAGCTCATACTATCAGAAGCCTATATGGACTCTCCTTTCTTGTCATATGAATCCATTGGTTTGGGTCCTGTCCTCTGTAATACCAGAAAACCAACTTGCTCCATCTTCCACACAACAACACTTCAGTTATTTAAAGATGGCTGCTATATTACATTTCAGGACTCATCTGCATGAGCCAGGATATGCTGGCTCTCCGCTGGCATATCCTGGTTATGTGTGGATCAGGCCCATTCCGACAAGCAGGCTAGTGTCTCCCTCATGCTCTCTGAAAGCAGGAATCTGACCCGCAACGTGTGACCAAGGCCACCTGCATGTGACCAGCCTGGTCAGTGATGGTCCGGCCTGCCGGAATGGGCTCCTGCAATCACGTGGGGATTCCCAGTGGGATCGGCTTTCATTCCTTCCCAGTGGGATCAGATTAAAGCAGGTATTTTTTCAAAAATGCAGTAAAGGGCTCTACTCCATCTTCCCCCCATATTAGCTCCATGTTAGCCCCTGGGGGTGATGAGGACTTCCTGGGGGCAGAGCAAGGCAAAAGCCCCGTGTCATCAGGATTGCAGGGCTCCAAGATGGGGGCAAGTTGGGGTATATTGCCCATGTAGACAAGCCCTTAAACATACCCCTGTCCTTCACTTATTCCTCCCTCACACCTTTTATGAACTTGGGCACTCTCTTCTGGAAAGGTCCCAGCCTGAAAAGGGACACATTACTTCTGATCAAAGCAGAATAGAGTTATACCATTACTTCAGTTGTGAATGCTGTTCCAGATAGCCCATCTAGGCTAATAGAAGTCTGATCATGTGCATGAAAGCTCGTGCTTCATTTAAAAAGCACCAAGAACTTCATCACAACCCACTAGGCATCACTTTCTCAGAGGCCATTTCCCCTCCTTTTTACTAAGGGTGCTAGATGTTGGTCCCTCATTTAGAAGGTACTAGTACTGCCATTTTAATTTGTATATTTTCCAGGAACAAGTAACTCTTAGGACAATTAGTTTAGGAACCCCAGCCTCATCCCTTGGTTCAGCACAAGCTTAAAACCTTTCAGCAAATCTACTTAGCAGTATGTTCATTGTTCAGGTGACAATTAAAAACGAGAAGCAATATTCTGCTTTTGGCAGAATAACAATGCAGTACTTAATTTCATTTCCTTAGCTAGCCTGGGCCAACATTTTTACTTCTTGTATTTGGATCTAAAAATATCTTTTTGCATTTTTTCAAAAAAGTGGCTTCAGATTTTTTTTTTAAATATATATAAATAGCACCTCATATCACTCTGCATAAATTTAGGTGGTCAGAAAGAGCCAAAGTATCAGAATAAAATTGGACTTTGTCAGCTTTGGTTCATGCTTATTTACATATAACCCGAAAGCCTTCCTACTCAGACCTGCAATGGACCCACAGCAGCTAAGTGTGCTTCTCTTGTAAATGCATATAGCAGATCAATGGTGCTTTAAAAAGAAAGGCAGCTTTGGAAAAGTAAACCATTATTAAACAAGTTGTTTAGATGAACAAAATTAAACACAAGTATTATTACTCATTAACACGTGTCCAACAAGGAATAGGTGTGCTTGATAGGAATGCAGAAGTACACCTAGTCCAGAGGGCCTCACAAGGTGCTACACATGATTGGCCTGAAGTATCTCCACTGTTGCTTCTCTCTGAGTTTTCAACAGCTGATTGGAGATGTGGGTTGCCCAATGTAAGTAGTACAAAAAGCTGGTTTTATGGTGTGTGTGTTTGTGTGTGTATTCTGTCTGCAGTGGGGGATTTGGCAAGGGTCTCCATAGGGCCTGAAGACTTTGAAAATAGGGAGTGGTCAGTAACACATCGCCTACATTTGGTCTACCTCTGTTTACAAACCTTCAGTTTGAGGGACAAAATGCTGATGTCTTTGTTAGTTTCTAGGATGGTGTATCAGCCTCACTATCTACCTTTTCACTGCATTCCTCCTGTGGTTGGAATTTGGATTGGCTTCACACTCTGCTTCTCATGCTGAACCTGTGTTTGGATCCTAGAACTGCCTTCATACAGTGACGTCAAGGCTGACCCTTGCTAATTTGTAGTTGCTCCATTGTCTTGCTGCCTGAAGCAGGACAGTTCCTTTACTGTTCCTTTTGTTCACTTTGCCCTACATTTCACTCTCCCTGAGTTCTGATTGCACTAGTAGAATGTCTAAAATTAATTCCAGAACTGGAGCATGTACCACAGAAAATTGCACCTTTCTGTCCCGTTTTTTGGGCATTTCTTCCTTCCCCCTGTCGTTACTGATGCACGCTAGAGAATTGATAAAGCACTGAAAAAGTGAAACCTTGAAACCTTGAACTTATTGTATGTATGAGAGCAAGCACTCTTTTTGTGCTTTTGTTTTATTGATCCACAGACATACTTAGGGCTTTTCTAGATGAGAAGATATAATGAGGATTGATGCGTGTTATTGCAAATTTGCAGCAGCACTCATTTATCTCCAATGTCTTTTTGGAAAAATCTTCTTCTAATGAGCTCATGGTGGTGATACATGGCTCTCTTCTTCCTCACTGTACTATCGTCACAGACAGTCTTCTGAGGTAGGCCGGACTAAGAGGCAGAGGATGACTGACTCAAAGACACGCAGTGAGTTTTGTGGCCCAGTGTGGACTTGAATCTGGAGATACCAAGTCCCAGTCTAGCACTGCACACATTATACCACACTGGGTTGTCTCCTGTTCTTCCATGTTCACCCTGCACTTTAGCTGTATATTTTAAGATGCACTGTCCTTGAATCCTATTGTCACTTCCAACTACAGTAGATCCAGTGAATTAGTGACATTTATTTATGTAGTCACTCATAATTCAACAACCAGTTCAGTCATCCACTCCACCGTTTTGCAAACAAAAACCAGGACATGTGTGGTCAAGCAACATCAGAGTGTGGTCAAGATGGCAAAAGTGAATAATGAGGAAGGAAACCTAAGATAGGAGAAGCTGCAGCTGTTTGCTTTTGCCTGAGCCTACTGGGAAGGGCAAGATTCCACTCCACCCTATCCTTCTACACCCACTGAATGCAAACTGTTTTTGCACTCTGAACTCAGCTTGCAGCAATGGAAGTAAGCTGAGGACAAGTGGGAAAGTAAGAGGGGAAGAGAGAAACTAGGACATTTTGAAAGCAGCTGAAAAAGTTGGATGACAGATGATTAATCAGGACTGTCCCACCCTGCCAATTTGGGACAGTTATAGAGTATGATTCAGTGGGTCTACTCTAGGTGGGACTAACCAATGGGATTCTGCTGTGTGTGTGTAAATCATTTGTTCTTGCTACTGTCAAATAATTGGCAGCCAGGCCTCCTGGCTACTCTACCAGGAGATGCCTTCTGACCATGGATTTTATTACTCAAGCCTCTAAAATCATTCTTTTGCCGGCATATTTTGTTCCGTTTTTATGCCGGCAAAAGACCCCCCCCACCAGACCTTACCTTCTGTTCTGGTAAAAGGCAGCCCAGGCACTAACAGAGAGTGAACAGAGCTCCATTCACTTCTGTGCTCTTGATCTCTGTGAATCTTGCGAGAAGATGCGAGCACGGGAAATTTAAAAAATAAAAAGAAACACACAAAACATTAACACAACCACAAAAACACACTTAAAAAATTACAAGTAAATGGAGGAGTTAAAAAAAAGCATGTCCTCTACCTGGCTGTCCTGATCTCACCTGGAAATATTCTGTCATTGACGCTGCATTCACATGAGCACAATGGTGGGAAGTTTCAAATGCTAAGAGCAATACTGGCAACAAAGTGCCAGGGGAGATCTATTGATGGCTTGGCCCATCAATAAAACAGAACAGCTTTTTGACAATATATGATTGTGAAAGGACAACGTCATCTGGTATGCACACCCTTTCGTGATCATTAGGCATCCTTATGATGCCATATTTGCTACATTTGATAAAGTCCGTACCTGGCCACAAATGGGTTATGAGCATAATAGTCCTCTTCCAGTGCTCCCCCCAACCCCGCCGTGCCGAGGGATACTGACCTTGATCCTGGAGGGAGCTTACAGACATCATGAGCAGCTATTGATAGTCTTATCCTCCATGAACCTCTATAATCACCCTTTAAAACGGTCAGAAACAGAACTGGTGAGAATTTTCTCATGCACAAGTTTCACATCAGAAAAAAAGGGAACTCATTCAACATCCCAGATTCTGGGGAGAAATTTGGCTGAGAAACAATTCAGATGCTCTCTCATTTCAAAATCCCCCTTCTCCAAAAGCTGATTTTCTATGAACTCTGCATCAACCATATCCATGCTGATACCCTGGATTCACTACATTGGAATGTTGTTACATTTCTGTATATCCATTTGGCTCCTTAGGGTAAAACCACAGCATAGAAACTTAGTTCTTAAATGTATTTGAAAACCTCAGGGTTCCCTCAAAGTCAACTGGATTAAAAATGTGACTAGATTTTGTTTAAATGTGACTGCAAGTGAGCAAGGCAGAGACAGATCCCTTTATCTTGACCAAATCTTTTTACAAAGCTGGTTTTTTTTTAAATAAAAACAAAATTGGAGATCAAATGAGTCCTCCCCCTGCACTCATTATATGCAAATTTCAGTACATGTCCAAGACACCTCTGTGTAAAAAGGGCGTCACAGATGCTCACCAGCTACTCTTTGCTATGCAAAGTCTATGTAATATTTTTAGTACTTCCTTATAATGCCAGCTTTCAGGGTGAGATAAGGTATCTTGGCTGTTTCATATGGCATTGAGTGGAAATCCAGCATGCAAATTACAGCCTCAGACAGGCATATTTGACATAAAATTATTTAAATTTGCTAAGCTGTTTCCATTGTTACATGGAGGAAAAGGATTCTCTTTTGCTTTCAGATATATTAGAGAAAAAACACGGGGAGGGAAAGAAACCCGAAAAAGGAGGAAGAGGCTCTCCTTTTGAAAAGCAAAATCATTTAATATTGAAGTGCTATGTCTCCCTCCACCCCCCCCCCCCACAACTTTTTTGTTTCAAGCTTGGCAGGGATGGGCATCTGAACAGCAGAAGGGTGTTGATAATGAAAATAGGGCCGGTTGTGGTTTGCCCATTTGGCAGTGATTGTACTTCCTAAACCTGGTTTAGATCCTGGCTCAAAGCTGCCTAGAACATTACAGGGAACCAGCAATAGGAGTCACAGATGCTGGGCCATCCCGAATGTTTTATTGCCTGAGATGAAGGACAAAATGGCACCCTATACATTCCACGAAAGAAGCAGATTAGACTGGGGACATTATCAGATGGGTCCAAAATGCCCCATTACTGCCCCACCACCTCCTATCCCATTCCTGCAATGGAAATTTGCAGATTTACCTCCATTCCGCTGCAGGAACGGGCCTCCTTCCTCCCTGCCAGCCAGCTGTAAATGCAGCCGTTGTAAATGCTGCTTTTCCGACCAACCGGCTGAAATCCTGCTTATTCTCGCGAGAGAACGAGTGGGAGGGAAATTCAAAATACCCCCCCCCAGCTGTCAAAGAAAGAAAATAACTAGAAAAATAAATTAAAAATAAAACAAGCAACCCAGGGTGGGGATGAAGGGTGCCACTTACCTTGATGTCCCGATCGTGGCAGGAAGTGACTGCCACGGAGCTCCTCCCCTGTGCCTGTCATTGCGGATCAGGGATGGGGGTCTGTTTCCCACGTCCCTGATTCCATGACAGGCACAGAAGAAAACAGGAAAAGGGTTCTATTCATGATGTTTCATTGTGAATAGAATACACTGGGAGCTGAACGGGGACAGAATGGGAACATCATGGAGGAGCTCGACATCTTCCGAAAGGGAGCCCCTTTCTTGCCCGTGTTCCATTCCTGCCCCAGGATGATATTTGCCCTGTCTGATTATCTCCTGGGAGCTGAATCTTGACTTCAGCACTGGCTGGCTTTACTGCATTTGAGGGCCGTGGGTTAGCTTAAGGCTGACCCTTTGGCAGTTGCCCAAGGTGCCTAGTGCACCCTTAAGCTAAGTCCTCCCCCTCCTTTCGCCCCCACAATTGCCGCTGCAGCAACAGGAGACCTCCCAGGGGAAGGGATGGGGGAGGTAAGATCCCTCCTACCCTCCCCCCCCCACCATTGCCAACCGCAGATAATTAAATTCGCGGTTGGTGAATCAGCGGACACGGGGGTGCCACTGTACCTTATTCAAGGTGAAAAGGGCCACCATTTTCTTGCTAACATGGAAAGCAGGCAGGAGTCCTGCAAAATGTGACTAAAGGCCACCTACGTGTGACCAGCCTTGGTCACATGCACAGGACTCCTGCCTGGCCTCCGGAAGAGCCAGGAAGCTGGCAGAGGCAGGGAGGAGCGGCATGCTGGAGGGGCTCCTATGGACATGCAGGGCATGATCTGGCAGAAATAGAGCAAACTGGGTATTATCTTATATCGTGGTAAAGGGCCCTATTCTGGGGTCATTTGGACTGCTTGGGGGCAGATTGGGATAAATGCGCTGCATCGTTTGGACTACAGGGCTCTGGAATGGGGGCAAGCCGGGGTATTTGGCCAGTGTAGACAAGCCCTATAGCTTCCCTCCACTTCAGCTCTCCCTCTCTTTCTAAACTCAACTAGCAAGTACAGCCCCTACCTTAGGGTTTCTCCACCCACTGGGCCAAACGAATAACTCATAGGGGTTACAATTGCACACAATAAAAGCTTCACCTGGAGACTCTTCCGGTCATGATGGTGTTTTCAAGAAATTTAAGGCAGGGCAAGTGCATGATTTTTGCCCTTGAAAAGCCCAGAAAATGATACTGTATGTCTGAATTTGTGGCTGCACTCAACAGAGTACTTAACATAATTGATAAGTCTGGATTTTCTGCTCTGGTTTACACATTTATCACACTATATGGAATGATTTCTTTGTGCCTTTTTAAACAAACAAACAATCAAAAACCTATTCATATATTCAGCTTTTATTATTTGAACCTAACATCAACTTATTCTTTATAGCTAATTAATACTGATGGACTTGAATGTGGTTGAGAGCAACACTAACTCAGTAGATAGAGTCTAAAATTAAAATTGGCCATTTCTGCACTCTTGGCTTTTCTAATTGCCATTAATTGCTGTTTTAAATCCCCATGGTTTAGCTTATTAAAAATAATATTGGTATGGAAAATGCTTTAAAAAATCTTTTAAGTAATCCCTCCCCCCTTTACATGCTCTTCTTTAAAGGAGAAAAAAAGTAAGCTAATTATTTTTATACATACAAGAGGATTATTTCGCTTAATTTAATATGCTAGATTAAGTTCTTAGAGAAAGGAGGCTCACATTATCCCCACAACTAGAAAAGAAAAGCTTTAATTTCTTTAACAGTGACTCATTCATCATTGTAATACTATTTTTCCAAACTACTTTATCTGACCATATGCAGAACTATATTTTTTCACCATTAAATATTTCATAGTAAATGTATGCATAATTTTAATATCTAAAGCAGATGCATATATACTAACTCTCTCACTTACTCTTGTGTGCGCTCTCTCTCTCTCTCTCTGGGCCTTAGCAAGCTGGGTTAAAGTGTCATTCTCCGTATCTCATATCTCCCCCCCTCCCCTGATACGGTTGCCACAATGAAAACTGGGGCTTGTCTATATGAGGCAAAAATAATAATAATGGAGCACCTCACAGTAATGCCATTTTGCAGCAGCTGTAACTTGTCTTAATGGTGTTTTTGCCCCCATAAGCTTCGCATGCAAGATAGCAGCCATGAGTGATTTAGTTGCATTTGTACTTATCTCAATTTGCTGCCATCAAACTTTTTATTTTAAAAAAACCCTGATGTCCAAGGTGTGAGAAAGCAATTTTTTGATTCAACAGACCACCCCCCAACCCCCCACCCCCCAATACCACCCTGTTTTCTTGCCTTCTATACATAGGACTTTATCAGATGCTCTAAAAAAATCCCCCTTGGAAATCAGGAAGAGGATGCTGCTATCCTGCTTCCGGCGATCGATATTGCACACCTCCTCCTCCTCCTCCCATCCTTCCTCTGTGCTTCCTCCATGCTGGAGGGATGAAAAAGGTGCCACTTTTCTTTGACTGAAGTTTCTGTCAATAAAAAGCAGCCTTTTCTGTTGCTCAAGCATGGAGGAAGCATGGAGGAAGGACAGGAGGAGGACAGGGTGTGCGGCATCGACCACTGGAAGTGGGACAGCATCCTCCTCCTCCTGACCTCTGCAGGGTTTTTTTTTTAGAGCGACTGATAAAGTCCTAAGATGAAAATCCAACATGGCGGCAGTGGGTGCCTGCATTGTTAGCAAGCCCTTCCCCCTGCACTCACCCGGCCAACCAGCTTCGTGTTTCGGCTTGTCCCAATGAGCAGGAATGCACATTCCCCTCGCTGTTTTTTTTTAAAAAAAAACAACTCCAGGAAAACCCACAAAGGCTTTTCTTGCAGAATTTTTGACATTTTTGGGCCCACCTCCTTCCCAATATGGCAAAATGGTGTGGAATACCATTAAGACAGGTAGGATTCTCGCATTCTGTGAGGAGTATTTTTGCCATTGAGACAACCCTCTGGAGAGGGCTCCTTTACCTTTAGTGGTTGTGTAAAGGAAGGTATTTCAGCAGGTTTCGCTTATCATGTAACCAGATAACAAGCCACATTTGCTGAAATTCTCTCTTTTATACACCTGAAGGGGACTTTCCTACCCCTGTAACTCTATGAGAAATTAGAAGACTAGGCCTGGTGAATCAAGGATCCAACTTTATTTAGGGAAAGAAATGCTCCAGAATCTGGAGAGAATGGGAGACCTAAGCCACAAGCCCTTATACTCTAATACAGTTTGCCAAAGGCACTAAGAAAATTATCAGACAGACCCTTTGGGTCTGTTTCCGTCTCACTACCCTCCCACCCACCTTGCTCCCATTCCTGGCACAGAATAAAGGAAAAAGTTTCACACACTTATCTTTATTCTGTGACAGGAATGGGCTCCCCCTCCTTTCCCTGCCCGGTTGTAAATGCAGCCATCGCAAGACTGCTTTTACGACCGGAAACTCAAATCTTGGCTGTTCTCTTGTAAGAATGGTCGGGAGGGAAATTTAAAAAGCGCCCCCCCCAATCTGTCAAAAAAGAAAACAACCACAAAAACACATTAAAAAAAACAACAGCTACCTGGGGAAGGGAATTTTTTTTTTACTTACCTTGTCGTCCCGATCACACCCGGAAGTGTCTGGCAGGGACCTCCCAGTGATGTCATGATCCGTTGTCATTCCAGGAGCACAACAGGTCCTCTGTTCACTCACCCGTCGTTCCGTTATAATAACGGAATGGGCCTCTTATTCACGGATTTTTCCATGAATAAGAGGAAACAGGGGAGGAACAGGAGCAGAACAGGAGCATCCCAGAACAGGGACGCCGCACGACAGCGCCGTACCTCTCTTGCAAGCTTCTAGTGCAGTAAGTACTGTCTGAAAAAGTCCCTAGTCTCTCTCTATCTTGCAGACCCCCATATCCATGGGAGTTCAATTCCCAGACTTACCACAGATACTGGAAACCATGGATAACAGCAAACTCTATTAAAATAAACGGCTTCCAGTAAAAACATACAGTAGCACCCCCACATCTGCTTATTCGCCATCCACTGATTCAGTTATCCACGGATGGTGACAGCGAATGGTGGTGGATGGAGGAGGGAGGGAAAGAGGAGAGATCTCGCCTTCCTTCTCCCTTCGCCCTGGGATTGCCCCCCGGGATCGCTCCTGTGGCAGCAATAGCAACAGGGTGTGTGTTCACTATTATCTACAGATTTCATTATCCATGGGGTGCCCAGGAAACAATCCCCCATGGATACAGGGGTCCTAGTGTACCATAGAAATGCATTGGAGGACTTAGAAGATGAGGACACCTCTCTAGGCATTTTCCAGTGCAACTCTATGGTATGTGTCCCTATTTTGGGTCCTGTGTAGACTGACCATATTTCCTTGAGACAAAAATGGAGGCAGAGAGCCAGCTTTGTTCTCTGCAGGAAACCCTACAGTACTATGGATTCCACTAAAAGTTTGCTGTGGAGCAGAAATCTGCTGGAGTCCTGAACTCTCTTCTTTATTGTTAGCCTATATATCTGTGTAAATAAAGCCTTTATATTACAGAAATGGCATAACCATCCTTTAGGAATAGAAAAGAATTTTGCTTGGTTGGAGATTCTTCACAAAAGTATCCATTTTGCATCTCCTGAGACTCATTGCAAGACAAAGTATGCCTCATCTCGCAAATGTGTATGTTTGCTAAGCTTGCAGTACATAGGAGAAATAAAACACGCACAAAATTGCACAAAAATGCAAATGGCTTAAACGCTTACAGATGAAAAACATGCACAAACACTCTTTAGGGAACAGGAAGAAATGTGTGCAAAATGTTGTGTTAAGTGGGTAAAATGCATATAAAAACTGCATGTGGTAAGAATTTTTTTTTAAAAATATGCACATTAAGGGGGGTGGGAAGCATACAGGCATGCATATGGAATTCCATGCCGATGGTGAAGACAAAGGACTTATCAGATGGGGCTGTAATAGCACAATTACAACACAATAGGACCACAAATAGGTTCCTGTGATTGCACGACGTTGTTGTTTTCCTGTGGTCATTGCATGCTCTGCCAGTTAAACCAGTTTTCATTGATGGGCAAAAGCTGTGAATGGCCCTCAATATTGCTCTTTTCATGGTATTGATGAGCATGTGAAATTACGTCCCGCTGTAATCATGTGATTACAGCGTGAATGGGTGGTCCTCTTTCCTCTCCTTTCCCAACGAGAACATATAATTAAATTTCTGGGTGAGAACATGAATGCTACAGGATGCTCTTTAAATGAACTGCTCCATTTTCTTGATATGTTTTTGTTTGTTTAAGTGTTTATTTATGGATTTCTTTTGCTATTTATGTGTCTTTAAGTTAAGTTGTATCTTCTCATGAGAACAGCTGAAATCTCGCCCGTGCAAAATCATGGAGGTAAGAGAATTTTTTCTTAAAGGTGCATGCACTAAGCACTGATATTTAAAGGCCAGCACTAAGCATTAATACTCTGTCATTAGAAGGCAATGCAAAGACAGGTGTTACTATAGCACAAGTTTCAATCCCATTCTTAAACCGCTAGTGGTGGTTGTGGAATAATTTTGTGGCAGTAGTATCACTTGATCACAGCGATGTGCGATAATAACCGAAATCATGCCACTATGTTTCCGCTTTCCTCAATTGTGGAATTGCAGTGTTTTTAGATGCTC
This sequence comes from Gambelia wislizenii, assembly GCA_030847615.1. Lineage (NCBI taxonomy): Eukaryota > Metazoa > Chordata > Lepidosauria > Squamata > Crotaphytidae > Gambelia > Gambelia wislizenii. The sequence continues at coordinate 15,505,880 of JAUMIR010000008.1, read as the reverse complement.
ATGTGATAAAGGCCAAACTCGTAGAAGGTGATACAAGTGAAGAATGGGACAAAAATGCAGGTAGGCATGGAAGAAACACGATGAAATTAAATGTAGGACTTCCTGAGACAGAAGTGGGCAAAGTATCATCCTCCTGACTGTGATGGACTGCAGCTCCCAGCATTCCTCACAATTAGGAATCCTGGCTCCTGCTGATGGGACCTGCAGTCCAGCAGTACCTAGAGCAGTGGTTCCCAAACTTTGTTCCATCAGATGTTTTTGACTTCATCTCCCAGAATTCCTGACTGTTGGCCAAAGTGGATAGGAGTTCTTGAGGATGAAGTCCAAAACATGTGGAGGACCAAAGTTTGGGGAGCACTGATCCAGAGGACTGCACTTTGCTCAACTCTGCTGTAAGGGAACTGAACTCTGGAGAAGTGCTGGAATTTCAGAAACTTCTTACCATACAAAAATCAAGTTTGTGCAAAAAATCATTGACCTGCCCTATATGGTTTTTGTAAGTCTGCAATGTAAGCAATTACTGAGCTAATGTTTGTATAGTGCCATGTGGGCCACCTGAAGTACTATATAAAAGTGACTATGGGAGTAACAGTTCTGCTGTATTTGGATAACAGTAATAATAACCGTAACATTATCAACAGCAATTATGAACCCATGAAAATTTCATAGTTGCTAAGCCTTCCCAGCAGTCCTATGTGCTTTAATTAGAAAATACATAGAGAATGTTCTATGAACTCCAATTGCATGGTGAAAGTGTGCACTTGGACATACAGAGCCAGTGCACTGATAGCCACTGTGGGATACTACCCTGGATTCTGGGAAATCTACTGAGTGATAACATTCATTGGATGACTTTGGGCCAGTCACACTCTCTCAGCCTGATGCTAAACACATGCTGAGGTGTTCTAATGAACAAGGACAGACATAAATCAGTTAACAAAGCCTCTGACAAAGAAGCTCCTTTTTACAAAGGCTTTTATGCTTGCCCACTGTTCCTCCTTGTCCTTTGTCTAGCTGGATTCATTTAGCAGCATTGACACTGGGAGGTTGGGAAGGAGGGCTGGAGAAACAAAACACAGACTAGCTGTGTTGTAGCTGCATGTCTGCATTAAACAAAGCAATAAAAGGTTGAGCAGGGAAATAATGGGAATCTGCTCTAGCCAGCCTACTGTAGCTGTGTGTGTCTGCCTACAACAGGCAAGGCAAACAGCAGCAGCCTCCAGAATCCCATACTGAGCATGCGTGTGCAGTAAAGCAAAGGGAGAAGGGAAAAAGATATGCCTGCCTTACCCGCTGTTGCCAGCATGTAAAAACAACAAAATGTGTTGTTTGGTTTTGCCTGAGCCTACAGTGGAGAGTAAGATCTTGCCCCTTCTGTCCTTTCCCCATTGCTGAGTCCAAATTAGTTTTGCATTTCCAACTTAGTTTGCAACAACTGAAGTAAGCTGAGGACAAAGCAGAGAAATGGGAGGAGAAGAGAGAAACGGAAACATTTTAAAAACAGCTGAAATTGTGGGAGGACAGAGGATTAATTGGGACTGTCCCTGTCAACTCAGGATAGTTGGAGGGTTTGTGTCACACCAGCAAAACCTGCTGAAACCCTCTCCTTTATTAAAGGTAAAGGAGACCTTTCTTTTATTTCACATGGCAACCTTGAAGGCAGTAGACAAATGCCATCAATCAATCAAACTGATCAATGAAAAAAGGTGCAGGGTGAAGGCTTGTTTGAAGGAAGAGTTGCCCTCCTGGAAGTATCTGGAAGTTCTCCTGCTTTTGCTAAAACATAAAATATGGGGAGTGTGTGTTGGTGGGCAGGAAGTCAAACGACCAGGGGCCTGTATGTGGCCTTCCCCTAATTTAGCCCTTGAAGTGGCTGAATGGGGCTTCAGTGTCCTGTATTCTAGTCCTTGGCTCCTGTGTTGCAGTAATCTACTCCATCCTGGCTTGAATCCAATGCAGGCACTGAACTGTGGGTGGGATCCACGGTGTTGTCATACTTTGTGTTACTGCAATACAGGGTGCCCAATGATTTGTCCATAAAAGGAGTGCTAGCCGGGGCCTATTTTAAGGGTATCAGGCAGCCTCGATGGGGAAGTGATAAACAACTACAACAGCTGAATGAATTATTGGCTGCAATTGTTTTCCAGCCCGCTCTGCTCTTGATACCATAATATAACTGCTGTCATTCTTCTCACGACTCCTCGAGATTTATGGTCCCTTAGATTAATTCAAAATATGGAGAGAAGCAGATGCTTCATTCAGGTTGCTATATTTTGCTGTCAATCTGCATCCGGAGGGAGCAAATGGTTCTTGGTTCCCATTAGTAGCACACCCTTGTACTCTCAACTATATTTTTTGCAAATACATGATTATGGCTGCTGGTTGACCATTCCTTTATTTGCCTGATGCTGGCTACAGGCATAAGATGATTTGCTGCACCTAGAGAAATTAATGAAATCCTGCATTGTAATGTAAAACTTCTGCAGGCATAACCACGCCATGCCTACTATCTCCTCTTCTTACAAACCCACTTTTTTACACTGCCCACCTCCAATGTGATAGTTCAGTGATGGTAGGATTGCCAGATCTCAGGGCTTGGCCCTGAGTCTCCAGTTTTTGTGTGTCATCTCCAGATGGGATACAAGCATGCAGATTTTCCAGTTCTGATGGGCTCAGGTCAAGAAAGAGGTATGGGTCGGTGCAAATCTCCAGCTCAGCCAGTGGAGCAGCAGCTCGCTACAATTTCCAAGCTTAATTGATGTGTTGTTGCAACTTGAAAAGACTCTTCAGGAGGTCTATGTATTTGCATAGGCAGTTTACGTATTGCCTGTCAATTTATGGCGACGCCATGAATGTCATAGGGCTTAGGCAAGGAATACTTGGAGGTGGTTTTGCCAGTTTCTTCCTCTGAAATATAGCCTACAGCAACTGGTATTTGTTGCCAGTCTCTCATCCAAGTACTAACTAGGGCTGGCCCTGCTTAGCTTCCAAGATCAGATGGGATCTCATGCCTATTTGGTATTTACAAACAGGAAAATAAGCACTAGTAGCAGGGAACCTGCATCTCCCTTGGACTAGACTGCTGCAGGACAGTAGCAGGATGTGGGAGTGCACATGTGGAGCTACAGAAACATGTAGGCTCTCAGCAAAGATTGAAAACAGTGTTTGGTATTGGTGCTTACAATGACTGTAGTAGCCTTGCTGCCACTATATAGTTTTGCAACAATTCTATACAAATTTAGTTAATTGCCTGTTTGGGGTGGGCCCTGCGTCTGGGCTTGAGTCCAGGTTATTTGAAGGACCATATCTCCCTTTATGAGCCCATTAAAGCTCTTAGATCATCTGGTAGGCCCTTCTCTCTGTCCCATCACCCTCTTGGGCATGTTTGGTGGGAAAAAGGGAGAGGGCCTTCTCAGTGGTTGCTCCTAGGCTTTAGAACTCCCTCCCTAGAGAAGCCAGGATGGCCCTGTCTCTGCTCTCCTTTCAGCAACAAGTAAAAACATTCTTGTGCCATCAGTCATTCACAATCCGATGGAGGCTGGGCTTGTATGTGCTGCGTAGTTTAATTTTTAGGGTGTATATAGGTATACTGCATTTTAATGTTTTTAATTTTTAAAATGTTTTAACACTGTAAATGGTTTAATCTGCTTTTTAAATTTCATATTTATATTTATATTTGCAATGACTGTGCATTGTTTTAGATTCATTGTTAGCCACCTTGAGTCCCTATATTGGGAGTCAGGTGGGATATAAATAAATATAATAAATAAATAAATATGCTGCATTGTTAAATAAACCACTGTGTTCAGTCTACCAACAGAGAATAAATTTTCCCTGACACCATCTTAATACATGAAACCATCCTGCTTGCCTTCAGTTGTGGTGGAGGATACTGTCCTATTGTCAGGTATGAAATTAGATTCAGCTGCCATCCCAGTTGGCATCTCTGCATGAAATGGAAAGGGGCACCATTTTGTCCTCTGCCTCACGGAGCTGCATATTCTTGGGCTGGTCCTGATCAAAACACTTATTTTTGAAAAATACAAGCAATATCAACATATAACAAGTTCTTAGGACTTCCCAGCCGTCTCTGAGATGGTCTTGGCTTACTTCTTTCTTCTTTCTTCTGAACCTCCCCCCCCCCCCAATAAGGCAACTATCCCTGTTAAACAGTGGTAGCCAGTACCTGCCTGCTGTAAGTTTCACTGAGTTCGGTGCAACTTATTTTCAGTTAAGTGTTATTGAATTGCAGTCTGAGTAATCAATCATCAGCTCCATATCAATCTGATCTTTTAGTATGCTCCCCTCTTCATTTCTTTAACAATTGTTTTATATGATTTCCTATAGGTTGGACCCAGACTTAGTCATGTTAGGGCTGACTCACTGCAATCAGTAGGATTTCATTTCAGTTTGTCAGGAGAGTTGACTCAATGCAAGTTGGCTCATTAAAAGCAATGGGGCTACAGTTAGTCATGATGCAATGAAGTCCCATGGGAGTTGAATGCTTTAATATCATAGAATCATAGAATCATAGAATTGTAGAGTTGGAAGAGACCATGAGGGCCATCCAGTCCAACCCCCTGCCATTCAGGAAATCACGATCAAAGCATCCCCGACAGATGGCCATCCAGGCTCTGTTTAAAGACCCCACCACACTCCGAGGGAGTGTGTTCCACTGCCGAACAGCTCTTACTGTCAAAAAGTTCCTCCTAATGTTGAGGTGGAATCTCTGTTCCTGGAGCTTGCATCCACTGCTCCGTGTTCCAATCTCTGGAGTAGCAGAAAACAAGCCTGCTCCATCCTCAGCGTGACATCCCTTCAAATACTTAAACAGGGCTATCATATCACCTCTTAACCGTCTTTTTTCCAGGCTAAACATACCCAGCTCCCTAAGTCTCTCCTCATAAGGCATCGTTTCCAGACCTTTCACCATTTTAGTTGCCCTTCTCTGGACATGCTCCAATTTGTCAATATTCTTTTTGAATTGTGGTGCCCAGAACTGGACACAATATTCTAGGTGAGGTCTGACCGAGGCAGAATAGAGCGGCACTATTACTTCCCTTGATCTGGACGCTGTATTTCTACTGATGCAGCCCAAAATCACATTGGCCTTTTTAGCTGCCGCATCACACTGTTGACTCATGTTCAACTTGTGGTCTACTAGGACTCCTAGATCCCTTTCGCACGTAGTCTCGTTCAGCCAGGTCTCCCCTATCCTATTTCATTTTTTCGCCCTAAATGCAGTACCTTACATTTCTCCGTATTGAATTTCATTTTGTTAGTTTTGGCCTAGCTCTCCAGTTTATCCAGGTCATTTTGAATTTTGATCCTATCCTCTAGGGTATTAGCTATTCCTCCTAATTTGGTGTCATCTGCAAATTTGGTAAGTATGCCCCTAATTCTCTCATCCAAGTCATTGATAAAGATGTTGAACAGCACTGGGCCCAGGACAGAACCCTGTGGCACCCCACTGGTCACATCTTTCCAAGATGAAGAGGAGCCATTGCTGAGCACCCTTTGGGTTCGGCTGGTCAACCAATTACAAATCCATTGAACAGTTAACTTGTCTAGCCCACATTTTACAAGCTTGTTTCCAAGAATGTCATGGGAACCTTGTCAAAGGCTTTACTGAAATCAAGGTATGCGATATCCAGTGTTCCCTTCATCTACCAAGCTGGTAATTTTATCAAAAAAAGAGATCAGATTAGTCTGGCATGACTTGTTACTCTGAAACCCATGTTGACTTTTTGTGATTATGGCATTGCCTTCTAAATGTTCACAGACTCTCTGTTTAATGATCTGCTCTAGAATCTTCCCTGGTATTGATGTCAGACTAACTGGATGATAATTGTTGGGATCTTCTTTTTTCCCTTTTTTGAAGATGGGGACAATGTTTGCCGTCCTCCAGTCTGCTGGGACTTCTCCTGTTTTCCAGGAGTTCTCAAAGATTATTGCCAATGGCTCTGAGATTATATTTGCCAGCTCTTTTAATACTCTTGGATGTAGTTCATCTGGTCCTGGAGATTTAAATTCATTTAGATTAAGAAGATATTCCTGTATTACCTCTTTGCTTATTCTGTGCTGGATTTCCCCTATTGTGTCCTCTGTTCCTTTATCCTCAGGTTGGTCACCCTTTTCCTTTTCTGAAAACACCGAGGCAAAGGAGGTGTCGAGTAATTCTGCCTTTTCTCTGTCCCCTGTTAGCATTTTGCCATCTTCTCCGTGTAGTGGCCCTACCATTTCCTTCTTCCTCCTTTTGCTGTGGACATACCCAACCCCCCCCCTTTTATTGTTCTTAACCTCTCTAGCAAGCCTGAGCTCATTCTGCACTTCAGCTTTTCTGACTATACTCGTACATGTGTTCACTATCTGTTTGAATTCTTCTTTGGTGATTTCCCCCTTTTTCCATTTCCTATACATGTTCCGTTTAAAACTTAGCTCTGTTGAAATTTCTTTAGTCATCCATCCTGGTTTCTTGAGACACCTCCCATTTTTCTTCCTCAATGGTACTGTTTGAAATTGTGCCTTCAGTATCTCCCTTTTGAGAAAGTCCCATCCATCTTGAGGTCTCTTCTCTTTTAGTGTTCCTGACCATGGGATCATCCCCAGTATTTCCCTGAGTTTATTGAAATCAGCTCTCCTAAAGTCGAGAATGCATGTCTGACTATGCCTGGCTTCTCCTTTCCATTCTGTAACAAATTCCAGGAGAACATGATCACTCTCACCTAAGGATCCCACCACTTGCACCCTATTAACCAGTTCATCCCTGTTGGTTAGGATCAGATCTAAAATAGCTGACCCCCTTGTTGCCTCTTCCACCTTTTGGACTATGAAATTGTCTTCCAGACAAGTAAGGAATTTACTAGACCTTGAAGTTTTGGTTGAGTTAGATTTCCAGCAAATATCAGGATAGTTGAAGTCACCCATCACTACTACATCTCTCCTTTCTACATGTGTGGTCATCTGTTCTAGAAAGGCATTATCCAATTCCTCCGTCTGACTTGGGGGTCGGTAGTAGAGTCCCACAATAACATCCCTGTTGTTTCCCTCCCCTTTAATTTTTATCCAGATGCTCTCCACCTGGCTTCCAGTATTGATGTCATGGGTCTCTTCACTGGTGTAAATATCCCTGACATATAATGCTATTCCTCCTCCTCTCTTGTTTGGCCTGTTTCTCGTATAAAGGTTATACCCCTTTATTCCTACATTCCAATCATGATATTCATCCCACCAGGTTTCATTAATGCCTATTATATCATACTTGCTTTGTAGTGCTAGGAGTTCAAATTCATCTTGCTTATTTCCCATGCTCTGTGCATTAGTGTAGAGACATCTAAGACCATGTGTTCCCTTTACTTGCTGCTTGTGCAAGTTTTTTTGCCTCCCACTGTTGGATCCTTGCGCTGTTTGGTTTGCTCCCTCTATGACAGCTTGACTATTTTCTCCAGCTCTTTTGCCTTCCAGAATACTGTCTCCCACCCCCATATGACTCAGTTTAAAGCCCTCCTGATCAAATTCTTGAGACTGTAGGAAAAATTGTTTCTGCCAACTGGTGTGAGATGCACCCCATCTCTTGCCAGAAGTCCCCCCTCATGGAAGCACAGCCCATGATCCAAGAATCCAAATTGTTCTCGGCGACACCATCTACGGAGCCAGTTGTTTATGTCGGCTATTTTCCTCCCCCTTCCTGGACCATGCCCTTCAACTGGCAGAAGAGACGAGATGACAACCTGTGCATCCATTTCTTTCAGCTTCCTCCCCAGGGCCTCATAATCTCTTCTGATCTTAGGAAAGCTGTGCCTTGCAGTATCATTGGTTCCCACATGGACCAAAAGGAAGTGTGTGTGTGTTTAAATTATTTTTGTTCTAAATCTGGAATTATTTTAAACTGTTTAAATTGGTTTTACTTGTACACTACCCTAAGACTGCATGATACCAGGGGTGGGTGGGTGGCATAATTATTTAAACAAATGAACAAATAAGTAAATACCCTACAACATCTCAGTTTGGCAGGGACAGTCCTGATTAATCCTCTGTCACCCCATTTTTCCAGTGCTTTGAAAATGCCCCACTTTCTCTCTCTTCCTCCACTTTCTCCCTTAGTCTTCTGCTTACTTCAGTTGGTGTAAACTGAATTAAAGTGCAGAAGTAGTTTGTGTTCAGTTAACTTAACAGGGGAAAGAGGACAGGAGGAGGGGGACAATCTTGATGGCCCTTCCCAGTAGGCTCAGGCAAAAGCAAACTGCTGCAGCCTCTCCTAGCTCATGTATTCTTCCTCATAAATAACTTCTGCCATCTTGGCCACATTTCTGATGTTTCTTGGCCACACATGTTCCAGTTTCCACCTGTGAATATTAGAGGGCATGAAATCAGTGTACGTTTCCCTGAAGTGTGCATTTAAGTTATGCATTTCTCCTGAATTATACATTTTCCACATTGTGCATATCATTTTCTGGATTTTTGTGCATTTTTTTGGTAATTTGAAAATATGTTCTATATTTTTACTTGTGTGCATTTCACTCCTTTGCACTTTAATCTGTGTCTCTATTCTTGTGCCCCCATTTATTTTTGTGAAATACACCATTAGCCTCACAACTGTATGCATTTTCAAGCCAAGGTGTTTTTTTGCAATGGGTCTCAAAAGATGCGAAATAGTTGTTTTCAACAGGATTCTCTTGTCTCTCTACTTGTGACTCTCCATATAATAATAATAATAATAATAATAATAAAATTCATTTATACCCCACCCCTCTGCTAAAAACAATTGGGGCGGCTTCCAACAATTACAACATTATAATAATGACTAAAAACACCACCCACCCCCACCCTCCCCCATAAAAAGACATTAAACACTATAAAATTAAAACTATGTTGTTGAACTGCAGCTTCCATCAGCTCTTGCCAGGGGAGGTAATGATAAGGGATACTGGGTGCTGCAGTCCAGCAATATGAGTGAAGGGCCACAAGCTGCTCAGCCCTTCTGCAACAGGATTTTTATTTTTTAAAAAAAGACTCAATGATCTCCTCCAGTACATTTTCAGCTCAGAATTCAGGCGCTAAGAAATAGCTAATGTGTCTGCGTGGCAAGTAAGCATTGAAAACTCCATTGGGAGCTAAGAGCATGCAAAGCGAAATGCATTTTTGTCTCTTTTCTACAAAGATAAATAGAATATGAATCAAATCCAATAGGAAAGAGTTGCTGTGCTTTTCTGAAGCCTGAAGTAACAGGACAGTGATTGCACAGAATTCAATTAGGAGGAGAAAAAAATGAATGTTTTTAATTACTTTTCCAGGATATTTTTCCAGTCTATAAAGAACTAGTAAGATGTGGAGAGATGAAGACAATAAACAACTCCTTTAGGCAAGAACATTGCTGTAAGTCAGAAGAAGCAAGAAAACAAACGGCACATTTCCAGTGGTACTAGAAGATCTACGCTGATGCATTTCCCTCCAACTTTACTGCCTCCAATGTGAGGCCTCCAATTTTGGTCAATTAGTTTTCTCAGATGAATGAATTCTGAAAATGCAATGGCTATATGAACAGAAAGGGGAAAATGGATACGGACAGGTGAAGTTTAAAGTTAGTTAAATGTTCAAGCACCTAAAAGGGCCATGGCCAGAAAAGGCAACCTGACTTGTTACATGTTTCTTCATCTTCCCAAAAGAATACACACACACACACACACACACATGCAAGAATGGATCCTTATCAAAGTTGGACATATACCTTACCTCACAGGGTTGTTGTGAGGAGCTATGAGGGGAGAAGGGAAGATTTTAAAAAAATTAGGTAGGGAAATAAGTAGGTAGAGAGGATGGAATCCAGACTGAATCATGCTCCAGGTGGACTCAGTGATTTCATCATACCCTCCAACAATTCACAGATGAAAATCAGGACAGGTGTGGCCAGTCAACACCTGAGTGTGCTTAAGATGGCAAATGCTATTCATGAGGAAGAACCAGGACTGGTTTTATTCCTTTATCCCAATACTTCCTCCTATTCGTCGCTAGCCTTGTGTGATTGCTTGAAGCCTGAGGACTTTATCACATGTGGCAAATATGGTGTCATAAGGATACGCAATGATCACGAAAGGGCACACATACCAGACGATGTCACCCTGTTGCGATCATACCTTGTTAAAAAGCCATCCTATTTATTAACGGGCCAAGCCGTCAATTGATCCCCTGTGGCGCTTTGTTGCTGGCATTGCTGGCGTTTGAATCCTTGTGCCATTGTACTCACGTGAATGTTGTGTCAATGACAGAAGACTTCCAGGTGCGATCATGACAGCCAGGTAGGAGATGCTCTTTTTATGAACCCGCCCCATGTACTTGGGACTTTTGTGCTTTGCTGTACGTTTTATGTCTTGATTTTGCTTTTCTTTTTGAATTTGCCACACTAGCATCTTCCCATGAAAATCTGTGAGATTTGGAACCCGGAAGTAAATGGAGATCAGTTTGTGCTCCATTTATGCCAGGGATGCCTCATTGATGCTCCTAAAGGTAGGTCTGGTAGGGGAGGGGGGTTCTTTTGCTGGCATTAAACATTAATGGGGGTGGTCTGATAAAGTCCTTAGTTTTAATGTACACAATGGTACTGGCCTTGTTGTTGTGTGCCTTCAAGTCATTTCCAACATATAACAACCCTAAGGCAGATATCACAGGGTTTGCTTTGCAAGATTTGTTCAGAGAGGTTTGCCTTTGCATTTCTCTGAGGCTGAGAGAATATAGCTTGTCCAAGGTTGCCCAGTGGATTTCCATGGCTGAGTGGGGATTCGAACCCTGGTCTCTGGAGTAGTAGCCCAATGCTCAAACCACTACACCATGCTGACTCCCTGGTAGGACTAGCCAACTTTCCCTCAAACCATTTTTTTTAAAAAATCCTCATCCTCATCCTCATTATCACTGTCATCATTATTAAATGCCACTTTATTTATAAATAAATAATTCTCACCGCACACTTGGGCTTATTGAAGGAGGGGGAAAAAACAGTCCTAAATGCACTTCTGTGGATGAGTCGAACGAAGCCTCTTGTATCACTAAATAGCACTGGAATTTCCTAGGCACACTTTGGTTCGAGCAATATAAAGGTCAGTACACACATAGCAAGAGGTGCAAGCATGAGGTGAGGAAATACTTAAGCTTTTATCTTGTTTCTGAATGTGTTAGGATTAAGCCTTATGACAGCTGAGAGCTTTACTAGTTATATCCACTGAAATATATTGTTAAATCATGGATGTAGTGATGGGGCCTTTAGACCACTTTCCATCCCTGACTTGTTGAAAAAAAAAAGGAAAAGTGGAAGTAACAGGATTGAATCAGTGAGAGGGATGGATGGAAGGAGGAAGACCTGCTTCTTTTTCCCCTTTGTGAAGCGAAATAGGTCGAAGCACCCCAAACTACATATATAATTCTGCTATTTTTCTTTTCTTTTAAAAAAATATCTATTTTATTTTCCTGCACATGATTGAATCAAAAAGTGTTGGTGCAAAGCATTCTTTATGTCTGATTGCTGTGGAAGAAGCACATTTATGATCCATTTTCTACTTTTATCATTAAATGCAAGGCAACATCCATGGGGATCCCAGAAGTCTTCCATTCAGTTGTTTACCATCTAGCCCAGTATTGTTGCCCAGCCTAGCGATGGACAGATTTCAGGCTTGCAGACCATAGATGCATTTTTTTTCAAAAAAGACTCATGGTATCTTGCAATACATATATCAATATCTATGTAGATATAGACATCTACAGTATGTCTATATTTATACCTATATCTGCATATAGCCTATAGTGCCTGGTATTTGTTGGTGGTTTCCCATTCAAAAAGGTACCAGATCCCATCTGATCCTGGTTAGTACTTGGATGGGAGACCACCAATAAATACCAGGTGTTGTAAGCTATATTTCAGAGGAAGGAACTAGCAAAACCACCTCTGGATATCCCTTGCCTAAGAAAACACTATGAAATTAATGAGGCCAGTATAAGTCGACAGGTGACTTGAAGGCACACACACATACGTCTGCCTATATCTATAGATACATATATTCATTGATGCAATTAACAAACAGAACTTGAAATATATGTGAAAAGCAAAACATTTTGGCTTCTACCTTCTTCAGTTGCCAAAGATAAAATTTGTTGTTTTCTCTATTAATCACATATACATTTATTTTATTTTATTTTAAATAGTTTGAGCAATCGGATTTCTGACTGCATCTCGGAGATCTGATGGCGGTTCCCCTTTTCCCCAGCAATTCACAGGGAATTTGTGGAATTTATCGTGGAGTGCATGACCTCCGTGTTTCCAAACTTCAGGTGGGATTCCATCAATCCCAGCTGCCTTGCCGTTTTTCAACTGCTGTATGGCCTTAAGGGTCTCTTCCAAAGTGGGAGCTATGTCCAATTCATTTTTCATCGGGTTTTTTTTATCATATGTTGATACAAAAGCCTTGGACTACTCGGTTGGCACTAAAGAGACTTTGAAAATGTTCAGCCCATCGATTCAGGATGGAGGCTTTATCAATAATTAATGTTTGACTATCTGTACTGTATAAGGAGCTTTGGACCTGATAAGTAGGTCCAAACACTGCTTTAAGAGCTTCATAAAATCCTCTAGGATCACCCAGATCTGCACAGTGTTGTGTCTTTTCTGCTATATTGATCCACCACTTGTTCTGTATGTCTCGGAGTTTTTGTTGAAGTTTACTACATGTGAGAAAGCTGCTTTTCTTACATGGCAGGTTGGCTGGGCGAGGTATGCCTGGTGAGCAGTTCTCTTCTTTGCCAACAGCTCCTGGATCCCTTGGTTGTTTTCATCAAACCAGTCTTGATTTTTCTTGTGGGAGAACCCGAGGGATTCTTCCGCAGACTGGAGGATACTGTTTTTGATATGTTGCCAAAGCACTGTGGGAGAAGGATCTGTAGGATGGTCTTCAAGTTTTGTTTGAAGATTTGCCTGGAAGTTGTCTCTCATGGTAGCTTGTTGAAGATTGTTGACTTGGAGTCTCTTCTTTAAGATGCCACCACTCTTAGGTTTGAACTTAAGATGAAGATTTAGTTTACATCTGACGAGGTGATGATCTGTTTGGCATTCTGCACTGGGCATCACTCAGGTATGATGGACATCGCGAATGTTTCTCTGGCGGACTAGAACATAGTCAATGAGGTGCCAATGTTTGGCTCGGGGATGCATCCAGGTTGTCTTCAAGCTATCTTTCTGCTGAAAGATTGTGTTTGTAATAGTCAGCTGTTGTTCTGCACAGAACTCTAGCAGGAGGTGTCCGTTATCATTGCAATTTCCAACACCATGCTTGCCTAAGACACCTTTCCAGACTTCGGAGTTCTTTCCTACTCTGGCATTGAAGTCACCAAGGATAATAACTTTATCTTCTACAGGGACTTTTTGTATGAGTTTGCATAAGTCTGTGTAGAATTTGTCTTTCTCTACAGGGTTGGCTTGTATAGTTGAGGCATATATATTAAAGAGAACAACATGTGGGAGGCGTAAGGAAATAATGCGATCAGAGTGTCCTGTTGGCAAGGTTTGGAGTTTGGAGGCAGTGGAGTTTTTAATCATAAAGCCTACTCCTGAAAGATGTTTTTCGGTTTTGGGTTTGCCAGACCAGTAAAGTGTGTAGCTGGTGCCATGTTCTTTAAGGCTGCCTTCCTCATGGAGGCGAACTTCACTAAGAGCAGTGATGTCAATATTAAGTCGTGATAGTTCATGGGCTATTATCTTGCTACACGAGGGCCAGTGTGGTCAAGTCAGATATGGCGATGCTCTTTCAGAGCCCTTTCTAATAACTAATGGAGTGAAGCAAGGTTGTGTTCTTGCACCAACTTTATTTACAGTCTTCTTCAGCATGATGCTCCAAAGAGCTATGGCAGAGCTTGAAGAAGACGATGGCATCTATATACGTTACTGTACTAATGGTAGCTTGTTTAACTTAAGCTGTCTGAGGGATCACACTAAGACTCTAAACTATCTAGTCCATGAGCTGCTCTTCGCTGATGATGATGCCCTTGTTGCCCACACAGAAGCAGCTCTGCAGTGCCTAACATCCTGCTTTGCAACAGCTGCAGAGCTGTTTGGGCTGGAAGTCAACCTGAAGAAAACAGAAGTTCTTTACCAGCCTGCACCACAGGACGAACGCCATCATCCCCACATTGCCGTCGGCAAATCTGTGCTCAAGTCCGTTCAGCAGTTCACCTACCTGGGAAGCATAATTTCCTCAGATGCCAAGATTGACAAAGAGATCGATCATAGATTAGCAAAGGCATATAGTGCATTTGGAAGACTTCACAAAAGAGTCTGGAGCAATAAACACCTGAGGCAAAGCACAAAGATCAGTGTGTATAGAGCCATTGTACTGTCTATTCTCCTTTATGGATCTGAAACATGGGTCACGTATTGCCACCACCTATGACTCCTCAAACGCTTTCATCAGCGCTATCTATGCACAATCCTAAATATACACTGGACTGACTATGTGACGAATGTTGCTGTCCTTGAGCAAGCAGGGATCACCAGCATTGAGGCCATGATATTGAGAACACAGCTGCTCTGGGCAGGGCACATTTCTAGGATGGAGGACCATCACCTCCCAAAAATAGTACTCTACGGTGAACTCGCCATGGGTCAGTGTAAGAGGGGCACTCCAAAAAAGCGATACAAAGACTCCCTGAAACAACATCTCAGGCTCGGCCAAATTGATCACCAACAGTGGTCCACCCTGGCCTCACATTGGGAGGCATGGAGACACACTATCCACAATGCTGCAGCCTTATTTGAGAACTCACGCCGAACAAGTCTTGAAGAGAAACTACAACGCAGAAAGAATTACAACCCGGAAACATCACCCAAGGAGACCTTCTGCTGTGCTTTTTGCAACCGGACTTTTATCTCAGATTGGCCTTTTTAGTCATCAGCGCGCTTGCAGAAAGCGCGGGATAAGTCCTTCCTGAATCTTCGTTTGCAAAGAAAAGCCAGAGGAGGATTCTAAATAATGGTAGACTGCATCCAAGGTGACAGCTTGGAACACTCTATTATCAACATTCTTAAGTGGGTGATGTTGTTATGTATTACCCTCTAGGTCAGTGGTTGTCAACCTGTGGGTCCCCAGATGTTGTTGGACTACAGTTCCCAGGAGCCCTCTGAGGTCTCACCTTGACAGCCAGGTTGTCCTCCCGGTCATTAATGAGGCTGTGAGTTCAATCCTACAGCCTGACTAATGACTGGGAGGACCACTTGGCTATCAAGGTGAGACCTCAGAGGGCTCCTGGGAACTGTAGTCCAACAACATCTGGAGACCCACAGGTTGAGAACCACTGCTCTAGGTTGAAATGTGTTGTTAAAGTCTTAAGTCTGTGCATCCAGAAATTCTCCCTTATATCCAAATGTACTTGAAAGAGATGGCACTGCACTTCCAAATGCAGACAAGTCAGAGAGGCGGTGGTGCTCTGTGTTAAAATGTCTACCCAGTAGTTGTTCCACTTTCCTGGCCAGAAATGCAGGCTTGCGATTCCTGAAACGTGTACACAGGTCTGTGGTTGTTTCCTCCACATACTGAAGGTGGCATCCTGTGTGTCCACATTCAACCACATGAATAAAATTGAAGGTCTGAACATTTAATAAGTAGATCCTGTCAGTCACTGTGCTCCTAAAAGTGACTGTCAAATGACTATATGATCCTATGTACGAGCCTTACCACCCTCCGAAGAAAAGCGGCAAGGGAGCAGGAACCTTCCTTCCTATCTATCTAGAGATCTCTCCATGTGAGCAAATGGTAGGGAAGAAGCATTATATAAGTGTTGTATGACAAAGAATAGGTGTCTTGGGCTAAGAATGAAAGAAAAAGGTATCTCAAAATACTTGCTCAGCCCAGTGCCAGAACTCATCTGCTAACTCTTTCATACAAATTTTGTTTTCCTAAATTCTTTCTAAGCAACTACATTTTTGGAGAAGGTAGCCTTTTAGTTATTGTTGCTGTTAGTTGGGAGTCAGATATCCTTCTTGATCTACTGTAAACCACCCAGAAATCTACCAGTATATCCTGTTCTACACTGGCAACAGCACTTCAGTGTTAACCGCCTTTTATTTGGCTATAGTTAGGATTGGATTGGGACCTTCTACATGAAAAATGTACTATGAAGCCAATGAAGTTTTCAGACTAAACTTAATTGTTTGTTAGTTCCAATTAGAGTAGAAACATTAAATCAATAAGATCTTGGCAAGTCAACCTTTGTTTAAGTTTCATTGATTCAATGAGTCTACTCTAAGATGAACTAACAATTGGATTTAGGCCTTCCTGTGCATAGGATAACTTGGTTGCAAAGACTGGAAAGCATTCAGTTGTAAAGTAGTGGCTGGTGACAGCTCATCAACTGGATTTTCAAAGTTTATTTATAACCCACCTTGTAGCTAAGTGGCCTCAGAGCAAGTTACCTTAAAATTAAAAATGCACAAAATGAAGACAGCTAAGTCCACTTTTGGTTCCTATTTGAGTTTGTTGTTGTTGTTGTTGTTGTTGTATGCCTTATGGTGACTCTAAGGTGAATCTATCATGGGGTTTTCTTGGCAAGATTTGTTCAGAGGGGGTTGAACCGAGTGTGACTTGTCCAAGGTCACCCAGTGAATTTTCACGGCTGAGCAGGATTAGACCCTTGGTCTCCTGAGATTGTAGTCCAGCACCCAAACCACCATACCATGCTGGCTCTCCCTCCTACGAGAGTTGAAACTGAAACTCAATGGGACTTGTTCGTCACCTCTCACACAGGTCCCATTGATTTCAATGAACCTCCTCTAGTTGAGATTAAAATTAAATTTAGCCCACTTATTTAAACCACAACCTCTCCTACACTGTTATAAAAGGTTATAAAAGCAAGAGATAAAAATAAACAAGACCCGCAAATTAAATATTAATAAAGCAGCAACAATACAATCCCCCCCCTCCATGCAGTTGAAAGAGTACTATTAGAAACCATTGAAGGGTTGCGAGATCAGAATAGACTTTGCCTGGCAGCTAAAAGAACAAATAATATTTAACATTTCTTTCAAGTCTTCAAAGCACTTCACATTTACAATGCAATTGCAATCCTTACAGAAAAGGATGGGGAACCTGTGACTTACCAAATGTTTTGGACTCCAACTTTCTTCATCCCTGATCATGCTTGTGGGACGGGGGTTGGTGGGAGGTGGAGTCCAAGGCAAGATCAGGGGGCCCATGTATTCCAATTTCTGCCTTACAGCAACCATGTAAGGTACGTCAGTGTTATTCTTTCCCATATTGCAGGCTGGGGAATTGTGGCTGAGAGAGGGTTGGAGACTTAGAATCATAGAGTTGCAAGAGACCACAAGGGCCATCCAGTCCAACCCCCTGCCATGTAGGAATATACAATCAAAGTATGCCCAACAGATGGCCATCCAGCCTCTGTTTATCAACCTCCAAATAAGGAGACTCCCCCATACTCTGAGGTAGTGCATTCCACTGCCGAACAGCTCTTACTGTCAGGATGTTCTTCCTAATGTTTAGGTGGAATCTCTTCCTGTAGTTTGAATCCACTGTCCTGTGTCCTAGTCTCTGGAGCAGCAGAAAACAAGTTTTCTCCATCCTCAATATAACATCCCTTCAAATACTTAAACATGGCTATCATGTTACCTCTCAACCTTTTCTTCCCCAAGCTAAACATACTCAGCTCCCTAAGCCGCTCCTCATAGGGCATGGCTTCCAGACCTCCCACCATTTTGGTCACCCTCCTCTGGACACATTCCAGCTTGTCCATATCCTTCTGGAACTGTGGTGCCCAGAACTGGACACAGTATTCCAGATAAGGTTTGACCAATGCAGAATACAGTGGCACTATTACTTCCCTTGATCTAGACATATACTCCTATTGATGTAGCCTAGAATCACATTGGCTTTTATGGCTGCTGAATCACACTACTGACTCATGTTCAGCTTGTGGTCCACTAAGAGCCCTAGATCCCTTTCACATGCACTACTATCAAGCCAGGCAGGTATCACCCATCCTATATATGTGCATTTCTTTCTTTCTATATTATTATTATTATTATTATTATTTCCTTCCTTTCTTTCTTTCTTTCTTTCTTTCTTTCTTTCTTTCTTTCTTTCTTTCTTTCTTTTCCTGCCTAAGTGTAGTACTCTACATTTCTCCCTGTTGAAATTAATTTTATTAGTTTTGGCCCAGCTTTCTAATCTGTTAAGGTCATTTTGAATTCTGTTATCTGTCTTCTGGGGTATTAGCTACTTCTCCTAATTTTCAGCTTGTTTGAATGAGTTCATGGTAGATCCAAGATTTTAAGCAGGAACATCCTAATCTCTGTCTTGGTTTCTTAGCCATTGTACGCTACAGCTGAGTGAGAAATTCATTTCATTGTTTTAAAAAATAACAACATTTGCAATATGTATCATATTCTATGTGGAAATAAAATAAAATAAAATAAAATAAATTCAAATGTGCGAAAATCCAAAATGGACTGATTTGTCCATCCAGTCAAACACAGGTGAGTACCTAAGCTTAAAAGTTTGATTGAATCCTCATGTATTCAGCCATGTTAATGCTACTTAACTGTGGCTGCCAATTCTTAATTTATGAAAGATTACTCATGTTTAACGCAAATATGACAGGCAAGACACAACATGGTCCTCTCTATGGTGTAAATAACTTGAATCTCAAATAATGGCTAGTGTAGATGGGGGAGAATTTCATTTCAGTTTATTGCTGCTGAATTTGCAAAAAAAAAAATCACAAATTTCATTATATTTGGAATAGCGAGGACTTCAGATTTAAAAAGTGTGAACACAGAAGAAAGTAAAACTGATAGATTATCAGTTCCTCTGTGGATGTGATGACTCCAGTCTTGAGTCTCTAGACATTGCTGAACTATAACTCCCAGAACTGCTGACTGTTGGCCAGTGTTGACTGGTGCTTCAAAAGATGAAGCCCAACAATATCTGGGAACTCAGGGAAGGGAATCATTGTTCTTTGTTATACTATTTATATCTATAGCAAGGAAGATACCAAATACAGGTGTCCAGGGAGAATCTCTGTATTGCATGGACTGAAATCCATTGAAATATAGGTAGCTCCACTGGGAAATCCCATTGTCATGGTTTGGCTGAAAGAAGAGGTCCAAATCACACAGTTGCCAATGTTTCACTTTCCTGTAGCTCCAACATGGCTTCTTAAATTTCTAACATATTGTTGATATTTATATTCCATTGACCCAATTAATTTCCCCTTTCCTTAATCCTGTACCACAAGGAGAAAGAACTCTCTTTCTTTACATCTAGGATGAGTTACAACTGGCAAGCCACCTCGGTTGCCAGTTCTTGACAAGCAGCAACATGAGAATACTTGTCCAGATCAAATCCTTTATGACACTTTTTCCTGTATCACTAAATTAGGGCCAAGGGAGGATCCGTGTCTTGAAATTCAATGGGAAACTCACATTATGCTACCCCCAGCACCTTTGGATACAAGGCGTTTTAATTATAGCAATTGCTATTCATATGGTGTAAGCTTAGCTTGCAAATTCTGAAACTTAGAGCATGCAGTGGGCTTTAAGACAGATGCATTGGAGGCAAGGATTTTCTCACATTTTTAATGAATCCCTGGTGAGACTTCAAACATGGTTCAAGTCATGTGGATAGCAAATGCTAAGGAGATTATTACACTACACTGTTATAGTGCTATTATTCTACTTCTGTGGCTGCCTCCTGTGGAATCCTGGGATTTCCAGTTCAGGGAGAAGCATTTTTCATTCTCAGCCAGAAAGCTCTTAGGTCTCACTAAACTACAAACCCCAGAATTCCACAGGAGGTAGCCATAGCAGTTAAAGTGAAATAATAATGTTATTACATTGTAGGGTGATGAGGCTCATAGCCCTAATCTCAAACCACTACATCACCCTGACTCCTAGTCTGACATTATACACTGTATAACTAAAGAAAAACTCTTAGTTTAATATAAAGAATATACTATATTTGTTATAAGTCTCTTAGAGCATTCACTAAACTACAAACCCCAGAATTCCACAGGAGGCAGCCATAGCAGTTAAAATGGAATAATAGCACTATAACGTGTAGTGCGATAAAGTCCATAGTCATGGAAGGAATGGGTTGACGATCTATGAATGCATCTGTTGGTGTAGAAGAGTCATGAGCGGGCTAGATTCCTGAGAAACAGGGCTGGTCCTGCCAATAGGCAGAGTGAGGCAGTTGTCTTAGGTGGCAGATCCTAGGAAATGAAGACAATGTGTTGGAAACCTGTTCCTCCTAAATTATTCTGTTACCTTCAGGTGTAATGGAGAACACTGTTTCATCATCAGTGTTGAAGAAAATTCAACTTCTAGCATGGTAAATGTCTGTACATACCAAGGACAGCCAAATATCAACAGTGAGCCATGTTTCAGACCAGATTATTCATCCACTTGGTCTAGTATTAAGAACATAAGAAGAGCCATGCTGGATCAGATCAAAAAACGATCAAGTCTATATTCTGTCCACACAATGTCCAACTGGTTGCCTATGGGAAATTTGATAGCGGGATATGAATACAAGATCGCCCTCTCACATTTTTCTGCAATGGATAAACATATCGTTGTTGTTGATGTGTCTGACTTTCATAAATTTATCTATTCCTCCTTTAAAGCCATCCAAGTTGGCAGCCATCAATATGGCCGCTGACACATTGCAGAAATAATGCAATTTGACACTGCTTTAGCTGCCATGACTCAATGCTAGGGAATTCTGGGTTTTGTAGTTTTGTGAGATATTTAGCCTTCTCTGCCAGAGAGCGCTGCTGCCACAACAAACTATAAATCCCAGGAATCCAAAGGATGGAGCCATGATATTTAAAGCATTGTCAAATTGTTTTCTGGGGTTTTTATTAAAATGTTTTTAAAGGCTTTACCCTAGCTCACCCCCCAGCTTTGCCTTGGGCATTGCCAGGACTGCCCAGAGGCATAATGGGGTAAGAGCCCTGCATCATTTGGACTGCAGGGCTCCAAGCTGGCAGGGGGGGGGCAAGCCAGGGTAAACAGCTGTCTAGACAAGCTCCCAGTCAGAGAAATTACTCTAGTTTCCTAAGAGCAACCTGTCTATTCAAAATACTTGGAATAGAAAACACTGCCAGAAAATAACAGAATCTTTTAGGAATTTCTAAAAGGCTTTGGGGATACCTAAACTTGCTGATTCCAGAACTGAACCCAAACGTAAAACCAGATTTTGAAAAAGCACTTCTAGTCAAATGTTTACCAAATGGTGGCTGGAATTCAGTATGGGTCATATGTCTTCGTTGGTGGACTTATGTGTCTGGGAAATAGATATGAACAGTATTGCAAGGTCTGCCTCCACCTAGGGACAACTGTGACATTACTACATCTGGTGGAGTGACTTACGTGACATACCCCAATGCACAATGTGCACCAATGATTATCAAGGTGCTCCCTAGGATGCATCCAGACACCAGCTAGGAGGTATTGGAGCATATCAGAAGATCCCAGTGAGCACCAGAAGTGCCCAATGCATGTCAGAAGATCCCAATGCACATCAGAATTGCCCAACGTGTATCAAAAGAGCCAAATGTGCCCAACTTTCCTGTTTTGGCAGGCCTTTGCTGATCTTTGCTAATGGCAGTGCTGGAGTATATGTGAGTGTTGTGTATGTGTGGGTGTATATATGAGTGTGTTATGGAATGGCCTGCCAAACGAGATTCGTCAGATGATGAGCTTGGGTAGCTTTAAAAAAGCACTAAAGATGGATCTCTTTTGGCAGGCCTTTCCTGATTAGATCCTGGCCTCAGGAGCTGTGTCTCCTGGCCTCTTTTAGTTTTGCTGGCTGTTGATTTTTGTATTTTTTTATTTATGTGATTTTAGTTTAGGTGGAATTTTAATTTAATACTAATTTAATATCTTTTTATGGGGGAGGGTGGGGGTGGATGGTGCTTAGGGATTTTACTCAGTATTGTTGTATGCTGCCCCAATTGTTTTTAACAGAGGGGCGGGTTAAAAATAAATTTTATTATTATAATATTATTATTATGTGTTTTTAGAGTTTTAGCTGTTTTTAACTATTTTTAGTTAAATTGTGTTTTGACTTTTGTATTCTGCTGATTTTAGCAATGTATTTTTATTGTACACTGCTTTGAGTTCCAAATTGGGGAAAAAGCGAGATAAAAATAAAGATGATGATGATGATGATGATAATGTGTATAACAAGATCCCAATGCACATCAGAAGAGCCCAATGCACATCAAAAGAGCCAACTGTGCATCAGAAGTTCCCAATTCACATCACAAGTTCCCAATTCACATCACAAGTGCCCAATGCGCATCAGAAGTGCCTGATGTGCATTGGAGAGCTCTTGCTGGTGCTCTGCTACTCATCTTTGCAATTCATTAACAGGGCTTCATTGCATCTCTGAAACGTAGCTAAGGATTCATAAAGTTACCTAATGTAGACCATGAAGCAGAATCTTGGCCAGTGTTCATACCACAATACCTCTCATTTAATATCCAATAAAAGAGAGCACACCAGTCCTCAGAGCCAACCTTTTTCTCTCCCCCTCTCCCATACTCTTCACTGAACTTTTCGAACAACAAATGGAAGTGTATAAGCAGGGAATTAGAAAATGCAACTGGCTGTCAGTTTTAATTTTTTAAGTGACTGGTATTTTCCCATAAACATCTGCTCCTAAATTGATTGAGTCTTGGAACAGATTGTTGGACTTGTGTCCTCTTTCCTTTTTTTAAGTTTCTGTTTGAGAGCAACAATTCTATGTAACATTTTGAAATGTAGGCCTAATCCAATTGTTCCTCCCAGCTTGAGTAGACCCACTTGAGTGGATGTAATCACTTCCCATTATTTTAATGAGTCTACTCTTGTTGAGACTAACAATTGGATTTAGGCCGTGCAACAGTCTTGCTGACAAAAGGAACCACTTTTCTTCATCTCTGTGGGGTGATGTTTGTTGACCTTTGAGCGGCTGTGAAAGAAATCTATTCAAGAGTTTGTGAATATTATTATAATGGATCACATCAGCTGCCCATTTGTTTAAATGGTTCCAAACTTTGTAACTTCATTGGCTTGTTTGCTCAGTAACTCCTACAACTCTGCACTGGAATCCATGTCCATTAGATCTCGTAGCACAGGGAGAGGGAATTTTTGCCTTAGATGTTTTGGACTACAATTCCCACATCCCCTTAATAATGGCCATGCTGATTGTGACAGGTGGGAGTTGTACACCAAGACATTTGGAAGGCTGATGGTTTCCTATTCCTGCTGTAGCTTGTTCTAAGAGGCTTATTGTAATAAGACGTAAAGCATCAATGCAGCCGTAATGTTTCACCTTCTGTTCTGCCATACCACATGACGTTGCCATTTTTTAGCTGTTCTTCCATTCTGTTCCTGTGGGAGATGGTGGTAAAAGGGAGTATTTTTTCTAACAGATTTTTCTGTTAGGGTCTAGGACAGCTACGGGCACACTCTGGAGCCTGTTAGGCCCCACTGCCCCACTTTGGGATCCCTCAGACCTCTGGAGAGCCTCAGCGTGCTATTGCGGCTGCCATTTTGTGTGACTGGAAGTGATATCACATCATTCTTAGTTGCCTTATGGGCTTATTTTCAGTGGTTTCCCCCCTGTTTTGAGGTGGGAATCCCCCTATAGCTGGATGCACAGCAATGATGTCATGCTGTGGGAGTTCAGGAGGAGCTGGGGGTCCCATAGAATACCTTGTCGCCATGAGTCAAGCTGTAGGAACACAGATGGATTATTTTCTGCCATCCCATCCCATCCCACCCCCCTCACTCTCCATTGGTTAGTAGATAGCTGTGCTGGGGGAGGGCTGCACCAGGTAAAAAGTTGGTTTTGGGATGGAGTTTGGTTAATTGCACAAGATTAGTAGCGAATTCCAGTCTTGGCAATGACAAAAACAAAAATAAAAAATCAATGGGAAATTTCACCAGTGCAAGTCTCTAACAGGATGCCAGCCTTTGTTATAGGTAGGGTAGCCATCTTTCTTGCTTTGCATGTGACCTCAGAGAATAGTTGATAGGACTTCAGAGGGTAGTTCTTCCCTTGAAAATGCCTTCAGTTGGTAGGGTTGTCCTGACTAGGAGCTTGTCTGGATGGGCCAAGTGGAACAGCCTTCCCACCGTTCCTATCCTCAGCAGTCTGGATGACTCAGGGATTTTGCCCTGTTTCTAGTCTGAACTGTCCAGATGATGTCCGGGCAGTTCTGACAAGAATCTGGGAAAAATACCCCTTAAAACAGAGTGGACAAGGACATGTGGTTAAAAAACCCTCACCATTTACTGCGTGTTTTTTCTGGAGAAAATGGTGAGTTCCATTAGCACAACAGTTTGTGTGTGTCCATATGCATGCCTTGTGTGGTGCCTGATACAGCCATTTCCCAGCTGGGTCATGCTTGTCATGTCTGCTGAGGTCACCACGAGGCACCCAGCCATGTGACCACAGCCGAGCACCTTGTTCCTGGCCTCAGAAGATGTGACCAGTACAGGGAAGAGAAGCGCAGGTTTGTGCGAGGGCCACAGATGTGAGGACACCACTCTGTTGCTGCAACAGAAGGGCAGGTAATTTTCATGCCCTGCTTCCAGAACTTGGAAGTGGACTCTGACTCAGAGACTGAAGCAATGGACATGTCAGGACCTGCTGAACCAGAGCAGGAGGATGTTCCAAAGCCACAGGCCTCAAACACAAACAATAGTGCAGTTCCAGCTCTGGCAGAGGCTCTTGCCCATTCAGATACAGAGGACAACTTACCTATACCTACCTTCACAGCATGTAGACAACAAAAGGAGGGCCTGAGGCAGTCTCAGAATATTTATAAGAAGCAGTAGTTAGTTAAGAAGCAGCTGTGTTAGCTGCTGATCTATAAATATACAGCACTGTCCTCCAAGGGTTGTCGGAGACCCACCTAAGTACTAATCATCTTCCTGATCTCTGTTTAGGAGATTATCACACTATACTTTTATAGCACTATTATTCCACTTTAACTGCTATAGCTGCCTCCCAAGGAATCCTGGGATTTGCAGTTTAGGGAGGGGTGTTTAGAATTCTCAGCCAGGGAGCGCTTGGGCCTCACTAAAGTACAAACCCCAGAATTCCACAGGAGGCGGCCATAGCAGATAAAGTGGAATAATAGCGCTATCACAATATAGTGTGAGAAAGTCCTTTGTTGGACCTGTTTGTTTGTGTTTGTTTACTCTGGACTTTGTTTGCCTGACCTGGATTCTGCTGGAGTGACCTAGACTCTGTTTACCAGACCTCAGGCTTGTTTATTGGACTTTGCTTCTGGACTTGTGTTTTTGCTTGCTAGTAAAGTAAGTGATTGACTTCACACTGCCTTGATTTCTTTGCCTGGTAATTAGTCTGACTGTGCTGTGCCTTTGCTTATCAGCTGTGTAGTAAGAAGCCTTTGGCTGGTTGCCTGGGCATTGTTTCAATAGTAATTGGGGTGGAGACACCACTGGCCGAGGGTGTGAATACTCCGGCTGGAATGTGGAGTATTCTGGCTGGTGTAGACAAACCTTAAGATTAGTTTAAAGATAAAGAACCAGAGAAGAACAAAGATGTCTTGAAGTTGCCATTTGCATTTAATACCTGGACCACAAGGGAAACAGGCACAGTGGACTATAATCTTGCTCACTATGAAGGAATGCATTATATCCTGCTTTTGTTTAGAATTGTTCTTCATGTATTTGCATCTATATATAAAATTAGCACATGCAAATGTGATGCACTTTCATGTGATTACCTTCCTTCCTTCCTTCCTCTTGTCTCTTTGGATTATTTGCAAGTAGCCCTCCTGCTGATACAAGGCAACTCAATGTCAGATACAATGGAATGCCAGGCTCCTGTTCATTATAGGTCTTAATGAGTTTTTAAGACTATTTCCAGGATCGCACATCCATATCTTGCACTTTTAGTACAGACCTTTAGCGCTCCATGTGAAGCATAGAAAATCTCCCCACAGAGCAGGTGCATATTTCATGTTACATGACTGTATTGACAATGAAAGCTAACTATGCTTCATCAATGCCAGTTTCTTACTTTTCTGATGGATGGACACAAGGCACCAGGGTAGGCAAATGCTTCTATTCTTCTGGATCATGGGTGTTCTTTGAATGCAGATCCAACTCACTTACTTTTGTCAGTTGCCTTTTATTCACTGCCTTCAAGGAAGCAAGTTTTATTTGTGTATGCATGGGTCTCTGTGTGTGAAGTGCCATCAGGAATTCCTGCTGGCTGTTGAATCTCATCTTTTGCCTGAAAGCCACTTCGTTGTCTTTGTTAAAAATTGAAATGCGCTCATCAAAGTACAAGTGGTAGCTCGAAGAAGAGGAGGAAGAAGGTAACAGCCTGCAGCCCTCAGCAGTCCCAAATGTTATCCGTGCAGCTGGTGGATAACCTCTTTATTTATCTTCTTAAATCCGTATGTCAGTTCACTGCAGGGATGCTGGGGAATGCTAAACTCCTCCTGTTAATGCATTATGAGTGGTACCCTGATTGCTTGGCACACATTTGGGCCATGAGTGCTACCCAGATTTAAACTGGACTCTTTGTAGCTGCCTTGTATACTTTCAAATACAATTTTGAACAGTGAAGGAAGCATTAAAAATGGATACTAGAGTGAGCTACATATCTATTGGGAGGGATAATCTTTTTTCCTCCTTTGCATTTTCAAGGTAAGATGGTTAAGGGGTCTTCCAAGACTGAGATACACAAGGTTCAAAGACAGGGACAGCTCACACCTTTTCTACCCAGGGAGCCCTGGTGGCACAGTGGTTAAATGCCAGTACTGCAAGTCACCACGTTGCAAGTTCGATCCCAGAGGGCTCCAAGGTTCACTCAGCCTTCCATCCTTTCGTAGCTTGGTAAAATGAGTACCCGGCTTGTGGGGGGCAATTAGCTAATAACACACATTGGAAACTGTTTAATGCAGTGTAGATGTGTAAATAGCTATTGCTTAAAACAATTTGTAAGCTGCTCTGATAGCCTTGTGGCTGAAGAGCAGGGTATAAATAAATAAATAAATAAATAAATAAAAATACCCATTGCTCTGAAACACAAAAAGCATGCATCTAAGTTATACATGTCAGTGTTTTAAAATTGCTTCCTGTTATATCAACCCACTGATTTGTTGTTGTTAACTTCTGTCAAGTTGACTGCAATTTATGGCAAATCTATGAATGAGAGACCTCCAAGTCACCCTGTCATCAACAGCCTTCCTCAGGTCTTCCAGACTCAGAGGCATGGATGCCTTGAGTGAGTCTATCCATCTGGAATCCAGTCTTCCTGCTTTCCTACTGCCTTCTACTTTACCAAGCATCATTGACTTTTCTAGTGAGTCATGTCTTCTCATGATACGTCCAAAGTATGACAGTCTCAGCTTAGTCATCCTGGCTTCTAGGGAGATTTCAGGCTTGATTTGCTCTAGGACCCATTTATTGTCTTTTTAGCAGTCCACAGTATTTGTAGAATTCTTCTCCAGCACCACATTTCAAATGAGTTGATTTTCTTCCTATCAGCTCTCTTCACTCTCCAGCTTTCACAACCATACACAGAAATCAGAAATACAGCAGCATGGACAATCAACTCACTGATGCCAGCCCATTATGTTTGTGTTGTCATTCTCATGTCTGGATGATGTAGGGCAGGTGTGGGCAACTGTGTCCCTCCAGATGTTATTGAGCCACAACCCTTCTCAATCTAGCCATCATAGCCAATGGCGAAGAATACTGGACTTGGAGTTGGTAGGGATACTGGCTATTGCAACAGCTAGGGCCTTTTTTTGCAGTACTTTCTTAATTTTTTTTGGTGGGGGGTTGGTGGTTTAAAATGCTTCTTGTCTGTATATCAGATCAGCTTGGCCTAAATCATACTATTAATCCCACCTGGAGCAGACCCACTGCATCAATGCTAATTTGGTAAGTCAACCTAAAGGAAGTTCCATTGATCCAATCAGTCTACTCTAGTTCAAATTAATAATAGGATTCTGGCCCTTGCTTCCTGCCCATACCAAGCCTGTCATGTGGGCTGGATGATTGATTTGCCTGCTTTAGAAGGCCAGAATGGGACACATTAGGACTTTCACATTACAGTTTTTATTGCAGCTTAAATAAATAGATAGCTGCTAGGAGAGGCCGTTTGAGCTCATAATTTGGCATGAAAATTGTATAAATAAATGCACATTTGGAAGAGTATGGCTAAATTCCTAATAAAACCACAAAGAGCATTTACTTTCCTTTTTTATTCCTTGAAGAAAATGGCCTTGGACATTAAAAAAGGGGTTTGGGCGAAACTGCTTTTGATTTAATGTGCTATATAGCATATAGTGACAATCCTTGGCTCACAGGTTACACATGACTCTCACCCAGTTTCTGTGGGTTTGTCTAGACTGGCCGGCTGTTATATTCTAACCCCAGATCTGCCCCCCCCCGCTGCCCAATTACCTAGGTGAAATGGAATGAAGTCTGCATGCACATGCCAGCCAGGACTGGCAGGCGCCTCTGCCACTGTTGAACGTCACTCCCTCTGAAGCCAGGAAGGAGGCCTTCAGCAGGTGACCAAGACTGGTCACATGCATGGGGCTTCCTTCCTGGCTGCAGAGTGACTCCAGCAGTGGAGATGGCACCGTCTGGCAGGTATGGACCCTGTGTTTCTGCACCAGCCCAATCTGGGTTTTCCAGCATAACCTGGGCTTTCCAGAGTGTTTAATTAAAATGTAAAAGGCTTTACCCTGGCTTTCCTCCAGCTTTGCCTTTGGCATCATCAGGACTGCTTGGAAGTGAAATGGGGCAAAAGCCCTGCATTGTTCAGACAGCAAGGCTCCAAGGTGTGTGTGTGTGTGTGTGGTAACCTGGAGTTAAATAACCCAACTAGGCAAGCCCTATGTACACTGCAGAGTTACTACAATGCTTTGCCCAGGAGGAGAGAGCCGCCAACCTTCACCCATCCCGGCAGCCACCCTCCATGTTGTCTCTGGGTGATGATACCTATTTAAAAATAAATAAATTAAGAACGTGCACGATAGCTTGTGCTGTGGGCACTTGACGGACAGCCTGCACCTGCACATGTTTGAGCAATCAGGCAGTTAGCTCTGCCCTGTCCTGACAGCATGATGATTCATGTGGTTGTCCCAATGCACACATATGCGCATTTCCTGCATGGATTTTAAAAAGGTTTGGGGAAATCCACAAAGGCTTTCTCTGCATTGTTTTTGGTGTCCCCCCCCCCGCTTTCCCAATACATTGAATCACCATGCAGGGCCAGTTTAAGGCAGTGGTGGTGTCAGCATCTGCAGGGGGGTCCATCATTGTAGGGCCCCCCGTAGTAACCCTCCTCCTGCAAAAACATGGTTAGTAATAATCTGAATATCCTGTGCTGTGAATAGCTTAGTTTACATTCACCTGAGATAAACATATGCCCCCCCCAATTAAAGCATTGCAGGGCCCCCCAAAATTCCTTAAACCGGTCCTGTCACCATGGGATTCTGTTGGAACAGAATGTATTACCCTTGCATTCCATGAAGGGTTTTTTTCATCATATAGATGGGCTCCAAGTCTTTGCTATTGTCTGCTCGTTCTATGGTGTCATCAGCATATCTTAAATTATTGATGTTTCTTCCTTCAATTTTCTTGCCTCTGTCCTTTGAATCTAACCCTGTTTTATGTATGATATGTTCAGCGTACAAGTTAAACAGACAGGGTGATAAAATGCAGGCTTGCTTGACCCCATTGCCAATTGGAAACCACTGTTTCTCCATATTCTGTGCTAACAGTAACCTCTTATCTTGCATAAAAGTTTACGCATCAGGACAATGAAATGTTGTGGTACAGCCATTTCTTTAAGAGCAATTCATAGTTTTTCATGATCTATACAATCAAAGACTTTGCTATAATCTATAAAGCACAGGCTGATTTTCTTTTGAGATTCTTTGGTGTGCTCCAATGTATGTTTGCAATATGATGTGATCGAATGCATGGCCCCAAATCACTCAAATGTGACTCAGTGCAGGCTAAAACATGGATCACACAAATACTATAACCATTATATCATACTTCCTCTCTCATAATTGATCACCAGATGTCCTGGAGCACACATAGCTGAGGCTTGAATTCACAGAAATTATAAGCCACCGATAGTAACATTTGTGGGATAGAATAACATAATGGATAGTATCCAAAGTTTGCCTCAAGTCTTTCTAGCACAGAGAGTGAAAACCATGACATTTTCCCTTTGAGTGTAAAAATTTGTTAATATAGTTTAAATAATTGCATGGAAATTGGAAGAAAAAAAGTTTGTTTATATATATAAAAAACAAGAAATCACACAGCATGTGTACTTTGAAATGTAGAGTTCTGTGGCATAATAGAAGTCCCAAATGATTATGTAATTACTTTTGTGAAAGTAATCCTATGGGGTTTTTATTCTAATTATAGACCACAATCCTTCTTAACAGCTTTCAGAGAAATAATTTGTGTAATGAAATATAAAGGTTTCCAGCTGCAGGTCTGTAAATGACAGATACAGCTTCTTGGTCCATTTGGAATTTGAGTCTATATTCTGGTTTCCATGTTTTTATGATGAAACTTCCATGGGTTCCATTTGTAATTAAAAAAAATAATTAAAGTGAAAAAAAACAATTAAAAGGGAAATAGAAAAATTACAAGAAAATAACTAATACATCCCCAAATACTGGTTCTTGGGTCAAAATGTCATATCATACCCACAATGCCATCCATATGCAATTTCATTAAAAGAGCACTGTGCTTTCAATAGCTAGGGTTGTGCAAACATAGGCCTTTAAAGGAGGCTGGAATCTCACCAATGGGCAGTTTAGGTAATGTAAAGAGATAATAGTGGAGAAACATATCCATCCATTTGCACCATCTCCAGAAATGTGGATTAGTGGGACTTTGGTTTTCTAAAAAGGGCTACCCATCAGCCACATAGGGAAAATAGGGAGGAACCTATTTCCACCTAAGGGTCACATTCAGCTTCTAAGAAGTTCTGGTGGGAGGGTCATATTCCCATGGTGCACAGGCAAAAGGGTCAACCCTCTCTCCCAAACCAAGAGATTTTATCTAAAAACTCTTACTTCTAGTAACTAAGTCTTATGCGAGACATTTTAATCATTTAGAATGGGGAAAAAACATACAAAAGCTAGGAAACTACAGGCCTTTTCATGCTACAAGTTACAACACTATGTTGCTACTTTAATTGCCATGGCTGCACCCTATGGAATCCTGGGCTTTATATTTTGATGAGGCACTAGAGCAATGTTTCTCAACCAGGGTTCCCTGGAAGCCTAGGGTTCCCTAAGAGGTTGCTAGGGGTTCTTCAAGAGATTGTGATTGTGGGGAAAAAACAATAGCAGTATATAGAATAATGTTTATGCAAGGGTTCCCTGAGACCTGAAAATTATTTCAAGTGTTCCTCCAGGATAAAAAGGTTGAGAAAGGCTGCCCTAGCCAGTTCAGATATTTCTTGTGTTCCAGCTCAAGTTGGATTGAGCTGGACAACCAACTTTGATTGGTTGCATCAGGCCCTGCTTGAGACAACACCTGTTTTGCATATTTGTGCTGTTGTGAGGTATTCTATTCAGGAGGGTTGAATGATTTTGAGACTGGAGAAGTCATTATAAGTTACATTTTCAACTGAATTTGGGGAAACCACTTGAAGCATTCATTGTGTTGAGCTATTTCAATTGCTTTTGTTTGATTTGTTCATTGCAAACAGCTGAAATTCTGTAAATTTTGACAACAAACCTGATTTGCAGTGGGAGTTGAATATTTTTTTATTACAACTGTACATTCACACACACATACACACACGTATTCTTTCTCTCTCTCTCTCTCTCTCTTAAGCTAAACAGGGTCAGCCATGGTTAATACTTGGGTGAGAGACTGCCAACAGATACCAGGTGTTGTAGGCTATATTTCAGAGGAAGGAATTGGCAAAATCACCTGTAAGTATTTCTTGCCTAAGAAAACCCAGCAAAATTCATGGGGTCACCATATGTCAGGCACACACACACATTATATTTAATGTAATAGGTTTATGTAATTTTGTAACTTGCTTTTCAGTTTATAGAACCACAAGGACACTAACAAGAAATTATGAAAACCCATAGTAATGAATCAGAACTAAATCAGTAAATCCAGTAACTCACACAAAAAAGGTCCATTTGATCATCAGCATCCATCAAAACACCAGAAGCAATAGTTCAGCAAATCCCAAATATTTGATGAATGGGACCTGGAGCAGAAAGGTACAATAATTATGCAATAAGTGGGCCCCTTAGGGGTGGGGGGAGGATTGTCACAATTTTGATGCCATTCATGAAAAGAACATGTCTCTCATGTAGGACTTTATTGGACCAGTCAAATAAGGTGTCATAAAGATGCCTAATGATTGTGAAAGGACCCGTACCAGGCAACAAGGTCCTTTCACAAACATATATTGTTTAAAAACCATAGTTTTTTATTGATGGCTCAAGCAATCAATTGATCCCCATAGTGATTTTCTGCCAGCATTGCTGGCGTTTGAATCCACGCGCCATTGTACTTACGTGAATGCAGCGTAAATGGGCAAACACTTCCAGGTACGCTTAGGACAGCCAGGTAGGGGGCGCTCTTTTTACAACACCCCCACACCAGTTTACTTGGAACTTTTAAAGTGTGTTTTGGTGCTTTCCTGAAGTTTTTGTGTGTTTATTTTGTTCTTTTAAAATTTCCCACATGAGCATCTTCTCATGTAATTAGGTGAGATTTGAAACCAGGGAGTGAATGGTGCTCCATTCACTTCCTTTTAGTGCCTGGGAAGCCTCTTTAATGGGAACAAGGTAAGGTCTGGTGGGGGGAGTTCTTTTGCTAGCATAAAAATGCCACAATTTATACTGGCAAAAGGACTTTTATGGGGGGTGGCCTGATAAAGTCACCCACATGGAGCCATGTGGAATATGTTGTTAATATATGAGGAGTTTCACATGGAAGAATTTGAAGCTATTCCAGATCCATGCTGAGGCAGGGGGATGCTAACGCCTTGTTGTCTTGGTGAAATCAACAACCACAATACAGGTACAGTCGGACCCCCATATCTGCAGAACCAATGCCCACAGCTTCAGTTATCCACAGGACACAAAATAGGAAATATATACTATAGAGTTGTGCTGGAAAGGGTCTAGAGAGGTCCTCCAATGCAACTCTATGGTGTGGCTTTACCAGAAGTCATTTATTTTAATAGGGTTTGCTGTTGTCTGTGATTTCCATTATCCATAGTAAGTCCAGGAACTGAACCCCCGTGGATACGGGTGTCCGGCCGTATACCTCACTTACCGAAGCAGATGTGTTCATGGACATTACTTCTTAAACAGAAAGTTTCTCTGGCCTGCTTTCACCATCATTCTAATGCCAATGCTGCTAAAAAAACCCACCTAGAGAGAAGAAAAGGACGAAAGATGCTGGGGGAGCATAAAAAGACTTGGTAAAAAGGTGCTTAGGGGTTTTGTTAACTGGGGTATTACTGTACTTTCACTATTTCTTGCATGTCTAGCAACCAAGACATTGAACTGGCATGCTTAATGGTTCAGAAGCAAAGGATCAAATTAAATGTGGCTAACAGTCGATCCATGTTTTGCTGAGCTGCTGTCCATATTTATAGCTTTATTTGCATGTGCATCCTCACTATTTGGTGGATATCTAACTCCCTTTTAATTGCAATTGCAGTGGTAGCTAGTGGATCAGTGTCAGTGGAGTTGTAAATCTATTCTGGGTTTTATTCTGAATTTTAAACAAGCTGTCCAAGGCGCTTAACTCTATCCCCAAAATAGATTCTATACCCTGAATACATCTATTAAAGTTCAGATTAAAATTCAGAATGGATTTACATTGCAGGAGATATCCTGTTGTTTAATCCAAACTAGGGTAGAACCTATTAAATCAATTGTTGAATAGGGAACCAACACATAGGTAAATCCAACTGATTCAATGGATTTACTCTAGGCAGGGCTAATATAGGATCAAGGCCTTTGTTTATCACAATCTATCATCATCATCATATTGTAAAAGACTTTGGCTCTCTTTGAGCCAAGTATACATTTTGGAGATTATCGCATTACACTGTTATAGCTTTATTATTCTACTTTAACTGGTCTGGCTACCTCCTGTGGAGTCTTGGGATTTGTAGTTTAGGGAGGGGAATTTAGAACTCCCAACCAGAGAGCTCTTAGGCCTCACTAAACTATAAATCCCAGAATTCCACAGGAGGCAGCCATAGCAGTTAAAGTGGAATAATAGTGCTATAACAGATAAAGTCCAAACAATAGTAAATAAAACACAGCTGAGTCCAGTGTTTGGATATCTGGACATACCCACCACATGTATATGTAATTGCTAGCAAGGCTCTCTGTATAGTGATAGATACTTAGTGTGATCATCCCATTTTGTTTTGCTTTTCCATGATTTTTATGTGAAAGAAACCCAGAACTTCAAAGTCCTCTAACTGCCCCCCCTCTGTTCCAAAGATTCTTGATGCATGCGTTTTGAAAAACATTGTTTTTCAAAGGAGATTTGATGCATTGTAAAAAAAAAAAAAAGTTCCTGTACTATACTCTTTGATGGCGCTTGGAAATAGATTGCTACCCCTTGGTGAATCAATGATTTGAAAGTGGGACATTATTGCTAACCAACATAATCACAGCTGGCCAAATACAAATAATAGCAGACACACTGTTTGCTTTCCGGTGTGCTACATTTGAATACGCCATGTGCACACGCCTTGGTGATTCTCATTATCTTCCACATGAGCATCATGGTTTAGGAATCAGCCTCACAGCGTTTCCATCCTATAGAGGCGACAGCTTGCAGTTGCTGACAAATAATGTGACTCAGTGAGCAAAATTACATACTACAATCTTCTGAGTGAAAAAAAAATGCCTATATCAGCAGGTACACAATGTGTGTGTGGCATTGGATGTATGTATGGAGACAGTAGATTGAGGCATGCTGGATTATTCATTGTTTAGGCCTGGGGATGTTGTTTTCCTCTTTTCCTGAGTTGTAGTCCAAAAGAGTAAGTTTTCTATGCTTTACTTTATAGTTACAGGGCATGTGGCCTCAGTACTTATATGTATTTTGTACCACAGCTCAAAAGCAGAAAACAGTCAGGGGAGCATGGTGTTAAAGTTAACAACCTTTGCATGGTTATGCTGATTGCTAGCTTGCATACAGTATTTGCTAGCTTTCTATTTGTTTGCTTTTCCGTACTGACTCTCTTTCTGTATTATGCTAACCTGCAGTCATTTTCTCTTCTCCCTCTTCTCTATA
Source organism: Gambelia wislizenii (assembly GCA_030847615.1). Classification (NCBI taxonomy): domain Eukaryota; kingdom Metazoa; phylum Chordata; class Lepidosauria; order Squamata; family Crotaphytidae; genus Gambelia; species Gambelia wislizenii. The sequence continues at coordinate 15,470,509 of JAUMIR010000008.1, read as the reverse complement.
AGAACTTGTCTTTGATTATGCAAAACTTTTTGGTAAGTAAACCTGTTTTACCAAGAAGACTACACTTATTTTCATACTCTGTTAGAGCTTGTGTGTGAGGGTGGGGGGTGGGACTGGTTTTTGTTCAGCTTCTGCCTTGCCAATTTGATTACCCTGCTTGAGAGCCACTTCATATGTCTCATATCCTTCACTCCTCATCTGTACCAAAAATGTCTTACAATTTTATTTGCCTCCAGTGCCCCCTCAAGGGTGCAGGGATAATTTTACCACCTTGTTGCTGTTTCTGGACTCTTTTAGGTCTAGGAGAGGCCTTTAAAAAATAGGAAGTGAACTGAAAGTAAGTTTCCAGTTCAGTTCTTACTTAGAAGAAATTTCTTCAGGACCAAACATGGGCCAGTGGAGTCATGGGGGTGGTGACCTGAGTTTTCCCCTGAATTTTTTTTGCATCATTATCAGGGGTGCTGCAGATCCCTATGGCCTTACATGTGACCTATAATCTGCACTTTCCCCACAGACTAAGGACTTTAACAGACGAGGCTATAATTGCATGATTATGATGTCACAGTAGTGCAAACGGGTTCCTGCTATTGCACAATGTTGTTGTCTTCCCATGGTTACTGTATGCTCCAGCTGCCAATAATGCATCCCTTTTAATTGACAGGACAAGCCACCAATAGCTCTCAATATCACTATTTTTGCAGTATTAAAGAGTGTGCAAAAACACGTCCCATTGTAATTGCAAGATTAGAGCGTGAATGGGTGGTCCTCTTCTCCCTCCCTCCCTGTTCCCAGCAAGAAAACTTTCAGGTGAGAACATGAAAATGATCTACAGGATGCTCTTTTAATGAACTATCCTGTTTTGTTTGCATGTTTTTAGGTTTAAGTGTTTATGTGTTGATTTAGATTGTTAATTAAAGTTTTTTTTGGTGTTTTTAAGCAAACTTGCGTCTTCTTGTGAGAACTGGTGAAATCTCGCCCATGCTAAATCATGGAAGTAAAATCCTGCACTTAAAGCGCTAGTGGTGGTTGTGTGAGAATTCTGTGGCATTAGTATTGGGCAATTACAGCAATGTGCAATAGTAAGTGTAATAATGCCACCATGTTTCCGCTTTCCTCAATAGTGGAATTATAGCATTTTTAGATGCTAGTGTGATAAAAGTCCTGAATCTCCAAGATCTGAGGCAGGAGTTTTATTTAGCCCCAGATCTTGGGAAACTTAATTTAAAAATAAAAATAAAAATAAAAATAAAAATGGATAGTTCACAGAATCTCCTAGCAATGATTGTCTCTGGCTATGTTGGTTGGTGGATTCTGGAATTTGTAGTCCCCAAAGTAATTTTTCCAGGCCCAGCCCAGCCCAGCCCTACCCAGAGATGCTAGAGACAGAACATGGAGATGGTGCATTCCAAGCAATATCTATCAATCAATTGTCTGTGGAGATTATCAGATGAGTGCCTAAAAATGTGATTATGGCACTATATTTTACAGCGTTTGTGTTCTGGCACAATGACACACATTTTCGCATGCTGTCATGATAATGATACAGAATCGCCCCAAGAATCTGGCAATATGAGTGCTCATTCCGCTTATTTTCGTATTTCTCCGTGAATGAGATTTAAGTGTGTCTCATGGGAAGACACACTTAAATCATGCGCTAAAAGCCCCCAAACACCAAAATTAAAAAAGAAAGTGTTCAGAAAAGCACAGATACATGTTTAGAAACTTGCAAGCAAGATGGAGAGGTTCATAAAAAAGAGTGTATGGTACCTAGTTTTCCTGTTTGCACCTGGAAGTGCTCTGGTGGGACCGTCCATTGACGCTGGAATCACGCCAGCAGAATGGGGCACCTTCTCTCACACACAGAAATCTGGAACACAAATGCTATGGGAGATCAATTGTCAACTTCTTTCCGACAATAAAAAAGAACTCTCTTGTAACAGCAGCAGAGTGCTGAGGCACAATGTCATCTGATAAGGAAGCCCTTTTGTGATCTCATGGTGTCATTATAACACCGTTTTTGATGTATCTGATAATCCCCCATGACTAAGCCCTACTTACAACTCAAGGACCTGATGGCTGGTATGGTGTTAGTGAGTTACGGTGTGTACATCCAACTTGTACTGGCAAGACTCACCTTTTTTTTTTTTTTTTGGTTGTTGCAGAGGTTGGAATTCTGTACTGGCACAACCTGTGCATGACCTGTGCAATGATCAAAATCTCCCTCCATCCCCAACCCACCTTGTCTTTACTGCAGCCTCTCCAACACAACAATTTCCTAGTTCATGGAGAGTAGAAGGAGAGGCAGAGAAGCATCGAGTTATTTTCCTATGGTTGAACACACAGTGACACAGGCATCCTTTGGGGACTCTGATAGGTCTTCCAGGGTTCCCTGAGGATAATGTCATTGCTGTACGTCAAGCTTTAGGAAAATAGCTGGATGCTTCTCTGATACTGCCCCCCCCACCAGCCTGGAAATAGCTGTCTTGGGAGGGGGCTGCAGCAGATAAAAAGTGGGTTTGGCTTGGGAGATGTACCATAGTTACACAGGTGCCAAAGTGTCTCCCAATCCAGCATCATGGCTGCTGCTCCCAGAGACTTCAAGGGGGGCAAATATACTGTTTTGCCAGAAAAGGGATAGTTGGTAGACTGAAGGTCACAAAAATAGCCTTAGGAGCTGGATTTGCCCACCCCTGTCTTAGGCTATGATTCTGATTACTGTGTGTGGACAGTGAAAGCTGTATGTTGAAGAAAGCTTCAATGGGAAAAAAGTCAATTCATTTGAAATATGGAGATATTATTCCTGGATACCAATTTGGACTGCCAAAAAGACATACAAATTGGCCCAAGAGCAAATCAAGCCTGATCTCTCACTAGAAGCCAAAATGACTAAACTGAGGCTATCGTACTTTGGACATATCATGAGATATGACTGACTGGAAAAGGTGATGATATTTAGCAAAGCCAAGGGCATTAGGAAAAGAGGAAAACCACATTACTTGTAGATTGACTCGATCAAGGAAGCCACAGCTCTGAGTTTGTGAGACGTGAGCATGGCTGTTAAGAACAGGTAGCCCTTTCATGCAACACAATTATAGCACTATGATTCCACTTTAACTGCCATGGCAACATCCTGTGGTATCCTGGAATATGCAATTTAGGAAGGGCTATTCAGAATTCTCAGCAAGAGGGGAGTTCTAATGCACCACCAAACTATAAATTCCAGGATACCATAGGATGCAGCCATGGCAGTTAACGTGGAATCATAACAGTGTGAAAAAGCCTTGGAAATCTGTCATTCACAGGCTTCCCATACATTGAAGCAAACTTGATGACACACAACAATGATAATAAATTGAACAAGGGAATCAACATGCCCAAATTGATATCCAGGAATAATCTATGATGGGACAGATCCGTCAAAGAATGTGAAAAACAAAATGCCTTGTTGTTTCCTATATATTCCAACTAAGACAAACCATGCCATTAATAACCCCTCCTATACACAGATCTCTCTCTCTCTCCCTGCTCCCCTCCACTTTCACACAAACAGGTCTTCAGTGGTATGCCTCTTGTTGCTTAGAGCTATCCCACCTCATATGGTGAATGTCTTCTTGGATGACAAGGGTGTGTGTGATTTTGTTTGATTTCCTGAAGTGTGGTACAACAATGGACAGTGACTGCTACATTGTATCACTCCGGAAACGTCAGGAAGCCATCCGTAAGAAAACACCCCAGAAAGAACTGAATGCAATCCAGTTACACTATGATAATGCACGGCACCACACTTCTTTGGCAACATCACAGGTTCTTTCACAAATACCTTGCAGCCCTGATCTGGTATCCTCAGACCTTCACTTGTTCAATCAAATGTAGGCAAGCCTTTGAGGATGGCTCTTTGATGATGTAGGTGAAGTGGAAGCTGCTATTAGAAACTGGACCAGAAAGTGCCCCAAAGAAGTTTTCCAAAGTGGAATTGATGAGAAGGTTCAAAGTTGGTGCAAATGCAACACCACTGGTGGAGGCTATTTTGAATGTTGTAGACAAAGAGTTAGTTTACACATGCATGTAGTTGCATTGTTGTTAATAAAGACTTATGGCCAGACAGGCATTACTTTCAGTATGACCCTAATTTATACAATCCTGATCTATATTTAAGGAGGAAGATGATTTAGATATATATAGATGATAACAGGTTTCCATTTATTTTATATATGGCTGGCTTTCTGACAAGCTGATAAGCATACTAAATCATTCTACATGCCCAAGGGCAAAGATGATCAGACTTTAGATTTGTTGTAGGAATTGTAATGTTCCTAGAATTGCAGGAGGTTTTTTTTTGGTGTGTGTGGGGTGCTAGATAGCCAGATTTATATTCCATCCTGTAATTGTGATTTAATATAACTTCTTGTGTTTTGGTTTGCATCTGTTTGTTTTTTGAAATCATGTTGCGAACCACCTTTGTTTCCAATGTTCAGAGAAAGAGAAGATACAAATAAATCACAGGTATGTGATGAAATGCATTCAGAGGAATGGAGCCAGTCTTTCTGGGCTATATAAGCATGGTCCACACTGAATAACACTGCTCAGTTCCACTGCAGATCTCTCTGTTGTACGTTCATAAAGCAGTAGACCTTGTTTACTCAATTGATGTGTCTTGACTCTCTATTTCTGGGTGGGCCATGAAACTTCATCATAAGCCTCATCTCACATGAACATCATGTAGATATTCATGGTATCATTCAAATATAATTGCTCACCAAACTCTCAGGGAATTCCTGAAGTAGGAAGCAGGAGACTGATCATAGTGATACAGGTTGCAAATGTGCAAAGATATCATGCAAGAAGTCTATGCATGTTACCAGGTCTGTGTGAATCGGCTATAACCACAAAGTTATTTGAAAGGTCATATCTCCCTGTAGGAACTACTTCAAACTTTGAGATCTCCAGGAGAAGGCCTTCTCTCTGTCCCACAACCTTCTCAGTCTCTTGGTAAGAACAAGAGGACCTTCTCAGTGGCTGCACCCAAACTTTGGAGTTCACTATAAGGAGGCTAGGATAGCTTCCTTCTTGCTCTCCTTCCACTAGCGTTTATTATTTGGTTACTGGGTTTTAGGAAGTGACTGTAATAGCCTTTTAGTGATGTGCTCTGGTGTTTTGTTGATTTTTTTATATTGTCTTTTACTGAATATTAAATAGTTTTTTTTTTAATTCTATAGGTTGTTTTTAAGATACCACTCACACACTCACTCATGCACACATACATTTACTGATGTTTTAGTATGGATTTTAACCTGTACTGGTTTTAATAATTTTTGCAAGCTGCAGTGACTCCCACCATTGGGAAAAAAACAGGATAAGAATGAAATAATAATAATAATAATAATAATAATAATAATGCTTTCATCACATTTCAAACACCATGTGTTACCTACCCTAATAGCCCCCATCTTGGACTATCGCATAATTGGCAATATTTAATAATTTGGCTTGCTGTGGCCTTCCATGTGGTTGGCAAGTAAACCAGGGTCCCCCAGATACCAAGGCTGGAGTCATGTGCAACTTAGGGAGGGGCCTTCTAAATTCCTCAAACAGGTCACACCCCAGGTCAGAGTTCTTCCAAAGAACACCTGGAGATGAGTCATTCACTAATCCACTCAACAGTAGTAGTCTTCAATTGTTGCAAAATGGGTTTTTCCTCTTCTCCTCTCCCCAACAATAGAGTTGCCTGCTCCTATTCAGTTCCAAAGATATTGTCCATTAACGATCATTACTCTTCCAGAGAACCCTTTGTCTAGTCCTGGGAAACTCCAAGAAACACTGTATTCAACTCTAAATCTTATCACTTCAGGGGAATTATTCAATATAAATATCACCCTAAAACACCACCAAAATGTCTACAGTTCCTCTTTCTACATCCGTGCTGCCAGTTTGCTGTGTGACCCTCAGAATGCATCTCTGAGATCTTCTGCTGTATGAATCTCTGCTCCTCTGATAGGTATTGTATCAACCAATATACCCTTACTCTATTCCTCTCTCCAAATACTCCCTACTTTCTTTGATAGCCTTTTGTGATTGCTTGAAGCCTGAGTGTTTGTGTGAATGCTGTTAAGATTAATTTCTAATAAAAACCATTTAGTTGTACATTCTGGCTTGAAGTATCCTCTGTTACTACTGGTATACATAGGTCAAAAGATCCTCCATTATCCAGCCTCTCACTGCCATTTTGAGCTCAATACTCTCCATATTAAGATTCAGACTCTAGTGGAATCCTCATGGTAACAACTCAGGTAACATGCTTTTCAACAGAGTCAGTTTGCACTTTTAGCGACCAATTATCATGTGGAAGATCAATCAAAGTATAGAAAATCCAGTTATTCATACACATGTGAGAGCCAGACCATAACATTCAAAAACTCAGCTTTCTTTTTTTAACCATATAGGCTGAAGGGAAAAAAATCCTTTTCTCTTTTCTGCTGCTATGATTCTGCATAAATAGGGATGCTATTCAAATCAAGAGTCACTGTGAATTGTGTTCTGTCCATCACATAATATATGTAAATGAATTCCTATTAATCTTCGTATGTTGAGCTACTGCTAAAAAATGTTCATTTAAGAACTGTCTTTGTTCTTCTCTCTCCCTAATTTCAATTCCCTTCTCTCTCCCACCTTCCCTCCCTTGTCTATAAGTCCTTTATTAATTTGGCCACATTAATCTGATCAAGATTAAAGGTGCCACCATTTCTAAAAGCTTGAGCCATCAAGTTTAGCCATAGTGGTGGGGCAAACAAAGCACTCTGCATGAGCAATAGGCTAAGCTACGCGGCTTGTTTGGGGCCCGAGACCCAGTGAAGTGACATTGTAGAGTTAAAGATGGAGGCTGGAAAAAGTGTGGGGAATTCAGTTGTGGTGAAATCAAGTGAGATGGTGCCATTGTATATTTGTGTGGGAATACTATGGAAGAATAAATTTACATTAAAATCTTTGTTAATTAAAATAATAAAGGATATAGGATAGAGAGAAGGAGATGGAAGAAAAAAAGGCCCAATACCCTAATTTCCCCTCTGCCATTCAGGGCTTTATTGATCGTCAGGCCAACAAAAGATTATCCATGAATGTTGATTACTTTTGACGTCATATGTCAGAAGACTGTACCTGCGCAGTTGTGGAAAACTAGGATTAGTTTGAAATAGATAGGATTAAAGCAGAGTAATTACTACAAAATGAGAATTTGTAGCTTCTTCTCCCCACCCCAACTAAACACATGTTCTTCTGACTTGCTGACTTACTTGGGAATAAGCCGCATTGAATTAAGGAGGACTTACTTCTGAGGATGCATGTGAACTGTAGAAATAATGCAGTTTGACACCACTTTTAACTGCCATGGTGCCACCCTACGGAATACTGGGATTTGTAGTTTTGTGAGGCACCTGTAAAACTCTGTAGTTTTCTTTGGCCGAGAAGGCTAAAGATCTTATAAAACTACAAATCCCACAATTCCATAGGATGGAGCTACAGCACATAAAGTGGTGTCAAACTGTATTATTTCTACGGTGTAAATGCACCCTGAGAGCCAATGTGGTGTTGTGGTTTGAGTTTCAGACTAGGATGCTGGGAAATCAGAGTCTGAATCCTCACTCAGCCATGGAAACCTGCTGGGTGACCCTGGGCAAGTGACGTTCTCTCAGACTGAGAAGGTGGCAATGGCAAACCCTCCCTGAATAAATCTTGCAAGGAAAACACCATGAAACCTTAGGGTCTTCATAAGTCAGAAACAATTTGAAGGCACACAACAATAGCAGCAGCAACAAAAATACAAAATGGCATCATGATGTACATGTAAGCTTTGTGAGGCTTCCTCTCAATCTTCCCCTCAAAAAAACCCAACAAAAGTGGATATGGTTGCAAATTAGGAAGCTTTTAAAAAATGGATACTGTGAGAAATGAGATGCCTTTTGATACTTTAGACCAACGTCCTCCATTCTTCTGCTGGTTGTGCTGACTGGGGATGATGGGAATTGTAGTCCAACACTTAGAGAGTATCCACTAAGGGAATGCTTATTTAAAATAAACAACAACACATTAATGGTAACATTTAATAATGATTGTTAGTACAGGTCACCCCCACCCACCCATACATGTGGAACCAATGTCTGTGGTTGTAGTTTATCCATGGCTGAAAAAAGAGGGACACATACCATAGAGTCGTGCTGGAAAATGCCTAGAGAGGCATCATCTCTAGGAATTGCTAAGTCCTCCAGTGCAACTCTATGGTATGTTTGTATAGGAAGTCCTTTATTTTAATAGGGTTTGCTATTATTTTCATTTTCACTTATAAACAGTAAGTCCAGGAATGTATTATCTCCTGTGGATACGGGTGGCACCTGTGCTAAAGCAAGGTAGTTTCCTGAACTAAATGTGGTTGCTGCCAGAGACTGAAAGAAAATTCCTTCGGTGGACTACAGCTCCCATAATGCATCAGCCAGCTGATCCTGGCCAAACAAAGGCTCTTTCTTGCAGCTGATTGTGGCACTTCCTAAAGACTGCTAGTCTGGCAGGGCGAGAGCTTAGAAGGCCTCATCGCTAGCTTCACCCTGTGAATGAAGAGGTGGGAAGGCAGTACTTTTGAGAGCTGTGTAATGGTTTGGGACCCATCAATGCCTGTGGAGTGAAATTCTTGGTTGCTCCTCACTGGTGGAGACTGAGAGCTTTGATGTCCATGGAGGGGCCAGATGGCATCACAGAAACACAAGCTATTCGGTCTAAATTCCTATTCTGTTGTCATTGGAATATAATTGCCATTCCAATCAGCCATTCTATGTTGTTGTTGGTCGTGAGGCATTATCCTTGGTTCAAGCATCAAAACATTTTAGGCTGACCAAGGGATAACCTTAGATTCTAATATGTGAGGAAGGAGGAACTTCTTCCTCTTTACTTACCACACATCATGCATTTTTAAAATTTTATTTATTTAGTTATTTATACCCTGCTCTTCAGCCACAAGGCTATCAGAGCGGCTTACAAATTGTTTTAAGCAATAGCTATTTACACATCTACACTGCATTAAACAGTTTCCAATGTGTGTTAGCTAATTGTCCCCCACAAGCTAGGTACTCAATTTACCGACCTACGAAAGGATGGAAGGCTGAGTGAACCTTGGAGCCTGCTGGAATCGAACTTGCAACGTGGTGGCTTGTAGTACTGACATTTAACCACTGCACCACCAGGGCTCCCTACCCTGCATGATTTTATACATCTCTATCATGTCAACCCCTTTTTGCCTTTTTAAAAAAGCAACAGGACTCCAAAGAATGCAACTTTTTCTCATAGGAGAGTTAGGATAGATTGCTTTGACTGTCCTTTTCTACACCTTCTCCAAGTCTGCAATATTCTTTTTGAGGCATGTTGGCCCAAAATTGTACGTGTTATTTCAAGCATCACCAGTTGGGATCCGCCAGAAGGAAATTTGACTTTTGAACAGTCACAGCACATGACATCAATATTTTGATACAACTGTCCTCACAGCTCTAAGATACATGTATGCCCACCCATTAATTTCTGCAACATTGTGAAATTCAATTAATTTTCAATCTTTGAAATTCTAGATTTTGGCTGTGAAATTTTGCCATAAAATTCTCCATTTATTCAGAAACTGACATTTGACAGTGCACGAAGGAACGGATATAGCATTATAGCTAAACTTCACTGGAGCTCATCTAACAAATGCTGTCAAATGTTGATTGATGTTCTGTGTCATCTATCAGATACTGTCTGAAGTTGAGTGGAATGTCAGGTCCTCTTTATAGACGATTGATGCTTGTCATCTGTCAGATCTTGGCAAATATCCACTGATTCAAGTGAGATACTGTCAAAAATTGACAGTTACAGCATGCTACTGTCTGATACTGTCAGCCACTGACTGCTGCAAGTCAATGTCAAATGTGGACTACTACATATCAAAATATTGTCAAAATTTGATTGTTACTATATGCCATCTGTCACATTTATTTAGGGACTTACTCAACTGCATTTTTTCAAATGAACAAGCTTTCAATAAGTGGCTGACAATAATCACCTGATATAAGTAAAAAAGTAACTTGTAAAACAATTTAGTATAAGCAGAGCTAAAACTGGAAGGTTACTTTAAAAAAGGTATTAGTTTTTGTTATAATTTCATCCCCTCAAAGCAGGTACTTACCATCACAATTACACATTTTAAGATAACACTTCCCATTTCTTGAAAGGAATGGAATAGTTACTTTTTAGTTATTTTTTAAAAAATGCTACCAGCTGCTGGCCTGTCATATAAAACACACTCTCTCCCTGTCAATTTGTCATAACCTCATCATAACAGAATGTCATAGAACTATGTGCTATTCCTCCTTCACTGTTTATTGGGGCTACAGCCACCACTGTAACTTAAAGTCAGTGTTTGCAACTAGTAAACTCTAAACATGTAAATCAGAAGGTGGATTTGCTGAGAATAATGGTACGTTGGTTAGCAATTGCTTACAAATCCCATTTGTTAATGTGTTGCTCTATCAGATTAACCAACATTGGGCTAACATTGGCTGTTGTTCTTCCAAATTAACTACAAAGCTAAAGTAATACTGTAAAGGGAAGACAGTTTCTCATGGACTGCACTGTTTTGGGAAAAAAACCAGGGACTGTCCCTTCCTCTCTCCTCTTTTCCTCTCTCTTCTGCTTGTGTGGGCACATGTGGGTGCACACACGTGCATGCACAAACACACACACACACACACAATGAGCAACACAGATTCAACTTAAAACATGCAAGAGAGGGGTACAAGGAAGCAAAAGGAGAAGTCTGGCAGACTAGGGGTGTGTCTACACATGGGGCCAAAAATCCCAATAGAGTTCTGCCTCTCATGCCCCTACATTCACCCCAAAGTCCTGCACAGTATTTATTCTCCTCAGGAATGTTGGGTACTTGACTTCACTGTCCCTGTGGATTTTCATCCACCACTTCCACCACCATTGACACAGCAGTGACCATTTTAAAGCTCAGGAGGCAAGTTCCCAGCTGAAGGTAGTGGTTTTCTCCATTCCTCTGTCTCAGGAGCACTGCTACTGCCCACTCTCCATTCACCCATTTCTTTCTTCAAGCAGCTATTCCTTCTGCCAGCTCTCTGCTTGCCCATCACTTGCTTTGAACACTTCCATCACTTGCTTCAAGTACCTCTTCCTGCAAGGGGCAAGCGGTGGAGCAGACAGAAGCAGTGCTGCAAAGCCAGGAGAAGGGAGAAAACCTCTCCCTTTAGCAGGAACTTTCAAATGGTCATGGAAGTGATGGTGGTGGCAGATGAAAATGCAGAGACACCCCCCTTCCAGAATCCAACATATTCAGCATCATGGTAAATACTTTGAATTGCCCAGAATCTGGGCCATGCATTGTGTGGCCTGATTGCCCCAGATTCAGGGAAAAGGAGTATGTCATGTGGCTTGTTTGCTGCAGATTTGGGGGAATTTGCAGGGAGATTTGGTTTTTTTTAATAGTGTAGACACGCCCTAGAAAGTATTGTTGTTGTTTTAAAAAATCCACCCTGCTAGTAGGAACAAAAAGACTTAGGAAGAAAAAGGGGGGGAGCCTGAAACATTCGGGAATTACCAGTACATCATCTGGATCCTGGAAACAAAAGTGGTAATTACAGGAGTAAAAGTACAGTAATGATCTCCCAATATATTTAGATGATTTCTTTGTTAAACAGCGACATCAATGATATCGTGACTTTATTAATAAAGAGCAGAGGTGGAAAATCCTCTCTGAGTTTTACAAAAGCTACTCTGGGTTTAGGGGAGTGGGTTACAGGAGCTATTCATGGTGCTGAAAGTATTTTCAGCACAGGATTCAGCACTTTGGATGGCTCCCAGAAAATACGCCCATTAAACCTGGCTTAGCTTCTGTAAAACTTATTGTGGATTCAGTGTCTGAAGCAATGGAGCCACTGGCTGCCTCTGGTGAACTGTTACTTCTAAGCCCTGAATAAAACCAAGAGCCATTTAAAATCATAGAGTTGGAAGAGACCACAAGGGCCATCCAGTCCAACCCCCTGCCATGCAGGAATACACAATCAAATCATTCCTGACAGATAACCATCCAGCCTCTGTTTAAAAACCTCCAAAGAAGGAGACTCCACCACATTACAAGCCTGTGTATTCCACTTCTGAATAGCTCTTACTGTCAGGAAATGCTTCCTAATGTTTAGGTGGAATCTCTTTTCTTGTAGTCTGAGTCTATTGCTCTGTGTCCTAGTATCTGGAGCATCAGAAAACAAGCTTGCTCCATCTTCAGTATGACATCCCTTCAAATATTTAAACTTGGCTATCATGTCACCTTTCAACCTTCTCTTCTCCAGGCTAAACATATCCAGCTCCCTAAGTCGCTCCTTATAGGGCATAATGGCTTCCAGACCTCCCACCATCCTAGTCACCCTCCTCTGGACATGGTCCAGCTTCTCAATATCCTTCCTGAATTGTGGTGCCCAGAACTGAACACCATATTCCAGGTGAGGCCTGACCAAAGCAGAATAGAGTGGCATTATTACTTCCCTTGATCTAGACACTATACTCCTATTGATTTAAAACAGAAGTTCAAATATTGTAAATAATCACATGTCAAATACAGAGACAGAATGGCAAGTGCATGGTGACAGATAGTCCAGAGACTATCTGGTGAATATTCACCATCAAAATTTACCCAGGAGAAAGCTTTGAGGAGAACATTTTGGACTGAATTTATTTCAGCTGTCCAGATATGAAGCTTGGCTGAGCACTGTATTAATTATGGCATAAAACTGTACATTTACAAAAAACTCAACTAGATTTGGAAATGTGATTGCCTCATGCGTGCACCACATATCAGTAAGTCACATATCTAAATACTCTATTTGTCGGAAGCTATTTGTCTGGCTTTTGAAAGCAAATGCCAAAAGATCAGATTAGGCATAATCACCATACACTGTAAATTAGCAATTTTAGGGTAAATTCTCCACGGTGACCTACATTGCTGAGCTCTTAATCATAGGATCAAAACCCAGTCAGTGCATGTAAATAAGCAACTTCCATTATAATAATTGGTAGCTGTATACATGTAACAGGCCTCTCTCTGTGTGTGTATAATTTTTATTTGTTTTTGCATTTGGAATTCTCTTTTTTTATTTATTTTTGAAAAGACAATTTTGGGTAGTGCAGTGACTTAGGGGGAAAACGGGTGTGGAATTCAATAATTTGAATGATATTTTTTCATATGAAAGCAGGCAAGATTTGTGGCTCTGTTTGAACTGTAGATGTGGTTGATCAGTCACACATAATAACTAGTGGTTCTGGGTGTTGATATTCATTTCACTACACAGCTCCCCCCCCATCCATGGGAGATACATTCCCAGACTTACCACAGATACATGAAACCACACATAATAGCGAACCACCATAGAATACCAGAGAATTGCACTGGAGGACCTAGAAAACGCCTTGAGAACACACCTCTCTAGGCATCTGGTGTGACTCTATGGTATTCTATGGGGGAAACCTGTACATCAAAAATTACATTGAGTCACTTCAGTGGAATGTGGAAAAGCTTCATAACATCAGTAGGGATAGGTGTCCTGAACAGGGATATCTGAGAAGTTCATTTTTGATCATTGTTAATTTAAATTTGCACATTTCTCTGTGCTCAGAATAGAAGGAAATTGATTTTTTTTAAAAAAAATGAATGTAGGAAAAACAAAGACCCCCCGCCCTCATCCACCCAGGCCTAGGAATGAGTGCATAACTCCTTAAATTCTGAATATGAATTCCCCTGTATTCAGCAATATTAATGCTGAACTGTGCTTGTCAAATCTTCTTTTTCTTCTTGTAACTCCTTGTCTATATTACAGGGAGATATAACACAGAGGACTCCATGCTAAGATCAGCCATACTGTTAGAATTTGGTCAATGCAGATGACGGAGAATTTCATTTCAGGTTGTTTTGAAACAATTTACCCAGATTTGCACATTTCTTCCTGTTCATAGAATCATAGAGGGTAGATGACCTCAAGAGTCATCTAGTCCAGTCTCATGCTAGTACAGGAATCTTAAAATACCAAAGTCAAAATACATTGGGCTCTTTTACTAATAAAATAACTACCTTTTCAGCATCTTGAGAAGTGCCTCCAGTTTCTTCCATGGAATCCAATGTGTAAAAGACTGCTGAACACTCAAAACAGCTTAGCTGGCTGGTTGGCTGGCTGCAAACATGATGGAGGCAGAGAAGAAGATTTTTCTGCTTATCACAGAGTAGACCTTCAGATAGGTTCTAGTCTATGGTTGATCACGAAAATTGCTCTAGTTGCCATCTTACTTCTTTCATTGCTTGGAATGCTAGTGGATTGATCTGGCTACAAAGCATTAGAGGGGATGCTCAGGAGCTATCAAGCCCACCGTCCTGACCATTTCCCAATTCTAGAGGTCAACTGAAGCTTTGACAGTATTGCCTGCTGAAGCACCTGGAAACTGTACAAGAGCCACCAGGAAGCCATCTAGATCAATGAACCTCCTGGGGAGGACCATCTTAAGCAGTCCCCCACTCCTACAGAGCTTTATACATCCAGGCTATTTGAAGGAATGTATCTCCCTACATGAGCCTGTTTGAGCTCTAAGATCTTTGGGAGAAGCCCTTCTCTCTGTCCCACTACCTTCTTGGGTTTGTTTGGTGAGATGAAGGGAGAAGGGCCTTCTCAGTGGCTGCTCCCAGTCTTTGGAGCTCCATCCCTAAGGAGGCTGGAAGAGTTCCCTTCTTCCTCTCCTTCTGCTAACAAGTTAAAAAAAAGTTCTTATTCTGTCACACTTTTAGAAATTGATTGTGATGGGCTTTTATTGGTGTGCCATGCTGCTTTCATAGAATCATAGAGTTGGAAGAGACCATAAGGGTCATCTAGTCCAACCCACTGTCATGCAGGAATACACAATCAAAGCACTCCCAACAGATGGCCATCTAGACTCTGTTTTAAAAACCTCCAAAGAAGGAGACTCCATCACACTCCCAGGCAGGCAGCTCTTACCGACAGCTCTTACCGTCAGGAAGTTCTTCCTAACATTTAGGTGGAATCTTTCCCTGTAGTTTGAATCCACTGTTCTGTGTCCTAGTCTCTGGAGCAACAGAAAACTAGCTTGCTCCATCTTTAATATAACATCCTTTCAAAATATTTAAACATGGCTATCATGTCACCTCTTAGCCTTCTCTTTTCCAAGTTAAACATGCCCAGCTGCCTAAGCCACTCTTCATAGGGTGTAATGGCTTCCAGACCTCCCATGATTTTGGTTGCCCTCCTCCGGACACGTTCCAGCTTGTCAATATCCTCCTTGCATTGTGGTGCCCAGAACTGGACACAGTATTCCAGGTTATGGTTTGTGTATAATATTTTCATGACTTTTAATATTTTTAACTTTACACATTTTAATTGTTTTTAAAATCACATTTATATTCATACTTTCTATTGATGTTTCTGTTCAGTTTTTAATCTGCATTGTTTTTAGTAAGTTGTAAGCTACCTTGAATCCCATTATTGGGGGAAAAGCGAGATATACATGATTTTTTTAAAAAAACGAATATAATAATTTATTCCCTTTGTATTGCTCCTCTCCTCTTTCTTTGACCATCCTGAAAAATCTTACTTTGAGGACCAGGGTATGAAAGGACACACTTTTAAAATGCAAAACAAAGAGGGCACATTGCTGCTATGGTGGTACAGCGAGACAAACATTGGGTTTTCATTATACGGTAAATGCTAATAATGATTATTAATTTATCTTCAATCATACTGAAGGGATGCTGAAGCCAAGACATATTGGCCAGTGAGTGCTGGTCACATCTCTTGAATCTAATTGCACCATATTTACAATCAATACCAATCAGCTAGAGAAATTAATCAACCTGGAGTCTGCTCAAGAGAAGCCGAATCTTTCTCATAGAATGCCAAACTTACTCGAGATTCTTTGCAACTTCTCAGATAGTTGGTTGCTTGCCTTATATATATCCTTGGAGCCCTTGCTTCAGATTCCATTCCTTGCTTCTTTATCTTTCTTTTGCACATTCTAACTTGTTTACTGATTTACTAAGCATTTTTAAATTAGCTCCCACCCAAAGGACCACCGAAAGTGCCCTGAAGTATTTGCTTTCAATCAGACAGCACTGGGTTTCATTTGTTTTCTTGACATTATCTTCACCTAGTGAGGAGGCAGCAATCCACCCCTAGCACCCCCAGTGAATGCACATTTAAATCGCAAAGAAAAGAGGAAAGAAAGAAACCAAACCTCTGGGAATCTGGAAGGAAAAAAAACATTTGCGAATAAATGGGTTACTTTGGCTCTATAAATATGGACTATACTTCCACTGCTTTGGAGGAAAAGATACTTATTTTATTCTTCTTTTTAAAGCAAATCCAATATATGGGGAAATATAGAAGCCTGAACAAATCAGGTATCAGCTCAATATAGATTCATTGCCTGTTTTCATTCAGGATAAAGGCATATCTTTGCCTGGGAAGTCGCGGTTCAGCTCAATAGCTGCAGCCAACAATATCTCTAAAATTTCTTATATGAGCTGCCATTGGGGTTGGAAAGGCATGGCTTTTCTTCCCTTTTTCCCATCCAGGGCTCTTCAGGGATACAACTGGAACCCGCAACAAAAGGTTGCAGCATGGAGCTGATTGTTCAGAGACAGGCACAGGAATGCCTATTTCCAGGGTACTCCATTCTCAAGCTTGGGAAATTTACTTTTTCTTTGGACTATTTGGAAATCTTTAGCTAGCATGGTCATTCTGGCCACTATGCTGGCTGGAGGATTTTTTGGAGTTGTAGTAAAATTTCCAGTTTCTGCTCCATTCTATCTGCTGCTGCTCGCTTTTGAATTTCTGGTTCTTTCTCAAGAGTCACAGCATGCTAAGCATGGTCAATCCTCATTGTGCTCTCTCTACACATTTACCTTATTCCCCCCCTAAACATTTTTATACCACTACAGACTTTTGGTTGCCCCCAAGCATGTGGATACTTCTCTGTTGTCATGGATGAGCCATTTGAGGTTCCTAGCATGTTGTCCAAGCAGTGAAAAAGCTCCTCACAGAATGAGAGGAGAATCCTACCTGGTCCTAATAGCATTCCATGTGATTTTGCTACATTGTGAAAGAGGGGGGCAAAAAAGGCTGCTTTCCCCATATCTTATTAAAAACAGCGGGTGGGTGCGCATTCCTGCTTGTTAGGACAAGCAAGTCAATTTCATTTGCTTGCCCATAAGAGAGGAAGCACAAATTTGATTGGCTGGATGAGCTCAGGGGGCGGGGCTTGCTAACAAGACAAGTGCCCGCTGCTGCCATGTTGGATTTTTGCCTTAGCAAACAAGCACTAAAGTGAGAAAATGGGGTGTTGGGGTTTTTTTTTTCCTTTTGTGCTCAGTTGACAAATCGCTTAATCACATCTTGGACATTATTTATACAAACAAATAAGGTCATCAGTGGCAAATTGAAGTAAGTGCAAATGTGAGTAAATCACTCGTGGCCGCCATGTTTACTAGTGGACATGTGAAGGTTATGGGGGCAGAAAAACCATTAGGACCAGGTTGCAGCTGCTGCATAATGTCATTACTGTGAGGCTTTCCTTTTTTTATGGGCTTGTACAGACAAGCCCTAGGTTTTGAGAATTGAGTTGGATACCAATGTACCAGGTCCGATGAAACTTTGGCCCTCCATATGTTTGGCCTACAACTCCTATCAGTCTTAGTCAGTATGGCCAATAGTAAGAGACTGTTGGATTTGAACTCCAGAGCATCTGGAGGAGCAAAGATTCTCCTGGTCTAGAGTACAATTCTGTATACTGTAGTACGTAGGGTTGGATCCAGACTTTGTCATGCTTGGAGTGGAGTGACTGAAATCAATTTTAGTTATGGTTGTTTTGTTTTTATTGATTTGCCTCAAAGAATGACAATGTCTATAGTCTGCTACTAAGCTATAGTCCTCTGTTGTGTGTGCTAGTAGTGCATTGTCTTCTATTTCAAGGAGGCTCCATTTAGATTCCAATTTCATGCCAAGATAAAATCATCATAGTGGCCAGAATAATCTTGGTGACCTACTCAGGCATAATGACAAATTATGCTTGTGTAGTAGTGTAACTGTGAGACTCCAGGGGATTAGGGTTCCAGTTCCTACTCAGCCATGGAAACCCACTGGGCAACCTTGGGTAAGTCACACTCTTTCTGCCTTAAATGAAGGCAGTGACGATCTTCTTCTGAATAACTCTTGCCAAGAAAACTCCATGATAGGATTACCACAGGTGGGACTCAGTTTGAAGGCACATAGTAACAAACATCTCCAGATGTCTTTTAATAGTAATTGAAAATGGAGATATTTAGCATCTCTTTCTGCATCTACCTCCCTACCTTTTACTTGTTTATCTGATGCTGGGGTGCTTCCCATGGCCATTTATTGCCTGGGGAAGGGTGGGGCAACCAGGCAGCAGTTTGGCTGAGATTCAACAGGATGCTACAGGAAGAAGCAAGCATCCTTCTGGACCTCCTGGGGGGTCCTCAGGAGGTCCAGGATGATGATATTATCTTCCTATTTTCAACTGCTTAAACACTGCCAGCTGCTGCCTGGCCACCATCACCATCTCCTGGCCACTAAGTGGGTGTGGGAAGGGAGAACCCTGGCACTGGATTGGTACATAAAGAGTGCAGGGGGTGGGAGAGGACACTTAGTTTTGCCTAGTAGAGCGTAATGCTCCACCATTGCAAGCCAGGATCTCAGCCAATATCTATTACAGTTGTTTATAGACTCCTGACTTGAATCTGGCACCTTCCAAACTTAGCTCTTTAGGTAGTTGTTTTGGTCACCTGCCCATAAATAATGCCATGGAAAGACTGAGCTAGCTTTGTGGGTGTGGGGCAGTAGGCGGCTCTATGTCTTCCCCGGCCCTTGGAAAAGCTACTTTTTGGGGTCACAACTCCCTAAATCTCCAGCATGGCCATGGCCCTGCTGTTTCTCAAGCTGGATCCAAAACCTGCCCTTCACCTTCAGGTCTTTTCACATTTTCTGCTTTCAGCTTGACAAGAGCTGGGTCTGACAGCTTGTATATAGCTTCAGGGCTTACCAAATCGAGAAAACAATTCAGGTGGGGAAGCTGAAACCAACTTCCAACACTTAAATCTTTGGCTTGCTCTTCTCCTATAAGAATCCACACAATCGCTAGACATTAGAATTCCTGCAGCTAACACCTCGGTGAAATTTTTCATTGTGACAGCATATTCAGGAAATGTGGCTACACCAGGCAACCGGAGTCACACTGAAAAATGTTTCTCTGCTTTTCTCCCCCTGTTAGACTTCAACGTATTCGTGAAGTAAAAAACCAAAGAGCATTTCCTTTGTTTGCCTTCCAGTTCTTTTGATGCATGAGACTCATTTTTGGCATTTTTTTAAAAATAAAAATGACCCCAGCTTGAGTTTCATATTAGTTACTATGGCCTCCCCTATCTTTCAAACTTGTCATTTCTCACAAACTGGATTTCAAAATTGAAGGTTAAAAAAAAAATCCTGATTTTTTTTGGAGTTGCTGA
The DNA here is from genome assembly GCA_030847615.1 of Gambelia wislizenii. Taxonomy (NCBI): domain Eukaryota; kingdom Metazoa; phylum Chordata; class Lepidosauria; order Squamata; family Crotaphytidae; genus Gambelia; species Gambelia wislizenii. Next base: position 15,450,909 of record JAUMIR010000008.1, on the reverse strand, counting down.
GATCAGGGTCTAAAGGCTGAAAGGAGACAGTAGGTTAGACAAATAAGCTCAGGTCAATTTTTAAGGGATCATAAATAGACAAGTGGGGCAAAGAGAAAATTAGATAGCAAAACTGATGGTATGTATACCAATTTTCCAGAAGCTTGGAATAACAGTTTCCACAATGCCTGAGCAGTAACAATGCTTATGCACGCTTATGGAAGAGGAGTTCTAAGGATACAATGGATTGCTAAAAAGAAAAATGATTGGCTCTTAGAGTAAATCAAGCCTGAACTCTCCTTAGAAGTGAAGCTGACTAAAAAGAGGCTATCATTGTTTGTTGTTGTTAACTGCATCAAGTCGACTTATGATTTATGGTGACCCCATGAATGAGATACCTCCAAGGCACCCTATTATCAACAGCCCTGTTCAGGTCTAGCAGACTCAGGGCCATGGCTTCCCTGAATGAATCCATCCATATGGAATGCAGACTTCCTTTTTTCCTACTTCCCCCCACCTTACCAAGCATTGTCGTCTCTTCTAGTGAGTCATGTCTTCTCATGATATGGCCAAAATATGACAGCCTCAGTTTAGTCATCTTGGCTTCTAGAAAGAGTTCAGGCTTGATTTTCTCTAGGACCCATTTATTTGTCTCTTTAGGAGTCTGTGGTATCCACAGAACTGTTCTCTAGCACCATATCTTGGATGAGTTGATCTTCCACTCATCTTTCTTTACTGTCCAGCTTTCACAACCATATATAGTAATGGAAAAAACAATGGCATGGACCAGCCTAGCTTTAGTATTCAGTGATATATCTTTACACTTCAGGATCTTGTCTAGATCTATCATAGCTGCCCTTCCAATACCTTGGCTCAATCAATCAGAGTGGAGACTATTGTACTTTGGACATATCATGAAGTGACACAAGTCTTAGGAAAGGACAATAATGCTTGGTAATGTGGAAGACATTAAGAAAAGAGAGAGACCACAATACAGGTGGATTGATTCTGTCAAGGAAACTACAGTCCTGATTTTGCAAGAACTGAAGGGGATATTTGATGGCTGGTGTTCATGGAGGTCTCTCATTCATATTAAATTTTGCACAGATGTCAGTATAGATTTTTTTATATCTGTATCCTAATATATAGCCCCCCCACCCCCATATCTGTGGAGGAATATGTTTCTGGACTTACCATTTATAAGTGAAATCATGGATAATAGCAAACCCTATTAAAATAAAGGACTTCCTGTACAAACATACCATAGAGTTGCATTGGAGGACCTATAAGATGTCTAGACAGGATGCCTCTCTAGGCATTTTCTAGTATGGTATGTGTCCCCCATTTTTCCAGCTGAGGATAACTGAAACCATGGCCATTGGTTCTATGGATACGGGGTGGAGGGCAATGAGTACACCTTTTCATATACAGAATTCTATATCAGCTACTTAGTTAAGAATTCTTTATTATGTAAACTCTCCTGGCCTTAACTATCACAATCTTGGACATATTCCACTAAGCATGTTTGCAATGTGGCATCACTAAGGCTGGTGTCAACCCCTCTCATTAGCAGTGTCACCTGGTGCGGTTCGGCCTCACCACGCCTTCCTAGTGCTGCCACTGTGTTTACATCAAGTCTACACACAACTCTTAGGCCTGCTTTCCAATAGTGGTTAGTGAATAATTGTGTCAAAAAGTACTATTCTAGAAATTGATTTATCGGTGGTCAATGTGTTGAAGTCATATCCTATGGCAGAGGAGAAATGGGGACCAGATTTCTATTACTCCATTTTCCTTTATCAATCTTCTGACCAATTATAAATGCTAAATTAATTTTTTGGAAAGGACAGCAGACTAGAATCTATCCAGGCAACCTCTTAATGACAGACTTTGTAAGGCTTTCCAAAATTGTATCTACATGACAACTCACCACTCAGCTGATTGAGTGGATCTACTTTATGTGGGAGTAAGGAACAGGATGCCAGCCTTTGTGTTAAAATTCTGCAATATATGAATTTTTGTACTCACTACTGATTAGGTCAAACGGCAGTGTGAAATCCAGAGATGTGTAACTACCAAAGGACAACAAGGTTTGGTTCTCACCTTTGATTAGGAAAGTGCAAATCAAGGAAGTTCATATTGTTTTGCAAACTGAATGAGAATAAAATTGTCTCCCATCTCTAGCTCTGTGTGTGGCAGAATATTTAAGGAATATTTTCCAGTTTTGCCAGCAGCCTGAATTGTTCTGTCAATGGGCTCTTTCCTTTAAACCTCTTCTATTGGGAGACCTTCTTCAAGGGATTAGGAAGTCTTCCTTTAAGGATATTTCCTTTTTCAACTCTCTCATTCATCTTTGTTCTTCCATTTCAAACCTGAGTACATACAGCTTGGGGCAAGTATCTAAGTTAAAAGTATATTCACTTTCATTAACTATTTATGAATAGTGTGTTGAGCATTTAGGGTGTTTGTGTGTGTGTGTAGCATGCTGGAGTATTGATGTTCATTTCTTCTGTGGGTTAGAACTAGGGAGCATTCCTTTCATGCCTTCCTTTATGATTTTTTTTTCTCCCTGAGAAAGATGAGAAATGATACGTTTTAATAGAAATTGCTGGCAGTATCCCCACAAGGCTGTGCAGATGGATCTCAAAATTAAAGAAAAAAAATCACAATTGGATCCATTCATCCATATTTCACAGCGATAAGCTGCAGAAGGAAAGTATATTGCAAGATGAGAGAACAGTTGTTTTAAAAAAGGAAAGAAATACACATAGCTCATTCAGCAAATATACGGAAACAGAATCCAGGTCAACATCTTACTTAAAACTCATGGTGTAATAGTCTTGTAAATGGCTAGTCAAATGGAGGGGACAGATGTATAAGACTGATACTATGCAAAGCTTTGGCAGCATAACATGGGATCAGGATCAAGGGCCATGATCAAGGGCCCCAGCAGCAGCGTGTGGGGATGCTTCCTCCTTATGCCCTGTCACAGCAAACCAGATGTACTTGCTTTGCTTAGGGATGGATTTTTGTTGTCGTTGGAGTTGTGGTTCTCAACAAAAATATCCTCTTCACAATGATCCATTGTGAGGCAAAGTACAATAAAACAAACACAAAACTATATGTTTGTTTAAAAAATGGGAATGTCTAGAAATGCAGCCATCCCTCCACATTTGTGGGTTAAGCGTTCGTGGATTTGATTATTCACAGATTACTAAATATGTTCTCTCTAGGTCCTCCAGTGTGACTCCATGGTCAACTGCCAACAGAAGTTGACCATAGAATTGCCCAGGAGGAGGACCTATGAATGCCTAGAGAAGTGTTCTCTCTAGGAATCCCTAGGCCCTCCAGCGCAACTAGAGGTGGGTTTTCACCATCTCTGGTTGATGGAGAAGCCAATGAGCCTTGAAAGCCAGTGTAAAGTTGTTTGGTTGGCCAATGTGTATACTGTATTTTAGCCTTTTCTGCCAGAGAGTGTTGGTGCCTGACGAAACTGCAAACCCTAGGATTCCTTAGGAAGGACCCATGGCAAATAATCCAGTTTCAAACTGGATTATTTGTGTAGTGTGGATTTGACCCACAGTCATATAGAATACACCATTCAAATGAAGAACAAACAAATACTACTACTACTACTACTACTACTAATAGTAATAATCTTCTTCTTCTTCTTCTTCTTCTTCTTCTTCTCCTTCTTCACTATGCTACTGGAATAAAGCAGTTCCATAGCCCACAGGCAAGAGATAAAGCACAAGAAACATCATTTAAGAAAAGGAGAAATCAGATTAATAGAGTAAAATATGGCAAATCATGCTGTATGCATTAATTTCCTGCTTTCTGAGCAACTTAAATATCTAATTTGTTAAAATTATCTGCAAGTGTCTGATAATTAAACACACATGAGTACTATTTAATTTGTCTCCAGCTTAATTTTGAGGTGTATCAAATCATATTTTGTGCTATATAAGAGATGCTTGACAATCAACTCGTATTGTTGAGCTCGGTGAATAAGATGCACCCTGGTGACAGAGGTAGAAGACTCAGAAGACCTTAATCATATGAGAAACCACCAATATCTTAAAATGCTACATATTCCAATTTTCTACCATAGAGCTTTAAGGGCCCGCACAGTGAGCTGCAACAAATTCCTTCAGTTGGTAGATTGTGACCTACAACTAGGGCCAAATCCACACTACACAAATGATCCAGTTTGAAACTGGATTATTTGCAATGGCTCCTTCCTATGGGATCTTGGGATTTGTAGTTTGGTGAGGCACCAGCACTATTTGGCAGAGAAAGCTAAAGACCGTGTAAAACTACAGACCCCAGGATTCAATAGGAAGAAGCCATGGCAAATCACCTAGTTTCAAATTATTTGTGTAGTGTGGATTTGGCCTAGGTTGTGCCTTGATTTAAGTTATATCAGGAATACATGCTTATACCAGTGTTGGTACCACTTTAACTGTCATACTGTATTTTAGTATTGTATTTTAGTATTATTGGAATAATGATAATTGTTCTGTAACCTTTTATAATGAACCATGTATGTACATCAATGGCACTATATAAATAAACAATAACAACAACAACAAACCCTCCAGCCTAAGAAATCCTAGGATTTGTAATTTAGTGAGAATTCTCAGCTCTAGCCCACTCTCTAGAACCACAATTTCAAAGGGACCCCAAGAAGAAGGATTAAAGAAGGAGTAAAGAAGGATTAAAGCAAGTTATCTTAACTGTAGTCCACCGGGATACATTCAAGCTCTCCAACACAAAATTCTAAGTACCTCACCAAACTATGGAAACCAGCATTTTTAAGGATGGCAATGAAAATGGTCTCAAACTGATATCATACTGTACTGCAGATACATTTTTAGTGTGAGTTCCATCTGTGGTGCCTTGGCCATTTTCTTTGTTAAGTTAACACAGGGTACCCATGTATTAGTTAATCCAACAATAACAGAAGTTTCCATCCCCCCCCTTACACACATCAAAATTTGTAGAATGATTGATAAAGATGATCACTGTTAGTCCCTTTTAAGGTACTTGCTGATTCTATAAACTGGATTAATTAATTGATTAAGCTATTGTCTTGATTTATGCTGTCGACATCCTATACAGTTCACTGTACCGTACTGTGTTGTTGGTTTTGTTATTACTGATCTATCATCTTCATGTTAAAAAGTATTTTTAATATTTTTTCCCTAAAAAATGGAGTGAGAAAGCAAGAGAGAGAGAGAGAGAGAGAGAGAGAGAGAGATGGGGAAAAGAGCAAGAAACAGGAGAGAAAACAAAGGGAAGGCAGATTCAAATTGTGTGATAGAAAGTAACTAGACAGCAGGTAAGTGTCCACCTGTATCCTGAAGACAGGTTACCACTAGTTACAACTTGTATTTCCCTTCCTTCTCAGTATATGATGGATTCACAGCTGCTTAGCATTCCCACCATTTTTGCATTCCAGACAGCATAATAAAAATAGCTTTATCAAGCCAATGGTGGGTTGTGCCATCCATGACCAGTGGACACCTTTCAACTTGACAGGGAACACCATTTTCTCACCTGCCATAATCCAAAGGTCCTTAATTGGCCCTAAAAGTAACAATGTGTTAGAGTGGTTAGAATGTTAGTCTGCACTTAAGAGATCCATATTCAAACCCCCTAGAAGCATGGAACTCATTGGAGGACTTTGGGCTGGTCATGTTGTCTCAGTCAAATCTAAAATACAGGGTTGTTGTAGGGATAAAATGGAGAGGAGGAGAACCATGTATACCACTTTTAAATCATTGGAGGAAAAAGTGGAATATAAGTATATAGTTGGGCCCCCATATCCGCAGAACCAATACCCGTAGTTTCAGTTATCTGTGGGACACAAAAGAGGGACATATACCATAGAGTCATCCTAGAAAATGCCTAGAGAGGCACCTTATTCATTCATTCATTTATTTATTGTATTTATACCCCACTCTTCAGCCACAAAGGCTATCAGAGTGGCTTAGAAATGGTCAATTTAACATTTCCCTGCCCTCAGGCTTACAATCTAAATAAGACATGACACATAAGGAAAAGGGAATGGCAGTGGGGGTAAGACATCTTCTAAGTCCTCCAATGCAACTGTATGGTATGTTTTTACCGGAAGTCCATTATTTTAATACTGTTTCTAGTATCCACAGTAAGTCCAGGAAATGACCCCACCATGGATATGGGGGTGTGACTGTAGATAATAAATGAAAACAAAGATCAAGATCCTGTGTTGTGCTCATTTTGTTTATATCTACACTCATATAGTTGCTTGGTGATTGTGGTACACCCACTGTTCTGCAGAATACTGACATTGTGCAATTGTTTATCTGTCAGTGTGTCTACTTATTGTCTCATTGTGCAGTGGGGGGTTCACAATGGCTGTTTCTGCAACTCCAGTGAATAAAATGGTATACTTAAGGCACTGACAAATAGTCACTCACCATCTAAGATGGTGGTCATTGTGCAATGGTTTTATTCAGCTCATGGTTGCATAGGCATAGTTCCACAAGAGTAACCATTTCACATGCAGAGATATGCTGCACCAGCATTAGGCAAGCCCCATTCAGATTAGCAACATTGTGCAACACCCGACACCAATGACTGGGTGCTGTTGTGCAATGCACAACTGCAAGGCACAACTCACAGTGCATAAATACAATGAGCAACACTGCTGCATGCAAAACTCTGCTTCCGCTGTTCTCCTCAGAAAATGTCTGTTGTGTGGTGGTGAATAATTTGTCCAATATGTCCAATATGTATAGCACAACTTATGCATTCTCATGTGACCAACAGAAGGCCAACCACTGAATCAAATGTTCTATGGTAAGTCAGCATGTAGGTAAATCCAACTGCATGGTTGCTGGTAGAATTTTGTCTACAGTGAAATGGTTACACTTGTGGAATTATGCCTATGTGAACACGCTCTGAATACAGCCATTGCACAATAGCCCCTAAAAATACAACCATATGTATAAAGGAACTTATATGTATGTCTGACACCCACAGGATTTTGACCACTACCAGCAACAGTTTTCTTTAGTGGGGTATTTATTTATTGGAGCAGGACAGTGAAAATACGGTAGTTTTATTCTGGCAAGAAATAGGTCAACATCATTAAACCTTTGTAGTGGAATTGGGGGGCTTCTGTGTCAGTGAGAGACTCTGGGTGTTAGTCTGAATTTTAAAGTCCAAGATGCTGATCCTGTTTTGTTCCTCATTTTGGATATTTCCTTGAAAGCTCAGACTAAAATATTGCTTGTACCAGAATAAACTACCCCGCTGACATAGAAAACACCCACCATCACGGGCTTTGTGAGGTAGATTTTCCAAATGCCAAACTTGCTCCGGCAGTGAATTAGGTCATGACACTTTTTGTGATCATATCTGACTCTCTTTGTTTGGAGTTATGTAGACTTCTCTTAAATTCATAATGGGCAAATGGTTCTTATTAAATACATTTAAGGAAAATGGAATTTAATGGTAACAGAGAAATGTGCTATAACCACTTATGAAACAACTGCTTTCCATCCTTTTGAAAAATGTAAAGTACAGAAGATTCTGCATAAATGGCGCAGGACATTTTTATGAGTTACACCATGAGCAAAAAAGAAGAAGAGCAATTCCATCAAACTGTCAGGATGCATTAACCTCCTTTCTTATTAACTGAATTGGTTTCTGGAAGTAAGAGTCGGACAGGCTTGTGAGCAAAAAGGAGTTACTGCTGCCTTCCTAAAAATGGTCAAGAGGTGTATATTGGTGTAAAGTTTGCTCACGTGCTGATCCCACCTGGAAACCCTCTCCTTATATCACCTCTCGTGATGTATGGGGTTTTCTATTAAACTTCTATTCAAGATGTGAGTGCAGCTGCTGCATGAAGTGAAATTTCCAAAGGGCATCACCTTTAGATGCAGCAGCCTTTTACTACCTCCGGCTATTTGCCCATTGATCTTATCCAGTCCTGGCTGGCTGACAACAGCTCCCTGGGTTTTTAAAGCAGAGATTTCCCACCGTAACCTGAGGTCCTTTCACACTACACAGTTATGGTACTATGATTCCACATTAACTGCCATGGTTCCATCCATTAGACTCCTGGGATTTGCTGTTTAGGGAGAAACATTTAGAATTCTTAGCCTGTGAACTCTAGAGTATCCCCAAACTACAAACCCCAAGGTTTCATGGGATGCAGCCATAGCAGTTAAAGTGGAATAATAGCACTATAACTGTATAGTTCAAAAGGGCCCCAGATCATTTTGCCTGGAGATGCCAAGGACTGAAATTGGGTTCTTTGGCATGCAAAATATGTACTTTGCCCCTGGTTTACAGTGCCTCCCCCTTACAGCTCTCTGAAGCAGCTCTCAAGTACCATTGTTAGTCTCAACAAGAATAGGCCCACTGGATCAATGGGATTTGTCTATGTGTTGATACACCATTCAACAATTGATTCAATGGGTGTGCTCTAGTGTGAGCTGACTAACAGGATTCAGCACCATGTATGAGTTCCAGTGAAGGGAGTCTTACTTCTTCAAGAGCACAGATGTGTTCTTACAGAAGGTTGTCCCATTCCAGTGGCGTTTGAACAGTGTTAGCAGCTGTCTTGGATGGTAGTGGTTAGACCTGGGATCTTATGGGTCTGGGAACTGCTTCCAGGTGTGCTAAGGAAATGGAATACAAAACCAGGAAAGTTGCTTTGAAGAAGGAATTAGTCCCATTTACAGTTCTAAGCCAACCAAAAGTAGTTAGCTATCATCATAGATATAGGAGATTATCCCATAATCTCCAGTCCCGTCCCTGTCCCAGCACAGTAACCTTCCCCATCACACTTACCTTCTCTTCCATTCAAAGGCAGCCAAGGAATGAACGGAGCTCCACTCACTTCCTGAACTGAAATCTCACCCATTCTTGCGAGAAGAGGTGAGCACGGAAATTCAAAAATAAAAAGTAAAACAACAAGAAAGCAGTTTTTAAAAAGCACATAAACACACTAAAAAAAAAAAAAGTAATCCAGGGAGGTTCATAAAAAAAGGGGTAGCCTATCTTGTTTTTGGAAACCCACCTGGAAGTGTTCTGGCAGGACCGCCCATTGACGCTGTATTCCAGCAGGACAATGGCAGCAAGGTTTCAGATGCCGGCGATGGCGGCACCAAAACAGGACGGGCAATCTATTGACGGCTTGGCCCGTCAATAAAAAGAAATGCCAGAATAACCACATTGGAATGCAAAAGGACAACATCGTGTGATATTGGTGTCCTTTTGTGTTCTGATGTTGCTATTCTGGCACCACATTTGCTGCATCTGATAATCTCCTCAGTGTTAAAAAGTAACTCTTAGGGTCCTTGTTCAAAAGTAACTAAAATTGTTATTTTTACTATCAACCACAGTTACACAAAGTGTGCCATTCAAATAGTCTTAACAAATGAAGAATATCTATCTATCTATCTATCTATCCATCCAACCACACACGCACACATGCATGCACACACATTTTTAAAGACACCCTTAGATTCCGCCCTCTGGACCTGTGGACCAAAGAAGAGATCCCAGTCCTGGAGACTCAGGGCTAGGGCCTGTGATCTGGGAACACTGCATTTTTAGTAATGAGGATGTCTTGGGGCTCGTCTACACAAGCCAGGATATGCTGGATCCAGGTTGGTGTATTCTGGCTGCAGATCCAGCTGATTCTTTCCCGGTTACCTGTACAGAATGGACCAGAGTCCAAACAGACACATTGGCCTATCCCCGTTGCTACTGCCATTTTCTTTGTTGTCTCGGAAGCCAGGATGGGAGCCTACAGCCTGTGACCGAGACTCCCTGCATTTGACCAACCTTGGCCACATGCTGCAGGACTCCTTCCTGGCTTTTGGGAGAGCCAGGGAGACCACAGTAGCAAAGGCTGAACTGCATGGACAGGCTACTGAGGACACACGGGGCCTGAGCCATTATTTTTTTGGTAGAAATGGAGTAAACTGGATATTTTTATAAACCATGTTGTTCGGCCCTATCTTGCCTTCTCCCTCTTCAAGCCCCATATCTACCCCAGGGATGGTGAGGACTGACTGGATACAAGAGCCCTGATTGTATGGACTGCAGGGCTCTGAGATGGTATATTATAAACAAGTCCTTGGTCTAATCGTGCACCAAATTGCTGGTTTTGAAAAGCTTGCACATAACACCATTTTGTTTTTGGAATATGAAAATAATGTGACAGCTATTCTAAGTCTCTGGAACATCTTATATTAAAACCATGCACCTGGGAGTATTGTAAAATATGTAGATATCCCACCTGTAATTAATAATGGAGAAATAACTACATGTTTAATGGAAGAAACAGAAAGAGAAAGAAAACATTTATCTTTGGAGCTGACAGCTGTCTAGTAGCCAATATAGGATTTTTTTTGAGGGTGGGAAGATTAGCACTTTCATGAAGAAGTGAAAGAATGTTCTATTTTTCATTTACATAACATCTCATCACAGTTAAGAATTTACTGAAGTTTTAAACCTCACCTTCTTCTCAGCACCACATAAATCTGTTTCCATATTGTCATCAAAAGATTTCACTTCTGGGATTCCTCTACAGCTGAAAGAAATTGATGTTTTTATTATTTCTGTCAATGTTACTATAAATATATATCAATAGGTTTGGGGTTTAATGACTTGGAGAACAACTGCAATGATGAGAAGCCAGTGTTAGGTTAGGGGTGGGCAAAGTGGAGCCTGAAGGCTGTAAGCGGCCTTCCCAGGGCCATTTTTGTAGCCCCCTTGGGCTCCTCTGGGCTCAAAACTGTTTTGCTGACATCCCACCATTGCCCACCCCTGGGACTTGTCTATACAGTAAAAATACTCCTAATAAAATTTAAGGAGAATCTCTCTCTCTGGCTTTTCTTCGCAAACGAAGATTCAGGAAGGACTCATCCCGCGCTTTCTGCAAGCGCGCTGATGACTAAAAAGGCCAATCCGAGACAAACAAGTCCGGTTGCAAAAAGCACAGCAGAAGGTCTCCCTGGGCGATGTTCCTGGGTTGTGACTCTTTCTGCGTTGTCGTTTCTCCTCAAGACTTGTTCGTCGTGAGTTCTCAAATAAGGCTGCAGCATTGTGGATAGTGCGTCTCCATGCCTCCCGATGTGAGGCCAGGGCGGACCACTGTTGGTGATCAATTTGGCCAAGCCTGAGATGTTGTTTCAGGGAGTCTTTGTATCGCTTTTTTGGAGCGCCCCTCTTACGCTGACCCGTGGCGAGTTCACCGTAGAGTAGTATTTTTGGGAGGCGATGGTCCTCCATCCTAGAAACGTGCATTTTGTCTAAATGGGATCCTTCATCAATCTGCTGTATTCAGAAGGAGGGGTGTGTGAAAAACCCCAAATACTCTACAGAAAAAGCCTTTTCCTGTATTTTAAAAAAATAATCTGTGAGAATGCTCATTATCTCTCATTAGGATAACCAATTTGCACCACTGCACATTCTCAGAGTAGACAGCTGATTGGTCAGATGTGCGCAGGGGGCAGAGCTTGCTGGCAAGGCAGCACCTGGAACCACCATGTTGGATTTTCACTGTAGTGATCGTGCGCTGGCTCAGTGGCAGCAACTGGTGACAATAAAAATGTGAGTAATTCACATTAAATTAAATTAAAATTAATTCACTCGCACCCGCCATCTTGATTCACAGGCATCAAACTGTTGTCCATTTGAACAATGGGCGTGTATGGCTTCGCATACTTGTGATCTTGAAAAAAAATGTGGAGAGAAATGAAAGATGCTGTGAATTGGTGTTACTGGACATCAATCCACATTTTTTTTTTTTTGCCTCATATAGATAGATGTGCACATCGATGCATGATGCACATACAAATGCTGTTTTTATTTCCTAGTCCAAAAACAGGCTTCTCACAACAGGCAGGAAGCACAATTGGGAAGAATACTAGACCAGTGAGATTTTGTACACTTTTCTCCCAGTATTCAAACATGCTGGAGTGTTCTGAAGGAATTTTCTGCATAGAGAAATGCATGGCTTTTGATATTCCCTCCTCCTTTTTCTATGCAGAAATGCTGTTTTATGCCTAGGAAATGTGCTTTCTTTCTGGCAAACCCCTTGTGTGTTTTTCTGTGCAGAAAAATTCTCTGGAACACTTTGGAACAATAATTATTCATCTTTGCATGCAATGATGAAATAATTGAGGGTTTAGCTCCCTAGTCAAAGTCTGCAGAAGTGGAGTTTTGTATGCAGTGCTATTGTGCATGGATATGCATTGCATTTGTATGTGCATCGTGCATCAATGTGCACATCTAGTTGCTCATTCAGTTGCTTTTTCAGCCATTCAACACAAGGGTTGTCTAGCACAATTAATACACAACTCCGCACATGATGATTTATGATATGTAAGCTTGATGCACGATCTTGATCAAAGACCATCTCCCCACCCGCTCTGATATATTGTGTGTGTTGTGGGATACTTTCTGAGTGGGGGCTCCCATATTTTGTGTTATGTAAATGCTGTAGGAGTAATGAGTCTCAAAAATAAAATTGTATTAAAAATTTCAGGATCTAGTCCTTTTAAAAAGCAACAAAAATTATATTCTTTTAAAAAGAGTTAAAAAAAATTCATTTACTTTTAACTTCATGCAGAGTGCAACTTAGGAATGCAGACAAAAGCTCAATTAACATTTAAAAAAGGTGTGTTCAGAGGTCTGTGATCACCCACTTAAATTAGACTCATTACAAAACAAAGGAGTCAGTTTAAAATGCAAATCAAAAGTTTACTGAAGGTATATCAATCTCAATCTATATACTAAAACAAACTTTAAAAAGAGGTTCCTAACTGACTAAGAGTATTTAGGGTAGGAAAAAAACTCACCCAGCCTACAGCAGTAGAAGGCTGCATGGTGAAAAACCATGGCATGGTTACAGGAAAGATAGTATAGCTTAAGATGGCTTAAGATGGAGTAAGATGGCTACAGCCTCATGGAGACTCTAACTTAAGAGAGAACTTACACACAGCAATAAAATTTAAATTAGGTCATGTGTGGAATGACCCAGCACTCCAGTTGGCTGGAAGTGCCCAGTGAAATAAGAGAAAGGGAATTTTGGGAGAACAAAAGCATGCAGGGAAAACCCCTAGACTTATCTTAGGATGTGAATGAGGTACACAAGATTGCTTTTACATTACAATGATTATTTCCCCACATACTACAAATGCCCCATGTCTAAAGCAGTGTTTCTATGTGCAGAATCAAGTATGTTCTTCCCAAACATCCAGAGCCAAAAAACACAAGGTAGAAAGAAATTGAAATAAAATCAGAGAACACAAAATAAAAGGAATACTTATTTTATTGTGGGGCATTTCCTGATTATAATGAATCCCAGTGCCCCCACCCCAAAGATAATTTGATTGTAACCTACTGATAACAAGAATATTTCACTTCTGCTTCACTACATTGTGGCTCACCGATTGGCATGGGATATTTATGTCCCAATATGGGCTCCTTCAGAGTGGCCAAAATCCTTGGGAGTTGGTGGGAGTTATAGCTGTTCATTACTTATCCTCCCGTCCTGATATCCACACAACATTCTCCCTATCTTGGTCTTTCCCCCATCAATTTCTGGTACCAGCTGCAACCTTTTATTCCTACTGCAAGGAGTGGGTTTTTCTTCTTTCTTTCTCAGGAGTTTCTGATACAGGCAGGTATAATTGTTACATGTCTGTATCCATTATCTTAGTTTTTCCTACTGTTTTTTGGATGACATTTCAAATGGGCGTGTTCTCTTTGCCACAGTGGGTTTGTTCTTTGAACTTTGCTCCCTCATTATATTTCTGGTTACCAGACTGAAAGGTCCCTTTAAAGTTATAGGGCCATAGATCACTTTGGCACTGCTTTATTTTATTTTTATTTATTTATTTATTTATTTATACCCCGCTCTTCAGCCACAAGGCTATCAGAGCGGCTTACAAACTGTTTTAAGCAATAGCAATTTACACATCTACACTGCATTAAGCAGCTTCCAACGTGTGTCTTTCTCCTTCACATACACCACTACTGCTGCTGCGCAGAAGCTATTTAGTATGGCTCCACAGCAAAAGCCTATCTGACATAGGAAACCCTATCAGCTGCAGTGCTACCATTGGCATAGCTTCTTGCCTCACGGAAGTATGCAGTCCCACCACACAGAAAGGTAGTGTCACGGAGGGAGTGGTATCTATCATAGCTAATTCTAGCCATAGCTAACTCGAGCAGTACCATAAGTAACCCTCCTTATATAAAGTGATGCTTGATGATATTAATAGGTAAAGAATTAGCCAATTTTTAACTATAACTAGTAACTTTCTCATTAATTTCACATTATTACTTCTGCATATATTATATTTTTCACTGTGTGTGTGCTTCTCTATCTTTATGTGTATCTTAGTTTTGCAGTTTAAGCTGTTTAATTGTTTTTAAAATCTTATTTTTATACTTTTATTTTGGCACTGTAACTTTTATTGCTGCTGTGTGCCTTAAAGACATTTACCACCCATGGCGACCCTAATGCAAACCTGTCCCAGAATTTGTTCAGAGGGGATTTGCCATTGCCTCCCTAGAAGCTGAGAGAATGTGTTCTCTCCAGTGGATTTCCATGGCTGAACAGGGATTGGAACCTGGGGAATTGTCTCGATGATGAAAATACATCTCATAGAATGCAACTAGAGTACCTTTTGTCCCAAAACACTGCCATCGAGATTTTCAGTATTCGGAAGCAGAGCCCCCAAAATTCCATCTACTGCAGGGGGGAAAGCTTTTGCAGATTTTCAAGAAGTTTTAAAAATAATGCATGGAAATGTACATTATCGCTTTTTTGGACATCCAGTTTGGGACAATGCACATTCTCGGTGAGGGTGGAAGTGGACAGCAGATTGGTTGAATGTGTGAGTGGGGGGGGGCAGGCTTGCCAGCAAGAAAGCAGCCAGAAGTGCCATTTTCACATTTCATGTTATCGAGTGTGCACTTTTTTGCTGCACTGAGGCAATCATAGAGCTTTTTATAAGCGGAAGGTTGCACTTGCACACCTTTGATTTACAAGTAAAAAATAATAATACTGTGCAGTGGTGATAACACATGTGAAGATGAATAATGCGCTGTACTTTCGGCCACCATCTTGACTTGCAGGCATGGTTGCATGTGCACTTAAAACACAGATAGCTTCACATACAATAGATTTTGCCAAAAGACCACGGGGACAAATGAGTGCTGCTGCAAATCTGCAGTAATGCAAGTCGGCATGATATCCTTTTGTCTAGACAAGCCCAGGGTCTCCTGGAGTCCTAGTCCAATGCTCAGACCACTACACCATGCTGGCTCTCATTGTACACTCACTACACTGCACTCATGCCAGCCTTTTATATGTCTATACAAAAAAACTAAAAAAAGGGAAAAGAAATAAGACAATTAGAAATAGAAATAATGTCGGAGTTGTGAATGTGTCCTAGTTATCAGACTGAAGGTTTCTTCCCCCTTTCTTTTCAGATTATACTGCTAAAGCAATATAGCCGTATATCACTTTAATACTATGAGTATACTAAAAAAAAACCTAATTAATAAATAAAAAATAAGAAATTGAAAATATAAATAATGTGAGAGATATGAATTTGTCCTAGTTACCAGGCTGAAGGTTTCTCTCTCCAATGCTTTTTAGAGTTGTAGTGCTAAAGTGATATAGCCTTATATGACTATACAAAAGCTTTTTAAAAAACTCTAAATAGGTGGGGAGACAGGAACGTGCATACGAGGGGAGGAGTATACAAGGGGAACTGTTTGAGTTCATGGAAAGGCTGATGAGAAACCACTCCAACATCTCAACCACACCTCAAGGGAGAGAAAAGAATGGTTGAAAAGAAATGTGCAGAAGTGAGTGCTACTGTCAGCTACAAACTAGGACTGCACTCCCACATATGTAGGGAACAACTGGATGTGGGAGTGGAAATGTCTGCTACAAGGAATGAAACCCTGAAAGTGAACACCCTGCATTTCCCTGAGCTATTGTGCAATCTGGAGGAGCCCTGCCTTACTCCTACTGGGATAAAAGGGGCAAAAAACAGAAGATTTTACTGGAAGTCTTTTCCGTCCAAGAGATTTTTAGATTAAAGAAATAAACATGGTACATGGAGAATGGTTGAAATTTGGGGACACTGTTCAGAACTGTGTAAGTGACAATGCCATTGAATTCCTACATTGGAGGTTTACTTCTGCATGGATTGTGCCAAAAACAAAAACACAATTCTGGGTGGTCTGAAGCATCCTGTTCTAGTACAAGAGGGTTAAACCAGTTTGGAACTCATTGAACTATTATGGATTTCTACCAGGAAGCCCTAAGATCCATTTAGTGTTATGAAAAGGCCAAGGGTCTCTAACAAAGCTACTATTTCAGGGATTCTTTAATGGATGTTTTGGCTGGCAGGCTGGTTTAACTTGGTTGCATGGTTCTATACACTCATCGGGGCAACAACTCTTCAACCAAGTGTGCCTTCTAGCAAGGTCCGACATCTCTTACCTTGCCCATTAAGTACTCCTTCTTAGCTTTGTCCATGCCTCTGAGTTTGTGCAGCAAAATAAAAAGCAAGAAAAAAAAACTGGCTCCTAAAGTAGTTTTCTTAGGTGGCTAACCCCCTTTTAATGAGACCAAATGAGGAGGGTTAAGCCATAGGAGTAAAGGGGACCCTAGGCCACCCATTTAGGCATGGTAGTGTGCCTTCCAACTGATTTAATTGTGTAAATGGAACCAATTGATTTTTATGTTTAATTAATTATGAATTATTGGAGACAGCCCAGATTGTCAGTTGCTGAAAGAAGCCAAAGAGGAGGCCCAGGAAAAACACAGATTTTCAGCAGATAGCAGTGTATTTCTTCCATGACTCGATGAGGCTTGAGCCTTGTGACTTAAGGATGAGTGGAGGTGTCTCCTTGCTTCAGGACTAGAGTTTATCAAAGTAACTTATGGGGGGGGGATGCTTTCAGAATTCCTCAGCCAACCTGTCACTGGCCATCCTGGCTGGAGGATTCTAGAAGTGGTTGTCCAAAAAGTAATTTTTCTTTGTCCTGCTGAGACTTTTTCCGAGGGAGGTGGAATTTATCATCCCTAACAGTTCTTGGAGTTGGTTTTATGAACCCATTCTAATTTTTAAACCTATGTTAATGTTTGCTGTCTTACCCCATAAGAATAGTTTTTCATTTACAGCCTCTCTGAGGGGCTATTGTGCCCTGATGCTCCTTCAACTACAGTAATTTCTCAGAAATTAAGGGGAACTGCTGATGCTTTAGCACAAGGATAATTTGGCTTATGGCAAGATGAGGGCTCTATACCATGTTTATACCATCTACAGGAATGGCTATAAGTAGACCTTCATTCTAGATAACTGGTCTTCAGTTACTGCAGGAATGTGGAATGCACGGCTCTCCAAATGCTCTAATTGCAGTTCCTTACTATTGATTGTATTTTCTAGGACTGATGAGAGTCACAATCCATCAGCATCTGAAGGATCACATATCCTCCATCCCTGAATTAGTGTTTCAGGACTAGAATTTTATTCAATCTGCATTTCAAAGGAAATCATCCCAATCTACACTTTTCAGGTATCTATATCTGTATCTGTATCTATATCTATATCTATATCTATATCTATATCTATATCTATACCTATACCTATATCTATATCTATATCTATATCATATGCCAAGATTGACAAAGAGATCGATCACAGATTAGCAAAGGCATGTAGCGCATTTGGAAGACTTTACAAAAGAGTCTGGAGTAATAAATACCTGAGGCAAAGCACAAAAATCAGTGTGTATAGAGCCATTATACTGTCTATTCTCCTTTATGGGTCTGAAACATGGGTCACCTATCACCAACACTTACGACTCCTCGAACGCTTTCATCAGCGCTATCTACGCACAATCCTAAATATACACTGGACTGACTATGTGAGGAAGGTTGCTGTCCTTGAGCAAGCAGGGATCACTAGCATTGAGGCCATGATATTGAGAACACAGCTGCGCTGGGCAGGGCACGTTTCTAGAATGGAGGACCATCGCCTCCCCAAAATAGTATTCTATGGTGAACTCGCCATGGGTCAGCGTAAGAGGGGTGCTCCAAAAAAGTGATACAAAGACTCCCTGAAACGACACCTCAGGCTCGGCCAAATTGTTCACCAACAATGGTCCGCCCTGGCCTCACATCGGGAGGCATGGAGACGCACTATCCACAATGCTGCAGCCTTATATGGGGCTCAGGTAGATGGGAAGACAGAATAGGGTCTGGTACAATGTTTTCCAGAGTCTCACGCTTTTCAATGCAAGAAAACTGGGGTCTGAAAGAAAAAATAATTTAGGGGAAAATTCTTGTTTGGGGTGGCCAGTGTTCTCTCCCCACCCCAGTCGCTATACTGGTGCACACACTCATCCTTAAAGTTCCTAGGATTCCTTTGGATGGTGAAACAGCTATTCAGTTGGCATATTGGTAGTGTACATCTGACATAAGATATACAGAGAGAGAATGAGGGAAAGGACTTTTTCGGAAGGCGATCTGTAACGGAAGCGGCCTTGTTCCCGTTGCGAGGCTGCTGCATGGCAAGGGGTCCATTTCGGATGAAGCTGTCCCCCTACCGATACTGTTGCAGAAGAGCTGGGAGGCTGCAGCACTATATTTAGCGATTTTCTAATCATGGAAGTTGACCGTGATTAGAAAAGCACCAAATATAGTGCTGCAGCCTCCCAGCTCTTCCGCAACAGTATCGGCAGGGGACAGCGTCATCTGAAACGGACCCCCTGCCATGCAGCAGCCTCGCAACAGGGATGAGGCTGCTTCTGTTACAGATCGCCATCCGAAAAAGTCCAAAGTGAGAGAGAGAAAAGTGGGGTGCAGAAGAAAGATATTAATGAAAATGTAAAAGTATTTTCCATGTTTTCAGTTGGGGTTAAGGTGGGCCCAATAGGAATGAAAGCTGAGGACCTCTATTCTATTTTTCTAAGAAATGTTTCAGTGGGCTTCTTCCATTGGATGGGTAGAATGAAGAAGATGGCTGCTTGGAAAATTTAAGGCAAGAGAAACAAGCCATTCCCTACAAGTGAGAAAGAAATGACATCAATGGAAAAGACTGCAGTTTTGTTTCTGAAGGGTATTTGAATGGGAAATGAAAATCCCCATTGCATTAATTCAAACTAGCCTGAACTTTCAAAAACTTGTTCTATCTGGAATAGTTGTCTTCCAGCTAAGAATAGAAAATAAGCCACTTGGCATTTTCGGTAATAGAGTCGGTTGTATGCATAGGCAGATGATTCTGGAAGGCTTTGGGGATTATGGTAAATATGTTTTGAGAATAGAAAAAGTCATTAAAAAAACATAAATCAGAGAAATGATTCTGACTTTGGGGATTGCTTCCCTGGACTGCTCTGGAGGTCTCCTAGCAGTTAAAAGATGTCATAGTGACACTTTTTACTATGGTCTCTCAACCCCTCTCCCAAATATTACTGAAAGAGTACTACTCATCAGTGACATTTCGACTTTCTGTAAAGTTCAGGCTCCGAGCAGGGAAGTGAGGTACTATGCTCACGGCTAAAAATCTGGATGTCAGTCCACAATGTTGCTGTGATCTCCTGAAGCACTGTTTATTATCTGCCATGGGTCATTTGGCAAGTCTACTCATCCCACTCTTGCTCTGTATTTTCCCTAAGGAGATTAGCACACAAGATGAAGAAGAAGAAGAAGAAGAAAATTAAGAAGCAGAATTAAAGCAGGATAGCTATGGCCAAAGCTTATTACATGACGTCATCTCTATCCTGTTGCTGATGTATAATTACCCTGTTAGTGTGACACTTCTTTTCATTGATGGTGAAAATCCATCAATAGACTCCCAATATTGGTGCTATCCAAGAAGTTCACTGGTGCGACTAAGTCTCTTCACTTTAATGTTGACATTGGAACAGTCATGGCATCCTGATTCTCCTCTTTCCCCTCCATCTTGCTATTTCAAAGCAAGCTAATTCTGTGCCTGTCACTTTTTATTTTTTTTTAAATTTTGCTGTGTTTGCATAATTATGGCAAAATGGTAAAATAAAAATACAGTCGTCCCTCCATATCCATGGACTTGGTATCCATGGATCTAAGTAGTCATGGCTTGAAAATATTCTTAAAAAAATAATAATCCCAAAAGCAAACCTTGATTTTGCCGTCTTATATAAGGGACACCATTTTGCTATGCCATTGCATATAAGGCGGCTTGAGTATTCATGGATTTTGGTATCCACAGGGGGTCCTGGAACCAAACCCCAGCAAATATGAAGGGACAACTGTAATTTTTAAATTTTTAAATTGTTTTTGCCATAATTATGCAAACATAGCAAAGATAAAAATAAAAAAAGACAGGCATGGAGTTAGCCTGCTTTGGAATAGTGAAGGAAAGGAGGAGGGAGGAGAATTAGGCACTGTCCTGGCACATGATTGCTTTAATGCCAGCATTGAAGCAAAGAATCTAGGGGAGTTTACAAAGCAGCACAGTTGTGCAAAAGAAGAGAGGTGCAATTCTCAACGTTTTCAAAGCAGTATGTTCCTGTTTCCTTTTATAATGCTATTGCCATGGTAAAACAGCCTCGTGTGATAATCTCCTAAGAATATGTGAAGTTGAAGGCTTTCACGGCCAGTATCCATAGATTTTCCTTGGTTTTTTTCCAGGCTGTGAGGCCGTGTTCTGGAAGAATTTATTCCTGACGTTTCACCTGCATCTGTGGCTGGCATCTTCAGAGAATACTTCCTTAATGGACATGGGAACTTTCCCAGGACCGGCACTACCATGAGGAAGAGCAGGGCAATTGTCTCAAACAGTAAATGCTCTCTGTGTGTGTGTGGTAACAATGGTAGTCCATGTGCTCTTCTTCCTGAGTTCCCTGGCTAACTATTTCCCTCTGTAGGAGGACAAAGCTGTGTGTTCAACATTGTCCATATTGTCTTATACTGGCACTACCAGAAGGTACAGTCTCCTCTATTGACCTGTTGCCCTCATGTATGATGGAGGATGCTATTCTATTACCACAATTCAATTGGGAGTCTGTCCAGTCATTCAGCTTATACTGAGACTTTCCTTATACTGAGACTTTTCTTTGGCAAGGTAATGATCAGAGATTTGCAGGCTTGAACAGAGCTTGGAACTGTTGGTTTACTGAGCTCAGACTCCCAAAATCCACCAGTGGACAAGCTTCAAGCTGGCAGGTCAAGTTCCAGACTCTGTCCTGGAACTTAGAGTTAAATGTTGGAAGTGAGACAGATAAGCTACCATGGGCTTGTGTTCTTCATCCTCATAACCATCATGAGACACAGAAGAAAAGATGGAGAAATGTGGAACATCAGCTCCTAATATAAGAAGTTGCCTTATTTTAAGTCAGAATTAATACACCCAACCAGCTTTGTAAATGTCTACTATGACTACCTCCCCTATCACACTACACTCTTACAGCACTATATTACTTTTAACTGCCATGGCAGCATTCTGTAGCATTCTGGAGTTTGTAGTTTAGTGAGGCCCAAAAGTTCTCTGGCTAAGAATTCTAAACGCCCCTCCCTAAACTGCAAATCCCAGGATTTCATAGGATGTTGCCATGGCAGTTAAAGTGGGATATAGAGCTATAAGAGTGTGATGTGATAGGGCCCCAAGATTGGCGGCAGCAGGTCTTAATGACAGGCCTTTTCTGTCATCTCCTATCTCATCACTTTTAAAGGGAGATGTCAGGGAAGGAAATCCTCTGAGTTGTTGTTGGTAGGTGTATAGTAGTTTGAATGTTGGGTTACGACTCTGGAGACTACGGTTCTAATCCCCACTCTGCCACAGAAACCACTGGGTGACTTTGGGTAAGTCACATTCTCTCAGCCTCAGAGAAAGGCAAAGGCAAACCACCTCTGAACAAATTTTTCCAAGAAAACCCCATAATAGGGTCGCCTTAGGGTTGCCGTAAATTGGAAACAACTTGAAGGCATACAGCAACAACAAGGGAATGAGGGAAAGAGGGTGCTATTGTGTCTGTGTCCAGCTTGTGGGCTTCCAGATGCATCAGACAGAACACGGCGGTCCACCGGATGCTGGATTAGGTTGGCCCTTGGTTTCACAGAACATGTTTTTATTTTTTTAAAACAAGCTCCTATCCCTCAAGCCTGAGACCAGTATAATAAGGACTTAGGAGTACAGAGTGATCAATAGCAAGAAGTTCCAATTTATGGAGATTATCAAACAGGAACAAAAAAAGTGTTCCTGTCCCACAATCTCCACTCCTGCCCTTGTCCTGCCAGAATCACCCACCCTTCACACTTACCTCCTCTCCTATTGACAGGGCAGCCCAGAAGTAAATTGAGCTCTAAGCTCCATTCACTTGCTGGAGTGAATTCACATGCATTCTTGCAAGAAGACGTGAGCATGGGAAATTGAAAAATAAAAAGACAAATACACAATAAAAAGTTACACCAAGCACCTAAACACACTAAAAACATTACAAGTAACCAGGAGAGGGTAATAAAAAGTGTGTCACTCACCTGGATGTCCCAATCTCATCCAGAAGTGTTCTGGCAGGGACCTCCCATTGGTGCTGGGATCTTGCCAGCATAATGGGGCACCTTTTCACTCATAGGAACATCCCTGACAAAAACAGAATGGGGGAATCTATTGATGGCTTCTCCTGTCAATAAAAAGCAGCGCCAGTGGAATGGGTGCATTATGAGAGGGAAACACCGTCATCTGAAAAGGCAGCCCTTTTACGATCTCCTGGTGTTTGTGTAACACCACTTTTAACGCATCTGATAATCTCCTATGATGTGTTGCAAGGACTTCTAGGGACTGGAAAGGTAGGAATCACAACCATTTTTGATTTTGAGCTTGAATTATCTGACAGTGGAATTAATCTGCTACCACAGACGATAAAAGGATGGCCTGTTTTTCCTTGTGTCCTCATTTTGTTCTTGAAAGTAGACAACCTGGAAGCCACTGGGATCTGGTCCATGCGGCCCTTTCAGCGATCAGCCCATCTTCCATGCATGTAAATTAACTTTGGGGAATATATGGGAGCTCTTCTGAGAGCATATGAAGTGAAGCTTGTGAAACCACTTAAATTTCCCTTCCTATTTCCTCTCAAATCATAACTTATTGGCTGTACTTTAAAAAAAGAGAGAGAGAAAGAAAGAAGCCTTGAGTGAAAGTTTCTTTATGATTTGGGGTTAAGTGGCACAAAGTTTCTGTACCAGTAGTCTCCAAAGAGCCTTATGAACTTGTTTCCTGGAACGCACATGTCAGTTAAGATTTGTAAGATTAATAGAAATCTCCAAACTGACATCAAAGACGGCTCTGCGAGGAATTCTTTTGCTTAGTCACAAAGGCAATCAGAGTAAGTACAATTTCTAACAGAAAATGAAAGAATGCATGTGTGAGTGGGAGAGTGCATGAGCAAAGAGATGTAAAATGTGCATTATTAACTGTATACAAGGATGATCTCACTCCCCCAAATACAGAAGATGAACTAAAAAAAAATCCTATCTGGATGGTTAAAGTCCAAAGTGGTTAAATCCAAAGCAAGGCAGCATTGATGCATTGTATTCATGTGTGCACACAGATGTCACGTATGCATACACAGCACATCTTAAGTTTAAAGTGGGGTGGAAGAGAGCCAAGAAGCTCATTGGATTTCACACAGGATACAAATGTAACTCAACTAACTAATATATAAGTAGGGGTAGCCTAGCTCAGGGGTAGAGCATAAGCTCTGCATCCAGAAGGTCCCAGGTTCGATCTTTGGCATCTCCACCTAAAAGCAACAGGCCAGGGTAGGGACATGAGTTTGGACAGATGAGCCCAGAGACTCATGGTGTTCCCCCACAGCTTTGTCCAATCTGTAATTTATTGGCCCCAAACCAGTTGCTAGTCCCACCTAGAGGAGGTCCACTGAATGAGAATTTGCTAAGTCAGCACTAATTTCTTTTGATTCAATGTATCTGCTCTAAGGGGGAAAGTAAAGCAGTGGATCTACTCTATTTGGGAAAATGATTGTTTTTTGTTGTTGACATTGGTCTAAGATGGTTAGTCTTAACTAGAGCAGAGCCATTAAATTATGAGGAACTTACATAAGTACTGATGTAAAAATGTTCCTATTGATTCAGTTCGTCTGCTCTAGTTAGGACTAGCAATTGATTTAGATTGATGTAACCAACAGTGATTGCTTTCCCAACTACAGTAGATCTATTAATCTACTTTCCCCCAAAGTAGATCCACTGAATCCATTTGAAATTAGTGTTGAGTTATCAAGTTCTTATTGATTCAATAGATCTGCTTTAGTTGGGATTAGCAACTAGATGTAGGTCAGTAGGTTCTGTAACTTTCTGTTGGAAAAGTGATTGCTGTCATTACATTGGCATGAACTGGAGAAAGTTATGGGGGGACACCAGAGTCTGGGTCTGGCAGGGTATTGCCTCACCTATTCAGACCCCTACCAGAGATCTTTTGGATTAGGCTAATCTAAATAGATAAGTAATTTGACTGTCATGCAGTTGAGCTTTCTTTGTTTCAGAAGAATGGATTTGGTGAAAGGGTGGGTGAACAATACTCTGGAAAAATACTGTGGTCAGAATTAAGTCATTTGCATTTAGGTCCATTGCAGTCAATATGAAAAGTCAGTCTTAAGTCCCATTAAATACATTGGGAACTTAAGTGCAGCTGATTTAGTCCAGATCAAACTCCTTGTGAATACATTTTGCTTGTTTCAGATGCGTTGGTAAGCATGTTATTACTTTGAATTCCCAGAGTTGCCTGTGTTCAGGATTAAGAGTCCTCCCCAAGGGCTCCACAAGTGAAAACTCTGGACAGTTGAGAAGCATGCATTCTGATTAATCATTATAAAAGGTATTCAGACCCTGCCTTTGAGTTTCCAATGGGACCCTCAAGGCAGCTCATACCAATGCATGTACATGACCATGAAGGCACCATGCGGTGGAAAGACCACTGTTTGTTATGCAGCAGCTGCTGAGGCATGTCTGCAACTGCATATGACACATGATAATGATGTACTTTTTTCTAACAGGTCTTCAATCAAGACAGCAAATGCCTATTTGCTTTTAAATCAGTGAAATACAGGTTATGGAAAATTACATGGGCATATAGGCCAGGGTTGGGAAAAGTGTGCCCACGGGCTTTGTTTGTAGCCCTTGACCCCTCCAGACTCAGTTTGGGCAGGGCAGAAGTGGGCTTAAACCCAAAAATGTGGTTTACAATTTTTTAAAAAATCCCTTTTCTGCGGAACAGAAGTGGACTTGGATAGCATTTTGGGCATTCCATGCACCCCCCTCAGGATCCTGGGGGCAAAAATTTGCCTTGGACTCATTACTTTAACCACCCATGGTATAGTAATCTATAAATGTGTGGGTGGGTGTGAACACATATGCACATGTGTGGTAATGAAGAGGTATGGGCTTGCTGTTATGCCACTTCAAGTTGCTTCCAACATGCTGACACTATCGCAGGGTTTTCTTGACAAGATTTATTTGGCTGAGGTTTGCCATTGCTTTCCTCTAAGGCTGAGACTTGCCCAAGGTCATAGAATCATAGAATTGGAGAGTTGGAGGAAGAGATCACAAGGGCCATCCAGTCCAACCCCCTGCTATGCAGGAATACACAATCAAAGCATCCCTGACAGATGGCCATCCAACCTCTGTTTAAAGACCTCCAAGGAAGGAGACCCCACCACGCTCTGAGGGAGTGTGTTCCACTGCCAAACAGCTCTTACTGTCAAAAAGTTCCTCCTAATGTTGAGGTGGAATCTCTGCTTCTGGAGCTTGCATCCATTGTTCTGTGTTCTACTCTCTGGAGCAGCAGAAAACAAGCTTGCTCCATCCTCAGTATGGCACACCTTCAAATACTTAAACAGGGCTATCATATTGCCCCTTAACCATCTTTTTTCCTGGCTAAACATATGCAGCTCCCTAAGTCTTTCCTCATAAGGCATGGTTTCCAGACCTTTCACCATTTTAGCCGCCCTTCTCTGGACACGCTCCAATTTGTCACCTGGTCACCAGGTCACCTGGTGGGTTTCCGTAGCAAAGTGGAAATTTGAACTCTGGAATTCTATTCCAACACTCAAACCATTACACCATCCTGACTCTTCAGGGCATGAGCAAGGATGTCATAATTTATCCTGTTGGATCCATGGTATCTGATCCAGAAGAGTCAGATCTTGACAAGCCTTTGATTTCTGATGATGACTCCCTCCTCCAATCTGAGCAGCTAGTTGCAGATGTAGCTGATGGAGAACTAATGGGCTTCAACCTCAGCCAGAATTGGAGGGGACACCAAGGAGACACCTCCATTCTTTGCAACACATCGACAGGAGCAGCACTGAAGGAGGCAGTGCCTATTGCAAACGCTTAAATGGGAAATGCTGATCAATTTACCACCTGGTGTCTCATGACTGGGCAGCTATAAACCTCCCAGTTGTGCTCTTCCTCATAGATTTTATTTTGAATTCTTGACATCTCTGCACTAGCTTACATTTTATGTTCCTTCGGCTCAGGTTGTCATGATTTCTGGCTTTTTGTGACAGATTCTGGAATGGATGAGACTTTGTTGCTGCACCTCCATTCAACTTTGGTGAACTCCCTTCGTTACTTGTATATGACCTGGACTGTCTTGATTTACCTGTAATGGCTTCCCCTATTATAGCCTGTCTCCTCAGCACTTGCTGCATTTAGGCACTGTATAAAGGGTGATTCTTGGACTGCTGACACACTGCAGAAATAATGCAGTTTGACACTGCTTTAACTGCCATGGCTCAATGCTATGGGATTCTGGGATTTATAGTTCTGTGACAAAGAACACTCTGGCACCACAACAAACTACAAATTCCAGGATCCCATAGGATGGAGCCATGGTAGTTAAAGTGGTGTCAAACTGCATTATTTCCACAGTGTGGCAGCAGCCTTGGAATGCTAAAGACATATGTTTACCTGTGTCCATATGTGAAATAAATAAAAAGCAGGACAACTAAGGTAATATAAGGGGACTGCAATGAGCTTGGTTTGATATGTAAATGGGCTCCAAGGCTGTCTGTAATGAATTTGGGACTAGACCTGTGTAGTGTACTGGGCTAGAAAATCTCTGGTTCAATTTTTCATTCATCAATTAACCCATTTGGTGGGACTCCATGATAACAGCATCCTATCTGGTGAAGGCCCTCTTGGGGAATGATCATAGCTCAGTGGCTGAGCATATTGGAAGCAGTGTGCAACTACTCCTGCCTATAGACTCATAGAGTTGGAGGGGACACCAAGGGCCATTTACATACAATAACGAAATAATTGCCCAGAACCTCTGGAGATTTCTAGGAAGTCTTGGTGGATGCTTTGCCACCATCAGTTTTGCTATAGGAACATAGCTGGATGTTTGTTGGCTGGCTGCTGTCCTCCCTGGACCACTAAACGGCCATGTCAAGGAGGCTGTGCAGGAGGAAGGTGAATTCTTTGTGTGGTGAAAGGGGGATGGGTCAGAGTTCTGTCCAGAAAAACTTTCATTCCACAAAATGATGAAGCATCTTGGCCCTGCTATTTCTACTCAAGAAAAGGACTAAGTAGCAAGTAATTTGAAAGCTGTCTGCTGTCACCTTAAAGGGCTCCTGATGGTCAGAATAGACAGTACAGAGCTAGAGGGACAAATAATCTGACCTGGTACAGCTTTGCCCTATGCTTCTTGAGACAGGCCTGCAGCTCATTTTGCTTGTATTGAGGTTTTACCCTTGGTGGATGCAGACGTTGCATTGTTTACAACAGTGTGATCATGCAGGATGCCTTACAGAAACTTTAAAAACATTTCAGGATTATTTTGAATGTGTCCATAGTGTTTGGGAGGTACAATTATGGTAGCGCAAGTCTGATGAGACAGCAGGAACAGGTAGGTAACTGAGGGCTTATCTACATGCCCCCATCTTTGAGACCTGCAAGTCTGCAGTCGTCACCTCCCTGGGGCAGATACAGGGCTCAGATGGGGTATGGCCCTTTACTGCATTAAAAAAATCTTGTTTAATCTGTTCCCACCAGGAAGGAATGGATTGGTCCCCACGTGCCCATAGGAGCTTGTCCTGACAGGCTGGCCATCACTGCAGCTGCCGGCCTGCTTTTGCTCTTCCAAATCCAGGAAAGGGTCCTGCAGCATGTGACCAAATTTAGTCACATGTTGCAGGCCAGCTTCTTCACTTCTGGAACAGCCAGTAAGATGGTGGCAGAGGCAGCTGCAGCGATGGGCCAGTGTCCCTGTCTGGACTCCGGCCTGTTTTGTAGAGGTAATGGTGGATACATGATCCCAATCCATGGCCAGGATATGCCAGTGGGGAGCCGGCATATCCTGGCTCATGTAGATGAACCCTAAAACAGGTTAAATGTCCTCAGATTCAATCCTTGGTATGTCCAAGTGAGTCTGACTTGGTATCAGTCAGGACTTCTTTTTTTTTTTTTTGTCTCTGAACTGACATAAAGTAAATAACAAGTCTTGTGTAAACTCTTAGTTACTGCAGTATGTGGATAACTGGTTAATTTTTTAGGACTAGGACTGTAAGGAGTCTCAAGGCTAAGTATGTGATGAAGTTAGAAGACGCGGAAGCTACCAGAATAGTTGGCCAGCAACCTAGATTGTGACAATTCTTTTAATCCATTTTTAATTGCTAGGGCATCACAAAGCCTATTCTATGATTAGATAATATTTGTGTGAGGCAACATACAGTACATAGTCCTGAACAATTAGCCAATTTCATTTGTTCACACTGTGGTGATGTTTTAGTCCATTTCTTTCCAGTTGAGTTAAGGTATTGCAGCAAAATAACATTTGATAAAGTGGATTCTGGTCTAGAAAAGCTTATGCCAAAATAATTTTTAGGCCTAAATCCAGCATTAGTTCTACCTCAAGGGTTGTTCTTATTGTGAGTCTTCAAACCAACTATGACTTACATTGACCCAATCATAGGGTTTTCTTAGCATGATTTATTCAGACGAGCTTCACCATTGCCTGCCTTTTAAGTTAAGAGAGTGTAACTTATCCAAAGTCACCCAGTAGGTTGCAATGCCTCGGTGATTATTTGCACCTTCCTATCAAACCCCTCCCTCCCTGCTAGCCTCACTTCCACATTTATGAACCAGAGACTGGATTGTAGCCCAAGACTGGAGGTATGCTAAACTTATATTGCTCCTAAACATTTCCCCTTGTTTTTTTTGTTCTCCCTTCTTTGTTAGTAACATGGATGGTCTTAGCCAATCAGGAATAGCCCACTTACTGAGTGGATGATGTCAGAGTACTACACAGCCAATCAGGGTAGGCTACTTCACAGCATCACTGCAGAAATTCAAGTTATTTGGGAGCACTGGAATTTAGTATAACTGAATAGGTGAACTTTCTCACAAGAGTTTCTGGGAGTGTGGGATTCAAGTAAAAGAGGCATCTTCTGATGTTGCTGAAGATGTTCTTGAGAAACTGTGTAGCCTCGGCTTCATCCTATATATTTTAATGTCACCTGACAATCCAAAGTCAAACTTAAAAGACATGGCATAGTTCACAAGGCACTCTTTCTATGGCATCTGGTTTTCTAAAGGCATAGAAATCAAAACTGGATCCGAAGCTAAAAAAAAATTACTATCTGCATTGTCTGTGGTATTCTGGACAATGGTATTTAAAATACAGCTTGCATCAGTTTCAGCCAGGGGAAGGGCTTAAATGGATTTTATATGCTACCATTTTCTTCCACAAATAGATGTATCACTTATTGTGTTGGTAAATGTTTTTCCTGTAACGGATACCAGAATCTATGAGAATAAACTAATGAGACATTATGGTCAAGGAAGAAGCAATTAGCTTTACTTTCGATGGCTCATGAAGGTCTTCATATTTATATGACTGAATATCACTGGTGGCTGTGTCTCTAGTCAAGTTGCTGTAGTGCATAATTACCTGCTCCAGATTATGAATTTGTCTGCTTGGAGATCACTACAAATTGTCCTTCATTTTCCCAAGGCATTCTTCTTCAAATTGGAGTGCCAAAATCAAACTTGGTGGTCAGCAGTCAGGTTGACCAAGATTTTTTTTTGGGGGGGGGGAGGTTATTCTTCACTAAGGGTTCATGTACACTGGTCGCTTAAATCTGGGCCGCTTAAATCCAGTCGCTTAAATCTGGGGCCAGTCTGGAGCATTATGTTCTGGACTAGCTTTGGACTGACCATGATGGTGGCCACATGCATTGGGCCGAATCTGGTGCAATGGCCATCATTGTCCCCATGGGCCAGCTGGGCTGACACTGGATTGGCCCTGCTGGCCCAGCCCCTGTTTTCGGAGGTGCTCCTTCCTCACCAGCTGAGGAGCTCTATGTAAAGCCTGTCTGGTGTACTGTTGCTTCTCCTGAACTCAGAATGAGGCTCCTTTGTGGTCAAATGACGAGGGGGTACAGCAAACCCCATCTTGTGAAGTCAAAGACTTTCAGGGCCGGCATCCATAGGTTTATCATCCATAGGTTTTTTTGTTTTCTGTGGGGTTTTTTCAGGCTGTGAGGCTGTGTTCTGGAAGAGTTTATTCTTGTTGTTTCTCTTGCATCTGTGGCTGGCATCTTCCCTAAAAGTAAACAAAATTTGGCTACCAGTCCTGAAAAATACCAAAATCAAAACTTAACACATGCAAACAAACTTCACCCAGGGAGAGGGGGATTCCCAGCAGACAATGGACCATTAGCTAAATAGACACTAATCCTCCTTGCATATCCCCCCAAAGGAACTATCCATCTGAAGACACAAATTTACATATCCTCCCCAACAGGGACTCACAGTATATAACCCCCACACACACCCCTACCCAACCATTCTCTGAAGATGCTAGCCACAGATGCAAGTGAAACTCTTCCAGAACACAGCCTCACAGTCTGGAAAAAAACCACGAAAACCCCCACCTTGTTGATCATGATGCAGCACCCTGTTCTGACCTCACCAGCAGTGACAGTGATGGTCAGGCTCTTGCAGAGAACTGCTTGACTAGAAAGCAAGGCAGCAATGGCATCAAAAGGGGGACAGGATAGTGGGGTCAATGTTGTGAGGGTATAGATGTGTGGACAGCTGGCTTGCTACATTATTTCCTATGCATAAAATGTTGTTTTCTGTGCAAAACAGTCAAGTGCAAATTTTGCACAGAATAAATCTTCAATTGCAAATAGCCTTCAAAAAGATTTAAGACTTTCTTGCAAGTGAAAGAAAATTGCTGAAATTACTCATTGCTACCTTTGAGAAGAAACCTAGGGCTTGTCTACACTAAGGATAGATTCATACTGGACAACATCCAGTGCAATTTTGTCCATATGATGCAAACAGCAAATCTGTTCCTATTAGCCATTAATCCATCTTAACAGAAAGTAGACAGCTGGGTGCCAGTTAGACGGTAGTTTTTGTTGCGGGGCATCCTGGGACTTCTTGATCCCGTATTCGTCCCTCCCTGTTTACACGATTTTTGTCTCTGAACTGGATATCCTGGGAGATCCCGGGATCATTGTTTACATGGCATCCCGTCCCATGATATGTATCTTCTCCCACTATATACTACCCCGGGTTCTTTTTGTTTACATGAGTTTACGGTCCCGGGATTTTTTTTTTCCGCTGTCAACCAAGGATGCGATTACTCATTTTTTCACAACCTCAGTAACGTACTTCCTTTAGAGTTCTGTGCCATGAGCGAGGCTATTGGCTGGCTCAAATGTTTGTTCAGGCTTCTTGTTGGGGATGAGGGGATGAATTAGTGTTGCATTGGGGATGAGGTGCTGACGGGATGAGGGGAGGAATCCTGGGGAGAAAGGAGCGATCAGTGTCTAACCCCTGTGCTTTCCTTTCAAATTGAAAGAACACTATTTAAAGCCAGCTAAACTGGGGAGGAAGGAGTGATCAGTTGGTGCTGGGGAGTGTGAGAGAGATCAAAAGCAGAGGGAACTGGAGCCCTGGCACGCACGCACACACACACACACACACACACACACACAAGCCCAAGCCAGTATGCTTTCAGTCAGGAAGCCGAGTGCAGGGGGCCAGAGGCTTGCGGTTGTCCTCTCTCTTTAAAATGTTAACCCTTTAAGCAGAGGCAGCTGTGGAGTGAAGGTTTCAAGCCAGTGCAGGGGATCATAAGGGGAGGACACACAAGGCATTTTGAAAGACCCAGATGCTGGCATTTTTTACTGTGCCTTGGGGGGGGGTGGATGATCTCTTTATAATTTACTCTCTCTTTAAAATTTAAACCCAGCATACAGGAGAGGAACAGGTTAAAGCTGAAGGGTTTGCAGTGTAGAAATCCATTGAACAGGGTGATTTAGTACACGCACACGCACACACAAACCTGTGTGCAGCTGGAAGGGATGTCTTTGTTTTCAGCTGGTGAGGCTGAATCTGTTGAATGGGTGACTGACCCCTCCTTTTCTGGTCGCTGATTTCTGAGCTCGCCCCCGGTCACCATTTCCAGTCATCACCAAGTACCGAGATAGCTTGTCCTGGGCTGTTTACATTTCCAATTTTCCAATTTTCCTCCAGTGACTTTTTAAAAAACTGCCACAAACCACAGGACTGGAAGTCCTCCAGGTTGTGGGATAAAAGGTGGGCCCCCTTCCGAAAATCACGTGTCTGATCTGATGTACGTCTAAGCAACCAGCGTTCGACACGAATTCTTACCACTACATTTTCATCGTGTAAATGGCACCCTGGATTGGGCTGGATCTAGTCTGATGAAGAGAAGGTTGAGAGGTGACATGATAGCCATGTTTAAATATTTGAAGGGATGTCATACTGAGGATGGAACAAGCTTGTTTTCTGCTGCTCCAGAGACTAGGACATGGAGCAATGGGTTCAAACTACAGGAAAAGAGATTCCACCTAAACATTAGGAAGAACTTCCTGACAGTAAGAGCTGTTCAGAAGTGGAATACACTGCCTCATAGTGTGGTGGAGTCTCCTTCTTTGGAGGTTTTGAAACAGAGGCTGTATTGCCATCTGTTGGGAATGATTTGATTGTGTATTCCTGCATGGCAAAATGGGGTTGGACCGGATGGCCCTTGTAGTCTCTTCCAACTCTATGATTCTATGAACTTCATAAATATCTCCAAATGTTAGATTTCAAAGCTCTCAAGAATGATGGAATGATTCTTATTTCTTATTGATCAGATAAATAAAACAACACAGCAATAATAATGATGAGCCACCTGAAAACCAGTAGAGGACTGGTGATGATTGGTGATGCTAATAAAAGTTAGGAATTTCCAAAACTCACTTTAGGGACTCTGGTGGCTGAAATGTTCACCTCAAATATGATAGGAACTTTATGACATCTCACTTTTTTCCCCACTTACATTTTAACCATCACATATCAGGCTAGGGCATGTTAGTCTCCCAGAAGATTCTTGCTTTGTTCATAAATTCACACAGGCTAGGTCATATTAGTCCCACAGGATCATGCTTTGTTTAGGTGCACAGTCACACTACACAATTATAGTACTATATTCCTCTGTAATGACCATGGTGATCTCTTATAGAATCCTTGACTTTACATTTTGGGGAGGGCTTTTGGAATTTTCAGCCAGAGAGCTCCAGTGCCTCACCAAACTACAAATTCCAGAATTCCATCGGGTGGAACCATGGTAGTTAAAGTGGAATGATAGCACTTAATTGTGTAGTGTGAATGTGCCCCTGGAATCCACACAGAACTAGATCTACAGTGGAATATTCTGTGACACTGGACTTTTCAGATGACTTAAAAGTCGTCCCGACGAGCCGCAAGAGGCACGAAGCTGTATCGCGGCAGGGGTCCTTTTTCAGACAACACCGTCTTCTTCCGTTTCACCTCTGTGTTTCATGGAGGGAAAAGGCACCACTTTTTACTCACAAAAAACTTTTGTGAGTAAAAAAGCGCTGCCTTTTCCCTCCATGGAACACGGAGGTGAAATGGCAGAAGACACCGTTGTCTGACAAAGGACCCCTGCCGGGATACAGCTTTGTGCCTCTTGCGGCTTGTCAGGACGACTTTTAAGTCATCTGAAAAAGTCCACTGTCAAATCAAGAGTTGGAGACAATGTCCCACCTATTATGTACATGGTGAATTATGTGACAAACAACAACAAAAACTGTCCTAACAAATCTATTGTTTTTTGTCACTGGGGTAGGTTTCCCAGCTAGAATAATCTATTGGAACAAAAATAACATGGGGAAAAAATGGTTCCATGCCAATTTTTGGTGAACCTCAATGTGAAGAAGCAGAAGTGACACACTTTTTTGGGGGGAGGGGTTAGTATGTTTAGCAGGGTTAGAGTTTCAAGTTCCTGTACTGGGGTTGTACATATAGCACAAATTATTCCATGTGCAGTTATGTATTAAGTGTGTTAAGGCAACCCTTGTGTTGAATAGCAATGTTGAATAACTGAACCA
Organism: Gambelia wislizenii; assembly: GCA_030847615.1. Taxonomy (NCBI): domain Eukaryota; kingdom Metazoa; phylum Chordata; class Lepidosauria; order Squamata; family Crotaphytidae; genus Gambelia; species Gambelia wislizenii. The sequence continues at coordinate 15,416,460 of JAUMIR010000008.1, read as the reverse complement.
AAACATCAAGTCCCAAATCCTTGTCCCAACAAGAATAGATCTGCTGAATCAATTGTTGACTGATGAGTCAACACATAGGTAGATCCCATTGATTCAATGAATCCACTCTAGTTGGGACTGACTCATTTAGATAAGCATGCGTGGATATTCTGTAGACATCAGTTTTGAGAAAATGTATCTTTGGAAAGATGCTCAGCATATATTAATATACAGGATACCCCACCAAAATGTATACATGCTTTAACAGCTAACAGTAGCTATGGTGATTATTTGAAGGCTGAATAAATACATTTATATTGATAAATAAATGTTATAGTAATAATTTAATTGGAGTTACAAATTCCATCTTAAATTGCAATGTTCTGTAAGGTGTTCAAATTATCATCCCTGTGCAGCAATGCACTGCTCACATTGTTGAAGCACAGAGTTGCAAATGCGACTTAAAGTTTCTCTTGTAATTTTGTGACACTTCTCATCTTTTCATGCAAATTAATTTCTCCCAATGAAGTCTCAAAGTTTAAATAGTTCTTCAAACTTGCACAAAACCCTCATATGTTTTGGGGAGAAAATTATTTAAAATTATTCATTTTAAATGCAGGAAGAAATAATGATAGATATACTTACCTAAAAGCTATTTGTGACAAAGCCAGAGGTGATATACAGCTAGGGCACTAGTTGCCCTCTTCAGTTATGAACACAACCCAAAACAAAAAGGGTAATTCTTTTTCCAAAATATGAATTGTGCAATTATGCAGCTGAAACAGCTCAGAAACACCATAAAAAGCAGCAACACCTGTTTGACTAGAGAAGACTGCAGAAGGAGGGAAAAGAAGAACATTTTTTAAAATATGGGCAATAGTGCTTGATCAGCCTGCATCTGAATCTTTGAAAAGCTATAATCTGTACAAAGCTTAAAGAAAGAGAGAGTGGCTTCATGCCTAGGATTTGCTAAGCTCCGGACAACTTTTTGCTGGTTGCAGCGAGTGTTTGGGGAGAAAACAGAACGATGAAACAGCAATTACTAAGAAGAAGGGAAAAGTGTTAAAAGGCAAATGTAAAAAGCCTTGACTGGTGTTACAACCAAGTACTTAATGCAAAAGTTCATGCTTCAGTGCCCAAATGTCTAGAAGCATTAAAAGAAAATTAAAGGCTAAGGCACACTGATAAATAAAATAAAATAAAATCCGACATTCCCACAAGAGAGAGGAGATCAGCTTTTAAATCTTCTAGGAACAGGCACAAACAAACTTGGCAAAGTTGGTTTCAATGTGACAATGAGAGATAGTGTAGCAATAATAATAATAATAAAAGTGAAAGGAAGGGAAAATGAAATGCTTTGGGCAAACTATGAATTGTAATGTCACAATTGCATCCAGTGTTATAGCCTTGACCATTCCCTAATGCACTGAAACCTATACAGCATGGGAAGACTTCCAAGACTTCAGTGCAAGAACCATATATGAAGATTGGGTCTATTTATTTTCATCAGAAGGAGCTGAGGTTTGCAGTTATCAAATCAGTGCCAGTGAGTCAGTCCACTTTGAGGCAAATCAGCTATGGTCATTCTTGCCAACAGAAACAGGGAGAAGAAAAAGGCTATTAGACCAGGAACAAATCTACAGTGTTGTCTAGACGATGAAAAAATTCCTCATTGAATCGCATAGGGGACAACTCACAAAAACTATGCCAGAAAAATCTTCGGGACTTTCCCTGAGTTTAAAAAAAACTGCAGGGGCAATGTGCACTCCTGCTTATTAGGACAACAGAATTGCATCGCTGCACATTCCCAAAGTGGATAGCTGATTGGTCGGACGTGTGTATGGGTGGAGCTTGCCGGGAAGGCAATGCCCAGAACTCCCATGTTGGATTTTCGCCATAGCGATCATGCACTGATGGGATAAAATTGTATTTTGTTTGTTTGTTTATTTAAGCAGAAGGTTGCACTTCCACACCTTTGATTTAGTTAAAAAAAATACTGTTTGGCAATGGCAACTTGGGAGAATAAAAACGTGAGTAATTCACTTGTGCCTGTCAGCTTGATTTGCAGGTATGCCCATTTGAACAGCAAAGGTGGATAGCTTTACATACCTGTGACCTTGAAACAAAAATTGTGGAGACAAATGAAGGCTGCTGTGCATTGGTGTTACTGCACACAAATCCACATTTTATTGCCTCGTATAGACAAGTCCTAAAACCATCTTGCCAAACTGTCAATCTAGATCAGAGGAGGGGAACCCGTGTACTTCCCATGTTGTTGAATGCCAATTGCCATTAGCCAGAGCCACCATTGTCAGTGGTCAGGGGTGGTAGGAGTTGGAGTCCAACAGCAGACCTACAAAGTGCTGCACGGCTTGGATCCAGGTTATCTGAAGGGCTATATTCTCCAATATATCTCCTGCACAAGTCTTGAGATCTTCAGAGGGGGCTCTTCTCTCCATCCCACCATCCTCACAGATACATTGTGTGGGAATACAGGAGGGGTCTCCTTGGTGGCTGCTCCCAGACTCTGGAACTCGCTCCATAGAGAGGCTAGACTAGAACCCTCTTTCCTATCCTTCTATAGGTAAATGAAGACCTTTTTGTTTCAATAGGCCTTTGAGAACTAACTGTTGATGGAAAAAGTGCTTTCAATAAGAGGCTGTATTGTCTCTGTTGTTGATGTTTTTGTGAGCATGTTTATAAATTGCTGTTGCAGTTGTCCCTTCATAGTCACTGGGATTTGGTTCCAGGACCCCCCGTGGATACCCAAATCCGTGAATACTCAAGTCCCATTATATGCAATGGCATAGCAAAATGGTGTCCCTTATATACGTTGGCAAAATCAAGGTTTGCTTTTTGGATTTTTTAAAAGAATATTTTCAAGCCATGAATACTTAAATCCATGAATACCAAATCCATGGATATGGAGGGACAGCTGTAGTTCTATTTATAGTTTAATTATATTTTAAAGCTTATATGTCTTAATGATATATAATTTTATCTGTACAGTACTTGTTTTACCGGTGACTTTGTAAACTACCTTGAGTCCCAGGCCTAAAATAATAGCAACAACCTGGAATGCTTCAAGTGCCCCATCCCTTTTCCGGGGGGCAGTGGGGGAAAAACCCCTTTTTCAGTTTCCATTTTCCCATCAGTGTATGTGGCCTGGGTCTGTATCCAAGTTCAAGAACTATTAAAAACTCCCAAAGGCTTTAACACTGAGCTCCTCTTGAAACAAATTGTCTCTTTCCTGGAAACTCAGGGTTTGGAGACCTGTCTCCCAGTGTTGAGTTCTTGACTTTTGAGCAGATATATACTCCTTGCCTGTCAGACTTCTGGTCTGTCTATCTGTTCCAGACACACCAGGACTGGACACCAGGGAGTAGTTTGATGCTCTTATCTGTTGAAGGAAACAATACTACCAGGACTATAATTGCTTTATCACTCCTTATAGTGCTGACGTTGAGCTGGGCCTGCTGATGGATTTATAGCCATAATAGCCATATCAACAAATGAGAGGGAGAGAGAAGTATTGACATTCTGCAAGAGAGAACCACAAGGGATTCAAAAGTACAAAGAAAAAAGAGAAAACAATAACTCCGTCTTGCAACCCTCCCAAAAGGATCCCCCACCTATACTAAATAACAACAAAAGTTCCATATGCCTGGCTAGGATTGCAAAGTGTGCCTTATTATAAGGAATGTCTCTTACTTGAAGGCCAGAAAGCCTGTCCCTTAAAGGGCTAGCAGATGTCCTTATTTTAAGGGATGTCTCCGATCTGAAGGTTAGGAAGCTTTTCCTATCATACAGACTGAACAAGATCCACCCACCCTGCCGTACAGTCAGCCTGCTTTATTCATGGATTTAGCATCCATGGATTCCAGCATCCACAGCTTGAAAAATATTTCAATAAATAAATAAATTCCAAGAACCAAACCTTTATTTTGCCAATTTATGTAAGGGACACTATTTTATTATGCCAGTGTATATAATGGGACTTGAGCATCCATGGATTTTGGTATCCAAAGGGGGTCCTGGAAACAAACCACAGTGGATACCAAGGGCCTGCTGTATTTTGGGGTATAGTTTCTTTATAAAGGCAGAAATATATGCCTCATGTAACATATGAATATGGATGATATGCTAATTTTTGCAGAGAAATATATGAGTTGTTTAAATGAAATCAATACTTTGAGTTGGTAGAACACATACTAGCTGTTTCCTACTTGTCAACCTGGCAGGTCATGAATTTTGACTGTTCCTTTTTTGCTATTTTGAAAACTTGGCAACCCTATCTGCCTCACATAGGAGATAAGGAAAGGAGTGCAGCAGCTAATGTATCCAAAGTCCACATGATATTTTCATTTTTTAAAAGGGGGAAAAAAAAAGAACTCCAGCCTTGAGGACATATCACAAAATATTGTGTGTATCAGAAACACCCCTCCATTTTTATCCTGTGTGTCATTTTTCTGGTGATATCTGATGACTAGTAAGAAATAGAAGATAAACAACTACATAAATCCTTAAAAAACAAACACCCACACCCCCTCAAAATGCATAGACCATATTGTTTCTATTCCTTTATGAAATATTCACATGGAAGCCATCAAACAGAGTGTGCAGTCAAAAATGCGAGGGCAAAACAAAATAATTTATGAGAATATAAAGGGGGAACATGTTAAAGATGAGCTTTCATAATAAACTGAAAGACTATATGAAAAGACAAAGCAGAGCGAATATACCAAAATTAGTAATGGGAAAGGAATCATATTTAATTGGATTGGATATGGTATGGATACTCTAGTGTGAGATAGTTATCACCCCATCACCCTCCCTGTGTTTTTGGACTGCAGTTCTCATAATTTCTGTGTTGGCTAGGGCTGATGGGAACTGTAACACAGATACATCTACAGGGCCACAGTTGCCCTCTCCTCAGGTGCTTTCATACTACACAGTTATAGTAGTATGATTCCACTTTAACTACAATGGCAACACCCCATGGAATCCTGAGATTTGAAGTTTAGGGAGGGGTATTTAGAATTCTTAGCCATGAGCCCCAATGCCCCACCAAACTGCAAATCCCACAATTCCATAGAATGTTGGTATGGCAGTTAAAGTGGAATTATAGTGCTTTGTAGATTATAGCAAAGCCTTTGATTATGTAGAGCATGAAAAACTTTGGGTCACTCTTAGAGCCTTACCACACTCTGAAGAAAAGCGGCAAAGCAGCAGGAATGTTTGATCTTTCCTGCTGCCTTACCTTGTGGCATTGGTGTTCTTCTGGCATTCTTTAGTTCCAATCCCATGGAGAACCGAGGTAAAACCATGTCTTTTTGCAAATGGATTTTTCTGGTTAGCAAAAGACACAATTTTACCTCAGTCCTCCATGGGAGCAGAATGAAAGGCTGCCAACGTCATGTGATAAGACAGTAGGAAAGATGGAACGTTCCTGCTGCTTTGCTGCTTTTCTTTGGAGTGCAATGAGGCTCTTAAAGAACTGGATGTGCCACGACATTTGATTGGCCTTATGCGTAACCTGTACTCAGAACAAGAGGCTACTGTTAGAACAGAATATGGAGAAAAGGAATGGTTTCCAATTGGCAAAGGGTCAGGCAAAGTTGTATTTTATCACCCTGTCTATTTAACTTATATGCTGTACATATCATATGTAAAGCAGGATTAGACTTGGAGGAAGGAGACAGAAAAGACTTGGAATGATTACTGAATAAAGTCAAGGAAGAAAGTTCAAAGGCAGGTTTACAGTTAAGCATTAAGAAAGCAACAGTAATTATCACAGATGTTTTACGTAACTTTAAAGCAGACAATGAAGACATTGAAATAGTTCAAGATTTTCCATACCTTGACTTAGGAGATTTTCACATGGGGAAAGTAACCCCCAGGGAGATCGGGACAGAAATGGGGCTGTTCCGGGTCCAGCACTCCATTTCGCACACCCTCTTCCTTCTCCTGATTTCCCCGTTGTCCTCCCTCTGTGCTGCTTGCATTTCCCTTCCACTATTTTTTACTAACAAAAGTTCTTCATTAGTAAAAAAATTGCAGAACATAGCGGGAGGGAAATGGAAGCAGCATGGAGGAAGGACGACTGGAGGTCGTAAGAAGGAAGGGGGGTTGTGAAATGGAGCGCTGCAACCAGAACATCCTTGTTTCTGTCCCGATCTCCCCAGGGGTTACTTTCCTTGTGTGAAAATCTCCTCAGTCATCAATCGGAATGGAGACTGCAGTCAAGAAATCAGAAGAAGATTAGTACTTGGAAGGGCAGCTAGGAAGGAACTTGACAAGATCCTGAAGTGTAAAGATATATAATTGAATACGAAAGTTAGGACTGTCCATGTCATCCTATTTCCAGTTGTGAAAGCTGGGCAGTGAAGAAAGCTGATAGGAATAAAATCAACTCATTTGAAATGTGGTGCTGGAGAAGGGTTCTATGGATACCATGGACTGCTAAAAAGACAAATCAATGAGTCCTAGAGCTAATCAAGCTTGAACTCTCCCTAGAAGCCAAGATGACTAAATTGAGACTGTCATAACATGGGTCACCTATCGCCACCACTTACAACTCCTCGAACGCTTCCACCAGCGCTGTTTACGCACAATCCTAAATATACATTGGACTGACTATGTGACGAATGTTGCTGTCCTTGAGCAAGCAGGGATCACCAGCATTGAGGCCATGATACTGGGAACACAGCTGCACTGGGCAGGGCATGTGTCTAGGATGGAGGACCATCGCCTCCCAAAAATACTACTCTACGGTGAACTCGCCACGGGTCAGCGTAAGAGGAGCGCTCCAAAAACGTGATACAAGGACTCCCTGGAACAACATCTCAGGCTTGGCCAAATTGATCACCAACAATGGTCCGCCCTGGCCTCACATCGGGAGGCATGGAGATGCACTATCCACAATGCTGTAGCCTTATTTGAGAACTCATGATGAACAAGTCTTGAAGAGAAATGACAATGCAGAAAGAATCACAACCCAGAAACATCACCCAAGGAGACCTTCTGCTGTGCTTTCTGCAACCGGACTTGTCTATCTTGGATTGGCCTTTTTAGTCATCAGCACGCTTGCAGAAAACACGGGATGAGTCCTTCCTGAATCTTCGTTTGTGAAGAAAAGCCAGAGAGAGAGAGAGACTTTGGACATATTGTGAGAAGACATGACTCACTAGAAAAGACAACAATGCTTGGTAAAGTAGAAGACAGTAGGAAAAGAGAAGACTGCATTTCAGATGGATAGACTCAATCAAGGAAGCCATGGCCTGAGTCTGCAAGCTCTGAGAAGGACTGTTGATGACAGGGTGACTTGGAGACCTCTCATTCATAGGTTCACCATAAGTTGGTGGCAGTCAACAACAATAACCAATTGTGTAGTGTGAAAGGGCCCATGCTATAATGCAGTCTCCCTCAGTTTGGTGCCCTATAGATGTTTTGATTACAATTCCTATCATTCCCAGCCAGCACGGAAGCTAGTAATGAAAGCACCGGTATCTCTAGGTATGGATGGAGAAGACCCCTTCCAGAAACATAAGGAAGCTGCTGCCAGTCAGTGTCAGAGTAGAGTAGAAAACACTGAGAGGGACCCCCTGGGCTAATTCGGTCAAAGACATCCCTCTGTTCCTGTCACCTCTCTTATGTTTCCACTCTATACGTTGGCGGGGAAATTAGGACAGATAAATTCCTTAGTCATCTCTCAGGGTTAGGGCTCACCATCAGTCATGTGTTCTGGGCACATCTTGAAAGTGATGCATAACAAATTAACTTGTAAATCAGTGGTAGGTAATTTTCTGCTTTTGGGATCCCTCATCAATCATACAAACTGCCAAAAATTATTTTTAAAAAAGAGTGGCCAGAAGCCCACTCCTGGTTTTGAAAAATATGGATATTTTTGGACAAAGATATGGCTTGGCTCCAGAATGTCTGAAGGACCATATCTCCATATATGAGCTTGCTCAAGTTCTACAATCTTTGTGGGGTGGGGAGGGGGAAGACCTCTCTCAGTCCCAGCTCCTTCCTAGGCACATTTGGTGGGTACAAGGGAGAGGGATTTCTCAGTAGCTGCTCCCAGGCTTTGGACCTCCCTCTCTAGGGGGGCCCAAGATAGATCCCTCCTGATTCTCCTTCCATTGCTGAAAGAAAATGTCCTATTGCATCAAACTTTTAGAGACTGACAGCAATAGGCTTTGAATGGTGTGTTGTTTTGTTGTTGTTTTTATATCTTGTCTTTTAATACATTTTGAAATGGTTTTACTCCCCCAGATTGTTTAATTGCTTTTAAAAATAAGTGATATATCTATATATCTATATATATTATCGGTGTTTTTGTATTTTAAAAATCTGATCTGGTTTGGATATTCTGCAAGCCACCTTGAGGCCCCATATTGGAAAAAAGTTGGAAAATGACAACAACAACAACAACAACAATAGGTGTTACACAACACAGGGCTGGAGTCCTGCAACCTGTTTGAATTGTGAATCATCTCTGCTGCTAGTAGCAGCAATTTAACCCCCTTTTTTTGGCAAGCGAAAGGGAGGTCCAGTGTTTCAGAGGGTCTACTCTAGCTGAGGCTAACAACTAACACATGAGCATACATGCATGACGTCTTGATTTTTCATCTTCATTATATGGGGGAATAGATATGCTGCTTTGCCACATTGTGTACTGGATCCCTAGTCCAAAAATGAACCAGAGAAGCCAGACTTTTTCTTTCTAGCGGTGTCTCTTTCTATAGTCTGATACAACTCTGTTAAAAGGCATTGATGTAGTAAGATCAAATGATGGGCTGTGTCTATCTTGTGAAGCCAATTAGCTGCAACAAATAAAACTGCATTGAACAGAACAAGACTAATGGGGTACCCAAATGTACATTCTGTATGAGACTGCTTGAAACACTCTCCGTGATATGTTTACTACGAATTTACTAATAGCCTTATTTCTGTATCAATGAACTGCTTCCCATTTAGGTGGTGGTAGGGATTTTGTGTGACCTTTCTGTGTAAATGTATATTTTGTGCAAAAATTTCTTCCCTAGTACATTGATGCCAATTGACATCCACCAGGGATACTCATGACTCATTGTGTGTGTGTGTGTGTGTGTGTGTGTGTTAGTCTGTCTTGTACAGCTATGCATTGCCAGACTTCTATTTGTGACAAGCTGTTATAATTCTAAAACACATGGGATTGCAAGAAATATTTTTAAGATTCACATGCCAACCTACACAACAGGAACAGCTAACTTTTGATTTGCCAAAGCGTTCCATGTCTGCTGTCAGGATATTTTCCCCACAGAAACCATCCTGCTGATGTGAGTGTCCTCTGTTGGAATGAACAATCATGAAAACCCAGCATGATCCTTGTGAACACAAGCCTTGAAGGAAATATTGACTGAAAAGGTAAATGCACTTACTCATGAGTAATATATATTGATTTCACTAGAACCTGTTCTGCTTTGGTCTCAAACAGCATGGTGCCATTGTTCCATTCTCAATGAACACAGGCACATCACATTGTATATAATGGTGACTCTGATCTGCAAGTGATTCAAAGCAATGCTTTCTGAAGATCTGCATATTTTCCTATGGCCTACACTAGTATAAAAGAGACAGTGTGTTGTACTGTTTTGAGTGTTGTTGCGCTAGAGTTCCAGGAGACCAGAGTTTGAATCTATGCTCGGCCATGGAAACCCACGGGGTAAGTCACACTCTCTCAGCCTCAGGAGATGGCAATGGCATTTATCCTCTAAACAAATCTTGCCAAGAAAACCCTATAATAAGGTTGGTTAGGTTGCCACAATTCAGAATTGACTTATGGGCATAGAACAACAAACCCTATGATAGAGCTGATCCATTATGCATCAATGGCTGCAAGAGACCCACTGTGCAGATGTAGAGAAGGAAACAGCGGATAAGGCAGAAACCTCTACAAATGTCAATGATCCCCCTCTCAGTCCATTAAAGAATTTATATGAACACATTTCAGGTGTTGCTATAGCTTAACATGTATGGCTGGATTTAGTACCAGTCTAAACACGCTGAGCCAAAAGGACTTCAAACAAAATGAAGATCTGGGAGAACAGTGAAGATTTCCTATCATGGAGCCTTTGACTATACAGTGTCCTGTTCTGGACTCCATGAAAGCTCTTCTGTACTCAGACACCAGTATCCAGTGATGTAGAAGTGCTATTTTTGACCTATAAAGCCTGTAATGCAACCTTTTCAACCTGATGACTAAATCAGCCATATTCCTTGTGCTCTTATGGATTTAAGATACTCACTGGAGTGCATGGGTTGGTCAATATATTGGCACATAACCTGACTATTAATGAAGAGGCCAAGAAGATCCTTTGTACAGTCGAAGTTCAATTACGTCAACACCTGCCAATGCAGGAAATCCACTGCTGTACCATCCATAATGGCTGGACATCCAGACTCTGCTTGGCTATCTCTCATGAAGGAGGATCTACTACCCCAAAAAACATTCTGAATAGCTGAATAGCTGATATCATCAGAAATTCTTCCTGGTGTTCAGTCCAAGTTCCCTCCCCCCCTCATTTAAACCCAATGGTTATAGTCCAACTTTTGGGAGCAACATGGAGCTTGCACTTAGCTGCCACAGCTAATCACAGTTGATAGACTTTTCTTCCATAAATTTGTCCAACCCCTTTAAAAAGCCATCTAAGATTGTGGGCTTCACCACCACATCTTGTGGTAGGGAGTTCAATAAAATGAATTGTGCATTATCTCTGAGACAAACCTTGTGCGGATGGCAGTATCACTTTAATGAGACGCAGACTTTCCCAGAACAATTTCTCAAAGTGGGTTCCTGATGAGGGACATCTTCTGGGGCAAGGTGCAGGCTTTGTTAACTGTTCCTGGGGCTGTCTTGGATTGAGTCATGGGAGGAAAAAACAGGTGGTGCAGATCTAATCTCTAGGGTTGGAGGATGAATGACAATTGGTGGGAGACCTCTCACAATTGTCAGTATGCTTAAGTGCTTGAGTCTTAAAGCTTGTCTATATGGCAAAAATACTCCTCATAGAATTTGAGGAGAAGACATTTCATCCCAATAGGATCCCACATCATTTCACCATATTTGGAAGGAGGCTGGGGTGGGCACTCCAAATACAACTTAAAAAAAAAAAAACTCTGAAGGAAATGCACATCCCTCACTTGTTGGGACAACTGATTTACTTTGCTACACTTTCCTAGTAAGAGCAGAAGTGGAAAGCTGCTTGGTCAGACATGCACAGAGGGTAGAGCTTGCTGGAAAGGCAACACCCAGAGCCGCCATGTAGCAATCATGCGCTGAGGCGACAAAACAGCCTTTTTTCTTCTTCTGTTTATTTTAGTGGAAGATCATGCTTCCCCGCCTTGGATTTGCTTTAAAATACGCACACCAAAAAATCCCTGTTTGGTGGTGACAACTAGTGACAATAAAAACATGAGTAATTCACTTGTGCCCACCATCTTGATTCGCAGGCGCGCCTGTTTGAACAACAAATGCTTATGGCTTCGCATGCCTGTGATCTTGAAAAAAACAACCCACAGAGACAAATGAAAGCTGCTGTGAATTGGCATTACTGTGCATCAATTCACATTTTATTGCCTTGTATAGAGGAGCCCTTAGTCATTTCTTCTTATGTTTGCAGTGCAGTCCCATTAAAACCAGCTAACTGCGCTAAATGTAACAGATGGGTTGTGTCTTGAAGGACTAACATATAAAAGCAATCAATTTTTTTAAAAGGAGCTTTTTTTAAAAAAAAAAGCATTAGCATTTTATGTAACACCATGTGCTATTAATAATTTTGAAAGATCCAGATGTGACTCCTACTCTGCAGGGACACACAGAAACAAGTCATGCCGCCATTTCAGAAATAGATCTTAACACAATCAGCTTGTCATGTTTTGCACATCCAAAACTCCTTTCAGAAATAGAATTTGTGCAAATGTCCAGAAATGTCTTCTTCTTATTGACCTCCTTGCCACTTCTGTATTTCTTGTTGAAACCAGGGGCAGTTGACACGTAACTGTGGTGCTTATATTTCTACTGGCTTGTGTACTCATGGAGAAATTTAACTAATTACATGGCATTTCCCTGTCATTTCCAAGTAGCAAAACTGGACCTTGGAGATATGGAAGTTTTTGCAGCTGAGATCTAGAAACAGTTATAAATTAATTTTTTTATTATTTATAAGAATAGCTATTTCCAGCAAGAAAGAGAGATCAGACATCATGTGTGAACGGAGCTTTCTGTCTTTGTGGCGCAGGGTGTTCTTTTAGGTTAAACTGGAGCAAAGTTTAATTTTAGAGTTCTTAAATAAAGCATTGCTGTACTTTACTTGATTTCCCGCTGCTGCTTGTTTGATTGTCCTTTGATTGATGAAGAAGTTCACAGAGGGGGGGAAATGATTCAAGCAGCAAAAGTTTCAATAGCCTGCTTTTCCAGTGCAAATCATATGCTTCCCCTGCCATTTTGCAGATATTTAATGGAGACCCAAGTTTCCAACTGGAGGTTTTTAGAATTGGGAAAACTGGACTGTGAAAAGGTGATCAGGAAGGAGGTTATAGCACTATGGAAGAGTACATACTTGGCACAGGGAAAGCTCAGTCCTTGCCTCTCTCCAGTTAGTAGTAGCAAGTGACAGGAAAGACCTAGGGGTCATCTGTATGAAGAGATATAATGTTCATTTTTGCACGTTAACTCAGCAGTGTTCATTTGCCTCCACGATTTCTTCTCACGATCGCTGGTATCGGAAGTTATCCACGTTTGAAGTTCACACAGAGCATACTTGTGAATAAAAATGGTGGCCTTGAATGTATTACTTCCATTATTATTCTCTAAAAGCTTCCATCATTGTCCTTCACCCCTCCTTAAATCCAAGACATGGAAGAGCGATCTCCCACTTAAACCCCCCCCCAGTTTTTGATGCTTTATTGCTCCAAAATCATGAATGATCACTTCTGTAAAAATCACGAATGACGTCTTTGGCTGCTTTGTCACTTGCAAGCCCATACCCAAGCATATCTGACCATTTTGACTTCTGAATGTGCCCTGATTTGAATTTGCTGTTCAAATGGGCAGGAATGTGCATTTTTGTGGGTTTAAAAAAATTGCAAGGAACAGTGAAGGCTGTTATTGCACAGTACATGGAGGGTTTTTTTTGCCCCCTTCCTTCCGAATATGGTGAATCCCCATGGGAACTTATCAGGACAAAAGGTATTCCCCTCATATTTGGTGAGGAGTTTTTTCATTGTGTAGATAATACCCTCGTGGTACCATTAGGGCAGGACTTGGGGGCAGGTGTCTATGTTAGGGGTGTTGCTGTGAGGGAGAAATGAGGGCATTGCCCCCAAAATTAGAATTCTGCCCACCCAAGGAAATTTTCCTTCACTGCCTAGAGGTCTAACATTGCAAAGGGTAAGATACTGAAAAATGTCCTCTCCCCAAAGTCATTTATTTGCTGTGTTTGTATGCTCTTGGTCACTTAATGATCATTAATGGGTGCTGCATTTGGAACTGAATATGAGCAGGCAAGGTCTTTTGTTGGAATGGGACAAAGGAAGGAAGAACCAATTTTACAAGCATCAAGGACTCTGCTATTGTTGAGTGGATTAGTGAATGACTCACCTCCAGGTGTCAAGTTCTGACCTGAGTATTTGGTTTTGGGGAATTTCCAAAGGCCCCTCCCTTAGTTATACATGAATCCAGCCTTGGTATTAGAGGGTCCCTGGTTTACCTGTTAACCAAATGGATGGCCACATTAAGCTAAATTATTAACTATTCCAAGATGGGGGCTATCAGGGTAGGTCATACTGGTTGAAGTCTTATGTGTGGTGTGGTTCAAAAGTGATGCATATTTTAAAATGAAGGCTATATGGGTAAATCAACGCATCAAATGTTCTGAGACCAAGTGAAACCACCTGTATGGAGGAAGCAATTTGATGCATATGCCAAGGAGCAGTGATGTTCCATATTGCCTCCATGCACCCTAGGGGACACAATTCTTGTGAAGTTTGAATTTTTCCTCTTCTCACATTTGGTTCTTGCTCCAGAGTGCTCTAGTTCGATATTTGAGATGTTTCAAAGAGCTCAGCTTCAGTCTCTTTTGCAAGCTTAAAATAAAGGTGCAGATCTATAGCTGCTTTTTCCTTTTATTTTAAACAAAAGCATATAACACAGCTCATGTCATGTGCTTTTAAAGGTAAGGTTCTTTTTATTAAATGCAGAAATGTCATTTTCATTCTGTTTCTGGCAAAAAAAAATGTGGTGGGAGAAACACAAGGAATGCAACGTACTTCACCTGTCAAGACAGAGCTCTCAACATTTGGAGGATTTTGCTTGCCAGTGGTAAGACACGGTAACATTTTTTGTACAGTGATTCAGACCTTAGGACAGATCCACCAATCCAAATGAAATCCACAAGTCAGGGTGCCATATAGTTTCTATCCTGTTTTTAAAGGCAACAAGTGCCAGGAGAAGCAGGCTATAGTAGGGAGAAGCAGCCAGTCCAGTCAAACTATGGGATTTATAGCAACCTGAACTTGAGATGTTCTGTGCCTTCAGATTGTTTCTGACTTATGTCAACCCTAAGGCAAACCTATCACAGGGTTTAGGAAGAATGTGTTCAGAGGAGGGTTTGCCTTTGCCTTCCTATGAGGCTGAGAGAGTGTGAGGTCATCCAGTGAGTTTCCATGGCCAAGTGGGATTTGAACTCTGGTCTCCAGCATCTTAGTCCAATGCTCAAACCATTACACTGTGCTGCCTTTCGAAATTGAGATGCCTGGTGCTGCATTGCTCAGTATTTCTTATATCAAAGAAGCATTTGTTTCTTCTCCACTGCTCCTTGTCCTATCAGCATGCCGCAAATGATGTGGGGTGTCTTCTCTGTGTCCATCAATTGCAGCTGGGATGGGGGCCCGTCCTGCTGAAACTTCTCATATCAATAGCACCTTCATTTCTATACTGCTTTATAGTGTTAAGCATTCTCTAAGCAGTTTACAGTGTGTTAGCTAATTGTCCTTCACCAAGCTGGGTACTCACTTTACTGACCTTGGAAGGGTGGGAGGCTGAGTCAACCTGGAGCCTTGCAGTATTCAACTCACCCCCAAAATAGGTTCAGTACCTTGGATAGCACCTTTAAAGTCAAGAATAAAACTGGAGTGGATTCACTGTACCTCTCACATGAAAGCTCACTTTCTTGCCAGAAGTCATGTATTGCAGCTTTTTGGGTAAGCAGCAAGAACAGAATCCCACTGGTCGATATCCATATCTGCCTTGTGGGTTTCATTAAACTGGACAGAGAACTTAGAGAATTACTGTTAAAAAGGAATCCTTGCTGTTACTCCTCATTTCCTGATTTTTTAAAAAATTGCTTGTTAATATTACTCACCACCCAACTTTCTTCTTATGCCTTGTATGCACATGTTGCTTTACTGATTGTTTTTTTTGTTATGTTTTTGTTCCTTTTGTTCCTAAATAAATTGATTGATTGACCTTTTAATATTTATAATTTATTCTCTGGAATCCTGTTGGTGATAAATGCATGCATAACCCCAGGCAATGTGCATGTGTGCCTTTCTTTCTGGAAGTTCATTTACTAACCTGGCAGCTTCCACACACCTGATAGGCAATGCCATGGCTGGAGTGAGAGGACAGGAAACAGTTCTGTAGCTAGGAGAAGAAGATGGTATTGCCCTTCCAGATTTCTAGCCATGCACTGGAGACCTGGGAAGGTATTGTTAGCTCCTTTCTGTGAGGTGTCATCCAAAAATGTAATTTCTACAAACTCTGCAATAAACTCAGTTACATAACTGCTTTGAGCATTAAGGAAGGGAGGTGAGGGATGGTGTGTGTGTGTTTGTGTGTGTGACTTCAGTATCCTTCAGTATCTTTTTGCAACAGTGATGGGTTTTGCTGCAAACTTGCAGATCATTATTTTTTTACAGACTTGGAGAATGTGTTTGTACTGTACCTGATCTGAATGCTTCCAGATTGGTTCCATTGCCCTAAAAGCCTTACATCTCTCTTAACCCTTTCTGCATCCTGCCAATCTGCTGTTCCCTCTGGGTCTACAATAGCATGCCCTGCCTGTTAAGATCCTTGCAGAGCCAGAGAAGGGTTAAGCCATAGCAGCCTACAGGATCAATCCTTCAATGTCTTGCAAAAGCTTTTACCTTTCTCAATCAATCAGTGAGATTGCTAGGATGGAATGAATACCAAAGGTTGGCTGATAAGAAAACAGCCTGGGGAAGTGGTTGGTGGGTTCATACCAACTTAACTGACCAGAACATTGGATTAAAGGACAAAGTGATAAACGAGGGTGCTAGAGAGTGAGGATTGATTGATGTTTTGTATCTCCCATGTTTGCCCCATCTATAATAATAAAAGTGGTGCCATTGGAGAGGCCGGGTGTGGATATTTCTTTGCAGGCCTCCTTCTGTTTCCTCAAACAATAATAACAGATGAAATCATAATTTGTTTAGATTGAAACAGTCTGTTGTTTTTCATGATTTCCAGCCCACTAGGCTGTGACCAATCAATGGCTAATTGACTATGTCCTTTCAGATTTAACTTCCGTTGATGATCTCTGAGTGGATACATGTTTGTGTTGTATTATATTATAGGACGTCTTCCTTTAGCAACACTTAGCAGTTGACTCCTTGGGCAGCTTCAACTTGGGCTTCAACTGGGGGCTTAGAATGCCCCAAAAGATGACATCCTGGCTTTAAGGTAGGCTATGCTCATAGTCCCACTTTGAGCTTTTCTTTTTATTTGGTTTGGGTTTCTTTGAGAAAGGCAAAAGAGTGGACAAACCATGAGATAAAGGACAATTGCCAGATATGAAGAAAGACAAAGGTATTTTTGTGAAATCAAAGGCTTTCACAGCCAGCATCCATAGATTTTCCTTGTTTTTTTTTCCGGGCTGTGAGGCCCTGTTCTGGAATAGTTTCTTTCTGACGTTTCACCGGCATCTGTGGCTGGCATCTTCAGAGATCTTCTGAAGATGCCAGCCACAGATGCAGGTGAAACGCCAGAAAGAAACTATTCCAGAACAGGGCCTCACAGCCCGGAAAAAAACCAAGGAAAGATGCCAGCCACAGATGCAGGCGAAACGTCAGAAAGAAACTATTCCAGAACACAGCTTCATAGCCAGGAAAAAACCCAAGGAAAATCAAAGGTATTTTTGTTAACCTTTAACAGTTGTGTGGAAGAAAATACTTGCTAATGTTCCAAATGGGTTTCCTGATTTTGTCTAACTGAAAAGAAGTGATGGCATGCTGCATTTCCATAAAAGTAGGTAAGCAACAGCAAAATCCTTGAACAAAAGATAGGGTGAGGAAATTGGGGGGAAAGAAGATCTCCAGTGACAGCTGCCTTTGCTGCTTTGAGAATGGGCAGCCACTGCAGTAGGCGAAATACTTCTTTTAACTATGGCAATTGATAACCACTACATGAGATAGAAGGCTTCTTTTCAAATAGGCACCTGTTTAAAGGACTGAAATATCTGGTGTTTTGGTCATTGAGTTCTTTCCTTGATACCACACCCATAGGGCACTGAACATGGACATGCAAACTGATGCAAAATTCTTCTCTGTCATTTTACATCATGTTTGGTTTTATGAACGTTCTGAAACCTACTTTTATAGAAGGGAAGGGAAGAGGAAACTGATTTGGTTGTGGAAAATGAATGATGTCTTTGGGGTCTAGTTGTTAAGGGTACCCTTGAACAGTGTTTCTCAGGAGTATTTGATGTAGGCGACCGGCTATTATTCCTTCCTCCCAATGTTCCAGGGTCTGGCACCATATTTATGTCCATTAGCTATAATTGTTTCTTTTCTGGAAACTCCGCAGGGACTAGATGCATGGGGACCAGCAGTGGTCCAAGGACCACCACTTTGAATAACACCATCTTAGATAACCCAGCAATATGGTTAGTACACATTCATGTTTGTTCTTATGAAAGCCTTCTGGAGTAATGGGGGAGGGGGCTACTCCTACTTAAATTATGTCTTCTGCGTGCGGTCAGCAGGGGCATAATATTTTTACCACTTTTGCATGCAAATGTGGATGATATTGCAATGTTATTCCCCCCTCCCATGGTTATTGCTATTAGCAATGTCATATTCAGCTTTTGCTGGCTAAATAGCATGTTGTTTGATAGCAAGTCTATTAAAATCACAATAGTTTAGCTGCTGTAATAACAACTTCCATCAGCAATCAAGGTTTGCTTTTCCGTTTTTGTAGCCGGCATTATGTGGCAGTTTAATTCATTGTACACCAATTTCAGTTGTGCATTAATTATATGTTTCTGCACAGTAATTAACTAATCACTATGTCACTCCCTTCCTATTATGAAGAACCTCATTAATTCAAGACAGAATGCCTGATGCCTGGTGCCATTTTTATCACTCTTCTTTTTTGTTCCCCCTCTCTCTCCCTCCCCCCCCACACTTCTTGACTTATAATCAAATATGAAATTCATGTATTTTTAAATACATTCTCAACTCCTTTTTTTCCCGCTGAAAAATTCATTGTGCCATGCAGTCTTTTAAAATAATGTTTATTCATTATGCATTTCTTTGCCATGCAATCAAAAGCTGTTACAATAAAGCCAGCATCTTGCTCTCTTTATGGTGATGGGAATGCTGTGTCAACATCTACAATTTAATCCCCTCCCCCTTCACTGGCTGCCTCTAGTTTTCTGGGGAATTAGAATGAGAATGTAGAATGAAAACTTTGCTCCAAGTTGAAACACCCCTTTCACCCCCACTTAACTTTGCTTTTTCTTTGCAATGATTGGACATTAATGGAATGGGCAAGTCGTTCTTAACCTTTTCTTTACCAGGGACCCCTTTAAATATCTTTTGTTGCTGTGGACCCCCAAGACTTAACTCAAGATTTAAAACCCTAACAACAACAACAACAACACAATTACATCATCCATTAAACCTTCCCTCAAAGGTACTGGAGGAGGAGGGAAGACATTTTGCCTGCTTCATCCTGCAAGTTTGTGGCTGGAGCAGATTGAATGGCATTGTGCAGGCCAAGCCAGACAGGCAGCCAGCCAGCTTTTGCCTTAACTCCTGTCACATAGCCACTCTCCTGTAGGCGGGAGGTGGGCTGAGCAGTCTTCAAGCCTTTGTGGACCCCCCTGTGAGGACATTGTGGCCCCCTGGGGGTCCCTGGACCACAGGTTTAGAACCACTGGAATGGACCATTCCAAGAGACAGTGCAGGCATGCAGTAAGTAGGAATTACATGAAAAAGTGTAGATCATGACTTTGGTCTGAAGCTTGAGCAGCTGGAGCCAGTCTTCACATTATGCTTGTTATAGGGAATACTCAAAATGGCCTTGGGGTTATAGAATGGGGAAAAATCTTTACATAAGCAAAGAGACAAGCTTATGATACTGTCATCAGGAAAGGGGTGCAACCCTCTGTGAAAATACAGAGGACCAGATTGGGGCCCTAGAAAAGCCAGATTTGGCCCCATGGCCTAAGGTTACCTACCATGGTCTGTTATTAGTCAAGTGCTAGAAGAGTATGGACAAGATGCTCACTGCTCAGCAGACATTCTAAGTTAATAGCAAATGCTAGAAACTTGGAGACTGAAGGTAAATTTCACTTGAGGGACTAGAATTCTTATTTGGAGGGGGCGATGCCTTCATTGGCATATTGAACATTACTCAACCTGCACAAACAGATAGTGACACAACTCTCCCCATCTCCTCACAGTGGGTGGTTAATGTTGGTCATTCATCAGCACATTGCTGGGTTAACTCTGGAATTTTTCAAGGAAGTTCATCCTTCACTATCAATCTTATTAAGCAATCCCTGGGTCCTGGGGGGATGTCATTTAAACTGAGGAGCACAGGCAGTAATGGAGCATATGGTCTGACTGATTTCTGTGATATATAGAGAGTGGCATGGAGGGGGGAAAAATCGCTCAGTTAGCTGAGGCACCGAACTTCACACTGGTAAGACTAACATGCATGCCCAAAAGCTGTTCTTTCCAAGGAGGTTCATCGGCAGGAATCCACATGGCAACAGTCAACCAGATACATATTTGCCCAATGGTTCATGATGGTCTATTTAGTGGCTAACTGTCTATTTGGCTGTCCCTTAAATGGGTTGTCTGAACATTTAGTGAGAGGAGACATTATTGCTACTGCCGTTGGGCAGCTGCTCCTGACTCATCTTGTGCTGTTTGTCTAGATTTCGCACCAACTGCTATGGATATTTCCATGGATGTTGTAGGCTTCATTTTCTATATGAGGCCAATGACTTGCCAATCACCTTCTATTTATTGATGGCTTGGTTTGCCAAAGGGAGTAGGGCACAAAACTCTCCTCCTTTTTCTATAGCTCTTGGCAGGAAGGTCAATTTTAAAAAAATATTTAACAGTATGACAATCATAATCTATGTAAAATCCCAGGGTTGGAATTAAACTTGGTGATGGGCTAGTCCAGGCATTGGCTCAATATAGGACTTGCACTGAATCATGCAACTGCAGCATCCCTGACAGATACCCCCCTCTCTGTTTATGCAGGATTGGTACCTGCAGTTTTCACCTACCTGAGATTGGGGGAAAAGGTCTTTCTAGGCATCTGGAGGACCACAGAGTCATGCTGGCAGTGGTCTCTCTAGGCATTGGGAGGTCCTCCAGTGTGACTCTATGGTCAGCTTCCAATGCCAGATGCCTAGAGAGGCATCCTCTCTAGGCATTTTCTAGGTCCTCCAGTGCTATTCTATGGTCTAATATGGCAATTCGCTATTATACGTAGTTTCATATCCTGTGTATAAATGGGGGGGGGTATTTTAAATCACTCCAGTGTAGGAAAGCCCATTAACTCCTGATAATATATATCCAGATGCCTTCTAAGCCTGAATCAAGACTAAATGGATGTCAGAGCATTGGTAGACCTTCTTCCATGCCCAACTACCTAACTTCTATGTATCTATCCCTGTCATAAAAATGGCCCTGGGGGAATGGCATGTAGCCCACAGGCTTCATTTTGCCCCATTGTTGTGTTCATCTTAGGTTCTAGGGTTGCCACCAAATTTTGCCTAGTGCTGTTGTTCTTGACCAGAGATGCTCCAGTTTTTGTTAAAATTCAGGTCCCAGAATCCCTGACCCTGGGCCATACTAACTGGGGCATCTGGGTGTTGAACTTTAACAATCTCAGAGCAACAACCCCCTCCCCTGGTTGAGAAACTATGGCAACCTGAAATGTTCTGGCAGATTTGGAGGCTTCTGCTTAGGCAAAACATCCAAGCAATTTTGAGGGAAGCAGCAAAATTTCCCCAGGGAACTGTCTTTCATTTTCCTAAGGAACCATTTTCAGAGGATCTCTCCCCCTCCATGTTAACGTATGCCGCCAAATGCGACTGCTTCTTTGGTAATGCGTGCAGCTATTTTGTGATCAAAAACATCATTAAAACTTCAAGCAAAAGTCAGGAGCTGAATGTTTGTAATTCAGAGAAGAGTGGTTGCAAATATCGAACAAGCGTTGAACCGTAAATCTCAAAGGAAGCTGTCTCTCAGGCTTGGAGATTTTGATGACCCTACCATGTTGTTTTTAAAAAATCATAACATTCTTGAAATAATAATAAAAAAACCTTGTTCTTTTGCACACTTTTCTTATCCTTTATCCTCTTCTCCCATCCTTTATTGAAATTGGATTTATCTATTCCTATATAGATAGTACATTTTTTTGCAGTTACAGATCTATTCCCTTGTACTAACAGACTCAAATTATAACTTTTCAGTACAAAGAAAGTTTCAAAATACTTTCCTACAACATCCCAATGCAGTGAAAAATATATTGATTTTTTTTCATTTCTTTTCCCATTCCTTTTGGTGTGGCAGATAAGTCTATTTGAGAATAACAAATATTTTAGAGCTAAATCCAATCACCAGTCTGCACCAGTGAGCACTAGAGTTTAGCTGTGGTTATTCTGTGCCTTCCAGTTGATCCTGACCCAATAGGAGTATAGTGATCTAGATCAAGGGAAGTAATAGTGCCACTCTTTTCTACTTTGGTCAGACCTTACCTGGAATACTGTGTCCAGTTCTGGGCACCACAATTTAAGATGGGTATTGACAAGCTGGAACGTTTCCAGAGAAGGGAGACCAAAATGGTAAAAATTTTGGAAGCCATGCTCTATGAAGAGCAGCTTAGGAAGCTGGGTATGTTTAGCCCGGAGAAGAGAAGGTTAAGAGGTGACATGATAGTCATGTTTAAATATCTGAAGGGATGTCATATTCAAGATGGAGCAAACTTGTTTTCTGCTGCTCCAGAGACTAGGACATGGAGCAATGGAACCAAACTACAGAAAAAGAACTTCCTGGTGGTGAAAGCTGTTTGAAGTGGAGCATATTGCCTCAGAGTATGGTGAAGTCTCCTTCTTAGGAGGTTTTTAAACAGAGGCTGGATGTCCATCTGTCAGAAGTGCTTTGACTGGGTATTCCTGCATGGAAGGGGGTTGGACTGGATGGCCTTTGTAGTCTCTTCTAGCTCTATGAGTCATCTGCTTCTGTGCCTAGGTATGATGTGATACAATGTATGATGTATGATATATGATATATGCACACACACATACATACAAATACACACAGATATTTATTGAAGCAATTGACAAACAGAAATTTAAAAAAATAGAAAATGAGCAAAATATGTTGGCTTCTGCTTTCTTCTATTGAAGTGAAAATGGAATGTTCTAATCTTCTCCCCCAGATACAGCTCAGCTTCCTCTTTAGCAACTGAAGAATTCGGAACTGAAATGTTTTGATCATTTTATATTTTTTAGTTGTGTTTGTTAATCGCTTCTCCCGCTCCCCACCCACCTCAACAAATGTGAACCACAAAAATCACATTTTGGTCCGTATAAGATTGTGGTTGTTTCTTTGTCAAACAAACAATCTGCAAACTCTTTGCAGAAAGGGCTGACATCTATAAATGAATAGGTAAACAGTAAGAAAGGGGAGGGGAAAAATCAAAATAATCTATCATCTTGAAGTATGAAGAAATAAATACTTCCAAAGGCTAGAGTTTTGGATTCTTGCTAATTTGCCTTTTCTCCACACCCAAATGAGCAGGAAGCTTGTTGTATTCAAAATACATCCATAATATGCATGGTCAAAAGCTGTTGTTCTCCCCTACTGTTTTTATTACATTGAACATTCAGAGAGAGATGGAGAGAGAGCAAGAGAGAAATACTTTATGTGAGTCAGCAACTTTGTTTCAAAACCCTCCCTGTTCTAGGACTGATATCCTAGCAGGTTTTCTTTCAATATTTAAAAGTCTTATTTTTTTCTAGAAATAGATGATTTTGCAGCTTGTAACCCTGAATCAAATGTGAAACAGGGATGTGGAAATAAAAAGGCATAAAGAAAAGGGCTGGAATTCAGCATGGGGAATTACAAGCTTGTTTTCTGTTGCTCCAGAGACTAGGGACATTTTCAGACGTGATTTTTGGCAGCAAATATCCCAAAACAGCTCCATTGCTGCCATGCGGCAGGGGAGCAGTTTTGGATGATGCCGTCCCTCTGCCGAACCCCTCTGTGTCACTTCTGTGACAGAATGGAGGAAACTGCGTCATATTTCACTCACGGGCCACATTCATGAATGAAATATGATGCGTTTTCCTCCATTCTGTCATGGAAGTGACACGGAGGGGTTCGGCAGAGGGACGGCGTCATCCGAAACCACTCCCCTGCCACGTGGCAGCAATGGAGCTGTTTTGGGATATTTGCTGCCGAAAATCGCATCTGAAAATGTCCTATGACCCAGAGCAATGGACTCAGACTACAAGAAAAGAGATTCCACCTAAACATTAGGAAGAATTTCCTGACAGTAAGAGCTGTTTGGCAGTGGAATGCACTGCCTGGGAGTGTGGTGGAGTCTCCTTCTTTGGAGGATTTTAAACAGAAGCTGGATGGCCATCTGTCAGGAATGATTTGATTGTGTATTCCTGAATGGCAGGGGGTTGGACTAGATGGCCCTTGTGGTCCCTTCCAACTCTATGATTCTATGGGCCCACCTATACAAGGGGAAAGATGTGAACTGGTGCATACTCATGCAAATTCGAAGCAGGATCGCCTAATGGTGTTTGGCAAAATCGCAGGCATGTGAGGCTATCTGCTTTTGCTATCCCAATGGGCATGGCTGCGATTCAAGATGGCGGCCATGATGCATGTTTTTATTTTTGCCAGTCACTGCTGCTGAATGGTATTTTTTTAAAGAAAAAAAGGCATATCTAAAGTGCAAAAGTGCAACAGCGAGATATTCTGCCTAAATAAATAAAAGAAAAAAAAGAAAAGAAAAAGGCTGTTTCGTGGCATTATAGTTCGCTTGCTAAAGCAAAAATCCAAGATGGCAGCTCTGCGGTGCTTGCCTTCTTACCACGCCCCACTCCCTGCTCCCATCTGGCCAATCAGCTTTCTACTTCCGCTTTTCTGGGGTATGCGAATAAATACGATCACCTGTCCTACAGGGGACAGTAATGATGATGCCAGATGGCTAGTGCCACTTGAAGAGTTTCCTTTTATATCTTTTCTGGTTTGCCTGCTTTCCATGTAAACTGACATTCTCAGCATGACATCGCTTTCTTCTCATTTTCTCTCTCTTGAGCATGTAGATAGCCACTGTCTATTTCTACACTGAGTTCCTATATTAAACATTTATTTTCCTTTTACTTGAAATGGCTGTTGCTGCTCATTCCAAGCACAAGCCTTGCCTACAGAATGGTGACACCTTATCAATACCTAAATAAAATGTAGCCCTGAAATTTCATTCTTAGTCCCAAGTGAATTGATTCATTGAATCAGGGGGATTTACCTATGTGCTGACTCACCATTCAACCGATGATTGATTGGGTCTACTCTAGTTGCAACTAGCAATTGGATTTAGGCCAATAAGTTATAGATTGGAGAATGCTGCTGCAAGATTTAGTCTGAAGGATATTTAGATTTTTATATAGACTGAGCTCATATCATGCAATGGTCCCTGAGAAGAATGTGGAATGGAGAGATTCATTTGGTTTTCATTCTCATGCAAACCTACCCAATGTGTGAACATACCTCATCCACGAATCAAAACAGAGTGATACATCAATAGTCAGCTTCTCTGAATTTTCAAATGCAGTTCTCCATAAAGTATATTATGGAGTATATTAAGTAAAAATGACTGTATTAGTGCAAATCAGATTAGGGAAATTGCTTGCAAAAAAGGGCATATCTTAGGGAAGATCAGTTACAAAAATGTAGATATTAGGAGAAACATGTCGGAAAGTGCATACAAATTTTTGTGTGGGTTCTGAAAAAGAGTAAGACAAAATTAATTTATAGACTGAACAGATAAGAAACTGGATGGATTTATCCATCCCTAAATGGAATGTTTATGGGGTTTTTTTTCTCAGTGGGATTTGGCAGGCATGCTAGTGGATGTGTGTGAACATGTGCACACAATGGGAAGGGATGGAGGAGAAGCCAACTCATAATGGTGAGCTAGCAAGGTTGGGGGAACCTTTCTTTTCCAGAGTTACAAATGGCCTTCCTTCACCCTGCCTCCTTACCTTTATCTGGATTCCCCCAGGGAAACACAGAAATCAGTATGTGGAGCTATACATTTAGCTGTGAAGGAGGTGATCCACCACACTGTGATAAGTAAGTGTCGTGCTGGCACGAAGTAATTTACTTTATAGCTTTCTCCAAGGGGTCCATCAAGAAGCTTTCGGAGATTATAATAAACCCAGCAAACACGACAAGAACAGAACTCTAGGCAGAGTTTTGTGCTTTGTGTAAAGTGGATCCCTGGTGATAGAGTGTGCTTTATATATTAAGACCAAAGTAGGGTGAAGAAGAATGAATGAATGAGCAAAGGAAAGTAGCAATGTTTTGGAGAGACAGGCACCATGGTGATGGGCTTTCTGGTTGGCTTTGCACATCTGTGTTTCAGAAGGCCAAGTCTTGTCTAGGTTTCCCAACAACCAGGATCTGGACCTATCCCCTGGGCCTAAGAGCGACGGATGGAATCTCAGGATGAGAGCACTGCCTTGAAAAGAAAATCATTTTTTAAAAAATGGATTCATTGCTTGTTTTGGCTGCAGCTGCAGGTGGCTTCCAAATGGCTGCTGTAGACTATAGACTTTATCAGACCAGACAAATATGGTGTCATAACGATGCCTAATGATCATGAAAGGGCACGCATACCATACAACATTGTCCTTTTGTGATCGTATATTGTGGAAAAGGCATTCTATTTTATTGACCGCCCAAACCGTCAATAGATCTCCCGTGGCGCATTTTTGCCAGTATTGTTGTCATTTGAAACTTCGTGCCATTGTGCTCACATGAATGCAGCATCAATGACAGAACACTTCTGGGTGAGATCGTGACAGCCAGGTAGGGGACGCTAGTTGACCCAGCGTAACGTACACTGTTATAGTAGATTTGAAAGGTCCACATGGTTCAGCTACACACTATTAATTTAGGAAAATAATACTGCATTGTTTTACGTGTGGGTGATGAATGGCTGAGGGAGTGAAAGGAGGGAGGGGC
Organism: Gambelia wislizenii; assembly: GCA_030847615.1. Lineage (NCBI taxonomy): Eukaryota > Metazoa > Chordata > Lepidosauria > Squamata > Crotaphytidae > Gambelia > Gambelia wislizenii. Next base: position 15,389,904 of record JAUMIR010000008.1, on the reverse strand, counting down.
CCTTGTGGGGCTGGGGGTGTAAAATACCCTGTATTGTTGCTCTCTATTGCCCTGTTGTTGTTGTTGCTGCTGTTACTGTTGCTCTCATCCTCATCATATCACTCTCCCTAAAATGTTTACTAGTAGCATTATGATGATTATTGGGGGAGGGGGAAGATTCCAAACTGTAATTTTTTAAAAAAGAAAAAGAAAATATTGTCTGTAAGGGACACTGTTTCATGGAGTAACCCATTAAGACCAGAATTTGGAAAACTTTTTTTCTTGCTTGGATTTTTTTCCCAACTGGCCTCCAGCTTCCATGTGTTGTTAAAAGCAGTATTTGAACATTATTAAAGACTGCTGGAAAAACTTTGGGGTTTTTTTTCCTGCTCAAAGCTGAAATGTGCTTTCATTGGATTACAATTCCCATGTGTTTTTGAATGCTCTGCTCTGTGCTTACAAAGATATATACTGTATATATAAAAAACAGAGCAAGGAAAAGGGTCCCCCCCTCCCATTCAGTGCAGAAGCCGGATAACATAATTTCCACCTGGAGAAATATTTTCCCATTATGTGGCTTCCTTTTTTTTTTTTTTTAAATTAAATGACATACTCTGAGAAACTTGTTTGATGCTTATTGTATCATGCTTTATGATCTCAATGATCCCCATACCCTGTGACATTACCAGGGGCTGTCCCCCATGTCTCAGGTTTAGGGTCTGAAATCTCAGGACCTCTGATGATTCTGACTTGGTACCCTATGAATCTCAGAACCTGAGATACCAGGAGAGGAGGCTGGGGCCATGATTCTCTTCACCAGTTGCATGGCGTACCTTTATGCCAGCACAGCTGGGGGCAGAGTTGACCTACACTATTGTGAGATCAATCACACAATGGGCTTGTCTACATTACCAAAAACTCTGAAACCCCATGAGAATGCCCCTGAATCTGTGGCAATCAGGCCATGTGTGGCATGGCCTTTCCCTCGAATCTGGGGTTATCTGGCCACATGTTGCTCATTCTGGGGTATCTTGCTAAGATGCACAGTATGTGGGATTCAGGGTTTTCTGTATATTTTCATCTGCCACTATAACAGCTGCCACCACCACCATGGCCAATTTTAAAGCTCCAGAGGCAGTTGCCAGCCAAAGGGAGAGGCCTTCTCCCTTCCGCTTGCTCTTTGTTCACCCATCACTTCCTTCAAGTGCTTCCATTGCGTTCTTCAAGTGCCTCTTCCTGCAAAAGGCAAGCAGGAGAGCGCGCAGAGGTGATGCTGCCAAGCCAGGGGAAGGGAAAAAGCCTCTTCCTTTGTCTGGGAATTACCTCTGGAGCTTTAAAATTGGTCACAGTGGTGGTGGTGGCGGCAGACAAAACTCCACAGGGACAGTGAAGACGAGGTACAACCATGTACTGTGTCCAGTTTGGGCACCACAATTCAAAAAAGATATTGACAAATTGGAGCATGTCCAGAGAAGGGCAACTAAAATGGTGAAAGGTCTGGAAATGATGCCTTATGAGGAGAGACTTAGGGAGCTGGGTATGTTTAGCCTGGAAAAAAGACGGTTAAGAGGCGATATGATAGCCCTGTTTAAGTTTTTGAAGGGGTGTCACGTTGAGGATGGAGCAGGCTTGTTGTCTGCTGCTCCAGGGACTGGAACATGGAGCAATGGATGCAAGCTCCAGGAACAGAGATTCCACCTCAACATTAGGAGGAACTTTTTGACAGTAAGAGCTGTTCGGCAGTGGAACACACTCTCTCGGAGCGTGGTGGGGTCTCCTTCCTTGGAGGTCTTTAAACAGAGGCTGGATTGCCATCTGTCGGGGATGCTTTGATCAAGATTTCCTGCATGGCAGGGGGTTGGACTGGATGGCCCTCGTGGTCTCTTCCAACTCTACTATTCTATGATTCTATGTCCCTGCAGAGAATAATAATGTGCAGGGCTTCAGGGGGGAGTTTTTGCCCCACATATAGATAAGCCCATAGCCTGTGGCACAACTGTGTAGTTACTCCATAATCACCAAATGAATTAGCAGACACTAGCGATCCCTTAGAAAGTACAACCAGTTACACAATGGGTATGCTGGTGTAAATGTCTGCAAACCAGATCTCCACCACACTTGTGCACCTTTGTAATTAATTAATTGATTGATTGATACTCTGTCTTTCTCCTGGTATGGGGCCCATGGTGGCTTATAACAAATTAAAACAAAATATAGTTAAAATCTTATGAATACAAATGTTTTCATAGACCTTCATGTCCAAGCAAGAGCCCATGGAGTGTTCTTTTCAGGTGAGGCAAGGAGAGTCAGCATCAGGGAGAGGTCCCAGTGAACTACATTCCTGAATTAGTCCAACTGTCAGAAGCATGTTAGAGCAAAACCAGGGCTTGAATCCTGTAACAACCTGATAAATCAACACTTATGGAACTTCCATTGATTCAGTGGGCCCACTCTATTCAGACTAACAGTTGGATTTAGGGCCATGTGTTTTAATAGTAACCATAGAATCATAGAGTTGGAATAGACCACGAGGGTCATCCAGCCTCTGTTTTAAAAACTCCAAAGAAAGAGACTCCACCACACTCCGAGGCATAGTATTCCACTGTCAAAGAGCTCTTTGCATCAGGAAGCTCTTCCTAATGTTTAGGTGGAATCTCTTTTCCTGTAGTTTGAGTCCATTGCTCTGTGTCCTAGGCTGCTGATACACTGCAGAAATAATCCAGTTTGACATTGCTTTAACTGCCATGGCTCAATGCTATAGATTTCTGGGATTTTTGTAGTTTTGTTAGATAATTAGCCTTCTCTGTCAGAGAGCTTTCATTTATATTTTTTATTTTTATTTATTTATTTATACCCTGCTCTTTAGCCACAAGGCTATCAAAGTGGCTTACAAACATTGTTTTTTTAAGCAATAGCTATTTACACATCTACACTGCATTAAACAGTTTCCAATGTGTGTTAGCTAATTGTCCCCACAAGCCGGGTACTCATTTTACCGACCTACGAAAGGATAGAAGGCTGAGTGAACCTTGGAGCCTGCTGGAATCGAACTTACAATGTGGTGACTTGCAGTACTGGCATTTAACCACAAATCCCAGGATTCCATAGGGTGGTGGTATGATTGTTAAAGTGGTGTCAAACTGCATTATTTCTGCAGTGTGTCAGCAGCCCTAGTTTCTGAAGCAGCAGAAAACAAGCTTGCTTCCTCTTCAATATGACACCATTTCAAATATTTAAACATGGCAATCATGTCACCCCTTCACCTTCTCTTCTCCAAGCTAAACAAACATACACAGCTCCCCAAGCTGCTCCTCATAGAGGATGGGGACTTTGTTTCAAATTGCAAGGATATTTGGATTTTGTTTTACATTGCAAGGATATTTATCATTGTTAAACTGATGATTTCTGTACCAGTGTTCTCAAATTTATCTCTCTCTCTGGCTTTTCTTCGCAAACGAAGATTCAGGAAGGACTCATCCCGCGCTTTCTGCAAACGCGCTGATGACTAAAAAGGCCAATCCGAGATAAACAAGTCTGGTTGCAAAAACCACAGCAGAAGGTATCCTTGGGTGATGTTTTTGGGTTGTGATTCTTTCTGCGTTGCCATTTCTCTTCAAGACTTGTTCGTCGTGAGTTCTCAAATAAGGCTGCAGCATTGTGGATAGTGCGTCTCCATGCCTCCTGATGTGAGGCCAGGGCGGACCACTGTTGGTGATCAATTTGGCCGAGCCTAAGATGTTGTTTCAGGGAGTCTTTGTATCGCTTTTTTGGAGCGCCCCTCTTACGCTGACCCGTGGCGAGTTCACCGTAGAGTAGTATTTTTGGGAGGTGATGGTCCTCCATCCTAGAAATGTGCCCTGCCCAGCGCAGCTGTGTTCTCAATATCATGGCCTCAATGCTGGTGATCCCTGCTTGCTCAAGGACAGCAACATTCGTCACATAGTCAGTCCAGTGTATATTTAGGATTGTGCGTAGACAGCACTGATGAAAGCGCTCGAGGAGTCGTAGGTGGTGGCGATAGGATATACATAATAAATACAATAGGAAAACTTGGTGATCACAATTAACGCATTCTACTGTGGGCCCAAATTACATCTGCAAAGCCCCCTGTGAGAAAGCATTGTGTGTGCTAGAAAGTAAACCCAACTCAGTCATGTAGCTTAGTGAAAACAGAAAATTCTCCAAATAATTCACGGTAGAAACTGAAAGAAAACACACCCCTTGGCTTTATTAAAATAAATGTAATGTTTTGATTGAAATGGGTGTTAAATTGGGTAATTACCCAGAAATGCTAAACAGATGATCACGGGAGAATGGCACACACATCAGTGCACACAGCATGGGAATAATAAGAAGCAGTACTCGCTTAGGTTACCCTTCTGTCCCTGTTTAAGCAGTCCTGAGTTTGGCATAATCTAACTAGCATCACTGATGTAATTAAATGACACAATGGCAGGTTTCGTATACAACTGAACAGAAAGCCATGGGCAAGATAAACTCTCAGAACAATAAGCAGAAAATCCGTTCCAACCATTAAACGTTTCATTTGTAATACCCATGTTGTGACAATCTTTGCAAGCAAAAGACATTTTAGTGTAATCTAGCATATATATTTAGTCATCTTTTAAAATCGGGAATACCTTGAAAGGAGTTTGAGGGGTACTGGGAGATGTAGAAGCTATGTTATATGCCAGCCCATTTGGTTTTTTCAGTTCAGCCCTGAGCTTAGCTGTAATCTGCTGACTAATGCTATTTCCCATTTTTTTTTGTGTTGTCCCAGGAGATTATCAGATGTGACAAAAACTGTGTCAGAAGATCGTGACGAGAACTGGAATGGGTGACATTATCAGACAATGACGTCCTTCAGCATTCCAGGGGCGTGGTGTGGGCATGAATAAGGCATCCCGTTGTATTGGTGGCTTAGACCCATCAATGAAAAAGTGAAACCTCGTCCGTGGTAGTGCTACGCCCCAGGAACGGCTGAGGATGTGGGTGTCTGGTAATGTTGCCCTTTCTGTTCCTGTCGTGTTCTTCTGACATGGTTTGGGATGCAGTTTTTTGTGGTATTTCACTGTGTCTGATACTCTCCCCAGTAGCAATGTAAAGTATTTGTGATGGAAGTAGCTTGGACTGCATCTACACTGCAGAAATAACCCAGTTTGACACCGCTTTAATTGCCATGGCTCAGTGCTATGGAATCCTGGGATTTGTAATTTGTTGTGGCACCAGAACTCTCTGACAGAGAAGGCTAAACATCTCACAAAACTACAAACCCCAGAATTCCATTGCATTGAGCCTTGGCAGTTAAAACGGTCTCAAACTGGATTATTTCTGCAGTGCAGAACCTTTGTCTTGAATAGGCATTTAAGAACTAGTAGGAATTTTTCGGATGAGGGTTTATAACGCTAGCAGCCTCATCCCCGTTGCGAGGCTGCTGTGCTGCAGGGTGTCCCTTTTGGATGACGCTTTGCCCTGCTGATCCTCTGTCGGTACTGTTGTGCAACCGCGGGGACGCAGCAGCGTTATATTTGGCGGTTTTCTAATCATGATCAGCTTTCGTGATTAGAAAACTGCCAAATATAACGCTGCTGCATCCCCATGGTTACGCAACAGTACCAGCAGAGGATCAGCAGGGCAGAGCGTCATCCAAAAGGGATGCCCTGCAGCGCAGCAGCCTCGCAACGGGGACGAGGCTGCTAGCATTATAAACCCTCATCCGAAAAAGTCCTAAGCATTATCAAAGACCCAGTCCTAGGGGAGTCTAAGGCCAAAATCCTCCTAACGGGTTTAGCAGTCTTTGCATGCCTTTACTCATAAATTACTAGTTTGCTTTATGGTGTCTTGTTTTACCACAACCACTCTCTTCCTGCATCACTGTAACCTGAAGTCCTTTCCCCTTTCCCCTCTTTGTTCACCATTGAAACATGTATTTTACTTCAGACAAGTATTAGTTATATGTTTTAGAAATAGACTAAGCTTGTTTATTTTTTTCCTGCTAAGTGCTGTGTGGGCATGGGACTGGTTGTTGTCCCCCTTCTTCCTTGTCAATTTGATTACTGTGCTGGAGAGATCTAGTACGATCTGTCACATTTCCCAAATAAGCTTATAAACTGGGAATCTGTTATACAAACATGTTTTTTTTAAGAGGTTGTGCAAGGAGATATCCAGCACCTACTTGTGCAATACTTTTGCCCTACATGAACAAGGGCAGCTGGGTGCAGTTTCTCCTTCAAGTGCTTCTTGGTTATACATCAGGGGATCATGTGGCTGCCCTTGCACACTTGGGAAAGGAGAAGCAACAGCTTCCACTCTTGTCTGAAGGAGGGTGTAACAACTGCTTATCCAGGTGCACAAAAGTGGATGGATAGTAGCCAATCAGTGGCTGGGGAAGGAGATGCAACTGGGAGTGTCTGGCTGCCCTTGCTTGCCAGGAGAAGGAGAAGCAGCTGTCTCCATTCACAGCATAAATACATTGGCAGATATTTGAGTTCAGCTAACAGGATCTTGGCCAAAGATTGCTAGAATTCATATGGTAATATGGAGCAACACTGCTGCTGGTATTTTTTATTTTTTTTTACTCTCCTTGTGGATGCAACTATGGGAACTGTCACACTGAGCACCTGCACTTAAGAACTGACCACAACAAAATTTATTGTTTAATTGATTGATTAAAATATTTATTTGTTGTTAACTGCCATCAAGTTGGCTTTAACTTAAGGTGAACCTGTGAATGAGAGACCTCCAAGGAACCCTATCCTCAACAGCCCTGCTCAGGTCTTGGGCCATGGCTTCCTTGATTATCCATCTGCAATGCAGTCTTTCTCTTTAACTACTGCCTTACCAAGCATTACTGTCTTTTCTAGTGAGTCATGTCTTCTCAGGATATGACCAAAGTATGACAGTCTCAGTTTAGTCATCTTGGCTTCTAGGAAGAATTCAGACATCAGTTGTTGTTTGACTTCAAGTAACTTCCTACTTATTGCAACCCTAAGGTCAACCTATCATGGGGGTTTCTGAGGTTGAGAGTGTGTGACTTGCCCAGGGTCACCCATTAGGTTTTCATGGGATTTGGACCCTGGGCCCATTTATTTGACTTTTTAGCAGTCCATGGTAACTGTAGAACTCTTCTCCAGCACCACATTTCAAGTGAGTTGATTTTCTTCCTATCAGCTTTTTTCACTGTCCAGCTTTCACAACCATACATAGACATGGTGAAATATGATGGCATGGACAATCCTAACTTTAGTATCCACTGATGTATCTTTACACTTCAGGATCTTGTCTAGTTCCTTCATAGCTGCCCTTTCAAGTCCTAGTCTTCTTCTGATTTCTTGAGTGCAATCTCCATTTTGATTAATGACTGAACTAATGACTGAGCTGCTGGTGCCAATCTACCTTGCTCTCCTGGAAAGCAGGAAAGAGCATGTGAGCAAGGCTGGCCACCTGTAGGGGGGCCTTAGTCACATGTTGTGGACCAGCTTCTTTCCTTCTGAGGCAGTAAGGAAGATGGCGGAGGTGGTGGCAGCTATGGTGGGATGCTAGGTCTGTCTGGACTCTGGCCCATTTTGATGAGGTAATGGGGGAAGAACAGGCCTGATCCATGGTGAGGATATGCCAGTGGGAGACATATCTTGGATCGTGTAGATGAGCCCAAAGAAGGTCCCCTCCAACAGATTATAAATCTTGGGCAGGTATATATACCACCCCTGTTCAATCTCCTTGCTGAGGCATGCATGCTGACTTTGACATCCTTTGGTTGCTGAGTTCAAGCCCTCCATTAACACCTTTCAACCAACAGATGAGGCACCTGGATTGATCATTCCCCCACAACCTGGGAGTTTACTGTGTCAACCCATGATGCTGTTCCAGCCTCTCATCCGCAGTTGGAAATACTTTCTTGACTCTTACAAATGTGTTAACTTACTCTGAGGCATCTTTTAATGAGTTGTTAAGAGTGCATTTTGCAATGTCAGTGGAGCCCCTGGTATTACCCTGATACAGCTCTTGAATAATGAATAAGTTTGGCTCAGAAGCTGAAAGAATGTGTTAAACTTAGGAATGGACAAATGTGGATCTGGGTTCCTCAGCAGGTCAAGGAAGGGAAGAAAGACAAAAATGAAGATATTACCAGTTTGTTTGCATGTGGGGGCCTTGAAAGATGTGTGGCTCAATAGAGAGAGGAGGGGTAATGTGGACATTGACCTCCAAGAAGAATTCTGTCCCTAAATGAATTTTTCCTTCAATTCCCCAATTTATAGCATTGCAGTAACTTAAAACTTCACTTGAGAAGTCCAGCATTTTGCATTTAGTAATACAATAAGGACATCCAAGGAAAAAGAGCAGGCAACATTCCCAAGGGTATCTGAACACAGCAAATGCAAAAGTTCAAGGTGTGAGTGGTTTTCAATGTTTCACTCTCTGAAATGGTAGAAATTAAGGGACTAAAGGAAAATGTTTATGGGTGGTGGTGGTGAAAGAATTCTTATCGGCACCCAATATCCTCATTTTGCCCCTCCAAAATAGTGAAGTGTATGTGGCACCGCTTGCTCAGTGAAAGACCTGACTTGGATTAGGGCACAGAAGTTAGTCACCAGGTGATCCCAAAAGCAGGGCAAGGTGGGCAACCTTTGCCCTTACTGAAGTTGTTGGACTCTAACTCCCATTATCCCTGACCATTGCCCATATTAGCTAGGGGTGAAGAAATCTCTCTCTCTCTCTCTCTCTCTCTGTGTGTGTATACATATACAGGTCAACCCCTGTATCCACAGATTTGGTATCCATGATTTTACTTATTTACATCAGAAAAAATATGTTCTCTCCATGCATTTCTAGGTCCTCCAATGCAATTCTATGGTCAACTTCTGATGTTCGTCTCATTGAAAATAACAGGGTTCCCTAATATCCATGGTTTCAGGTATTCATGGGATGCGTGTGTGTCTTGGAACATATCCCCAGTGGATATGGGGGGCAACTTGTATGTGTGTGTGTAGTCAAATCTAGCTCCTGGAATGTCACTACTTGGTTCCTCCATTGCCATTCCAGAACCAAGCTGTATGTGGAGGGATAGAGGCCTAGACACAATTGTTAGCCCCAACCAAAGTAGACCCACTGAATCATTGGTACTTACACAGACAGTGACTTGTCGAGTTTCCATTGATTCAATGGGCCAAATCTAGTTGGGACTAATAACTGGATTTGAATTAAAGTTTGCAGCAATGCTCTTTTTCTTGGTATTTGGAAATTGATAAGGGTTGAAGCTCTGTTGTGCCACCCTTTTCTCTCTCCTGCAAGTACATGCTGGCAAGGATAAGACAGTTGCCCTCTTCTCTCTCATCTACACATATACTCATATCCTGCTTGTCTATACTCCATCATCCTGGGATTATAATCCCTGAACTCCCTATGAAAGAACTGCCTGTGAAAGAGTTCAGAAATCTTTGTTAAGTGGGAATTTTTTTAAAGTGGGAGTGACAATCTGAAAGTACACATACCTTGCCATTTGATGCATATGGCTATTTCCTTCCTTCCTTTTACCTGTGGATGCATCCTGGCTATTCATAATGTGACAACTTGGGAAACAATGGATTACATGCATATCACAGCTGACAAAACCTCTGATAGTGAAGCTCCTTTCCCCAAAGTCTTTTCTAGCTCAACTCAGTTGCCCTTATTCCTCCTTGTTCTCTTCTCACTGGAAGACTTTTTAGCAGTTTTGGCAATGGAAGGATGGTGAATGAGGGCTACAGGAACAGATACTTTTGGTACTGTGTTGTAGCAGTGTGTCTGCAGTGAACAATGCAATAAACACAGCTTGAGCTGGGAAAGAGAGCGATTCTAGCTAATCCTACTGTAGCCATGTGTGCCTTCCTACAACAGGCAATGTAAACAGCAGCTGCCTCCAGAATGCCTTATTGAGCATATTGAACAGCAAAGCAGAGAGAAAAGGGGACAGCAAATAACCCTGCCTCGCCAGTATGTTAAAAGAAAAGCATAGATCTCTAAGTTTGGCCACCAAAATGGAGATCATAAAAAAAGTAGAGGCTGGTAAAGGAAAAAAAGTCATTCTTGGATGCATACTGGAAGATAGCCTTCAAGTTGGCTCTAGAAGGATCAAAATGTTTTTATTTATCTATGCAGGCTTTACCTGACCTGTTATTTCATTTCACTTGTACATGTTAGTTTTGAATAAAAAGATTACAGTAGGACCCCCATATCCGCTTGGGATTGGCTCTTACGGGTGTGTGTGTGTGGATACAGAAAACTGTGGATAATAGTGAATGCCATTAAAAATAATGGACTTCCGGTTTAAAATACTATAGAGTTGCCTTGGAGGATCTAGAAAATGGCTAGAGAGGACACCTTTTCTAGGAAGACTCTATGGTAGGTGTGCTGTTTCGTGTCCTGTAGATAATTGAATCAGTGGACACGGGATCTTACTGTACAGAAATGTGTTGAACTGCTCATCCTTTTTTTTTGCAGTGCTAGTGGTAGGAACTTACCCTGGTTCTTTCCACATTTTTTTCTGGCTCTGGTACCAAATGTTGTGTTAAAGAAGTAATGCTTAGGATTTCATTCACTTTGTTAACTGAAGTGTACTTGTATATTAACAGGGATCTCATGGACCTTCACTATTTTGAAGGTTTTGGAAACTCGAAAATGTGCCTCAGAGCACCAGAGACCTCATGGGCTAGAAAAGCCTTGTGAGCTTCATTATGATGATAAGGCTTTCAGACATTGTGTGGAGGCTTTTATGTGTGTGGATCTGGAGCAATTGCCAAATGGCTCTTGGTAAATTTAAGAAGTAAGTGTTAATTGATTGCAAATCAGTATGCACCAAGAGTGCAATTAATGTTAAATTATGTACCATTAATTTTAATCTATATGGACCAATTATGGACTTGTCGGTGACAAAATATCGATTCAGTGAGTGCTCGTGAAAGATTCAAGCCCACACAAATCCTCAGAGGCAACGCCTTTCCAGATAAGTGAGAACCAGCCCCTGGAAGATGCATCTTGATTGCTATTTTTTATGAGGCAATTTGCTTTTTTTAAAAAGTAAAATAAGGAAAGTGACATTTCCCCCAGACTGCTTTCTGTCATTTGTAAATATTTGTGCTTCACTTCCAATGGAGAGTGCATAATGGCCTTTGCAGGATATGGTCCCTACAAGTCCTTTCTTCTCTGTTTATCAGCTGTGTATCCAAAACATAACCTTCCAGATTAGCACTATGGTCTTTGTGCTCCCTTCTTCTGACCATGTTGGATCATAAACATATGTAAACCAGTCAGAGAGGACTGGCATAAAGCACACTGACAATTTGAACACTATTCTCATGGCTGGGGGTGTAGATACAGATTGAGTGGTAGGAGTGGGTTGTGAGTTGGAGAGGGAATTTGCATGTGAGTGGTGATTGGTTGGGTGTGTTTCCTGAGCAGCCAATCAGCACACTGGAAAAGGCAACATACCCAATATATATCTATATATCTATATGATCTGAAAACTCTGGAATATAAATGTGAATACAGGTTGAGTATCCCTTATCTGAAATGCTTGGGACCAGAAGTGTTTTGGATTTTGGATTTTTTTTTTTTTTTTTTTTGGTATTCTGGAATATTTGCATGTACATAATGAGCTATCTTGGAGATGGGACCCAAGCTGAAACATGAAATTCATTTATGTTTCATATTCACCTTATATGCATAGCCTGAAGGTAATTTTATACACACTTTTTAAAATAATGTTGTGCATGAAACAAAGTTTGTGTACATGGAACTATCAGAAAGCAAAGATGTCACTATTTCAGCCATCCATGTGGACGAATTTGGAATAACTCAGATATTGGATTTCCGTATAAGGGATATTCAGCTTGGATAAACATCTTGGATTAGGCAAAGGGTCAGTCCATTCCAGACTGCTATGCCTTGTTGCTTTTCTCAGCATCCAGTATACAGAGGCAAAAAATGGGACCTGGAACAAAATGAGACAGCATGGGGTCCTTTTTAGTCTGTGTTCTAGCCAGCCAGCTATGCTGTCTTGAAGAATATTTCATTCATTTGTTCATTTATTTGTTAATTAAAATATTTATATCCCACCCCCTAGCAAAGAAGCCAGAGTGGCATACAATAAAACAACACGATCAACTTAAAACTATATAAACAGTAAAAATTGTTTTAAAAGGCCAAAAACAGAGTAAACCATTCAACAAGCTCAAAGAATACAGATTAAAACCAGATGATATACTTAAGAACACATAAAATTATGCATACATGTTCAATGGTGTAAAACCAAGAAACAACTATGTTTTCACTTGGCGTGGAATGACAGCAATGTAGGCACCAACTGGGCCTCTAAGAGGAGGACATTCCGTAACTAGGATGCCACAGCAAAGAAGGCCTTTTCATTAACCTTCCCCCAAATTTTTCCTACCTATATTACAAATCAGTCAGCACTCCATGCTTACTCTGTTTTGGGATATATTGAAGTTTCAACCTCTTTATCATTTCTTTTTCCTAAAGGTATTTGCTGCTTTTGCAAACCCTAGGTGTCCTTTGAGCTGGCTCATACCATTTTCTGAGGAATGGATGGTGCTATTTTGACTATGGAGATTATCAGACAGGAAAGCAAAAAGTGTCCCTGTCTCAATAAAATAACCCTCCCCATCAGACTTACCTTATCTTCCTTCCAAAGGCAGCCCAGGAATGAATGGAGCTCTAACAGAACTCCATTCACTACCAGGACTGAAATCCCACCCATTCTTGCGAGAAGATACAAGCACAGGAAATTCAAAAATAAAAATAAAAACACACACAAAAAGTTAACAACAGTACATATGCACACTAAAAAAATAACAAGTAACCTGGGGAGGGTAGAAAAAAAGAGGGTAGCCTACCTTGTTTTTGTGATCCCACCTGGAAGTGTTCTGGCTGACGCAATGCCAGCACCAAAATGGGATGAGCGATCCATTGACAGCTCTGGCCCATCAATAAAAAGAAATGCCAGAATAACGACAGTGGAATGCAAAAGGACAATGTCGTGTGATATTGGTGTCCTTTTGCTTTCTGCGGGCGTAGTTTTGGTGCCACATTAGCCAAGTCAGATCATCTCCTAAATAAGCATCCACGCTCGGAAAATGAATTTTGTCTATTAAAGAGTCTGTAGTGGAAGTTTCTACAGCTATCATGGTAAATAGCAGGCAAGGACAGACTTGATGCCCCATGAATGTGTTTAATCCAGGCTGGCTGGAAAGGCCTACTGGTAGATCTCTCCATGATTTGCAGTAGGTCAGAAAGGACCTCTGACTCCCAATTGTTTATCCAAAGTAGCTGCGAAATAAGCACTACCTTCAAATTGTACTGTGTGTCTGCATGTGCCTTCAAGTTGCCTATCAACTTTTAGAGGGCCCATTCATTTCATATAGTTTTCTTTGGCAAGGAATACTCAGAGGTGATTTTGCCATGGCCATCCTCTGAAATATAGCCTAAAGCACCTAGTATTCCTTGGTAATCGTTCAACTAAGATCTAACCAGGCTTGACCCCAGTTTAGTTTGCAAGATCAGACTGGATCTGGTGCCTTTAGGGTATTTAGGTTCTAAATTGTAGTGCTGAAGTTAAAAGAATTTGCAGAAACCTGAAGTAGACTTTTGTGTGGAAAGATTGTGAGCTCTGTCTGATTGTGGTACTCAAAGTTCAGATTCTTGAATTAACTATATGTCTTTTTTACTACCATGGAAAAGAGTCTATTAGAAACTTAACGTTGTATTTAAGATTTAATTTGGCATGGACATTTGTGGATTGCAGTCCACTTTATCAGATGCATAGAATGTTGTCACAGCTGACAGATATTTAATATAAAGATATTTAATACACATGTTTAAGTAATATACATCATGGCCATCTTAGGAAATGTTCCAAGGGGCTGTCATATAAACTTCCACTGGTAATGAATTTAAGTATCTTACACAACAGTATAACATAATTTTCAAAGAAGTATCTGTGTTAATCTCCTGCAGCGTAAAAAGGAGGAAGGGTGTGGGAGGGGAAAAAAAGAAATGTGGCAGCACTGTTAAGACTAATTGGCTTTTTTTTTTTTTTTTGCATGAGTTTTCATGGATATAAACCCACTTCTTTGGACAGAGCTATTGTGTGCCTTCAAGTCATTTCTGGCTTATGGTGACCCAAAGGCAACCCTATCACAGGGTTTAGTGAGGGCTGAGAGTGTGTGACTTGCCCAAGTTCACCCAGTGGATTTTCATGGCTGAACACAGATTCGAACCTGGGTCTCCAGAGCTGTAGTCCAACACTCTGACCACTATGCCATGCTGGCTTTTACTGAGTGGTATTAAGGCCTCAGGTATAAAGCATATGTATACAGTTGTGGGAATGGGACAGAACATAATAGGATCCAGAAAGATGCAAATCATGACTCTTGCCCTAAATGTTATTTTTGTTGTTTTTAGAAATTTCCCACACTATGTATTCTCACGAGAATATGTGGGATTATGAATGAAGACGTGAACGGACCTCTGTTCACTTCCTCTTTCACTGCTGGGGAAGCCTTTGCCGGGATTAGAGGTAAGTGCAGAGGGGGGCATGCTTTTGCTGGCATAAAATTTGATTTTTTTTTTTTATGCCAGCAAAAGAATGCTTTAAAGGGGCTTGTCTGAAAAAGTCCTATATGTGGTTGAGCACCAGTGATGGCACTAGGGGTGTTTGTGTGGAGAGTCCAAACCACACCAGGTGACTCCATTGGGAGTGGGAAGGGTGACACCAGCCTAACTAATGCCACAACTGAGCACAGATTTCCTTAGCAGTCAGTCCCACTGAATTCATTTGGGGAGTACTTCTGAGTAGATATGTGTGTGGCTCCTTTGTTATATTAAATAGAGTAGATATCGTAGAGGCAGACATGAATCTTTCCTCATAACAATACCTGAGCTCACCTGCTGAAAGGGGCCCACAACAGAATTCCTCCCTCTTTCTTTGATCAGTGTCCTCAGCTTCTGCCCTCCTACTTACAGCCTTGGCTTCCTGGAACCCCTAAAGTGTCCACCGCATGCACTGACAAACACACACACACACACACACTTTTAACAAGTAGCACTGTGTAGCGTTTTGCCTTCCTAATAAATCCATGGTTTTCCTGGGACTAGCATAGGGGTAGGAATCCACTGGCTTTCCAATGGCATTCTTAGGGCAAAAAAAGCAGGGTTCTTTTTTTTGGTTTTGACCATTGGTTTTGAATATTAATTTGAGTTGCTTAATAGAAAGAAGTGCAATATTTAGTTAATATAGACAGAGGTTGGATGTTAGGATATATGAATATAACCAGCAGAAAAGAGAGCTGGAAGCCACTTTTAGATAGTGTAGGAGGTTATATAGTCTATAAAGTGTTGTGGTCGTATGTAGTAGTAGTTTATGTTTATGTGTTAGTATGTTTATGTAATAGTAGTTTATGTACATTTGCAGGTTAAGCATTCATGGATTTGATGATTTGCAGATTTTATTAATATGTTCTCTCTAGGCATTTGTAGGTCTCCCAGTGCAATTCTATGCGATTCTCACAGACTCGCACTGGAGGACTTATAGATTCCTAGACAATGCATTTCTCTAGACATTTGTAGATCCTCCAGCATGATTCTATGGTCCACTTCTGCTGGAAGTGGACCATAGAGTCACACTGGAAAACCTAAAGATTCCTTGAATAGTGTTCTCTCAGGTTAAAAAAATAGTGTTTGCGATTTTTATTTATATTCACTTTTTCCCCACTTTCACGGGGGTCTTGTGCCCCTAACCCCTATGAAAGTGGAGGGCCAACTGTATTTTACTTTTTGTCTTTTTATCTGTAGTTTGTTTTTATCTGTGTTTGTTGTAGCTTTAGTGTATATAAAATTTTAATAAAATTACATTTTAAAACAAAAACAAAAGCATATAGACAGTGAAAAGTGCTGAACTCATGGTTGTATAAAACCCATTTTCTTTTACACCAGACTCCAGTTGGCATACTGCAGTGTTTTAATTTAAAAACAAGCCTGAAGAGTCATCCTTCTGGTCTAACCCATATCTGTGTGTCTCCTAATTTAAAATAGTAAAATAAACCAGCAGCAATATATAGATAAAACAATATATAGATAAAAAATTAGCAGATTGGCCAAAAAAACATACCCCCCATTCTTTCCCTCCCTTCCCTCATTTAAACATATAGTTTTACGCTTGCCTAAGTCATTTTCAAGAATCAATACCCTATATTTAAACATTATGTGTAACTGATAGGCAATATGCTGTGTCTATTTAAAACAGCAATAATAATAATAAAAAAATCCTCTCTCAAATGAATTGCAAGGCAAGGGGAATTTAATACATTAGTCAAATGGCACTTTTGGCTGGACCTCTATTTTAATGGAGCAAATATTATAGCTCTTATTTATGTCCTACATTTTTATTAATGGTTCATTTGACAAATTATATTTAATTTAGCACAATGAAGTTTTACATTTAAATAATGCCATCTGATTATTAATTAGAGCATTCAGAATGGAAGGCCTCAAAAATTCAGTGTAGCGCATCCAGCTCTGAGCATCATATTTTAAGGATAATGATAAACTGTGGTGTGCCTAGAAAAAGATGATTGGGATGATGAGAAATCTGAAGACAAGTCCAATGGCTGAAAAAGAAGAATGGTTGCCATATATTGAGCCCAGAGAAAGGAAAATTAGGGAGAGACAGGATATACATTTTCAAATATGGGAAGGGCACCAGTAGTGCAAGATGCCCTGAGCAGCACTTTAAAAAGTTGCTTTTTGGGTTACAGTTCCCAATTTCACCAGCCAGCTCAACCAGTGACCATGCTGGTTGAAGGATTCTGGGGATTGTAGTCTAAAGTCTTTATCAGATGCAGCAAATATGGCATCATAAGGACGCCTCATGATCACAAAACGGTGCACATACCAGTCGACATCATCCTTTCGCGATCACGTACTGTCAAAAAGTTGTTCTATTTTATCGAAGCCGTCAATTGATACCCTGTGGTGTTTTGTTGCCGGCATTGCTGCCGTTTGAATCCTCATGCCATTGTACTCACGTGAATGCTGCGTCAATGACAGATTGCTTCTGGATGAGATTACGACAGCAAGGTAGGGGACGCTCTTTTTATGACACCCACCCCTGTGTACTTGGGACTTTTAAAGAGTGTTTTTGTGTTTGCTGTATGTTTTATGTCTTCATTTTGCTTTTATTTTTGAATTTCCTGTGCTAGCATCTTATCGCAAGAATCGGCAAGATTTGGAACCCGGAAGTA
The DNA here is from genome assembly GCA_030847615.1 of Gambelia wislizenii. Taxonomy (NCBI): domain Eukaryota; kingdom Metazoa; phylum Chordata; class Lepidosauria; order Squamata; family Crotaphytidae; genus Gambelia; species Gambelia wislizenii. The sequence goes on along the minus strand of JAUMIR010000008.1, from coordinate 15,372,631 downwards.
AACAGAGCACCATTTGTGCTCTGTTTCTGCTGGGAATGCCTCATTGACACTCCTAAAAGTAGGTCTTGTGTGTGTGGGTCTTTTGCCAGCATAAAAATGCCACAATTTATGCTGGCAAAAGAACATTAATGGGGGTGTGTGTGGTCTGATATAGTCCTTAAAGGTAATTTATACATCTTTGTTTCTGAAACAGGAGAACAACACATATAAAAGCGGCTGTCCTCATGCCCCCTTGTGCCATCACTGCCCCCTTGCCACCATCCTCAAAATCTCTAGCTCCGAGGACAAAATTTGCAAAATCTGAAGATGTGCTGAATCAGAAATATAACTGGATCTTGATCCACTTATCCATTCAGAAGTGTGAATCTGGTCGGCTTGGTTCCAAATGTCAACAAAATCCTTGAGGAAGGGTGGAAAAAATCATGATCATTGGAATTCACATTGTTAAAACCTCAAGTTCTTTCCTTCTCAGATGGGAAGAAACTGGTGGATTTTGGCAAAGTCTTGCCTTACCAGCATGTGCAGTGGTTTGAGCATTGGACTATGGAGATTTTCACATGGGGAAATTATTCCCCTGAGAGATCAGGAGAGAAATGGGGCTCTTCTAGGAGCAGAGCTTCGTTTCGCATGCCCCTTTCCTTCTCCCAATCTGACGTCGTCCTCACTCTGTGCTGCTTCCATTTCTCTGCCAGTATCTTCCATCATTTTTTAAGAATGAAGAACTTTCGTTATTAAAAAATGACGGAAGATACTGGCAGAGAAATGGAAGCAGCATAGAGTGAGGACGACGTCAGATCAGGAGAAGGAAAGGGGAGTGCGAAATGGAGCTCTGTTCCCAGAAGAGCCCCATTTCTCTCCCGATCTCTCAGGGGAATAATTTCCCCATGTGAAAATCTCCTATGACTCTGGAGATCAAGGTTTGAACCCCTGCTCAGCCGTGGAAACCCATTGGGTGACCTTGGGCAAGTCACACTCTCTCAGCCTCAGAGGAAGGCGATGGCAACCCTCTCTAAACAAATCTTGCCAAGAAAACCCCAAGATAGATTTGCCTTAGGGTTTCCATAAGCTGGAAACAACTTGAAGACACCAAACAACAACAACTTTTCTGTCACATAGACTATCATGAGAAAAAAGGAGCCTATTGGGACCAAGGAGGAAGACTGAATATGCAAAGATTCAAAGTCAGAATGAAGTACTCAAAGCCCTGAGCCTGGACTGATGAATCTGTCGATTATAGTTTCTTCCACAATGAATCAAGAAACCAAACTCAAATTCCCTCCATCCTGAACATGCTGAAATTTGGCAATTCTGATAAATTCTTATCAAAAGGAAGTTGAGGGGAAAAAAAATCTCACCCATCCCTATCACTGAATATCTGTACTTATATTGCCTGAACTGTGATTTTTTGGGGTGTGTGTGTGTGTGTGTCATTTTTAGGTTCCATAAGCCACCCTGAGAGATATCTGTTTTGCAAGATGGCCTTAAAAACCCTGAGGAAGGGCTAAATTAGGGTTTGGCAAAGTGTGACCCACAGGCTGCATGCAAGGCCCTGGACCCCACTTTTGCAGACCCTGAATCCCCACTGCCAGTTCTCCAAAGCCCTCCACTCACATTAAAAAAAAAGTTGTGTATTTTGTTGATATTTTTTCCTGAAAACCATGCACGGAGCCCTAAAACATGTAAAAACACCGTGAGCCCCACATAGAAATCCCCCTAGAAACCTCCAGCACCCACACATAGCTCTATTTTCACTGGAGTCCTTCTCAAAATGGCAATAGGAAATAACATAACGTCACTTCTGGTCATCATTTTGGGAAAAATGTGGATGAAAATGAAGGTATTCAGGAATATTTTGGGGGTGTGTGTGGCCCATGGGAGGGTCAGAGTGGAGAAATTGGGCTCTGGACACCATGCAGATGCTCACTCTGAGTTAAACTATTAGCTCCCCATGGCCTAAGAAGAGCCAGACAATCACAGATTGTGGGATGCTGTGGAAGGGGAAGGTCTATGGGGTGGGTATAAAACCAGTGGGTTGTTTGTTAAACTGAGAGATACGGCCAGTCAGAAATAGAGAGAGCACTGACCAGATGGAAATGCTGGTTTGTTGAGAGCTGAGAGGGTGGAAAGAGTTCACTGAAAAGTATTACAGTAGGACCCCTGTATCCGCTGGGGATTGGTTCGGGGGGGGGGGGCTGTGGATACCGAAAACCATGGATAATAGTGAAGGCCATTGAAAATAATGAGACATCTGGTTTAAAATACCACAGAATTGCCTTGGAGGACCTAGAAAATGGCTAGAGAGGACATATTTTCTAGGAAGAATCTATGGTAGGTGTGCTGTTTTGTGTCCCATGGATAAATGAATCAGTGGATAATGAATCAGTGGATAAAGGGGGTCTTACTGTACTGTATTTTAACTTAAGTCTCATATTGTAGAGCATGTGGAGCCAGCATAATGCTAGATGTTTATCTTACTTATCCTACAATAAATCTCTGCTGTTTTGTTTTATTTGCTGCCTCTCTGGATAGATTTTTAAATAAGAACTAATGTGGAGAAGCAGTTACACATTACCAAACTGGACCCAACAACAAACACATCCTTTTGTCCAGTGTAATGGTCACTTGAGGCCTGAGTACCAGATCCAAGGATGCTTCTTAGGGGTAAAAGGGCAAGATGAAGTGATAGAAGCCCAAGGATTGGAACTGCTTTCATATTAATTTAACCTTTTTTCATGGCCCCCAAACCAACAAAGAAGCTGGTATTCATCCTTTCCCTTTGACACAGCAGTGATGTGTCCATAGATACTAGCATTTGAGAATTGTAAGATACTGGACATACCATGGGAAGACATGAATCATAGGAAAGACAAAAATGCTTAGCAAAGTAGAAGGCAGCAGGAAAAGAGGAAGACCAAATTCCAGATGGATAGACTCAATCAAGGAAGCCATGGCCCCAAGTCTACAAAACTTGAGCAGGGCTATTGATGATACGGTGACTTGGAAGTCTCTCATTCATGGGGTCACCATGGCTTGAAGCCAACTTGAGTGGTAGTTAACAACAACAAGAAATATTGGAAGCAAACCATGAAAATGACACCCCTCACCTTCTATGTGGGCAGGCGTAGGAACGGCTTCTCTTCAAAGCAGAATCAGTACTTTCCCCCCTCTTAGCTTGTGTCAAATGAATTTTTGATATTCATAAAAGTAGAACACAGCCTTCACCCAAAAGAAAATGTAAAAGTATAAGTAGAGGTTCATAGAATCATAGAATCATAGAATCATAGAATTGCAGAGTTGGAAGAGACCACGAGGGCCATCCAGTCCCAGTTGGATTGGACATCATTCAGGCATGCTTTTAGTTATATATTCTGGTCTGGCAGGGGGTTGGACTAGATAGCCTTTGTGGTCCCTTCTGGCTCTATGATTCTACAAGCCATACTGCATCTGTGCAATTCTACAAGCTTATGTATAAATAACCTTGAGAACCACTATAGGATTATGTGGGCTCACACCCCCCCCATCCCAAGTAGTAATAATTCCTTGTACAAAACTACCTTACAGCAGAATGAGACATCATAGATATAGTCAGAAAAATACACATTTAAAAACAGTATTGATCAAATTGCAGGGGCACTGAACTGTGAAAGAGGTCTATTTTCCCACCGGTTTTTCAGTGCCTGATTGACTAGAGGGCCATGGAATGTGCTGCTCCTAATGGGCGAGCAGAATTGACTTCTGAATGACAATGCTCTCTTCCCCTCAGGCATCGGTGCGCCCCCCCCCTCTAAAAATGCAATGAACGAAACAGTATTGCTGGACTTTATACAACCGAGGTCACATTAATCTCAGAGACTCAGAAGTGACTCTCTTTTTCCCTCACCAAGCTTTTAAAAAAGTAAAAATAAAATGAAAAATAAAAATCAATTAACTTCTTTTTCATAACAAACTCAGGCAGCAAACTCTGGGCGGGGGGGGGAGACCCTCTCCCCCAAATGAAAGTTTGTTTTGAATGACAATGCAAGTTTTCCTTCAATATAGATCTTTTGTTCTAAATAAAAAGGAAAAAGGGAAGAGGGAAACAAAAGGAAGCAATCTAGCAGCACCTTTAAGACTGATTTTTATTTTCACATGAGCTTTCATGGATCTCAATCTATGTGAAGTCGAAGGCTTTCATGGCTGTCATCCATAGATTTTCCTTGGTTATTTTCCGGGCTGTGAGGCTGTGTTCTGGAATAGTTTCTTTCTGACGTTTCGCCTGCATCTGTGGCTGGCGAAACATCAGAAAGAAACTATTCCAGAACACGGCCTCACAGCACGGAAAAAAACCAAGGAAGATCTCAATCTACTTTTTAGATGCAAAGTCCTATGTCCATTCACGTTGCCTGTCGACTTATGGGGAGACCATGAATTTCATAAGGTTTTCTTAGGCAAGGAGTACTCAGAGGTGGTTTTGCCAGTTCCTTCCTCTGCAATATATTTGATGCAATACAGAGTGATAGTAAAGCTTCAGGTTATTAAGCATATTTATACAGTTGTGAGAACAGAACAGAGTGCAATGGGATCTAAAAAGATACAAATTGTGTCCCTCACCTAAAATCTTTAAAGCACTGTGTGAGGTGATAAAGGTCTTTTAGACCCAAAGGTTGCTCACCCAGGGCTTCTCTTCATCCTGGAAAGCAGTGACTAGCAGGGTGCCACAGGGCTCTGTCCTGGTCCCAGTGCTATTCAACATCTTTATCAATGACTTTGATGAGGGATTAGGGGACATTCTTATTACATTTGCAGATGACACTAATTTAGGAGGGGTAGCTAATACTCCAGAGGACAGGATCAGAATTCAAAATGACCTTACCAGGTTAGACAGCTGGGCAAAAACTAACAAAATGAATTTCAACGGGGAGAAATGTAGGATATTACACTTGGGCAGTAAAAATGAAATGCACAGATATAGGATCGGTGACACCTGGCTTCATGGCAGTACATGCAAACGGGATCTAGGAATCTTAGGACTTTATCAGATGCAGGGAAACATGGCACAAAACTGCATCCCAAACCATGTCAGAATAACACTATGAGAACAGAAAGGGTGACATTATCAGACGCCCAAATCCCCAACTGTTCCAGGGGCATAGTGCGGGTGTGGCTAAAGCATCCCTTTTTTATTGATGGGCTAAGCCATCAATAATAAGGAAATGCCTGATTCATGTCTGTGCTATGCCCCCGGAATGGCTGAAGGATGACTTCATCTGGTAATGTCACCTGTTTCTGTTCTCATAGCGTTCTTATGACATGGTGTTGTGTTTTTTGTTTTTGTTTTGCCACGTCTGATAAAGTCCTTAGAACACGAATCAGCAGCATGATGCGGCAGCTGAAAACCAAATGAGATTCTAGGCTGCATCAATATTGTACATCAAGGGATGAAATAGTACCACTCTATTCTGCTTTGATTAGACCTCACCTGGAATATGTGTCCAGTTCTGGGCAGTACAATTCAAGAAGGATATTGAAAAGCTGGAACATGTCCAGAGGAGGGTGACCAAAATGGTTAAAAGTCTGGCAGCCATGCCCTATGGCTTAGGGAACTGGGTATGTTTAGCCTGGAGAAGAGAAGGTTAAGAGGTGACATGACAGTCGTGTTTAAATATTTGAAGGAATGTCATATTGAAGGTGGAGCAAACTTGTTTTTCGCTGCTCCAGAGACTAGGACATGGAGCAATGGACTCAAACTGCAGGAGAAGAATTTCTTGATAGTAAGAACTGTTTGACAGTGGAATGCACTGCCTCAGAGTATGGTGCAGTCTCCTTTTTTGGAGGGTTTTAAACAGAGGCTGGATGGGCATCTGTCAGGAGTGCTTTGATTGCGAATTCCTGCATGGAAGGGGGTTGGACTAGATGGCCCTTGTGGTCTATGACTATGATTTTTACAGTGGTCAGTTGGTGTTGATGTGTGAAAGGAATAAATTTGCTTACTGAAAGTCAGTTCTCTTGGGGTCAAAACCTTCTCTGAAGAAATCCCATTTGTTCTATGTGTGGCAGTGAGGACTCATACTAACACATACAGTATTGCACTCTGAAAGCATTATCTTTATCACCCTTGTTTAAATATCTTTTAAATACCATCATCTTTTCCCATCCACCTTCTTCTTCTGTGTATGCATGTGCACACATCTGAAAGGAAATTGCTGCAATTTTTTTTAAAAAAACTTTTTGATACAGAATAACTTCCAAGACTATTACAATTGGGTTTTAATCATGGTCAGTTTTCATTCACTATAATAAGGCTCTGGAAATCTCCCTGCTCTGCACCTAAAATTACAGCATCACCAAACTCTTGCTCTTTGCTTCATGTTGGCAACATGGGATGCTGTGAACATCATGTGTCCGGGTTAGAAGAGTGAGATGGCCAGAGTGAGCAGGTGATAGGAAGCTCAGGGACTGGGGCTGAACACATTCAACGAGCATCTGAAGTGGTTGCTTTACCTGTGTAGGAAACATCAGCTGACGTTGTGAGTGGCAGTGGTGGATTTGACAGAGCTTGGGGCAACGGATTAGAATGTACCAGCCGAACTAAAAAGCTGGCATAGTATTGAAGCCTGGGGGGAAAAGAGGGCAGGAGAGGCCTTTTTCAACATGAGAATTGCTCAGTCTATGGAAAGAAATGGTGCCATTCATCTCGTACAAGGACTTCCATTCAGAGCAGACACGCACTCTGGGAAGGAGAACAATACACGGGCTATAAACTGGGAGAAAAGAAGTCTGGATATGGGGAATCCACACAGCCGGAGTAATTATGGAACCCCTTCAGTGCACGTCAACTCTGTCCTTCAGGTCTCAGTCCGTAGATAATGGCGTAGATATTTTCACAGGCGTAAGTGGGTGGTTGTTGTAGCGTTGCCGCTCATGGCTGAAACTTACGTAATGAAACTCTGAGGGAACTATAGGCCAGAGAGTCAGACATTTAGGTATTCATGTCATCTCCCCCGTGGATCTGAGTGCATTACAAAATGATAGCTGAGATCCTGCATCACCCAGTGAAATGCAAAATTCTACCAAGTAGAACTATGTCCCCTTTCCCCAGGCAGAGGACATGCTTGCAACCCCACCATGTGGCCATTTAGTGATTGCAGGAGGGCAAGAAACAGCCACACCACAATGACACCATCCTCTAGGATCTTTGGGGATCCCATGAGGTCCTGGAGGAGGGTGTGCTCCATTGGCAATGAGCCCCTGCGCTCCTAACCTACACATTTGGTTTTGGGGGTATCCCATGGTCATTTAGTGGCTGACAGAAGACAGGGTGACTGGCCAGCATCTGGCTGTGCTGCAGAAGCCAAATGGAGGAAGGAAAAGGCCCCCATCTAGGCCTCCTGTGGATCGTCCAGAGATCTGGGGAAAATGATGTTGCCTCCTTGTGAGACAACTGCTGAAATATAGCCTGCTGCTGCCTGGTCAAAGGGATGAAAAGAATATTTGTTATTAATTGTTTCTAGGTTGAAAAACAGAGTTCCCGACAGTCAAGAAAACCCTTTAGGACAAATAATAGACCTTCAAGAATCTTTCACAATTTTCACCCAGCATTTGCATGACCCAAAGGGTTGCAGGGGAATTATTCTGCTCAGAAAGACACATGGGGTTTCAACACCCTGTTTCGTGTGCAGAAACACACTGTCTTGCTCAGGAAACCCTTTTTTTCCTGTGCAGAAAACAGGATTTTATGCAGCCCCCCCCCCCACACATATTTTTCTACACAGAATATTTCTTCAACAGCACTTCAGAACATTTGAATATGGGGAGAATACTGCAGAGGGGTGTTTGTTTTCTCCTGCAGAAGGGAGAAGACTACTGCAATTATTCATCCCCACATGTGAGGATGAAACAGTTGAGCATTTATATTGTTACCTGCTCACCTGTCTTCCTCTGGCCAATGCTTCTGGACCATTGTCCGAAGAACAGAATGCTCCTTTTCCTCCTTTTTCTCCTATGGTGGATATTAATGGAAACTTCTAGGAAGCCCATAAACAGGGTGAAAAAATGGCAGACTCTCTTCCATCTTCTTTGCCCCAAAGGTAGAATCAGTACCATATTTCCTCATTGCCAAAATGAAATTTTGCATGAATGTGTCCAATTTATTTTTCTAAGCTGGTGTTTTATGACACCAAATTCTATGAGTTAACTGAGTGTTGTATAAAGAAGTAGTGACCTTGTCGACATGTTGGCTATTCCACTATTTTTGTTTTTTCCTACGATGGCATGGGAATTCATTTGATATGTAGCAAATGACTTGAAAAGATTTCCTACTTGGATTGATTTAGGCTACCCAAAAAAACTACAGCTGTTGAAAGTAGAAAGGAAGGAATATCATACTGTAGCTTGGCTCTGGTGAATCATTAAATTATGGGAAAGAATCCCTGATAAGCAAACATTAAAAAAAAAAACCACCCAAACAACCTGGTAAGCTCCATGTCACCTGTCTGAACTTCCTAAAGGAAAAGCTGAAGACTAAACAGATAGAATTAATATGTGGGACAAATGAGAATTTTTTTTCTCCCTCTTGGATTTAAGCTGATGAACTGCTGATGAGGTTTATGGCTGCTCCCACAAAACAGAACCTGCATTTAGTTTAATAAACTAATCAATATTTCCTAGCAACCCTTTTGTGGATGGACTGTGATTTTAGGCTTTAAAACTGAGGTCAGGTGAAAAGGGGATGGGTGAACCATTGTAGAAAGCTGAGACGATTTTCATAGATTGCTGCTACTAGTGAGTTCTATTTTCAGGCTGTGAAAGATATCTTTGGAGGATGTCTTGGTTTGATTACCAAGATCTTATTCACTGTGTTTTCTAATGTACCGCAGATACTGTTTCCTAGGCATGGAGAAGAATGAGGTAGATGTGACTAAGAAATTCCATTTCTATGAGGGACATAAACAGTACTTTTTTTCTGTGTTGTTCCTTCTTTTCCTTAGTTCTTAAAATTACTTGTATTCTTAATACTGAGGTGAACCATGTTTGTTATAACACCGAGAGATTGATTTTATAACACTTACAAGGGTTATTGTTAGGTGTGGAATTGTGTCTCAGTTCATATCATATCCAACTTATTAGCACAAAGTCATTTGGAGTGTAATGCTGAGAGAAAATGAATGCTGTTTCTGTCGTATTTTTTTAAAAATGTCAGAGAATGACTAAATGCCATAGTGTGGAAAGAGTGGGTTCTTATCCATAAGAACAGCTTAGATTAAGGCCTCCCTTCCACGTGACCTGAGTGCTGACATCTTCACTCAGGCCAGCATTTTGAGCACAGCTCTCCAGAGCAATGGACTGGGTGGACCACTCTCTTTCTCCGTTGACAGATGCTCTTCCTATCTAGGGATGTGAAAATCTGTCAATCTCGTTCTTGTTCCGTTTTTCAAAATCCCACTGGCACTTTTGTTGTGTCCTGGTCATGAGACTTTTCTCTTTCCATGTGGAAACTGACGCATATTTTTGTATGTGTGTTTTTTTAAAAAATATCTATGCACGATATATGCATTTTTGTGCATGCTAGACTAAAGTGTGTTCATGACTGTTTTTTCAAATGTATGCATCTTTGGTTGTGTGCAATTTGGAAATGCATAACATCGTCCTTCAAAATGCAAGGTGCACCTTAAAAGTATATTTGCATTCTGCTGAAATCCAAGCCTTTATTTATTTATTTATTTATTTATTTATTTATGTAAGTTATTTTTACCCCGCTCTTCAGCCACAAAAGCTCTCAGAGCAGCTTACAAGTTGTTAAGCAATAGCACTTTACACATCTACAGCACTTTATAGGCACTAAGCAGTTTCCAATGTGCATTAGCTAAACATTGTGAATATAGTTGTCCCTTCATATTCCCTGGGGTTTGTTTCCAGGACCCCCCATGAATATAAAAATCCGTGAATACTCAAGTCCCATTATATGCAATGACATAGCAAAATGGTGGCCCTTATATAAGATGGCAAAATCAAGGTTTGCTTTTTGAATTATTATTTTTTTTAAGAATATTTTCAAGCCGTGAATAGTTAAATCCATGGATACTAAATCTGTGGATATGGAGGGACAACTGTATTTGGAAATGAGACAAGCTCCATTTTGTTACCATTCCGTTCTGCTCTCTGCGTAGGAACAAAAACTCAGCAAAGGTCTTTTCCATCCCCATTCCCATATGGGGATTGTCCTACAGAGTTCTGGGTGATTGTGGACAGTATTTGTAGAAGCAGTACCAAGTGTGTTACTTTCAAACCAGCTTACACAATGCACACTAACTAGTTTGTTTGTTATGAACAAAGCCCTCCTCATTTTTTTCTTCACAACAGCTCTGTAAGGTGGATTAGGCTGAGACTTCCTTCCTCCACCCTCTGTACAATTATTAGGCATTTATGCAAGATGTCTGAAGAGAAGAGATTCTTCTGTTTGTGGAGGCTGTCCGCAAGAGGAAGAGAATAAAGAAATTTGGATTTTTGCTTGGATGGAGACCCTTCAGATGTAGGAGATTTTCACACTACACTGTTATAGTGTTACTATTCCACTTTATTTGCTCTGGCTGCCTCCTGTGGAATCCTGGGATTTGCAGTTTAGGGAGGGGCATTTGCAACTCTCAGCCAGAGAGCTCTTAGGCCTCCCTAAACTACAAACCCCAGAATTCCACAGGAGGCAGCCGGAGCAGTTAAAGTGGAATAGAAACACTATAACAGTGTAGTGTGAAAATCTCCTTAGAAAGTGCCCTCCACTTCAGACATGTTGTTTTTATATGAACAAAACAACAATGGGGCTGGGTGGGGAGGGCAGAGCTAGCACGAGCCACTTCTTGTGTGTTTAAATAGGCTTCAGAGATGCCTGATCATGACTGGCCCAAGGTTGCCCAGGAAGCCTCATGGTGCTGTTGATGCAGAAATCATGGAACAGCAGACCCACGGATTGGAAAGTGAATTTTATTACACCGGTGGGCCTGACTGGAATATCTTCCAAAGAGTCAGAACCCTGAGTCATGACTACAGAAAACCTTTATACAGTTTAATGACCGTATGCAAAAACAATTCCCTCCTCCTTCTCTTTGTTGTCAGCAATTTCTCTGCAACAATTGTTGATAGTTCAGAAAGTACAAGGCAAAATAGCTTAGGAACATTTAGGTACAGTTCGACCGCTATTAGAGAAAGAATTTGTTTACCTCAGCTTATCATATGTTTTTGGAACATAGAGTTGATTAGTTAGGAACATTGAAAAGACTTTACAGACTTCTAGAGTCTCATGGGCTATCTAGTCTGACCCCAAATAGTAATTGTAAGTAACAGCATTCAGCAAATAGACATTAGAATGCAAATGGCTACCACACTGTGAGGAGTCCAATATCAATGTGAAGTCGAAGGACTCCAATCCCAGTTTCTCAAATCCTAGGGCTTGTTTTATACTGGCCAGAATACACCGCCTTCTGGCTAGTGTACTCTGGACCCAGAGCTGGTCTGGACCCACCCTTTACCATGATGAAATGGGCATAGGTCCACATACATGCGTTGGCTGGTATCAGTGGGCACCTCTGCTGAGTTGTGTGTCTCACTCTCTGAAGCCAGGACAGAGGCCCTCAGCATGTGATTAAGGCTGGTCACATGCAGAGGACCATGGTCATGTGCTGGGGGCTTCCTTCCCAATTGCAGAGTGACACCAACGGCAGTGGCGGTGGTGTCTGGTGATGCAGCCCAGTGTGCAGGTATGGATCCTGCATTCCTGTGCCAAACCCATCTGGGTTTTCTTGCATAACATGGGTTTTCCTGGATTTTTTTAAAAAGTTTTTAAATGGTTTGCCCCAGCTTCCCCCCAGCTTTGCCCCAGCTGTCATCAGGACTGCCCAGTGGTGAATCGGGGCAAGAGCCCTGCATTGTTTGGAATGCAGGGCTCCAAGGTGTGTGTGTGGGGAAACTGGAGTAAATAGCTCATTTACACAAGCCCTAGTCTAACCACTGTCTCAATATGCTTCACGCATGCTGGCCAGCATCTTGTTAGTGGCACAAGAATAAGCAGAACGCACACTTGGATATGTATTTTTTAGGTTGCTGCAGAGGTTGGTATTCCTTTCCTTCCGCTGCAACATCCAAAGCCTCACCAAGATTTACTCTTTCAATGTGCTAGACCCCTACCCAGCCATTCTATTGTTTGCAGAGCAGGGAGGGGGTCAGAGAAGTATCTGGCTATGTTCCCCTAGCCAAATGTAAACCAATGACACTGTCTGTTGGAAACCAATGACACTGTCTGTTGAGTCCTCCAGAAGACCCCAGTGGGTCTTGGTGGAAGATATCCTCAGTCTGGGTCTGGCCTATGGGAAATCAACCAGGCAGCTCTCAGATCCCCCCACTCTCTACTAGTAATAGAATGGCCATGGATGGGGGACTATCACCATAAATTATTTTATTATTTATTATTATCTTTATTTATGTCCTGCTTTCCCACCAGTTTGGGACTCAAAGTGCCATACAATAAAAAGACATTGTTAAAATCAGCAAAATACAAAAGTTAAAACACAAGTACACAACTAAAAAAGTTAAAAACATCTAAAATGCTAAAAACACATGCAGATGTATACACACATACACAGCACTCACATATACCCCAGCAATACCATTAGCAAAAATTGGCATAGGTCTGCCGAAACAGGAAAGCTTTTACTTGGCTCTGTAAGGAAGGCAGAGAGGGTGCCAATCCGACTTCTCTGGGTAAAGAGTTCCAGAGCCTTGGGGCAGCCACTGAGAAGGCCCTGGGAGTGAGTCCTGGGGGGTGTAGAGAAAGGAGTTGTAGTGTATATCCACATGTGGGACTCTTACGATACACCACACCACGTAGGAGATATGCCAGTGACAAAATACACTTGAAGCCATTTGCACACTCAAAGATGCTATACAAATGTTAAGTATCATTAGACTGCTCCTTACTATAAATGATAGCACTCATAGATGTAATGCTAAGACACATGTTATGGCCCTGCCCTTTAATTAAACCCTTTTGGAGTGAAATATTTCAAAGCATTAACTTCTGTGTTGAACACCACAAGTGACTTCACAGCATTACGCTTACTATGAAGTTTGGAGAGAAGCCAGGAATGTTAGTTCTTCAGTGCTGCAGCTGAAGTAAAGCACACACTTCTCAGCAAATATTTTTCTCCCAGTTGTGGTATTGCTTTGTCTTGGTTCCTTCTCAATATGACATCCCTTCAAATATTTAAAATGGTTTCCAAGTCACCTCTTCACCTTCTCTTCTCCAGGCTAAACGTACCCAGCTCCCTAAGCCACTCTTCATAGGACATGGCTTCCAGACCTTTTTAAATCAACAATTTTAAAGTATGTATTCATTGTATTTAATATGTATTGATTTCATATGTTGTTTTAACTGGTACTATGAGTCTAATCCATTGATGTTCCCTGCCTTGATTTAAAGGGAGAAGGAGGGTAAGAAATCATCATCATCATCATCATCATCATCATTACCTCCATCTGAAGAAGTGGGATCTATCTTCAGAAGAAGCTGGAAGAATTCCTTTTTAACCCATGGAAAACTGGGCAGAATGCCATTTTACTATACATTTTGCTTTATACAGCCAATGTGTTATGCAAATTTCATGGGATCCACAAGGATCCCACCAGTGTCTGAATCTTAATAAGGAGAATATTTAATTAGCTCAAAATGGCAGCAATAGGCCAAGTCCCACCAGGATCTTTTGACCTATGTATACCGGTAGTAACTGAGGAGACTCTAAGCCCAAAACATACAATTAAATGATCTTTATTGGAGATTAATAGTAACAGCATTACACAAACACTCAGGTTTCAGGCAATCACACAAGGCTATCGAAGATATTAGGGAGTATTTGCATAGAGGAATAGAGTAAGGGGATTGTGGGTTATACTGTACCAATCCTGGAGAGCTGAGATTATGAAGTAAACTGGCAAAGAGGGAGTCCAGAAGGCAGAATGGTTACACAGTCTGATGTGGAGTCAAGAGGAAGTGAACCTGTGTATGCTTGGGTGGTGTTTTGGGGTGATATTTATATGTGCTAATTCCCCTGAAGGGATGAGATTTAGAGTGAAACACAATGTTTCTTGGAGTTTCCCAGGACTAAACAAAGGGTTCTCCAGAAGAGTTAACAATTGTTAGTGGGCGATATATTTGGAGCTGAATAGGACCAGGCAATGTTTATGTTGGGGAGGAAGGAAAGAGGAAAAAACCCATTTTGCAAACATCAAGGACTCTGCTAACATTGAGTGGATTAGTGGATAACTCAACTCCAGGTGTTAACTCTGACCCGGGTATTACTTGTTTGGGGAATTTCCAAAGGCTCCTCCCTAGGTTAAACATGACTCCAGCCTTGGTATCTGGGGGTCCTTGGTTTACTTGCTAACCATGTGGAAGGCCACAGCAAGCCAAATGATTAAATATTGCCAATTGTGTGACATTCCAAGATGGAGGCTGTCAGGATAGGTAACAAATGAGTATGGCCAATGCATCTGCTTCGGTCCATACAGTTATTTTTGGAGTAGACAACTGTGTCAGTTCCGCGGGAAAGAGCAACATTTCTGAAAGCCTGCATAAGGTTAGGAGACTATTGAGCTTAGACGAAGGCTGGGGGTGGGGGAGTAAATCAACAGCCGCAGTGAAACAGCGAGCTTTTAAGATTTTTTTTTAAAAAAAAGCATTACTAGAAAAATCAAATCAATATTTCAAGCTGGCTATTCTATTAATTTAAGAGGAAATGGAAAACAGATATTAGAAGAATAGATGGTAGGTTTTTTCTTTATGAGATACAGAAAAATCATAAGGGACTGACATTTATAATTCCCTTAATGCTCTGTCTCTCGTGAGTTATGGGTCAATCCCCTACTCTGGCCCTTGCTGCATGCTCACTCTTTTTATTAAACCAGTGCATAAGGTTGTGTCAGCACTTCCATTATAAACCTCTATTAGCAGGGGTTTATAACCGCCTCATAAAAATTTGCTCAAGGCCAAATCTTGGCACATTGTGACTTAATCTAAAAATAAAAGGCGTTGCCTTTTACTTGTTTGGGATACTTTGTTAAAAATAAAACTATTTAAACCACTTGGGGTTAAATAAATTTAAATATGGGATACAATCTAAAAGCATCTAAAGAGAAATGAAAGCAATTTAACCTGTCAATGGATTAATTAATTAAAAGCATATCCAACTCAGAACACCATCAGCCAATACCTGGGATGGAGGAACCTTACAGTCATTAATATGATTTTATGTGCCAGATAAGAGATATCACTGCCCCAAGCAGAGTCCCACCACACCTGTTAGGACCAACACTTAAGAAACGTCTTGCCACCTCAGTTCCTGCCTTGATCCATTCTGCATCCTTAGGGGGGTAAATGCCTCCAGTCAATTCCACAATCTCTCTATCACTATGCATGGAAGAACTCTGTAGTTGAACCTACATCTCTGAGGACATATCTCCTAGCCTGATGCTGGAGCAGGAGGTCCGCAGCTTCTGACAGCCTATTGCAGTGATGGCGAACCTATGACACGCGTGTCAGCACTGACACGCATAGCCATTTGGACTGACACGCGGCCGTATGCCTCCTCCCCCCCACCTCCAACCTCACCACCTTCCCTAAAGTGGTGATCGGTCGCCACTTTAGGGAGGGTGGAGGAAAGTGGCAGGCGGGGCTACGAAGCCCCGATCACCACTTTAGGGAGGCGGGGGGGGTGGAGCCTCCCCCCACCTGGCCACCCCCCTGAGGCCTGCTGTGCTTCCCCGGAGCCGCCTCAGAAAGGCCGGGTAAGGCGGCAGGCAGGCGGGAGTCTGCCAGGCCTCTCCCTGGCCTTCCTGAGGGGGCTCCCGGGCTTTGAAGCCCTGGAGCCACTCGGGGAGGCCGGGGAAGGCAGCGGGAGGGAGGGAGGGAAGGAGTCTGGCCAGCCTCTCCCCGGGCTTCCCAAAGGGGTTCTGGGGGTGGAGAGCCCCATAAAGCCTCTTTGGGAAGGTTGGGAGGGAACGTGACGTAGAGGCTTTTCAGCCACCACCACCCTCCCAAAGCCGCAACAAGGCTTATAAAGCTCAATAGCGGCTTTGAGAAGGTGGGGGGGGGCCCTAAAAAGTGCCTTTCCCGCCAACTCCCTGCACTCCTGGGGCTTGGCTCCCCCCCAAATGGAGCCAAGCCCCAGGAGAGTAGGGAGTTGAGCGCCTGGCTTGCTCAGCAAGCACTCCATTTAAATCAGCTCCTCTCCCTTGAGTGGGAGGGAGAGAAGCTGATTTAAATGGGGTGCTTGCTGAGCAAACCACGAATAATCAAAACTGCAAGAGTGAAAGCTGCGAATGTGGAGGGGGAACTGTATACATTTATGTTATTTAAACAATAAATATTACGAAATAATGTTTTTTCCTCAAAGTGACACACCACCCAAGTTATGCGAAGTTTTTTGGCAAAGTTTGACACACCAAGCTCAAAAGGTTGGCCATCACTGGCCTATTGGAAGCCCTCCTTGCAACGGAAGGATCCCTGTCTAAATCAGTGATGGACAATTTCAGCATTTTTGAAGGCCGCTTTGCCTTCCATTCATTACACTGGGGGCTGTAGTATGTATCTACAACAATAAAGTCCCTGTGACTTAATAGTTCTCTACAGAGAAGTAATGTGTACATTGCATTATATTTATTGACGAAAATCTAAAAAGCCTTTTAGAGATGCTTTTGTATGATCAAAAACTGTCTCACTCTCACCAACAGAAATTGCACCTGAATGTTTATTGACCATCAGATTTTACCCTTCTCTTATTTTGCTAAGTGAGTTATTAATTTCCTCCTCTCCTTGCAACAAAAAGAAATGCATTATCAGAAGATATGAAGGCTGGCACTAGCTAATCAAAAAGCTAGAATCCCACCACAGCAGCCAGTTACTTCCTTGGCAACATGGCCAACCTTCCAATTTTCCCCTTCCCAAATCAATTAATTTTGCCCTCTCCCCAGCATCAAATTGGGGACACTCTAATTAATCCATGTATCTTACATGGAGTTTGGATCGAAAGATTAAAGTGCTCCGATTAAATACACCATGCTGATACAGGGAGAAAAATATGAAATGATAACAAGCTTTAGAAAGCCATGCCATTGCATTTAGGTAAACCAATAAAAAAAAAAAGGAAAGCATTCCATAATTGGAATCAAAATAAAAATGATTATCTAGGTTTTAGTCCTTTGATCCTCTAGCAAATAGCTCTCTGGAGAGCTGGTAATCTCTTTCTGTTTTCTACATAGAATCTCAACCAAGGAGTACCATAGATGTCTGGCTGCACATGTGCAGTAGCTTATGTGTGCATATGGAGAATTTGATGTGCAGACTTCCCACGCACAGACTTCTTGGAAGGTGTTTATAGGGCTTGTCCTATCATTAGGCAGGATGAGGCAGGGGTATGGATATATAGCTGAGAAAAACACACAAAGGCAGCTGTGGAACCATTCCCTGTTTTGAAACACTATTTTAGCAGAACAGAACAGTTGACTAAAGCCACTATTATGACAACAAAGATTTTGGTGTGCATATTGTTTATATTATAGAATATAATTCTATGATGGTATAACACACTATAATGTTTATTTGACCTGACAAATCTGGAAATGCCTGTTGGTGTGAGAACTGGTATTATCAGCATGCAGTAGTTGTCTTCCGATCAAGAAAGAAGTTATTTGTTATACTTAAATCCTGCTCTTTTATCAAAGAATTCAAGGGAGAGGTACATCTCACCCTGAAACCATTCTCCCTTCATGGCAACTCTGTGAGGCTGGCTGAGAGATGACTAACCCAAGTTAATCAATGACTTTCAGGTGTTGTCATTGTTGGGTGCCTTCAGCTTGTTTCTGACTTGTGGCAACCCTACGGCAAACCTATCATGGGATTTTCTTGGCAAGAATTGTTCAGAGGTGGTGTGCCTTTGCTTTCCTCTGAGGCTGAGTGTGTGTGACTTACCCAATGTCACCCAGTGGGCTTCCATGGCTGATCAGGGATTCAAACCCTGGTCTCCAGAGTCATAGTCAAGCGCTCAAACCACTATACCACACTTTCAGGATTGGGCAGTAATTAGAACCTTTGTCGCCTCGGTCTTTATCCAGCATTCCAGGCATTGTAACACACTGTCCTCTAAGTGAGACAAAATGGCTGCATCTTCTCTGAGCTGTTGGCCTCCAGAAATGTTGGATGCAATGTCTGATATTCCTGGCCATTGGCTATGCTCTCTGGGGCAGGTGTGAGTTGAAGTCCCAAACATCTGAAGAGCACCAAGTTGGGGAAGGGTGCTGAAAAGGGATTGTTCACAAATGGAGATTTGCACACTCACTGAAGCTAGGGGGAATTATTTTCAGCTTATTTGTTTCAGGACCATACAGGTGTTCCCACAATGAGTTACCCCCCCCCCAAAACAAATTGGCAGATATTCTGCCTTATATAAAGTGCTTCTTCTTCTGCATTTCAGCACCAGCTTGGATGGGTCATTCTGGACAGGTCTTGCCAAAGTTTCACATATGCAACGCCCTGCATGTCCTCTTTCCTTTCTGTTTTGTTTTGTTTGATTCCAGCTGGTAAATAGGATTGAGCATGCAGAAAGCAGAGATCAGAAGAATTGTGTTTTTGGCATATGCTGTGAGGTTTATATTCTCTTATGAAAACAGCCTCTTTTCAAGAAGTGTGTGGCGGCATGATGAAGATGCCCGTATCTGCGTAGAGCAAATTGCATCAGATTAAGGGAACCATGTGATGCAGAATATCTTGGTGTGACCCAATTCCCAGTCTGATTTGGCTTTGCTTATATCAGTAGACCATCTGATCTGATTCAAAGCGATGGGAGATTACTACCCTATCTAATTAGAAGATCTCTGCAATAAATATCCTGACAAACACATGCCGTGGGAGTCTTGCCCAATTGGTTGGGCTGATGATTTCTGATATTGTGTGTGCATTGGCTGTGCTAGCTCGGCAAGTCTGGGAGCTGTCGTCCTGAAAAGAATGCTTCCAAGCTCTGGTCTATCTATAGCCAAGATGAGCAGATAGTGTCACCATTATAGCTCATTAGAAACTCTATGTTCAAAGGCAGTATACTACTGGATATTGCTTGCTGAGGGAGAGAACGACACAGTATAACCAAAACGAGGTTCTCCAGATATTGCTCTGCAACCTCCAGCAGCCCTAGCCAGCATAGTGATTGGTGAAGAATGCTAGGAATTGTAGTTCAAAAGCTGGAGGCCTGCACTTTGCTCACATTTGACTCACATTGCAGTATGACCAGCATCAGCACCCAGGATCTTGGGCTAGAGCCAAATAGCACCAAAGTCAGCTGTAGATCTGACCCTACTTTGCATGTATGTCCCTCGGCTTTGTGTCTACCATGAGGCAGTGACAGATAGCTGCAAGCCCATTTTAATTTCCCTCAGTGGCACATCAGAGCATTATGGGAAATTAAAATGGAGAGCAGAGGGCCCTTGCCTTCCACAGATTGCAGGGCTGTGTTGTACCTTATGGGAGCCACTGATGACAGGCTGGGATAAAGGCCCACCATGTGACCCTTTGACTAGCATAGCCCCAAACCTGACCCTGAAACCAGCTCAGTTACAGAGTACACTGAACTGGAAAGCCTTCATGGTGTCTGGCCAGAGAATTCACCGTAAGGTTCACCATAACACCCAAAATGATATCAGTTAATTTGTTTATTAAAACAATATATATATATATATATATATATATATATATATATATATCACCCTTTTTCATGGGATCTCAGGGTGGTGTATAATGCAAATAATTGAAAACACTTCCAGATTAAAAGCATTAACGACATAAACAATATGAAACACATTAAATGTAGCAATAGTTAATGTCATTTAAAAAGGTACCACAATTTAAAACCATGCATATGTAGACATTGGAATAATTTTGTTCCCAAAGGCTTTCATGAAAAGCCATGTTTTGTCTTGGTGCCAGAAGAAAACCAAGGTTGGTGCCAGTAACATATTCTCTAATGATCCCTGTTTGGAAGGGACTGTCCTAATTAATAAACTGCTGTTCCACTTTTTCAACTGTTTTTAAAATGTCCCAACTTCTCTCCCCTCCTTCCACTTTGACCCTTTGTTCTCAACTTACTTTAGTTGCTGCAAACTGCATTCAGAATTCAAAAGTAGTTTGCACTCAATGAACTCAGCAGGGAGGAGAGGACAAGAAGGATGGAATCTGGCCCTTCCCAGTAGTCCTGGGCAAAAGCAAACTGCTGCAGCCTCTTCTTGCTTGTGCAGTCTTCTTCATTAAGAACTTACATCATCTTGACTATACTCCTATGTCGCTTAGCCACACGTGTGCCAATTTTCATCTGTGAAATGTTGGAGGGTGTGCAGTTGGACCACCAAGGGGAAGGCATTCCACAATTGGGGCACTACAGCTGAGGAGACCTTTTCCGAAGTCCTCCCACTTCCTATTGCTCCAACTGGTGGGACACAGAGATGAGCCCCTCCTGTAAACCTCAGTTCTCAGCTAACATCACTACCAAAGTCTGGGAAAAGGAGGAAATGCAAGGAAGTCATCCAGACCAGTGAAGGTAATCATATGGCCCTCTAGATGTTGGACTTCAACTTCCAGCATTCCTCACCATTGCTGTGCTGACTAGGATTGCCAGATGTTGCAGTCTAAGAATAGCTGGAGGTCCATATGTTGTCCACTCTGAGCAAGAACAACAATAGATGAGGTGGTATTCTGGGTCACTCTTGTTTGCAGACTGAGCAGCTGGGGGATTTAAAAAAGATGGTCTTGCTGTCTTTGTCATAACTAGAGGCAAACAAACAGCTTTGAGAATCAGAGGCAATATGCTGTTTTAATGGTGCAGGCATGCTATAAGTGTTGCAAGAAGAGAATTTCTCCAATCTTATTTTACTCACATTCTGCCTATATACTGGGCCCTTGGTTTCCCTTGCTATTGATATTTAAACATCAATGGATCGTCATGCTGCTTACATAAAATGATGGTGCCCATAAGTAAAATAGCTCCGCCCATAGCTTAAAAAATGACACTGCCACATACCTAAAATGGTGGTGCCCGTAACTAAAACAGCAGTGCCCATTGACTAATATGGGACTCAACCTGCAGATGGTTTTTCGATCTGCAGGGGATTCTGGAACTGAACCCACACAGATAGAGAGGGCCTGCTGTATTTTTATTCCTCACCCTACATGCCCTCAGACTCTTGGTAGCCCCAGACACATGGGAGAAGGAATAGGAAAACAAAGGGGGAAAGTGTCTAGTAATGGGGAACTCCCTCTTGAACATGACAAGAGAATTTTGCATTCAACTCAAATCAGCAGGGGGAAGTTGAACCAAGGCTGTGACCAATCCTGCTACATCACACACAGAGCTTGGGAAAGTTACTTTTGGGGCACAATTCCTAAATCATCTGGAGGGTTTGAGGAGTTGTGGTCCAAAAAAGTAACCTTTTTGAGCAATTCAGCTGAGTGGCTCTTTGTGCATAGATTCCACATGGTTGCAGGGTGCACCACCATAGATTTGGTACACATGCTCCAGAAGCCTGTATTTTTCAGAGTCCCTTCTTTATTCATGAAGAAATGATACACCACTGTTTAGCACACACCCTTAACTGCAAAAGCCCATATAAGAGCATTGTTGGGATTGTTAATTATACTGCCAGTAGCAACCCATATTATTACAGGGCCTGATGGTCCCATTGTACCTGGCCCTTTGCATACCAATATGGATAGTCCTTGTGTTAGATAACTGGAGGTCTTAAAAGACAAAGCAAAATAACCCAAGAGAGGAATTGAGAATCTGACCAATTAAGGAGCCAGCTGCCTGAATCACTTCTTCTTCATGGCAAAAGGGCTCAATTAACAAAATTATTGAAAAATTACATATGACCCTGCAGTGCTACTTCCAGGGCAGTTTACAATAACAATATGAAATAGAACACTAGCATCCTACTGCTTTCTTAACACATGCGTAATTTCCCTTACACATGCCACTGTATTTTTTTTGGGGGGGGGGCTGATGTGTCATGTCCACATTCAACTGAAGGTTATGAAACAGAGGTATGCACGTGGTGCCATTTCACATCTTTGCACATTGCATGTAGGTCAGTGGTTCTTCACCTGTGGTCTGTGGACCCCCAGGTGCCACAATGTCTTCACAGGGTTTCTACAAAGGCTTGAACACTGTTTGGCTCACCTTCTCCCCACAGTGGAGCAGCCATGTGACAGGAGCCAAGGCAAAGGCTAGCTGGCTGCAGTTCAATCTATTTCAGCCACAAACTTGCAGGAAGGAGCAGGAGAAAAGCCTTCCTTCCCACTCTAGTGCCTCTGAGGGAAGGTTTAATGGATGGTATAATCGTGTTGTTGTTATTTTAAATCTTGAGTTAAGTCTTGGTGGTCTGGCAACAAAAGATATTTAAAGGGGGTCCCTGGTAAATAAAAGGTTAAGAGCCACTGGTGTAGGTCATTGTGCATCATTGCACATTGCAAATTTGATTAGGTGTGCATGGTTGTGTGTGTTTGGTTGTGTAATGCCACTGTTCAGTAAAGAGGTGGCACAGAGCAACTTACATGTTGACTCCTTGAGTGTAAAGTTACAATGAGCCTCTTTGATACAAGATTTTGCCCACATGTTACCATGTTAAAAGATCACAATCACCACAAGTTGAAAGACTGCACAATTTAATGCAGCTTTGATTGAGCAGAGAGCCTGTATGGATCCAGCATATAGATACACTAATCAATATGCATGAATATTGGGGTGAGTTAGAGGTATGATCCCTCCACACACATAGTCTATCCTGATCTGAAATGTCTGAAAAAGACTGTTGTTAGATCAGGATATTCTTGGGTATTGAATCTCCCCCCTCCCCTTGTTTTTCTTGCAGTTGGTTTGCTATAGTTGAACCAAGGCTGTGAAGTACACAAGAGAGATTTATGGGCATTGATTATAGAAGGGGTGACTTTGTAATTTTATGGGAAGATGAGCTTGAAACTTTTTGTTCCTTCTTGTCAGATCTCCAGGGCCGCTAAGCTTTTGCACTGTAAATGAACCTTGACGTTTTGTTGGAAATATAGCCAGAATGACTCTCTCTCTCTCTCTCTCTCTGTGTGTGGAGAAAGTTCAGAAACCAAAATTCCTCCATCATTTTGCAACAAAGTTCAGGAAGCTCTGTGTCACTCTTGGTTGAGGATGGATATTCTATCAAATGTACTCCTTATTCCTGGGGCATTTCTAATATCCTGTCCTTTGCTTATTATCCATTGTGGAATGACTTAGTCTGGACCATAGAGTCATAGTATCTTTAGTCTTTATCATCAGTGTGTGTGTGTGTGTGGGGAGGCTAGGGCTGGATGGTCTTTCCCCCCTTCTTCTAATATAACTAAAATCAGTTTTCAAATCAGTTCTGCACAACCACGGAAGTGCACATTAAGAAAGATTGCATAAGTATGGGATCCCTTACCTGAACAACAACACAAGAAACATCTGAGACAACATGTAGGCCTGTGATGCCAACATGCATAATAACAGGGCATCAAGGCTGATCAACATGTGCCTTGCCTTTTGAACATGTTGATCAGTACTGTGAGAAAATGTGTGTAAAGTTGCAAATGTACTGAAAAAAATGAAAGTTGTAGCAGACTATACAGGCACAGCACTCTATTACATTTGGATCTATGGTGTCTCAGGAACAAGTACAGGCAGTGGAGGATTACAGACTTTGGAATGAGGACAATTTCAAAACTGGATAAAATCCAAGTATATAATCTGAATTTACTAGAATAATCCCCTTGTGACCCCATCCTCCCTACTCCTCCCCTATCCTCTATGAAATTTAGATGATAAGATGCTTATGACAGAATGTCTTCTCCTGTATTGACCATACACAGAACCATCCATGAAGAATGGCAGACTCCTCAGGGTGGGTTTAGTCAGGTAGACTGCATCAGGCTGAAGTTGAAGAGCCATGGATATTTCTCAAGAAAAGTGGATCTTATTTGAGGCATTCTGTCCTTCCTGGGTCAGCTCTATTCCCAAGCTTTATGTAGGGGTTGTCCTCTGACCTGAAGCAAAACACTCCTTTGCTTCTCCTTCACCTCCTGTCTTGTGTACTTCCTGTACTAGTGATCAGGCTCTGCAGAGCATAAAGTCACCAGTGTAAAGAAGGGGATTTTCTTTATGAGGTTGTCCACAGAACAAGAGACTTGGGGTTTAAGGGAATCTTGGACCAATCTCTAGTTCTGGTCCAGGGTCTGGGTTCTGAAGTGTTATTTATGTTGTGGAAATCCTGACTTTCTTGATTAAAGTGGTTTCTTTTCCACTTCGTCAGAATCCTGACTCCCAGGGGCTTCTGTGCTCATGAAACTCTGCAAACCACCATATACAATGTCATAGTAATGATGAAGATGGTGTGGCTCCACCTCCCCTTGGCATGAGGATCGGGCCTGCTCTGACCTGAGGATCCATCTGTAACAGCCGAGTTCTGGGCACCAATGAGATGAATTGTGGCTAGATCATATTGGCTCAGGTAACAGGAGTTGAAATAATAGAAAAAGCAGGGCATATCCTGCCACTTAAACACCAAACACAAAGATAGTTGGTTGGCACAAACATAACAGAGACACCAAACAAAGGAGGGGAAGACACTCCCAATTAGGATAAGGCAACCCTTCCTTCCCCAGGTCACCACCTTCTCACCCCTCTTACAAACTGTCCCAGGAGCTCAACTCCTTCTCCATCACCTCCCATTCAAAGTTCTTGGGCAGTCTTGGACCACAATCCCACCTCTTCTTTTCTCCCCTTCCTCCTTCTAGGTACCCTACTCCTCTGGGTCCTCCCTGGCTTGGATTTCTTCCTGAGGAGCCAGCTGCTTCTCTGCTCCTCAGTTCTGCCCTCACTCACTTCTGTCTCTCCTCTACTCCCAACTGCCTGTCCTGTCTCTTCCTTCGTGATTCACCCTCCCTCACCATGTCCTCCAGTCTCTGCATTATCCTGGCTTTGCCTTCACTCCCCCACTCCCCCGTCTCCATCCCCACCTTGCCTCCATCTGCTCTCTCTCCTCTCCCTCTCCCCTCACTTCTCCTGATTTGTCTTTCCTTTCCTCCTCTCTCTCCTTAGCGTCCTCCTTCGCATTTCCCTGCCATCATTTAAATTCCCCACTATCATTCTTGACTCCACCCCCAGTCAATGTGCCCACTGCTGTTCCCCCTCACACTGAGTCGGCAACTGCTGCTGCCATGCCATCATCCATCACCCCATCCTCTATGGCCTCCAGGTGAGTTGGGGAGAGGGGCTGTGCCAGTGGCGAGCACCCCAATCCTCCCCTCTGTGTATCACAGATGGTTCATAGGTCATGCTAGAGATATGAATGATGATAATATGTGGATGGGTCAATCCCTTTCCAACTCATGTCGGTTACACACATCTTACGTTTAAAGTCTGCTTTGTTCCATTTTCTGTACATTTCAAACACCCATTCAAACACCAGTATGCATTCAGACTGTACATATTTTATCCTAAGATGCATGCACTTCCCCCTAAAATATGCATTTCCATAGACCCAAGAACTAGATTATAAAACATGAGAAAGTATATAATCCCAAAGATACCTGAGTTATGATTTATGTACTTGTCTGGGAAATGTGATTAATGTCAGACTGACATTTTCCAGCATCCTTGCTGGGACCTACAACCTTCAAGTTGTTTTTAGACTTTATTTTTTTTTAAAAAAAACCACTACAGAGCCTGGTTGGCACCATCCAAAGGCAGATAATTTCCACAACAATAGCAACACATCGCCCCGTTTTTCTTGCTTCCTTCACCAGTATTTACTGCTTTTGATCGCTGTGCGCAAACCGAATGTTGTGTATTTCAATGTTATCTTTTAACTGCTTGACAAGTCCACCTATTTTACTGTGATTATTTTATACCAGGTTGGGAGCATAATAGTTCCTTTTGGACATGTTGAAGCACAGGATTTGTAGCATTGCTGAAGTCCCATAATTTATTGCTACTACTTTGAGGATGCATTTCAGAGAAATACTCACAAACAGCCAGGCCTGCTGGTATTGTCTCCTCAAAAAGAATAGGGATGCTGCCAGAGAAGTACACTCCCTGAGGTTGCAATATATATTAAACACACACACACACACACACACACACCAAGCTATGCTTCTGACAAGCTTGAAAGTGAGATCAGAAACTCAGTTGGAGATCTCTGGTACAGGTCTTGACAACCCTCTTGTTGTCTGCATTGCAGTGAGGCTGGGAAAAACAACTACTGATGGATGATTCACACAACCTTTGCTTTCAATTTTATTTCAACATGGCAGCGACATCCTCACCCACCCACTACTTGCTCCCGTGCATCCCAGACATTAAATGTCTCACTGCAAGCTTTTCAGAATGTCTTAAAAGGGTCACTTGCTTTTGGTGGTTTGCTCAGTTTGATCAGACAGCTGCTGGTTCCTTTTAGCTTTAATATTATGACACTACACCGTTATAGCGCTATTGTTCCACTTTAACTGCTATGGCTGTCTCCTGTGGAATCCTGGGATTTGCAGTTTAGGGAGGGGCATTTAGAACTCTCAGCCAGAGAGCTCTTAGGCCTTACTAAACTACAAGCCACAGAATTCCACAGGAGCAGTTAAAGTGGAATAATAACACTATAACAGTGTCATGTGATAAAGTCCATGGGGATTTTTTTTTTGCATCTCCCCCTCCCACCACCCTGGGCTTCACAATGGTTCATTAGTGTTAGATGTTGCTCCATCGACTCTTTCTATTACTTTAAGCTTGTCTACAGTAGCAGTGGCTGGTGGATTCCATGGAGTTCCCACATTCTCCAGACCTGTCCCTGTCCTGACACAATAAACCTCCCCATCAGACTTACCTTATCTTCCATCCAAAGGTGGTACAGGAATGAATGGAGCTCTAACAGAGCTCCGTTCACTTTCTGGACTGAAATCCCACCTATTCTTGCTAGAAGGCATGAGCATGGGAAATTCAAGACGAAAAAGAAAAATACACACAAAAAAATAACAAAAGCACATACACACACTAAAAAAAATAACAAGCAACCTGGGGAGCGTACAAAAAGAGGGTAGCCTACCTGGTTCTCACAATCCCACTCGGAAGTGTTCTGGCAGGACCACCCATTGATGCTGGAATCACAAATCAAAAACAGTGTGAGTTTTCAGACCCTGGCAATGCCAGCACCAAAACATGATGGGCGATCCATTGACAGCTCCGGCCCACCAATAAAAAAAAAAAAGCCAGAATAATGATAGTTGAACACAAAAGGATGACGTTGTGTGATATTGGTGTCCCTTTGCATTCTGCTGGTGTTGTTTTGGCACCACATTAGCTGCATCTGATAATCTCCCATGTCAAGGGAGACAATGAATCCATTCTGATCTTCAGTGCAAACTTTAAAGCATCTACCCAAGGTCCTGAATGCTAACCCTGAAAGGCAGGATAATAAAGATGCAAATAAATAGATAAATAAGATTTATACCCTCTTTAAAGTTCAGACTAAAACCCAGAAAGGATTCACTGCCCTATTGACATGGAAGCCACTAGCTGCCACTGGGGTATCGCAGAAATCCTAGGGAAGGAAGAAGGGATGGAGAATCGGAAATGGAAAAATTGGCTGAGATCTTTTCTTACTACAGCATAGCATAAATCACCAGCAGCAGGGGTATGTTCTATTTGGATGATGCAATTGCTATACGGGATGCCACTGTAGCACGAGGAATGCAGTGGACCGCTGCTACATGCCCATGGCTGACATTCTATCCTGCGATTGCAACAGGCAGCGTGAGGCACATTGGTGCATGTTCCCGTTGGGCCTCTTTTCATTCTGCAATGGGGCCTCGGGCCCTGTTATGGGCTGAGCAGAGGATTACAGGAAGAGCAGTGGCCCATTGCAGGTTGCTGACCCCTCCAGCCCTCTGCACATTGTTCCCGTCAGCTGCTTATGGCCGTTCTGCAATGTTCAGTAGAAACACTCCACATGCTTACACTTGTGTGTGGCTGGCTGCTGTCTTTCTTCATCATTCTCACAATGGAAAGAAGGAATGTGCACATGTATGTGTGACAGAAGCACCCTTTCACTTTCTTTTTCTCCTTACGTCAGGCTCCCACTCCCCGACCCCAGTGGGCTTCATCAGAGCCAGGGATACTGTTTGATCTTGTGGCTCCAGGCTGGCTTGAGTGCCCAATTATTTTCCCTCCTGGAATGCTGTTTGATCTTACCAAATTCCAGTGTGAACCAAGTTGATCTGTATCTTCAGGACCAGTGTGCAGATTGGAGCTTAGTTATTTACTGCTTTTCAACCTCTCTGAATGTTTGTTTCTTTGTTGGTTCATTTATTTACAGGCTGCCTCTGCTTTCTGATGCCTCACTTTCTGACAATTCGCTCTTTCAACACTTGCAAATTACAGACAAGTTTCCTTAATTCAACAGGGGTTCCACTCTTTCATTTCTTCTTGCCTGCCAGGCTCACTTGGGACCGCTCATATGCACATGTGTGTGTGCGTAGTGTGGGTGAATTTAGCTTTTGCACACATTCAAAAGTGATATAGGACTTTTTCAGACAGTGCTTACCACACCACAAGCTTGCGCGAGAGGTACGGCGCTGTTGCGCAGCAGGGGGTCTGTTTAAGACAATGCCCATGAGTAAAATATGGTGTGGCTGACTTCAATCATACAAGGAAGTAACACAGACAATTTCACAAGAGGGACGGCGTAGTCCGAAATGGCCCCCCTGCCACGCAACAGCACCGTACCTCTTGTGGAAGCTTGTGGCATGGTAAGCACTGTCTGAAAAAGTCCATAGTATATAATGTTTTATTTATTTACATGTTTCAGTGGCCAAAATGCATTTGTAAACTATGGTTCCACTTTTCAGCCAATTCCAGTTACTGACCGTCCTCTGGTCCCTAACCAGTCAGATAAGTAGGGGCTTCCTGTATTTAATTTATATCCTGCCTTTCTTCCTTTGGTATGGGACTCAAAGCAGCTTACAATACAAGTTAAAATAGATAAAACGATGTGTAGAACAAATGTTTTTAAAAGTATGCATCATCAGTCCAATAAAACATTATTTTGAATAGTTTTATTTAAAATTATTAGTTAGTTTAAATAATAATTTAATTTAAATAAATAAATTAATTTAGTGTCACCTGTTAAAAGCATAGCACACCCACTGGACATCCTTCTGCTTGAACTAGTTTAAGGGTGAAGGCCTGTTTAAATTAGAAGATCCTTGGCTTCTGGTGAAAAAAGAGCAGAGATGAGGCCAACCCATCCTCCCTTGGGAAGGAATTCCACAGCCTAGGAGCAGCCACAGAGAAGACTCTCTCCTGTGTTCTCACCAGATGAGATTGGGAGGTTGGTGGGGCCAAGAGAATATCCTCCTCTGAAGATCATAAGACTTGGATTGTAGGACTCCTTTTATGGGGAGATACAGAATTTCAGATAGTTTGGAACTAAGCTATGTAGGGCTTTATAGGTCATAATCAGCACTTGAAATTGAGCTTGGAAACAAGCCAGTGAAGTCGTTTCAACAAGGGTGTTATATGCTGCACATAACCATTTTGATGTTCTGATAAAGTTCTTGGTTAAAGGTGAAAAAAGGTAAAATGCTTCTTTCAAAATGTACATTTTGAAAGAAAAAAAAAGGGGATACATTTAGTGATATCTCTCTCTATAAAACTTTGGGGTATGTTGCCTTTCCCAGTGTGTTGATTGGCTGCTCAGGAAACATACCCAACCAATCACCACCCACATGCAAATTCCCTCTCCACCTCACAATCCACTCCTGCCACTTAATATGTGGCCCGGATTGGGACACAGACAGTCAACTGGCAGTGGCAGCAGAAGTGGCAGCCATGGTGGTGACAGGGCAACAGAGCAAGTCACCCTCAGCAATTCCCGGAAAAATGGGGAACACTGAGAAGGTGGGGGAGAAATGTAAAAATCCACCACCCTCATCTCCTCAGATGCCAAGATTGACAAAGAGATCGATCACAGATTAGCAAAGGCATATAGTGCATTTGGAAGACTTCACAAAAGAGTCTGGAGCAATAAACACCTGAGGCAAAGCACAAAAATCAGTGTGTATAGAGCCATCGTACTGTCTATCCTCCTTTATGGATCTGAAACATGGGTCACCTATCGCCACCACCTACGACTCCTCGAGCGCTTTCATCAGCGCTGTCTACGCACAATCCTAAATATACACTGGACTGACTATGTGACGAATGTTGCTGTCCTTGAGCAAGCAGGGATCACCAGCATCGAGGCCATGATATTGAGAACACAGCTACGCTGGGCAGGGCACGTTTCTAGGATGGAGGACCATCGCCTCCCAAAAATACTACTCTACGGTGAACTCGCCATGGGTCAGCATAAGAGGGGCACTCCAAAAAAGCGATACAAGGACTCCCTGAAACAACATCTCAGGCTTGGCCAAATTGATCACCAACAGTGGTCCGCCCTGGCTTCACATCGGGAGGCATGGAGATGCACTATCCACAATCCTGCAGCCTTATTTGAGAACTCACGACGAACAAGTCTTGAAGAGAAACGACAACGCAGAAAGAATCACAACCCAAAAACATCACCCAAGGAGACCTTCTGCTGTGCTTTTTGCAACCGGACTTGTTTATCTCGGATTGGCCTTTTTAGTCATCAGCGCGCTTGCAGAAAGCGCAGGATGAGTCCTTCCTGAATCTTCATTTGCGAAGAAAAGCCAGAGAGAGAGAGAGAGAGAGAGAGAGAGAGAGACCTTTTGATTGGTTGATTGACCCAAAGCCTAAAGGTGAATCACATCAGGGATTAAATGGCTTGAACTATGAAGCTCAGGGCAAACCCATCCCCAGAAATCTGGTGGTGATGGACTTAGGGTGGTGGGAGAGTTGGGAGGAAAATATCTGTTCCAGAAAACAAATCCAAGGAGATTTTCTTTGGGTTTTTTTCCGGGCTGTGAGGCCGTGTTCTGGAATAGTTTCTTTCTGATGTTTCACCTGCATCTGTGGCTGACATCTTCAGAGATGCCATTCATTCTCTGAAGATGCCAGCCACAGATGCAGGCGAAATGTCAGAAAGAAACTATTCCAGAACACGGCCTCATAGCCCGGAAAAATACCAAGGAAAATCTATGGATGCCAGCCGTGAAAGCCTTCAACTTCACAAATCCAAGGACCATAATATCTTTAAATATTAAAAACTGTTTAGATAACTTTATTAAATATTAATTTAAAGTGAGATTTGTATAATATTTAAAAGTGAAGACCTGATTGTCAGTTATCTCAGTGCCTTTGCAATTAGCCAGAACATTAGAGAAAAGATTTGGATTTAAGTCTTGTTGGGCATTTAGGTAGAATAATGTCTGCATGCCTTGTTGTACCCTTTTCACAAGTCAAAGGCCTGGAGACTTACTATTAAAAACCTCTGAAAATACAAGGAAGCCCCAGGGATGTTCCTGATGGCTCTCCTGCACATTTTCCTGGCTATGACTCCACTTCAAGTTCAGCCTCTTGTAGTTTAGAAAGCTAAATTATACAGCGTCAGACCATTAGCCCGTTTAGCCCAATGCTGTCTACTCTGACTGATGCAGCTCAGACAGCTGTCTTTCCCATCAGCTGTCACCTGGATACCTGGGGTTTGTGAGCACTGTCTAGGGGGGGACTGGGGCAAAATCCCTGCATTGTGAGGACAGCAGGACTCCAAAACAGGGGCAAGATGGGGTAAAATGCCCATGTAGACAAACCCATAGTTCTATCATGATAAAGTTACACACCATAGCTTCTGATGCACAATTTTGGCCTATTATGTAAAAAAAAGGTTTTTTTGGGTGCTGGCAAGCCCTTGGAGGATCTAAAATGGCCTGGGAAGGGGTAGCATATTTACCCCTTTCCCCATGGTCTAAAATATTCCCCCAGCTCTTCAGACTGTAAATGAACCTGCCAAACTGGGAATGAGAGAGAATATCAATCTAATCTCTAGATCTGTGTATGTATATGTGTCTTAAAGTCACCTGTTGCCTTATGGCATCCCCATGAACTTTATAGGGTTTTCTTAGGGCAAGGAATACTCAGAGGTGGTTTTGCCAGTTCCTTCCTCTGAGATATAGCCTACAGCACCTGGTATTTGTTGGTGGTCTCTCATGCAAGTATTATCCAGGGCTAACACTGCTTCATATGGGCTTTGGTGCCTTTAGGGCAGTGTTTCTCAACCAGGGTTCCCTGGCACCCTAGGGTTCCCCAAGAAGTTGCTAGGGGGTCCTCAAGAGATTGTGATTGTGGGGGGAAAACAATAGCAGTATATAGAATAATGTTTATCCAGGGGTTCCCTGACACCTGAAAATTATTTCAAGGGTTCCTCCAGGATAAAAAGGTTGAGAAAGGCTGCTTTAGGGTATTTAGGCCCTGTCCTCTAGATACAGAGATATTATTTGCACATAATATATAATATGCTAAATTTGCTTGTATTCTGAAATATGCCTGAACTACTGGTAGTAATTGCAAGAAAAGGTTATATACCTGTTAATGGCAGCCTCCATATCAATACTGGCACTTCAAATAAAGTGTAAGTCATAACTGCTTTCTTTTTAAAAAAAAAACCAGGAAAAGACAGTGTGTAGTATGCATGCTTAAACCACTTGACCAAGAGCTGTGAGAGCTAACAATGTGAAACAAGTGGATTTCATAATCAATAGGTTGAAAAGTTGCTGGTAAATCAGGTAAAACCTAAAAATGATTAAACTCTGCGGTTTAGCACATAAAAGTAATTAAAGGCCTTAATACACTTTTTATTGCTGAGCTGAAACCGAATTCCAGTGAATTAAGTACAGGTCCTCACAATTTTTTAAGATAAAGGAAGGCAGTCAGAATAGAGCACATAGACTCAAACAGACATTACGTGGGCTGTTTGAAGTGAGAAGATCTGTGTTCGGTCCTGTAGAAAGTAAAGATTATTATTCAGCAGGCAAGAGCCGTGGATACACGGCAATTTTGAAGGCGAGTAAAAAAGCATAAAATGTGCTATTAGGCAGAGAATTTGGGCTTCTGGGGAATGTTCCTGCAAAAATATAGAGTGATTTTGGAGACAACACCAAGTTTAAAAAAAAAAAATGAAATCAGGAGAAATTTTGCATATTTGATCCTTTCACATATTTCCTGCATATAGACTTTCCTTTGGACCATTGGAGAGGAAAAGTGGATCCTAAAGTTGAATCTGGACCTCTTAGTAACCCTTCCTCATGGCCTGCTCCGCTGTGACAGCTTTGGTTGGAGATTTCCTAGTTTTTTATTTTTTCCACCTTATCAATAGCTTTCTTTTTTCAC
Source organism: Gambelia wislizenii (assembly GCA_030847615.1). NCBI lineage: Eukaryota > Metazoa > Chordata > Lepidosauria > Squamata > Crotaphytidae > Gambelia > Gambelia wislizenii. The sequence goes on along the minus strand of JAUMIR010000008.1, from coordinate 15,339,242 downwards.
ATTCTCCCAAGGCTTCATTTACTGGCAGCAAGAGCATTAAGGTAAAAGATATTATTATTTTTGTTCCCAAATAATTTCTCTGACACTGAATTTAGCCCCGAGGCTAGAAGAGATTCTTCCCTCTTATTGTGGATTGTACAGAATGACCCATGTATCCACAGGGGATATGTTCCAAGACATACACATACCTGTGGATACCTGAAACCATGGATAATAGGGAACCCTATTATTTTCAATGAGATGAACACCAGAAGTTGACCATAGAATCATATTAGAGGACCTAGAAATGCCTAGAGAGAACATAGTTTTTCCAGATGTGGATAGGTGAAACCAAGAGAGAGAGGTAATGTTGGGTGATAATCCTTGAGATGAAGCCAAATTCCCCTCTTCCTACTTTTAAAGGGGGAAATGTAATAAATCCTACAGCCCCAGGGACACCCCTCCTGAGACTATAGGACTGCAATCTTTATTATATTGCAGACCGACTTGAGTATGTTTTTTATTTTAAAAGTATTTTATAATAAAGTTAGTGTTTTACAGATAAATATGAATTGTGTTCCATTCCTATCTGCTTCTGGAAAGATAGCTGTCATCATCAGACAGTGAAGTACGTCTTAAAGATATAAAACAACAACTTCCCATCTTTCCTACAGCATTTCCAGGGACAAAGATGGATGGAAGTGCTTTTGAAATCTATAACTCACATTTTCTGCCATCCATCTTCTATGTACCTGGCACAAGACATGTAGGTTGAGCTTTGAGATGGTAGGCTGCTCTTTGATGGAATATCAAAGACCTTCCTGGTGACTATCAAAGTTTAACAATGCAACCATTGGATCAAATCCTCTGTGATTTGCCCATGTATGTAACTTGGCTTGTCAAAATCAAATAAAGCAAGGTGTTTTAGAGAGAGTCATTAATTTTAGACTTTATAACCCCAGCCTGTTTTCTTGAAGCAATCACATTAGTGAAGCAAACAGGAAGATATTGGTTTGAATACATTCAGTACCACACTTCTTTGCAATCACATGAATGTGCTGCATTGGCAAATCATGGCCTCTTTTGTACTGGCTTCGTAATCCTGCCTTCCTACCTATGTCTGCCCTTCTCAGTGCATGCATGCGTACCTTTCAAAAAAAAAATTTTTTTTTGGTATGATTGCGTAATTACGGGCAAATGATAAAAATATCTTTATTTTATGATTTTGCTGTAATTACACAGTCACAGCAAAAATAAAAAATAAAAAATCCGAAAGGCACAGAGTAAAACAACCTCAGCAATTCTTGGGAATAGTGAGGGGGATGGGGGAGAGAGGGGGGGAGGAGAAGAATCATGATACCTCATGTCATGTGACTGCTGTTATATCGTTACTGCAGCGGAAAGGACTTATCACACAAGGGAGGGGCTAATGGAATAGTAGTGATATTGGGAGCCATTGACAGGTTTTTCCCATCAATGAAAATGTGCGCTACAGAAACAAATGAAATGCAAAGCAGCAACAGGACAGACACGACATCATGTGATAAGTACTGGCCAAATACGCTAATATCTTGCTGTAATTGCAAAATATGAGCCTTGCGTGATAACATCCTCTGTGTCTCCAGGAAGGTGCTTTAATATGGTAAGACCATTATTAGTCCATCAGTCTCTGTATTGTTTAAACCAGTGCCTCCCACCTCCAAACCAGTGGTTGGCCTACAAATTCCCATCATCCTTGATCAGAAGCCATGCTCAGAGATTATGAGAACTGTAGTTCAAGAACATTTGCAGACTCAGGTTTGAGAATCATTGGTCTAACCTGACTTGCAGTGGCTCTGTAGGATTTCATATTGGAATCTTTCCCAGCCCTTTGGGAAAATGCCAGGATTTGGGCCTGGGACCAATTGCATGCAAAGGTTACTCTTTGCATATGAGCTATGGTAGTTCTCAATCCTCCATGCTGGGAGGAAGACCATGGCACATAGATTATCCCAGGACAGAAGGATGGGAAAGAACTCTGACTTTTGCCTTGCCTTTAGTTTGCAGCAGAATTAGACTGATGACTACTAAACTGCACCTGCTCTAGGTGGTGAATGCCATTTTTTGTGTGTCTCAAAGTAAGCAGGGAAAAAATCTCTGCAAGTTAAAGACAAATAAGCCTCAACACATTAGGGAGAAAGGTTCAAATTCCACCCACTCTTTGCTGTGGTAACTTTCTTAAGATTTCTCTCTTGTTCATTCACACTCTCTCTCACTCACACATTCTGTCACATGCCAGACTTAGATAACAATTTCTCCACCTACAGTGCTACAGTCCATCTGATTTCCTCAGAACTCAGTCATGTAATTCCAACTTTGCTTTGCTACAAGGACAGGACAGGCCTGCATCTTGGTTTCAACCATGGATGTTCAACATGGCTCCCAAATATGGAATTTTAGTTTGCTTTTGGTGGTCCATATTGGAAATCACTTTATGTTGTAAAAACTTGAGTTTCTGTTCACAGCTTAATGTTTATTTTTACTTAGTTAGTTGTTTATACCTCGCTCTTCAGCCACAAGGCTATCAGAGCGGCTTACAAATTGTTTTAAGCAATAGCTATTTACACACCTACACTGCATTAAACAGTTTCCAATGTGTGTTAGCTAATTGCCCCCACAAGCTGGGTACTCAATTTACCAACCTACGAAAGGATGGAAGGCTGAGTGAACCTTGGAGCCTGCTGGAATCGAACTTGCAACGTGGTGGCTTACAGTACTGGCATTTAACCACTGTGCCACCAGGGCAGTGATATCATTCCCTTGGCTGGTCCATTCCATCTGTAAATATATTGCATATAAATCCTGTATGTGTAACAGAAAGGAACCATAACTGTATTAGGTCTGGGATATGGGATGTAATGGCCTGTTTATCCCATCTCAACATGTTGTTGTTGTTGTTGTTGTTGTTGTGTGCCTTCAAGTCATTTCCAACTTATGGCAATCCTACGGTGAACCTGTCACAGGGTTTTCTGAGTGCTGAGAGGGTGTGACTTGCCCAAGGTCACCCAGTGGGTTTTCATGGTTGAGCTGGGAGTTGACAGGCAGGGGGTTGGACTGGATGGCCCTTGTGGTCTCTTCCAACTCTACAATTCTATGATTCTATGATTCTATGACCCCTGGTCTCCAGAGTCGTAGTCCAACACTCAAACTACTATGTCATGCTGGCTTACTTGCATGTTAATACATGTACATTCTTCTTTTCTTTTACTAAGGATTGAGTGGGAAAAGGTGGCCTTTTTGAACTACAACTCCCATAACAATAACATAGGAAGTTGCCATGTAATGAGTCAGCTAGTGGACTATCCTTAGCCTATTCTTACTATACTTATTAGTAAAGTATACTTAGTTAACTATGCAGCTGGACCCCCGTATCTGTGGGACAATATCCATGGTTTCAGTTATCCATGGGACACAAAACAGGGACACATACCATAGAGTCATCCTAGAAATTGCCCAGAGAGGTGTCCTCTCTAGAATCTTCTAGGCCCTCCAATGAAACTCTGTATTATGTTTTTACCAGAAGTTCATTTTTAAAATAGGTTTTGCTGTTATCCATGTTTTCCAGTATCTATAGTAAGTCCAGGAGCCGAACCTTCGTTGATGTGGGGTGCCTGACTGTAGGTTGAGTAGGTTAAGTATACTTAACTAGACAGTGGATGTAGCATATTGGTTATCTAGAGCAGTTGCTCACCCCTGTGCTAAGGGATGCACTAAAGTTTTGTTCCAGTTGATCCTGTCTTCAGAGATGAGCTGGGCGACATGGCCTTTTCTGTTATGGCACCAACACTTTGGAATTCCCTTGCTAGCTCTATTATTCAGAAATACACTTTCTTAAAATGAAGGCACCTATTAAAACTGCACATAGTTTCTCAAGTTTTTCATCAATCTTTGGCCATTTCCCCCCAGTTTTTTCTCTTGTTCACTCAAGCCTATAGTGGCATTTGATCAATATTTCATTTCTTGGTCACTGGCTGGGTTTTTCTATTTTCTCTCTTGCTTTATTACATTAGATTGTTTTATTCTATGTGGCAAACTTCCTTGGAGATGCCTTCGTTTAGAAGGGACCATAGCTCTCTGAAACTACACATGCTTTGCAAGAAAAAAAAAAGCCCAGATCATTATGTTGAGCATTTTGGCTTTTTTTTTTTACAAGAGCAAGTAGCAGGACAGATTAGAAAAAGGCTAAACCTGTCCATTTTCGTTGAGCTCAATTGATTGTTTCCCCCAAATTTGCATTTGTTTCAGCTCATTTCTGCATCCGTTTGTGGACTCAGTTAAGAAACGTGTGTGGTGGAAATGTGTCCATATTTTGTGTTCATTTCTCCTAAGATAACACAATTTTGTACGCCCTTTTCCAGGTAAGTGCATTTTTTTTTTTTGCAAGCAATTTCCCCTTGATATAATGTATGGCTTGGATTTTTTTTAAAAAATTATTTGTTGAGTAATTACCGCTATGCTGTGTTTGTGAGCACTTTCTCTTAATATGTGCATTTTTCCATATGCTTTTTTGAGTTGCAGACCACCTCGCAAAACTGGGGAAAGTGTTTAGTTTAGTGTACAAAATCCAGTTCATGAAATGCAAATTGGTCATCCATATAAAAATGCATATGGAATATATTTTTCCCCATCTGTAGAATAACATGGCTATGATTTTGCTGTACATATGGTATTACAGTACCAGTAATGCTCAGATCACTGTCTGGGAAAAGAGAGGCCTTTGAAGTCACAGAAGTTAGCTGTCCTAGGTATGGCTTCTGTTATAGCAGTTTTATCCCATTTTATGTAACTTCCATGGACCCACCCTATAGAATCTTGGGATTTGTAGTTTGGTGAGGTACTTAGAATTATTTTCTAGAACACTTGGCTGAGACAAGGACTAACTAATTAAAATCAAACAAGGTGTCACCACATGTTGCCTAGAAGCTGCCTGATCCAGCCCCACATCTGCCCTGGGGGTTATTTGGACTGTCTGGCATCAGATTGGGCTAAATGCCCTGCATCATTTGGACTGCAGGGTTCTGGAACGGGTGCAGGCCGGGGTAACTTGCCCATGTAGATAAGCCCTAAGAGAACTAGTATATTGTGATAGTTAGAACTGGATAGCTGGGCAAGGAGACCCAGGTTCGACTCCCTGCCTAATTAGGGAACCTAACCATGTTACATTGGTTCACTCATTATCATTCAACAAAAATATATTGCATAATGGTAGTGGGAATTAATGGGAAGGCATGGAATATGTAAAGTTGCCACAGACATTGCAGATGCCATACATAAATTAATAAAAAGCCATTGCCATATAACATTCAGTGGTATTTTCATCAGATCACTGTAGGTTTTTTGCCATCAGTTTTTTTTACTCCCTATCAAAGAACCCTGTGAGGTAGGTCAGGTTAAGAAAGACCATCAAAGGTACACTCAAAACACACCCAGGGCTCCTTACCTCCCTACTTTGGCCTTGTCTAGATGGGCTTATTATCCCGTCTTGCTCTCGTCTTAGAGCCCCACAGTCCTAATGATGCAGGGCTTTTGCCCTGTTTTGTCCCCAGGCAGTACTCACAATGCCAGGGGCAAAGAAGGGGGAAAGACAGGTAAAGCCTGATAAAACATTATATTAAAATACTTGTAAAAAGTCTGCTCAAGCCAGGGGAAAAAAAAAAAAACAGATCAGGCCCCGTATGACCACAGGTGCTGCAGCTGCTATCTGCTTCATTCTCTCTGAAGCCAGGAAGCAAGCCTGCAGCATGTGACCAAGGCTGCCCACATGCAGGGGGCCTTGGTCATGTGCTGCGGGCTGGCTTCCTGGCTTTGGAGAGAGTGATGTGGACAGAAGCGATGGTAGCTGCAAGGTTGGGCCGGCATGGTGGTCTGGACACCATTCCGTTTTATGCCAGTAACGGCAGAGGAATGGGCCATATCCAGGGCTGGAATATGCCCGTGGGGAGCTGTTGTATTCTGCCTGTGTAGATAAAGCCTTTATCTTTCCAAAAAACAGCCCTGTGAAGTGGATCAAGACAATAAGAGAAAATATTGGCAAAAATAGAATAGCATGCTCTCTACCATCACATGTATTTTGCTTCTTTCTTTTCTTCGATTCCTCAGACTGACTGAAGTGGGATATACAGTAGTGATTAATATGTTAGATTGGGTCTGGGGAGATCTAAGCCCTCATTTTACCCTCAGCTCTATAGCTACAGCCTGCTTTCCACTGGCAGGCAAAGACTTTTCTATTCCAACAGGCTTTCAAGAACAGACTATTTTTTTGTTTGTTTGTTTGTTTTAAAAAAGAAGGGTTTTAATAGGGTAATGTTTAAATGTCTTGTTCTGTTTACTGCATGGTTTAAATTGTTTTAATGTTATGAATTTAATTACATTGTAATGGTAATCTTTTGTATGTTTTCATTTACAGTGTAGATGTTTTCAGTTGTAAGCCACTTTGAGTCCCAGTTCTAGGGGAGAAGATGGGATATGCTGTAAAAGAAAGTGATGAAGGAGCCTCTGAGCCTTGCTGTGGAGTTGAGATTTCTTGATGGAATTGGAGAATCCTCAAGATGCTGAAATTGTGAGTGTCAACCAAGTTCTCAACAACTGGAGGATAGAACTGTAGCACATGTCTTTGTTGTTGTTAAAGTCACTATTCAAGAGGGCAAACCTATTGGAGGTTGGGAGTGTTTCAGCACTCTGGACATCTCCTTTAAAGTTCAGACTAAAACCCAGGGCTGATTCCCCCCACCCCACCCTGACCTGGCAGCCACCAGCCATCACTGCACAATGGCTTGAAACCTGTCAGTTTGTTCATCTAGCCTAGGATGTCTTTTCTGACAGGCAGCAGTTCTTTGGGGCCTCAAGCAGAAAAAAAGATATTCCCAATGGTACAACTGAGTAATTTTAGAATCTGCAGTTACTGATCTTCCAGCCCACTGTGTCTGATGCTGTTCAGTAGGTCACAGATGCAGGAGTGTAGCAAATATTTCTATGTAGAGTTAGTACTTTCTGCAAAGAAAGTGATGTAATTGGGGACTTAAGCTGTGCAAAATTCGCACATGGGTGATTTGGATAGAAAACAAGAAACAGCATTTTCTAGACAGAAACAAATATTTCTACACAAGATTTATTTTTCTGTGCAGAAAACACTCTTTCCTGCAGAAAAACGCTTTTTTCTGTGCAAAACAACCATGTGTGAATTTTGTGCAAAGTAAATCTTGAGTTGCAAATAGTCTTTGAAAACTGCATGGGGTTCAAAGACTTTCTTGCAGCGGGAAGAAAATTGCTAAAATTACTCATTGCTTTCTTCAAGAAGAAACTTAGGGCTCATCTACATGGGCCAGGACATGCCAGCTCCCCGCCAGCAGATCCCGGCCACAGATCTGGCTCATCTCCCCCATTGCCTCCACGGAATGGGAGGAAGTCCTAACCAGCACTACGCCCTGTCACTGCAGCCCTCTCCCCACCATTTTCCTCACTGGCTTGGAAGGCAGTACGGGCACCACAACATGTGACTGAGGCTCCCCTGCATGTGACCAGCCTTGGTCACATGCTGTGGGACTCCTTCCTGCCTTCCAGGAGAACCAGGGAGATGTGGCCTGCAGGACGGGCTCTTCTGGACATGTGGGGCCCAGTCTATATTTTGCCAGCAGTAATGGAATAAACAGGATATTATTTTATAAATGTGATATCGGGCCCTATCTTGCCTTGCACCTGTCTCAGCCCCATATCTGTCCCAGGGGTGGTGAGGACTGCCTGGAGGCAGAATGGGGCCAATGCCCTGCACCATCAGAACAGTAGGGCTCTGAGATGGGGCAAGGTGGATTATTTTGCCTATCTAGACAAGCCCCAGTAAAAAAATTACATCCCTGTGTGTGGTTATAAATAATAGAAAGCAGCTTAAAATGGTGCAATTACAAATATCCCAGCTTCAATTTCCCCTGATAAAGACTTTCCTGAAAACTTATTACCAACCCCATTTATCTGTGCAATTACAATTACAATCTGTGCTCCTCCATTCTGGTCTTTAGATCTCTTGCCATCTCTGAAAAGTCTCTCCTAAATTTCCCTTCCATCTAGTAGGGCTCCCCCCATGTCTACATGGTTGGAAAGGGAACCCTATTTAACTTTGCTATATATACACACATCACATTACTTTAGAATGTGTGAACCTATACACAGAACTGGAGCATATTTTTATTCTTTGAATGTGCCAAACACAATTTAGAAATGACCAGATTGATATATGAGATCTGTGCTGTGGAGGAAAATACTTGGAGTTCATAAGACATATGTTTCATTTTTCTAACACTGCAAAAGATAGGGTGTGTGTCTCTTTGGCCATTTCCCAGCTGTTTCTAGATACATTTTCAAAATGTGACCATGGAAATCACTTAGAAAGTAGTTTAAAGCTGATGGGATAGTTTGGTTACCTGGCAGTTTGCTTTCCTTGTTTTTAGACAGGACTTCCCCTCTTCTGAGAAAGATCATTAGCCTTATCTTGGCTTACCTCAACAGGGCCCATGCATTTTTGATGGAGGAAGATGCCTTCTCCTGTTACTTTCTCAAATTTGCTTAGAGGCCAATTTGGCTGGACCCCTGTTGGAATCCTGCAGTGTAGTAGTGGTTGCCCTTTTTCCATGGTGATGAAAATCTGCCCATTTTCTAGTGCCTTATTTTTTGTGGGCGTTGCACTTTGACCTCCCCCCCCCCTTCTGCAATCACTTCATATGCCAATAATGTAGCTATACTAATGTCAAGGACAGGTACTCTATGCTGTCTTCTTCACCTTGCAGAATTCCAGTTTCTGGTCACTCTGAATATAATTTTTAAATGCCTGTGGGCCTGATTTTGTGAAAATATCTATTTTCTGTGAGGCTAATTTTGTGTGTTTGTGTGCTCATCTGCACGCGCATGTATGTGCACACAGACACACGCGTGCACACAGACACACACAGAGACACAGATTCTCTGCATTCACTTGAAGAAAATAATGAGAATAAGCATCCCAAATATCTGAAGGAATGTATCCTCTCATATCAACTCTCACATCCATTAAACATAGTAAGAGCAAATCAGAAATTTTACCACTTAGGATATTTTCACATGGGAGCTAAAAGCCCCGATTCTGTCCCACCACCTCCTCTCCCGTTCCTGCAACAGAATGGAGGTAAATGTTTGCACACTTACCTTCATTCCAGAACAGGAACGGTCCTCCTCCCTCCTTGCAGGGCCAGCCGTAAATGCAGCTGTTGTAAAGCTGCTTTTATGACCGGCCGGGGGAACTTTCGCTCGTTCTTACGAGAGAACGAATGGGAGGGAAATTGAAATTAAAAACCACCCAGCTGTCAAAAGAAAGAATATAAATCAGTTTTAAAAAATACAAGTAATTGCAAAGGGTGGTGGGAAGGGTGGCACTTACCTGGCTGTCCAGATCGTGGCAGGAAGTGCTTGCCACAGAGCTCCTCCCCCATCTCTGTCGTTCCAGAACAGGGACAGGATCCAATTCACACACCCGTGATTCCGTAACAGAAACAGAACCGGGTGCCTATTAATGACTTTTCCCCGTGATTACTATATCACGGGGAGAAAACAGAACAGGCATAATGTAGGAATGGAACAGGGGGGATGTCGTCCGAAAGGGAAAACCTTTCCCGACCCTGTTCCATTCCAGACATGGGATATATAGCCCATGTGAAAATCTCCTTAGTAGCAAAGGGGAAAAAAAAAAAAAAGCAAAGCACAGATCTGGATATGAATGTCTTGGAGATCTTATTAAGTAGTACTAATGGCTTTCCTGGTCCAGACTTGATATTAACATTTGGACCTGTGGACAGTGTGTTGGGATTTCTTCCCTGGCAGATCAGATTGACAGAAGTTGTTTCTTTGCCTTCACATGTGAACATCAGCAATGAAGATTTTTTTTCCTGCCCTCTGTCACTATGCAGACTGTGGTTAGTGCGTGGGGGAAATGACTTCTTGCAGAATTTTATCAGGATTTCCACAGAAAGGACCCAGTGTCTCTGTTTACAAGTAACTGTGATACATACAAGTCCAGTACATAGTCTCTTAATTTATCAAATTCAATAAAATGTCTTACCTTTTTAGAAAAAAATTATAGTCAAAGGAGGCCTGCCTTAATCTGCTTCTCATCCATTCAGGGCTCACCCAAACAGAGCTTCAAATAGTGAGGTGATAAGAAGCCACTGCTGGAAAAGAACTTTTTCTTGAATACATGGATGGTTAATAGATGCTGACGATGGGGTAGAGCAGAGAACAGTTGTCCTTGTGTGAGCTCTCACAGAGCTTCCAGTTGCAACACATGGCTCCTCCTGGAGGAGCCAAGTTCCTAAGCGCATTGATTTATCCCACCGCTGGAATGCTTTGCTGCAGAGTGAAGAGTTCATCTCTGACTATTCTACAGGCAGTATTGTAACCTTTTCAAGCCCATGGGAAGCTGGCATGATGACTGTGGACAGCTCATACAACAGTGGCATTTTCTCACACCTGTGCAATCCCACAAGGGCCTTGTTTGCATCTGTCTACAAGAGAAGTACATTTTTCATTGGCAAAAGAAAGGATATTCTTAAGTGGTTGTACCCAACACTGGAATACCATTGTTGTTTTTGTACTCTTTTCAGTACCAGGTCTAATTTTTTTCCCCCAGACAATTTTAAATGTCTATTTTTGGCTCTCTGGTTCTCTGCTGTTTTCATTATATATATATATATATATATATATATGTATATGTATATTTGTGTGTGTGTGGATTATTTTGACCTACTTTCTTTTTTTGGGGTGTGTGGAATTTTATGAATAACAGGTAAAGAGAGTTAATGCTTTGGTTCATCTTGAAATCTAGTAGGAGCTCTAATCTCCACAAATACATTTGTATATATGGAACAACGACAGAAAAGTCAAAACTCTACCTTTAGGGTTTTTCTGGAAGCCTGAACTGCCCTATTGGAACTAGCCTCTTAACATTCCTTTGGACATTCAAAATGTCATTATATAGTTTATTTAAATTTGAATAAACTGTGGCTTCTTCTTTTGATGAATATGTACTGATTCTTTTTTCTTTTTTTTGGAAGTTGCTCCCAGCCAACACTCCCATGAAAGGCTTAAGGCAAGAATCATTGAACTTGGTGAACTCACTGGAAGAACTGTGAACTTTTGTCTTAAAATATTCATGCCAGCATGTAAAAATATTAAAGCATTAAATGGGACAATTTGTATATATAAATGTGTTGAGTTGATGGGAACCCCAGGGGATTTAAAAGTATTTTAACTTCCCATTGCTCTTTTTTTTAAAAAGAAGAAGCAACAACAGCAATTCTATGGCTTTTGGAAGACATTGAATTTGACTCTGTTAAAGAGCAACAGAGATTTGTTTTCATTATTTGTATTCCAGATGGGTCTTTGGTTGTAACAAAAAAATAAAAAAAATAAAAAATCATGTTATGCAACCCACCTTTTAACCCCTTTCCCCCATGGGCACTGTAGAGGAAATATGATGGTTGTACTGTACTGGCCAAAGGGGTAGCCATTTTCTCCCTCGAGAATGGCCCTTGGAAAGATGCTACCGTACATCCTCCGTAACATCATTCCCACAAGGTATTTTGTCCCATAGGGAACATGTCCAGATTGTTGAGGGCAAACAAAACTGTTGCTTAAAATAGCAGAAAGGCTTATTTATTTATTATCATAAACCCCAGGGAAACCATAGCTCAGCTACTTCATGTTTAAGGTAAGCCGAACTGCACCACATTTTTTTTCCTTAAAATTTTCTTGCCCTCAAAAATAAATCCAACTTGCTTACTCCCCTGAAAATAATGAGAAATTCTGGCTGAAATATTTAAATCCAGTGCTAGAAAACAACTCTTGGGAGTTCTGGATAGCTCTCAGGGTCACCTCATCTCCCATGAGTCAGTGGGCTTGCCTTTGCATGGTGGAACATTCTTGTAAACAGCAACAGCATACTGGGTTCCTGGGAACATAGATGTGAAGGAAGCATCCCCCTTTCTTCCTCCTCCATGTGCATGCTATTGCTATTCCTGCACCACCGTCTAAGGGAGAAATTCAAGGGAGGGGAAAGGAGGATATTTGGGATATGACTATTTAATGAGGAAGTTATTTCCAGAGTCAAGGAGAGCTAGCAATTGTTCTCCACCTTGCCTCTTCTTTAAGCTGAACTTTCCAGTAGCTGTAATGATGGTTTTTAGGGCCAACATTCAGGAACTCTGGCTCTAACACAGGGGTGGGCAGCTGTGGAGGACTCGAGGGCAATTTTCTGACCCCATACCATCTAAAAGGGGAAAACAGAAAGTGCTGGTCTTGAAAAGCAGACATTTTTGATGTTAGTATGGGAGTGGTGGGGGTGGTTGCAATTTATTAAAAAGAACAGTAAGCAACGTATAGCCCGCAGGTTGCGTGTCACCCCTCCCAGAGGTTGAAAAAAAATCTGTCCCATTATATGCAATGGGATAGCAAAATGGTGTCCCTTATATAAGATGGCAAAATCAAGGTTTGCTTTTTGGATTATTATTTTTTTAAAGAATATTTTCAAACCATGACTACTTAAATCCATGGATACCAAATCTGTGGATACAGAGGGACAACTGTGTATGTATGTATATTAATTGTTGTAAGCCGCCCCGACTGCGTTTCGTAAAGGGGCGGGATATAATAATAATAATAATAATAATTATTATTATTATAATAGAGAGAATTTTTGATGGGAATGCAGCCCTCCAAATTCTCCAAGCTGAGAGGTGGAAGTTAATGTGGTTTCCTAGCCTCTGATAATTGCTCAACCTTTATTTAAAAGATAAATTGTCCCTCTTGGATGCTTAAAAAACAAAAAACAAAACCATAGGCAGTTTCATCCTTTTTGGCCAGAAAAAGGAAGGTCTAGGGAGTCTGTAGAAGTTAAGAGCTACAACAAGAGGTCTCTGGGATGCATTTTGGTCATCCCTGTTCTGTCAAAACAGCAGCTTTTTTTGTGTAGGTTTCTTGTTGTACTTCTTGTTGAGCAAGCAGGGATCACCAGCATTGAGGCCATGATATTGAGAACACAGCTGTGCTGGGCAGGGCATGTTTCTAGGATGGAGGACCATTGCCTCCCCAAAATAGTACTCTACGGTGAACTTGCCATGGGTCAGCGTAAGAGGGGCGCTCCAAAAAAGTGATACAAGGATTCCCTGAAACAACATCTCAGTCTTGGCCAAATTGATCACCAACAACGGTCCACCCTGGCCTCACATCAGGAGGCATGGAGACGCACTATCCACAATGCTGCAGCCTTATTTGAGAACTCATGCCGAACAAGTCTTGAAGAGAAATGACAACGCAGAAAGAATTACAACCTGGAAACATCACTCAAGGAGACCTCTGCTGTGCTTTCTGCAACTGGACTTGTTTATCTCGGATTGGCCTTTTTAGTCATCAGCGCGGTTTCAGAAAGCGTGGGATGCGTCCTTCCTGAATCTTCGTTTGTGAATAAAAGCCAGAGAGAGAGAAAGGGTGTTGTAGAGAAAATGGGCAGAAGGGCAAAGAAAGGATGGAAAGGGACTTTTTTTAAAAAAACTGGTGTTGAAATACAAAAAAGCAAGGATGGGGAGTCTGTGACTCTTCAAATGTTGTTGGATTCCATCTCCCATCATCTCTGACCATTGGCCCTGCCAAATAAGACTGATGAGGGCTGGAGCCCAAGAACTTCCGGAAGAGACCATAGTCATAGGGGTTGTCTATATGGAGAAAATACTCCTCACAGAATTCGCCTGGAATATAAGCTGTCTTAATGGGATCCCACATTGTTTCATTGTATTGTGAAGAAGGGGAGCCAAAAAGAGGAAAAACTATGCAAGAAGAACATTCATGGCTTTCTCCAACTTTTTAAAAAAGCCCCGTGTTGTATGCACATTCTCACTTGTTAGGACAAGTGATGTACCATTAATCACTTTCCCATACAAGAGGAAGCACCTACCTGATTGGCCAGATGAGCACAGGGGGCAGGGCTGGGTTATAGCGCAAGCGTCTGTGGCCACCATGTTAGGTTTTTGCCTTAGCAAGTGTTCGCTAAGGTGATAAAATGGGGATTTTTGTTATCTTTCTCTCTCCCCCCCCCCGAAAGATGAAATATCGCTTGTGTGCACCACAGAAATAGTTTTTTAAAAAGGTGTGGCGGCAGCAGATTTTAAACCATGAGTAATTCACTCGCAGCCACTCTCTTGGCTACAGGCATGAGAAGTTTATGGGGTCTGTAAAACCGTTAAGGCATGTCACAACTGCTGCGACTTGCTATTACTGTGGAACAATCCATTCCCCCTCCTCATATAGACAAGCCATAAGAATATTCTCTGACAAGAACGAAAAAATGAGATAAGAAGAGGTGACTGGGAAATAGAACCAAGAGGAAGACCACCTGTTTCCACCTGCTTTCATCTCTTTGTACTCAAGATGCTTGGGCAAGAAAGACCGCTCTAGATGAAGGATTCCATTTAGGTACGATGAAGTCAAGAACAGCAGCCTCCTTCCCAGATCTTTTTAAAATGAAGTTTTGGTATCCTGGTGATGCATTACTATGCATTGTATTTGTCCATGGTGATGGATGGTGTGAAGTACAGAGACAATCATGATGTCTAGTCTCATGGAGGAACTACCTATGCAAGAAGATAAGCAGCTGTAGATGATGAAGCATTCATTAACGGATCCTCCGGCCGAAGCGCATATTTTATATGGCAAGTGGCCATTCAGCTGAATGAATGAATCTTTCTTAAGCCCAGAAAATAGAGAGGAGACGACCTTTCTAAGAATGAATCTCAAGGAGTCTCTGTCAAGATATATTCCTCTCCTTTAGTTTCAGACGCAAACCAGCAGCAGGGTGACCTCTAGGCCATTATTCCAGGCTGAGGAATAGTAAAGTTATAGTCTTTTTTTGAGTGGGGGTATTTTTCCAAATACTACTTTCCTTATCGTTTGCCCGCTAAGATAACTTTAAAGAAAGGGAGATCAGTAGTTTTGCTAAAACTGAAGGATTAGCTGGTTTGGCAGAGGAAATGTCGTATGTTGATATATGATTGTCTTGTGAAAGAAGACATAAGACTTTATCACATGAGGCTTGTACAGTGCGATTGCAGCTATATAATAACATCTATGGCCGTACCTTATCACACTATATTGTCTCTGTCCTGTTGTCAGTTTGTTTTCAACTTGTTGTTGGAACACCCCTTTTCATTGATGGGGGAACCCTGTCATGGCTCTCAGTATTGGTACCTTTCCATTGACAGCCCTCTGTGCATTAGGTCCCTTCTGCTGTGGTAGCAAGGTGCTGGCAGTCACTTGGCATCAGTGGACGTGATTCTCCTCTTCTTCCCCTTCCCCATCACTCTTCCAAAGCAGGCTCTTTTTCTTTTTCTTTTCCTTTTCTCTTTTCTTTTTAATGCCCCCCCCCATCGTATTGCTGTAATTGTGAAATTACGGCAAGCATAAAAAGAAGAAAAAATACCAAAAAGCATGCTGGTTAGGACAAAGGCCAGAAAGGTGGAGTTATGGTGCTGGTGCAGGAGATAGATCGCACGACTATAGACCATTGAAGCAGCACAATTGTGCAATCCAAGAAGAATAAGGAATGTTTCCAAACTGGTATGTTTCCATTCCCTGAACTACCACTATCGCAGCAAGACAGAAGGATGGTGTGATAAAGTCTGTAGACTGTTGTGTTGCCCTGGATGTGGCTATAAATAGTTGGTACATTATGGAAACTGAGTCTTGACTAGGTATGTTTAGATTTGTCACGTTCCCTCTCATTGAGGTACCATTTTCCCAGTGCCAAGCTTGCTCTGAATTGGGTCCACATGAGCTTGCTAGCCTCCCTTCTACCATGGCACTTTGTACTTATTCCTGTGCTCAAGTTTTGTGTGCATTTTTTAATGTCTGCATTTCTGTATATGGTCTTCCATTGACCAAATTATCTTTGCATACATATTGTTTGCATGGGCATGTTTTCCAAGCAAATTTCTCAAATGTGCATATTTTTATTAAACATACGGTTTTGCTTTTCAGATTGCACCATAAGCTCCAAACTCTCGTACGGATTTCTGACCCTAGAATGACTTCAAGTCCACATTTGCTTAAGGAAAGGAGAAGCTGGAAAAATGTGCATTAAAATGTGAATCCAATTAATTTTTCACCCTTCTCTAGCATGAATGGAAGGGATCATTCTGCATACATGGCTGATTCACATATGCATCTTTATCACTGGATGATCGCTGTATGAAATAATGACCTGCAGGCATGAATAGGCGATTATAGATGAATCCATCATAGACAGATGAACTATCACAGATTTTACTTTGCTTTACAATAGACGTTTTGAGTTACCAAGAAGAGGGGAAAATCTAAAATACGTAAGGGTAACAGCAGTAGATGTAGAGGCCAGGAGCTGGATGGCATTTCAAAAATTCCATCAAACAAAAACCTGGAGGTACTGTAGCTGTAAGTCCAACTCTGGGATTCATTTACACCACACATTTCTAGCACTATGGTTCCACTTTAACTACCATGGCCAAACCCTATGGAATCCTGGGATTGGTAGTTTAGTGAGGCACTACAGCTCCCTGGCTGAGAATTCTAAATGCCCCTCCCTAAACTGCCAATCCTAGGATTCCATGGGGTGTTGCCATGGCTGTTAAAGTGTGTATAACTGTGTATAAGTGTGTATAAGTGTGTGGTGTGAATGGCTCCTGGTTTTGAAAATTGTTTTTTTTGTGATGATAAACAGTGCCGTGGGGGCGGGTCCTACAACCTATTTAAAAATTGATTTGCTGGGTCTTTGGGAGGCAGGAATTCACTTTGGCCAAATCCACACTACACAAATAATCCAGTTTGAAACTGGGTTATTTGCCATGGCTCCTTCTTATGGAATTCTGGAGTTTGTAGTTTCGTGAGGTACCAGCACTTTTTAGCAGAGAAGACTAAAGACCTTGCAAAACTACAAATCCCAGGATTCAATAGGAAGGAGAAATGGCAAATAATCTACTTCCAACTATGGATTTGTCCTTTGTTTCGGCAAGAAAAGTGGGCCGTAGAGGAGGCCATGGACTGTACTATATTCTGTGTTGCTGTCTTCAAACCATTTCCAATTTTTAGTGACCCTAAAGCAAAACTCTGTGTTTTATTGGCAAGATTTTTTTTTTAGGGGTTTGCCATGGCTTTCCTCTGTGGCTGAGAGAGGGTGACTAGCCCAAGGCTGCCTGGTGAATTTCCATGGCTGACAGGGGATTTGAATCCTGATTTCTCAGGGTTCTAGTACAACACTTAAACCACTGCAACATATTGATTCTGTATGCTATGTATACCAGTCTAAATGTAGGATATCAATATGGTGATATTTCCCTTCTTGTACATGTAGTGAACTGCTGAACGGACTCGAGCACAGATTTGCCGATGGCAATGTGGGGATGGTGGTGTTCGTCCTGTGGTGCAGGCTGGTAAAGAACTTCTGTTTTCTTCAGGTTGACTTCCAGCCCAAACAGCTCTGCAGCTGTTGCAAAGCAGGATGTTAGGCCTGGGAAGCATCATCTCCTCAGATGCCAAGATTGACAAAGAGATTGATCACAGATTAGCAAAGGCATATAGTGCATTTGGAAGACTTCACAGAAGAGTCTGGAGCAATAAACACCTGAGGCAAAGCACAAAAATCAGTGTGTATAGAGCCATTGTACTGTCTATCCTCCTTTATGGATCTGAAACATGGGTCACCTATCGCCACCACCTATGACTCCTCGAGCGCTTTCATCAGTGCTGTCTATGCACAATCCTAAATATACACTGGACTGACTATGTGATGAATGTTGCTGTCCTTGAGCAAGCAGGGATCACCAGTATTGAGGCCATGATATTGAGAACACAGCTGCGCTGGGCAGGGCACGTTTCTAGGATGGAGGACCATCGCCTCCCAAAAATACTACTCTACGGTGAACTCGCCACAGGTCAGCGTAAGAGGGGCGCTCCAAAAGAGCGATACAAGGACTCCCTGAAACAACATCTCAGGCTCAGCCAAATTGATCACCAACAGTGGTCCGCCCTGGCCTCACATTGGGAGGCATGGAGACGCACTATCCACAATGCGGCAGCCTCATTTGAGAACTCACGCCGAACAAGTCTTGAAGAGAAACGACAATGCAGAAAGAATCACAACCCAAAAACATCACCCAAGGAGACCTTCTGCTGTGCTTTTTGCAACCGGACTTGTTTATCTCGGATTAGCCTTTTTAGTCATCAGCGTGCTTGCAGAAAGCGCGGGATGTGTCCTTCCTGAATCTTCGTTTGCGAAGAAAAGCCAGAGACATGTAGTAATTCAAATACCTTCCCATAAGCCCTTACAGACTTAAGAGCAAAAAAAAAAAAAAAAAAAAAAAAAGGCTAAAAGTTTTACAACCCAGTCCCATATATGCATATTCAGAGGAGTCTGATTGCCTTTACACTCAATCAAGTGTGAATAAGTTTGCTGACAGAGAAGGACTGGGGGCACTGTGGCTGTCCAGGTGGTGTTGAACTCCATTTCCTATCAGTCCTAGCCAACCCAGCTACTGGTGAGATACGATGGGAGTTCATCACTATTGTCCATCAACCTCTGGAAAGCCATATATTCCCTAGCTATGTTTTGTCTAGTTCTGGTTCTCATAAACTCTCCTGTGTTGAATATCAATTAAGTTCTTCTTATTTTACTTTTGATTTATTTGATTTATATGCTACCTTTCTCCCAGAATGGGACCCAAGGTGGCTCACAACATATAAATGCATACAATTAAAATGTGTCGATTGAGAGTTAAAAAGAATTAAAAGCACAACAATGTAAAATTATATTAAAAACTAGCTGTACCCAACATAACATACACCATTATAGTAGATCTTAAAGGTGCAAACGGTTCAGCTACATGCTATTAGGAAAAAATATTGCATTTTTTAACAGGTGGGTGGTGATTGGCTGAAAGAGTGAGAGAAGGGAGGGGATTGATTGGGTATGTCTCCTAAGCGGCCAGTTAGTACACTGGGAAAGGAAACATACCCAAGTGTTATATATGAATAAAAACATTTTTGTCTGCCAGGGGAAAGGAAAGCAGGAGGGGCCAGTTCCAGAGGGTGGGAGCAGCCACCGAGAAGGCTCTCTCTTGTGTCCTTATCCTTTTATGAACCTACATTTTTGTCAACCAGGCTTCAGAATTCTCTAGAACACATGGTGAGATGTTGCACAAATGGAATTTAGATCCTACTCTGAAGTTTCTTCCTTAGCTTAATTACAGAGTAAGTTTGTGAAGGGATGGGATGCTAAAGGACATTACATCCACTTGAAGAGTGAGTTAGTAATTTCCCTAGAGCAACTATTTCAGATGTTCACTTAAAAAAAGAAACCCATCTGCTCTTGAGTGAAGTGGATTTATGCATGTTCAGACACCATCTGTGACTAACTTCCTTTCAACACTTTGGCAACCCCACCATCCAAAGAGTAACATGTAGGAGGACGTGTTGTTACGGAACACTTTTAAGTTTCCCTTTTCAGGTCTCTCCCTTTCATTTAGCTTAATGCAAGCTCCAGTTCCAGTTTATTTATCATCCTTTTTGTTTCAGTGAAGAAAGGAACCTATTGGCAACCAGTGTATGCAGTTTCCATCCAATGACTCCAATTTCAGTGTCTTGCACTTGCTTCCTAATGTGATAGATGGTGATGCCAGATGAAATTAGCTGCATATTCATCAATATTTTAATTATTGCAATGTCATAACACCTTGTCGGGTCACATTAATTCATCCTAGACCATGGGCTTGCCAATATGACCAGGCAAATAATTGCCCATCAGTGATGATGGAAAACAATTTAATGTTTTACCCATAGGATGTTAAAATCAGCCTGGTTCAGAAAGCAAAGGACAGGTGGTTCCAAGAGCACCACATAAACTTTCATAACAGGGGCTGTTCCCGCCCCCATTTGCTGTACCTGAGCCCCAGCCTTTAAGGGTTTTCTTGAAACATTTTATTGACAAGTGTAGCATGATTTTCATTTTGTGGAATGAAAAAGTCTACAAAATTCTATGGGAGCCCTGGTGATGCAGTGGTTAAATGCCAGTACTGCAGCCACAACATTGCAAGTTCAATCCCAAGGGCTCCAAGGTTCACTCAGCCTTCCATACTTTCCTAGGTCAGTAAAATGAGTACCTGGTTTGTGGGTAATTAGCTAACACACATCGAAACCGCTTAGTGCCTAGCATGCTATAAAGCAGTGTAGATGTGTGAAGTACTATTGCTTAACAAGCAATTGAAAGCATGCCGATTAAAAAGAAAAACAACAAATACAGATAATACAGCACATTATGAATGGCCCATTCTCCATGAGTAAATAGTCTCCCAAGGCCTGCCAAAACCAGTCTTCACCTGCCTAGAGAAGAATACCATCAGATGTGCATGTGAGAGAGGTGGTATGCACAGAAGATCTCAAAACATGCCAATTTTTCTAGACAATGAAAATACTCCTCATAGAATGTGACTAGAATACCTTTTGTCCAAACACACTGTGATCGAGATTCATGGTATTTGGAAGGGGGAGGGCAAAAATTCCATCTACTGTGGGGGAAAAGCCTTCATGGACTTTTGCATTTTTTTTTTAAAAAAAAATGCATGGACATGCATATTATTGCTCATTTGGACACCCAATTCAGGATGCTGCATATTCTCAGCAAGAGTGGAGGTGGATAGCGGATTGGTCGGACATTCTGGAAGGGGTTGGCTTGCCAGCAAGGAAACGGCCAGAAACACTATTTTCACGTTTCGTATTATCAAGCGTGTGCTTTTTTGCTGCGCTGAGGCAACCAAAGAACTTTTTATTGTGCTGCACTTTTGATTTACAAGTAAAAAATTATACTGTGCAGCGGTGACAACATGTGTGAAGAATAACACACTGTACTCTCAGCCACCATCTTGATTTGCAGGCATGGCTGCTTGTGCACTTTAAACACAGATAGCTTTGCATACAATAGATTTTGCCAAAAGACCACGGAGACAAATGAGCACTTCTGTGAATTTGCAATAATGCACACCAATCTGCATTATATTGTCTTGCCTAGACAAGCTGATAGATAGATTCATATGTACTAGAGGAACAGTTTGTCAGATAGCCTGAGTCTAAGCTGTATAGGGCTTTAAAAGCCATAACTGGCACCTTGAATTGGGCTTAGAACACAATTTATGGACCAGGAACCTTTCCGGATTAGGGAACACTTTACAGATACTAGATGTTGTTCTTCAAGAAAGTAACTTTACTAAAATCTGGCCATATGTCTTTCATTTGGGAGCCATGTAAGTTCCAGGTTTCTCTGTTTTTGACTAAAGAATCATGCTCAATAATTCTGATTTAACATGCTAATTCAGAAGTTAACTTAAATTTCAACCATGATGAGATAATGCCTTTCTATAGGTCATATACATCATACTGACATTTGGTGCCCCCCCCACAACCACCACAGGCTCGTTAGTTTAAAAGTTGTCATTATGGTAACAAAACAAATAAATAAACCAACACAACCCCTAAAGAGAGTAGACCATATTGTAAACTAATGGCCCATTAAACAGTTCTTTAAAAATGTAATTGAAATGGGTTTTCTCACAGGATATATGGAAGCATTGAGGCATAATCTAGCACATAATACTTTTAATAGCACTTTATATTTTAAAAAAATATTGGCCTCTGCACAGAGAGTTCTTTTCACCATGCCAAAAGTCTGCATATTTTGTGGGATGCCTGACATTTTTCTTTCTTTGAATGATATATTCCTCCTCTTTTATGCAACATCTCAAAATGAGATGGTTGTGTTATAACCTCTATGCACACAACCTGGGTCGCTTTCACATTACACAATTATAGCAGTTTGAGACCATTTCAACTTCCATGGCTCCATCCTATGGAATGCTGGGATTTTTCATTTTATGCTCTGTTCCAAATTATCTCCTAGTTCTTTTTATTTTTTTTAATGTATAGAGTTTTATTTCTTTCCAAACACATGAAGACCAAAATGATTTCTAACAAATGGCAGAATATTCTCTATGGAAAGGATGGAGGGTTAGAGGCAACAGTCAGACAATGAAAAGACAACAGCAAAGATAAACACGTACCTTCTCCCTTCTGCCCTGTTGGCAGATGGCAACATATGAAGTGTGGAAGGATGGATTACTGCAGCGATGGGAAGCATGTGGTACACAAGAGATTGTTGGACTGCAGTTCCCAGCAGCCCAAAGCCAGCATGGTGGGAGATGCTGGGATTCGCAATCCACTACCATCTGGAAGCCCCACGAATTCTCTGCTAGTTTAACATCAAACTACAGATCCCAGGATTCTGTAGGATGGCACCATGGCAGTGGGCTTATCTACACAGGCAATTTACCCTGTCTTGGTCCTGATGATGCAGGGCTTTTGCCCTGTTTTGCCCCTAGGCAGTCTTCCCATCCCGGGGCAAAGACGAGACTAACATGGGGGAAAGACAGGGTAGAGCCCAATAAAACATTTTAAAATGATACCTAGTAAAATGTGTTCCAGCCATGGAAAAACAGATCAGGCCCTGCATGATTGCAGGAGCCCATTCCAACATGCCAGCCTATCACTGTAATTGCTGGCTGCCTTGCTCTTCTGGATCCAGGAATGGGGTCCACAGCATGGGACCAAGGCTGGTCACATGCAGGGGGCCTTGGTCCAATGTTGCAGGCTGGCTTCCTAGCTTCTGAGAGAGCGAGGGAGACTGTTGGTGATGGCTGCAGCGATAGACCAGCATGCCCATCTGGACTTCTTGTTTCATGAAGGGAATGGGAGAGGAATAGGCCTGATCCACAAGCAGGATGCGCCGGAGGGAAGCCAGCATATCCTGGCCCTTGTAGATGAGCCCATTGTTGTATAATTGTACCCTGGGTTGTTCTGTTTTGCTTTTTCTAATGTTAGAATGGCTTTATTAAATATATATATATATTCATTTAAACTTAATATATGAACATATTTGAAAGAACAGATAAAGATGTATTGGTGCTTGAGGCAGATCTTCCAAACAACCTCTCCTTCCCAGTCATAAACATAGGCCTGGTGGATTAACCAGAGTAGATGCTTCCTTTACAACCCATATATTTTCTTTTGCCAGGCTGCAAATGATCAGTATATGGGCAAGTAATCAAATGTTCAGAGATCTACACCTCTGTGCTACATCCAAGATGGGGTAATAGTGTTCAATGATATATTTGATAAGCTTCCATGTGATAGCCAAGGATGAAACACACTGGCATTATTGATTGACAAATTTGAGAACTGCCTGAGCCTGACACTCAGCAAGGGGGCCCATCATCAAGAGTCCTTCTGGCCTTGGGAAGTGAAGAAATTTCATTCAATTATTTATTCTTGATGCGACAATGTCATTTCTAAGGATGTACATCTTCATAAATTTCATTCTCCCTAGCAAGAAGGAATAATTTTACCATTTTTCTTCTCACTGCAAGGAAGGCATCAAAAACTGCATTTTTAAAGACTATTTGCAGTTTGGGACTTGCAGTGTAAAAATAATGAGAGGTTGCATAGAAAATACCATTTCCTACAAAGAAAGCACCAAAAAACCCATAATTTGCTGCACACAAAATGACATTTCTGCACAGAAAATGCTGTTTTCTCTACTGGGAACTTATTTTCTGTTTTCTTACAGAAAACATGATTTCTGCACAGTAAATGCATTTATCGACTGACACATAAACACATACTTTATTGTGTATACTGGAGGCAACAGTCAGACAATGAAAAGACAACAGCAAAGAAAAACACGTACCTTCTCCCTTCTGCCCTGTTGGCAGATGGCAACATATGAAGTGTGGAAGGATGGATTACTGCAGGGATACTTTATTGAATAAGTCTTCAGACTATTTCAAGCAGGTAAAAAATAAAAGTAAGAAACAAAATAATTTACAAACAATCACATCGATAACCACTAATGTTATAAAATACAAAATAATGTATACATTTAAAATAACAATTTTCCAATTTAGGAAAGTACAACCCCTCTAAGACAACAAAAAAACTCATCTGAAAATGGAAATATCACAAAAGACATCTAGGCAGACCCTTTTTCTGCTTCTTCTTTCCTCTGTTTAGCTGCTTTAACTGCAAAAAGAACAAGCCTGAAAGTCACATGATTTTGTTCTTGCTGGCTCTCTGTGTATGCCCCTGGACTGGCTTGGCTTCTCCTCTGTTTATTTTCTTAGTTTATAGGTGTGTTCATCTGGGCGTTTGCTGCCCTTAATCAGGACAGATAGGCTGTCTCAGCATATTGACATCAACTTATCTAGAGTTTGTTAAACTCCACACTATTTCTTTCCTCCAGCATGAAGCAAAAATATGTCTGCATTAGATGGTTACAGCAGTTTGATCCCATTTTAACTACCACAGCTCCATCCTATGGAAGTCTGGGATGTGAATTTTCTGTGGTACATTCAATGCTCTGCTGCAGAGCTCCAGTGTACTCCTCTTTGCTGTACTCCAGAGGAGTACACTAGAACTCTTTAACAGAGCACTACAAATCCCAGAATTCCATAGGATGGCCCGATAATGGTTAAAGTTGTATCAGACTGCTATAACTGTAATATAGACATACCCAAGCACACCTTTTTTGGAAGTAGTTTGCAAAAAAGCAGTGATTTTCCTTTTGTAAAGCAAAGCACACACAGAGAGCAATGACCAGCTGATGTATGAAGAACCTATCCAATGCTTCTCTTGTTTAAAAGTCCATTCAAAAGAAGCCACTATAGTAATTTAGCTATGCAGTTTGTACAGTCTGAGCAAAATCATTCTTGCAAATATGAAAACTCCCCTAAAAACTGACAGAAAATATATCTCCATGCATGCAAGAAAGAACGAAACAAGTGAGGATTTACATCCCTACTTTGGACCTGATACTCTACCACATGAGATCTGCCTCCATGTTATTTGCTTACTGAAACTGCTCCTTCCTTCTCTTTGGTCCAGAATGGATAACTAAGTGAAGGGTAGCACTGAAGGTGAGGAATAGCTGCCACCACTATTTGTTCACTGACCTCAGTGCAAATAGTAGTCATGTCAAAGAGATGTCAAAAACTACTGGATCTGTAAACAACTCCCTGTTTGTGGTGAACCATCAATTTTCAGGTGGCATTTCTTCAGTGAAGTTCCTTCATGCTTTGGATTGAGTCTAGTGTATGTTGGATCTTCCCAGGCATGAGGAAGTATAAAGACCTCCCTGTTACACTTGAACCTTGGGTGAGAAACATCATTTTTATGGGCTCTTGCCCACACCTATATCCTTACATGTACTTTGATCCTAATTCCTGATGGTTTTAAATTGTGGCTTTGTACCAGGACATCTGGTTTCTGACTCACTTCAGAGGCAGAAGGTGCCCATAGCCCAGTCATGACAGGAGGAGAAAGTGGAGAACCTGCTGAAGAATCCAGGAGGGTAAAAGATAGGGCCCATGGAGCATGCCTTGTCCATGTGCACCCAAAACCTGGAGTTGGCCCTGAAAAAGTGGGCATGTATGTGTTGGATACTCTGTTAAGGCATGCAGTATGCTGAGAGAGACTAAGAGATCACATTTTTCTATTGACAAAGCCAGACACTTTTCTTCTCGCTGTTATATAATTTCAAGCATACGCTGAATACCTGTTTTGAGAAAAATAACAAATCAATATATAAATCCATACATTCACTCAAACGTTAAAGAGAGAATTCCCTGCATGTTCTAACTTAGAATCCTTATGGCATTAACAATGTCAACGTGTACAAAACTTGGAGCACCGCATTGCAATTATTATCGCTAGCCAGTTTATGATTGAGGTGGGGAAATGTTGGCCCCTTTGGGTGATTGGCAGAACAACTCCCATAATTCCTTGCCATTGGGTGGGCTGGCTAGGACTTCTGGGAATGGAAGTCCCAAATTTCAGGAGGGCTAAAGGCTCTCTACTTCTGGCTTATGGTGAGTGTTCTGCCTACGCCTGTAATAAATTGTAAAGCCAAACAGATTGGCAGTTTGGATTTTTTTTGTCATCAGATAAAAGAATTATAATTCCATTAGCACAAGATAGAAAAATCTGAATGCTACCTAAATCTGGTACAGTATCCACCTCCTCCTACTGTTGTTGTTGTTTTTGTTGTTTTTGTTTTTGTGTGTAATTATGGAGTAATTCTATTTCCCACAGACCTAAGTCCACTTACATAGATGTAAGTCTCATACTGAATTCCAGTCCACAACAACAACAACACAATGTTCATATTCCACAAAGTTCATATTCTGCAAGGGCCTGCCGTGACTACATAGGGGAGCCAGTGAAGTGACCATTGTACATCAGGTGAAGTTGTGCCTTGGGACCAATCTGCAGCAGGTGGCTAGGGATGGCCAATGCACAATGGGGCACATTGGGATACTGGCCAGGGAGTGCCAATGTGCCTCGGAAGACTTTTGCCAGTGCCCTGATACACATCTTTGCAACCCAGTAGTGGGTTTTGTAACGCCTCTGCTACATAGCTAACTGTGCATAAAGTTATGCAACACAGACTGCGCTATTAAATCATGGTCATTATTATTAATATTAGCAAAAATTTGATTAGGCAAAAATGAGCATGGTATTCTATGTTAGTTTAATTAAATTAACTGATTCACTAACTGATTTTCTTTTCTTTCAGGGAAAAAAAATAAATGCTCAAGAGATCCTTAAAGGTTAATAAAAAAGAACAAACAATAAAAAAGTGTGTGCTGAATCGTGAAACAAATATCATAGGAACATACCTGCTGCATCAGGATGGGTAAAGCCCATCTAATCCAAGAGAACTTGGATAAGACAATTTAGGGTTTCCCAAGAGAATGTGGAAAACTTACTTTGGGGGCTACAGATCCCAGGAGACGGCAGTAACTTTTCCAAGGTCTGGTTTCCAATCTACGGTGGACAAACAGATACTTTCAGAAAGTCCACCAACAGAGGCAGGGAAAGGTGTTTGCTTGAATGCTGGAGACATGGCATGAGTGTCAATGTAAGTCCTACCTCCACCTTCCTCACTACTTGGAAGGGCTCTCTAACTCCATTCACTGTAAAGACATCATTAAATAATATGGTCGGAATCATCCAGATCATAGTATTTCTGATTTGTATGTATGGTTGTGAAAACTGGACAGGAAAGAAAACAGAAAGAAAAAAATTGAAATGTGTCGCTACAGAGGCAAGTGAGGCAACACATAGGTAAATCCCATTGATTCAGTGGACCTACTCTAATTAGGACCAGTAATAGAATTTAGACAATAGACTGCCATTAGACTGTTCTCTCTTGTTAATCCAATAATTGTTCAAATATGGGAAGGGAAGAGTGTTGCTTCCCCATGTTTCAGAGTCATGTTACTGGGCACCACTGGAAATCTCCCCTTCTCTATGAGTGAAAGTGTAAAATATATAGGCATTTGCAGAGTTCTCAGTAGTGGTCAGGTAAGGGGAGAGAATTTCAGCAGTGAGTTCCTAAGTATTCTTGGCCCCCCCCCCATTGTTGGAGAGCATGTGTGCACACCAAAAACTAAATATTTTTATTAGGATAGTTTGTTCACTGTGAAAATGACTTCTCCCATACATTAGCAGAAGGGTACACTATGTACATGTACCTTTGGATTCATTACATGGAAGGTTGGTGAACATGCACAGGATACTATTCTTCATTTGAAGTTGAAAACAACAGTTTGACCTCCATGCCTGTTTTAAAAGTAGGTGTTATTACAACCATTGTGATTCCAGCAATGATCTAAGCACAGTGCTTTTGTGGTTTTGCTTCACAATAAAATTTGCATCGTGCCCTCCTCTAAAACGACATGGATAGCTGGCATTTAAACTTCAAGCAATGAATTGTATCCTTTATGTGCACATCAACATTCATTTTTATCTCTTTCTTCAAAGGGCATACTTCCATGCAATGTATCTGGCTTGTTTCCATTATCACCTTAAATGCCAAGTCATGGGTTTATTTGGGTTTTGAATCCTCAAAACGTCAGAGTTTCAAAAAGCTACTTTGGGGGGTTACATCTCCCAGTATCCTCTAATCACCATAGGCACTAGCTTGGTTGTTTTAGGAATTTGGGGAACTGTCATCCCAAATAAATCCTCAAAAGGTAAGCATTCCAAGCTGTATAGAACATCACAGAAACTTAGAGGCAGAGCACAGAGGATAATTTCAGGTGACACCCCCCCCCCATCCCCAGTCCATAAACGAACACCAAAACATGCCATGGCATCCAGAATGTTTGTAGTCAGTCTGGTATTCCAGCATTCAGTGGAGCTTTTGTGTTACAAACATGCACACCCACGGAGAAAATGCCAGATGGGCCGTATAATCAATGGGCTCATTTTGCTCAGCCAATTATTTTGTTATACATCTGTGAACTTATTGAAAATCTGTGTAGATATATGGTCCATTCAAAACAATGAAGTCTGATACTTGATATCTTTTGGATTTTTTTTTTTTTTTTTTTTTTTTTTACAAAAGGCAAATGTTGAGCCTGCCTGTAAGGCAATCAAAATTGCTTTCCAAAGATGAATATTAAAAGCAAAGCATTCATTCCCGGGAGCATTTCATCACATGTCCACATGCTGTGAAGAACTTGAGCATGGAGCCCTTTAGCTTCAAATCGCTTTATATCTGAGATAGCTCGTAATCTTCCAGCATTGTCTTTTATGCTACAAAAGATCTCCTGATCGCCAGCCAACTCCTTTTCAAATTAATCAATTTCATTAAAAGCCTTAATGAGATTATTGAACTTAATTACGACACTGCACTGTATTAATTTATGGTGGCTGAATTCTTGATTGTAGCACTTAAAGGTTTCTAGAAATATTACATCCCCTTTTAAAATGGGAATACAAAAGTTAATTATTATTTTTTTTTAAAGAAAATGATTTTTCATTGTAGTATGCCCTCTCATTTCAACAGTAAAAATAGGGTGAATTGGACTACACTGGGTAAAGGAAATGCAATGGTGTTTTTTGTGTGTGTGGGTCCCCCCCCACCCTTATACACAATACTGGTTTAAAGGGCTCTATTGGAAAAAGAGAAACAAAGCAGAAAATAGCTATTTGAAGGTGTGCTTTCAACTCACTAGCTTTTCAAAAACGCTTTTCTATCTACAAAAGTACTTTGTAGAGTATGAGCCCCAACAGCAAGTGTAGAAGTGGAGATGGATGGAAATTCAGAGTTAATATCAAATTCTAGGAGTTTGTTGAATTAAACATTTTGAATTTCATGCCCCTTAAATCTTCTTAAAAGAATGCTTTTGCCTTTGTAGTATGCATTTAGCATGTTACTCACTTGAATGACTATTTTGGCATTCTTGGTATTTTCCATAGGACACAATATTGAATTTAGGAATGACTTGGGCCTAATACAGATTACCAACTCCACAAGAAGTAAACTTCTCCATCCCAGATATGCATCATCCCTCTGTATCAGAGGCAGGCAATGTTGGTGCATTCAGGGCCAATTTTCTACCACTGGGACTCTCTGGGGAACATATGGACCAAATGACATTAGGCTTCAGTTACTCTCAGGGGTTGTTTAAATGGTCAAAATAACCCTCATAGAATTCACTGAGAAATTGATCTGTCTTAACGGAAATCCACATCAATGTGTCATATTCAGAAGGGGGCAGCTAAAAACTCCATAAACTGTGATCAGAGAGCTTTCATGGCTTTTCTCAGAGTTTTTAAATAGCTCCATAGAGGATGTGCATGTTCACTCATTTGGACAGTCGCATTCATATCACTGCGCTTTTCCATAAGATAGGCCAAGACCCCCCCCCCCTGTTCATCTGGCCAAACAGGACAAGTGCCCACTGCTGCCATATTGGATTTTCGGCTCAGTGAGCAATCGGTAAGGTGATAAAATGGTGATCTTTCTCTCTCTTTTCTCTCTTTTTCTTTTGTAGATGTGAACTATTGCTTGTGCGCACCATGGGGAATGTGTCTTTTTTAAAGGTTCAGCGGTGACAGATTTTAAAACACAAGTAAATCACTTGCAGCTTGTTAAAACATATAGCAATTTGAAAGAAGAGGAGATACTAAGGACTTTATCAGACTATCCCCTTAAAGCATTCTTTTGCTGGCATTAAAAAAAAACCATTTTTATGCCAGCAAAAGAATGCTCCCCCCCCCCCCCCCGCACTTACCTTCAATCCCAGCAAAGGCAGCTTCGGCAATGAAAGAGGAAGTGAATGGAGCTCCTTTGAAACCCCACGAAATATTGCAAGACTTCATCGCACGGGAAATTAAAAAAAACCCAAAAATACCACCCAAAAAGTTTTTTTTAAGCACAAAAACACACTTTAAAACTTACAAGTAACCCAGGGAGGTTCATAAAAAGTGCATCACTTACTTGGATGTTGTGGTCTCACCTGGAATTTTTCATGCGGACTGGCCACTGACAGGGTAAGTATGGGGGGAGGGGAAGACATGGGGTTTCACACACCGGGGATCAATTAACTGCTTAAGCCGTCAATTAAAAAGTACGAGTTTTTAAGGGGACATAACCATGAAAGGACAATATTATGTGGTATGTGTGCTCTTTCACAGTTGCGTTGCGCCATTATGGTGGCTTATTCTGTGCATCTGATAAATCCCTAAGACATTTTAAAACAATCAATACACAGTTTAAAATTCACAACTTAAAATAATCTGGATAGGCCATTCATCTATTTACTATCCATCCATTTACCATTAATCTAAAAAGCATTTCTCCATGGGTCCAGAAGTGACCATGGAAAAGGTGAATTCACCACTGTCATTGATGAAATTAATAAAAGGAAACCATGTTGAAAAGAAGTTAAAAATCAGAGCACCTCTCAAGTGAAGCCTTGGATAAAAAAGACTGGAAAATAGTGCTTATAGAAAAATTGACACCTACCATACAAGTTGATAGAAATATCCAGCTGTTTGTGTGGAGTGTTCCCCAATTTCAGGTTTCCCACTGCCTGCTGTTTCTTATTTTGTTCTTTTTTGGGGTACTTCTTCTCTTGGTTGAGAGAATGTCATCTGCATTTTCTCCACATGTTCAAGCTTCCTCCTGCTCTCTTCTCAACTGCTCTCCATGGTTCTAGAGGTATTATTATTGCTAGTTATTGTTGTTATTATCATCCTCTTTCTTTATACCCCACCTCTGCCTCAAAACTGAGATTCAAGGTGTCTTATGAAATAAAACAAATAAAAATGCAAACGATCAACATTAAAATACAACCAAACTATTAGTAACAGTAAAAACAATTTAGAACATACAATTAAAATGTCTAAAGCAATACCATTGTTAAAAAAATAATACAACTAAAATAATACAGTGCACTCTTAAAAGCTTGTCTTTGAAAAATGCTCAGTTTTCAAAAGCTTGTCAGAATAAATAATGGTTTTGCCTGCTGATGGAAGGATAGCCGTCATTCTAACCTCCCTAGGAAAGGAATTCCACAGTCTAGGGCCAGCCACTGAGAAGTCCCTATAATGTGTCCCTACCGACTTTGCTTGTGAAGATGGTGGGACTGAAAGAAAGTCTTCTCCTGAGGATCTCAGGGCCTGGGCAGGCTCATACCAGGAGATGCAATCTTTCAGACAGCCTGAATTTAAGCATTGGGCCTTTATCAGTCATAATCAGCTCAAGCAGTGGAACTGTTGTAAGACAGTTAATGAGTTAACAACTGGCTGCAGTTGACAGCTGACATTTCTGAACAGTCTTGAAGGGCAGACCCATGTTGAGCATGTTGCAATAATCCAAATGGGATATAATTAAAGTATTCATCACTGTGGTCACATCAAGCATCTCCGGAAATGGCTGCAGTTGGCACACCTTCCTTTAAGTGAGCAAATGCATTCTTGGCCACTGCAGAAACCTGGGCCTCTAGGCTCAAGGCTGAGTCTAGCAGTACATCCAGGGGTTGTCTAAATCGCAAAAATATTCCTCATAGAATTTGAGGAGGATGCAATTTATCTAAATGCCATCCTGCATCAATCCGCCATATTCGGAAGGATGTTGGTCAAATCCACCAAAAACTCTGCAGGAAAAACCTTTGCGGCTTTCCCCGAAGCTTTGAAAAAGCTCCGGGAGGAATGTGCATTCCTGCTCATTGAGACAACCGATTCGCGTTCATACGTATTCCCGATAAGAGAGGAAGTGGAAAGCTGATTGGTCAGATGTGAGCAGGTGGCAGAGCTTGCTAACAAGTCAAGTGCCCAGAACCACCATGTTGGATTTTCGCCTGAGCGATCATGTGCTGAGGCAACAAAACAGCCTGCCCTTTCCCTCTATTTATTTAGGCAGAATATTGAATATTCATACCTTAGATATACTTTTAAAAAAATATTGTGTGGTGGTGGCAACTGGTGACAATAGAACTGCGGGTAATTCACTCATGCCCACCATTTTGATTCACAGGCATGTCCAGCAAAAGTGGATAGCTTCACATGCCTGAAATCTTGCCAAAAAACCTTTAAGACAAATCAAAATTGCTTCAAATTGGCATTAGTGTGCATCAAGGCACATTTCCCCCCTCATATATACAAGCCCTCAGTGTGCAAATTTTCATCTTCAAGAGGAGTGTAAACCCATCTAGCACAGGCTGAATCCTCATTCCCTGATCCAACTTTCAACTGACCAGGAGCATCTCTGCCTTGTCCAAATTAAGCTTTTGTTCACATCCAATCTATTACTGATGCCAGACATTGCTTTAGAAGAGAAACAGATCATAACAGCTTCTCTTCTCTCTGGAATTCTTTGGACTTCTTTGGAATTCTTATGGACTCTTTGGTTTTCTCTGCTCTTTGGATTTCTTTGATCATTTTTGCTCTTAGCTTTTGATGGGTTTTTCCCTCTTTGGCCTCACCAGTCCCTGGATTCCTCCCCCTGGATGAGGGTGTGTGCAGAAAGAACTACCGGTGAAGGAAAACACAGCAGATATCTATATGAGAAGGAAATGGATGCACTACGTTGTGCTCTGCAGAAAGTAAAAGGGTCTTCTGATCTTTATTCAAGGTCTTTTGATGCTCTAGTACAAAACATCCTCTTTAAAAATGCATCCCCCCCATACACACTGAAGGAATCATGCTTGCCTCTGCCCTGTGAAAATTTAAGATTGCTATCCATGACCAGCAGCTCAAATGACACTTGCTGGCAGTATCATATAAAATGGCCTAATGATTAGTTTACAATAAGCCTGTTGCTGATAGCTATTTGTAAGCCAAAAGCATTCAAGCAGAAATGGACCCAATGATTGGTGTCAGATAAACTCCTCAGCATCTAGTTGTTCAGAGAACAGTGCAGCTTCCCTGAAAATTAGCCATGCCTTTGTACACACTCACTGTCACACACACACTGCAATATTGACTAGAATTTCAAACATACAGAAAAGTTTGCAGGGCAAGGTATAGGACCTGTAGCATAGACTCTTCCTGCATGGCAAGGTGAGACAATGTGTGTGGGGTGGGGGTGAGGAAAAAATGAGGGATTTGCCTCTCCAATTAGAATTCTGTCCCCTCAAATGAAATTTTCCTTCAGATTTCTAGCACTGCAGTACCTAAAACTTCAGAGCAGCATTTAGAAATACAGTTTAGACACTCAAAGAACAGGGGCATGTACCCGTTACCAAAGGAATGCAAATATAGCAAATATAAAAGTTCTAGGTGTGATCCATTTTCAGTAGACTTTATCAGATGCAGGGAAACGTGGCACAAAACCGCAACCCAAATCACATCAGAAAAATGGGAGGATAACAGAAAAGGTGACATTATCAAACACCTGCATCCTCAGCCATTCGGGGAGCATAATACGGGCATGAATAAGGTGTCCCTTTTTTATTGGTGGGTTAAGCCATCAATAAAAAGTGACCCCTTATTCATGACCATGCTACGTCCCTGAAACAGCTAAAGAACAACATTGTCTGATAATTTTGTCTGTTTGTGTTCTCATTGCATTGTTCTGGTGCATTTTTTCATGTGCCTGATAAAGTCCAGTGTCTCACACTCTGCAATGGTAGAAATTTTGAGACTGAAGGAACATTTCACTGTGGGGCTAGAATTATTATGGGGGTGGCAATGTCCTAGTACCCTCTGCTACATCCCTTTTGGTTAGTTCTGTGTGTGTGTGTGTGGGATCTCTGATATTATTTTAGCAGTGTATGTCATGTGCTGCAGTGATTTCTCCTAACAGTTGAAAGCCACTTTGGTGCAGAGGACAAAGGATTAGATCTTCATCGGATAATCCAAGTTCAAACCCATGGCTCACCATTAGAGCTCACTGGGGAGTCTGCGAGCTCTCAGCCAATGTAAGGTTCAAGTGGGTGATGATCATACCCATGTTAGTGGAGTGGAGAAATCACTTGTCATTGACCAAAATGATAAAGACTGATTGACTGGGGTAGTGAATTTACTCTGCGGTTTTGTCTGAACTTTAAAGAAACTATCAAAGGTGCTGAACCCTATCTCCCAAGTATATTGTATAGTTCCTTTGAAGTTCAGATTGAAAGCCAGAACAGATTAGAAATGGAAAGAATATTAAAAAAATATTTTTATTATATGTGGAAAAACAAGCTCTTTGAGTATTGGGAAACCCTGATAAAGAGAATCCTGGGCCAATGAGAATCTCTACAGATTGAAACCATATTCTGCATGAAATGTGCACATTTTCTGAGCAGAAAACACTATTTTCTTAAAAAAAAATAGTATTTCTGCACAAACTTCCATTTGCAAATTTTGTGCAGAAGAAACCTTGAATTGCAAATAGTTTTTGAAAACTGCAGTTTTCAATATTTCTTGCAATATGAAGGAAATTGCTAAAATTGCTTCTTGCTTTTTTTCTAATTATAAAATTAACAAATCAAAATAAGAACAAAATTAATTAAGAATTTCATCCCTAGAGCAGATTCACCACCCCAGAACTGTTACTAGATTGATAGATCAGGGGAATGCTGCATATGTAGTATATCTTGATTGTGAGCTTGTTTTCTGCTGCTCCAGAGCCTAGGACAACAGAGTCTTTGAACCAGCTGATTCAAATTACAAGAAAAGAGGTTCCACTTACATATTAGGAAGACCTTCTTGACTGTAAGAAGTGTTTGATGGTGGAATAGACTGATTCAGAAGCTGGTGGACTCTTCTTTGGAGCTCTTTAAACAGAGATTGGACGTGCTACACTGCACCTGTATACTCCTGCATGGCAAAAGGTTGGACTAGATGGCTCTGTGGCCTCTTTCCATGCTAAGATTCTATGATTCTGACCATGTATGCCACCAGGAGTCCGTGGATCAAGGAGGAGGGAGTCATCCTGCCCATTAAAGGAATGTTAGAAGAATGTAATAGTTAATGTTAGTGCTTGATTTGTTTTGCTAAGAATTAGCCTGGCATCAAGCTTCTGAGGCAGGTTTTCTAACAACTTGTTGACTAATCTTAATTCCAAGAATGCTTTGGCTTTGTTTTGTTTTGTTTTGTTTTGGAAAAAAGACTCCTTCCTTAATCTTTGAAGATACAGTCAGCCTGTGATTAATAGGATATAGACATTTCCCTGGGATGCTGCCAATTGAATGTGGGTTGCAGAGATTCTTCTCTCAATAAGCAGGATGGAAGCAGTATAATAAGCATACCAGAAGCCTGCAGCCAAGGAGTTGGCTGGTTCATTCAAATCAATATATGGAATTTCACCTTGAAGTGCCTTTTCCTGACCTTTTTTGCCCCTTAAAGGTTGCCAAGCAAGAGCTGGCAAGACCCGACTATCAGGGTTTATACTGGAAGAAGGGAAACTATTATTTGGTTGAGGGTCACATTTCCCTGGGGTCAGTTTGTTAGGGCCAAACAGGGGACCCGTTTTGGCCTGAAGCATGAATTCTATTTCAAGATGTTCTTGGTGTCAATGTTCTGGTGGTGGGTGGTTCCAAAGGCAAAAGGGTGGGAGCAAAGCCACCAGCAGAGCTCAAAGCAAAACTGCCTATAACTAAGCATTAGAAGAAGCATTTCAATCTTTTAAAATGGGGAAAAATCCATACGAAAGCTGGGAAACCACCCAATCAGCGATATGATTACTGAAACTATTTTGTCCCCACAGGGGAGAATAAATAATTCAATCCATGTTCTCCCTGCTATGAGATCATCTTTGAAAACAGCAATTTAAAAAGATGTTCTTGCAGCAGGGGAAAAGAAAGTTTCACCTCCAGCTCACCACTTCACTCCCTTGAAGTGACTATGTAGTGGAGGGCAGAGGGCAGCTGATGATCACCACCAACTGTGTTCTGGCATCCAGTGTATGGTAATGCAAGCCTCCCTGGAGACTTTCAGGAATCTTTGGGTGGTTGATGTTGTCATTGTGCACATCCACTTAGAACATAATCAGCAATGACCCTGTCCCTCTGTCCTCCCCAGGCCACTACACGGTTGTGTTGGCAGAGCAGGGAAAAGGTAAGTCTAGGCTGGAAAGGTAAGTAGACTTCTTAGTCCAGTGAAAGACTTGTGTGTGGGGGGGATAAAAAGGTGGGGCTTGAGAGACTTGTTCTCATTGGGGTCTTCCAACACTTGAGAAGTCCCCTTTTCATCCCCCCCCCGGAATCTTTGGGTGTTCTTTTCACCTCTAAACCCAAAGATGGGGAAGGTGTGTGTCCATCTTCAGAACCCCAGAAGAGCTAGATTTAGATCCAGGAGAATCTACATTTGGCCCCATGGCTTGAGCTCCCCACCCCCCATGTGTTAAGGACTGTACATTGCTGGTGGATGAGAGCACAGCCATCTTGTTGTTTCCTATCTCTTTCTGACATTCCCTCCTCTCTCTTTTGCTTTTCCTTGCTATTCAGAAGGCTGCTAGGGGAAAGACAGAACTCGCTTTTTGAAGAAGGGATATAAATCCTCCACTATTTTGTCCTCTTCACAAGGACAAATAATTGACATAGTTTTCTTCCTCACTGTGGGAGAAAACAAATATTTCTCCACAGTATTCTCCCAGTATTCTAATGGCCTGGCATGTACTGGAGGAATTATTCTACAGAGATATACTTCCCCCAACATGTATTTCTTCATAGAGTAATTCCCCTGGAACAATTCAGGATGTTTGAATATTGAAGAAATCTGCACAAAAGTCACACTTCTATAGTATTCTTCCCAACAGGCTTTTCTAGCTTTTGGGAAAACCCTTTAAAAAAAATAATAATAATAATTAGGAAACATATTAATTGAAACTATCCTTTCCATCTCTATTCCAGAGTGCTAAACTTGCAGAGAGCTTTTGAAATTTGGAAGAGTGGTTGGCATTTTCTATGTTGTAAATGAAGTTTCTCTGAGGCCTCTTCCCTGTCTTCATCCTTTCCTTACAGTGTTGTTATAATCTCAGAGTCAATGATTGACAGTGTTTCTCTGGGGCCTCTTCCCTGTCTTCATCCTGTACTCTATAGTGTTGTTATAATCTCAGAGTCAATGACTGACAGTGTTGCCTTTCCTCATGGAAACTGGATTGCAGCTGTCCATGGAAATATAGGATTTTATCAGATGCTGCAAAAACCACATCATAAGGATGTGGCGATAACACAAAAGGGTGAAATTAGCAATGTTGTTGTTCACCCTTCTAGGGGCGCAGCATGGGAATTAATAAGGCATCACATTTTATTGACATTTTTACCCATCAATAAAATGTGACGCCTCATCTGCTGCAGTGCTATGCCCTGGGAATGGCTAAATGATGAGAGTGCCTGATAATTCCACCCTTTGTGTTATTATCATATCCTAAATGACATGGGTTTTTTAGCAGTATGTACCTTGTCTGATAAAGTCCCTAGTTTCTATCCAAAAGGAAACCTTGGGCTTGTCTACACTGGCCAAATATTCGGGTTTGCCCCTGTCCCAGAGCCCTGCAGTCCAAAAGATGCAGGGCATTTACCCTGAGCTGCCTCTGGGCAGTCCAAATGGCCCCTGGGGCAGATAAAGGGGCTGGAATGGGGGCAAACCTGGATAAGGCCCTTTACTGCATCCATTGCTCCATGTTCTAGTCTCTGGAGCAGCAGAAAACAAGCTTGCTCCATCCTCAATGTGACACCCCTTCAAATACTTAAAACAAAGCTATCATATTGCCCCTTAACCGTCTTTTTTCCACACTAAACATACCCAGCTCCCTAAGTCTTTCCCTAAGTTCCCTAAGTCTTTCCCTAAGTCTAAGTGCCCAGTTCTGGTTTAATCCTGTTCTGCCAGATCAGGCCCTAATTGTCCATGAGAGCCCCTCCAAGAAAACCATCCCTCACTGCACTGCCAGCTCCCTGGTTGTCCTGGAAGCCAGGCAGAGTTCCCTCAGCATGTGACTGAGGCTGGTCACATGCAGGGGGGGCTGCAGTCACATGTTGCAGGACCCCTGCCTGGCTTCCACGTTGGCAGAGAAAATGGCAATGGTGGCTTCAGTGATGGACCAGCACCCTGTTTGGACTCTGGCCCATTTCCTCCAGGCAGGGCCGGTTTAACCTGTCTGCCAAATCAGCATTGGCAGGGGCCCCCGAGGTCAAGAGAGGGCCCCGTGTTGGCCTCCTTAATCTGACGAAGGAGACAGCCAGGAGACAGCCGGGAGGAGCCCCCTCTTACCCTCCTCCTCCAAAAACCTCCTGCTGGCTTTTAAAAAAAAAACAAACAAAACCGCCTCTCAAAAACTAAAGAGAAAGAGAAAGAGAGAAAGAAACAGCAGCCCTCCATGGCAGAAGCTGGAAGGAGAGGCACGTCGGAGAGGGTGAGTGTGTGTGTGAGAGAGAGAGACAGGGAATTTGAGGGTTGTCTCCCTCAGAAAGGGCTTCTTTCTTTCTTTCTTTCTTTCTTTCTTTCTTTCTCCCTTCCCTTCCCTTCCCTTCCCTTCCCTTCCCTTCCCTTCCCTTCCCTTCCCTTCCCTTCCCTTCCCTTCCCTTCCTTGCACATAGCTCCCCTCCAGCCCATCTTTCCAGCTGCTTTTAACATGTCTTGGTTTCTCTCCCCTCCCTTTCCCCCTTGGTCTTCTTCAGCCATCCAACCTATGTTTAAAAAAACCCAAAGAAGGAGACTCCACCACACTCAAAGGCAGTGTATTCCACTTCCAAACAGCTCTTACTGTCAGGAGGTTCTTCCCAATATTCAGGTGGAATCTCTTTTCCTGTAGTTTGAACCCATGGCTCTGTGTCCTAGTCTCTGGAGCAGCAGAAAACAAGCTTGCTCCTTCCTCAATATGACATCCCTTCAAATATTTAAACATGGCTATCAAGTCACCTCTCAACCTTCTCTTCTCCAGGCTAAGCATACCCAGCTCCCTAAGCCATTCCTCATAGGGCGTAATGGCTTCCAGACCTCACACCATCCTTCTCAGTATCTTTCTTGTGCCCAGAATTGGAAACAGTATTCCAAGTGTCTGACCAAAGCAGAATGGAGTGATACTATTACTTTCCTTGATCTAGACACTACTCCTATTAATGCAGCCTAGAATCGCATTGGCATTTTTTGCTGCTGCATCACACTGCTAACTCATGTTTAGCTTGTAGTTTACTCTTTATTTTCTTTGAGGAAATCTACACCATTACATTAATTGCTAATAAACAAAAAATATTATGTTAGTGCCTATAATATAGTTTTAAAACTAAATTATTGGTGGCAAATTATGTAATATAGTAGGCCCCACTTATCCACTGGGGCTCAGTTCAGGGGGGCATGGATTCTGAAAACCATGAATAATAGTGAATGCCATTGAAAATAATGGGACTTCTGGTTTAAAATACCATAGAGTTGCCTTGGAGGGCCTAGAAAAGGGCTAGGGAAGACACATTTTCTAGGAAGACTCTATGGTAGGTGTGCTGTTTTGTGTTCCATGGATAATGAATCCATCGATACGGGGGTCCTACTATAATCTGAACATCCTGTACGGTGAATAGGTTAGGTTACATTGATCTGAGATAAACATATGGGGGCCCCAAAGTAAAGCATTGCAGGGGGCCCCAAAATTCCTTAAACCCGCCCTGCCTCCAGGTAACAGGGGTGGGGGCTGGGCTACCTCCACAGCCAGGATATGCCAGCAGGGAGCCCGTGTATCCTGACTCATGTAGATGAGCCCCTAGTTTTACAAGTGTTTCCAAAGAATTCTTCTGATGAAGGTACTCAGAAAGAACCAGTTTGGCATTCCTTTTGTAAAAGCAATTTTCAAGGAGATAGTCTGTTTTAGTATAAAAAGGGGGGTAGGAAGGGGTGAGTATTCTTGTGGTACCTTTAAACTGATTTATTTTTTGCATGAATTTTCATGGCTGACTTCTCAGATGCACTGATGGAATGCAATATTCAAGCCACAGGTATAAATGTACAAGTGCATAGTTCTTGGGATAGGATCAGAGTGAAATGGGATATGGAAAAGGACAGATGTTACACTAGTAATAAACCTTCAAAGAGCTTAACAAAAACATTCTGGCATCTGTACTTTAACACACAAGTTAGTTAGCTACTAGGCTGTTAATTGTCTCTGAAATATAAAAGCCATACATTCTGCTCTTGGCAAAGGTGGATCTGTTGAAAGGCAGAATCTTTTCTGGAACAAGATTATTTTGTCAAATATCCTACTTTTTTTTAAAAAAACCCTCAGCCTATTAATATATCCAGTATGCTAAGAAGCCATTATTCTTCTACTAATAGATTAAAATTTGTAAATGTATCCCAATTCAGCTATCTCCCTTTCCAGACTTCTCTTAAAATTCCTTCGTTTCACTCAAGGTGGCTTTCCTTTTCCTGTAACTCTAGGAGAAATTAGAAGGCCAGGGTTAATGAAATAAGGATCTAGCTTTATTTAGAGAAGGAAATGCATTTCTGTCCCCCCACCTGACAGACCATCATCTGAAAAGAATGGGAGCCCTGAGACACAAGCTTGTGTATTCTAATATAGTTTGTCAAGGTTGTAAAACTGTCTATTCTCCTTTATGGATCTGAAACATGGATCACCTATTGCCACCACTTACGACTCCTCGAATGCTTCCATCAGCGCTGTTTACACACAATCCTAAATATACACTGGACTGACTATGTGATGAATGTGGCTGTCCTTGAGCAAGCAGGGATCACCAGCATTGAGGCCATGATATTGAGAACACAGCTGCACTGGGCAGGGCATGTTTCTAGGATGGAGGACCATCGCCTCCCCAAAAATAGTATTCTATGGTGAACTCGCCACGGGTCAGCGTAAGAGGGGCGCTCCCAAAAAGCGATACAAGGACTCCCTGAAACAACATCTCAGGCTCGGCCAAATTGATCACCAACAATGGTCCGCCCTGGCCTCACATTGGGAGGCATGGAGACACACTATCCACAATGCTGCAGCCTTATTTGAGAACTCACACCGAACAAGTCTTGAAGAGAAACGACAACGCAGAAAATAATTACAACCCGGAAACATCACCCAAGGAAACCTTCTGCTGTGCTTTCTGCAACTGGACTTGTCTATCTCTGATTGGCCTTTTTAGTCATCAGTGTGCTTGCAAAAAGTGCGGGATGAGTCCTTCCTGAATCTTCGTTTGCGAAGAGAAGCCAGAGAGAGGAAAATCACTATTGTGACAATAAAGTTTTCTATTTAACTCTGAAACTGCTGGCCATTGTGTCTGGGGATGCAAGTACATGACATCTACCTTCTCTTGCTTGGTCCTGACATGGTTTATCTGCTCAGAGAATTTGAAGAAATAATACGGGCAGTTAATTTATTTATCTAACCTGATGGGCAAGTAATCTAATTTGATATAAAACAACTTCTTGTTTTCCAAGCACAGATCATGAGCTATGTATACCTTGATAATCTGGCATAGGATACATGAGTACAGTTTGGAAAAAGATCCCAAGATCCTACACATTTCAGGTCCAGGTTATTTGAAGGAATGCATTCTCCTTTATGAACATGCCCAAGTTTTGAGATCTGTTGGGAAGGCCCTTCTCTCTGTCCCATTACTTTACAGGATAGGGGAGACCTGGCTGAATGAGACTATGTGTGAAAGGGATCTAGGAGTCCTAGTAGATCACAAGTTGAACAAGAGTCAACATGTTTAGGCTGCATCAATAGAAGTATAGTGTCTAGATCAAGGGAAGTAATAGTGCCACTCTATTCTGTCTTGGTCAGGCCTCAGCCTAGAATACTGTGCCCAGTTCTGGGCACCTCAATTCAAAAAGGATATTGACAAATTGGAGTGTGTCCAGAGGAGGGTGACTAAAATGGTGAAAGGTCTGGAAACCATGCCTTATGAGGAGAGACTTAGGGAGCTGGGTATGTTTAGCCTGGAAAAAAGATGGTTAAGGGGTGATATGATAGCCCTGTTCAACTATTTGATGGGGTGTCACATTGAGGATGGAGCAAGCTTGTTTTCTGCTGCTCCAGAGACTAGAACACGGAACAATGGATGCAAGCTCCAGGAACAGAGATTCCACCTCAACATTAGGAGGAACTTTCTGACAGTAAGAGCTGTTTGTTAGTGGAATACACTCCCTTGGAGCATGGCGGGGTCTCCTTCCTTGGAGGTCTTTAAACAGAGGCTGGATGGCTATCTGTTGGGAATGATTTGATTGTGTATTCCTGCGTGGCAGGAGGTTGGACTGGATGGCCCCTGTGGTCTCTTCCAACTCTACAGTTCTATGATTCTATGATTCACAGGTACATCTAGTGGAAACACAGGAGAGGGCCTTCTTGGTGCCTGTCCCCAGTCTCTGGAACTCCTTTCCCAGAAAGGTTAGACTGGCACTCTCCCTACTCTCATTCCATAGACACATGAATGTATCCCAGTTCAGCTATCTCCCTTTCCAGTCTTTCTGTTTTGGCAGGCCTTTGAGGACTGAGTGTATGAAGACCATCCCAGCTCAATAACATGCTGGTCTTTCTATCTGTTATTTCCATTCCAATAGGTGTTTTTTTTAAAAAAATATGTTTTAAACTGGTTTTAATCTTTTCATAGTTAAATAATCTTTTAACCCTTGTATTCTGTTAATTTTAACTATGTATATTTTATATGTTATAAGCTGCCTTGAATCCCAGACTGGGAAAAAGGCAGGATATAAATACAGCAGCAGCAACAACAACAATAACAATAACAACAACAAGAAGAAGAAGAACAACAACAACACTATTGGAAAGCACAAGTGCTTGGAAAATTCCATCCAGCTAACAAATTTGATAGAAGTTTTGACTATAGGCTAGACAACAGTTTGCTA
Organism: Gambelia wislizenii; assembly: GCA_030847615.1. Classification (NCBI taxonomy): domain Eukaryota; kingdom Metazoa; phylum Chordata; class Lepidosauria; order Squamata; family Crotaphytidae; genus Gambelia; species Gambelia wislizenii. Next base: position 15,295,997 of record JAUMIR010000008.1, on the reverse strand, counting down.
TGTATAACCTCCTTAAGGTAAGCAACCTTTCTCCCATCCTTGCTACATAACCCATTTCCCAATCCCTTGGCATCATAGAGAACAAGTTATCTCATGCAACCTTCACAGTGTTAGCTTGTTCTTTTGGAGGAAGACCAAGGCAATACAAAAACATTTTGCTGGGTTAGCCCATGAGAATTCATATTGTTTTCGCCTTCACCACCAAGGCCACTTCCAGGTTAGTGATGGAGAATCCTGGGAGACTAAAGTATTGTGGTACTGGTCTTTGGCTATTGTCATTTCTAATATCAGAATAGTGTCCTATTTGTCCAGTGCAGAGTTCAGAGGAGCATTGATGGCAGAGGATAGAATATGTCACATTGGAAGATGAGCAAGTAAATGCCTCCTTGCCATTGGGAATACATTTATTAGGACCTGTAATAAAGTTGCCAGAGTACATATCCATTTGCTTCTCATATAGATATCTGCTGTGTTTTCCTTCACCGTAGTTCTTTCTGCACACACCCTCATCCAGGGGGAAAAAAGTTGGCATCTGGGCTTGTAGCAGGGTCTTGATTCAGTATTTCCATCAAGGCAATTGAGGTGAGCAATTGTTTAAGTTTTGGAGGCTGCCTGTTAAGTAGGGATGGAAAAAATATTCAAAAAATTGTCAAAAATGTTTTTCAAGAGTTAAGAAAACCCTTTGAGTCCATTGCTCCACATCCTAGTCTCTGGAGCAGCAGAAAACAAGCTTGCTCCATCTTCAATATGATATCCTTTCAAGTATTTAAACATAGTTATCATGTCACCTCTTAACCTTCTCTTCTCCAGGCTAAACATGCCCAGCTCCCTAAGCTGCTCCTCATAGGGCACAGCTTCCAGACCTTTCACCATTTTGGTTGGCCTTTTCTGGACATGTTCCAGCTTGTCCATATCCTTCTTTAATTCTGGTGCCCAGTACTTGACACAGTATTCCAGGTGACCAAAGAAGAATAAAGTGGTACTATTACATCCCTCAATCTAGACACCATACTCCTATTAATGCAGCCCAGAATTACACTGGCTTTTTTTTTTTTTTTTGCTGACGCATCACACTGTTCACTCACATTCAGCTTGTAGTCTATTAAGACTCCTAGATCCCTTCCCCATGTACTATTGTCAAGCCATAGCCCTTTCACAAGTCATGTGTTTCCTGTAGCAAATAGCAGTGGAGTTATGGGAGAGTAGCCATGCTAGTTGTGGGATTCTGGGAGACACAGTCCAAAAAAGTAACTCCTCCAAACTTTGGTCACAAAGAATGTGATTAAATTGAGATGCACCTCTTCGTTTGCTAGAGCTCTCATTTCACTGCTAATTTATCCTTTTTCAAAAGAGAACATTTACTCTGGTACTCCAAAATATGCTACATTATTCCCATCTGCTTTCATCTGTCTTCCGTTTGGTCATGTTTCAATCAAGTATACAATAATCCAGATTCAGCCATACAAAATTGTAAATCCTGCTGGAAGACATTAAGGTACAGCTGCCTGGGTGAAATCCTCTTAAGAGCACAGCGTTCATTAGCACAAAGGGGGAACACAGGGGTTTACGGAGGAAATCAAATCAAACTATGCTGATGCTTCAGAAATATAATTGTGCAGATGAAATTAACTGAAAAGGCAGTAACATTGGGTAAGTGCTGAAGGCTGTGACAGGAATAAAAGTAATGACTGAATACCTGGGTAGCTCTCCTATAAATGACCTGTTCTATATACTCAAAGGTGGAAAAATGAGAAATCATTGCAGATTCTAGGGGTGGTGTTAGGGGAAAATGTGTCAAGTTGATAATGCATAATCATGAGAACTAGTGTCAGGCACTGGTTGAAGGAGAGATAGGCAACTTGGTGCACTCCAGATGGGGATGACAACTTCCATAATTCCTATCCATTCATCATATTGGCTGGGTTTATGGGAATTGTAGTCCTAATGATCTACAGAGTGCTGGGTTGGACTCCTATGTTACTTGAGGAGACCCAAAGAGCCATGAAACTCAACTTGGGCCAGTTGGTCAATCAGTCTGCTCATCTGTTCTCATCCTTTTAAGAAACAAATAAAATAATGGGCCCTCTTGATCTGTGGGTTCCAGATCCACGATTTTGAGTGACTGCAGATCGTCATGTCCTATGCTTAAAATGGCGTTGATGTGAATGCAGACATGCTAGAGTGTCCACATGCATGTCTCTCCCATTTAAAAATATGGGTTGTGATCACCCATGGTTTTTGTTATCTGTGGCAGTCCTGGAACAAAAGCCACATGGTTCTGGAAGACCCACTGTATGTTATTGGATTTTTTGAAAACGGAATAGCCTCTAACTGTCCCAGTTTGGCAGGGACAGTCTGCTACCCCACTTTTAGCTGCTTTTACAATGTCCCAGTTTCTCTGTCCTCCTTCCACTCTTTCCCTTTGTCCTCAACTTAGTTTGCTCCAAACTGAGTTCAAACTGCAAAAGTGGTTTGCATTCAATTAATTCTCCAGGGGGTGGGGAGAAAGAGGAGGGACAGAGGAGTCATGCCCTTCCTTGTAGGCTCAGGCAAAAGCAAACTACAGCAGCCTCACCAAATCTTGTGTGTCCTTCCACATTAATGACTTTTGCCATCTTGGCCACACTCTGATGTTGCTTGGCCACATGGGTCCCAATTTTCATTTGTGAAATGTTGGAAGTTATGTTATAAGTAGATTTTAAATTATACAGAGGGAGAGGGAGAGGGAGAGGGAGAGGGAGATGGAGAGGGAGAGGGAGAGGGAGACCATGGAGAAGAGAGAAATACACAGGACATTACTGTGGGTGTGAATCTATATCATCCCCTTCCTCCAAATATTGGGAGTAGAATACACATTCATATGTAGCTAAAGCAACAAGATCTTCTGACTATAGAACAATGGATAGTCACTATTTTTCTTTCCAGCATGGGAATGTGAGTCTTTTAGCTTTGTCCGTCAGCCTAACTTGTAATTCCATGAGTTATATTGTAGCTTTGCAAGGTACAGTATTTAGAATTCTCTTCCAGAGAGTTCTCATGCCTCACCAAAGTATAAATCCCAGGATTCCATAGGATGCAGGGGTAGCAGTTAAAGTGGCATCAGAGTGCTATAAATGCCTAATGAGACAGAGATTTATAGCAGGAGCAGGGAAGTTGGGAAAGTCCAGAGGCAGGCTGCACTAGGCCTGCAAAATGTTTGGGGGAAAAAAAGGGAAAAGTGAATTCCCTTCCACTTTCATTTTCTTCAGACTTGGGAATATGAGGTATGGGTGGCCCTACTGAAAACCCAGCACACAAAAGCACCACTTCCAGAATCTTCCAGCAGTGGTAAAAAACATTGCTGCCAGTTCTTTTGGAGATGAAAGAACTGAAGGTCCGCAAGGCTGCAAAAATGTCTTTGGTACCACAAGCCCTGTGGGCCACACTCAGCCTGCCTTACAGGGTTATTGTGAGAATAAAACAGTGAGAATACCGATATGTACATACACTGCAACTGTCCCAGTTTGTCAGCAACAGCCCTACTGTTGTCCCACTTTCTCAACTACTTTTCAAATGTCCCACTTTCTCTCTGCTCCTCCCACCTTATGCCTTTGTCCTCAATTGCTGCGAACTGAGTTCATTGTGGAAAATTAGTTTGTACTCAATTAACTCAGCAGGAAGGAGCAGGTGTAGTCTTGCTTTTTCTAAACCCAGTACATAAATTCCAGGGATTCTCTGCTTACAAAAGTAGTTTTATGTGTGCTTCCTTATCAATAACTTTTGACTTCTTTTTGCCTGACCATACACTTTTGAGTGCACTCTGATATGGCTCGGCCTCATCTCTTGGAACTTATCTACATGGGCAATATACCGCATCTTGGCCCCATCTTGGAGCCCTGCAGTCTTGATGACACAGGGCTTTGCCCTGTTGTCCCTTTGGGCAGTCCCCATGACCCCCGGGGAAAAGACATGGTTAAGATGGGGGGGATATGGGGTAGGGGCTGATAAAATATTATAAGAAAATACCTCTTAACATGTGTTTCAGCCCAGATAAAATGGATTGGGCCTCACATGACCACAGGAGCCCGTTCCGGCATTCCAGCCCATTGCTGTAGCTGCTCTCTGCTTTGCTTTTCTGGATCCAGCAAGGGGGCCCATAGTATGTGACCAGGGGGCTTTGCTCACATGCTGTGGGTCTCCTGCCTGGATTTGGAGAGTGAGATGCAGATAGTAGCTGCAATGGCTGCAGGGCAGGGTTTGGTGTGCCTGTTTGGTGTGCCTCCAGCCCACTTCATCCATGTAACAGGGTAGGAATGGGCCTGATCTGTGGGCAGGATATGCTGGTGGGGAGCCAGCATATCCTGTCCTGTATAGATGAGCCCCAGTTTTCATCTGTGAAATGTAAGGTATGTATATACTGGTCAGAACTCCTAGTGGGAAGGACAGAAACCATACCTGACCAATATGTACTAACGAAACTCCTGATGGCTGAGTCACAGTTTTCTTTGGAGACCAGGCCTAGAGCACAAACAACCAAACAAAAATATTAATGATCAGTAGACCTTGTGAACATGTACTACAAGTGCCTTTGAAATAATGGCTGCTGCAAGGTAGATTATATCCTTTGTTATGCTTTTTATCCATTGCTCTCAGCCTTCTAGATACCTATGCAGAATTTACAGCTTGGCATGCACTGAAAAAGAACACGATTCAAACAAATCACTGAGACTGTTGATAGGGCTCAGGTTCAATTCAGAGCAAGTGGTGAGAATTCAAAAATGAAATCATTAAAAGGAAATTCATTTTAAGCCACCCTCTGCCTGTGGAGTAGGATCTTGCACATATATTTTGCCTTTTAAAAAAAGAGAGTAACAGATCTCCCTTCACTTCCTGGATCAAAATCCCACGGATTCTCGTGAGAAGATGTGAGCGCGGGAAAGTAAAAAAATAAAAATACAAACACTTAAAAAAAATACAGCAAGCACAAAAACATACTTTAAAAGGCAGAAGTAACCCAGGGAGCTTCATAAAAAGTGTGCCACTTACCTGGATGTCCCGATCTCACCCAGAAATGTTCTGGCAGGGACCTCCCATTGATGCTGGATCTCACCAGCATAACGGGGCACCTTTTCACTCAGAGGAACATCCATGACAGGAATCTATGATGGATTCTCCCATCAATAAAAGGCAGCATCAGCAGAACAGGAGCAGAATGGGTGCATAATGAGGGGGGAAGAACGTCGTCTGATAAGGGAGCCCTTTTGCGATCTCCTGGCATTCCTGTAACACCACTTTTAATGCATCTGATAATCGCCTTAGATTCTGAGAGTGTATCTCTTCTAGATACTTACATCCATTTGATCCTAATTTAACAACCATGGCTCCAATCTGTGGAGTTATGAGATTTGTAGTATGGTGAGGTACTTAGAATTCTTTGCTAGAGACATGTGCTATAGTTCAAGGGAGGGAACTAAAGCTCTCCATCAGAGAATTCTATCTACTTTACAACACTACAAAGCCCTGGATTCTATAGGATAGAGCTATGGCAGTCCCTCACTCATCTACAAATCCCAGTATGTCATAGGCTAGAGCCATGACAGTTAAAGTGGAATCAAACTGCTTTAACTTTTTATTATAGACACAGTCCTGTGACAGGATGAACTCTGTCTCAGGAAGCTTTAAATTCTCAGATAGTTATCTTTTTTTGGGGGGCAAGAAGAATGCATATATTTTTTACTGAGAAAAAGCTCCTTTTCTTGTCTACAGGGATGAAATGAGGAAGGCTTGGCTACTGAGACTGCTAAACTCAAAAGCCCCTTAACTCCAGTTCATCCCACTGGACATACCCTTGGATAATAAGTTGGAGTCTTCTGATCTAAACCTTGTACAGGTCACCCCCTGTATGAGCCGGGTATAAGTTCACGTGTTTGAGCGGGGGATACGGCAAATACTTGAAACCGCAAGTAATAGCAAACTCCATAGAATCACACTGGAGGACCTAGGAAATGCAAAGAGGCTGCCTCTCTAGGCATCTCCAGCATGACTTTATGATACCTTCCAGTGGAAGTTACCATAGAGTCACACTGGAGGACCTAGGAAATGCCTAGAGAGACCATATTTTTTGGATGACAGATAATTGAAACCATGGGTACTGGTCCCACACATACAGTTGGTGGACTGTAATTCACCAAGTCTGAGAAACTAACAAATTTGCACATGAGTGCTATTAAACTGTTTTAACTGTTTTTAACAGTTCTATCCTGTTTTAAGTGTCAAATGATGTAATATATTTTTAGCTATCACTTTATTCTTACTCTTTTGAATTGTGTGAAAGGGTTCAGGTTCATTTTATTGCAAGCTGCCCTAAGATCCTGGGATATAGAGAGAGGTATTTTTTTAAAAAAATAAATAAATAAATAAATGACCAAAAGTAAGAAGCAGTTGTGCAAAAATAAAAATAAGAATGCAAGAGAACTAGCCTTAGGGTGGAGAAATGGAATAATGTAAAATCTATTGGCTCTTTAGCACAGTGGTTCACTTTGTTAATTAATAACATGTTTAATAACATAATTTGGAGAAATACACATACTGAATTCCCAGCTTAAATCAATCACTTTTGTTAGCAGTAAGTTTAATAATGTTGCCCCTTTTTGTTAGCAAATTTCTGGCTTGATTCATAGCGCAATTGATTTCAATTAGTTAATTCCTATCACAGCTCATATATCTGCTAAGGAAAGGGTGACCCAGTGGCCAAAATGGATTGTGGTGATAGCCGGTGGCTTCCACGCTTACAGGTTGGTGAATCTGCTCCAAGTCTTAGTCCAAACCTTAGAGGAACTATCCATGGTGATGAACCTGTTTAGCATCTTGGGACTTATGTATACCAGCCAAGTTGTTCAGCCTGATTTTGGACCTGGAGCTGCGCTGGATTTTTCCAGCCTTCTCCCATTACTGGTGCACTTCTGCGGTGACACCAGGTTGATAGCTTCACATATATTCCCATTGTGTTGTCCGGCACTGCTGCTGCTGGTGTAAGTTGAGTCCTCTGAGGCCAGAAACAAGGTGCCCAGCATTGATCACATGGCTGGGCACCTTGTTGTGACTACAGAAGGTGTGACTCATGCTAGCAGCAGTTGTCAGCACAGCGGGGATGCACGTGAAGACATCTGCCCAGTGTCACCTCAGAGCATGCTGGGTTTTCCTGTAAAATCCAGAGCAAATGATGAGTTTTTCATTCCATTTTAATGGTGGTTTAGTGCAGTTTTGGTGCTGAAGTGGATGGATGCCGTGAAGATAGTTCATACCAGAATTAGGGATTGGGCCCTGCATAATCTGGACTGATTGCTCTGGGGATGGGGTAGGGGAGGACATTTTATTTGACCAATGTAGACAAGCCCTTGAACAACCCCTCTAAAGTTTGGAAGGAAACCCAGAGTGGCTACACTGCCCCACTGCCATGGAAGCCATGACTTACCACTGGTGGATATTGCTGGTCTTTTTCTGCTTTTAAAATATTCTTGTGTTTTAAAAAAGAATATAGCTGCCAACTAGAGTCCCTTTCCATGTTTCTCCTTCAATGTAGCTTTTGCATGAGGGCACACACACCAATTTGCAAAGTGGCATGCTTGGCAAAACAGAGGAACAAAAGAGGAGACTCATTAGCAAACCAAAGGTGTCATCTAGGTAGGCTTCCTGAAGCCAACATTCTATAATACAGGGTTCTTCATTTCCATACTGTGCACATTTTATCTTCATAAATTTGCATATCACCAATGAACACATTTACAAAAATTGTGCTTTCTCTTAATAGCTTCCTTTCTTTTTATTTTCATTTTTTAAAAAACATACTGAATGTGTCAGGCTGCAGGTAGTGAGAAGCCTTGCAGAAAACTTCATCTTAAGACAACGCAGCCAGATATGTAACACAAGTGAGGTTCTGCTCTTTTAAAAATGGATGGGTGGCCAAAAGTTCAAGATCTGAAGATCAACTGCAATCTCTTCGTTACCTGAAATTGTTTGGTAATGTTTGAAATTATATACTAAATTGAAGGTGGGGATCATTTTTTCCAGCAATAACAACGTTCCATTTCTAAAAGCACTAGGTGAGATACAGAACCTTTCTGTGTCCAGAACAGTGATATGTGAAGGGGTTTCTAAAATCTCCAACCTCCAAGCCCAAGGGGTCTGATCTTGACACCAGAACCGAACCCCCACAGATATAGGGGTCCGACTACACAGCATTTTCTGCACAAGAAACAGAGATAATATTTCTACACAGATAATTTTCTTGTGGAGAAATTGCTGTATGCTGTGCAAAAATACTACTGTACATCCGAATCTTATGCAGGATAAGTCAAAAACTGCATTGGGATGAGAATTGCTAGATGTACTTGTTGCTTCCTTTGAAAATAAAATTAGGAAAGAATTACAGTAGTCCCTTCACATTTGCTGGGGTTTGGTTCCAGGACACCCCGTGAATACCCAAATCCATGAATACTCAAGTCCCATTACATGCAATGGTATAGAGTTATATAAGATGGCAAAATCAAGGTTTGCTTTTTGGATTATTATTTTTTAAAGAATATTTTCAAGCCATGAATACTTAAATCCGTGAATATGGAGGGACAACTGTACATCCCTAGTCAGCAATGGAACCCCAGTACCTGCCCAAAGATTCCAGGTGAGATAGAGTTTGGAAGAGTGATTTTTTTTTTGGACCACAGCTTCCAAAAGCAGCCATGATGACTGGGGCTGTTTGGCCAACATCATCTGCTCTATTATCCATTCATCCTTCCAGTTAGTCAGTCCATCCTTTGGTCATACGGTCCTTTATTTATAATCTTGCCTCTCTCCAAGGATTTTACTGTGCACTGTTTCCCTGTTTGAGACTACTGGTGCTGCTGCTCACAGGAGAATCTGATTGTAGCCGCGCTGCCAGCTTTCAAGATATGATTCTGGAGCTGTAATGTCAGGAGGCAGGTTGCTAGGTGAGCTGCTCAATGTGTTCATGCACCTTGAGTTTATAGATGAAGTTTGTTCTGACACTTTTTCCAAAGGAAATCAAACCTGCCATACCCAAATGAAATTATCTTCGCAGACCCCTATAAAAGTGGTGGATATTTATAAGCAACCCAAGTCACACTTGGCTGTTTTTGGAGCGGTATCTGATGCTGGAGACACATGTTGACTACCAAGCCCAAATGAATTCATCTGCAAAGTGAAGGGCCTCCTCATACTGTTTGGATTCTAAATGAGAGATGTGTCTCCCCTTGCCCCATGCCACTATCAATTTACACTGGGAAGTCTGTTATCTAACATTAAATAACTTTGACAGCTCTCTGGATAAACACCTGTATTCTATTTAGAGCATCCCACTTCATTTTTACAATGCATTAGCAGAGTCATGCACCCCTGAACACTCATCTCTAAGGCCCTCGTTGTCACAGGCAATGTCATTAACGGGGGGGGGGGGGGGGAAATGCATGTATGATTTGAGGATCTAATAAGAATTCAATCCTAAATCCGACTGCTAGTCTCCACTACAGTAGGCCCATTGAACCATCTGCTGAACAGAAAGTCAACATTTATGTAAATCACATATATTCAATGAGTCCACTGAAGTTGGGACTAGCACTCACATGTACACCTAAGGACATTAAGAGAAGCCATGCTGATCAGATGAGAAGTCAAGCTGAATCAGATGAAAGGCTGTCTCCAGCATTTTGTTCCCACATTGGCCAACTAGATATCTATGGGAAGTTCACATGCAGAATATGAATGCAATAGCACCCTCTCACTTCTGTTCTTCAGCAACTGGAATTCAGAGGCATTCTGTCTCTGATACTGGAGAAAGCCATCTTAATTAGTGACCACTGTTAGCTTTATCTTCCTTCCATGTTTTTTTTTTTTAAAATCCATCCAAGTTGACAGCCATCACCACATGTATGGTTAACAAATTCCTTGGAACATCTGGGTGCTGCTTGAAGAAATATTTAATTCAGGTTCGAGTAAGATGAGAAAAGGAGAAAAACTGCTCTCTATCCACTTTCTCCACAGCATGCATAATTTCATACTGTATATAGTACTTCATATTTGGGGAAGGCACATTCTAGAGCAAGGGTGAGGAAAGTATTGCCCATGGATCACATGTGGCCTCCATCTTTTTTGCCCCCAAAAGATCCTAGAGGATGTGGTGGTGGAGATGGTGGTGACACATGTTCGTACTCTGGACCATTTGAGGCCCACAAGAGGCTTCTTTGGAGCAGGAAGTGATCCAGAGTCTTCTGGATCACTTCCTGTTGGAGAAAAAGGATACTCCTTGTTGTAAAATGGTACAGAGAAGGCCTAAAATGTGGCAAAGTGCCCCCTCATGCCTCCAGTTGGTGTTAGGTGACATTTGAGGGTAGAAAAGTTCAAAATTATTTTATGCAGGGTACAGCAGGAAAGCAGCCCTCAAAGATCCTCGGGTCCGGTGCACCACCTGACCCCAAGAACGTTGTTCACCCCAGTCTAGAACGTGGAGGGCCAATTGTTGCCATTTTGAGGCATTGGGAGGGGCTACTTTGGCTCTTTTTAATTATTTTATGAATAATAATAATAATAATAATATTTTATTTATATCCTGCCAATTGGGACGGCTTACAACAATTAAAATATACATCCAAACCCTCAGTCCCACACTCACTTAAAATACAATTAAATAAATTAGGAATTAAATCATACTTTAAAAATACCAAAATAAATAAATAAATAAATAATAAAAATAGACAATGGGCTGTGGCCATGGTGAGATCAGGACAAGCTAGATTTTCTTTTTTTCTTTTGAAAGGCCTGCTGGAAGAGATCCGTCTTAAGAGCTTTTTTCAAGCTAGTTAGGGTGACAGATTATTTTAATTATTATCTTTTAATAATTTTAATTTTAAATTTAAATTTTAAAATTATCTTTTTAATTATTTGAGGTTCTATAACTATTTTAAAAAGAGTTTTACTTTATTGTTATTTGACCTTAGTCATGTATTCAATGCTTTAATTTTTTGTATTGATTATATATCAGCCCAGGAGTCCTGAGGGACTGAGAAGTGATAAACAAATGCCTTGAATAAAAATAAAACAACAAAAATATACTCATTGCCAATTATACTTCACAATGTATTTTTTTTAAATTAACAGTCTTTGTCAACCGTAGGATCCCTGTATCCACTGATTCATTATCCACTGATTCAACCCAAAGGGTGCTCAGCAATGGCTCCTCTTCATCTTGGAAAGATGTGACCAGTGGGGTGCCACAGGGTTCTGTCCTGGGCCCAGTGCTATTCAACATCTTTATCAACGACTTGGATGAGGGAATTAGGGGCATACTTACCAAATTTGCAGATGACACCAAATTAGGAGGAGTAGATAATACCCTGGAGGACAGGATCAAAATCCAAGATGACCTGGATAAACTGGAGAGCTGGGCCAAAGCTAACAAAATGAAATTCAATACGGAGAAATGTAAGGTACTGCACTTAGGACGAAAAAATGAGATGCATAGATATAGGATGGGGGAGACCTGGCTGAATGAGACTACATGCGAAAGGGATCTAGGAGTCCTAGTAGACCACAAGTTGAACATGAGTCAACAGTGTGATGCGGCAGCTAAAAAGGCCAATGCAATTTTGGGCTGCATCAATAGAAGTATAGTGTCCAGATCAAGGGAAGTAATAGTGCCGCTCTATTCTGCCTTGGTCAGACCTCAACCTAGAATACTGTGTCCAGTTCTGGGCACCACAGTTCAAAAAGGATATTGACAAATTGGAGCGTGTCCAGAGGAGGGCGACTAAAATGGTGAAAGGTCTGGAAATGATGCCTTATGAGGAGAGACTTAGGGAGCTGGGTATGTTTAGCCTGGAAAAAAGACGGTTAAGGGGCGATATGATAGCCCTGTTTAAGTATTTGAAGGGGTGTCACGCTGAGGATGGAGCAGGCTTGTTTTCTGCTGCTCCAGAGACTGGAACACGGAGCAATGGATGCAAGCTCCAGGAACAGAGATTCCACCTCAACATTAGGAGGAACTTTTTGACAGTAAGAGCTGTTTGGCAGTGGAACGCACTCCCTCGGAGCGTGGTGGGCTCTCCTTCCTTGGAGGTCTTTAAACAGAGGCTGGATGGCCATCTGTTGGGGATGCTTTGATCGTGATTTCCTGCATGGTAGGGGGTTGGACTGGATGGCCCTCATGGTCTCTTCCAACTCTACAATTCTATGATTCTATGATTCTATGATTCTGAATTATCCACGGGACCCAAAACAGCATACCTATCATAGAGTCTTCCTAGAAAATATGTCCTCTCTAGCCATTTTCTAGGTTCTCCAAGGCAACTCTATGGTATTTTAAACCAGAAGTCCCATTATTTTCAATGGTGTTCACTATTATCAATGGTTTTCTGTATCCACGCCCCCCCCCCAGAACAAATCCCCAGCAGATACGGGGGTCCTACTGTACATCAGATACTTATGTGTGTAGCCATGTAATGTCTATTGGCCTAATCCCTTAAGCCCACCTGAACAGCCAGCAACCACATTGGGTGAAGGAGGTCTCTTCAGTTGCCAACTGGAGCCCAAGGATGATGAGGTTCCTGGCGACTTCCAGAAAATGAGACTGCCACGAGGAGTTGGGACAGAAGTCTTACTTCTGATTGTCATAGCTTTGCTTGCTGATGGGAGGGGGCTGGAAATGTGATCTACTTGTGCCCCAATCAGCAACTAAACAGACCTCCTTCTCCTGACATGGCTGCTAGCTGTAAAGGTGGTCATGGGGAGGGGGGCACTGATGTTCTCTTACTGAATACAGAACAGTTATGAACTTGTAACTCTAGGTTACAAATCCATAACTGCAATAAAGAATGCCAGCCCTTATTTTTAAGCAAAAACTAAAACAAATATTTTATTTTTTTTAAAAATCAGACGCTGAAACTTTTTTACAGGTTTTCTTCTGAAATTGTTCAAAATGTTGTTCCAATTCCAAAGTTTAGCAGAGCCATGATGTCAGCTTCTCTCTCTCTCTCTCTCTCTCTCTCTCTCTCTCTCTCTCTCTCTCTCTCTCTCTCTCTCTCGCTGGCTTTTCTTCGCAAACAAAGATTCAGGAAGGACTCATCCTGCGCTTTCTGCAAGCGCGCTGATGACTGAAAAGGCCAATCTGAGATAAACAAGTCCGGTGCAGAAAGCACAGCAGAAGGTCTCCTTGGGTGATTCACAGCCTGTGCAAATAAGAATGAAAATAAGATTGGCGGGTGGGGCATGATATTCTCTGACCATCATTGTCTCCAGTGTTTGGAAAAGTTACTTTTTTGGACTACATCTCCCTGAATCCTTCAGCTCACATAGGAGATTCTGGAAGTTGTAATCTAAAAATGGACCTTTTCCAAACTCTGAATTCACTGTAGTGTGATTGGCTCCTAGGTGCCTATTATCAAGTGATAGGAGCTGCTGAGTCACCCTCAGACTGATGAGTCACTCTCAAGTTACCAGGGTGTTTTCACAATAGGCACCCTGTTCCATCCCTCCTCGCTGGTCGTGTAGCACTGCTGCAAAATTTCTCTAATTTTCTAGTGATATGATGTTTTAAAAGCATGTGTCTTCACCTACAGAACTCAAGGAATCAGACAGGTCATGAGTAGCAGATAATTTTAAGCAAATCTTCAGGCTCCAACGTCTGATGCGTGCACGTGATATCATTAGGTCTCCTTGCCGTTTAAGATGCAAATTGATTAGGATGATTTAAGACACAGTGGCAGATTCACAGCAAAACACATTATTTAAACATGAGTGCATGTAAGCATGGATGGTAAGATTGTCTTTTCAAAGGCTGCCTCTTTGCCAAGAAATAAATGGGGGTTTGCTATAGTGTTGCCTCATGAGTTCGCATAGTCTGCATTGGTCTTTCCTTACATGACAAGTACCTCGTATCCACTCAGTATTATCCTTAGCACTCATCTACATGAGATAGGCTACGCTGGCTCCTCGCCAGCATAACTTGGCCACAGATCTGGCCCATTCTGGCCCATTCCCTCCATGCAGGGCTGGTTTAAGGGCCCTGCAGCACCTGCAGCTGCAGGGGGCCCCATCGTTGTGGGGGCCCCCATTGTAACCCTCCTCCTGTAAAAACACTATTAGTAGGAAGGCTTTTGACCCTTGCCACATATTACTGGTGACAAATTATGTAATAATCTGAACATCTTGTACTGTGAATAGGTTAGGTTACATTGACCTGATATAAACATATGGTACCCCCCAAAATAAAGCATTGCAGGGCCCCCCAAAATCCCTTAAACTGCAGCTTTTCATGGAGGCAAGGCCAAACAGGAGGAAGTCCTGACAGGCATGCTGGTCCATCGTTGCAGCCACTGCCACCATTTTCTTCACTGACTCAGAAGGCAGGAAGGGGAACTGCAACATGTTACTAAGGCCCCCTGAATGTGACCAGCCTTTGTCATGTGCTGCGGGACTCCTTCCTGTCTTCTGGGAAGGCCAGTGAGATGGTGGCAGCAGTGAGGCCAGCTTGCTGCAATGGGCTCCTGTGGATATGCGGGGCCCAATCTGTTTTTTTCTGGTGGTAATGGAGTCTCTCTCTCTCTTTCTGGCTTTCCTTCGCAAACGAAGATTCAGGAAGGACTTATCCCGTGCTTTCTGCAAGTGTGCTGATGACTAAAAAGGCCAATGCGAGATAAACAAGTCTGATTGCAGAAAGTACAGCAGAGGGTCTCCTTGGGTGATGTTTCCGGGTTGTGATTCTTTCTGTGTTGTCGTTTCTCTTCAAGACTTGTTCGGTGTGAGTTCTCAAATAAGGCTGCAGCATTGTGGATAGTGCATCTCCATGCCTCCCATTGTGAGGCCAGGGCAGACCATTGTTGGTGATCAATTTGGCCGAGCCTGAGATGTTGTTTCAGGGAACACAGCTGTGCTGGGCAGGGCACGTTTCTAGGATGGAGGACCATCGCCTCCCAAAAATTCAGTGAACTCACCATGGGTCAGCATAAGGTAACGGAGTAAACTGAGTGTTATCTTAAAATGTTGTATCAGGCCCTCCCCTGCCTCCCCCTGTCTCAGTCCTGTATCTGCCCCGGGGATGGTGAGGAGTGCCCAGGGGCAGAATGGAGCAAATGCCCTGTGTCATCAGGACTGCAGGTTTCTGAAACAGGGGCAAGACAGGGTATTTTGCCCATCTAGACAACCCTTAGCCTCTTACCTTCCTCAGGCACAGAGCTAACCAAGCACAGTAGAGAGCTAGACAGAGAGAGAACAGAATAGGAGATCTGATAGACAAATAGATGAATAGGTAGGTGACAGAACATCATACATATTTTATATTACCAACATAGCTCCGCCATTTTATCTGCACATTTTCACAGATGACCCACATCTCTTATGGTCTTTGAAAACTAGCCGATGGGGAATCCTAACAAACCTTGATTGTGAAGGAAAGAGATGATGTGTGATGACAGTATTGATCAGATTCCTCTCTTGTTTCCCTTTCCTATTACTTTTCCTGCTCCGCCTTTTATCTGCATACCTTCACAGAAGACCTGTGTCTGTGTCTGATAGTGGATGATAGGAAATCCTTACTAATCTAGTGAATAAAACAACTGCCTATCCAGAGGTGCAGATATGCTGAGCATATTTACCTTAACTGCTCCTATTCCTCTCTTGTTTCCTTTGGCTTTCCTCTTCCTCCTTTCTTCTGTTGAATGTAGATTGCTTGTGGGTGGAGACCTGACTTTTATTCATTTATTTAGCTATTTAGATGTTTCTTCAGTCTCATTTTAAGGCAGAGATGGGCAAAATGTGGCCCAAAGACCACACACCCACACACAGATCTTGCCCTACTTTTGTGACCCTTGTAGCTCCCCCTGTGAGTCCCCCAAAGCTTTTTAAACCCCTCAAACACTTTTTTTAATGATGTAACTTGGGGTGTTTTTTTTTTTTTGTCTTAAAACTATGCAGAAAGCCTCCCAATGTGTGAAAACACATGAAAATATCTCCCACTCCTCAAGCACTCCAGAATCCCATACTACCCACAAAAGCCTCCATTTCCTCTGCAGTCCTTCTCAAAATGGTGAACAGGAAGTAATACAATGTCATTTCTGGTTGCCATTTTGAGAGGGACTGCAGATGAGAACAGAGGTATTTGAGCTTGCTGTTGGAGTCTGGGGGAAATCAGTCCCCAGGCATTGCCCACTTTTGTTTTAGGGCAAAAGTACTCACGTGGCTGCTTACCTTAAAACTGTGACAGAACAATCAGTATAAAACCCTTAAGAGAAGCAGGACAACCTGTGGTCCAAGCAAGGAGAGGGACCCAACCCAAAGTAGGGAGAGGTATTCCTCCACCAATGCCATGAGTTGCCAGTAAACAGAAGGAAACCCAAAGTTTTCATAGCCCTTTTAGAAGCCTGTACTGATTGGGCCATACACATTTCACTAGAGAGTACATTCCCCCAAAGGCCCTGTCTTTCATACTTAAACTTTCCCTCATTTATTTTGTACACTGCCAGACATGTTGATGCCACTAATAATACTGGACAGAATGATCTAATAGCCCACATTTCTAGATCCCCACCCCCATAACTCACTTCCTGAGTCCTTCCCCCATCTGCTCAAGGTTCTCCTTGTTATTGATTGAATAGTTTAAACATTCAGATGCTTTAAAAGGAGCATCTTCATGTCTTCATGTGCTGATTAAGGAACAGCTGCAGCTCAGACTTATTCAGTAATGTTTCCTGTCTGTTTAGGCTAGTTATGGGGTGGGAGAATGGATTGAAAGCAGTGTACTGCCCTTCTGTTTCTGTACACATGCATGTGCACCAGAATTTGGATGCATCTGCTGTGCATTTCCCTTCTAGAAACTGAGAGGAGAGCAGTGAAACTGGAAGAATTCTAATCATTCCTTCTTTTCTGACAGTCAGATTGTCAGTGCTTTTGCTTATGTAGCCAAAATGAGATCATCTAGGTATAAGGAGGATGTTGCAGAAGTCTGAACGGTAGTTCTTGCTAGAGACAATGACCTTAGTGTTCCTGCACTTGATAGTTTATTAAAGTGGTTCTTAACTTGTGGTCCGGCGACCCCCAGGGGTCCACGATGTCCTCACAAGGGGTCCATGAAGGCTTGAAAGTTGATCAGCCCACATGACAGGAGCCAAGGCAAAGGCTGACTGGCTTGGCCTGTGCATTGCCATCCAATCTGCTCCAGCCACAAACTTGCAGGAAAAAGCAGGAGAAAAGTCTTCCGTCCCTCTCCAGTGTCTCTGAGGGAAGGTTTAATGTATTGTGTAATTGTATTATTATTGTTATTGTCAGGTATTATTATTATTATTATTATTTGGCTTTTAAATCTTGAGTTAAGTCTTGGGGGTCCGTGGCAACAAAAGACATTTAAAGGGAGTTCCTGATAAAGAAAAGGTTAAGAGCCACTGGTTTATTAGTGTACGCATTTCTCTAAGAGTTTAAGTATAGTATGTACTCATGTCATTTCTTGTTTTTTGGTTTTAGCCACACCCTCCCTCTTCCTGCTTCAGTCAGTGTGCAGTTAGTCTCAGTTTGCTCATCCCGATATATATGTATGTATGTGTGTGTGTGCACCTTCCAGTTGCGTGTTGACTTATGGAGAGACCCCATCAGTTTCATAGGGTTTTCTTAGGCAAGGGATAACCAGACGTAGTTTTGCCAGTTTCTTCCTCTGAAACAGAGCCTGAAGCACCTGATATCCACTGGTGGTCTCCCATCCAAATACTAACCAGGGCTGGCCCTGCTTCATTTCCAAGATCAGACATGATCTGGTGCCTTTAGGATATTTAGGCCCTAATACAGTAATCTGTCTATCTATCTATCTATCTATCTATTATCTATCTGTCTCAGAGGCAATGTGGTGTGGTGGCGTGAGCATTGGACTATGACTCTAGAGACCAGGGTTTGAATCTCTGCTCAGCCATGGAAAACTACTGGGTGACCTTGGGCAAGTCACACTCTCTCAGCCTCAGAGCGAGGGAAAGGCAAACCCTCGATGAAACCCCTATGAACAAATCTTGCCAAGGGTTACCATAAGGCATAAAACAACAACATTCTTCCTGTTTTCTTTCTCAACTGTTTTCCTGCTCATTCATATATGTATATATGGATGGATGAGCTGGAAAGAAATTGAGAGAGTGGAAATTATGAGGAAAGAATTTTTTAAAGGATGTTCAAAATCCAGCAATGGAGGAATGGGAGAGAAGAAAAGGAGTAGGGTAACACAACTGCACTGTACTGGGTGCTGATATTACAGGATTTACACCTAATGGGCTGCCCCTTTTGCATCCCCTAGCACAGTGTGCTTGTACAGAAAACTCACTTGATCCATCAATAATGGGATTGAAGGTGAGCTAATGAAATTGCCCAGCTATACTTTCAGGGCTTTTTAAAAACACACTGTACCATTTGTGCTACCATGACATTGTAATCATGCAATTTTTGCCACATCTAATAATGTCCATAGTAGAAAAAGGAGCGTTCAGTAAGTAGGAGAATGGGTTGGTGTGATAAGGACTTTCGAAGGGAGAGAACATAATAACTGTAACTCTGACCACTAACACTACAACACTGCAGAACCCCTGTGTGCACACTAACTATCCCCCCCCCAAAAAAAGAACCCAGTGCCTCCCTATAGGCAAAAAAAAAAAAAAAAGGTACTAGAAAATAGGCACTTCCCTGTTAAAACAAGAACAGTTGGTGTGTGTGTGTGTGGATTTGAAAGCCTTTGGTGCTTGTTGTACCAAGAGCCTTGCCAATGACGTACAAGGTTGGCCTTGGTCTTAGCTGATGGGAAATTGCTACCCATTTTCATCCAGGAGACTGAGCTGCCTTGTGCTTGGTGTGAATCTGTGTTGATTGCCCAAACTACTTCAGGAAATCACTCTTTTCCTGTTACTTGTGTATGAGGATGCTAAAATTTGAGCCACACCATGACGAGGGTCAAAAGTAACAAATCAGGCTTCCAGAAACCAAGGCAATGGAGATCTTACATAATTTTTTGGGGGGAAAAAAATCCCCAACAGAGACACAGATGGGAAGTCTATTACTTGCTATTTTGAAGATACTACATCTGTGTTACCAATGATTATGTAAATGCACAGATTTTATTGCTATCATCCTTCCTTTCAACACACTTGCCTTTCACAAATTTCAGCTAATCAGCAGTTTTGTCCATCCACATTTTCATGAGTTTCAGCAAATAAAATGCTGTCTGCAATTTACTATTCACAGTAAATAAGTATGCATGAAACAAACGGCACATTCATAAGGGAAGCAGGCACCACTAAAGTGAATTGTTTTGTGCTCAGTCAGGAAGAGCTGGCCGGGGTTTTAAAAAGAAGATGGAGAAGAAACAGGCTTGAGTTAATGGCACATTGGAGAAACTCACTTTTTTTTTTAATCACTAAAGGGCTTCAGAATGCAGCCATCTTCATTTTTTCCCCATGAAGTGTTAAAGAACTAATGCAGTACAGCTGGGCATAAAGAGCCATGGCTACTCAACAAGATAAAATGGGAGAGGTAAGCTTTCAGTACAGTCCCTCTGGTAGCTTGGAAGCAGAACACAGAACAACATTTCTGAAGGAACATAGGGTTACTGGCAAGTAGGGTTGCCAGAGTGAAACTGTAGAGGACTCCTGTACCATTAATGATTGTGTGGAGGAGGCAATTTCAGCAGGTGTTGCATGTCTCACAACCAGGTAACAAGAAACACCTGCTGAAATCCGCTCTTCTGCAAAACTGTTAAAGGTAGAGGGGCCCTCGTGAGTTTTTGCTCTGACAAACTGCATACAAATGCTTACTTTGTAAAGCTCAAGACAGCCATCTCTACCATGAAGCACTGTGAGGTGGCAAATGTTGTGTGTAGGGCAGCAGTGGTGAGGAATTCAAGACAGAGCTATGTATGCCATGCAACTTGCCTTGCATTCCTTAACCTAGTTTGTACCGTTTGTTTTCTGTTGTAGCCTGTCATGACTGTTGATCCACCTGCTAGGAGGATTCATCTACTGCGCTGGTCAGATTTTGTACTTGGAATGCAGGGAAAGACCAGCTTTTCCTTCAACTCAGGCTAAATGTAGTGCAGTGTAATAAAGCTGTGATGTATTTTCACTTAGGCCTTGTCTAGACAGTCTATTTACCCCGTCTTGGTTCCATCTTGGAGCCCTGCAGTCCATCTTGGAGCCCTGCACCTCATGATGCCCAAGGTAAAGATGGGGGGAAGATGGGGCTAAGACAGGATAAAGCCTGTTACACCATTGCATTATAAACCAACTTCAGGCAGAAAAATGGATCAGGCCCTGCATGACCTCAGGAGCCCATACCAGCATGTTGGCTTGTCACTGCAGCTGCCATCCACGTTGGTCTCTCCACAGCCAGGAAGCAGGCCAGCAACTGACCAGGGCTGGTCACATGCAGGAGGCCTTGATCACATGCTTCGGACCCCCTGCTTGGCATCAGAGAGTGCAACCCAAATGACAGCAGCATGCCCGTCTGGACTCCATCCCATTCCACGCAGGTAACAGGAACAACAGGCCTGATCCAGAGCCAGAATATGCTGGTGGGAAGCTGGCATATTCTGGCCAGTGTAGACAAGGCCTTAATCTGCCTGTTCAGTTGAAAGGATCCACTAGGAATAGAACCGGTAGTGCTTGGCCTTAGGTATGGCTTCTCTGTGTGGTGAGTCAGAAAGGCAAACTACCACATCTTCCTGGACAGAGGAGTATCTTCAGTCACTAAACTGTGGGGCCATCCACCCACTTTTCATGAGAATTGGCAAGATCTCAACCCCAGAGCTCCGTTTGTGCTCCATTGCTGCTGGGGCTGCCTCTAACACTGCTCAAGGTAAGTCTGGTGGTGGTGGTGGGGTACTTTTGCTAGCATAAACACATTTCAAAATATGCTGGCAAAAGAACGATTATGGAGGGTGGTCTGATAAAGCCCTTAGAATGTTGGACTACAGGTTGGCCCTGTGGTATGCACAGAACCAATATCTGTGGTTTCAGTTATCCAAGGGACACAAAATAGGGGACACATACTATAGAGTGATCTTGGAAAATGCCTAGAGAGGCATCCTCTCTAGACATCTTTTAGGTCCTCAAACAACACAATGGTATGTTTGTACAGGAAGTCCTTTATTTTAATAGAGTTTGCTATTATCCACGGTTTCACTTGTATGCAGTAAATCCCAACGATAATTTCCAGTTTGGCTTGTCATTGTTACCTATCCAATTTAAGGAAGGACTGTTAAAAATTCTAAGATAGGTGACATTCCAAAAAGCCAGAGCTTGGACAAGTAACTTTTGTGAACCTCACTCTCTCTCTCTCTCTCTCTGGCTTTTCTTTGCAAACAAAGATTCAGGAAGGACTCATCCCGTGCTTTCTGCAAGTGCACTGATGACTGAAAAGGCCAATCCGAGATAAACAAGTTCAGTTGCAGAAAGCACAGCAGAAGGTCTCCTTGGGTTATGTTTCCGGGTTGTGATTCTTTCTGTGTTGCCATTTCTCTTCAAGACTTGTTCGGCATGAGTTCTCAAATAAGGCTGCAGCATTGTGGATAAGGTGTCTCCATGCCTCCCGATGTGAGGCCAGAGCAGACCATTGTTGGTAATCAATTTGGCCGAGCCTGAGATGTTGTTTCAGGGAGTCCTTGTATCGCTTTTTTGGAGCACCACTCTTACACTGACCCGTGGTGAGTTCACCGTAGAGTACTATTTTTGGGAGGTGATGGTCCTCCATTCTAGAAACGTGCCCTGCCCAGCGCAACTGTGTTCTCAATATCATGGCCTCAATGCTGGTGATCCCTGCTTGCTCAAGGACAGCAACATTCGTCACATAGTCAGTCCAGTGTATATTTAGGATTGTACGTAAATAGCGCTGATGAAAGCGTTCGAGGAGTCCTAAGTGGTGGCGATAGGTGACCCACATTTCAGACCTGTAAAGGAGAATAGACAGTACAATGGCTCTATACACACTTATTTTTGTGCTTCGCCTCAGGTGTTTGTTACTCCAGACTCTTTTGTAAAGTCTTCCAAATGCACTATATGCCTTTGCTAATCTGTGATCGATCTCTTTGTCAATCTTGGCATCTGAGGAGATGATGCTTCCCAGGTAGGTGAACTGCTGAATGGACTTAAGCACAGATTTGCCTACAGCAATGTGGGGATGGTGGTGTTCATCCTGTGGTGCAGGCTGGTAAAGAACTTACGTTTTCTTCACGTTGACTTCCAGCATTTCCCAGCAAGGATGCTCAGTGGCTGGGAGACTCTGGGAATTCTATTATATCTGAAAAAAACAACACTTTTCCTCTTTCACTGGGCCACCACTGCAGAGAACTAATCAATCAGTTGTTGGTTCCACCCCACCCACCCTGTCTCATTAGAAGCTGAATCATTATCCTGGCATTTCTACTCCCATGAAGCGATGTTTCACTTGACCCTTCAAATAGCTGCATAACCAAAACTTTCAAAGCAAAATTACCAACGTTAAATGGCATAATTTGTCTCTTCTGTACTCATTACGTACAAGCCTTGGGATGGTAGTTCGAATGAAAGATGATGTTTAATCCGTCACTAAATTACATACGTATCTGCTTGGAGTGCTTATTAAGCCTTAAGCAAATCAATACCTGATTGCATTTTAATCAAGAATAGATAAGAACAAAAAATCCCATAATATGTTTAAGCACTTAAAACAACCCTTCCAAAGCACTATTGAAATTTAAGCTCATGGCAGAAATGTTCTGATAAAGCAAATATGTGGCAATCAGCACATACTCTTAGCTGTAATTGATAATAAGCAGAAAGTTGATGTCTTAGTATTTGGGCCTTGTCTCCCTTCTAATTTAGGAAGAATGTCCTCACGCTGAAGTCAGTAATTAGTTACCTGGATACTTTGAAACTTTAGTCCAGTGATGGGGAAATGGATTACAGTTGTCCCTTCATATTCGCTGGGGTTTGGTTTCAGGACCCCCCCCCCCCCGTGGATACCAAAATCCATGACTACTCAAGTCCCATTATATGCAATGGCATAGCAAAATGGTGTCTCTATATAAGATGGCAAAACCAAGGTTTGTTTTTTGGATTATTATTTTTTTAAGAATATTTTCAAGACTTGAATACTTAAATCCGTGGATGACAAATCTGTGGATATGGAGGGACAACTATAGTTTTGGGGGCTGGATAGTCCCTCAGGACCAGGGGTGGGGGTGGGGTTGGCTGTCACAATACAGAGTTATAGTGCTATAATTACACATTAACTGTCATGGTCCCATCCTATGGATTCCTGAGATTTGCAGTTTAGAGAGGGGCATTTATAATTCTCAGTCACAGAATTTGATTGATGCATCAAAATAATCAAACTATAAACCCCGAGATCCCATAGGATGTTGCATTGGCAGTTAAAGTGCAATGGCAGTGTCAGATGTCACATCTACAGGTGGTTCCAGAGGTGACTGCTGTGTTGGGTGGGTACTGAATATACTCTGTGTTTTAGCCTGAACTTGAACAAAGTTCTCCATGTGCTGAACCTATTTTGGGGATAGGTTCGGTACTGTAGACAGCTCCTTTAAAGTTCAGATGAAACCTGGAGGGGCTTATTTTCCCAGTAACATGGAGGCTATCAGCTACCCTGCTCTGATGTCACTTAGCCTTGCCTTCTCTCATTGGAGCCACAGGTCTCAGGAGGCAAAAGATTAGGGCTGAGTCAACACTGATGGGAAAGCCCGGAACCATGGGGAGGAATCATAGAATCATAGAATTGTAGAGTTGGAAGAGACCACGAGGGCCATCCAGTCCAACCCGCCTGCCACGCAGGAAATCTTGATCAAAGCATCCCCAACAGATGGCAGTCCAGCCTCTGTTTAAAGACCTCCAAGGAAGGAGACCCCACCACGCTCCGTGGGAGTGTGCTCCACTGCTGAACAGCTCTTACTGTCAAAAAGTTCCTCCTCATGTTGAGGTGGATTCTCTGTTCCTGGAGCTTGCATCCATTGCTCCGTGTTCCAGTCTGTGGAACAGCAGAAAACAAGCCTGCTCCATCCTCAGCGTGACATCCCTTCAAATACTTAAACAGGGCTATCATATCGCCTCTTAACCGTCTTTTTTCCAGGCTAAACATACCAAGCTCCCTAAGTCTCTCCTCATAAGGCATGGTTTCCAGACCTTTCACCATTTTAGTTGCCCTTCTCTGGACACGCTCCAATTTGTCAATATCCTTTTTGAATTGTGGTGCCCAGAACTGGACACAGTATTCTAAGTGAGGTCTGACCAACGCAGAATAGAGTGGCACTATTACTTCCCTTGATCTAGATACTATACTTCTATTGATACAGCCCAAAATCGCATTGGCCTTTTTAGCTGCCGCATCACACTGTTGGCTCATGTTCAACTTGTGGTCTACTAGGACTCCTAGATCCCTTTCGCACGTAGTCTCATTCAGCCAGGTCTCTCCCATCCTATATTTATGCATTTCATTTTTCCGCCCTAAATGCAGTACTTTACATTTCTCGGTATTGAATTTCATTTTGTTAGCTTTGGCCCAGCTCTCCAGTTTATCCAGGTCATTCTGAATTTTGATCCTGTCCTCTAGGATATTAGCTACTCCTCCTGTCCGCACAACTGGCACTCACAACAGGCTGATACCGGCAGCACTGTCCACACATTCCCCCCTCCCGTCCTAGTTCTGGTCCATTAAAGCTGAGTATGCATGGCCCTTGCCATGCTGTTTTATTTCCCCCTTCCCCAATGCACATGTAGAAACGTATGTCTAGGCAATGGTGCACGGTATTGATTATATTGTGCTAATATGCACTCATGCGATCAATTTGCACATCCACAAAAAGAATGGTGCTGGAGGAACTGCAGGAACTTGAAAGTGAAAGTGCTTTGGTGAGAGTTGGAATTTCTGGGCGGGACGAGATCATCGGCTCATCTGGCCCGGCACCTCCTCACCTCTTCCACCCAACTGCTGATACTCATTCCCCCCCCCATCCTCCCACTGGCACACAGTCCGCATACTCAGGGGAAAGAAACTTATTGTATTGCTTTTTATTTATATGACTCTATAAATGCATAGGTGACTAACAAGGTTAAACAGGATACAACCCAAAGCCTTATGATACAAAAAGGATTTTTTTAAAAAAAGATTAAATTAAAAACACCCATAATTTAAAATGCAGGTCGTCCCCTGTATCTGCAAGGGATAAGTTCTGAACTCATCATGGATGCCTGAAACTGCGTATAACAGCAAACCGTGATGAATACAGTAGAATTGTGCTGAAGGATCTAGAAAATCCCTAGAGAGGATGCCTCTCTAGGCATCTGGTGCAACTCTATGGTCTTTTATTATATTTTAACTTTTTGTGTGATGTGTACTTTTTAGTTCTATCTGTTTTAATTTTGTATGCTGCCTTCAGTTCCAGGGCTGGGAAAAAGGTAGGACATTAAAAAAATACAATATAAAATAAATAATAAAAGCAGAAATTAGTGTCAGAATGTTGTAGTGGGCCTTTTGACACCGCGTGGGTGACACCATGTGGGCCTCTGTTTCAGGCAGCAAGATATCTTGGCCCAGCCCTGGTTCTGCATGCATGAATCATTTGATAATATGTTCTGTTTCTGCAACAGCCAGAGGGTACAGACTGTTCTTTACTATGAAATAAATACTCAGAGGTTATAAACAGGAATAAATAAATATATTTAGGTATAATTGCAAAATATGGATTTGTATGCAAGGCATCAGCACTGGCAAAAACCTAGTGTGTCCTACATCTATTAGCCACTTGGGATCCGGGAGCAATTATAATTACAATGCATCTCTCAGTAAACAAACAAACAAACTTTATGACTATGGTCCCATCAGCTTAGTTTCCCTCAAGCATACTTCAGATTAATTACAAAGCATTTGAACAGTAATAGTGACATCTCTGTCTCCCTTTAAATGCCATTAGCACTGTCAATAAACTCACTTTTACAAGCAAACAAGCCCAAAGGCTCACTTTCAACAAAACATCAAGGGTTTTGTGTGTGTGTGTGTGTGTTGTGGCCATCCTGACCTGTAATTCTAACAGGAATGCCAAATTGAAGTGCAATGGTAGTACTACAACATACCTTCCAAACCTCCTAATTTTGCAGGAGTAGTCCCAATTAATCCTTTGTCATCCCACTTTTGGAGCTGCTTTTAAAATGTCCCAGTTTCTCTCTCCTACTCCCACTTTCACCTTTTGCCCTCTGCTTACTTTAGTTGTTCCAAAGCTCCAAAGGGCTATGGCAGAGCTTGAAGAAGACGACGGCATCTATATACGCTACCGCACTGATGGTAGCTTGTTTAACTTAACTAAGACTCTAAACTATCTAGTCCGTGAGCTGCTCTTCGCTGATGATGCTGCCCTTGTTGCCCACACAGAAGCAGCTCTGCAGCGCCTAACATCCTGCTTTGCAACAGCTGCAGAGCTGTTTGGGCTAGAAATCAACCTAAAGAAAACAGAAGTTCTTTACCAGCCTGCACCACAGGACGAACACCACCATCCCCACATTGCCGTCGGCAAATCTGTGCTCAAGTCTGTTCAGCAGTTCACCTACCTGGGAAGCATCATCTCCTCAGATGCCAAGATTGACAAAGAGATCGATCACAGATTAGCAAAGGCATATAGTGCATTTGGAAGACTTCACAAAAGAGTCTGGAGCAATAAACACCTGAGGCAAATCACAAAAATCAGTGTGTATAGAGCCATCATACTGTCTATCCTCCTTTATGGATCTGAAACATGGGTCACCTATCGCCACCACCTACGACTCCTTGAGCGCTTTCATCAGCGCTGTCTATGCACAATCCTAAATATACACTGGACTGACTATGTGACAAATGTTGCTGTCCTTGAGCAAGCAGGAATCACCAGCATTGAGGCCATGATACTGAGAACACAGCTGCGCTGGGCAGGGCACATTTCTAGGATGGAAGACCATCGCCTCCCAAAAATACTACTCTACGGTGAACTCGCCACGGGTCAGTGTAAGAGGGGCGCTCCAAAAAAGCGATACAAAGGCTCCCTGAAACAACATCTCAGGCTTGGCCAAATTGATCACCAACAGTGGTCCGCCCTGGCCTCACATCGGGAGGCATAGAGACACACTATCCACAATGCTGCAGCCTTATTTGAGAACTCACGACGAACAAGTCTTGAAGAGAAACGACAACGCAGAAAGAATCACAACCCAAAAACATCACCCAAGGAGACCTTCTGCTGTGCTTTTTGCAACCGGACTTGTTTATCTCGGATTGGCCTTTTTAGTCATCAGCGCGCTTGCAGAAAGCGCGGGATGAGTCCTTCCTGAATCTTCGTTTGCGAAGAAAAGCCAGACTTTAGTTGTTGCAAACTGAGATCAAAGTGCAAAAGTAGTTTGCAGCCAATGAACTTGTGGGGCAGGGGAAAGAGGGGGTGGAATATTTTCCTTCCTTCCCAGTAGATTCATGCAAAAGCCAACTGTTGCAGACTCTTCTAGCTTGCATGTTCTTCTTCATTAATAACTTTTGCAATCTTGAGTACATTTTGAAGTTGTTTGGACATATTTGTTGTAGTTTTCATCTGGGAACTATTGGGAGGTATGCTTACAATTGTGTTAGCATGAAAGGGTCCAGTGTCAAAATCTAGGAGATGTCTAGAGCTAAAGCTAGTTCCAGCTCAGAAAACCTAATTCTTGGCCTGTCTAGACCTGCCAGAGTATGCCGACGTAAATGGTGGTGGAATGAGGAAAAAGACCATGGGTGCAGTAACAAAGTTAAGTGCTAAAGAAACTGCCTTCTTAGAACCAGCAGGTTTGGGACTTCCGGTTTTGTGGGCAGAGGCAACGGAGCTCCTGCAGGTTGGACCTCCAAACCAGTCAGCTTGGTGGGTACTAGACACTTTGACATTGAGCAGAACGCCCTCCACGAAAATCTTGTTGGGGAAGACAAGGTGTTGGGACCGGCGAATGGCCTTTTGGGCTGAAGTCAGAGACCTGGGGAAAAACACCAGGTCGAAGACTTCAGCAACAGTAAAGGTGTGGTAACTGCTGCTTCGTGGTGGGAGCATTAAGTTCAGAGCCTCCGGTAAGCCCGCAGCCAATTAGCCTCAGATATAAACTGCAAATATAATTTACAAGCCCAAAGAAGTCAAGTTGATCTTCAGCAAAATAGTGTTTGCCATTAAATTTAAAATAAATGGGGCTGTAACCCACAGCAGCCACAGTCATCCAGACAGTCTGGATGTAAGCCATAAAGGGCTTTATAGGTTATGACAACAAGCCTTGGAAGTTGTGAGAAGTTTATAGCCTTACCGCACTCCGACAAAAAGCAGCAGGAATGTTCCAACTTTTCTGTTGCCTTACCATGTGGGATCGGCGTTCTTCCGGCATTCTTTTGTTCTTTTATTATTATTATTATCTTTATTAAATTTTCAACAACATATACAACAATCACATCATACCAAGACACAATAAAACAAAAACCATAATAAAACAAATTGTAATCAAACAATTAGGTTACCTTCCATCATTTCCTCATCCTGTTGGTTCTATATAACTTCAATTGCATTTCCACACCTTCTACTTTAATTCTCTTCATTCCTTTATTTCCCACTTCTCTCACTTTTTGATTTTCCTTTTAACAATTATTCTCTTACAACATAATTGCTTCCCCAATATTCTGTCCATAACTTTTCCATTTTTTTCCAATCTTGCATATCCTTTAGTGTTTTCTTTTCATCTGTCATAATAGATAACTTATCCATCCCATACATTTCAAAGAGTTTTTCTACCCATTCTTCTATAGTGGGAGCTTCTTTCCCTTTCCAATTTTTTGCGATTACTAATCTAGCTGCCGTAATAGCATATAACAGCACCTTTTTATATTTTTCCCTTGTTTCTCCATCTACATTGTGTAACATATTTAATAAATATATCTCCGGCTGAAATCGGTATTCGACTTCTAATATTTTCATTATTAAATTATGAATCTTCTTCCAAAATTTTTCTATCTTCTTACACTTCCACCAAACGTGGTAGTATGTACCTTTCGAATTACCACATTTCCAGCAGTTATTTGATATGTTCTTATATATTTTATTCAATTTTTCCGGTGTTGTATACCAAAAATTCATTATTTTATAATAATTTTCTTTCAAATTGTTGCTTTTGGTAAATTTTATGTTTTTACCCCACGCTATTTCCCATGAGTTTAGCTGTATCTCATGGCCTATATATTGAGCCCACTTCACCATATATTGCTTTACCACTTCTTTTTCTTGACTGAATTTTAATAACAGCTTATATATTTTTGAGAGCATTTTCCTTTTTCCTCTGTCAGTTAATATTTGATTAAATTCCGTTTTTCCCATTTCTATCCCTTCTAATTTTGAATCCATTTTAAATTTTTCCACTAATTGTCTATAAAAAAACCAATTACACTCTATGCCATCTTTCCTTAGTTCTTCCTGCGTTTTCATTCTATATCTATCTCCATCTTTCTGTAATATTCTCTCATATGTCAACCAGTCTCCTTTAAACAAGCTTTCTCTTTTATGAAATGCTTCATGGGTAGAAACCTATGTTGGTATTTTCGAGTATAGCCATCTTTTATATTTCATCCAGACCCTCCATATTGCTTTCCTAACAAAATGGTGTCCAAAATCTTTATGTACTTCCTCTTTCCTGTACCACATATAAGCGTGGAATCCATATCTCAAATTGAATCCTTCTAATTGGAGTAACCTCTTGTCTTTTAAATGGATCCATTCCAAAATCCACGTTAGACAACTTGCATTATAATACAATTCCAAATCTGGGAGTCCCAATCCACCCTTCTCCTTTGCTTCCACTAGTATTTGTCTCCTAATTCTTGGTTTCCTCCCCGCCCAGATAAATTTAGCTAAATCTCTATTCCATTCTTTAAATATCGAAGATGTAGATAAGATCAGAAGATTTTGAAATAGATACATAACTCTTGGGAGGACATTCATATTTACTGTTGCAATTCTCCCTAAAAGGGATAATCTTAATTTTGTCCATCTCTTCAGATCTTCTTTAATTTCTCTCCAACCCTTGGTATAATTATTCTCATATAAATCTATATTTCTATTCGTTATATTTATTCCCAAATATCTTCCCTTCTTTCCAATCTTAAAATTCGATACTTTCGCTAATTTCTCCTCTTCCTTCTTGGCTATATTTTTAGTTATTACTATCGTTTTTTCCTTATTTATCTTAAGTCCAGCAAACCTCCCATATTCCTCAATCATTGCTACTAACTTATTAATACTTCCCATCGGATCATCTAAAAAAAAGATCAGATCGTCCACAAATGCCTTGTATTTAAATTCACTTCCCTGAATTTTAACTCCTCTAATCTCTGAGTCCATATTAATCTTTATATTTAATATTTCTAATGTCATTATAAATAACAACGGCGATAGGGGACAACCCTGCCTCGTTCCTTTGTTTATTTTACAGTATTTAGTCCTTTCCCCATTGACAATTATCTGGGCTTCTTGTTGACTGTAAATATTTTTTATCCACTTCAGGAATTTACTTCCTGCCTCCATCTTCCTGCATTCTTTTGTTCTGGCCCCGTGGGGAACCAAGGTAAAACTGCATCTTTTTGCAAACAGATTTTTCTGGTTAGCAAAAAGATGTGGTTTTACCTCAGCCCCCATTGAGACTGGAACGAAAGAATGCCAATGTCATGTGATAAGGCAGCAGGAAAGGCATCACATTCCTGTTGCTTTGTCATTTTTCTTCATAGTGTGGGAAGACCCTTAGTTTCACTGAGGTAACCAAATCTAAGGAAATTCTTTTCCATCCATCCTTTATTTTTCTACTGTAGAGTTGGCTGGACCACTGTTATATTGAGAGCCACTGCCTTTCTGAAGAAAGGAGCTTGTTCCTCCTTGCTAGAGGAAATCACAGCGGCTTACCTTTAGGAATAAAAACAGATGCACTGAGCGTTATTCAGTATTCATCAGAAGAGAAATGGAAATAAGACATATTTGAAAGATGAGCCTCCAGACATTTACATTAGAAACATACTGGAGGAGTCTGGTTCCTGAAGCCTTTGCAAATACTTCAGAGTTATCTGCTTTTCAAGAACATCTGTTTTTGCAACTTGTCTGGGTGGAATTTAATTCAGATGTAATGAAAGCCACGAGAGCCTAGAAAGATCTGTGGCTTTGCAGATTTGTATGAAACCCCAGAGCTTAATACTAACAAGTGGGCTGAATCAATATTAATAATACCAACTTGTTTTGAAACCACATGAGGACAATGCTGCCAGAGTTTTAACTAGGGGTCCATTGGGATTCCTTGTAATGAGCGAGATAGGCCAGGTGGGAAGATATTTACAGTTTTGATGTTGTAATCCAGGGGTGAGCCATTCATATAGCTCACAGGCCTATGAAGCCTCGCTTCCATTTTGAGAGCCTCTTGTGGGATTCCAACTGGAAAAATAACCATGTTTAGCAGTTCAGTAGTTATCCTCTTCAGGATTACGGGATCAGTAGTTATGGTGTTACCTACCCTGACAGCCCCCATCTTGGAATATCCGATAGTTGGCAATATTTAATAATTTGGCTTGATGTGGCCTTCCACGTGGTTAGCAGGTAAACTGTGGACCCCCAGACATGAAGGCTGGAATCACGTAATAACCTAGGGAGGGGCCTTTGGAAATTCCCCAAACAGGTATTACCCAGGTCAGAGTTAACACCTGGAGATGAATCATCCACTAATCCACTCAACAATAGCAGAGTCCTCGATGATTGCAAAATGGGTTTTTCCTCTTTCCTTCCTCCTCAACAATAGACCTTGCTTGTTCCTATTCACTTCCAAATATATCACCCATTAACAATTGTTAACTTTCTGGAGCACCCTTTGTTTAGTCCTGGGAAACTCTGAGAGACATTATATTTCACTTCCCTTCCCCATCCCTTCAGAGGAATTATCACATATAAATATCGCCCCAAAACACCACCAAAGTGCACACAGATCCTCTTCTTCTTAACTCCACATCAGACTGTGTCACCATTCTGCCTTCCAGGTCCCCTTTCTGCCAGTTTACCTCATGATCTCAGCTCTCTAGGATCGGTATAGTATAACCCAAAATCCCCTTATTCTATTTCTCTATCAAAATACTTCCTACTACCTTCGATGGCTTTGTGTGATTGCTTGAAGCTGAGTGTTTGTGTGAATGAAATTAATTTCCAATAAAAACCATTTAACTGTACGTTCTGGCTTGGAGTCTCCTCAGTTACTACCAGTCTACATAGGTCAAAGGATCCTGCCATTATCCAGCCTCTTGCTGCCATTTTGAGCTAATAAAATAATTCCCATATTAAGATTTGGACATTAGTGGGATCCTCACAGACCCCCATGCAATTCAGGTAACAATGGGATCTCATAACAGCTGGGGATAGATGTTTATGGTTGTTAATTGAACATGACCCCCCAAAAACCCTACCTTTTCAGCCTGGCAGCACCCCAACTGGTGTTTCCAAGGCAACACAGATTTGGGGTGCTAGGAAATTTTCTGAAGTGCTCTTTTAGTCTTGAGGTACATTGAGACAAGCAGTTTTGGCAGGACCTCCAGGGGTCTTTCCAACTGCCTGTTCTTGATGCACCTCATAACTGAGAGAGCAGTGTAGACATCATTTCCCAGTGCCTGATTAGCAGTGCCTCAGAAACCCTTTAGCAGGGGTGCTGTCAGGCTGAAAAGATAGGCCCTTTTTTGGAGGGTGTGTGTGTGGCATTTTCAGATGGAATTATGATGATGGTGCTCCATCATTGCAGTTATGTCAGATGATGCAGTATCTCTGCCTTCATTTCCAATGGGAAACATGGTGTATAACATATAGCATGCACATACCTTGTTTACCACAAGAACTGTGCCGTATCAGACAACTGAGAGCCTGCCACGTGTGTTCAGAGTTGCCAGAGGGACAGGACTGATTACAACCTCCTGGAATACACTCAGATATGTTTACCTAAAATCATCAGTAAGACCCCTGTACCCATGGGGGTTTGATTCCTGGACTTACCACAGATACTGGAAAGCATAACCAACAGCAAACCCTATTAAAATAATAGACTTTCAGTCAAAACATACCATAGAGTTGCATTGGAGGACCTATAAGAAGTTCTGAGAGGATGCCGCAGTAGTCATTTTCTAGGATAGCTCTATGGCCAAATCCACACTACACAAATAATCCACTTTGAAACTGGATTGTTTGCCATGGCTCCTTCCTATAGAATATTGGGATTTGTACTTTGGTGAAGCATCAGTACACTTTGGCAGAGAATGCTAAAGACCTTGTAAAACTACAAATTCCAGGATTCAGTAAGAAGGAACCATGGCAAATAATCCAGTTTCAAACTGGATTCTTCATGTAGTGTGGATTTAGGCTATGGTATGTGTCCCTGTTTTTTTCTCCCGTGGATAACTGAAGCTGTGGATATTTGTTCTGTTACAAGTGTTTATCATGCCACTCCCTATAGCATCAAACCCCCTGCCCCAAGAGAGCCTAAAAATGAAGGGACCTATGTTGTTACATATCTACAAACCAGTTCAACCCATTTTCATCACCAGCAGGACCAGTTTTTTTTTGTTTTGTTTTTTTGTAAAGTTAATGGGCCTTGACTTCCCATTCAAGAACAACACATCACAATGTATTTTACCTTACAACAAGAAGACCTCACAACAATAAATAATTGCTGGGGAGATCTGTCCCTCTGCTTCAGCTGCTGCAAGGATTGCAACTAAACACAAGTGGGAGAGGGGATGAAATTATTTGTGCTCATTAAAAAAAATGTCTTGACATTCTGGCCCTGTGAGCCCTGGTTCCACTATGCTACTGTCTGTAGTACAGGTTGAGCCTCCCTTATCTGAAATACTTGGGACCAGAGGTATTTTGGATTTTTTTGGGAATCTCTGGCTTTTCTTCGCAATTGAAGATTCAGGAAGGACTCATCCCGCACTTTCTGCAAGCACGCTGATGACTAAAAAGGCCATGAATACTTGCACACACACACACACACACACACACGGCTTTTCTTTGCAAACGAAGATTCAGGAAGGACTCATCCCGTGCTTTCTGCAAGTGCGCTGATGACTAAAAAGGCCAACCCAAGGTAAACAAGTCCAGTTCCAGAAAGCACAGCAGAAGGTCTCCTTGGGTGATGTTTCTGGGTTGTGATTCTTTCTTTGCCTTGGTTTGACAGCATCAGAAGATGCCCATTGGCCATGACTAGCCAACCAGGTAGATGGGGATGAGCTTTCATTAGGCCACCTTTTCTAGGCCCCTCTCCATATGGAGCAAACAGTGCTCTCCTTAAAAAAGGCTGCTTGGTCGTTCAGGATGCTGCCGAACAAGACTGTCATCCCCCGGGTCAGCCTCAAGTGACCAGAGTCCTGAACCATCTGTATGCAGGGTTGGGTCTGCGGCATCCAGTGCATCTTTACACCTGCCGTTTCATCCCTCGCCTATCGCTACAGGGCTTTTTTGGAATTGGATTTGTCCTTTGAGCCTGTGCAATGGATTTTTCTGGTGGAGCGCAGCATGCACAGAACTGGCCTCACCCTTTAAACCAAAGGTTCATCTGCTGTGGCCTTACAAGCATGGACGGTAACAGCGAGGTCCTCAGGTCGTAGGTTTGATTAGAGTTTCCTTCTCTTAGATGGTTGACCTTACAGGGTTCGACGAGCACCATCTGCCGGGTTTGGGATTAGAGTTTTCCTTCTCCTAGGACAGTTGCCACAAGGCTAGAGAGCCCATCCTGTCCTTTGATGCTCTTTGTCAGACCCTTCGGTTTTGAACTGTCTGGCATGGGAGACCCTACCGGTGGCTATTGTGCCACTGCCAGCATAGCTCAAAACATCATTAGGGTACGCAAGCCTCTCTCCCATGACAAGGGGGCATCAATGGAGAGGATATATGTATATATATATATATATATATATAGTGAGATATCTTGGAGATGGGACCCAAGTCTAAACACAAAATTAATGTATATTTCATATACACCTTATACAGTACATATAGCCTGAGGGTACTTTTATACACAATCTTTTTATTGATTTTGTGCATGAGACAAAGTTTGTGTACATTGAAGCATCAGAAAGCAAAGGTGTAGCTGCCTCAGCCACTCATGTGGACAATTGCAGATTTTAGAACATTTAGGATTTCGAATAAGGGAGACTCAGCCTCTGTATGAAACTTGCCCATGTTTCCTCTTTTGCATGATTTTTCTCATGCATCCTTCACTCTATGTAAAATGAAAAACAAAAGCAACGAAACACCTTCTGCCACCTCTCCCCTTATTGTGCAAATGAACGCAGGTCGTTTTGCATAGGTATGCAAAGCCTTGTCATTTGCATAAATTAAAGTGGGTGTAAATCTATTTAATTTGCATTCAGCATCCTGACAGCAAATCTGGATACAGTCTTTTTATTCAAAGTGTTACTTTTTTTTTTTTGCTCCCCTAAAATGAAGGTTAGACAGACCCTCTTGGAATTCTGCAGTGCACATTAAGGAGTGGGGGGAAGAGCAGGAGTAATTTGCAGTATATTTCCAATGATGACCCATGCTGAGTTCCGAATAACAGATTTCTTTTTCTCTGGTAACAGCAGTCAGGAGGAGACTTGGATCAATATATCACTACAGGATGGCTACTGAGCTATTGTGTATTCAGCTGCAATTGGAGAGAAGGTACAATTCTCTTCAAATGAGTTTATTGGTTTGAGAAGTGATGCAAAGATGATCACACAAGCTCTAGAAAAGTGTTGGCATGAGAGTCTTCAACCCTGCAGTGTCCTGATTCCTTTGCAAAAATGATTAGCATCTCCAAAGCTTGTGCTTTGGGCTCCATCACATCACACTATTATAACACTATTATTCCACTTTAATTGCCATGGCAACTTCCATATGGAATCCTAGGATTTGCAGTTTAGGGAGGGGCAATTTAGAATTCTCAGCCAGAGAGCTCTTAGGCTCTACTAAACTACAAACCCCAGAATCCCACAGGGTGCAGCCATAGCAGTTAAAGTGAAATAATAGTGCTATAACAGTGTACTGTAGTTAGAAAGACAAGGAAAGGGGGTTTGCGTCTGCAGAAGAGAGGCCCACACAACTTGTTATCTCCAACTCCTCCCTCAATTGCACCTCACCAGTCATGTCTTCCAGCCTGGCAGAATTGCAATAGAGCTTTGCTTCTCTTTCTGGACCTGTGGAAGTTGTAGGATTTGTCCAGCACCTAGCATTCTACCCAATGTGGTGGATGGGCTGTACTTCCTTCAGGTTTGTCCAACAACTGGTATTCCACAAAAGTCACCTGAAACCAACTTGCAGTGTTCTGTCCAATGTGTGCAAAAGGAATTGGGATAACTAACAAGCATTAAAGCCATGTTTTGATGGTTCATGCCATAAACAGCATGAAAGCAGCAAGTCTTAACAATGGTCAATTACTACACGAACCTGCCCAGTGACTTAACATCTGCCTCAAGTCTACCCACCTTGAAACATGAGCCTGGCAGTGATGCTTTAACTTAGAATAATAGAATCCTAGAGTTGGAAGAGTCTACAAGGGCCATCCAGTCCAACCCCCTGCCATGCAGGAATACACAATAAATCATTCCCGACAGATGGCCATCTAGCCTCTGTTTAAAAACCTCCAAAGAAGGCAAGTCCACCACACTTCAAGGCAGTGTATTACACTGCCAAACAGCTCTTACTGTCTTAACCTTTGGTTGCAGGTCTAAGCGGAAGAGGAGAAGCTCACTCCACTATTTGCAGGAGGATGTCTCCCCTCTACTCAAACCATCAGGCACCTCTGGATCCATGATAGGGGCTTCTCAGTTGTAGCACCTTCCACTTGCAAAGATCAGATGTCATGAAAAATGGTGTCTTCCCTACATCACATGAAGACTCTTATTTGTCTAGGCTTTGGGGGGAATATGATTCATATGCATTATAGGTGGGACCTCTCTCTCTCTCTCTCTCTCTCTCTGGCTTCTCTTCGCAAACGAAGATTCAGGAAGGACTCATCCCGCACTTTCTGCAAGCGCGCTGATGACTAAAAAGGCCCATCCAAGATAGACAAGTCTGGTTGCAGAAAGCACAGCAGAAGGTTTCCTTGGGTGATGTTTCCGGGTTGTGATTTTTTTTTTTGCGTTGTCGTTTCTCTTCAAGACTTGTTCGGCATGAATTCTCAAATAAGGCTGCAGCATTGAGGATAGTGTGTCTCCATGCCTCCCGATGTGAGGCCAGGGCAGACCATTGTTGGTGATCAATTTGGCCGAGCCTGAGGTGTTGTTTCAGGGAGTCCTTGTATCGCTTTTTTTGAGCGCCCCTCTTACGCTGACCTGTGGCGAGTTCACCGTAGAATACTATTTTGAGGAGGCGATAGTCCTCCATCCTAGTAACATGCCCTGCACAGCACAGCTGTGTTCTCAATATCATGGCTTCAATGCTGGTGATCCCTGCTTGCTCAAGGACAGCAACATGTGTCACATAGTCAGTCCAGTGTATATTTAGGACTGTGCGTAAACAGCACTGATGGAAGCGTTCAAGGAGTCATAAGTGTTGGCGATAGGTGACCCATGTTTCAGACCCATAAAGGAGAATAAACAGTACAATGGCTCTATACACACTGATTTTTGTGTTTCGCCTCAGGTGTTTATTACTCCAGACTCTTTTGTAAAGTCTTCCAAATGCTCTATGTGCCTTTGCTAATCTGTGATCGATCTCTTTGTCAGTCTTGGCATCTGAGGAGATGATGCTTCCCAGGTAGGTGAACTGCTGAACAGACTTAAGCACAGAGTTGCCGACGGCAATGTGGGGATGGTGGTGTTCGTCCTGTGGTGCAGGCTGGTAAAGAACTTCTGTTTTCTTCAGGTTGACTTCCAGCCCAAATAGCTCTGCAGCTGTTGTGAAGCAGGATGTTAGGCGCTGCAGAGCTGCTTCTGTGTGGGCAACAAGGGCAGCATCATCAGCGAAGAGAAGCTCACGGACTAGATAGTTTAGAGTCTTAGTGCGAGCCCTCAGACGGCTTAAGTTAAACAAGATACCATCAGTACGGTAACGTATATAGATGCCGTTGTCTTCTTCGAGCTCTGTCGTAGCCCTTTGGAGCATCATGCTGAAGAAGATTGTAAATAAAGTTGAAGCAAGAACACAACCTTGCTTCATTCCATTAGTTATTAGAAAGGGCTCTGAAAGAGCATCACCATATCTGACTTCACCGCACTGGCCCTCGTGTAGCAAGATAATAATTTTAAGGAATTTCGGGGGACATCCTAGTCTTTCCAGGATCTGCCACAGACCTTTCCTACTCACGGTGTCGAAGGCTTTGGTGAGTTCAACAAATGTTACATAGAGACCCTTGTTTTGCTCTCTACATTTCTCTTGCAGTTGTCTAAGGGAAAATACCATATCTGTAGTACTCCTATTGGCTCTGAAGCCACATTGGCTTTCAGGAAGACGTTCTTCTGCAATCGCAGGAACTAATCTGTTCAGGAGTATCCTTGCAAGGATTTTTCCAGCAATAGAGAGCAGTGTTATGCCTCGATAGTTTGAGCAATCGGATTTTGCTCCTTTTTCTTGTACAGGGTGATGATGACTGCATCTCAGAGATCTGATGGCAGTTCCCCCTTTCATGGAGTTCGTGGAATTTCTCATGGAGTACATGACCTCTGTGTTTCCAAACTTCAGGTGGGATTCCATCAATCCCAGTTGCCTTGCCGTTTTTCATCTGCTGTATGGCCTTAAGGGTCTCTTCCAAAGTGGGAGCTATGTCCAATTCATTTTTCATCGGTTTTTGTATCATATGTTGGATAGCTGAGGACTACTCGGTTGGCGCTAAAGAGACTTTGAAAGTGTTCAGCCCATCGATTCAAGATGGAGGCTTTATCAGTAATTAATGTTTGACCATCCGTACTGTATAAGTAGGTCCAAACACTCCTTTAAGAGCTTCATAAAATCCTGTAGAATCCCCCAGATCTGCACAGCATTGTGTCTTTTCTGCTATATTGATCCACCACTTGTTCTGCATGTCTCGGAGTTTTTGTTGAAGTTTACTACATGTGAGACGGAAAGCTGCTTTTCTTACATGGCAGGTTGGCTGGGCGAGGTATGCCTGGTGAGCAGTTCTCTTTTTTGCCAACAGCTCCTGGATCTCTTGGTTGTTTTCATCAAACCAGTCTTGATTTTTCTTGTGGGAGAACCCGAGGGATTCTTCCGCAGACTGGAGGATACTGTTTTTGATATGTTGCCAAAGCACTGTAAGAGAAGGATCTGTAGGATGGTCTTCAAGTTTTGTTTGCAGGTTTGCCTGGAAGTTGTCTCTCATGGTAGCTTGTTGAAGATTGTTGACTTGGAGTCTCTTCTTTAAGATGCCACCCCTCTTAGGTTTGAACTTAAGATGAAGATTTAATTTACATCTGATGAGGCGATGTTCTGTCTGGCATTCTGCACTGGGCATCACTCGGGTATGGTGGACATCACAAATGTTTCTCTGGCGGACTAGAACATAGACAATGAGGTGCCAATGTTTGGATCGGGGATGCATCCAGGTTGTCTTCAAGCTATCTTTCTGCTGAAAGATAGTGTTTGTAATAGCTGTTGTTCTGCACAGAACTCTAGCAAGAGGCGTCTGTTATCATTGCAATTTCCAACACCTAAGACACCTTTCCTGGCTTCAGAGTTCTTTCCTACTCTGGCATTGAAGTCACCAAGGATAATAATTTTATCTTCTATAGGGACTTTTTGTATGAGTTGGCATAAGTCTGTGTAGAATTTGTCTTTCTCTACAAGGTCGGCTTGCATATTTGGGGCATATATACTAAAGAGAACAACATGTGGGAGGCATAAGGAAATAATGCGATCAGAGTGTCCTGTTGGCAAGGTTTGGAGTTCGGAGGCAATGGAGTTTTTAATTATGAAGCCTACTCCTGAAAGATGTTTTTCGGTTTTGGGTTTGCCAGACCAGTAAAGTGTGTAGCCGGCGCCATGTTCTTTAACCCTTCCTCATGGAGACGAACTTCACTAAGAGCAGTGATGTTAATATTAAGTCATGATAGTTCATGGCCTATTAGAGCAGAACGACGCTCAGGCCGTACACTATCTTCAGAGTCTCACATGGTTCTGATGTTCCAACATGCAAGCGTCAGTTTATTTACACCTTTGGAGGCCGGTGAGTGCCTTTGTTTCTTTGCCTTGGTTTGACCGCATCAGAAGATTCTTGTTGGATTTGTCCTTCATGCCTGTGCAATGGATTTTTCTGGTGGAGCGCAGCATACACAGAACTGGCCTCACCCTTTAAACCAAAGGTTCATCTGCTAGCCTTACAAGCATGGACAGTAGCAGTGAGGTCCTCAGGCCATAGGTTTGATTAGAGTTTCCTTCTCTTAGATGGTTGACCTTACAGGGTTTGACAAGCATCATCTGCCCAAGTTTGGGATTAGAGTTTTCCTTCTCCTAGGATGGTTGCCACAAGGCTAGAGAGCCCATCCTGCCCTTTGACGCTCTTTGTCAGACCCTTCGGTTTTGACCTGTCAGGCATGGGAGACCCTACAGGTGGCTATTATGCCACCGTCAGCATAGTTCAAAACATCATTAGGGTATGCAAGCCTCTCTCCCACGACAAGGGGGTGTCAATGGAGAGGTGGGACCTACAGCAAAGACTAATCCCATTGGTGGAATGTAAAGCTTCACTAGGTATAGCTATGCTCCCTCCTGCTTCCCTATTCATGCTACTTTCTGAACTACAGCCAGATTGTACCCAAGGCAAGAGGAGGACAGTGGGTAGCCAAGCAATGTCCAGTTGTGTTCCTGGAGCTGTACATTTGAGGGTGATAGCATTCTCCTGGACTTTCTGGGGAGAGGGGATCACCCAAGGACACCCAGGAGGTCCATTGGAATGCCTGCTTCTTCCAAAGGCCCCCAGGAAGTCCAAGGGAGTGCCTGAAGGAACACAGTGGGATGCTGCCTATCCTCCCTAGCCACTAAATGGCTATAGGGGAGGGGAACCTATTATCACGACTTTCTACTCCCTCTCTATGAAATATCATAATTGTAAATATGGGGCACTTCTAGGGGTCAAGTTGACCAGGGTGATCCCAAAAAAGGTCAGGTGGAGGTCACAGCCCATATTAGGACTGTGAGGGTACCCCTGGTAATCAAAGCCATATAGGAGGTATGTGCTAATTCTATCTTGGGCACCTCAGCCATGAGTCATCCAACCAAACAATTAAGTGATCTTTCCTAACTCCAGTCCCAAGGAAACCTTTCCTTAGAACCGTCTCCTATCCTACATTGTGAGGTTGTAAACCCACTAATTCCTATTTCCTAGCCATTATTGCAATCAGTTTAGTTTCAGTTTCCTTTGTTTACCTGGTGGGAAAACCATCCAGGCTTTGTCCTAGCCAGAGTACCCCTTCAGAATATGAAGCAGGGATACATATTGGTCCCCCAGCAATAGAAAGGTGTGCCACTGTGGATGAACCTGGCCATTCTTTTTCTCGGCATGCCTCTGGATCGGAACCTCTAGTGCAACCCTCAGACTTCTGTCTGAGTGCGTAACTACCAGCCTATATTTCCTGAATTTCTCCCTCTATCCAATTTTTCTGCATTACTCCTCGATAGCCTTGCTTGGTTCTCAGGAATGTGTGTTGTGTGTGTGAATAAGATTTGTGTTATTTCTGATAAAAACACTTTATTTCACTTTAACTGGAGTTTTCTGCAGTTAGTACTGATAGGTGAAAAGATCCCTGCAGTTACTGTCCTCTCACAGGCATAATGTTTGAGCTAATAATTCCCCTATCTAGATATTCCTATCACGGGTGGGTTTCTAAGGAACCCCCACCTCTCAAGGTAACAAACTGAGCCACTGAGAAGGTAGGTGGTGAGGTCAGGGAGCATTACAAGTAGAATAAAACATTGTCTAAGGTGCACTGGAGCGATATAGGAGATTATTAGATGGGCCCTTATAGCCCGTTTCTGTCCCGCTAGCCCCCATCCGCTCCACTCCCATTCCTGCTGCATAATAAATCAAAAAGGTTTTAGACACCTACCTTTGTTCCATGGCAGGAACAAGCTCCCCCTTCCTTACTGCCCAGTTGTAAATGCAGCTGTTGTAAGGCTGCTTTTATGACTGGGAACTGAAATACTGGCCATTCTTGTGAGAGAATGGCCAGGAAGCAAGTTAAAAAAACCAACCCAAACGTTGAAACAAGTAACCAAAGCACAAAATCACATTTAAAAACATACTAGCTACCTGAGGAGGGGGGGGAGTTTTTAACTTACCTTGTTGTCCCGATTGCACCCAGAAGTGTCTGGCACGGACCTCCCCCTACGACTGGCATCATGCCAGCATAATGAAACAGGAATGAGGCATCATTCAGACCACTTGCAATTCAGTTACAGAAATGGAACAGTTGGTCTATTAATGATGTTTCCCTGTTTTTGTAATATTGCTGGAGCAGAACAGGAGCAACACAGGAATGGAACGATGTTGTCAGAATGGGAAATCCTTTCTCGATCCTGGTCTGTTCCTGCAACGGACATTTGGATCCGTCTGATAATCTCCATAGTGATTTTTCAATTTAACAGGAAAGCAAAACAAAAAACCTCACCCCATTTAATCTCCTTAGCAATTGCTCACTAAGGTGAAAATTCAACATGGTGGCAGCGGGCACTTGCCCTGTTAGCAAACCCCTCCCCCATGCTCACCCAGCCGATCAGCTTTGCACTTCCTCTCAAATTGCTTGTCCTAATGAGCAGGAATGCACATTCTCCCTTGTTTTCCCTGTGTTGTTTTTGCTGTTTTGTTCCCCCCTCCTTCCGAAAAGTATGGATTGGTGCAGGATCTCATTTAGACAGGTAGGATTCCCAATGAATTCTATCAGGGTTATTTTGACCGTTTAGACAATCCCTGGGAAAACACTACTGGAAACTCACAGTAAACACTGGTGTAGATTTATGATGGAAGAATGCTTGAGGCAATCTACCAGCCAGTTTTTTTTTTTTTTAAATAACCTGAGGGGGCTGGAAAAACTGGTAATTTTGTGGGAAGATGTAATAAGATCTAAGAAGATTTAGATTTAGATTTAGAAGATCTAAACCGAGCAGCAAAGTGTGGCAGTTTTGATCTCAGAAAAACACTTCCAAAATAAACTTTTACCAAACAAAGCTCTGGAGAGTCAGTCAGGACTGCAGTATTAACCAGCCCCTGCTTGATTATGAGGTCTCATTTCACTACCCCTGCACTGCATTA
Organism: Gambelia wislizenii; assembly: GCA_030847615.1. Taxonomy (NCBI): domain Eukaryota; kingdom Metazoa; phylum Chordata; class Lepidosauria; order Squamata; family Crotaphytidae; genus Gambelia; species Gambelia wislizenii. Next base: position 15,252,699 of record JAUMIR010000008.1, on the reverse strand, counting down.
AGCTATTTCTCTATGAAAAGATCCCCTGCTGGTTACTAATTCAAAGGTGAGTAGAAATCCTAGCAAATGTACTCATAAAGCGAATTCCAATTAATAACCTTCTATCCAATTAGTATTTGGACTTGCAGCCTGTAAAGATATTTTCTTTTCTTAGCAGTGTTTTGGATAAATCTGTTTTCTTTTCTTAAAGAAAATTTTTGATTTGAAGAAGCAAATGCTGCAGCAAGGAATAGGAAAAAAGATATTAAAGGGGGTAGGTAGGAGTTGGAGTGGCGGGAGGAGGGAGAGAAAGCAAGGCACATAATTAACACAGGAAGATGGCAGAGATTAGTTTAAAAGCCTGTAGCTTTGTATGTGACTAATTATGCTCTCAGCAAAATAATGTTTTCAGACAGTGACATAATAAAGCTACCAAACTACTATGTATAATTTCCCAAGGCGCACTGCATGCATGAATTAGGCAGGCAGTCAAAGAGAACAGTAATCAAGTCTGAAATATTCCTTTAATAAAAAGCACTTGCAAGATCAAAAATAATAATAATAATACTATTTTTGTTTTATTTTAAGAGAATAGAATATCATGGAATGAAATATTGCTTCCTCCCCCCTCTCATGATATCATTGTCATAAATACCAGTGCATTCCTTCAATGAGATGAATTTAAAATATGGTTAAGGATCTGGGCTGCTTGGTTGTGTTACATGTAAGACTATATGGCCACATCTGCATTGCAGAAATAACCCAGTTTGATACCACTTTAACTGCCATGGCTCAATGCTATGAAAGTCTGGGATTTGTAGTTTTGTGAGATGTTTAGCCTTCTCTGTTAAAGATCTCTGGTGATACAACCAACTACAAATCCCAGGATGCTGTAGCATTGAGCCATGGCAACCTAAAGTGGTGAGGTATTAAAGGGCAGCTGGGACTTCAACCAAACAGTGACTGGAGGGGGGGGGGTTGTACTTTGACTGCTGTTACACATCTGGGGTGAAGGTGCTGTGGAAAGAGTTACTGGATACCTCCGTCCACAATGTCCCCCAAAGCACATACACTGGTGTCACTGCTGGTAGCACAAGCATATGTGACCAACAGGATTTCTGGCCAAAGGCAGCTCATCAGAAGTGTAAGTCACTGACCTGGTATTCAATCCATTGTACCTGGGCACTATCGATGCTCATGGTCAGAAAGAGGTATGGCAACATATGAATTCAGCTGTTGTTGCATGACTTGTGGGGGTGCAATGGGATTTCACCAGGCCTTTTAAAACCTCAGATATGACAATTTCCCTTATCTGAGCATCTTGTCCCTTGAATAAAGCTCACACTGGTATTGGGTTGCCCCTATCATGGTTCCCTGGCTTGCCAGTATACCTGCTTGCCAACTCAGTGCTGCACCAGAGAGTAGTTAAAAGGTTTTGCCTTCCCTGGTGAACCTGACTTGATGATGAGAGATGGCTTCCTCCCTTCCTAAGATGTAGCTATGCCTGCGGGCCAGCTACAAACGGCCTGTTACATCAATGGCTCTCAAGCTATGATCTGGGAAACCCTTAGAATATCAAAAATGAAAGGATCAGTAATGGGGGTCAAGACTGAAAGGCAGCTGGCCAACAATTACAAATATTCTTCTACAGCTGCGGCATGCTGGGCACCAGCCAGAGCTTGGAAAATTTCCTCTTTTTTTGGACAGCAACTCCCAGGATCCTCTAGTACCCAGGTATAGCCTTTGACAACTCCTGTTAAAATTATTACCGGTAGATAGCAACAGAAAGGAAATACCTTTGTCTAAGACAGTGAAGAAATGCTCCCAGTGTCAGGATTGGCCCCTAACAGTGCCTATTCCTGCCATTTTCAGTGTGTTCTCTGTAACCTTCCGAACCTTGATAATAATTGTGTTATTTTATTCTGTACTTGTTAACGGGTGTTCTGTGCTAACTGTAGTGGGTGGTGGTAACAGTTTCGGCTGTTTAGGAAAACGTAAGAAAGGCAGCTGTGAATTCAGCTTAGGAAAGAGAGGCTGGCCGGTGTATGGCAAAACTATGTCAGGGGATGGTGGGTAGCTAATGGTGTGAAAGCCTGCCAGATTTTGTAGATTGTGATATGCTTTTATTATAATGTGTGTCTATTGAGTTTCAATTCTCAGCAACAACCTTGTATGATATGATTCTTGGATTTCTGCGCCAATAAAGTTTTCTGATCATTTTGAAACTGTTGGTCGCTTCACCTGGGAATGCAAGTACTTGACAACATGTCAATCCAAACACTACTGACATTGATGGGCTAAATTCAGACCTAGTTTCAACTAGAATTGCACTTGTTAACCACGACTTACATGAGTTCCATTGCTTTTGTTGAGTCAAATTCAGTGGTGACTGACCCTGGATTTAGTGCACAGTCTAAGCTGACATAAGGCAGGTTCCTATTTACATATGTATCTGTCTGCTGTTGCATGACACAACAGCAAAGATTTAACAACTATAATGCAAATTACAGCACACACACTGAACCATCATTCTATTTTTTAAAAATATGGTTATAAAATAACACAGGAAGTAATATCATGGGCTGGCATCGTGTTAGTGAATCATAATGATCTAAGTTGGACTTGTGCCATTTCAACTCACTTTTATGGTCATTCCATAAGTCAGAATTCTATCCCAACCACACAACAACCAAAATCCCCCTGAACTCCACTTGCAATTTGCAACCCCAGCCCAAACATGGTTATGTCTGTGTTGTTGGAGAGCGAAGGGATGAGCAGGGATGTCTCCAACTCTTTTTCGTATTTCCAGATGTCATCTGCAGAGAGCTCACAAGGCCTCCTGGAGGTTCCTTCAGATGCCTGTGGCAGTACATCCAGCTACAGGAAAATAGCTGGATGCATCCCCACTTTTTTCCCTGCTCTCTGGCAATATAGAAATGCTTGGGTGGTGGGTGCATGGTGGTGGCTGTGCTTCTTACAAGGTGATTTTTTTTTTTTAGGTAACATCCAGAGATGTAGCTATGGAGACATAGCTATGTGATATATATGCATCTCCTGATGGATGATCTCAGCCAAGGTTTCCAAATTATTTTTCCGTTTCTCTAGAGTAACCAAAATAGGTCTCAGTGTTAACATTTTTTTTGAGATCCTGAATAATTGTCTATGGAATAATAACTGCAGCAGGTTACATATTCTACTGGTCTGTGATGGACATGGCTTGCTTCAGGCATGCATCGTAATTGACAATTCCTCTTGGATATATTCCTCTTTCAGCAAAGCTTAAAATAAAACTTCTCAGGACCCATTTCTTGTTTTGTAGTGCAAAAAAAGTACAGAGATGAATAAGTCACCTCCAGCTCATTTTTCCACACCTTTAAGTGCTATGGAACAGAAATATAAATTTCTGCTTCAATATATACAGCTAGAGATACAACCTTTTGTATCCCTTCTCCTCCTTTTAAAAGACTCCACTTGGGATTGGTTGAGGCAGCACAATCATATATAAATAAAAACCACAACCCATTGGATCTTTTTAGCTTAGAAAATAAAAGTGAGTAAGGGAAGCTATGACAGAGGGGTATAAAATTTAGGATTGTGTGAGAAATCAGATGTCAGTCTGAGCTTTGAAGAGCTTGACTTGGTCCACAGTTTCTGTTTGTGGAGTGGATGTGAATCCGGCTTTGGAATCCTTAGATTGATGCATGGCCATGATGGATGGATGGATGGGGGGGGGGGGAAATCCCATTTCAGATATGTGTAGAACATTTCTTAAACATACAGACATGGGGAAAGTATAGACCAGATGTGACATAAATGTTTCCACACACTTATTTTTGCAGCCACCAAGTCCCAAACCTTCTTGGGTTCCTTAAAAAAAATTGGGGGGTGGGGAAAAGTGAGTCATCCTAAATGATCAATCACTGAATGGTGAAAATCAGCCCCAAACACAAAACTGGAAGTAGACTCCAGTAATTTCCAATCTGGATTTTAGTCTTATTTTGAGACACTACAGTTCACCATGAGTCCACTGGGATGAAAATTGTGGCCCATGTCCACTGAAGTGGCCCACGCTTGGTTTCATCAATGGGTGCAATGAATCCAATCAAAGCATATACTTTGAATTGTATATGGAGTGGGCAAGCTTTGGAGATTTTTTCAGCCATTTTGTTTGGTCTCAGCTCTTCCCAATGAAACAGACCAGAAATGACTGCATCTTCATTTCTGTTTTTAAAAGTGTGTGCCTTTCTCTCTCTGTGTGTGTGTAAACAACATATGGTAAGTCCATAACATTTTTCATAGGAGAATCGCACTCCATAGAGAAATGATTCACCTACGGACTGCATATGTACCATCTTGATTTAAAATATGAACGCAAAGAAGCAAAGAAAGGGATGAATTTCCTCTCCCAAATAACTTTCACCCTCAAGCCCAATTGGGAAAGAAGGTGAGGAAGAGAGAACATTTTCAAATGCAGACATTTTAGATGTGCATGTCCCTAATAAAATTAACCATGCTGGGGAGAAGCTACAGAGGGTGAAATGCTTCCCCTCTTTGACTGGGTCATAGACACCTATGGCTTCCTGTTTTGGCACTATGAAGGTTAGAAAGGTGAAATATAAGTAGGTTACACAGACAAAGAAGAAGATATCTAAAGGACCTAAAAGTAGTAGTCCATACACTGGTAACCTCAAGGCTGGACTTCTGCAATGCGCTGCACATTGGGCTACCTCTGTACCAAGTTCGGAAACTTCAGTTAGTTCAAAACATAGCATCCAGATTGGTTGCTGGCACACCTAGGATGGATCACATCACACCAATATTAAAATCACTCCACTGGCTGCTAATTAGTTTCCAGGCAAGGCACAAAGTATCGGTTATTACTTTTAAAGCCCTACATGGTTTGGGTCCAGGTTATCTACGGGATCGCCTTCTCCCATATAATCCGCCTGTACAATCAGGTCCTCTGGGGGAAATTTATTCCAGTCAGCCAGGACTAAGCTGGCAACGGTCACCCAGAGGACTTTTTCTTCAGCTGCCCTTAGACTCTGGGATGGTCTGCCAGAAGAGATTCAACAGTTGAATACACTGTTCATTACAGTTGAATACACTGGAAGAGACTGGTCTTTAATAGCATTAAAGACCAGTCTCTTCCAGCAGGCCTATCCAGATGACTTTTAAACTGTGACTTTTAAACTGTTTTAATATGTACTGGTTTTATTTGTTCTTTTAAACTGATATTGTGTGTTTTGACATATTTTTGTATTTTTAACCAAGATGTATTTTAATTGATATTGTTTTGTGTGGATGTGTTGATCCCTGCCTTAACCCATGGGGAGAGGTGGGTAAGATAAGAAATAATAATAATAATAATAATAATAATAATAACTGTAAGGTCATCATCAAAGGCATGGTGATTGGCTAAAAGAAACAGGGTCTTCTCAGTGGTGGCAGCATGCTTGTCAACTCCTTTCCTAGAAAAGCTCACCTTGCACCTATGTTATGATGTTTTCAGTGACAGGAGAAAAACTTTTTATTCTCTAAGGTATTGTAAGAATGGTTTCGTGTGTCTCTTGTAGTTTTAGATCTCAGCATTCTTCTGTTTTGCTATGGGTTATAATTTGCTTTTATGTGCTTTTCTGTGTTTTACTCTGCCACCAAACTGACCTGGTTTCTACATTTTTTAAAATGTGCTGTATCTATTCATCATTTCATTCTATACAGTTTTTAATGTACAGTAGGACCCCCATATCCACTGATTCATTATCCACTGATTCAATTATCCATGGGACACAAAACAGCACACCTACCATAGAGTCTTCCTAGAAAATAGGTCCTCTCTAGCCATTTTCTAGGTCTGCCAAGGCAACTCTCTAGTATTTTAAACTGGAAGTCTCATTATTTTCAATGGTGTCCACTATTATCCACAGTTTTCAGTATCCACGCCCCCCCCAGAACCAATCCACAGTGGATATAGGGGTCCTACTGTATTGTAGACTCATCCACAAAGACCCACTCTGCTGACTCATTGTGACATGGAATTGACCCAGGGTTCTTAAAAGCTAGGCCAGCAGAATGTGAGCTCTGGTGAGTTATTCCAAGTTTGTGAAGGTTTAAATAAAGGTTGTCTCCCCCCCACCCCTGGTATCTGTGGGGTACACATTCTTGGACTTACCACTTATAAGTGAAACCGTGGATAATAGCAAACCCAATTAAAATAAAGGACCTCTTGTACAAACATACCATAGAGTTTTGTTGGAGGACCAAGCAATTCCTATAGAGAATGCCTCTCTATACATTTTCCAGTGTGACTCTATGGTATGTGTCCCTATATTTTCAGCTGTGGATAACTGAAACTGTGGATATTGGTTCCATAGATAAGCGGGGTGACATGTACAACACTTTTGTCTGACATCCGTGGACCAGCTTAGCTAAATTCAGAGCAGCTCATCATCAGAAGTTTGGCCAACAGATGGTGAATGGGCCTCAGCAACTACGAATACACAATGACTGTGTGGAATACTTGTGAAAAACATGGGTAGAGAGAGCATCTGTTGAAATCTGATGCAATCACCCATCTTCAAGACATTTAGGATATTGTAGACAAACCAGCAAATTCTTAACTATGTGGTAGGCTAAAAGGAAAGTACAGGATTAAAATAAATGGCAGCAGTGTGAAAAATTTATGAGGGCTCCTGATCGGTGAGCTGGATGTTTGGAGAATGCCTGATTTCATCCATGGTTTGCTCCCTGCATTTGCATCTCCCATTCCTAAATTAACCATCCTAGTAACAATGAACAACCTTGATCATTGCAACAAACAAGAAAAAAACCCACAAAAACTTTTCAAACCCCTTTCCTCCATGTGCTGCTTCTGAAATCTGTCACTTGGTATGGATTCTTTCCATTATTAATTCAGCACCATTTGCATTTCACTTGTAAATTCAATAAGATGTCAACAGCTTTTCTTTTCTTATTCAATGAAGTAACCAGGCATTACTCCAGTAAAGTTTGGCTACAGAAGAGAAGGTAAGTGCTTTCTAAAGAACCATTTTGGCCAGTGGGTGAACCTTTTAAAAAACAAGACCACCAAAATCACAATATGGATGGAAATAATTAATCATAGAATGTTGTCATCATCTGAAAGGCTGGAATCTGTCCAATTGGCACCCTGCTAGGAGAGGAAAAGTTAAGCAAGTGAGAAAGACTTAGATATTCAGATCAAACGTATGGGTGTATATCAACATATAGATGCTAAAGCCTTGTAAGACTGTTAATGAAGTGGCCCACAGAACAGTGTGTCCCAAGTCACAGGAGAGTTTTTCCACAAGTGGACCACAGAAGAATGTCAATGAGAAGAGTGTCTCATTGACAATGTGATGAGAACTACATCACACCTCACTGGATCTATTCCTTCCTTCTTGGCCCTTTTCTCACACCATGGAACCATCTTCAAGAAAAGTTGGCATCAAAGGTTGGAACTTCAGGACACTTCCAGGGCCTTCTCAGCTCAGCAGGAGGTCTACCATCAATCATGGTACCCTTTTGTTCTGTTTCTCCCTTTCTTTGAGGTCACTTCCTGTCCACCTGTCACATCTTGCTTCCCTGCTTTGACCTCTACATCTGAACAGTGTTACCCTAAGTGCTCATGAAAATCCCACGGGAATATTGAGTTTCTAATATATTGGGGAAATTAGCAACTCAACCTTAGCAACATGAAATGGGCAACAGACAGAAGGATCTTTATGCCAATTGTATACCCCTACTAACTCTGAACATATGCACCACACAAATGCAAAATGAAAAATTAACAATGATATTTATTAAAGACTTAAAAATAATAACACCAAGCATGCACACACTGATATGATAAAGCATTCACACAAGACCACTAGGAATGGAAGAAGAGAGGTTGCCAGAGGGATAGATAGGGAGATTTCTGGGGTGATATGTAGTCCAAAGTCATCAAACAAACCGGCAGTGTGGATGGATGAATTTGGAGTGGCTAACACAGAGAGATATAGTGTCCCCAAGCAGAGGCTCTGTGCACCCTGGCTACACAGAGGAATGTAGTATCATCAGGAATAGGCCCTGTGCACAATGAGGCATGATTTGTGGCTAGTATTTATACTAAAAATGTGCCTTCAGGTGATTGGATTTCATGTGTTGAAACAATGGATTCTAGGTATCTCCAAAGATTGGATAATGGGTTCCAGGAAAAATTACTGGGTTTGACAATAGGTGTCAGAAAATGCTAATGGGTTCCATCTGCCTTGAATGCCCCAGTGATTAGAATTATAAAGCTCGAGCTGCCTCTTTAATGGCTGGGTGATTGGGCAAGGGGAGCTCAATACCTCTCAAACAAAGGATTACTCCATCCACCTAATGGAATCATTGTCTGTCACTTGGGTGTATGCAATGTCCTTTTGTTTGCATATCCTCCCACACTAGGAACTAGACATTCAAATACACAAATTTGCATATCCTCTCCAACAGGGACTCACAGTATATAAACTTCACACACACTCCTACCCAACCATTCTTTGAAGATGCCAGCCACAGATGCAGGCAAAACATCAGGAATAAACTCTTCCAAAACACTGCCTCACAGCCTGGAGAAAACCAATGGAAAACCTATAATGTCCTTTTGACCTCATTATGTTTCTTTACAGTTTGGAATTTGTCAGTAGTTCTTCCTTTGGGTGATGCATGGCTTAATACATGCCTTTTGGGATCCTTACAGCAAGTCCCTGATATTTTACTGCTCTTCCCTGTGGAAGACCATATTAATAACCCACATTATTAATAAGCCAATTTTGTGGGTTTCTGGAGTGGGACACACTAGGGGCACTAACAAATGTTGTACAGATTTAGCCCAAAGTGAGAAAGCAAACAAACAGGAACAGCAAGAGCAGTATATTCACTTTGAGAGGCACCTTTTCCTAGAGCCGCCCCGCCCAACCTAAAGACACCTCACTTCAGTGGTAGCTCACTCTTCCTACCTCATCACAGCCACTACATTTCTTCCTTTCCCACCAACCATCAAATTGACTACCAACCCCATTCCTCTCTTTGCTTTCATTTCCTGATCTCCTCCCCACTCCTTCACATCTCTTACATCATCCCTCTTCCTCCTATTTTAGTCAACACACATGCTAGGGAAACATATCAGCTAGAAACAGAATTGGTACATTATTCAGGAAATGGGCCTGCTTACCCTTCTGAACCACACCCCCATTTATTTTTGTTCAACAAGTCTATTAAACTGGTGGCAGGGCTGCTTCGACTTGGACCAGTCTAACCATCAATCCAAACCATTAAATGAATCATCTTGAAGACCTGTGATACCCCCCCCCAGGTATGGGCAATCCCTCCACTAATGCAGATCATAATCATTCCACATAGTCCCCCCCCAGGTATGGGCAATCCCTCCACTAATGCAGATCATAATCATTCCACATAGTCATAATGTTCATACTTGTGGCCAGTAAAGCATCTGGTGGTAAACCTCCTAGTGATAAGCCTCTCTGTCTTTAGCTATCCTGGTTCTCAGATGACAGACATTCAGTCTGTCATTAGAGCCATACTTAAAGCTTTACTAGCTTGATAGAACCTGTGTTCCACTAGCATAGCCTTTTAGAATCCAGGGTCACCTCCACATGATAATGAAAGGGCATAGTAGGATTTGGTAGGTGGTAATGAATTAAGAAGGGATATTCTTTGTCCCAGATGCCATTTCTCAAGAACTTTAAAACTCTTGTAGCTCAAACTCTTTGCAAGAAATAGCAAGCAAATGGATATGACTGTGAAATGTTTCTGTCATGTCTGATGAATGGAATTTATCAGAGAGCATGCAGTGGGCTGTTTAGAAGATGTACAATTATTCTGTCATGCTCTTATGGCTGATAAATATGTCAATATGAAGACTTCATTGGGATGGTTATGACTAATGATGGACACAATGAGGATGCTCTGTCAGGGTGCATTTGAATGTGATTTTTCTTTTGTATTGGATTATTTTCTAGGTCACTTTGTAAGATGTCCAGAGGTTAGGAAACAGGCTATTTAAAATATGTAATTCTGTAGTTTCTGCTACTACAGAACAGCATGAAATGATAATATACTGAGTGATTCTTACCAAGAATGGGTAACCTTTTCTCCTGGTGAGCTTTGAATCCTTAATATTTTGTGTATTTAACCAGTATTTTAGGTAAATCCTAGTATGTATGAAGGATCAGAATGGAAGACTAGCATTTGTTGCCTCCCACAATTTGTGGTTCCATTGGCTACAATTTAACATTCCAACCAATCAATAAGCAAGCTCAGGTAGCCAACCAGTGAACCAATGAGAAAACAACAGCAAAAGTGTTGCTATTGCTTTGTTTCTGATTCTTTCAATCTCTTCTACAACACACATAGTTACAACTTCCTTTCTTTCACCTCAGTTTCCCTCACATCTTATCCCATATTTCTCCATTTTCAATTTTAGCCATCAACATTTTTTCTAAAAAAATGGAAATATGAGAATTTTTTTTCTCATGGAGCCAAATGCTAAATAGGCTTGAGTGTTTTGCTTTTATTGTGTAGAAATAAAAGATATACCAATTGAATTTTAAGAATGTACATGGTTTTCAAAACTCCTTTAGCCTTTGCAAGCAGTTTTAACTTGTTAACTTGTTAATTATGTTTTTTTCTTATTCATTGGTTTTAATCTGGAATTGTTTAAATCGTTTAAACAGTCTACTCCCCTGAAATTTCACAATAATAGGGTGGGATAAAAAAAAATTTTTTACACAAAATAATAGATAATGGCAGAAGTTCTATGTCTGCATTGCATAATTTTATGAATCTTTAGCTATGTTGCAGAGGCACAACAAAATGCCTTAGTGAATTGTGAAGATCCATATCAGTGCACCGGCAGGAGCGGCTCAATGCACATCAGGCATGTTTGATGCACACTAGACTCTTCTGATGCATATTGGGCACTTGTGAAATTCATTGGGCACATCTTATGTTCACTGAGCACTTTTGATGTATACATTGGGCACTTCTGATGACATCAGGTGCTCCTGTTGCACTCCAGCACTTCCTAGCTGGTATCCAAATATGCATTGTGTAGTGCCCTGACTTGCCATTCAACAACTGATTCTGTTGTTGGGATTGTCTACTTCATGTGCCAAAATAACCTGCTTGGGTTTGGGGATCATATGCAACTTGATTTGGATGAGTTCAAGGATGGTGCCATTTGCTTCTCTGCCTTAAACAGCCATGGACCCAAGAAATCATAGATTGGTCTTGATTTATGGGACATGGGCAAGGCATCACCTGAAAGCATTTTTGGATTAAATGGAATGTGTGGACCCTTACTGGTCCCATTTCAGATCAAGTAATAGGATGAATATTTGGTGAAGGAGGACTAACTGAATTGGTCCCCTCTCTCTACAAGAACCATACGGGCAGCCATGTAGCTAGTAAGGGCATAGGAGATCTCTCAGAAGGAAAGTTGGCAGCACTAACAACATCCTGTCCTGTACCTGAGATCACTGTTCCCTTCTTTAATGAGTTACTTCTTTAAAATGCATATACTTGAAAACAGTTATGTTCATCAGTTAAGCAACTGACTGTAGGGATGGACAAAACTGTCAATTTCTGTGATTTTACTCAATTTGATTAATTTCCTCATTAATCTACAATTAATGCAAAACAAAGCAAAAAGCATTTCTCACAAGACAGCATTTGAATACACATGAATTTTCACATCAAAGTCGTATTTAAATGTGCATTTTGTCTCAAGTGGTATCTTCAAATCTGGCCTTTTCCCTCCAAAGGCATCTCATTTGTGACAATTTAAATTGCTAAAACCTGGATTGCAGTATCTGAAAATCTGTGAAATCTAGAGTAAAGCTCAGTTCCCAACCATTTTAGGTGCAGACAGATCATTTTGTCTGGGAATGGCTTGAATTCCACAAACATCCTTTATTGATTCTTGAGTCTTTCAAGTCAAGTAAACAAACCTCAGTAATAAGCGGTTAGCAAACCAGCCATTGGGGGCTGGGGTTCAATTTGCAAACTACCATGCACCATATGATTACTCCTCATAGTCAGGGAGCCAAACGAAGCCACAATTAAGCCCTGATGAAATTGTATCAATCTGCAAATGAACTCCAGTTCATCTGTCTCATGTATAATCCATCTCTAACAGTTTCCTTCTTCTCCTTGAATGAAAGGGACGTAGAGTTCAGAACAAGATTGTCTTGGGAGGCTGACATTTTCACCCAATATGTTGTCATTTCTAAGGTCTGATTTGTGTCCATTCCTTTCAAAATAGCACTATATTGGCAATTAGAGAAGTGTATAATCAAAATCTGAAAGCTGAAAAAGCCCATTCCAGTTCATTCCCCCAGATGCTAAAGGAAGTATTTCCCATTAAATTCATCTCCCAGCTCCTATTCCCATCTAGAAATATTTCACCCACACTAAATGGGGGAAGACAGCCTCACGTCTCTCCCATCGTATACCAGAAGACAAAGGTGGATTTATAAAACAGGCCCATGGGTTGACTAAGGTTGACATTTACAAACGGCTAGGTCAAGCTGCATAGTTAATGTGGCCCATTATAATCTTAAATATTAGCATATGTTCTTTTGAATCTGCACTGTGCATTAGGTGCTGTGGGCAATTAGCGAGCAGTTCAACAAAAATAAGGCTGGTTTCTCAAGAATTGCTGTGAAATGTTCTACATGAAAGGACGGCGTGTCTAATTTTACTTGGAGGATGAATGATTTGTCATGCAGAGATGTCCATTAGATCTCAACCATTGCTAAGGATGTGCAGGGTAATAAATCATCATTCCACACTGAATGAAGAAGCAGCACCTTTCTCCATTTGGTTGTTCAGTCATAATCATGATAAATGAAAAGCCCAGGACAGGTGGGTTTTAATAGGCATACAAATGCATTTAGATTAATTTGATTATGTTTGCTGATTCCTCCCCCCTTTTCACCTCCTCCTTCTCCCCCCCCCACGACAACCTTCCACTCTTTGAACTGGAAAGTGGTGTGGAAAATGAGGCTACCCAAGCTGAATTGATGATGCTTTAAATAGAAGACTCTGACCTACAAATAGAGCTATCCATTCAAGATTGGGGGAGGAACAAAGTTCAGCTTAAGGGCACCCCCAAGGCCATTTTTGTGCCCCCTGGTTTCTGCCTTCTGTGTCCCCATCCTCTGAAAAAGTAAAATGAAATCAAAATGGCTAGCCACAGCACAAGCCTCCAAAAAAGGTAGGGTTGCCATGTGCCCCTTATTGGAAGGGATGGCACTTATTTGAGGGCCAGAAAGCTTGCCCCTTATTGGGCTTGCAAGTAGCTCTTATTATAAGAGATGTCCACCATTTGAAGGTTGGAAAGTGTTTTCTTTTATATAGGTTAAGAAAGATGCCCCCTTCTCCCACAAATCCTGTATTTTGGGATTTGGGTGCTTCGTAAAGAGAGAAATTAAAAGTATTGTGTAATTTATGACTGTGGATAACATGTTGATTTCACATAGAAATAAATGACCATGTTAACTGAGAGCAATATGTTCATTTGGTATTTTGGTAGAATCCAAACTTGCTAAGAGCTTCCTGATTGTCAATGCTGCATGTCATGACTTTTGACTGTCCCATATTGCTATTTTGGAAGCCAGGCAATACTAAAAGGGTGTGATTGCTCATTACATGCCACTTTTTGTCATGGGGTGAGGGCTATTTTAGGTCTTTGGAGTTCTTTTTTTTTTTTCAAAACAGGAAGAGACTCAAGATAGTTGGTGACTTCCATATAAGTGGAGCAGTGAATCCACTTCATGTTTTTGTTTGAACTTTGAAAGAGTTATCCAGGATACTGAACTCTGCCCTCAAAAAGGTCAGGCACCTTGTATAGCTTCTTTAAAATGCAGACTAAAACCCAGAATGGAACCATCACCCCATAGACAAGGAAACTGACCTTCTCTGCCTGACCTTCTGGTCACTTCCAGTTTCAAAAACAAGGCCCCCACAGGCCTATGGGTCTAGGAACATCCTCAGCCATTCCCCCACCCAGTTTTTGGTGTAAGCCATGGAAGATCATGAAACCAACAAAGGGGGTTGAGGGCCTCCTAGGGGAGGAGGGAGAGCCCCCCAGACCCCTGAAAGTTGCCCACTTCCGAACAGAATGCTGTAAAGACAAAGATTGGAGCCTTGCTAGTTGACATAAAGGAACAGAGTTGTTGCTTTGGTGTGTGGTGATCAGTTATACCACCATCAGGATCAACTCTGTTTGTCCACTGGTGTGTTGTGTGGTGAGTCACTGAAAGTTCAAGAGGAGGAAAGGGAAGTACTGTCCTTCTGCATATCCTAGCATGGCTCTGACTCCTAAAGTATTCTTGAACATAAACAAGTAATCTGAAACTCCAAAACCTAGGGGATAATTTGCATGAGAAATCCAGAAGTATCCTTACTGGAGGTGGTTTCATATAAGTGAAATAAGATGCCTGCATGTTCTGTTCCAAGTGCTGGTCTCACAGCAATGTGAGAGTTCAGGCTCCCCTGAGAGGTTCTTTGCAAGAGGTCAGGCTCAGTCAGGGTCAGGGAAGCATCAAAGTGAAGTCCAGGTATCAGTGAGGGGAAAATAGGATCAAAGAAGGCAGGGCAAGGTAAGTCCAGATCCTAGGAAAGAAAGGAAAGTGTGTTCAGGGAAAGGGAAAGCAAGATTGCAGAAGGCACCATGGATAGCTCCAGAGGCTGCCGTGCTGCTTTGACAACATGCAGTCCTAAGAAATGTTGTTGACCGCTAGGGCTGGACAGCTCCCACTCCTGCAAGAGAAACCTAGCCTGTTTCAATGACCCCTGAATTATACAATGCAGGAGAGGCTGTGTTTCTACTGAAAGCTTGTGGGTTGACCTCTTCAAAGCCAGAGGAGGGCAACACCATCTCCCCAGCAAGTGAGATGCAGTTCAAATAGTCTCCTCTTGTGCTGGAGCTTCTAAAACATTGGAGAAGTTTTAGGTCTGGCTCTAGCATCATTCTTTCCCCCAGTCCACTGCCTCTTCCAAAACGATGGCCTCTTCCATCAAAGACTAAGGTCTGGTCCTTGCTTTCATGATATTTCTCAGATGCAGTTGCTCAACACTTTCCTTCTACTCTGCTTTGTTCCAGATCTGGATTGGTCTTAATATTCACTTTGGTTTACCACCTTGGATTAGATACAAGCCTCACTCTCTTAAGTTTATATTTTGGGGCAAGGTGACACGTTTCACCCAGCCTCAACTCAAAACCCGTCATTCATCTTGATTTATATGTGTGTGCATGTTGGGGAAGGGGGACATAAGAGCATTTCCATTACTCATAATCATTACAGTTCTGCATTTGCTCTCCTAGTCAATGCCAATCTAATTCAAATCCATGATCAATGCTCATGTCTTGTGTTGTAGACCTCCTTTATCTTAACATTAACATTTGCTAATCAGCCTTGCCCTTGAGCTGTAGAATAAATTCCTGGTAGTTTCCCACACATCACCAATAAGTCTCAACATTAACAGACATGAAATGCATATGTCATTTTGAAGATGCATGTATATTAATCCTCCTTATGCTAATGTTTCACCTTGTTTCTTTCTCTTTTCCCTCTTTTTGATCTGAAGGCTTACCCTTGATGTAAACTTTGTACGACAGTTTTGCTTTACATAATTTATACTGAGTCATTGACTCTTAGAGCTCACAGTGAGTTTTTGCAGCCACTCGGACTGTCATGTGAAGATAAGCTCTGCAAGAGAATGGGCCTGTTTGTAACTGTGGTGCTTGTTCAACACTATGAATAGGTGCCTGTGAAGAATGTGTCAGATTTTCTCACCATATCTTGCCCTCTTAGACACTCCATTTAATACCTGAAGTCATATGATAAGCACTCATGCTGACTGAAGTATGGTGGGTGGGCCTGTTTGGTTGTGGTGCTAATGCTCTGGAATGCTATCCTTAGAAAGGCCTATATGGCTGTCACTAAACACCTTTTGGCACTTGGTTTTAAGGTCTGGCTCTGTGGAGATTGTATATAACTCAATACAGGTCACCTCCCCATATTCACAGGACCAATATCTGTGGTTTCATTTATCAGAGGGACACAAATAGAGGACACATACCATAGAGTTGCACTGGGAAATACCTAGAGAGGATGCCTCTTTAGGCATCTTCTAGGTCCTCCAATGCAATTCTATGGTATGTTTGTAGAGGAAATCCTTTATTTTAATAAGGTTTGCTACTATCCATGGTTTTACTTATACAAAATAATTTCAGGAACGTACTGTATCCCCTATGGATATGGGAGGTGACCTGTACAGAGACTAGAACATGGAACAATGGATGCAAGCTCCAGGAACAGAGATTCCACCTCAACATTAGGAGGAACTTTTTGACAGTAAGAGCTGTTCGGCAGTGGAACGCACTCCCTCGGAGCGTGGTGGGGTCTCCTTCCTTGGAGGTCTTTAAACAGAGGCTGGATGGCCATCTGTCAGGAATGCTTTGATTGTGTCTTCCTGCATGGCAGGGAGTTGGACTGGATGGCCCTCGTGGCCTCTTCCAACTCTACAATTCTATGATTCTATGTATTTGGCTCAGCTCCAGGTTATTTGGAGGACTGTATTCTTACATATGAACCAGCCCTTGCTTTCAGATATTTTGGGGAGGCCCTTCTCTCTGTCCCACCACCCTCCCAGGTGAATGTGGCAAATCCCTGTGGGAGTTCATCTGGACAAAAGGTAGTCCCTTCACATTCCAAGAGGGTTTTTTCCCCACCATCTAGATAACACCTAGGACTTGAATTCCCTCTTCCAAGGAAACCCACTGGATGACCTTGATCAAGGCACACTCTTTCAGACCCAGAGGAAGAGAATAGCAATCCTCCTTTGAAGAAATCTTGCCAATAACACCCATTTAACCTTTGCCTTAGGAAAAGGTCTGAAGGCACACAATAACAACCTAACACACTATCGAAAAATCCACTGGCTATATACAGCTGACTGTTTGGGGTCTTGCTGACTCTCCCAGTTTTGATCTTCATGATTCCTTTGCCTCAAACTGTATCCAGGACCAGAATAATTTGTGCTCTATTATTTTCAAAACTGACATAAAAAAATACCTATTTATAATGGTCATAAATATAAGCAAAGTGTCTGATTAAAGTGTCTAATAAAGTTAATATTTGTGTGCTTGTTTCCCAGAAGCAACCAAGGAACCACAGGGTCTCTGCTCCTCAAAGACAGCACAACTTTAATGATGTTTGTTCTTGTCAGATGGTGATTTTACAGTTCAGGCAATTGTTTGGAGGAAATCTGTCAGTGCGTGCATTTCATTGGTTATAATCCCAAGGTTGCTGCACAACTGACCAGTCAAAGGGGAAAAAAATAATCAATTTATTTGATCATGAGCCAAGCTTGGACCACATCTGCATGAATGGGTTTCCATCATTGCTGGGACAGCCATTAAGTCAGGATCTCTGAAGTGGGGCGAAGTAATGGATTAGTCACCAGGTCTTCAATTAATGGGTTTTGGTCACCAGTGGTATATTGATGCCCATCAAGTCAGATTCCCTTGTCAGGGGCAGGCAGTCTGCAATGGCATCTATTTCACTTAATTTACACTGCTTGTAAAATCCTGGAAGGAAGAATTGACAGAAACATCTGATTATTCCCCTCCACCCACCCCGCTGTTTCCTGCAGGACAACATATCAATTATATTCTACACTTTCCTACTACATCTGGACTTTGGCTGATGAAAGGGCAGGCTGATTCCGAAGCACTGAATGAAGACTCCGTGATCATTACCCTAAATCATGTTTAAAGCATTAAAAATACAGAGGGAGGGAGGGAGAGAGAGGGGGAGAGAGATTGAGAGAGAGAGAGAATATCTAATCAGCTTTCTGTCTTATTTGGGCTAATGACGGCTAAATATTATCCCACTACAATTACAGCATGCTTTGCTAAACATCCAGGTTGAGGCAGTTTAGGGGGGTGAAGAGGGCATCTAGGCTCAGTATTACATGTAGAAAATTTAATGCCATCCCGTTTTCTAAAACCGCAGATAAGCCACCAAGGCAAAAGCAACCAGAGCATGGAAGCATAAGGCAGCTGCGAGCAAAGCTGTACAGCTCCCATGCCGACAACAGGGAAGAAAAAAGAAGAGTGGAGAGTTCAAACTTGACAGCGATGCTGGCTAATCTTTTTATTGGAACATGAGGGCTGGGCGTAGAAGGACTATAATGGCTACACACTAATTGAAAGTTATGAGATCGTTAACCTCTGTGTTTTGTCACTCTATATCACATCGAACAGGCTTTATGTGTTTTCTACAGTTAGGTTAATCTAACCATCTTATACAAGGGACCAAGGGAATGCGTTGCCATGTAACATAATGAAAGCAGGCCTTCTCTGTAGCAATACCTGCCTTCTGGGGGTACTCTCCCATATACAGTGGGAGATGCAAGAAAAGCTGCAGGTTTCAAATTCCTTCTGGATACTTATTAATTTATTTACACTGGTGGTTCTGAGTCATAATTGACTCAGGGCCCCATTCACACTATAGAATTATAGCACTATTATTCCACTTTAAAAAACAAGTGACTTATCAGACTAGTGTCTAAAAATGCTATAATTCCACGATTGAGGAAAGGAGAAACATAATGGCATAATTACAGTAATTATCGATCGTCACTGTAATCACGTGCTATTACCACCACGGAATTATTACATAACCACCACTGGTAGTTTAAGAACAGGATTTCAGCTCACGTTATAGTAACACTTGTCTTTGCATTGCCTTTTAATGAAAGAGTATTAATGCCTCCTGCTGGCCGGTGCATGTGCCTTAAAAAAAAAAATCTCTTACTTCCTGGATTCTGCATGGGCAAGATTTCAGTTGTTTTCATGAGAAGGCATGAGACTTTGCTCTAAAACACTAAAAACAAATAAATAACCAAAGAAATTCACAAATAAACACTTAAAAGGTACCAAGAAAAGGTGACAGATGATTTAAAGAGCGTCCTGTAGGTCCTCTTCACGTTCTCCCCTGAAAGTTTAATTATGTGTTCTCATGGGGAAAGAGGACCAAAGAAGGCTGCTTGCTTCATTCAGTTTCAAAGTGATAACACATTAAGGGTCATTAACATTTCCAAAGTGTCCATTGTCTTAGCCTGGGAGACTCCGAGAACCATTGTATTCCACTCAAGACCTCATCCCTTCAGGGGAACTATTTCATATAAATATCACCCCCAAACAACACCAAATTGTCTACAGCTCCTCCTCCTACCTCCACACTGCCAGTTTGCTGCTAGACCCTCAGAACACAAGTCTGAGCCTCTGCTTCAGGAATCTCTGCTCTACAGGACAAGCGTTTTATCATCCAAAACTCCCATCACTCTATTCCTCTATCCAAATACTTCCTACTTATTTCACCAGCCTTGTGTGAGTGCTTGAAACCCAAATATGTGTGTGTGAATGCTGTTATTATTATTTCCTTAATAAAGATCAATTAATTGTACTACCTAGCTTAATGTCTCCTCCTTAGTACTGGTATGCACAGGTCCCAAGATCCTGCTCGTTGCTCACTTCTCATATTCCCAAATTGAGTATATTAATTCCCCAAATTAATATTGATATCTTACACGGTCCCAATGGACCCAAGCATTTTAGGTAACACCTTCCCTACGAAAGCATCAATTGATATTTTTAAAACAGATGGCCATGTTAGTCTATTTCATCATAAAATGAAAAATAGTGGTGGATTGAAGATTTCCAGAAGCAAACTATGTGAAGGATACAGTTGACCTCCTGGGGAAATTATAATCAATTCACAACCTTCCAGAGGCATCCTAGCCACTAGACATGTGGAATCCTGGTACACATACATCCCACAAAAAGATACAAGCCATCAAGAAGAGCATTCCAGATGCAGCTACTAAACCTAGCCACCAAGCCTTGCTACTTGGTATTCACACATAATTCTTTAATTTTGGGGACTGACATGTACCTACCAGTTAATGGCATGACCATGGGCACTTGCCTGGCACCACTGTATTCAATATCTTCATGGCAGACCTGGAACACTTCCTCAGCTCCTGCACCAGAAACCTCTCATTTATTTATTTAAGTATTTATTTATATGCCACCTCTCTCATATAAATCCAAGTTCAGGGACCCAACACGGCTCACAAAAGGAGTTACAATGATAGCATCTTTATCATTTGGATGCATGGGAAGAAACCACTTGAGAAGTTACCCCAGAACTTCAACTAGTTTCTTTCAACCATCAGCTTGTGCCTGGAACAATCCACACAGCAAGTTCACTGTCTTGTAAACTATACAGCTACACAACAGAGAGTTAAGCATCATGCTACATTGCAAGCCCACTGATCACTAAACATACTTCCATACTAACAAATCTATGGTTTACATATTTACAGTTTATGTTGGTTTACAGCCAAACCCTCCAGTACAATTGCATCTGCTCAGAGGAGATTATCAGATGCGCTGTCTGATAGCATTTCTGTCCCACTACCCCCTCACCCACCCCACTCCCGTCCCTGTTCCTGTTAAAACACTTTTTTCCATACACCCACCTTGTTCCGTGATATTAACTGCTCCCCCTCCCCTCAGTCCTCCAGGAGTGAATGCAGCTGTTGTAAAGCTGCATTCACACCCTAGAGAGCAAATCCCGCATGTTCTTGCAAGAGAATGATGCACGGGAAATTAAAAAATATAAAGACAACCAAATGTAAAAAAAGGATACAAAGCCCCCGAACACCCTATACATTATACAAGTAACCCGGGGAGGGGAAAAACAAGGGTGTCACTTACCTCCTCATCCCGATCGCACCTGGAAGTCTTCGGGAGGGACTTCGCACTGTGACTGGCACAGTGCCAGCACAATGGGACACCTGTTCACAAGCCCCTTATTCTGTTATGGAAACGGAATGGGCGATTTATTGATGGATTAATCCGTCAATTGATGAAAACTGAAACGGAACAGAGGGGGCACGGGAGCAGAACTAGGCGGGGACGACATTGTATGAACAGAAAACCCTTTGGTGATCTCCTGTCATCCCTGTTCCAGTTTAAAAAGGTTGTGTGATAATCTCCAGAGACTCACAAGATAGGGACTGAAAATTCATGGACTTAAAAATAGGTTAAAATTACAATACACATTGAGGTGGGGGGAAAACAACAACAAATCAACAAGGCAAGACTATTACTACAATCTACTACTGGAGAGGGGGGAAAAAACAGAAAATGACAGAACACCACTAGTTGTCACCTACAGCTTCCAACTAATATCATGCAAACACATTATCAATGAGCTACAACTAGTCCTGGAGAACAATACTGCCCCCTCATAAGCTCTGGGTGGCAGGCTTTTACTTGCTCAAAGACAGCCTCTCAACTTCAATCAGCTACTTGCTTACAACACTATACATAACACAGATGCCAACTCTGTTTCCATATCTACTCTGGCAGCAATATGAGAGGTCCTAACAATGTCACCTACAACCTCAGGGATGCATGCATATGCATATCCTCCAATGTGATACATGCCATACTCTGTTAGCAACACTCCTCTACACTCTGCATTGGACAAATATGACAATCTCAATTCAGGAGGATAAATGGGCATACATTTGTTATTAGCAATTACAATATCTCCAAAGCAGTGGCAGAACGTTTTAATCCTACCGGACATACAGTCAAAGACTTTCAAGTAACCATTCTTGAACACACAAACAAACAAACAAACAAAAATGAAGAAATGATTGGAATAAGAAACAGCTGAACAGGGATATATCCACAGATTCCAGTCCACTAGCAAAAGAAGGAACAAATATAATGGTTTCTCAGTGCACTGCACACATTAATATTTGGCTCCTCAGTACAAAGCAATTCACTTCAGATGAAGAAACTCTTCAGAAATGTTTCCCAACCCCACAAATCTTATTTTCTTCAGCATCGTTTCATACTGTCCATGGGCTTTGGTTCAGGTATTGCTTAAGTAATTGAGAATCACTTAAGCACAGCTTTACGTATTGACTTTCTTAAGAATTGTTTCAAGTATTGCTTTCTTATCCCAGAACGACACATCACCTGTTTTTCAGAATTTATCATCTTACACAACTCCCTGAAGATATTTTTTTGACCTGGATCACAATTTGCATCTTTCTAATATTATTACTGCTCTGGGTCTTGTGCAGGGAGAATGGTGGGATATTAAATAAATAAAATAAATAATACACAAATAAATAACCGCCTGACCACATGCTCTACAACATTGTCCTCCTATATACCTGTGCCTTTACTTCCAACTCCAGCAGTGCATCTGCAGAAGTGGATTGATATCTCCAAAAGCTTGTACTGAAATAAACCAGATAGTCACAATGATACTGCTGAATGCCTTAATTTCCCCTACCCTCCACACATTTTCCATCATTTGTGGTTTCCTAGTCTTTGTGTGCCCCCCCCCCCCCGTTCTGAAAGGTTGCAATTCCTCTCCCAAGATTTAGGCTGCTGACACACTGCAGAAATAATGCAGGTTGACACTGCTTTAATACCATGGCTCAATGCTATGGGATTATGGGAGTTGTAGTTTTGTGAGATATTTAGCCTTGTCAGAGAGCACTGGTGCAACAACAAACTACAAATCCCAGGACTCCATAGAATGGAACCATGATAGTTAAAGCAGTGTCAAGCTGCATTATTTCTGCAGTGTGTCAGCAGCCTTAGTTATTTGCAGTAGAAGTTTAAAGCTAAAATATACTGGTACTTTTGGCCCCACCCCATTTGCCTTTGGTCTTGCCGACTTTTGGAATGCCCCCCCCCAAAAAAAAGCTTCTTCTGCAATTTGGCCTGAAAGAGGTTCCCAATTCCTGTGCTGTGTGGTGGCATCTCTTTCATGTCACCATTGTTGAAGCCAGCACAAGATATGGGTGAATAGGTAAGATATGGGTGTAGGCACAGGGGGTTCTTGTCAGTGACGAATCAAACCCAAAGAGATCTACTGAGAAAACCAATGGGGTTATCAGCATGTGCAGGGTTTCTCAGGGACTGAAGATATAAAACAAAAATCTTTTTTTAAAAAAAGGAGGCAATCTTTCTCAAACAGGCCAATGAGGACTGAACATCCTCAATGGTTTCCAGGAGCCGTGGAATGTGGATTGTCCATTCAACAGGAAAGCTGGAAGGAATTGGCTTGCTTTAGCCCCTAACAGCTTATAGGGTTCTGGAAGTGGGTTTGGCTGGTGGGATGACTTGAACACTGAAGAGCAGCACTTCTGTTGCTAGGTGAGACTATACAGCTCCATTTTGTTACAGCTGTTTGCAATGCAAGGAAAACGAATTACAAATTGTAACAAGACATCACCATGTTTATGATTTCTTCCTCTTCCTTGGAACTTCCAACACTCTTCCCAACTCTAAAAGATGCTGGCACTTTAAATAGCAACGTACACTGGTCCTCTTAAGGTGTTTGGCTCACCAATGAGGATAGGAGTTTGGATGAACATGCAAAGTTTACTTAACTTAACTCTTCCAGTTGATGGAAATCTTTGCTGTGGAGACCTCTCTTTATCTGTAAAGCAGCTTCATGTGGTGGAGAACCAGGAAAGGCATGATTTAAAATTGTACAAAGAGCCTCCATAGACAGGGGGAGTTCTCTGTTTCATATGCTCAGCCTCTACACCTGAAGGGTGATCAGGACACAACAGACAAAGACAAGCTAGTATGCTCATCAACATGTACACAGAGCTTGCATCTCTTCCCAATGCTTGAAGAGGGCTGCAATCCAATCTGCTTCTACTTTTAACAGTGTGCTTTTGAATGATGCATCAATTCAACAAGCCATCAGGATGGAGTATGAAGATACCATCCAGCTCAGAGATGTTACTTTGGGGTGACAGTTCTCAGACTCCAGCCAGCATGGCCAGTCTCCATGCTGGCTGAGGATTCTGGGAGGTGTAGTCCAAAAAAAGAGTAATTTCCCCACAAAACTTAGAATCCAGCAGTTTTACATCTCACTGATTTCAGTGCGTAAGCAATAAGCAAGAGCTTAATTTCTGTCCCGAAATCAGGGGGACTTTCACTGTGCCTAAATTTGACTAGAGGATGCCTTTTATGATGTTCAAAAACTCTTACTTGCTGATTCTGCAAACATCAAGGTTACTTGTTACTTTGTGATCAAAGTTTTGATGGTGATTTCTGACCAGAGATTCCCCTCTCTCCCGTCCTGGTAATTTACAGCCTGCTGAACAATACTGGCGAGTGTCTAATAAAAGTATAATTGAACTACTGAAATGCAATAAAGTATGGCTGCTTGACAGCTGTTTAATATGGTAAACAACAAAGTACGGTACACCATGCACAGTTGCATTAAGTACTGGATTATTTATTATTTTCATAGATCACTACAAATTGCCCCATGGCAACTGGGATTCTAGTTAGCACTTTGAAATGGCTGAGGCCTAAGTAAAAGAAGGCTCTGATGGCTACCAGAGGAATATTGAAGGAAGGGATTTCAATTGGACCCAAGTAACTAATATGGCAGCCAGCCTATGTAATGACAAGTCATCTAGCTGCCCTTTATGAAATATCAATACAACTGCTCAGTAAGTAGAGAGAGCACACGGTCTCCTTTCTCTCCCCTATGTCCAATAAAAGGAAGCCTGCAATAAAAACCGATGATTTGCATTGTCTGATGCAAAGCAATAACTATGTCCTGAGCTAGAAAAGCTATCTTTATTACCCAGCATAGCCCTTCACCCTAGCTTGAAGCATTCATGGGACTGTGTATTTTAAGTTCAGCTGGTGATAAAGCATGAGTGATGAGATGGCCAGAGTGGCAGGTTTGTGACAGAATCATACGGCAGGTTCACGAAATGGCTAATATATACAGAAGGAAGGGGTGCATCTTCAACCCAGTTCCTTCATCAGCTTTTGGCCAGTCATTTTTAATTCATTCTTTAATGATGCCCTATATAAAATGACTGATAATTTCATCTCTTCCATTGATAGGGTCATCCAACTACCTAAATTGCCACTTGGAGTTGTATTGTGCTTTAGGCTGGTGACACACTGCAGAAATAATGCAGTTTGACCCCGCTTTAACTGCCATGGCTCAATGCTATGGAATTCTGGGATTTGTAGTTTTGTGAGATAATTAGCCTTCTCTGACAGAGAGCTCTGGTGCCACAGCAAACTACAAATCCTAGGGGCTTGTCTAGACAAGAGGATATAATGCTGATTCCTGCGCATTATTGCAAATTTGCAGTGGTGTTCATTTAGATGCCAGTATTTTGACGGAAACAATTGACAAGGTGTCCAGCAACTCCATTGATGTAAGTTTACTGGATCAATTTCAATCTGTGAGTACTGAGGATGTGGACAAGCTACTTGGTAGGGTGAGGAAGACAACCTGCCCTCTTGATCCTTGCCCGTCATGGCTGGCCGTCCGGAGGGGGGTGCCTTGATGGTGTTCCTTAGGGACATCATCAATGCATCCCTCAGAGAAAGGTGTGTTCCATCCTGTTTAAAGGAAGCGGTGGTTAGGCCACTCCTGAAAAAACCTTCCCTGGACCCCCTGGACATGAACAACTATAGGCCGGTTTCTATGTTACCAATCTTGAGCAAAGTGATCGAGAGGGCAGTTGCGCTCCAACTCCAAGTGGTCTTGGATGAAACTGATTATCTAGACCCATTTCAAACTGGCTTTAGGACGGGATTTGGAGTTGAGACTGCCATGGTTGCCTTGATAGATGACCTGCGTCTAAGCATCGACAGGGGTAGCGTAACCCTGTTGGTGCTTTTGGACCCCTCAGCGGCTTTTGATACGATAGATCATAACATCCTCTTGGATCGCCTGAGTGGGTTAGAAATCGGAGGCACTGCACTCCAGTGGTTCTGGTCCTTCCTCTCGGGCAGGTCCCAGAGGGTGCTGCTCGGGGACAGCTGCTCCAGCAGAAAGGAGCTTACTTACGGTGTTCCTCAAGGTGCCATCCTGTCCCCGATGTTGTTTAACATCTATATGAAGCCGCTGGATGAGATTATTCAGTTATGGGGCTGGGTGTTATCAGTATGCTGATGACACCCAGATCTATTTCTCCTTGTCCCAATCGTCAGTCTCGAATTCTGATGGCGTCTCTCCTCTTAATGATTGTCTTAAAGCAGTAATGGCCTGGATGAGGAAAAACAGATTAAGATTAAATCCGGACAAAATGGAGGTGCTCATGGTAGCGGCCCCAAAACCAGGAGTTGGGTTGCAACCTCCAGTCCTGGACGGGGTCACACTCTCCGTTAAGGACTGTGTTTGCAGTCTAGGAATGCTCCTTGATTCATCACTTCAGATGACTAGTCAGGTGAATGCGATGGTCAGGAGCGCCTGCTATCAGCTTCGGCTGATACGCCAGCTGCGTCCTTTCCTAGAAGTAAAGGACCTTGAGACTGTGGTGCATGTGCTGGTAACCTCTAGTCTAGATTTCTGCAATGCACTCTACATGGGGCTACTCTCATGCTTGGTCCGGAAACTTCAGTTGGTACAAAATATGGCAGCCAGAGTGGTCTCGGGAACATCGCAGAAAGACTATATAACTCCAGTATTAAAATATCTCCACTGCCTACCTATCAGTTTCCGGGCCCAGAATAAGGTGTTGGTTATTACCTTTAAAGCCCTAAATGGCTTGGGTCCAACTTATCTTCGGAACCGCCTCCTCCCATACAATCCTCCCCTCACACTCCGGTCCTCTGGGAGGAATTTGTTTCAGCCACAAAAATCTAGGCTGTCTGTGACCTCCCAGAGGGCCTTTTCGGTAATTGCCCCCGAATTGTGGAATGGCCTGCTGAACGAGATCCATCAGATGACAAGCCTGAGTAGCTTTTAAAAAGCACTAAAAATGGATCTCTTTTGGCAGGTCTTTCCTAATTAGTTCCCGGCCTCAGGAATTCCTGGCCCTTCTTAGTCTGCTGCTTATTTATTATTTATTATTTTAATGTAATTTTAGATCAGTTGTTTTAATGTATTTTGGTTTAATGTCTTTTTATGGGGGAGGGTGGGGGGCTGGCATTAATCTGTATTGGTATTTTAATTTTTGTAAGCCGTCCCGATTGTTTTTAACAGAGGAGCGGGATAAAAATAAATTTTATTATTATTATTTTTATTATTCATTTGTCTCCACGGTCTCTTGGCAAAATGGATAGTATGTGAAGCTATCCGAGTCTGGAGTGCACATGCCTGTGAATCAAGATGGCAGCCATGTAAATTAGAGTGTTATTTTTCTCCACACATTGTCACTGCTGCACAGTTTTTTTTAACTTTAAAGCAAAGGTGCATGAGTATGACCTTCTGCTTAAAAAAGGTATTTGATCACCTCAGAGCAGCAAAAAAGTGCACAATCAGTAACACGAAAATCCAAAATGGTGCTTTCAGCCACTTCCTTGCTAGCAATCAGTAGCAACTCAAGGTAAATAAAAATGCGAGTTAATTCACTCATGCCCACCATCTTGATTCACAGGCATGCCCATTTGAACAACGCAAGTGGATAGCTTTGCATGCCTGCAATCTTCAAAAAAGCCCCATAGAGACAAATAAAAGCTGCTGCGAACTGACATTACTGTGCACCAATCC
Source organism: Gambelia wislizenii (assembly GCA_030847615.1). Taxonomy (NCBI): domain Eukaryota; kingdom Metazoa; phylum Chordata; class Lepidosauria; order Squamata; family Crotaphytidae; genus Gambelia; species Gambelia wislizenii. The sequence continues at coordinate 15,225,061 of JAUMIR010000008.1, read as the reverse complement.
ATATTTTATTGCCTCATATAGACAAGCCCACAGCTCAATGGGCTATACCATATACCCAAGGCAAGTAACTGTGGAGTTAGTTCTTCCAAAAGGACTTCATCATTTCTTTATTATTTGAAGCCATTTTCCAGAAATTTAAGATCTGCAGCAAGCACTTATCAACCTAATTGAGCTTCAATTGTCCATCCACCCATCCTCTCCCCTTGCCTTCTCTCAGCAACTTATATCTTCCTAGTAGCACTCAGCTAAGCCCCCAAGAAGCCTGTGGAACATAAAATAGAATTTGTGTTTTTTGGGAAACCTACTCAAGATGAATAATAATGCTATGACAAGTCTGCAGGGAAAAAAAATAGTTCATAGCACCTTAAATACTAATAATTTATTATGGCATTTTACCCTGTTTTCCCTGGTACTTTGCTTTATTCATTTGCAGGCAGCTCTTTAAAAACAGACCTCTGCTCTCTGTAAACAGACTAGGGACTTTATCACACTAGCCTGTTATAGCACTGTTATTGTGGAAACTTTAACCGCTCTGGCTGCTTCCTGTGGCATCCTGGGATTTGCAGTTTAGGGAGGGGCATTTAAAACTCTCAGCCAGAGAGCTCTTAGGCCTCACTAAACTACAAACCCCAGAAGCCAATAGGAGGCAGCTATAGCAGCAAAAGTGGGATAATAGCACTATATCAGTGTAGTGTTATAAAGTCCTAGGATGCTCCCCAAAATTACAACTCAGGGAATTGGAAGAGGGTCATTTTTCCAATGAGTGTCAAATCTCTTTGAATCTGTAAAACTTCATTCACTGAAAGACTTTAGCAGGCTCATTTCTGGCAAAACAATAGGGATGCATGTTTTGCACCACTCTTGGCATCTAGAAAAGCTGGCGACTTACCTTTTTAAGATGAAAGTTTCGAATCCCAGCCACCCAATGGTTCAAATGGGCACTGGGGTAGTGTGCTTAGAATCCAGATGAAATCTGGCAAAACTGGGCAATAGGGCAGCCCTAACTACATACTGGCATGGATGTAGTAACCCCCATTGAGTTCAATAGGCTTCCTGCTGATTCAACATGTATAAGATTGCAATGTATAAGACTAAAAAAAAAGCAGCAACAAGTTTTGGGAAGCTAGAATCTAGCAAATCTATCTGTTTACTCATGTGTTTATTGTATTTATATCCCACCTTCCTCCCATGATGGGACCCAAGGAGGCTAATGCAGGACATGGACTAGTAAATGGGTATGATATTATGTAAAATGGCAGTATACTGTAAAAAAAACCCCCCCACACAGTGATGTAATGTAGAAAGAATAATAGGGATCACCTAGATGGGCCAGAATAGGCTGGCTCCCCGCCAGCCTATTCTGCAGTGGATCTGGCCTATTGCTCCCCTAGGCACAGAATGGGATGGAGTCTAGACTGACATGCCAGCTGGTCTCTACAGCTGCCAATACTGCCATCATGTGTGTCATTCTCTCCATAGCCAGGAAGCCAGCCCATAGCACATGAGCAAGGCCCCCTGCATGTGACCAACCTTGGTCGTATGCTGTGGGACTCCTTCCTGGCTATGGAAGAGTGGGGCAGATGGTCGTTACAATGACGGACTGGCATGGTGGTCGGGTCTCCTATAGTCACACAGGGCCCAATCTATTTTATTTTGGCTGGAACAGATTTAACCAGGTATTTTTTAAAAAACCGTGTAACAGGCCTTACCCCATCTTGTCCCCATCTTTGCACTGTCTTTGCCCCGGAGTCGTGAGGATTGCCCGGGGGCAAAACCAAGCAAAAGCCTGGCATCATCTGGAGTACAGAGCTCCAAGACAGGAGTCAGATTGGATAAATTGCCCATCTATACAAGCTCACAGTCATAGTATTAATGACCAGTACTATACATCATCTACTTAATTAAGTATACTTAGTTAACTACAAGTAAGTACTTAAGTAAGTACTAAGTACTAAGTAACCACTTCTGGCCCAACTATTATTAGGTTACTGTTTCATATTCATGATTGCTACTTAGGACATTTTCAGACGTGATTTTTGGCAGCAAATATCCCAAAACAGTTCCGTTGCTGCCGCGCGGCAGGGGAGCGGTTTCAGATGACGGCGTCCCTCTGCCGAAACCCTCCGTGTCACTTCCGTGACAGAATGGAGGAAGCCACAGCATGTTTCATTCACAAATGTTGCCAGTGAGTGAAACATAAAGCGGTTTCCTCCATTCTATCATGGAAGTGACACAGAGGGTTTCGGCAGAGGGACGGCAACACCCGAAAGCACCCGAAAATCGCATCTGAAAATGTCCTTAGTCATGATTGTGAAACTATTGCCACAACTGTAACTGTGCCCCCCAACAGCTGCATGGGGAAATGGAAATCCATTCTGCTGATGATCAGAGCAAGGGTGAATGATGTTTCCTTCAAGTTTATAGGGGCTAGGCCAGGAGAGGTTACTTAAGTTAGTTAAGTATACTTAACTAAGTAGCTGATGCAGAATGCTGGCCTACATGTCTGACTAAGGAGATGTCCTCCTATCTTTGAACTCTATCTCCTTGGTTTACCTGGACCTAGTCTTGTGCAAACAGTAGTAAGAAAGCAGCCAGAGCATGGAAATAGTTCCTTAAACATTACTTTGCTGCTCATAATATCACCTTGTGCAGCATCTGATTTGTACCAGCCTAAGACTGCATGTGCACCACAGAAATAATGCAGTTTGACACGGCTTTAACTGCCATGGCTCAAAGCTATGGAATCCTTGGTTTTGTAGTTTGTTGTGGCACCTGAGCACTGTGACAAAGAAGGCTAAATATCTCACAAAACGACACATCCCAGAATTCTATCGCATTGAGCCATGGCAGTTTAAAACAGTATTACACTGGATTAATTCTGCAGTGACTATGCAGCCTAAATCACCAAGAGGATTCTGTCCATTTGCTCATTAATAATTATTCTTTCCCTATAGGCTATGGAGAGGAGATGCCCCCTTGTCGTGGGAGAGAGGCTTACGTACCCTAATGATGTTTTGAGCTATGCTGGTGGTGGCATAATAGCCACTGGTAGGGTCTCCCATGCCAGACAGGTCAAAACCGAAGGGTCTGACAAAGAGCATCAAAGGGCAGGATGGGCTCTCTAGCCTTGTGGCAACCATCCTAGGAGAAGGAAAACTCTAATCCCAAACCCGGGCAGATGGTGCTCATCCAACCCTGTAAGGTCAACCATCTAAGAGAAGGAAACTCTAATCAAACCTACGACCTGAGGACCTTGCTGCTACCGTCCATGCTTGCAAGGCCAGCAGACGAACCTTTGGTTTAAAGGGTGAGGCCACGCTGCGCTCCACCAGAAAAATCCATTGCACAGGCTCGAAGGACAAATCCAGTTCCAAAAAAGCCCTGTAGCGATAGGCGAGGGACGAAACCGGCAGGTGTAAAGATGCACTGGAAGCCGCAGACCCAACCCTGCATGCAGGCGGTTCAGGACATTGGTCGCTCAAGGCTGACCCGGGAGATGACAGTCTTGTTCGGCAGCATCCTGAATGACCAAGCAGCCTTTTTTAATGAGAGCACTGCTTGCTCCATATGGAGAGGGGCCTAGAAAAGGTGGCCTAATGAAAGCTCATCCCCAACTACCTGGTTGGCTAGCCATGGCCAACGGGAATCTTCTGATGCGGTCAAACCAAGGCAAAGAAACAAAGGCACACACCGGCCTCCAAAGGTGTAAATAAACTGACACTTGCATGCTGGAACATCAGAACCATGCAAGACTCTGAAGATAGTGGATGGCCTGAGCATCGTTCTGCCCTAATAGCCCATGAACTATCACGGCTTAATATTGACATCGCTGCTCTTAGTGAAGTTCGTCTCCATGAGGAAGAACATGGCGCCGGCTACACACTTTACTGGTCTGGCAAACCCAAAACCGAAAAACATCTTATAGGAGTAGGCTTTATGATTAAAAACTCCATTGCCTCCAAACTCGAAACCTTGCCAACAGGACACTCTGATCACATTATTTCCTTACGCCTCCCACATGTTGTTCTGTTCAGTATATATGCCCCAACTATGCAAGCCGACCCTGTAGAGAAAGACAAATTCTACACAGACCTACGCCAACTCATACAAAAAGTCCCTGTAGAAGATAAAATTATTATCATTGGTGACTTCAATGCCAGAGTAGGAAAGAACTCCGCAGCCTGGAAAGGTGTCTTAGGCAAGCATGGTGTTGGAAATTGCAATGATAACGGATGCCTCCTGCTAGAGTTCTGTGCAGAACAACAGCTGACTATTACAAACACTATCTTTCAGCAGAAAGATAGCTTGAAGACAACCTGGTTGCATCCCCGATCCAAACATTGGCACCTCATTGACTATGTTCTAGTCCGTCAGAGAGACATTCGTGATGTCCGTCATACCCGAGTGATGCCCAGTGCAGAATGCCAAACAGACCATCACCTCGTCAGATGTAAACTAAATCTTCATCTTAAATTCAAACCTAAGAGGGGTGGCATCTTAAAGAAGAGACTCCAAGTCAACAATCTTCAACAAGCTACCATGAGAGATAACTTCCAGGCAAATCTACAAATGAAACTTGAAGACCATCCTACAGATCCTTCTCCTACAGTGCTTTGGCAACATATCAAAAACAGTATCCTCCAGTCTGCAGAAGAATCCCTCGGGTTCTCCCACAAGAAAAATCAAGACTGGTTTGATGAAAACAACCAAGAGATCCAGGAGCTGTTGGCAAAGAAGATTGCTGCTCACCAGGCATACCTCGCCCAGCCAACCTGCCATGTAAGAAAAGCAGCTTTCCGCCTCACATGTAGTAAACTACAACAAAAACTCCAAGACATGCAGAACAAGTGGTGGATCAATATAGCAGAAAAGACACAATGCTGTGCAGATCTGGGGGATTCTACAGGATTTTATGAAGCTCTTAAAGCAGTGTTTGGACCTACTTATCAGGTCCAAAGCTCCTTATACAGTACGGATGGTCAAACATTAATTACTGATAAAGCCTCCATCCTGAATCGATGGGCTAAACACTTTCAAAGTCTCTTTAGCGCCAACCGAATAGTCCAAGGCTCAGCTATCCAACATATGATACAAAAACCGATGAAAAATGAATTGGACATAGCTCCCACTTTGGAAGAGACCCTTAAGGCCATACAGCAGATGAAAAATGGCACGGCAGCTGGGATTGATGGAATCCCACCTGACGTTTGGAAACACGGAGGTCATGCACTTCACAAAAAATTCCACGAATTCCCTGTGAATTGCTGGGAAAAAGGGGAACTGCCATCAGATCTCCGATATGCAGTCATCATCACCCTGTACAAGAAAAAAGGAGCAAAATCCGACTGCTCAAACTATCGAGGCATAACACTGCTCTCTATTGCTGGAAAAATCCTTACAAGGATAGTCCTGAACAGATTAGTTCCTGCTATTGCAGAAGAACTTCTCCCTGAAAGCCAATGTGGCTTCAGAGCCAATAGGAGTACTACAGACATGGTATTTGCCCTTAGACAACTGCAAGAAAAATGTAGGGAGCAGAACAAGGGTCTCTATGTAACATTTGTCGACCTCACCAAAGCCTTTGACACTGTAAGTAGAAAAGGTCTGTGGCAGATCCTGGAAAGACTAGGATGTCCCCCCAAATTCCTTAAAATGATTATCTTGCTACACAAGGGCCAGCGTGGTCAAGTCAGATATGGTGATGCTCTTTCAGAGCCCTTTCTAATAACTAATGGAGTGAAGCAAGGTTGTGTTCTTCCACCAACTTTATTTACAATGTTCTTTAGCGTGATGCTCCAAAGGGCTATGGCAGAGCTTGAAGAAGACGACAGCATCTATATACATTACCGTACTGATGTTAGCTTGTTTAACTTAAGCCGCTAAGACTCTAAACTATCTAGTCCGTGAGCTGCTCTTCGCCGATGATGCTGCCCTTGTGGCCCACACAGAAGCAGCTCTGCAGCGCCTAACATCCTGCTTTGCAACAGATGCAGAGCTGTTTGGGCTGGAAGTCAACCTGAAGAAAACAGAAGTTCTTTACCAACCTGCACCACAGGACGAACACCTCCATCCCCACATTGCCGTCGGCAAATCTGTGCTCAAGTCCGTTCAGCAGTTCACCTACCTGGGAAGCATCATCTCCTCCGATGCCAAGATTGACAAAGAGATCGATTACAGATTAGCAAAGGCATATAGCACATTTGGAAGACTTCAGAAAAGAGTCTGGAGCAATAAATACCTGAGGCAAAGCACAAAAATCAGTGTGTATAGAGCCATTGTACTGTTTATTCTCCTTTATGGATCTGAAACATGGGTCACCTATCGCCACCACCTACGACTCCTCGAGCGCTTTCATCAGCGCTGTCTACGCACAATCCTAAATATACACTGGACTGACTATGTGACGAATCTTGCTGTCCTTGAGGAAGCAGGGATCACCAGTACTGAGGCCATGATATTGAGAACACAGCTGCGCTAGGCAGGGCACATTTCTAGGATGGAGGACCATTGCCTCCCAAAAATACTACTCTAAGGTGAACTCGTCATGGGTCAGCGTAAGAGGGGCGCTCCAAAAAAGCGATACAAAGACTCCCTGAAACAACATCTCAGGCTCGGCCAAATTGATTACCAACAGTGGTCTGCCCTGGCCTCACATCGGGAGGCATGGAGACACACTATCCACAATGCTGCAGCCTTATTTGAGAACTCACGATGAACAAGTCTTGAAGAGAAATGACAACGCAGAAAGAATCACAACCCAAAAACATCACCCAAGGAGACCTTCTGCTGTGCTTTTTGCAACCGGACTTGTTTATCTCGGATTGGCCTTTTTAGTCATCAGCGCGCTTGTAGAAAGTGCGGGATGTGTCCTTCCTGAATCTTCGTTTGCGAAGAAAAGCCAGAGAAAAAAATAGGCTATGGATTCAATCTACTTTAAAACAGATTCCACCTTAACATTAGGAAGAACTTCCTGATGGTAAGAGCTGTTTGACAGTGGAATGCGCTGCCTGGGAGTGTGGTGGGGTCTCCTTCTCTGAAGGATTTTAAACAGAAGCTGGATGGCCAACTTTCGGGGGTGCACTGATTGTGTATTCCTGCATGGCAAGGGGTTGGACTGGATGGCCCTTGTGGTCTCTCCCAACTCTATGAGTCTATGATTCTATAACAATTTCAGTTCTCTGGTAAAGCAGAGAGAAGTCAGGTGTGTGTTTAATTGTCGTCTCGTTCTACAGTGGTATTTCCCCACCAAACACTGTTTTTATAATAGCACAGTGAAAGTCTCTTTTACAGCTCTGTGCTCTGAACATCACATCCTAGTGACATAAAGTCCTTCATCTGAAGGATGAAGATTCCACCTAGCCTAAAAGGGTTCATATGGGAGAGGTTCCCATCCAAGAATGAGATAATGGGGCTCTTTAGAATGAAAAATCACCATCACCTTGCAATGAACTCTGCGCAGGCCAGTGCTAATAGGCACATAGGGGATTGGCAACTAATATAATAAAGAACTTTATTCGTGACGTGAAATGGATCTTATCCAGTAAGCATATGTATCGAAGGGGGGAGGGAATTATATTCACCCTTAAAAAAAAAAACCAAAGTCCTTAACTGCAAACCTATGAATTGCTATGTGGAGGGAGGGAAGGAAGGAAGGAAGGTCATCAATAAGCTTGGAAAACACTATGGACATTATCAGACTAGAGTCTAAAAATACTGTAATTCCATGAATGAAGATCATGGGAACATTGTGGCATTATAACACTTTTTACTGCACATAGCTATGATCACATGAAAGAAACGACACAGAATTATTTGCACAAAGACAGCTAGCACTTTAAGAACAGGAGTTTACTTCTGTGGTTTGGCATGGGCGAGATTTCAGCTGTTCTTGCGAGAAGATGTGAGCATGCTAAAAACTCCCCAAACTCCTTAATTAACAAAGTAAATGAACACACAAGCCCTGAAACAAATGTAAAAACATGCAAACTAAATGGGACCATTCATAAAAAGAGCGTCCTGTGCTTTGTTTTCGCATTCTCACCCGGACGTTTCCTCACTGGGAACGGCCGGGGGGAACGAGGACCTCCCATTAACAATGTAATCTCATTATTATAATGGGACATGGGTTTGCACTCTGTCAATAGTGCAAAAAAAAAAAAAGTGCTATTGATCATTTATTGATGGCTTGTCCCGTGGATTGTAAATAACACCTTTTGCGTGACTGGAGAACAGTGTACGAATGAGAAGATGATGACATTGTGTGATAGCAGGGCCCAGTCACACTACCCTGACAACATAATCCCATGATTTTTGCCACATCTGATCATGTTCTATAACTTCCTTACCCGAAACACAGCAGCCTGGTCAGTGGCCATGTTGGCTGAATGAGTCCAGAAACTCTAGTCCAAAAAAGGCAGCATTCCAAGTTCTATCAGAGACAGTGATGGTTATGTAGTGGACATTTATGCCAAGGTAGCAACAATGAAGGTACACTATGCCAGGTGTGCCTTTTCGCTGCATGAAGCCCGGGGACCCCACTTTTGCAGCCCTTAAAGCCCCACAACCACTCCCCCAAAGCACTTAACACCCCCATTAAAAAACAAACCATGTGATGTTTGAACAATTGGGGCAGCCACAGACAAGGACCTACCTCAAGTCCTCACCAACTACACCATGAAGGTAATGGGGTATACCAACTGAAAGAGATGGGCCTCTCCTGAGGATCTCAGAGTGGAGAGATGGTCTGTCAGATAACCTGGGCCTAAGTCATATAGGGCTTTATAAGTCATAGCCAACATTTTGAATTTTGTCTAGAAATAGACTGGCAGCCAGTGGAGCTGTTAGAGGAGGGGATCAAGACATCTATCTGGGGCATATGAGCAAGTCATAGGGCTATAAAACCCATACTCACCCCATATTCATGACATGAGTGACACACAACATTTTCAACGATGCACGTTTTCACTGGGGTTTCTGCAGGAAACTCTGGATCTGTAAGATTTCTGGTCTGCTTCAGATATGAGGAGGAAACCCAGATTTTGGTCCATGTGGTATCTGAGGATTGGCTTTGGAGTGAAGCCAGGGTGGGACCTCCGGTGAACAGGACTCCATTTTGGCATTTTAAAAAGATTTTTATTTTTCAATTGTGCACATATCTGACTAAGCATATCTCTATGTATCCAGTAATATAGGGCTCTGGGACCATGCTTATTTGCTTATTTGCACACATGAACAAATGCAGGAAAACTCAGAACAGCCCCAGCTGTGTGGCTAAAAAAAGTATGATGTATAGGACATGTGATCAATGTCATACCACCCTTTTACTCCAATGCAGATTATAGTGTGGTAGGATACTCTGATCTACAATTGGAGAAGTCCAGCGAGTGTGGCATTTATGGAGCTGTTGCAGATCTAAGAAATTCACCATGGCTATAAGGTAGGTGTAGGGTTTTCCCACCAGTGTAGACCATAGGCAATAACACCTTCCTCCTTGTTCATAGAATAATAGAATCATAGACTTGGAAAAGACCTCAAGGGCCATCCAGTCCAACCCCCTGCCATGCAGGAATACACAAATGATTCCTAACAGATGGCCATCCAGCCTCTGTTTAAAAACCTCCAAAGAAGCAGACTCCACCACACTCCAAGGCAGTGTATTCCACTTCCGAACAGCTCTTACTGTCAGGAAGTTCTTCCTAATGTTTAGGTGGAATCTCTGTTCCTGTAATTTTAACCCATTGCTCCATGCCCTAGTCTCTGGAGCAGCAGAAAATAAGCTTGCCCAATCTTCTCAACCTTCTCTTCTCTAGACTAAACATGCCCAGCTCCCTAAGCCTCTTCTCATAGGGCATGACTTCCAGACCACCCACCATCCTGGTCGCCCTCCTCTGGACATGTTCCAGTTTCTCAATATCCTTCCAGAATTGTGGTGCCCAGAACTGGACACAGTATTCCAGGTGAGGTCTGACCAAAGCAGAATACAGTGGCACTATTACTTCCCTTGATCTAGACACTATACTCCTATTAATGCAGCCTAGAATCACATTGGCTTTTTTAGCTGCTGCATCACACTGCTGACTCATGTTCAGCTTGTGGTCCACTAAGACTGCTAGATCCTTTTTGCATGTACTGCCCTCAAGCCATGGTTCAACCAGACGTATTTAAAAACTTTGCTGTTCCAGTGGCTTGTCATTGATATCTAGATGCAACATTGCTGGATGATACCTGTAGATATACCTGTAGATATAAGTGCTCTTTCTATATATCTCCAGTTATGTTCCATCAAAGATGATGGTGAAAATCCAGGTTCCAGCAGGGTGAAGAGGTTTTAAATTTGGCTTGGGACGACTTGCTGGTTTTCACCTACGTTATATAACTTCAGCCCATCAGGCAGTGAGTCACAGAACCCGAAGCAATGCCTTTCTCGAATATGACACATCTAAATTGTATCTATTTTTAAAATCTATGGTTTGGGTTTGGAGGGTGGAAGGAGGAAAAAAGAGCAAGGTAGTGTTGATCTTTTAATAGATCCTCTTACGTAAGAAGAAACTGAGTTCAGTTTTTACTCAAGGAAGATAGTAGGTTCACCTTTAGGATTGCATTGCATTGTAAAAGTAGTTTTCTCTCTATGATATTTTACATTTTCTGAAGATCTCTGTTTTAGCCTTTTCTGCTTTTAATGGGCTGTGCTACTTATTTGGTTGATTTTAAACATTTGTTTTATTTTATGGTTTCTGATTTATATGGATTTTTATTTCTATTTTTTTTATTGTATGCTGACACAGGAGCTTTTAGTTTTAGCCAGAGAGGGGAAACCTGTGACTTTTCAGTTATTATTGGACTCCAAAATCCATCAGTTTATAGAGTTGGAATCCAGCAGATCTGAAACGTCATAAATTTCTCACCACTCATGTAGGGTAACTAATAAAACATAGATATATAAACAAACATATCAATATTTCATATCACCTACTTTGTTATGTATATGTAACTAGGTAATGTCTACTGCTCCTGCCTCCCAAAACTTATCTTAACCACAAGCAGATGCATCAGGTCAAGGATGTCTATTCAGCTGCCAATCAAGGCACAAAGAAGATGATATTTCCACCCTCCTACCAGTGAGTAAGACTGCAATGAGTAGTTGTGACAGTAGTCCTGCATCTGATTGCATAGCCTCACTCACTGGTGCAAGGAGGCTGTAAACATCATCTTACTTGTATCCTGACTGCCAATTAGCTAATACCCTGGAGGACAGGATCAAAATTCAAGATGACCTGGATAAACTGGAGAGCTGGGCCAAAGCTAACAAAATGAAATTCAATATGGAGAAATGTAAGGTACTGCACTTAGGGCGAAAAAATGAAATGCATAGATATAGAATGGGGGAGACCTGGCTGAATGAGACTACGTGCGAAAGGGATCTAGGAGTCCTAGTAGACCACAAGTTGAACATGAGTCAACAGTGTGATGCAGCAGCTAAAAAGGCCAATGCAATTTTGGGCTGCATCAATAGAAGTATAGTGTCTAGATCAAGGGAAGTAATAGTGCTGCTCTATTCTGCCTTGGTCAGACCTCACCTAGAATACTGTGTCCAGTTCTGGGCACCACGATTCAAAAAGGATATTGACAAATTGGAGTGTGTCCAGAGGAGGGCAACTAAAATGGTGTAAGGTCTGGAAACGATGCCTTATGAGGAGAGACTTAGGGAGATGGGTATGTTTAGCCTGGAAAAAAGACAGTTAAGAGGCGATATGATAGCCCTGTTTAAGTATTTGAAGGGGTGTCACGTTGAGGATGGAGCAGGCTTATTTTCTGCTGCTCCAGAGATTGGAACACGGAGCAATGGATGCAAGCTCCAGGAACAGAGATTCCACCTCAACATTAGGAGGAACTTATTGACAGTAAGAGCTATTCGGCAGTGGAACACACTCCCTCGGAGCATGGTGGGGTCTCCTTCCTTGGAGGTCTTTAAACAGAGGCTGGATGGCCATCTGTCGGGGATGCTTTGATCAAGATTTCCTGCATGTCAGGGGGTTGGACTGACCCTTGTGGCCCTCGTGGTCTCTTCCAACTCTGCAATTCTCTGATTCTCTGATTCTATGACTCATAGAGCTGGAAGAGACACCCAAGGCACAACCACTGCACACCCAAAATCGACATAAAATGGAATTGAACTTTCGCGCTAGAAATTGAAAGGAAGTCATTAACAGATTTTGTGTGTGTGTGTTAATAAAAAGAAATGCTTGCAAAACAACAGAAGAGGAATGCTAAGTTCCAGCCAAAGACTCTATTATCCTGCTGTAACTGCAGTTTACCTGCCTCATGTGCTATGCTCCTTGCACACAACCCTTTCCTTTTGCCTGGAGCTGAGGCCACCAAAACTGGAGAATTTACATCCTCATCTCTTTCTGGAGATAACCCATGAAAGCTGTAGACTCAGGGACAGGTCCTGAGACCTGGCCACCCCACTCAGCAGTTTAATGTCAAGAGAAAACTGAGCCCTGGCATCACTTTTTAAATGAAGCATTCCTTCAGTTGCTCTCTATCCTTATCACTTCCATGTGTCCTACTTTTCCCCTCACCTCTGGACATTTCTGGATCCAATATCAAAACAGCAATGAGAGATGGTCTTTGTGGTGTCAAAGAGAAGAATTCTCATACTGGAATACCCAGAAGCCTGATTCTGCCCCCTGCCATCATTATCAGTTTAAAAAAAAATGGGAAAAAAACAGCTAGGCTGCTGAGCCCAGTGCACTGTTGCCCTCAAACTTTTCACCAAGAAGCTCTTTGAAACATAGCACTTATAGTACTCGGTAGACAGTCTTTTTATGGCAACTCTCTGCGAAGAGAGGAATATGAAAAAAAAAATCTGAGGGCTCTTAAAAGTACTACTGCTGTTGCATAAATGAGATGCTGAAAATGGATTTCACTCCTGAAGAGCTCTTTTGGCCAGTAGAGTGTATATACACAAGAGAAAACATAATCTATCTCATTCTCTCTCTCTCTCTTCCTCCTTCTCTCCCATTTTTTCTCTCTCTCTCCACAAAATGAGTTCTTCCTCCCTCCTCCTGTCCATTTTGAAACCCTTTACTCTGGAGTAGGATACTATTAAAGGCATTCAAACTGAACTGGAGTCAAACATTTGGTTCTTGCCCTCCCAGCATCCTGCCATGATCTCTGTGGTGACTGGAGGTTAAAAATATCCTACCTTCAAGAAGTCCCAGCTCTTGAGGTAATGTGAAGGAGAAGCTTGCTGAAGTCCCCATGTAGCCTTGACCAATCCTTCCTTTGAGGTCTGAGTCAATTATGGACTTGTCTAGATGGACTGTTTAACCCATCTTTCCCCCATCTTGGAGCCCAGCAGTCCAAATGACACAGGGCTTTTGCCTGGATCCAGAACTGATGATGCCTGGGGCAAAGACAGGGGAAGATGGTGTCAAGCCGGTTCAACTGTTTTATTAAAACACCCAGCAAAATCTATTTCATGTGGGAAAACATGGATCAGGCCCCATGGGAATAGCAATAGCATTTACATTTCTATACCACTTTATAGTGCTAAGCACTCTCTAAGTGGTCTATAATGTGTTAGTTAATTGCCCCTACAAGCTGGGTACTCATTTTACTGAGCTACAGAAGGCTGAGTCAACCTGGAGCCCTCCAGGATTGAACTCACAATGTTGTGGCTGCAGTACTGGTATTTAACCACTACGTCACCAGGGCATGAGTCCATACCTGCATGCTGGCCCATATCTGCAGGCACAGTAGCCACAACCACTTGTGTCTCTCTGAAGCCAGGAAGGAGGCCCTCAGCATGTGGTCAAGGCCCCTGGTGGAAGCTGACCATACAGACACACTGGAAGGCCTCCAGATGCCTAGAGATCTCTCTCACACACACCCGACCAGACTTAAATGAAATCATGGTTAACAATACTGAAGATGGGGGGAGGCAACCTGTTTAGCCATTTCCAGCATGGCAGGTGTCATCTTGTACCTTCCTATCTTATGCACTTCAAAGCGGGGAAGCCTTTAAGAAAAAGAGGTAGCATTGCAATTCAGCATTTTAAAGATTTTTAAGATTTAAACAGCCTGGATGGATTAAATTTCATTTTCTCCCCACTTTGGATTTCTCTTCTTGAATATGAAGAAGTTGGTAGATTTTTGTTTTTCAGAAAATGTCCAGAACGCTGTCAGAGTATTATGTGCTCATAAGTGGACTTAAGTGTGCTGGAATTAGAATTGTGTGTAATTTCTGTATGCAGTAGAGGGCTACTGTTACATTACTACATAGCAGAGCTGGCAAAGTATCCAATGTGTATTGGTATGCAATGCACATGAGTGCATGATGTGCATCAGTGCTGAATAAGCATTGGTGCACAGTGTGTACCAGTGTACATTGTGCATTGATGTGCATTGTGCATCAATGCACATCATGAACAATGCACATCACACAGCAATGTGCATCATGCACCAATGCACATCACACACCAAGCACTTTGTGCACTGATGCACATCACATGCCAATGCACATCACACACTGATGAGCATCAGGCAGTCTTGCTGGTGCCCTGTTACACACCTTCACAATTCAGTAATGGGGTGCCTTTGCATCTCTGCTATACAGCTAGGTATACATAAAGTTATGTAGGATTCCAGCACAAACCTTACAATTATTCTCACTATAGATGTGAAAAAAATTCACTAGTGCAAAGATGGAGAAGTTATCCACAATCCACAGTTATACCAGTCTAATATCACTGTAACTGTCATGGCTATGAAATCCCAGTTATTTTGGTACTTAGAATTCTCTGTTAAGAGAGCTCTAAGGTTATGGATGTTGACATTTGACTATTATGTTCTTGCAAAAGGGGATGAATACTTTCCTAATTTTCTTCACACTAAAGAGAAAATGCAAGTTCTGTGCACATCTCACCTACTATTCACACATCTCAAAGTGTTTGGGGGAATTCTTCTGCACAGAAATAAACTTTTTGTGTGAGAGTTGTGGAGTTTTGTGCAATCCCCTCTGCCCACACACACACTGCTTTTTGGAAGAACAAGATTGCTGTTTTCTATGGAATCCCCCGAAATCTTGCAAAGCAAAAGTCATGCAAAGCAAAAATCTTGCAAAGAAAACAGAAATCTTGTTCAACAAAACCATGTGACTATTCTTATTTGTACAATTGCTGTTTTTTTTGTGCAAGATCTTTTTCTGTGTAAAATTTTTGGTGTGTGAGATTCCTTTTTTACAAAAACACACACAAATGAAATCCAAGTTACTGTCTGGAAACAGTGTTGTTGTTGTTGTTGTTTGCATAAAGCCCTACAATTCTCACACAGAGAGTATATTTCCATACAGCATAATTTCCCCAAATTCTTTGGGAGGTACAAATAGCAAGTGAAAAGAGCACAACTGTGTTCTCACTGTATTATGGGGTTCTTGAGTATCAGAAACCTTTTTTTTTTCCAGCTAGGAAATGAATGATGGTGAATATTCTTTCTGTCACTACCAGGGTTGCAGTTGAGTGGTGTGTCTAGAGTTCTCTAACAGAAAGATCTAAATACCTCACCAAACAACAAATCATAGGATTCCATAGAATGGAGCCATGATGGTTTTATCAGTATCAAATGACTAGAACTATACTGTGTGGCTATACCTGGGCTTGAGAAGACAGCACCTCCAGGACTTTCTAACCCCCTTGAGAAATCTCGCCTCCAGTGCAACACTGAGACACCAAATGGTTTTTCTTTACCATTCACAGTTTCTTTTTAAAAAATCATGCAGAATACGCTTTGTATAAAATGTCTCATTTCCCAAAAGCTCTATTCAGGTGTTCACAAAAAGGATTAAAATAAATTAACATTCAAAGAAGGGAGTACATTCAGTCTGTCCCCTCTATTGTCATACTCTGTGTGTGGAGAGCAAGAGTCTGAAGTGGAATTACTGCATATGAGTTGGAAACTCATTTTTAAAGGGTTTCTGATCACATGAAAACATCAATGTGTAGTAAAGCTCTCTTGTTTATGTGGGGAAAGCAATAATGGAGGAGATAGACCTGGTGTGCTCCCATCATTGTGCATTGATTTTGTATGAACACCTGAATAGCCTTTTATATGAACACCTGAGCAGGGCTACTTTCAAATGTGAATTGATATGCACTGAATAATCATCTAATCATAATTCATAGGGTGGTCAAGTGTCCAAAAGAATTGACATCAAAGGGCAGCCAAGATCCGGAAAACCCTTTAGTGTATTTTGTACGTGTTTGGATGGTGCAACCATAAATCCATCTTTCCTTATTGCATCCTGCCTTATTCCCCTAATTGGAAGTTAGTAGGATGGAGCATGTAATTTAGTTATTACTAAAAGGATTAATTTGGGCCACCCCCACCCACCCACCCAAATGAGCATTTCATCCTGATGTAAATTGGCACACACAGGGCCATCGACAAAATAGCCTCCCAAATCAAATGTATGCACATAAGCAAATCGCCAACCATTTGAGGACAGAGAGAATTCTTCTAGGCATTTTAACTGTCCCAGATCAATTTGGTTGCCAAGACAGGTCAATCAAGCTATAATTGGCTGTAATCAGTGTTTCTACCAGCTGCAAGATTCTTTACCTGGATCCAAAATCCATCCCCCCCCAAAAAAAAATAAAGAGAGGGAAGTGTGACAACTCCTTAGGTCTATGAAATCTGCAACATTTTTGTCATTTATGGGTATAATATGCTTCAAACGGCAAAAGGATGAAAACATCAATACAGAGGGAAAACAGATTCCAGGAGGTAAGATCTGAATTTGAAGACAGCAATTATAATGCAGTCTAGTAGAAAGTCTATTGGGTTTTAAACATGAGATTCCCAGGTTCAAATCCCCATGGACTGACACTGGGCAAGTCACCACTTTGCAGCCTTATTGTTAGAATAAATAGAACAAATATTTCTATGCCAGAGTGAGTCTAGGGAGATTTTCAGATGCGATTTTCGGCAGGATATATTGCAAAACAGCTCCATTGCTGCCGCGCGGCAGGGGAGCTGTTTCGGATGCCACCGTCCCTCTGCCGAAACCCTCCGTGTCACTTCCGTGACAGAATGGAGGAAACCGCGTCATATTTCATTTACGATTGTTGCCCGTGAGTAAAATACGACACAGTTTCCTCCATTCTGTCACGGAAGTGACACGGAGGGTTTCGGCAGAGGGACGGCATCATCTGAAACAGCTCCCCTGCCGCGAGGCAACGGAGCTGTTTTGCAATATATCCTGCCGAAAATCGCGTCTGAAAATCTCCTAGGTTTTGGCAGCCTTGGAAAAAGATGCTGTAGGCCTCGAGGGGGATATTGTAAGGCAGGGGCTGGCAAATTAAGGCATTCCCTCCAACATTACACAGGTGAAAACTGGGACACGTGGCGAAACAACATTGGAGTCAAGATGGCAAAAGTTATTAATGAGAAAGAACAAACAAGCTAAGAGATGCTGCAGCAGTTTGCTTTTGGTTGAGCCTATGGGAAGGTCAAGATTTCCCCACCTCTTCTCCCCCACTCCCTGCTAAGTTAATTGAGTGCAAATATTGAACACAGTTTGCAGCAACTGAAATAAGCTGAGGACCAAGGGGAAGGTGGAACAAATAAAGAGAAACAGGGACATTTTAAGAGCCACTGAAAAAGTGGGATGAGAGAGGATTAATTGGGACTGTCTCTGCCAAATCAGGACAGTTGGAAGGTATGCTCCATGCATGCAGCCTCTAAGGCTCTTTTTCCAACCTGTGTGGCCCGAATCCCTGATGGCTCCCATGTGCCATTCCTCCTGCCCTCCCCAAAAACAAACCCAGATGTTTTTCACTTCTCTAGGCTTCCAGAAGCAACATTCTTAGCCTTAAACTGGGCACAAGGTCAAAAGTTGAATAGGATTGGTGCAGCCAGCAGTTGATCATGGGGGAGTGGAAATTTGTCCCCCACACCACTGGAAATTGGCCACCTACTGTTGTAGACTCACAGCTAAAAGTGTATACAGTGCACACACATACATACGAGTATACCTGCTTTCAAACAATGCAAGTGGAGCAAGAGCTTGTCTGGTCATCCTTGTTTATAATGTTTGTCATCCGGACCACACTCTAATTTTGCTTGGCCTTGTGTCCCAGTTTTCCTCTGTGAAATATTGCCAGGCATGAGCTATATCAACTTGGTCTGATCCAGTAGGATGACAATGACAACAACTACTACTATCCTCCTTTTTCCTGGGGGGGGGGAGGTGTGTCCTCTAAGTGCTAGGAAAGTATGCTAATATCTGCACATAAATGTCAGAGCAGTCTCAAGACATTTTGAAGCCTGATGCAAGGGGAAACTCACCTAAAATCTACATGCAAAATACCTTAAAGCTACCCAGGCTATTCAGTTGGCACCTCAGGCAGAATATTCCACCAGAATTTCCTCCATATTGAGCAGTAAAAATTCAATAACGAAAGAAACAGCTAACTTTCTGCTGACTTCTAATGACAAACATGACTGGCATCCTGTGCGTAAGTTTCCCCTTATGTGCGTGTATGTCCTTTCTGGGGTTACTGAAACCTTTGGTATTCCCTTTCCTCCTCAGTAGCACCCAAAGCCCTCTCCAGATTACTGAACTTGCATGGCCATTCCCTGCTTTTTTGGGGGCAAGCAGGATCACAGATATGTCTCATCATAGTCAGATGGAAAATGGTAACATCAGCGCTGAGATCCTCTGGGGTCCTCTGGAAGTCTCCGTGCAGCTGTAATCATTTTGCATCTGCCTACTGGGACATAGCCAGATACTTCTGATGATGCAGGGAATGCCCATGCATGGGGTTGGGTTGGGGGGCTTCAGAGACTGTTCAGCAAGTCAGGGGGAAAGTATATGACTCAGGCTAGCATAGGTCTACATGCATACCTACTACACTGTGCTGAGCCATACAGGATTGCAGCCACTATCTGTTGCCTAAAGTGACTGATTCACTTTCTCTAAAGGTAGGGCTGACCCTGGTAGTATATTGACTGTGAGAAGGGGTGGATTGAATGTCATAGCATATTTGAAGGTTCTGCCATGCATAGATCTCCAATACCAATTAACATGCAGATCTGAGAAAATGTATGTATGTGCGGGGGAGAAGTGTGGTCTACCCAGGGAGAATTCTATTAATTTGTGCCCACTGTGTATTCAAAGTATAGCTCAAGGCTGTGGGGGGAAAGGTCTCAAGTGGCACATTTTATGGGAGGGAAGTAGGGAACAAACATCTGTCACTTATCTAATTAGCAACTGGATGAAACTGTTATCTCTGAGTTGCACAGCTGACGTGTTCTTTTTTTAAAAAAAAATTGGGGTAAGAAATGTGAATATACTCTGAAAACAGCAGTTGGATCTGGAAGAAACTCATCAAAATTAGCCACTTTCACCTACAAACATCTGCAGCATAATTAAAGGAGGCATGCATTGGAGTATAAGAAGCAAAGGAAAAATACCAAAGGACAACACTCCACCCCCTCCCATTGACACTAGGAAACAAACATTGAAAGCCGTAGAACATTTTCAATGCATTCAGTGTTAGGTAACATAGCTGGATGTGGCCACTAGTGGCCCAAACCAGATTTTGAAACAATTACTTTCAGCTTGTCTAGATAGGCTGTTTACCCTGTCTTGCCCCCATTTTGGAGCCTTGAAGCCCAAACAATGCAGGGCTTTTGCCCCATTTTGCCCCCTGGCAGTCTTGGTGACACCCAGGGCAAAGATGAGGGGAAGATGGGATAAAGCCCGTTAAGCCATTAAGCTCATTTATTAAAATACCTGGCTAAAATCTTCTTCATGTGGGAAAACTCATATCGGGCCATATGGGAACACAGGGGTCTATATCTGCACAGCACACCAGCTTGTATCTGCAGCCACCATGGCCACTACCACTGGTGTCTCTCTGAAGCCAGGAAGGAGGTCTTAGCATGTCCTCAAGGTCTGCTGCATGTGACCAGCCTTGATAACATGCTGAGGGCCTCCTTCTTGGCTTCAAAGAGACACCAGTGGTGGTGGCGGCAGCTGGAGGTATGGACCGGCATGCAGGTATGAACTCCACCATGTTTTGTGTAGGTAATGTGGGAAAACGGATCTGATCAGGGCCAGAATAACTGGTGGGAAGCCAGTATATTCTAACAGGTCTAGATGAGCCCTTTAACTGCAGCTCCCAGAATTCCCTGGTGAGCATAACCACTAGGTTTGAGTCCAAAAATTATGTCTACACTATAACAGCTGAGGCCATCTGGTTTGCCTTGTTAATATTTTATCAGTGTGAGTTGCCTTTCATTCCTCTGGGTTCTGATTCAGGATCCCCTAACACATGCCTCTGGTCTCTAGAAGTTAAATCTCCACGCATGAGTCATGTCCATAAGCACAGGGACAGAGCACATGCTATGCCTGTCAACATTCCTAGGCTGAACTCGGGAAACTGGGAAAGACTTCTGCCTCAAAACCTGGGGTTGTCATTTTGCTTGTCATTTTGTAGATCACAGAGACAGAACCTGTGGCCCTCCAGGTATAATAACCCTGGTCATGCTGGTGGGGATTATGAGAAGTCCATCAAGATCTGGAGAACCATGGGCTCCCTAGACCTGGCTTAGAACAACAGTTCTCATGAAGTTTGGTTCTCCAGATGTTTGGTACACCAGCTCCCAGAGTTCTTGACCATTGGCCGTACTAGCTAGAACATCTGGTAGTTGAAGTCACAAATTCATCCTCAGACTGGTGTCCTTCAGAACTTTTGGACAACAGCTCCTGCTGGGCTCAGGATGCATATGCAATGTTGAGATGATACATGTCAGAGTCCAATGCATCTAGGGGGTGCTAGGTTGAGGAAAGGCTGGTATAGACACACACGGATGTTCAGGCATCATGTGGTATCTCATATAATTTCACACACACTACAGCTGCTGGTATATATCCTTAAATTGCTAATAACTTATTTTAGGACAGCTATGTATCTCAAGCATGCACTGGAAAAGAACAACCACCCCTCTGGCTATGAAACCAGCAGAAGGCAGACGATTGCAGCAGTGTAAATGAGCTTAATTTAATACAGAACACAACAGGCAAGTAGACCTTTCAGCAATGCGTAGCAGTGTGGGTGAATAGTCTGTTGGGAGGCTTGGGTGGTAATTAGAGACAAGAGGATTTTTCCCTATTTTGTTTAATCAAAGCACATTCGCACTATGGCAGTCCCTGCTATTAGGCAGAGAGAGAGAGAGAGAGAGAACACATGTTCTCCTCAAATTCTATGAGGATTACTTTCACCATATAGTCAACCCCTAGCTGGTGTCCCAGTGGGCACTCTGGGGTGGCTACTGGGGTGTGGAGATGATGCAGTGACCTCTGATTCCCTGTTACACTCAGGTTGAAAGTTGGGCAAAGGTTAGAAAGGGCCACTGGATGTTCTGGCAGTTGTAGACCAAAAAGTGACTTGTCCATGTTCTAGTCTTTGGCAGAGCTTGGGAAGTTACCTTGAAAAAGAATAAATATAATGAAATGTTGATCCCTTCTGTACTGCTCAGTTAGGGATGGCTTCAGCATATTTTTATATTTATTCTCCTTAAAGGTGTCTTTCCAAGCTGTAGTCTTGGTCCAGTCCTAATATGTACAAGGACAATTTTGTGGGGTGTGGGTAAAAAATGAACTTAAAGCTGTGGCACATTGAGGACAGTACTTCATACAAAATTCAGAAATACTAACAGCAAAGGTGAATTTTTTCATCTAACGAATTCAGCTTCAGAAAGAAGACCATGTACTCCTGAGTCCCCAAATCTGAGGGGAAAATATTGGATGAAGAAAATTTTGACAGCCTCTGAAGCAGTATTCTTTGGTGTGAAAACTGTGTTATCTCCATTTTGGTTTGTGAAATATTGGACAACATGAAACTGAGTCTGACTCTGAGCCAGCTACTTCTCCCTCATGTGAGACTGCCATCTCCGACAGATGCCCTTTTATTTAATAGAGATCATTAAGGGTGATAAGTCATAACTCTGCAACCTTTTAAAAATTCATCTTATTTGTTTCTGTGAAAACCATTTCCCTTCACATGAAGGCAGGATATTGAAAACACATGACATTATCATGTTACTCTTTTTAAAAATTGTTTGTTCATTCTGGGTTCCCTTTATAACCCGTGGTATTGATGGGTGCTCTTCTGAACATACTGCTGGATATATTAATTTGCCAACTGTCATGCCTCTGTTGGGACAATGTTCTTTGGAGCTGAGCCACCTCCAAGACCCAGAGAGTACCACCATCCAACAATGTGTGCCAGGTAGAAGGTTAGATGAATGAAGGCCCAATCTGGCCATAATATCCCTTCAGTTATTTCAAAGTAGCTATCATGTCACCTATCAGTCTTCTCTTCCTCAAGCTAAAAATACACAACTTTCTCAGTCATTCATCATAAAGGCTTGGTTTTCAGACCTTTGAACATCTTGGCTGTCCTTTGCACTCGATCTGGCTTGAAGTCTCCCTGGCTGGCTGCCTCTGGAACAACTGGATCCTCTTTTGTCAGAACATGGATTACTGCTTTTTGATTTGGTCTTGCCTGGATACATGTTTAAATCCTACTGGCATAGACCCCAGACTGCCTTGACCCTGCTTTCAGAGTATCTTTTCTGATTGGACACCTCCTTTATAATATTTTATTTTCAAGATGGAGTAGCATATGAAATTTTGTTGTTTGAGGCATACAAAATACTGTTTTGTTTGTTTGTTATTGCTTCTGCAGACAAAAAAGAAAGTCTTGTTCTTTTCATTCTTGTATCAGTGTGAAATATCTTGCAATGGTTGGCAATTCCCCCCTCCCATAAGGAGCTGTGTGAAGACACCCTTTGTCATCAAGGATGAAGAAATGTGTAAATATTTGTTTCATACCTCTTTCCACTATGCTGAAGGAGGATGGGCTAGCTTAGAGGTTATAGAGGCAGACTGTGTAGCACATGCATTTCTGTTCTGCAGTGGCTGTGGCCAAGGCTGGATTATCGATGGTTCAATTAAGTGCAATGGCTTCAGGACCCTTGTTGGCTGGTGCTGAAAGGAATAGAAGTCGCTTGCTTCCTCTTTATCCCTACTCACTTCCAGGATCTCCCAATGTTTTTATCCTAACTGAGTAAAAGTGCAGGTATTCAGGCTGTCTCATCAAAGTCCCAGGGCTAAACATGGCTTCACATAATGAAGATTTTTGTGTTGCTGATTACTGTACTGTTCAATTTCTAGGTCACTACTCCTAGAACAGCTCAACTGCATGGACAGTTTTGGGAACTGCTCTATGACCCACCATCTTAATCTGTTGTTGTTGTTGTTGTTGTTGTTGTCATCACCATCATCATTCCACCTTTTTCCCAGTCTGGGACTGCAGTCAAGGTAGTTTACAACAGTTAAAAGAAACATAGTTAAAAATATGCCAAATACACAAGTTTAAAATATCATTGAACTATCCCTAAAATTAAAACCAGTTCAAAACATACAAACAAAACATACAAACAAAACAGCACAGCACAACTCTGTAGAGTCCAGTCCCTCTGAGCAGTCATTCTTCAAAGTCCTACTGAAATAAAGTGCTTGCCTAGCTAGCTTATTTACCCTGTCTTGCCCCATTCTTAGAGCTCTACATTCCTGAAGATGCAGGTTTCCCCACCCCCAAGGCAATCCTCATGACCCCCAGTGCAAAGATGGGGATAAGACAGGGTAAAGCACAATAATTGTTAAAAAATAAATAAATACTAAAAGCCACTTCTTTCCAGAAAAAAACAGACTGGGCCCTACACGACTACGGAAGCCCTTATGGGCATGTCATTGCAGTTGCCACCCACATTGCATTCTCTGGATCCAGAAAGGAGTCCCTCAGCATGTGACCAAGGCTGGTCACATGCAGGAGGGGTCTTGGTCACATGCTGTGGGCCAGCTTCTTGGTGACAGAGAGTGGGATGTGGGGCACCAGTGGCTGCAGAGACTGGCCGGCATGCTGGTCTGGACTTCCTCCCATTTCATCCAGGCAACAGGGGAGCAACAGGCCTGATCCCTGGTCAGAATATGCTGGTGGGGTGCTGGCATATTCTGGCCCATATAGATGAGCCCAAAGTCTTAATTTGCCTGCAGAAAGACAGCAAGGAGGGTGCTAGTCTAACCTTTCTCAGAGGATAGTTCCAGAGCCTGGGAGCAGCCACTGAGAAGGCTCCTTTGTCCCCCCATCCCCAGATGTGCATGAAATGGTAGAGGAACAAAGAGAAGGTCTTCTGCAGACGATCTCAAAACAAGGAAGGCTTATGTAAGGAAATATGGATCTTTGCACAACCTGGAACTGAGCTGTATAGGGCTTTAAAGGTCATATTTAGCAGAAATGTCATGACCATTGGCTGGGGGATTCAGAGGCAATAGCTGGGGACTGCTATTGCTGCCTGAGGCAGTTACCTCCTTTCTCCTCATGGTAGAAGTGATCCTACTTCACGACAAAGAAGCAAAACTGACTCAGTACTTTCAAAACAGATAGGCATTTGATAAGAAGCATTATTTGAAAAATATACAGCTCGCTTATAAGGAGGGAGTATTTTCCCATAAATTTCATGCCTTTCATTTCAACCATGTGAACATTTCACAGCCTTGAAATGCTTTCTGATTCTTAACATTACATTATAGGAGCTGTTGTACTTGCCAAGGCAGTTATCTGTTGAAATCAGAAACATAATTATGGCCAGTGGAACGTCTAATCTTGAAAAGACCTTTGTTTTTAATCCTTCGTGCTATCAGTCTGTATCTGCATTTTCTCTGTGTTGGCTTTGGACCGATTAACTACAAGGGAAGTCTAGGCCCACAGATTTAACAAGGCAGTGGGACGGGGAGTTTGTTTCTTGGCAGGTGGGATAGGGTGGGGTGGATTATGCATTTCCTTTAGCAAGTCTTGAAGGTTATGAAATATCGCAAAAACAAAGAAGCTTTTGCCTTTATGGGAAACAGCAGACTGGCAACAGTGCAGCCAAAGGACCTATATTCCAAATATTTGAGCATTCAGCTCTACAGTATAGAGCTGAATCAAAGTTTCCCAGTCAGTTTTGAGAATTTCTTTTTCTTTCTTATCTCCTTCCCCCACCTGCTCCTTGAGAAGGCCACCGTTGCCTGTTTTCTCTGAATATTCTTGTTTGTGGCTGCTACCATTTCCCTCCCAGCCACCAAATCTGCACATGCATGCAGAAACACTGCCAGATTCAGAGGAAGGCAACACTATTATGATGAGGGACCTGTTCACAATACAGAACTATATTCCACTTTAACTGCCATGGTTCTACACTATGGAATCCTAGGATTTGCAATCCTGGGAGGGACATTTAGAATTCTCAGCCAGAACACTCCAATTCCTCCTAAGACTACCAGTCCCAGGATTCCACAGGATGGAATCATGGCAGTTAAAGTGAAGAAGTGCTGTAAGTGTATAGTGTGAAAAGACCTTAGAATTGCTAGAGCAGGATTATCCCAGACATTGAGATTTCAGGGTCAAAACCGGATACCAAGGGATGCCCTGGTGCTGTTACAAGAGGGATGTTACAAAGGGCAGCCCCTTGTGATCATTAAGCATGATGAATTCAGCACCAACCACGATTGCACATAGTATGTCATCCAATCAAAAAAGTTGATGTTTAAGAAGTGAGAAATTACTTATCTATATATACAAAAGGCTTGGGTATGTACAATAGGCCTGGGTATGTTTCCTCTCCCAGTGTGCTGATTGGCTGCTCAGGAAACACACCCAACCAATCACCACCCACATGCAAATTCCCTCTCCACCTCACAACCCACTCCTGCCAGTCAATCTGCATCTACACCCCTAGCTTCACAAGGACCCCTCCATCCTCTCACTACCTCAGCCACTCACTAGTCATTGGGCTGTGATGGGACCCAGGCAGTCAACTGGTGGCAGCAGAAACCCAGGCAGTCACCTGGCCCACCACTGCAACAGGACCCAGGCAGCCAACTGGTGGCAGTGGTGGCAGCTGCAGTGGCAGCCATGCTGGCAGCTGCAGTTGTGGCAGGGCAACAGAGCAAGTCAACCTCAACGATTCTGGGAGAATAGTGTATGGTATGCTGGGTCCAGCTAGTGTGTGGACCCAGCATTCTGCATAATATATGCAGAATTTTCTGCATAATTCTGCATAATATATGCAGAATTTTCCAGGCAATGCTCTCACCCTAAGATTCCTCCCGTTCATCCTGAGGACTGGGAACAGGGGCCAGGCCTTCAGATCTAGCAACCCTAATTACATACAAGGCATTGCAGAAGATGCAAAATGGAAACTCATTTGCTGACTTTAGGTCACTTCTCTCTCACAGAGACCGGCCTTGCAGAGTTGTTATGATGCTAAAGTAGGGGAAGACAGCCTTTCATGGTGCCTTGAGCTCATTGGAATAAAAACAGCATATGAAGGTACTAAATAAGTAATAAACGTGAGAAATAAGTTAATAATAAACTTTGCTGCCAAAGGTTTCATAATTCCCTCCAGTATCTAAAGCATACTTTCCTGACTAAATTGAGGCTGTCGTACTTCGGTCACATCATGAGAAAATACAGCATACTAGAAAAGCCAATAATACTAGGAAAGATAGAGGGGAAAAAGAAAGAGGAAGACCACACACTAGGAGAACAGACTCAGTCAGAGAGGCCACAGGCCTGAACCTGCAAGACCTGAGCAGACAGGGGCCTTGGAAATGTCTCATTCATGAGTAGAAGTTGACACAAAGGCAGTTAACTAAAAGAACAGAACTCTCCATGTGTATCAGACTGCAGTTCTTAATAGCCCAACAGACCCTTGCCGTACATGTTGACTAGAGACAGTGAGATTAGTAGTCCAGCACATCTGGAAGGCACCAAACTGGGGGAGGCTGGTGTAAATGCTTCTTAAGGAATTTGTGATTGAGGTGAATTTTGAACTCCCCCCCCCCCTTTTGTTAATTCCTAATTGGAGGCAACACATTACTCCCCCCCCCCCAATGAACATTCCTGCTTTTTGGTTGTCGGTTCTTCACAACAGCTTACAAAATATATGTAAGAGAGGGACATGGATTCTTTGGCCCACCACATGTTTTAAACTCCAAGGAGCATCAGTTGCATTTAGCATGGCTGATGGTGAGGATTTATGGGAACTGAAATCCAAAACATAGAAGGGTCAAGTTTCCCTGTTCTGATCTCAGAAACACAGAACCATTCAATCAGAAACTGAAACAATAAATCCATAGTCACCAGCCCGCAGCCTAAGTGGGCCAGATAACAGGGATTCATATTGAATATAATGGTGGGAACTTTTCTGCTGGTCTGAAATTCCTCCGCACCCTGAAAGTCATTCATTTGAAGTGTAGAAAGGAAATGCGGCTCCATTTTCAACAAAGGGTGTGTGTGTGTATCCTTTGGGCTTGTCTACACAGGCAATATAAATTAGGGGGGGGCAAAGACAGGGGGAAGATGGGTAGGGCCCATTAAAGTGTTCTAATACCTGGTTTAATCTGTTCTTGCCAAGAAGAAAGGAATCAGGCTCCACAAGACCACAAAAGCCTGGACCATCGCTGCAGATGCTGGTCTGCCTCGCTCTCTCTGAAGCAAGAAAGAGCCCCATAGCATGTGACAAGGGCTGGCCGCATGCAGAGGGGCTTTGGTTACATGTTACAGGCCAGCTTCCTAGCTTCTGGGAGGGTGAGGGAGATAGTGGCAGCTGCAGTGATGGGCTGGCATGCCCATCTAGATGTCTTCCTGTTTGGAGGTGGTAACAGGAGAGGAACGGGCTTGATCTGCAGCCAGGACACACCGACAGGAAGCCTTTTGGCTTTATTGAGAGTGTGGAAAACACTGAGAAAATACCACAATGGTTGTAAAATTACAGAGGCGCCGGCAGTTTCATTTATTTCTGTGGGCCAAGATATGGGTTTGGGAGGAAAGAATTGGGGCCAAAGGGTTTGGCTCCCATACCATCCTCCTTATCTCCGCTTGCATATTTTGGCCAGTCGCTATCTTTTGAACTGCCCTCTGTGCAACTTCCACAGTGGTAACAACTCTGGATGTGCACATGTAACATGCATATTGCTTTCTGATTTAATTAAAAGATAAGGGAAGGGTGGTGAAGGGGAAAGGACTTCCTTATCTTTTTTGTAGACCTGAGTTAAAATAGGAGCAAGAGATCAGGAGCAAAAGAAACTTACTCATCTCAATATACAGTAGCTCTTGTAGATACAGCATTGCTCCCCACTCCCACCCAAAACAAGGCCAAAACAATATAGATAGAGGATAACAGAGTTTTTGGTCTGATGAAGTTTCTGCTATCTCACGTATTTATTTATGAAGAGCCATGCTCTGTTTGCCTTTCTTCAGCCTGATTTTGGCCAAATAAAGCTAGCTTTTAACATTAATGAATATCGCAAAGGATTATGTTCACTTTATAGAATGCACATACACATTTTGTCTGTCATCTGCCTGTCATCTAGCTACCTATCTGTCTACTTACCTACCTATCCACTGATCTCATTCGTTTTTTGTACTTCTGTTCCCACCAAAGTAGTTGACTGAATAGCCTTGTTATTTTTAAATTGGATTCCAATTAAATGAAAGATAGTTGTCCTTTGCTTCAGCTCTCTTTTGTTGACAACTGGAGAGATTTTGGAATGCTCAAAGGCACCACATTGATCTGGTATTGACTTCTGCTGAATTATGAAAACCTCCAGGTTCTTCTCTCTCTCTCTCCCCCCCCTCTCCCCCCTCTCTCTTAAAGGCTTGGCATAAACATAATTTAGTAGCTCTTACTTAGCATGTGTCAGTATGAAAATCCCTATCTTGGCAATCCCGTGCATGAGTAATCAATACTTCATAATATTACTTTTTTAAAAAAAGTCCCTACAGAGATGTTCATTTGAAGCTCTTTTGTGTATTCAGAATATTTCTGCCAGATTGAGAAGAGATGTAAGAGATAAAAATCAATTTCCTTCATGATTTCCATTTGGAACAAAATAACTTTGTAGGATCATCAAAGTGCCATCCTTGCTGTGTCTTTATAATAAAATGACTATTTCTTTTTTTAAAAAAAAAAGTTAGCCACATTATGAGAATAGCTCAAGCATTTTGCAAGAACGGGTGACTGTATATGCACATATGTTTCATCCATGGAAGGTGAAGAGGAAGGCTGATGTGACTGCCTGAGTACCCACAGTGCTTCAAGTGGTAGCACTGTGAGGTGTAGTGGTTTGGAGACCAGGGTCTGAATTCCTGCTTAGCCACAGAAACCCCCTGGGTGACCTTGGGCAAGTCCACATTCTCTCAGCCTCAGAGGAAGGCAAAGGCAAACCCCCTCTGAACAAATCTTGCTAAGAAAATCCTATGTTGGGTTGATCTGAGAGTTGTCATAAGTTGGAAATGACTCGAAGGCACGCAACAACATTTGAATGAATGATATCATTCATTAAAAGGCACCTGAGTAATTCCAGTTGAGCCTTGTTTGAACAATGAAATATTGTTGAGTTTGAGAATTCTCCTGTAGCCTTGGAGGTTCTTCAGTCCTCCTGACTTCTGGTTTGTTCCTCAAACCTGCTGAATTATGAAAACCTCCAAGGGCTTGTCTACATGGGCAATTTACCCTACAAGTCTCCCAAGTCCATTAAAAAAAAAATACTTTTCAGTATGATTTTGGGTAATTTCCTCCAGAAACCATGCAGAAAGCCCCCAGACATATGAAAACGTGAGAAAACCCTCATCCTATACCCATAAGCAGCCCCAAAGCCTGAAAAAGAAAACATCTGTTTTTCTCTGCAGTCCCTCTCAAAATGGCATTAGGAAGTAATCATAGAATCATAGAGTTGGAAGAAACCACAAGAACCATCCAGTCCATCCCCCTGCCCTGCAGGAATACACAAAAGCAATCCCAACAGATGGCCATCCAGCCTCTGTTTAAAAACCTCCAAAGAAGGAGACTACACCACACTCTGAGGCAGCACATTCCATTTCCAAACAGCTCTTACGGTCAGGAAGTACTTCCTAATGTTTAGGTGGAATCTCTTTTCCTGTAGTTTGTGTCCATTGCTCTGTGTCCTAATCTCTGGAGCAGCAGAAAATAAGCTTGTTCCATCCTCAGTATGACATCCTTTCAAATATTAAACATGGCTCATATATTTAAACAGTCTCTTCCCCAGGCTAAACATGCCCAGCTCCCTAAGCTGCTCCTTAGTGGGCATGGCTTCCAGACCTCCCACCATTTTGGTCACCATCCTCATACACATTCCAGCTTGTCATAATCCTTTTTGGATTGTGGTGCCCAGAACTGAATGCAGTATTCCAGGTGATGAAATATCACATCCTATTGCCATTTTGAGAGGAACTGTAGAGGAAAATGGAGTTATTTGAACTTGTTATGAATGCACTGTTGGGTGGTCTGAAGATAAATCAGCCCCTGTTCCCCACACAGTTGGCCACACCAGCTCTAAATATTTGGCTTTGAATTCCTGTGCATTCCATGTTTGTGACACTGAATTAGGGTTGTGTGTTCTTTTGTCTAGCAGAGTCCTCATCCTGAATAGCAACTTGGCAGGTAGGCAGGTACAACATAATTGCCTCCATATTGTGGATTTATTTATTTAATGTTTTTTTTCCTCCCTTTCTCTCATTACAGGACCCAAGGAGGCTTACTAGACAAGTTAAAATAAAATTCAATTCAAGCCAATCACTTATCAAGTTAGAGAACCATTTTAAAAACAATTGAATAAACATCCCCATTAAAGCCAAACACAGAATTAAAGTAAATTTTAAAGAAAGGAGAATAATATACACACACTATTAAAAGATCCTTCTGGGCAGCTAGTTAAAGGCCAAAGCTGGCCAAAGGACAGCGGAGGGGAAGGTTAGCCTGGAAGCAGTCAGTGAGAAGGTCCTCTTCAGTATCCTCATCAAATATGCCAGTGAGGGTTGTAGGATTGTGAGAAAAGCTTTCTTCTGAGGATTTCAAAACTTGGGCAGGTTGATATATGGAGACAGAGGCTTATCTCCATGAGGCCAAAAGAAACAGATTACTCTGCAGTAATAACAATTCGCAGCCTCTGTGACTTGTCTCAATGGTTTTACAGCCACCATAAACTTTGCATGCCCTCTAGCCAAGATGGTGGACCTGAGTGAATTACTCACGTATTTTAAATCTGCAGTGGCTAAACTTTTTTTTTTAAACCTATTTCCATAATGCACACAAGTTATATTTCAACTTTACAGAAGAAGAAGAAGAAGAAGAAGAAGAAGAGATAACACAAACCCCCATTTTACCGCCTTAGCAATTGCTTGCTAATGTGAAAATCCAACATGGTGGCAGCAGGCGCTTGCCATGTTAGCAGCCCCCCCCACATCCAATCAATCAGGTTTGCTCTTACTCTAGTATGGAAAAGTGATTCATATTGAATTGTTTGTCTCAATGAGTGGGAATACGATTCCCCTCACTATTTTTTTTTTTTAAACTCTGAGTAAATCCACAAAGGCTTCTCCTGTGGAGTTTTTGCCACTTTTGGTCTCCCTCCTTCACAATACAGCAGATTGATGCAGGATCCCATTTAGACAGGTTGTATTCCCAGCGAATTCCAAGTGGATTTTTTTTCACCATTTAGACAACCCCTTATACAAGCCATAAGTTTTTTTTTCCAGAAGTGGTTTGACATTTTTGTCTGATACAGAACAGCCATGTTCAGCTCAAAGTTGCAGAAGGGGTGTTGCTCATGTGCTGCATTGCTCATGGTTGTGCATTGCACCTGGGAGTGCATTCATATTGTGTATGGTTGTGCCTGGTTTCACATGTGCATTGTGCAAGGCTGTGTGTGCATATTTGTTTGCATGATGCCAATGCACTAACAAAGCAATGTTCCACAACAGCCAGGTAACCTGATGAGAACAAAGTTCCATTCTGGATGAGATCCTGCTCCATAAATACAGTTCTGTGTCCTCCTGATGGCCAACAGTTGTCAAGTCCCAAGAAGGGCTCTTGGTGCTCCTTCTTACTGATTGGGAAGAGAGGGAGGAGGAAGGTGATTCAGACCATACAGAGCTTGTCTCAACTTGGTCAAGAGTGGGAAGAAAAGAAAATACACTCTCAAATACACCTGCCTTTTCCTTCCCCCCAGGAGCTTAGGGCAGCAGAATCATCATGGACTGAATTGTATCTCCCTTCCCTCCTCACCCCACTGGTGAGATTTTTGGATGGCGTGCAAGGGTGAGAGGATAGCCTTCTGTGCCCCATCCAAAAAGTGACTTCTGCACATAACCAGCACTTGTATATACAGTCAAACCCATGTATCCACAGAAGCAATATCGTTGGTTTCAGTTGTCTTTGGGACAGAAAATAGGTAGTATAAACATACCATAGAGTCACAATGGAAAATGCCTAGAGAGGCACCCTCTCTGGGCATCTTGTAGGTCCTCCAGCACAATTCTATGATACATTTTTACCAGACGTCCTTTGTTTGAATAGGGTTTACTGTTATCTGCAGTTTCCAGTATCCACGGTAAGTCTGGGAAACAAACCCCCACAGGTACAGATGTCCAATGGTACATAACTGATTAACAGGGTGACAACTTCTGTCTCCTCAATGTAGGATGCCACATGGTGCTTTTCCAATAGTCTGGACCTAAGTCACAAAGTTGGATCTGCTGGATTTGGCCTGTGCAGAAGGGGGATAATTTTGTTTGGCTTATTTGTTTTAAAGTAAGAACTCCCCAAAATGTCTTCCTTCATTTGGAGGAAAGAGCTTGAGATTTTATCTATTCTTTTTTAAAAAAAAATTAGAAAGGTTTTTTCAACCCAAATAGTGACCAGCTATACAGCACTGGCCTCGGGCTTCTCATTTTAAAATCCATTTCTTGTACGTGTAGTTTTTCTTTAGCAGGTTATCCAACCTGGCAGCCCCTTTCCACCTTGAGTACAGCACTCCCAAAGATCTGGTTTGAGCTCTGCTAAAAGTCAAGAGCCGCAGCTCATTTGTAATGAGGTCATCAAGGTTTTATTATTCTTCTAGTTACCTCTCCTCAGGATGAAAACTATTACTGGAGTTATTAAAAATTAAAATGCAAACATTCAGATCGGCAGCCGGGGTAGCCGTTCAAATCACAGCTTAATATCCTCTGCCATCTTTCACAGTTTGCAGAGAACTTCAGGAGGCAATGCAGGAGGCTGAGCTTAGAGGGAGAATTTTTTAAAAAATAAATAAATAAATGTAAAATGAATTGTAAAGTGTTTTGATGGCTTTAAGCTATTTCATGCATTGCCAAGCTACATCAGGACGGCTGATAAAAAGAAATGTCATCTCAGGCTTTCAACCACAAACAACAGCTATAAAGTTACAAAACCAGGCCTTGTCTAAATTGGGTTAGCTAAATTGCTGTTCTTGATGGACTTCAGTTCACATGCTTACTGCCCTGGTGGGTATGTTGCACCTACAGTGAAGCAATGGTGTGCTAGCCATGGACTTTCATGTCCTCACAGTCTGGATGTGTCCCACCAATGAGGGCAATACATTGTGGGAGGACATGGGTGAGGGCCTTCTCTGTTGTGGCACCGCAGTTATGGAATAGTCTCTCTTTGAGGCCCAATTAGTTATGACAACCATGCGGCCTGTCACAACTTACCCCCTGGATGGCAACTCAGATGAAGAAGAGGAAGATGTCATAATTCACCCCCTAGATGACCCAGTTGAAGAGGAGGAAAGGGCACAGTACCAGGAAGATGCAATTCCTGATGATGAAGCTTTCCCACAGTCAGAGATGGAAGACGACACACACATGCCTCCATCCTTTGTTGAATGGTGAAGAGAGAAGCACTGGGCTCACCAACAGTTAAATCTAATATGCTACTGTAATCAATTAAGTCCCAGATTTAGATAGCTGGCCATAAATCTCCCAGCAGCTCCTGCATGTCTTTGTTGTTTGCAACTGCCTTATCTGAGTGACTGATGGAAATCTGGCTCTTGTGTTTCTTTGACCTTGGACTGGCTATGCTCTGAGGACTTTGTTTATTCCTTGCTGGCTCTTACATTTGGATTGCTGACTTGTTAAGGACTCTCTCTGACCACCCTTGTGCTTCTCCCTGCATCTTGCTCAGATAGTCCATGACTGGCTTGGAATGGGCTGACTATCTGATAGCTCTGACCCACCTACCACCTGCTCCCTCGGGTGCTTGCTGACCTGTGTTCAGTACACTGTTGTCATTCTGGCACCAAGTCAAAAACATGGCTTTTTATAAAAGCCTTTGAGGCATCACTGATTTAAGCCAATTTGCACATGCATTATGGTTTTTATTGTTGTGTGCTCTCAAGTCACTTCTGACTTATGGTGACCGTATCATGGAGTTTTCTTGGCAAGATTTGGTTAGAGGGGTTTTGCCATTGCCTTCCTCTGAGGCCAAGAGATTGTGACTTGCCCAAGGTCACCCAGTGACCATGGGCAAGCGGGGATTCGAACCTTGGTCTCCAGGGTTACATTATTTTAAAATGTTAGAACTCAATTTCAATTGTCTTAAGTCTTCAATAGTTTAATATATGTTTAATCATCTAAAATTATTCTTATTGTTTCAAACTGTTCTAAATTGATTGGTTGACCGGCCGAACCCAAAGGGTGCTCAGCAGTGGCTCCTCTTCGTCTTGGAAAGATGTGACCAGTGGGGTGCCACAGGGTTCTGTCCTAGGCCCAGTGCTATTCAACATCTTTATCAATGACTTGGATGAGGGAATTAGGGGCATACTTATCAAATTTGCAGATGACACCAAATTAGGAGGAGTAGCTAATACCCTAGAGGACAGGATCAAAATTCAGAATGACCAGGATAGACTGGAGAGCTGGGCCAAAGCTAACAAAATGAAATTCAATACGGAGAAATGTAAAGTACTGCATTTAGGGCGGAAAAATGAAATGCATAAATATAGGATGGGAGAGACCTGGCTGAATGAGACTATGTGTGAAAGGGATCTAGGAGTCCTAGTAGACCACAAGTTGAACATGAGCCAACAGTGTGATGCGGCAGCTAAAAAGGCCAATGCGATTTTGGGCTGTATCAATAGAAGTATAGTGTCTAGATCAAGGGAAGTAATAGTCCCACTCTATTCTGCCTTGGTCAGACCTCACTTAGAATACTGTGTCCAATTCTGGGCACCACAATTAAAAAAGGATATTGACAAATTGGAGCGTGTCCAGAGAAGGGCAACTAAAATGGTGAAAGGTCTGGAAATGATGCCTTATGAGGAGAGACTTAGGGAGATGGGTATGTTTAGCCTGGAAAAAAGACGGTTAAGAGGCGATATGATAGCCCTGTTTAAGTATTTGAGGGGATGTCACGCTGAGGATGGAGCAGGCTTGTTTTCTGCTGCTCCAGAGACTGGAACACGGAACAATGGGTGCAAGCTCCAGGAACAGAGATTCCACCTCAACATTAGGAGGAACTTTTTGACAGTAAGAGCTGTTCGGCAGTGGAACGTACTCCCTCAGAGTGTGGTGGGGTCTCCTTCCTTGGAGGTCTTTAAACAGAGGCTGGATGGCCATCTGTCAGGGATGCTTTGATCGTGCTTTCCTGCATGGCAGGGGGGTTGGACTGGATGGCCCTCATGGTCTCTTCCAACTCTGCAGTTCTATGATTCTATGATTCTATGATTTTTATAATACATCACCCTAAGACCCTCAGAGAGAAAGAGAGAAAGATTTTATTAAATAAATAAATAAATAAGTTTTACTATGAACTGAGGCCAAATGCCTATCGTATGTAAACTGGAGATAAATTTAGAGACTGGATCAAACCAAGTGCATCCATAGCTGACAAACTAGGCAGCTTTACCATTAATCGGAGGGAAGGTAGGTCCCAGCTTGATACTGATTGATTCACTGACTGATTGAATTTATATCCCACCTTTCTTCTGGCACAATGTAAACTCCTTATCCTCCAGTGTAGGATACCACTGCTAAGTAATTATACTGTATTTGGTATTCTACAAGCCATACAAATGCACAGTTGCTCCATTAGGTAGTCAATGCCTTTAGTAGTAGGTCCCACTCACATGATCCAAAAATGACAAAGACTAGGCTACTTGTGTTCCTCTAGATATTACTGGACTGCAACTCCCATCAACACTAGCAAACACAACCAAAGGGGATGGAATGGTGAGAGCTAAAGTTCAACAAAATCTAGACTTCACATCAGATGCATGTTGAACATGGAATGGAATGCTATGCCATCTTGTCCTTTGTTATAGGCACCAAAATATCTCAGGCTGGCCTTCTACCAACACCATCAACCAACCCTATGTATTTGGAAGCCTCTTATTTCATTGATTTTGGTACCACCCTGATTTCATTCCAATTTCTGATCCAAACAAAAAATGTGGGACATCCCAAAGAAGATGTACTGTATGCGTCAAGACTGTAGAAGTCATTATTCAATGCCTTTGAAAGATAGATGGATGTGCCATTTGGAAGACCAGAGGGTCAGAATTACCTTTGGAGAGCTGTTTTTATTGCTGTGATATAGATTGCTACAGCAAAGGGTGATAGAACAATTGCAGAAAGTAGATGACTACCACCCATTTATAGGTGTTTTTAAAAAAGCTGACCATATAACTGAAACGTGCCACAGGCAACTCTTGGCATGGATGTGTGGTTTATGTACCTTTAAAAGGCCCCTAAATGTAAAACCTATATATTGCTATGCTTGCCAGTTTCATTGCAGGGTTATAAGCAGGGAATTTACGGCAAAGCCGGTAACCCGTGTCTTTGGAGGTTTAGTGTATTGCTGTGTATTAAATGTTTTATGAAAAGGGCAATTAATTTTTTTCTTTATGAAGAGACCTTTTTCCTCTGTTTTTCCAAGGTGGCCACAACTATGCTTGAAAGGGAAATACTGAGGGCAGAGAACAGATCAAGGGCATATTCATTGAGTTGGTGGTAAAACAGAAAGAATACATTTACTTTGGGCCATGGAGCGGCTGACCTTCATAATCCAGACTATCGGTTCCCAAATATGAGCTGGAGGTTGTCCCACAGACTCTCAAACCCCCCCAGGAGATCCCATTTGTGTAAAACTAAATTGGTAAATTGGCCAATGTTGACACAGAATTCTTTCCTTTTTGATACTACCAGAAAATGAGTCGTTTTTGAACACTATCAGATGGAAGCCAGAAACAGTGCAGAAGCAGACCCCTCTCTGGGTTTCAATCCAAACCTTAATGGAGCCAATCCAATATGCTCAATCTATGGTTGGGACAAGGCTTAGTACCCTAGATACTTCCTTGAAAATCTGGATTAAACCCTGGGAGAGGATTCAATGCCTCACCAACAGGATGTAAATCTTCCTCGGTTTCATTCTTGCTGGCAAGAACACATAATTTTACCATTTTTTTCTTCTTTGCTGTAAGAAAGTCCTTGAAAACTTCAGTTCTTGAAGACGAATCACAGTTCAGAACTTATTACATGCAAAACAAGTCCACTTTTTCTGCAGAAAATCACTTTTTCTGTACAAAAATACTGTTTTCTGTGTAGAAAGCTTGTTTACCAAACAAAGCATGCCATTTGGTGTAGGAAAAACAAACAAACCACAAGCACTTTTTGCACAGAATAAGTCCCAAACTGTGAAAATTCTCACTTTGGATTCTCCTTGTTAGGGTTTCCTGATGCTCAAGAAGCCCCCCCCTTTTTTTTTTTACTAATTATTTTTCCATCACTGCCTTACTGACCTCAGACTCACCAGCTGTCATTCAATGCTGTAGTGGAACCCAGGTTTACAGGGTCAAATTTATTTACAGTCAGCCCTCTGTATCCATGGCTTCTGTAACTATGGATTCAACCACCCTCAGTTGAAAATATACCCTCCACACACACAAAAAAATTCAAAACGCAAACCTTGATTTTGCCATTTTATATAGGGGACACCATTTTATTATGCCATTGTTTATAATGGGACTTGAGCATCCACATATTTTGGTATCCATGGGGAACCAAATCCCAGTGGATAACAAGGGCCCAATGTATTTTTTCCCCAACAAGCATGGTGAACTCTACTGCCACTACCACCCCAACATTCCTGATCTAACCAGTGGCCACTCCCTGAGTATATGTTTTCCATATTGGCTCTTCTTTTACATTTATAAAATCTTCCTTTTTTTAAATATATATATATATATATATGAATGAATATGCCCCACTTTCAATATTCAGTGACCCTTTGACGTGAGTTTAGAGATTTCTTCCTCAGGGACCTCACTGATGTTGACTTAGGACATTTTCAGACGCATAAAATTGCCTTCTTGCCGCGCAAGCAGCCTCCGGAACAGTATCGAGGCTGCTGCGCGGCAAGGGTCCATTTTGGATCACGCCGTTTCTCTCTCGGCGTCGTCCGTGACTGTCGTGGCCAGCATTGGAGGCGGCCATGCTATTTTTTACTCATGGACAACTTTTGTGAGTAAAAAATGGCGCGGCCGCCTCCAATGCTGGCCGCAACAGTCACGGCTGCTTGCGCGGCAAGAAGGTAATTTTACGCGTCTGAAAATGTCCTTAGTCTCAACCAGCCTTGGTGGCACAGTGGTTAAATGTCAGTACTGCAGTACTGTTGTTTGTGTAGTACTGCAGCCACAGCATTGTGAGTGTGATCCTACAAGGCTCCAATGTTGACTTAGCCTTCCATCCTTCCATAGGTTGGTAAAATGAGCAAACAACTTGTGGGGGCAATTAGCTAACACATTGTGCTTTTTGCTTTTATCCACAGTTTCCAGTATCTGTGGTAAATCTGGGAAATGAGGCCCCATGGATAGGGGCGTCTGACTGTATAACTATGTTTAAAAAACATGTGGTTCATGAATGAAAAAACACACACTAACATTTCACTAAAGCACTTCCAACAGAATATGGAGGGCTACAGGTTCTCCATCAATGCATTAGTGAGCATTGTTGCATTAATGCATTAGTGAGCATCATGTTGTCAAAAAAGGAGCCCTGGTGGTGCAGTGGTTAAATGCCAGTACTGCAAGTCACCACGTTGCAAGTTCGATTCCAGCGGGCTCCAAGGTTCACTCAGCCTTCCATCCTTTCGTAGGTCGGTAAATTGAGTACCCGGCTTGTGGGGGCAATTAGCTAATACACATTGGAAACTGTTTAATGCAGTGTAGATGTGTAAATAGCTGTTGCTTAAAACAATTTGTAAGCCACTCTGATAGCATTGTGGCTGAAGAGCGGGGTATAAATAAATAAATAAATAAATGCTTTCAAGTCAACTCCAACTTATGACAACCCTCTCCTAGGGTTTTCTTGGCAAGATTTCTTCAGAGGAGGTTTGCCATTGCCTTCCTCTGAGGCTGAGAGAGTGTGGCAAGTTTGTAAACATTGGTACATTGTAAACATTGAAACATTGTATTCTGTAAAATACAACCTAAAATGAAATTCTTACTCCTCCCAATATGGTGCCAAATCTGCTTAGCTACATTGTATCATGATACCATTGTATTCACAATGTGCTTCCTAATTGGTTAGGATAACATTTATAACAATGTCCTAGGCAATTAAGAATACCAGCACTAGGAAGAAGAATAGGAAATGTTGCTTGGATCAGGAGAAACAAAGAGACTTCAAAAAGTGTTCAATGTTTGAGAATGTGATGAGGGAACATAAAAAGCATTTTTAAACCCCACCCCCAACTTTTCAGCTCCAGACCTTTCACAGACAATAATTCAGCTCAGCATTGTGAACAATACTTAAACTAGAGGACATCACTCTTCATTGACTTTGCACACATACATTGAAATCCCTTAACCCTGTATTGCTGATGTTGCAATGAAGGGAAGAAATATGCACATGCTAAATGACAGATTTACAGTAGCAGAATCTTGGATGTTGTGACTACTTAAAATGAATTGCTACCAAAATGAAAAAAAAAATGATACATTAACCATATTGACTATGTCTCCACCAAGTATTGGTAGGTGACATTAATAAAGAAGAAGGGAATGATAGATTGCCACCTTCTGTTAATAATGCTTAATCAACAGATTGCCAGGTATTGCAATAATCTTCAGGAGAGTTTTCTAGCTATAACTGATACCATGTAGGGCTATGCAGGGGGAGGGAAGGAAGAAACCAGTAACATTAAGACAATTATTATGGACAGATGTGTATCTGCTATGGGAACAGCCATGGAAATTTAGGATTGGTGACCCACCCAAAACAGTGAATAGACACTGATAGATGGTGCTCTCAAAAGAGCCTTCAGGAGTACAATACCTTAGAAAGCTTGTATCAGTTCTATCCAGAGCCTGGAAGTAATCAATTACAAATATGAAATTACTTTTAATTATTTCTCCTTTGCAATAACTAAGGCACAGCTAGGTTACATTATGAAGGTAAAGCACTATAGGATAATTTAACTCCTTTTGCAGTACAGTTCAACTCCTAAATCCACAAAACCAACATCTGCTGTATCAGCTATCTGCAGGATACAAAATAGCAATAACATTTATATTTCCATACTGCTTATCAGTGCATGACATTTTTTAGTTACTTTCAAGCAATGAGAATGTAAGCATTACTAAATAATAATAATAATAATAATAATAATAATATTTATTTTTACCCCGCCCCTCTGTTAAAAACAATCGGGGCGGCTTACAACAATTAAAATACAAATACAGATTAAAATCCATTATTTACTAACTATATGTGTGTATGTATACGAATGATTAATAAACAAAACATAATAACTTAATTAACAAAATATTTCCGTTTCGGCCTCCTTCAGTTGTGAGAACAAAAGTCAGCTGTATCCAAGGCAGCAGTTTGGAACACTGAGCTCACTTTTATTTTCAGCAACTGAAGAAGGCAGAAGCTGAAATATTTTCCTAATTTATTTATTAAATTCTGTTTGTTAATCAGTCTAATAAATATGTATTTTTAGTGATTAACTGCCTCCTTCTGGGATCCAGTAGAAACTTATCAGAAGTGCTGCTGTTTGTTTTTAAATATTTGTTGCTGATATATATACATCAACCACTAACTACTTTGGGGACCTTGAAGCTGGACTAATTGCTTTTAAAAAGTAACTTTCCAAGCCCTTGGGAATTTACCAGGCTCATCTATTTCCCAATTGCCCCAGTTAATAGTTATCCTTACTGGCACCAGTTCTCTGAGGACCAAGACAGAGCTGTTTCCCAACTTCTGTGACATAATCTTTTTTCTTTTGTCTCCATTTTGAGAGATACCAAGGAATGATCTTGCAAATATCTGCATGTAAAGCAGATCACCCAGTCTACCACAAATACTTGAAACTGTGGATAATAGCACACCCCATAAAATCATTTTGGAGGACCTGGGAAATGCCTAGAGAGGCAGCCTCTCTAGGCATCTTCAGCACAACTCTATGTTATCTTCTGGTGGGAGTCTTAGTGGACCACAAGCTGAACATGAGTCAGCAGTGTGATGCAGCAGCTAAAAAAGCCAATGTAATTCTAGGCTGCATTAATGGGAGTATAGTGTCTAGATCAAGAGAAGTAATAGTACCACTCTATTATGCTTTGGTCAGACCTCACCTGGAGTACTGTGTCCAGTTCTGGGCAACACAATTCCAGAAGGATCTGGATAAGCTGGAATGTGTCCAGAAGAGGGCAACCAGGATGATGGGAGGTCTGGAAGCCATTATGCCCTATGAAGAGTGGCTTAGGGATCTGGGCATGTTTAGGTGGAGAAGAGAAGGTTGAGATGGGACATGATACCCATGTTTAAACATTTGAAGGGATGTCATACTGTGGATGGAGCAAGCTTGTTTTCTTCTGCTCCAGAGATTAGGACATGGAGCAATGGGTTCATACTACAGGAAAAGACATTCCACCTAAACATTAGGAAGAACTTCTTAACCATAAGAGCTGTTTGGAAGTGGAATACACTGCCTCGGAATGGGGTGGAGTCTCCTTCTTTGGAGATTTTTAAACGGAGGCTGGATAGCCATCTGTCAGGAATGATTTGATTGTGTCTTCCTGCATGGCAGAATGGGGTTGGACTGGATGGCCATTGAGATCTCTTCCAACTCTATGATTCTACGATTCTATGAAACCCAACAATTTAAACAATTTCAGATTAAAATCATTCAATATTTTAAACAAGAAATGACATATTAACTCAAACAATTGAAAACTGCTTTAAAAGGTTGGAAGTGTGTGTTGGTGTCTTTTTTTTTAAAAAAAGTGTACTTGTTTACAATAAATTAGGCCCCAAAGGCTTTATTAAAAAGCCATGTCTAGACCTAGTGCCAAAAAGAAACTAACATTGGCACCAGCTGCACCTCCAAGGCAAGGGCATCCCACAAGTGGGGAGCCACAGTCTAGAAGGCCCTCATCTGTATCCACTCCCAAAATATTGTCCCCATGATGGAACATTGCCATTCATTGTACCCTCCTCTCACTCCTGGATTTTTGGTGCACTTATCATGTACAAGCATAAGACTCATACCGACACCTTCA
This sequence comes from Gambelia wislizenii, assembly GCA_030847615.1. Taxonomy (NCBI): domain Eukaryota; kingdom Metazoa; phylum Chordata; class Lepidosauria; order Squamata; family Crotaphytidae; genus Gambelia; species Gambelia wislizenii. Next base: position 15,182,565 of record JAUMIR010000008.1, on the reverse strand, counting down.
GGATGAGCCACTATTCACTGGCACCAGTTGGGAATGGGAGGTAGTTTAAAGCCACACACCAAAATCAATTCCCCCCTCTTCCAGTGCCATACCCCCTGAGATATGTCTCCCAAGAGACCTGGGATTTGAGGAGGCTTTGGCTGGCACTATGGGAGCTGGCAACTCCAGCTAACACAAACCTCCCAGCCTTGGGAAACCAATTAGCACCTCTAGTCAGATAAAAGCTCATAATCTTGATTGCATCCACAGGTAATGGAACAGAGCTAAATTGAAATGCACTGGTTTCGTGCTATTGTTTCCTTGTGGCGGTTAGCAGCAGAGGGCCCTGGGAAGTTGAAATGTTCTCCCAATGATTTCCAGTGCACTGTTTAAAAAAAAGAAGCAGCAAACTCAATTCAGTAGCACACCACTCTAAGATCTTCTCATTGCTCAGGGAAGAAGGGAGCAATGCAGCAATACGTATTAATGCAGGCTGTCAGATTCCCTCCGCAATGCCAACCCCTGCAATCTGCCACGTTGGGCCAATTATGTGAAATGTAGAAGTCAACAACAAGTGCGCAAATCCAATATCTGCTGGTGGGGGGTTCTTTCTGGAAGCTGACAGATTTATTTTTAAAAACAAACAACAAAAAGCCACCCATGACTTCCAAGAGAAAACAAAATGGTTGAGCCTGATAGATCAATTCACTCACAGATGAATAGATGTTCCCAAGGTGCAGCTAGCAGAATGCAGGTGAAGCAGGAGAAATGTAGTCCTTATCTGTTATTTTGACCTTTTGCAAAGTTTAGCTTGGGTAAAGTGCACAAGGGGTGAGTTTATAAAGAGTATTGTGTCAGGGGGGAATACAATGGCTCCCTTACTGATCAGTCTCTGCATATTACCTTAACAGAGTCAAAGAATCTGAGGGCTTTCACCAGGAGCTATTGAATTCTCTTTGAGATTATTCCCCAATACCTCAAATAAAATGATTGAGACTTTCTGTAAAGCTGTGATTGCTCATAAGGGTCTTATTTTATGTTGCACCTGCCTCTCTTCCTCTATTTTAATTTTTAAAAGGAAAACCGATTCAGTGAAGGCTATCTCTTCTTACAACAAATAGAGCACTAGAACCAAATGTATATGTGTAATATGTCCTTAAATATTCCAAATTACCACAACTTTTATATACAATATAAAGTCTTATTTCAACAAATCTACAGTTTTACATGTAACATACAAAAAAAGACTTTCTAGAGTTCTTCAAAAGAAAATCCTTGATTGTAGTAAATTCCTGCAAAAAGTAAGTCCTTAATGGTTGTAAATTATAGTACTGCAAACTTTCCAAAGTTCTTCAAAAGTAAGCCCTTAGTGGTTGTGAATTACTGCAAAAAGTCCTTAGTTGAAGTGAATATTGCACAAAAGATGGCAAGTCTGTTCTTCCTTACTATCCAATAACTGCAGTAATTAATATAAAAACATGTATGCTTAATGTTTAACAATCCACTATATTGCACTAGATATATACTATAATAGTAACAATGATTGTTTTAAAAAATACAAGCTTACCAATGAAATTGTATACGTGTAAGTATACTTATATATCATATTATATTAGTTATTGCAGTCATTGGATAGGAAGGAAGAACTAAAATGAAGAAGTATCAAAACAACTTGCAAATTCCAGACTTGCCGTCTTTTGTGCAGTATTTACTGCAACTAAGTACCCGGCTTGTGAGGGCAATTAGCTAACACATATTGGAAACCGCTTAGTGCCTAGCAAGCTATAAAGCAGTGTAGATGCATAAATGCTATTGCTTAACAATTCGTAAGCTGTTCTGAGACCCTTTGTGGCTGAAGAGCGGGGTATAAATGCTCTAAGAAAATATAAATAAATCAAAATTAAGGTCCCATTAACATGCAAACCCTGCCAAAAATGTAAAAAAATGCCTTAATGGGAAAGGGGGCATGAATCCTGGAACTGGAAGGGGCTCCTGCTTCTTTTACAATTGCCCACCCCTCCAGTGTGATCTTATGGGATTTCAAGCAGGGGAAGGTAAGAAAGAGCATTTGGCACAGAGCTGGGGAGAAAGACAAGGAAAAGGTTGAGTAGAGGTTGTAAGAGGATCTTGACATTTCAGTATATATGTAGCACTGTTTCCATGTATTTTCTATAGATTATATGAACAGTTAAGTGGAGCAATATGTGTACAGTTCCAGGAAGTAAAAAAGAATCATATTCAAAATATAGAACAAAATATAGACAGTGGGCAGGACAACAACATTCCTTTGATGGAAAGTGTACGGAGCAGATTATGGTTTATTTGTATGCCACTACTATAGAGTGCCCTAGGGAAAACTACATGATTAGGGCTTCTGGAAGACTTCCCAGGTCACTTGTAGCCTTTCAAAGAATGGTTGTGTGCCCCATGTGGCTTGAAGTTTCTTAGAGATTGGAAGAAAGGGAGATAAGGAATATCAGCTTCAGGAGGGAGGGCTGGGAAGCATTCTAACCTTTAAAAAAAAAACATGGTGTCATACCATTAGCAGTTCTATAATGTGCAACACAATGGCCTGTATTTTACTAATTAATCATAACTTGAGTAGACCCATTGGATTCATTGCTGAATGGTGAGTCAACACATAGGCAAATCCCATTGATTCAATTATTCTTACAATAGGATTGAGTCCCATGGGTTACAGGTAGCATAGTGTCAGAATCGGCCCTTGCTGTCACCTGTTCCTGCCATTTTTTGTATTGGTGTTAATTGTGTTTGTATTTCTCTGTGCTTGTTAATGAGCATTCCTCCTAACTGTAGTGGGGAGTGATAATGGTTGCAATGAGGAGATAAGCCTGCAGCTGCAAAATCAGCTTGGAAAAAGGGGGCTGGATGCTGTATGGGAAGGCAGTGTTGAAGATGATGGGTAACCAATAGTATTGAAGCCTGCCAGATTGAATAGACTGTAATATGCTTTTATTATACAGTACTGTGTGTCCTCTAAGTTTCAGTTCTGAGTAACAACCTTGTATGGTATGCTTTCTGGATTTCTATGCCAATAAAGTTTTCTGATCAACTATGAAACTTATGGTTACTGTATCTGAGAATACCAATACATGACACATAGAAGGAAAAATAACACTAATAAATTAGGTCTTGCTATATAGAATGATGAATGGAACAAATTACTTATTTTGAGTACCATTCCAAGCTCTAGATTTTTGCAGCAGCAGTAAATTGTTGCAAACTATCCTGTTGGAATGGAGGATATTTGGGGCTGGCAAGTAAAACACACCCACTCCAGGTCTTGTGGGAGGGAGTCAACACAACTGCCTGCATTTTTGGAGTTTCCTTGGAGGTTTCACTACACAGAATGTCATGATATGTGCCTGCATACTACAACCTTGAGTAGCAGGTTTTCAAGTTCATGACTTCCAAGTTCTTCTTTACACAATGCTACTTTCTTTGTGCTTGATAAGGGAAAAGATGACAGGAGGTACAATTTCTTGAACTTTGCAGAAGTGGTAAGTAGGTGGATAGGGTGGGTATGCTGACATCAGATTGCCCTCTATCCACTTGCTGAGAGTTGTATTGGGGACGTCCCACTTCAAATCTTGTAGCTGTAATATTTATAGCTGGCACATTACACCACCTTTCATTCAGTACATCAGTTCCCTTCTCCAGACTCCTTATGGATCTGTCCCTTGGAACCATCTATAGTGGCTGACTCATCTATACACAGAAGACAGATCCACTCTTGGCCTTTTTTTACCAACAGCCACGAAACATAAAACACATTCTGTTTGACAAGGAGGGAATGGTTTTGCATGTGTATTACTCTTCTGCTGCCCCAAAAGAACAATGGATCATCAGTTCTGGGGCTGCCTTGTCCATTCAAACAGAAGTATTATAAAGATTGCTCATCTGTCAAATCTCAGCTTGCAGCTTATTCTAACTTCTCTTCCTTCCAGCTTCAAAGAATCTTCCCTCCTTCCTGTGTCCAAAAACAAAATTGAACTGTTTACGGGCATTCAAATATTTCCCCCTTCCCTTGTGTTTTGCTTGGCGTTTTGACTTGACAATTTGTCATGCTCATAATTACTTGTACAATGGGAATGGGAACTGGTTTGTAACACCATCATCCCAGATCACATGCTTCATTGCTTCATTGCATGAGATGACTATACATAAAGAAAGAGTAAAAGAGAAAGAGCACATTTATAAAGCTGTAAAAAATGTCAACATGAACAGAGAGTATTTCTTCTTGAAAAATTTCTCCTAAATCAATCTTGTTCCATTGAAACACTTGCAGCTGTAGCATGAAACAGAAGAGTAATCCTTGTGTGTGGTTGTCGTGGTGATGATGATAATGATGATGAAGAAGAAGAACTAATTCAAACAAATGGAGGAAAGCAATGAAACAATTCCTAGGTTGTACCTAAACCCAACGTAAGGAATTGCATGTGTGTTTCCTGATTGCAGGGATGCAGTGAACAACTATGAAGAATCAAAGGCCAAATCCACACTACACAAATAATCCAGTTTGAAACTGGACTATTTGCCATGGCTCCATCCAATGGAATCCTGGGATTTGTAGTTTGGCGAGGCACTAACACGCTTTGGCAGAGAGGGCTATAAGGACCTTGTAAAACTACAAATCCTTTTAAACTAAAAAAGTGCTAGTAAAGGACCTTGTATAACTACAAATCCCAGGATTCAATAGGAAGGAGCCATAGCAAATAATCCAGTTTCAAACTGGATTATTTGTGCAGTGTGGATTTGGCCAGAGCTAGCACACCTGAGAGAAGAGTTAGGGTGAAAGTTTTCATGCAGCTTTCTAAGTGCAAGGGGATTTCTTTTGGTAAACTAAATAAATAATAAAAATAATGAAGATGGATTTATGATCTCCCATCTGCAGTCTATATAAATTGGAAACAGAACATGAGTGAACTAGCACTTCCTACACATCTTCCCCAGCAACTGCTATTGAGAAGCATTCTGCATCTGATAGAAATTTTTCCTTGGAGTTCATTAAAACTGGGTTTTCAGCCAGGTGTAGAATCAAATAATAGATCAAATCAAATGACTATTGGGGGGAGGGTGTGGCACTAAGGGATTTAAGAGGAAGCCCACAGCTTGGCAACATCATGCAGTAGTAGGGTACCAGGTGAAATAATGGACAGGGCTCCTAGTCTAATGTTTGTGTAAAAGAGAGAATTTCAGTAGATGATATTGGCATGATGAGCAAAGCTATTGAAATTCCCTCTTCTATACAACTATTAAAGGGACAGTAGCCCAGTTGCATATTTCAGCTGGCAATCCTATGGCGTAGTGAGTGTCACTAACAGAAGCAAAAGCAGGTCTAGATGAGGAGATGAGATGCAGAGCTTGCAAAACTTACTCTTTGGATCTATAGGTCCCAGAATCTCCTAGTTAGCATAGGTATTGGCTATGCTGGCTGGGGGATTCTGGGAGCTATAATTTTAAAAGTGAACAAACAAACAAAACTTTTCTGAGATCTGCATTTTCAATAGAAGACCCAGATTTTCTGTAAGAGGGGTTGGGAAATGGCTACAGGGTCCAGCAATGACCCTTTGCCACCGTGGTGGCCACACTACTGCCTTTTCAGCCCCCAAAATGGCTGAAAAAGTGACCTACAGGTCATTTCCAGTTTGAACTTGTTTTTTTTTTTTAAAAAAAACCTGTTTTTCAGTATTCTAAGCAAGTTGCATGGAGGGGGTTGTTTTGAAGGTGCTGTAATACATAATGCTTGTCCAAGTGGTCTTTGAGGTGCTTATATGAATGATTTTTGCATGATTTTTGAGGGGCAATTTAAGGGCATTTGGGGGATGCCAAAAGGAGTTGGGGACAGAAGTGATTTTCTCCACCTTGTCCTATAGCATGTCCTTTTGCCCTCTCCTGGCATCAACGTTTGTGTAAAAAAATACCTGACCCAAAGGAAAAAAATCTGCTATAGTAAGCCAACTTACTTTCCAAGGGGATTTGCAGCATTAGAATGAGAACCTTTGATAAACCAAGTTCCAACCCCCACCCCAGTTCCATGCTTATGAAACCAGTCACATTAGGATTGTTTATGGCTCGGTATTCCCACCAAGCTGAGCAAGATCAATGGACGGCACTGCAATGCAACACAAAGCAATGCAACACTATACAAAGCAATAAATAAATAAAATGAGCCAAAGTTTCAGCAGATGACTGTGACATAATCAAACTAATAAGTTAACTAATTAAACTAACAGATTGTATAATGAAAACCACCCAATCAGAACTAGACAGATCAATTTTCCTTCACCTGGTTTTCACAGTGATGAATAGGGCTTCAAGCATATACAGCGATAGCTCCTAGCCATGAATGAATGTAATGGATTAAACACTATTGTTTTTCTTGTTGTTGCTGCTGTTGTTGTTTCATCCCTTGATGATGAAAAGAACCAAAGCACAGGAATATTGCCTCTGCAGAAACCAGCATCGATAGAAACATCGTTCTTTGGAAAAAAAATTCTGTTTGAAATCAATAGGTGTTTCAAGAATTTGTGGCACACTACAGAATCCTTTTTTTTTTTTTTAAATATTTTTGCACACCCTGATGAATGTAGCTTCATCTGAGGAATGGTTTCAAATACAATGTGGAGAAGCAAACCTGTTCCTTTTCTCAGTCATTCCTCAGGCAAGTTGGGTGCCTGCTTAGTTTGCTGCCCAGCTCCTGCTATCTTTTGATGGCTAACTTCAAAGCTCCTCCTAATCTTACTTCTTAGGGTTCTTTACCTTTACACTGGGCTTGGATGAGTCAATCAAAGAAAGCAAAGGTTGGGGAACCTATGCCGCTTTATTTGTTGTTGCATTCTGACTGAGTCAGCAGTGTGATGCAGCAACTAAAAAAACCAATGCAATTCTAGGCTGCATTAATAGGAGTATAGTGTCTAGATCAAAGGAAGTAATAGTACCACTCTATTCTGCTTTGGTCAGACTTCACCTGGAATACTGTGTCCAGGTCTGAGCACCACAGACCTGGTGCTCAGGTTTGTGTCCAGGTCTGAGCACCACAATTCCAGAAGGATATGGACAAGCTAGAACGTGTCCAGAGGAGGGCGACCAGGATGGTGGGTGGTCTGGAAGCCATTATGCCCTATGAGGAGCGGCTTAGGGAACTGGGCATGTTTAGTCTGGGGAAGAGAAGGTTAAGAATTGATATGATAGCCAAAATATTTGAATATTTTGAATATTTGATGTCATACTGAGGATGGGGCAAGCTTGTTTTCTGCTGCTCCAGAGACTAGGACATGGAGCAATGGGTTCAAATTACAGGAAAAGACATTCCACCTAAACTTAGGAAGAATTTTCTGACAGTAAGAGCTGTTCAGCAGTGGAATACACTGCCTCAGAGTGTGGTGGAGTCTCCTTCTTTGGAGGTTTTTAATGGGAGGCTGGATGGCCATCTGTCAGGAATGATTTGATTGTGTCTTCCTGCATGGCAGAATGGGGTTGGACTGGATAGCCCTTGTGGTCTCTTCTAACTCTGTGATTCTATGATTTCTAGCCAGACAGCCATTGTCTGGAGTGATGGGAATTGTAATTCAATGCCCAAAGGGACACAGTGCTAGAATCATGTTGTGAAATGCTACTATGCAAGTGGCAGTGCTTTCTCAGAGGTTGGGCAAAGGTGGTACTCTACTCAGGGTTCTGCAAGCCCTGTTGGACTGATATAAGCTGTTGTAGTCTTTGTTGGGGGGGGGAGTTCTATAAGTGTAGTCCTTAATGGCAGGTGTGAGGTTAAATTAATTGTTGCCCCGTGGGAAAGCCAGACTTGTGGAATCGATTGTGCGATGCTGCTATCCAATAACTCTGAGATAGATATGCTGGTGTAATTTCACCTTGTACAATTGTTGAACAGGATTTGGGACAGGGCTCTCACCCTTGTAGTCCCAAATACCCTAAAGGCTCCAGATCCCATCTGATCTTAGAAGCAAATCAAGATCAGCTCTGGTTAGTACTTAGATGAGAGACCGCCAACCAATACCAGGAGCTATAGGCTACATCTCAGAAGGAACTGGTGGAACCACCTTTGAGCATTCCTTGCCTAAGAAAACCCTATGAAATTCTTGGAGTCACCATAAGTCAACAGGCAACTTGAAGGCACACACTCAACACAGAAGTTGCCTTCAAAGAGAGGAGTGTTTTCTGTGAACTTGAATGTGTAGCCATCTTAGGAAAAAATTCCAAAGCATACTGAACTTCAGTTTACAATTCCCTGAGAGTCTCAAATCGGTGGAAAAAAGTGGGATGGAAACAAATATGATATTATTATTATTATTTCAGTGGTGAAGAGGGAGGTCCATGACAGGACTATTAGCCCACATGCCATAGTGGTTACAGAACTGGACTGGGGACTGGGAGATCCAAAAGTCACCACTGAGCCATGAGTCTCACTGGATGGTTCCAGCCAAGTCACTCTCGTTCAGCCCAAATCTGTCTGCCCTGTTGTGAAGACAAAAAGTGGAGAGAGAGAAAACCACAGACACCCACCAAGAGCTCATTGGGAAAAAGTCAGAATACCAATCTAAGAAGAAATCAAATAATAAATATATGAGATCCATGACACCACATCCATCACCAAAACAAAAAGCCGACAAGAGGAGACCGGACTGACCCCAAGTGATACAACTGCCTGTTTACAAGTCGCTACTTCATCCTGGTGTTGTTAAACTGATCTCCTCCCCAACCTCTACCTTTGTCTTCCTCTCCCCTTCCCTTGCTTTCCATGCTTTGTCTTTTCATGTTATAAGCCGGAGGGCAAGGCTTGTGTCATACTTTATGTACAGAGGCTGCCACTAGTGTTGTGGACTGAATTTTAATTGCCACAAGCCGCTCAGGGAGAGGATTTGGGGTCCGAAAAGCAGAAGGGAAATATCTAAACCTGACATGAAGGGTTCATTGGGGGTCAAGACAGAGTGAGGGAGGACAGACAGAGAAACTGGTGCCCCAAGGATCCTGGGGATCCTGTTGAGGAATATTCGGAGCAACTACCCCCCCCCTTTTTTTTTTTTTTGCATATGTGTAGCAACATTTATGTGCAAATGGGAACTGGGCAAATGAGAACTGGTACAGAAACCGTGCCCTGAATCCTCTTGTTAGCCCCAACTAACCCAATGGTTTTTACCTATGTGTTGACCGACCCATTTGTCAATTGATTCATTGGGTCTACTTAATAGTTATAACTAATCAATACAGTGCAGGCCTTCACCTTACACTATGATCACATGACTTATTTATCTAGTTGTTTACTTATTTATTACAAATGGGGACTTGCAAGAAAAGGCTGAATAATGAAAATCTCCTCTTTAGGGTAATGCTGTGGTGCTAGAGCTGGAAAAAGGTTACTTTGTGTGTGTGGGGAGAGAAACTGCTATTTATTGGCTATTTTGGCTAGGGGGTTCTGCAAGTCTAATAAAATAGCTATTTTGAGCCAGGTTGAATAGCCCTTCAGTTTGGCAGGTATGTTCAATAGGGTTTCCATATCAAAACCTGGAGAGGACTCCTGTACCTTTCATGGTTGTGTAGAAGAAGGAATTTCAACAGCTGTTGTTTGTCAAGCAACCATAGGAAGCAACACCTGTTGAAATTCTCTTTTCAACACAACCATTAAAGGTGCAGGAGCCCTCTCTAGTTTTCACTCTGGCAACTCAATTTAGTGGGTGGAGAGCAGGGGGAGAATTCTAGTAATTTATGTGTGAATTGAAGTAGGGGGGAAAGTGCCTTACTATCTCAGACAAAATGCCCCCCCCTCTCTTCTTCCACACACACACACTTTTGCTGACAGCTGAAGCATTGGGACAGCTGATGGAACAGACTGCACTGTTCCTTTCTACTTTCAAAATGTTTCCCTGTGGAAATGGTGCCATATCAGGAGGTAACATTTGGGTATTTTGCAAGTAGAAATGAACATCACCAGACTCCTCAAGCAACTCTTTTTCTACCTCAGGTGGCAATATTGCATGTGCTTGTGTGCCTGTGTGTGTGTTTGCTTTAAGAAGAGAATCCCCCTTAGACAACTTGTCTGAAATTGCTAGCATTCCCCCCATTCCCCCAAATTATAATAACCTTCACTGATATTTCATATATAATAGCATTAGGATATTTAGTCTGACGCTATTTTCGACCTAGCTAGACTCCACTAGATTTGCTATTACTGCTACAAGAATACACAGTTGGAGCATAGTGCCAGTGCTATGCACCCACCCCACGCCACCCCACTGCTGGAATTATTAAGAGAAAGCTTGAGTAACAAGGGTGTTCTACTGCCACCTGGTGGGGAGGGTTTTTTGGGTGAGAATACACTAAAATATGTTTAAGCCATGTTTCTATTCCTCTCTTGACCTCCCAGTGCCTTTTCTTTGCAGGAGCTGGTTGTTTATTCTGCTCTCTGTAAGGAACTAAATGATTTGAAGTTGTCAGCTGAGCTACCTTGATCTAGTAGAAGAGGATGGTTGATAGAGAAAACATCTTCCTTCCTTGCCTTGAAGAAAATCGTTGCTTTGAATCCTGTGTTGACACAAATTAAAGTGAGTAAATAATACTTGGGAGTGTCTTGTGCCATGGGGGTTGCCTATTTGCTTTTATCTTGCTCTAGACTGAACAGTTTGACAAGGGAACAGAGAACAACTTCCCAACAAAACTGGATTGGTTTTCAATATGACTTAATGGTATTGGGAGCAGGGGCTCCAGCTAGCTGCCCCATGTGGTGGTAAATAGGGATGCTTGAGGGATTTGATTTTGCACGTTCCAATACAGGTGGCTCCCCATATCCATTCCTGGACCTACTGCTTATAATTGAAACCACAGATAATAGCAAACTGCTGTAGGATACCATAGAATCATGCTGGAGGACCTAGAAAATGTCCTCTCCGGGTACCTGGAGGTCATCCAGCATGATTCTATGGTCAACATCCAGTGGGAGCTGACCATAGAGTCATGCTGGACCACCTCCAGATGCTCAGAGACACCTTCCTGTCGTGCCCTGCTTCCAGAACTTGGAAATGGACTTTGACTCAGAGACTGAAGCAGTTGACACGCCAGCACCTGCTAAGCCAGAGCAGGAGGATGTTCCAGAGCCACAGGCCTCAGACACAGACAATAGTACAGTACCAGCTCTGGCAGAGGGTCCTGCCTCTTCAGTATAGACAACTTGCCTATACCCACCTTCACAGCATGGAGGCAACAAACGAAGGGCTTGAGGTGGTCTCAGCATATTTATAGGAAGCAGCAATTGGTTAAGCAACTGCTGCATTAGCTCTATAGTTACACAGCACTGCCCTCCAGGGGTGTCGGAGATTATCTGACCTACCTGAGTACCTGTTGTCTTCATGCTTGCTGTGTTTGACCTGGGCTGTGTTTGTTGACTCTGGACTCTGCTTGCCCAATCTGGATTTTGCTGGGTTGCCCTGAATTCTGTTTTCTGGACCTGGACCCTGTATATTGGACTTTGCTTGTGGACTTGTGTTTTGCTTGCTAGTAAATTAAGTGTCTGACTTCACGCTGTATTAATTCCTTTGCCTGTAATTAGTTGACTGTGCTGTGCCTCTGCTATCAGCTATGTAGTAATCAGCCTTTGGCTGGTTGCCCAGGTATTGTTTGGACACTTCCAGATGCCTAGCAGTTAAATGAAACTGGGGTTACCAATGCCCCAGATGTGTGTGTGTGTGGGAACTGTACAAAGTACCCTGACCTACACTTACCAGACTGATGGGCAGACCAGAACAGTGCTACCCAAGTGGTGGTCCATGGACTGGGACTTGTCCTTGAGACATCGGTTGCCAGTCCCTAGAGAGTTTTGAGGAAAGAAACAATTGTAGTCTGTGGGCTCACGTTTGGTTACTGGCATACCAGAAAAAAAAAATTACTGGTCCTCAGCATAAAAAATAGCCTGAGAAACACTGGAATAAAATATATCTGTCTTTCTCTGAAATGGTGGTGGTGTTCTTTAAACATTGAAGATGTTCCCAAGAATGAGAACATTATTCAGTGCAATCTCACCAAAGCCAGTCACGCACAGTGTCTTACAACTTTTTGACAGCTTTGCAGTTTTCACGCTGCTGCCAACACAGTATCAGAAGTCTTCACAGGTTCTGGGCCTGGAGACCAGGCGGCAGTAGATGTGATACCAAGAGACTCTGGCATTTGTAACCATTTTGTGGGATATGCTAAGTGGGTGAATCTGTGCTTTTGCTTTCCAGAATCAAATAGGCTTCTGGTTCTTGCTTTTCACACCAGTTAATTCTCTGGCCAACCAGCCAGGCTCCCAGCCATCTGCACTGTGAGGGAGTAAAGATCAGAGTTCAGAAAGTTACTTTTAAAATGTAATTTGTTATGTAACTTATTAAAACACACAATTTAAAAAAAGCATCATTGATTATAATAGGATTTTTTTAAAAAATAACTTGTTGCATTGCTGGTTGCCATATTGCTCTCTGCTTGTGTTCTAAGAAAATTTAGGAGTCTGTGAGCTTCAAAAGGGCAAATAATTGTTCCAAGGGCATCAGCCAGTTCTTTAGTCAATGGGGATGGAAACTAGTTGCTATACATGCCATTCTCAGAAAGCTGGGTGGTAATATTATAGCACCTCTCCACTGAGCCTACAGTATCCATCTTGTAGCTACAGAAATACACAACGACCAATCCACCAGACTACATTTAGTTTCTTACCTTGCACCCTAATTTTTGTACCATCACATCTCAGGAAAAGTTCTGAAAAACTCAAAAGCTCATTTAGACACTATTTTTGTAGCACTCTGGTGGTCCTAATTAAAGATATCACCTACCTCATGTTATACTCCTATTTTTTTTTTTAAAAAAAATTGATAACAAGATGGTATAAAACCTGAACATTACACTCAAGATGCTTCTATGTTTCTGCTGCACAGAAAAGCTGTGTGTATTTCTGCTCCCAAAGCATTTTTTTCTGCACAGAAAGACAGAAAATAGACAGAAAAACCATGTCTATTCTTGCACAAAAAGTGTTTTCCTTGCTGAAAAACCTTACTGGTATTTATTTTTGCTCAGAAAGTGTATTCTCTGCACAGAAAAACCACATTTATTTTGGCACATGAAACATGTTTTGACACAGAAAAAAAATGTGTGTTTCTGCTCAGAGAACATGTTTTCTATACAGAAAAAAACAGGTTTGTTTCTTCTCAGAAAGTATGGTTTCTGTGCAGAAAAAAAATGCCTTCTGCACACACACACAAATGTATTCCTGCACATGCAAAGACTTCTCAAAGTATGAATAGCCACTGGAACTCTGCAAAAATGTTTGTTTTCTCCTCCAGTGGAGAGAATGCTTCAGGAGTTATTTGTTCTTGCCTACAAGGATGAAGAACATGAAGATTTACATTTCTAGTTGGAAAAGCAGTCCCTGACTTACCAGGGAGCATCAGCTGCAAGTTATGAGGAGACAGAGCAAGGCAAGAGCTATTTTTCTCCACTGATGGAGCTTTCTCCTTCCCAGATGCCTGTGCAGTTTCCCAAATTCTGGGGAAAGGTGAGGAAACCTACCCATCAAGGTCTTCCTGTTGGCTTGTGGGCAGGACTGGAGAAGCCAGCCATATCCTCTTCCAGGATAGTCCATTCCATCCCCCTGCCCAATTTTATAATACCCATCCCAACAACAACAACAACAGTCCAGTGGGACATCATCCCATGCCTGCTGAACAAGTTCAGCTCTTCTTGAGCTTTTTTTGGGGGGGGGGGTTCCCAATTAGGTTTTTATTTTTGTGACCTAAAGTGGGGTGCTTTGTACTTCTGTATACCTTGGGCTACCTCCAAGCCTTATGTGCATGGATGGCACCATTCTGGTTACATAAGGATCCACACTTGGAAGATGTGTTTGTTGTTACAGGTACTGTATAAGATAAAGGCACAAGCTTGCTTTTCATTTGTAAGGCTGCTAAATATCCATCCCTTCCTCTAAAATCTATCCTGGACTCCAGAATTTTTTGTTCTTACAACCATTTTTGTTCCTTGGAAACACATGGAATCAATGCCAAAATTAGGCAATACTTAACAAAACCCAGTTCCTACTTGGCATTTCCAATTATTTGCTACATCCAAATATGACTTTCTCTCTCTGAAGATTGCTACTATGGAAGGCAGCAGATTTAGCTAGATAGAATGGAAATCCATCAGTATCATATAGAAAATCACTCAGGTACAGAGAAGGATCATCTTCTTGAACAAAGGTAAACAGAAAGGTGTCATTCTAATTGACTCAAGGAGTGCTGTAAGACTAACTGATTTATTGTAGCATAAGCTTTTGTGGACTGGAGCCCATGTCTTCAGATGCTTTCTCTTTGAAGAGAACACAGTGAGTTATGTGGGCACAGCCAGTTTAAGGGCCCTGCAGCTGCAGGGCCCCCCGTCAATGTGGGGGTCCCCATCGTAACCCTTCTCCTGCAAAAACATTATTAATAATAATCTGAATATTCTGTACTGTGAATAGGTTAGGTCAGTGGGTCTCAACCTGTGGGTCCCCAGATATTGTTAGACTACAGTTCCCAGGAGCCCTCTGAGGTATCACCTTGACAGCCAGGTGGTCCTCCCAGTCATTAGTGAGGCTGTGAGTTGAGGACCACTGAGTTAGGTTAGGTTACATTGACCTGAGATAAACATATGGGCCCCCCAAAATAAAGTACTGCAGCCCCCCCCCCAATTCCTTGAACTAGCCCTGTATGTGGAAAAAAGAATTATTATAAGTAACTACTTATTTGTAACTCACTACCTCCAAGCTCTGATTTCTAGTTTCCATGAGCTGGGACCTCAAGCCCATTTCCACCCTTTTGTGAGCAGACTTTGCTATTTCCACATCATTGCCCTCTCTGATAATTCTATTCCAAAAGAAGCTGCTTCCCATTCCGCACCCCGCTCCCCATATATTTTAACAAACATTTTGAATGGCAACTGAAGAAGACAAAAAGAAAAACACATTGTAAGGGGCCAGCTTTTGCATATAAAGTAACTGTTAAAGAGATTTCTTTTCCCCCTGTGTATTATGCATCTGGTAAACTTCAGTTGCCTGAACATTCTCTTTATGCGAAAGGGTGTCTCTCTTTTTAAGAAATAAAGAAATAAAGAGAAAATGCAAGTAATTGTTGCTTCTGCTTGCTATTCATGGCAAGAATCCTGAATAGCTTTATGAATAACATGAATTGATGTTCTTGTCAGCTGCAACAATATTTACAGAATACACCGTTATATTAAAAGGCAGAAACGGGGTGGGGTGGAGATATGTGACAATGTTGAAAGAGGTGTAAAAACAAGCCACTTCCTTGAACTTCACAGAAGTAGCTCCCCTTTCTTTTCCTTTCTTCCTGATTTGCACAGTTTATCATTTCTAAGCTGTCTAGTACAGAAGATTCACTATTTAAATAGTGTATTATCTTCCAAAGTGATTTTTTTAAGGGGCGGGGGCACCAGTGTGATCATACTGGGAGGTGGCAAATGGGGGAAAATGTATATGACAAACCATGATGACAGCTCATGACATCTCATTAACAGAAGAAGGTGTCTACCATTCAGAGGTGATAATACTTTTCTTTTGAGAAGGAGGAGGAGAGATAAGAGTTTGCTAGCTACAGTCATAGAAAGGAAGGGGTGAGGGAGAAGAGAAGGAGATGGAACTGAGGAGATTATCAGACAGGAACAAAAAAAGTGTTCCTGTCCCACAATCTCCACTCCTGCCCATGTCACACAACAATCACCCTCCCCATCACACTTATCTTCCCTTCCACGGAAAATGCATCCCAGGATTGAATGGAGCTCCCTTCACTTACTGGATCAAAATCCCGCAGATTCTTGTGAGAAGAATCAAAAATAAAAATAAAAAGAACACAAAAAATGACAGCAAGCACAAAAACACACTTTAAAATGTTCAAGTAACCCAAGGAGGGTCATAAAAAGTGTGTCACTTACCTGGATGTCCCCTTCTCACCCGGAAGTGTTCTGGCAGGGACCTCCCATTGATGCTGGGATCTCGCCAACATAACTGGGGACCTTTTCGCTCATAGGAACATCCGTGACAGAAACAGAATGGGGGATCTATTGACGGCTTCTCCCATCAATAAAAACCAGCGCCGGCAGAATGGAAGCAGAACGGGTGCATAATGAGGAGGGAACGACGTCATCTGAAAAGGGAGCCCTTTTGCGATCACCTGGCATTCGTGTAACACCACTTTTAACACGTCTGATAATCTCCTGAATGTGGGAGATTGCACCATCGACTTGGGAACCTTTCTCTCAAAATGCATCTTGGAAAATGATGGGCTGCTTTCTATAACATCATAGTATTAAGGATTTATATAGAATTGGTTATAACAATTGGCCAAAATGGCCACTCTGTAGGTGCTTTTTTTTTTTTTTTTTTTTTTTAGGTAATCCTCATCAGCATAATTGCAGCCAAGAATTTTCATTCTCCATGAGCAAATCTGCCTTGGTGACTGCTATTTTGAATGACATTGTTTTGTTTCCTCCAAAAACAGAGGCATGAAAGGAGGCAAACAATGAGCTCATTGTATGATGCTTATTAGCATACTTTCAGGTTATTTATTTATTGAAAGAGAGCCAGCATGGTGTAGTGGTGTGAATGTTGATCTAAGATTCTGGGAGACCACAGTTCAAATCCCCACTCGGCTATGGAAATCCACTGGGTGACCTTGGGCAAGTCACATACTCTCAACCTCACAGGAAGGCAATGGCAATCCCTCTCTGAACAAATCTTGCCAAGAAAACCTGTGATTGATGCTGGAAGCAAATAGCTTGTATAAAGTGATTAGTGAGAGCGGGGTGTCTAGATAATACCCACCCTTTGTTTTCAGCCCTCCGCATCTTTCCTTTGGTTTCTGTGCTCAAGCCTTTTGCTTCCTTCTTACCTGTAGATGTCACTTCCCCCTTCTCTCAAGAATTTAGTCTCTTGTTATCACACTGCACTCTTCTAGCTGTCCTGTACTACTCAGAACAGGCTGCTGAGAACCAATAGATCAATTTCCACAGTTCAAAGGGAGTAGCTGGGTTTTAGTCAGCTTACCAGTATGCAAAGTCAGTCTAGGAACCAGACACAAAGAGTAAATGCAGTCCAGTCTAAAGAGTCAAACATGGAGGGACAACAAGCCAAATCAACAGTCCAATGGGGAAATCCAAAGACAAGGTCATGAAGGCAAAGGCAAGGTTCAAGATCATGGGCAGTCAGTTAAGAGTCGGAGTCCAGCATGGCTTACACCCAAGCAGGTCAGATGTTAGCCATGCTGTTCCAGAGGAGGTGCTGCCTAATTTATGAGCCAGGAGCATCCCTCAGGGGTTGCCTGATTGCTTCCTGGTTCTTATTTATTCTCTCTGATCTCCTATGCCTTTCCTTTCCTTGTTGGTGCTGCATGAAACTAGGCAAGTTTGTATTCCGTCCCTCTGGTGTTTGTGACTGTGGAATATCCTATTGCTCAGATGAGTGAGCCTGCTGGGTGCTCTGTTCCTCAGCAGCTTGTGTCTGTTGAACACTTTGTTCCTCTCTGCCCCTGTATCTCTAGCTCAAATTCATCTTCACTGTCTTCTGAGAGGCAGGGCATGACAGTAGTGCTATTATTTCACTTTAACTGTATATGGCTGCCTTCTGTGGAATCGTGGGATTTGCAGTTTAGGGAAGAGTATTTAGAACTCTCAGCTAGTGTATAATGGTGTAGTGTGATCAAGTCCTTTGTTCCCTTTGTCTGGAAGGAGCATCCATGAGGCTTCAACCCCAGCAATGGATTCTAGCTTACACCCACACGTGAGAGCTAGCTTTTAGAGGCTCGTCTACCCAAGTATAGGTCAATTTATTTTGTCTATCTCCTGTGCTATCCTAAGATGGATTTCCTGAGACAATAAATGTAAGTTTTATGTTTATTTTTCTCTTTTTTACACTGAAAGAGTGTCCAGAGTCATTTCTCTTGTTTTTACCACAATCTCATGTTGCACTAGCCCCACTGCACTCTGTTTAATATAGATACCAAATATTCCTACAATAAGTTTGCCTTAGGGTCACTCTAAGTCAGAAATGACTTAAGGGGACAAAACAACAATTTATTGAAAATGACATAGGAAAAAAGTGCTCAGCTTTAAGATCCAAATATGACTCTCTCCCACTTATGCGTACAAAATGCATAAAAAATGCATTCAAAAATGTATGCATTTTTGAAACACATTTTTAATATATGAATTTTTGGATGCATTTTTCTTATTGACAAAAGCATGTTTCTGTACACATTTTCAAATGTGCACATTTTTAGCCATGTACACATTTCAAAGGTATGCATGGCTTTGTGAGCATCCTTTATTTCTCAAAATGCATTGCAAATCTTGGAAATGTATGGATTTCCTAGGCACAGTGTGCTTTAGCCTGTTGACAGTCTTGGGAGAAGTAGAATGGACATTTTCACAGGGAAATGTAAATACAGTCGGACCCCTGTAGCCACTAGGGTTCAGTTCCCAAACTTACTGCGGATACCAGAAACCACAGATAACAACGAGCCCTATTAAAGTAAAGGACTTCTGGAAAAAACATACTATAGAGTTGCACTGGAGGACCTACAAGATGCTCCAGCATGACTCTATGGTATGTGTCCCTATTTTGTGTTCCACAGATAACTGAAACTGTGGGTATTGGTTCCACAGCTATGGGGTCCAACTGTACAGCACATTTTTCAACTCTTATCAACTTCCCTGCTTCATATTAATTGCACATGGTTCATGTTGCATTTGCTGCTGTCACATCTCTTTTCATCTTTAAGGTAACATCAAAAGTAGTCATCAGCCTTCACCTTAGTTTCACGAGAGCTGAAACCCACATTTGCTTAAAGTAAACCTGAGATTAAATGTACAGAGACTGGCAGTGCAGATGGTATGGCACTGGAGAGATCACATCCAGAAGGAGACCTGAATCTTGTTCCTGAAGCAGTGATGTAATGGAGCTAGGGCTTGCAAGGTCAACCTGCTGGGATTTTGACAGCGGCGCTGATCATGCCATCTGCCAACTTTCTTAGGCTCCCCTGCTCCTGTTACATTTATCAGCAATCCCCATAGGAGCTGGGAGTGGGTGGTTTTCCCTAGCAACAGTATATTTCTATGAACTATCTTTGTTGAGATTCAAAGAAGATTCACGCTAAGTCTCAAGTCAAGTCTCAAGTCCCTACTTGAGGTCTCAAGTTGAGTCTCAAGTCCTTGTAAGATACTTTTAAGTCAAGTCTCAAGTCTGGGAGCCAACTTTAACAGAAAAAAGGAGGTTGGTGGTGGGGTGTATGTTTGGGGGGTGGAGTTTGAATAACTAGAACATCAAGAAGATGTGCACAAAGTTAAGTTTTAAAAAAAATCAGCAAATGCATTAGGCAATGGGCTTGAAGCAGGGCTTGAGGTCTGCCCTGCAGTCTGTCCCTGTTGTGCATCAGAATAGCCTTCTAAAACTTTCAAAAAGGTTTAGAAAGATCCTTCTGCCTCAAGCCCATTGCCTAACACATTTGCTTTTATCGTTTCCATCACAGGACCAGTGAGCAAAAAGCAGTGAGATCATGGAAGCATTGTTCAAAGGAGGAAAACCGTTTTCTATTCCATAACATTCCTTGATGAATGTGTTATGTTACTGAACCAATGCTAGCAAGTCGGTTGCTAAAAATATACAAGTCACGAGTCGAGTCAGTGCATCATTTATTGTCAAATCCAAGTCAAGTCACTGAAGTGACTTGATTCCAAGTCAACCAACTGAAGTCTACATCACTGGCAGCTTGATGGCTTCCATGTTCACTATGCGGTGCATTTGCTCTGGGTTTTAGTCCAATTGTAAAGGAGCTATCCAATATGCTGAAAGTTATCCCTCAAATACATTAGCACCTTGGTTAACTCCTTCAAAATCTGGAGAAATTCACTCCCCTACTGACATGGCAACCAATGTCACCACTGCATTGGGCTCCAACAGAATGGGAACTGTCCATTATGTGAATATGGGAAATGTCATAATCGGTGTACATACCCCAACATTTAGAACTACACCACTGCCATCAAGGGAATCCCTATCTTCCCAGCAACCTGTTGTGTGTTTGGGTCTTCATCCAGCCAGGATATCCAAACATCACAATATACTTTGCAGCACCAAGGAAACAATATAGCTCCTCTATTAAAGAACCACATATCAACCTTCTGAAATCTGTTTCCCTCCCCGACAGTGCCTGACCAGTAAGTTCTGTTTCTTTTGTGTCAAAACTTAATGCCATGCTGGGGTTTCATGTTGAGACGAAAATTGGAAAATAAGTACACAGGTTTGTTCCATCCTGACATTTCCCACCTCCCTTCCTCTTCTCCTTTGCCTCCCTCTCCTTGTGATATTCTAATCATGTATTTTTGTTATATTTTTTCCTGATGCTAACAACTTCTTACAAAAAAAAAAAAATTCCTTGAAAAGATTACATCCTTATATAATGACCTCAAGATACAGCCAAGATTTGGAACAAGCATTTATTTTCTTTTTATCACTTTGCGGGATAAAGAGGAAGGAAATGTACCACCTTTAAAGGGGTCTTTTTCTCCCTACCTCTTTTTCAATTATTCTCAGCAAGTAGTTGTTTCTCCCACCCTCCTGTTTTATCTTTTGATTTCGACTAAAGGTGCATTCCCATTTTGTTTCCAGCTGATGCCTTTGAGCATAATATTTTTGCTCAAAGACATTCCTCAAACCAATTAAAATGAATTGAAATAGTACCTGCAGGGGGAGTGAATTAAAGAAAATGTACAATAATTCTATTCTCACCTGGCTTTCTTTGTACTGTAATAATGTGAACATTCTGTGCCCTCCTGACATCTAAACAAACAATTTAGTCTGGTGGGGAAAGAAAACACATGAAAATGTGCACATATGCACACACATACACAATTTCACACCTCACTTCCTTAACTCTTTGTACTAAAACTGAGATTCTCATTACTGTTCATACATATTTTCTACTGATCAGTCAACATCATGATCACCACCACTTGCCTTTTTGATGGGAAAACAGTGACAGGTTATTTTTCTGATTTAAAGAAAATCTTAATACAGTTGAACCCCTGTATCTGTGGAACCAATATCCATGGTTTCAGTTATCTATGGGGCCCAAAATATGGGACACGCAGCCTCTCTAGGCATTTTCTAAGTCTTCCAATGCAACTTTATGGTATGTTTTACCAGAGGTTCTTTATTTTAATAGGGTTCACTGTTATCTGCAATTTCTAGTATCCATGGTATACATACGAGTCTGGGAACCAAACCCCTGTGAATGCAGCGGTCCAGCTCTACTTAACTAGTGGGGAAAAAGTGAAAAATACTGGAATTCAGACTGCTCCAGTTCAGGACTTCAACCAGTCACTGATGCCCTTTAGAAAAGTCTTGGATTACAATTCCCAGAATCCCCTAGCCAGCATAGACATTGGAGGATCCTGGCACATGTATTCTAAATAGCAACTTTCCCAAACTCTGGTGCTTATCAGGCTACTCCATTGTGCTCCCCCTTTATAATCCTGGTTTTCCATCTCTTTCCACAACACTGAGCTGGCATCCTGGGGCCACGGGGCAGACATAACCCACCTTCAGCTACTCCCCTTACTCCCTGTCAGCTTTTCCCCCTGAAAGATTTCTGTAAAGATTTGTATTTCTGTAAAATGCAGGCTTACCCTCGAGCCTGCTGGCACCTCCTTCTTGTGTATGGCATATTGTATTTGTGTTTAAGTGGTAGCACATGAAAACCAAAAAAAGAGCCATGGTGCATCAAACCAAAGCCCTATCTAGTCTAGCATTCTGTTTGCACAGTGGCCAACCACATGCCCCTGGGAAGCCCACAGGCAAGATATGAACACAAGCATATTGCCTCTAAGACGCAAGGGAAGATAGAGCTGTAGCAAATTGTAGCCTTATGATAGCTTTTGCCTGTGTTCCTAAATTTCCATGGAAAACTGCATATGCAATTCGTATGCATAGCTGTGCCTTCTCTTATTCTTTTCTTTTGGTGATGCTTCCCCCCTTTTTGGCAATGCATAAGTGGAAGTGTGACCAACAGTCCTCTCTATCACATACCCTCCAACTGTCCTGATTTGACAGGGACAATCTGAATTAATCCTTTGTCATCTCACTTTTTCAGATGCTGTTAAAATAACCCAGTTTCTCTCCTTGTCCCACTTCCCCCTTGGTTCTCAGCCTACTTAAGTTGCTGCAAACTGAGTCCAAAGTGCAAAAGTGGTTTGTGCTCAACTCAGCAGAGAGGCGAGGCAAGGAAGAGATGGAATCTTGTCCTTCCCAGTAGGCTCGGGCAAAAGCAAACTGCTGCAGCCCTTCTTAGCTTTTGGGTACTTTCTCATTAATAACTTGTGCCATCGCAACCACACTCTGATGTTGCTTGACCACGTGTATCCTGGTTTTCATCTGTGAAACGTTGGAGGGTATGAAACAGCAGGTACACAGATAAACCAGTATCTGGAATATGCAAGTGGGGTTCATACAATTCATTCTTCATCTACCCCCCCCTCCTGACAGAGATTTCCATCCATAGAAGACTAGAATGTGTGAGAGAAGGACATGCTTGAAGCCCCCTTGATATCTTTTTTTTTCTATTTGCAGAGACCTTTCTCCACATCCTTGGATGAGGAGCATTCAGTCACATGACAAAAGGCTTGGGTATGTACAATAGGCCAGAGTATGTTTCCAACCCTTGGGTATGTTTCCTCTCCCCGTGAGCTGATTGGCTGCTCAAGAAACACACCCAACCAATCACCACCCACATGCAAATTCCCTCTCCACCTCACAATCCACTCCTGCCACTCAGTCTGCATCTACACCTCCAGCTTCATCAGTTGACTAATGGAGGCCCCTCCCTCCTCTCACTCCCTCAGGCACTCACCAGTCATGGGCTGCAACGGGACCCAGGCAGTCAACTGGCAGCACCAACAGGGCAACAAAGCAAGTCACCCTCAGCAATATTGGGAAAAGTGTGGAACACTGAGGAGGAATTTAAATCCACTTGCCTACCTTACAGTATTGTTGTGAGGTCTACAGGGCATTTTTTGGGGGAGTTTCTTAACGGCATATGGTACGCCAGGTCCCTAGTAGGAAAAAATGAACCTGTGCTTGGGATATACCAGCACATGCCCTGTTTGTGCCAATGAGGCCTAACCAAGTCAGAAGGGGATACAGCCTTCCTGAGCATTGCTTGCATAGCACTAGAGTTCTTTTGCCACAACCAACCTAAGAAAAGGAAAATGTTTATTTTATTTTATTTTTGTTTTAATCAGAAGTTTTCACCCCATGGGCAGGCATAAGAGAACAAAACTGGCAGGAGCCTTTTTGTCAGCTTAAAATATGTTTTTGTGCAATGAGCACACTAATTAATGGGGTCCTTCCTAATAAAAGGAACTCATTATCGCAACAATCTGGGGACTGATTGATCCATAGGCATGAAGCAATCTTACAGTTTAAAGAGCACCAATGAACTACCTTTTGTAGTGGGTGGGGGACATATATTTAAAATAAATATTAAGGTAATGTAATTACCAGCTGTCTTGTATTGGCTATTCAGTTAACTAGTTCATCAATTAAGCGTGAGGAATGGTTGTTCAAACTGCTGCAGGCAATTGGAAGCAATGAAGTTCACCATGCACCTATGTGTTTGTTTAGAAAAGGGGCAGGAATCACGTGCCCCCCTCAGATGTTGTTGAACTGCAGCTCCCAGCATTCCTCACCAGTGGCTGTGCTCACTCCAGTTCCTGGGAGTTGCCACCCAACAACATGCAGAAGGCTGCATGATCCCCATCCCAATTTTGTATTAGTTTATCCCACTTGTCAACTGAATGTTCTTCAAAACAGCTTAAACCAGACTAGTCTGTGCCAACCTGTCCTGCTCTACATGCATTTTCCAATAACTCCCATCCCCCCAGGCAATGTGACTAAGGGCCACAGGGCTTGGGGCTGATGGATAGCTGTATCCCCATGTTTGGTGATTGCTGAAATAGAGAGTGATTTAGCAGTTTTATCCCACTTTAACTGCCATGGCTCCATTTTTTTTAAATTCTGGGATCTGTAGTTTGGTGAGGTACACTGAATTAACCACTAGAGAGCTATAGTGTATGCCTCTCTACTATACAGCTCTATAGGAAAGAATCCTAAGTGCCTCACCAAACTCCAGGTCCCAGCACTCCACAGAATGGTACCCTGTACAGTGAATATGGCATCAATTGCTATAACTTTATAATGCACATTCATTCAAAGCCTGTTCCCCTCCAGTTCAGGAGTCTCAGAACAACTGGCAATCAGTGCTTAGTGATCTTCCTGATTGGGAAAAAACAGAAAGAGAAGTCCTTTAAATACTTTCTCTTTGGTGAGTGGATGGGGCCCAAGCTGGCCTCCCCTTTGTCATGATGGGAGAAAGAACAGACCTTAGCCATAGCTTAGATGTCATTAACTGCAAATAAGCTAGTTACTTGTGCTTTGTTCCTTTCCCCATGGCCATGCTTGGCTAGATTCTTGGGTTTGTAGTCTAAAAAAATAAACTTTGCCCAGCTCTGAAATGACTGTTTCAAGGGGAAAGAAGATGTTGTAGCTGTCTCTCTGCTTGATCTCTATGCATTAGCCACATGCTGAGAATGTGGCTACATCTTATACACATCACCTGTGGGCACAAGTTCTGAAAGAAAACCCACTCTGCTTTCAGAAACCATGTCCCCTAAATAAACGTTTCAGTCTTAGGTTGGCATCCTGTTAGTAACATACTCAAGCATATTTCCAGCTTATGCTTGCATGTGTATTTTTTTTAACCATTGCTCCCTCCACAATGACCAAAGCTGCAACACAAGGCCTCACTGTGCATCATTGCAGTAGTCACCCCCAATGACCGCTCCATTGCTGGTAGAAAGTGTGTGTGTGGGTCTGAGAGGCAGCCAACTATTTTCCCATAGCCAGATGCAGACTGATGACTGATTAGGAAGCCCTGGTGGTGCAGTGGTTAAATGCCAGTACTGCAACCCACCACATTGCAAGTTTGATCCTGCAGAGCTCCAAGGATTACTCAGCATTCCATCCTTTCATAGGTCAGTAAAACGAGTACCTGGCTTGTGGGGGGCAATTAGCTAACACTCATTGGAAACCACTTAATGTGGTGTATATGTGTAAATTGCTATTGCTTAAACAATTTGTAAGCCACTCTGGGAGCCTTTGTGGCTGAAGAGTGGGGTCTAAATAAATAAATAAATAAATAATCTGTTGTGGTCTCCAGAGGACCCCTGGAGACCTTGGTGGAAGATGTCCTTGGTCTTTAATCAAATTATAATGAGTTGCTTCTCTGATCTCTCCCATTCTCCACTCATCATGGAATAGCTTTTGGGAGGGGGTTATCAGAGCAACATGGAGGCGACAGTGGGCTGGGTTTCCCCATATGAAACTCTTACACTACATGTGGCCATGCAGGATCTCAGCCCATGAGGGGAGATCCTGCATGGAGGTCTGATTTCTCCTCTTCCTCTGATTTCTCCTCTTCCTCTACAGTACACCTTCATTGGTACACTGTTTGCTCTCACACTGTCTGGAGAGACTGTTAGCTATATCTGCACTATATGTAGTTTGGATGTGACACAACAGAGCCATTCTAAATGGCATATGACATATTCTAAAGTACAAGTGATTTTTATGTTCTAAATATCCCTGGCAAACACCTTCTGTGAAATAAGCATGTCCCAGAATGCTTTGCAGTTTCTAGGGTTCTATATCCCAGAATGGCATATATCATGGAGGGTCTGCACACCAAAGCTGAATATCAGCTGATGAGGAAAGAATGATCTAACAGAAGAAGTATGGCACAGACTCTCTCACTTTACAATACAGTATACCAATCTCTCCTGCTTAGGAGTGGGTGAGACTTTGGTTTTTCATCATTTTTTAAAATGAGAAATTATGAAAAATTACAAATTCATTCAGGACAAAACAACAACAGATTTATATCCTGACTTTTCCCCATCCCTGGGATTCAGTGAAAAGTTCATATCATGCAAAAGCTAAACTATGATGAAACTATCGATAGACTTAAAAGCCATCAAAAGAAAAGAATTTGGGGTTCCCCTTCCCCAAGAGGAATGTTTTCTTTCTAAGAAGATATAAATGTGGAACTACCTGAAGCTTGAAACATCCTTTCAAGCTCAGGACTTCGAGTGCCAAACTATTACATGTTTGGGCTTGAATCCATTATGGTTCAAGCATGCTAGGTTTGCCACCTTCTTATATATCTGACAGATTTCTAACAACCAGCTGAAAAGGGCATTAATTTGGACCTCTTCATGCTGAGAATCACTATATGCATTGAATCTGGCTAGTGCAAATAGAAGAGAATTTTGCTTCAATTCATATTTGAAGAATTTGCCAAATTTTGCAAATAGCATCCTCAGGATATAGCTTGATGTTTTTAGTTTAAATAACTAGTGTAGAAGAAGTTAGAACTCACAAGTTTTTCTATCCATATTTCCCCCTTCCATTTATGCCCCCTCACCAATGCTTGTTTCTATTTCCTTTCAGTTTTATGACCTATGAAAATATTTCCTAGCACTTTTTTTTTCTAATGAAGATAAGTGTTTATTGCATTAATTTTGCTTCAATATACTGCCTCTGTGTCAAGCTGTGGAGACAACGGCTTCTGAAAATTGTTGTTATTTTTGTTAGGGGTGGTTGATTTATTTTTAATTGCTTCTTCAGGTCTTGAGGCAGTTTGCCAGTACACTTGGTTTAATTGCATTTATTATTTAAGGCTGTAAAGGAAAGCTGGTGCTTTCTTGCTTATAAGGTTGGAGGTGATTGTGCTGATTTATAAACAGTGGGAAAGTTCAGTATTCTTTTAAATTATATTTTAAAAAATGCAAAATGTAAGCCTTTAACAGTGACATGGGGGATATGTGATCAAGATGCCATGGATGCCATGTTAGTATTGCTGTGGATCCATTGTGGGATTTTTTTCAGACTTTGAATGAACTATCCAAAGTGCTGACCCTACCTTGGAGACAGAGTTCATCACCTTGGACAACTCCTTCAAAGGCTTCCATGTCAGTGGAACAATGGGTCAGTTATATCTTTTATTTCAGATTTTAAATGAACTATCCAAGGTGTTGAACCTAAATACGGAATAAAGCCCAGAGTGGAATCACTGTGCCACTGCTTGGGAAGTTACTTTTGAAAAGTAAGCAGCTTTTGTTCTTGTTCCTTCCCACTTAATAATTGCCCAAAGAGTTGCAGTTTTAAAAGTAGCTCTTTACTTTTCAGTTCACCAAAAAGTTGTCTGCAGATGTTTGTGGGTTTTTTTTGAAGGAATAAACATCTGAATCCTAGAAACCATGAAAACACATTTCTCATCCTTCTACTTTGTAATCTTCTCAACACCTAAAACAGTGTATATAGGAGCATCTTGAGGAACAACCCAACTTACCACACATCAGGAGTCAAAGTCATACAACTTGCAGGCTATATGTGGCCTCAAGACTTTCTGTAGACTTTTGGGTCCCCTCCTCCATTTTGTTAAAATGAATTTTTCTGAGTAGGACTCTGCTCTAGAGGAGGACACAGACCCCTGCTTTTACTGGGGATGGGGTATTTAGGTTTTCCCATCCATGCTGGAAGTGAACTTCTAGTCACTTCCAGAGTTTTGAACAAATGAGACAAATTCACATTTTTTGAGAACGTGTAGCACGTAGCAGGTCCCAGGGGGTTAATTACTCATCCACAGCTCTCTCCTTCATCAGCTTGTGAGGCCATATGTAAATATATAAGTAACTAAAAATTACAGTTGCACAGCAAAAGTGGTTTTATTTTTATTTTTTATTTTTTTATTTATTAGTTATTTATACCCCACTCTTCAGCCACAAGGCTATCAGAGCGGCTTACAAATTGTTTTAAGCAATAGCAATTTACACATCTACACTGCATTAAGCAGTTTCCAATGTGTGTTAGCTAATTGTGAAGCTATCCCTTATTTAACTTACGATGGTAGTTCTACTGAGCCATAACTGTTACTGGAAAAAGGGGGAATTATTGCCACATAGCTAAGCAGGGTAGGCCTGGTTAACACTTGGATGGGGAAGAACCAAGGGAAACCAGGTGCTTTAGGTGATGTTTCAGAGGAAGACAATGGCAAATCACCTCTGAGTATTCCTTGCCTGGGCAAACCCTATGAAACTCATGGAGTCACCATAAGTCAAAAGGCAGCTCAAAAGCATGCACACAGAGCTAGTTATACGTAACTAGTTCCATCCAAACTCTGACTGCAAGGCTATTAAAGTGCAGTGACTAGTCTATGTGGTCTCTGATCTTCAAGAATTAAAGGAACTTGCTTCAAAACAAACAGACACCACATAAAACATGGAACATCCAACAGCCTTAAAAACTAACTTTGATATAGACTTTAAATGTAGACTCTGCACTTGAATTTTTCAGTGTGCAAGAAGTTTCCCCCCTCTTTTAAAAAGGATGTTCCCTCCCCTTTCCTTCTTCAATTGACATTCTTAAAGCTGTCTTTGATGCTGCTTCGGGCAACTTTATTTAGCCTTTGGTGTTTGCCTGGTTGAGCAATCTTTGAAGATGCTGGAGGCAATTATTATCTCGCCTCTGGCTCTTGCTTGGTTGGACAGCTTTTGTTAGTGTTCTCATTTTTACTTTAGAAAAAAAGATATGAGGTCCTTCTGTGTATGCCATTGTTATCTCCAACTCTTTTTGTCCCTTTGGCCATTCTTGGGAGGGCTGGATAAGATCTGTAGCCTGGTGATGCATTTACCATTTTAATGGTTTCATTTTCCTCCCATTTTAACTCACGCTCAAGTAACTTACTCTTCAAAAACACCTGTATAGTGATTCCCTGAACTTCTCTCCCTCTTCTCTAGGGTGTCAGTTGTCTCAATCCAATTCTTCAAGATGAAAGCTGCAGTAGGGCATTGTCAACGTCATTCACCTCCACAGAGGTGGGACAGCTCTGACTCCTCAGCAGAGGCATCTGGTGGCTTCCATGTCAATGAGAGCATCTAATCCACTCTTAGGAGTCTTAGGAGATTTTCAGACTACACCGGTATAGTGTTACTATTCTACTTTAACTGCTCTGGCTTCCTCCTGTGGAATTCTGGCGTTTGTAGTTTAGTGAGGCCTAAGATCTTTCTAGCTAAGAGTTGTAAATGCCCCTCCCTAAACTGCAAATCTCAGGATTCAAGAGGAGGCAGCCATAGCAAATAAAGTGGAATAGTAACACTATAACGGTGTTGTCTGAAAATCTCCTTTATCTGAGCTATACAAGAAAAGCCAGAGAGAGAGAGAGAGAGAGAGAGAGAGAGACAAGATGCTGAACCTATTTGGCAAGGAGGAGTTCAGCACCTTAGCTAGCTCCTTTAAACCCTGACCTGAAAACCCAGAAGCCACCAATCACCTCTGTTCCTCAGGATGGATACACACTATGCAGAGGAAAGACAGAGTGGCTGTTGGCCAGAGCCAGATGAGATGTCACTTCTGTTTTCAGCATAGTGTCTGAATGCCAGTCTTCATGTAGCCAAAATGTTGGCATCCACACTCAAGAGGGAACTATTGACAGGTTCCTGGGAATTCTAAGGTTTTCAGAAGGATTTTTTTAAAAAATAGGAAAAAATTATTATTATAGCAATTCTGATTTGAGCTGGACACCAATCATGGGCTAAGTTTATTTTCCCCAGCTGCATGAAAGTAATATTGGATGCTGTACTTGCTATGATGGTTACTTCAACCAGAAGGCTAACCACCATCAAGGTGAGGGTTTTTCCATCTTGCTACCTGAAGCATTTCCATCCAGCTGGGCCATTAAAAGCACTGGAATCTGTTATTTTTCCTCCTTCATCCCCATTGCTTATTCCTATGTGGTGTAACTTAAATTTAGATTGCAAGGGCAGGGACTGTCAAGCCACTTACAGACAGAACACCATATCTATGGGACCTGTATCCATGGATTCACTTACCTGTATCTGAAAAAATATGGTCTCTCTCTCTAGGCATCTTTTGGGTCATCCAGGGCAACTCTATGGTATGCTAGAAAGTCATTTATTTTAATAGGGTTTGCTGTTATCCACAGTTTCCGGTATCTACAGTACGTCTGGGAACATATCCCCTATGGATACAGGAGTCTATCTGTATTTTGTAAGGTACTCTGAAAGACTTTTTGACTCAATGGGTCAGCTACAGATGCTTTTAAATCAATAAACCAAGGGTTTGATTTATAGTCAGGTTTTCTCATGGGGGCTCAGGCCAGTTAACCTTCTACATAAAAACACACAGTGAAAATCATAACTTATCAACATCTGAAATTACAATTTACAAGTCTCTGAAGTAATAAATTACAAACCTCTGCTAAAATATATTCAAAAGCATTAGAAACCAACAGCAGCATGGGCAACAACCTGATCTTTAAAAATTACCTTAAGGCAGGGGTGAAGAATTTCTGTGAGTGTGGGCAGGTGGGCAGAGGGTTGCCTGCATTGCCTCCTTACTTGCTGATTTCTCTATCTGCCTCTAGTATTTGTTGTTACTATGTGGCTTCAAGTCAACTCTGATTTAATGGTGACCTTATCCTAGAGTTTTCTTTGCAAGATTTATTCAGAGGAAGTTAGGGTAAATGACAAACATTATATGACGTGCAAGTATAATACACACGCATTTTAGTATAGTATTATACTATTAACATAATACTGTAAATATTATAATACAATAATAATTTGGAGAAATCTTATAATTCAAAGTGCTGGTTTTGACCTTTAAAGCCCCAAATGACTTGGGTCCAGGCTATGTGAATGACCTATATAAGCCGGCCCAAGTGTTACGATCGGCAGGGGAGGGCTTTCTCTCAGTCCCACCACCTTCACAGGTGAGGACTCTGGAGAGACCCTTCTCCATGGCTGCTCCCAGAACGTGGAGCTCCCTCCCACGGGAGGTCCGATTGACTCCCTCCCTGCGCTTTTTCTGTCAGCAGTTGAAGACATTTTTATTTAGGCAAGCATTTGAGAAGTGAACTTTAATTGGTGAGCTGCTTTTAATGTTTTAATGTTGCATCTTTATAGATTTTGTTTTTAATTCATGTTGTGATTTTAGTTATGTAGAAATCAATTTAATGCTTTTTTAAAAAAATGGTAAATTGTGATATTTTAGCTATATATTTTTTTTAAATTGTTGTAAGCCGCCTTGAATCCCACCTTGGGAGAAAGGCAGGGTATAAATCTAATAAATAAATAAATAAATAAATAAAATTATAATCCAAAGTTTCAGTGGAATGGAAAGTAGATGCACATTGTCATTGCCTTCCTCTGTGGCTGAGAGAGTGTGACTTGCCTCAAGTCACCTGGTGGGTTTCCATGGCTTAGTAGGAATTCAACCCATGGTCTCCCACAGCACTCAAACCACTACAACACACTGGCTTCTCCTCCACCACGATCCTGTTGAATTTTCTGTTGTTCTGGTAGCCTTGCACATCTTTTAAACAAGATGTGGAGGTAGCGTGCACCTTGTTTTGAAACAGTTTCATACCTCTGAGAGGCTTTCTGGTTGAAAAATCTGCATGAAAAATAAAATGTGCGCTCGCTTTGTTTTAAAAGTTAATTGATAAGAGTTTGGGATCAACACGCTGCTGATACTCAGCACCATGGAAGCAATTGTAGCTGGGCAGAGACTACAGAGAACTTGTACTGTTGTGCCTGGGGAGCATGCAGTCCTTGTTCTAAGGAGCAGTGTGGACTTAACAGCCTAATGAGAATAAGTTTGCACAGTGTGTGTGGCTGCTGGGAGAATAATGGAAAAACTAAGATAGAGGGAGGGCCTAAATAACCTAAAGGCACCAGCTCCTGTCTGATCTTGGAAGCTAAGTAGGGTCAGCCCTGATTAGTACTTGTATGGGAGACCACCAATGAATACCAGAGGCTGTAGGCTATATTTCAGAGGAAGGTATTGGCAAAACCACCCCCAAGTATTCTCTGCCTATGAAATTCATGGGGTTGCCATAAGCCAACAGGCAATTTGACGGTGTGCACGCACACACACAATATAGAGAGGGATGGAATGGAGTACCTTGGGCCCAGAAATGTTTCTTTCACTTGCCGGAACTTAGGTCAAATTAATTCCTGGGTTATTATTACTTCGTTTCTTGCTTAGTCTTTCCTGATAACTAGTTTTTTTTTTCTCAGAATCCAAAATGGCCTGAACTACAAAGGGTTTCTGTCAATACACCAAATTTTTTTCAAGTGTTTCCCAATCAACAGCTTCCCACAGTTAACCCTGAAACTGTCCCTAAAACTCAGGCTGAATATAAAAAGAAATTTGGGGGAGGAGGGTATGGTATGAGAGCTGCTGATAAGGTAGCTAGCTGCCTTTAGGGGTAGCAAGGTTCCCTTGCTCTGCTTTCTTCCCTTCCTTTCTCTCCCTCCCCACCACCACAATACACATTCTAAGTATTTTTTTTTCTACTTTCCTGTCAAGGAAACTGTGGTACCAAATCCCCAGACTCCTTTTTCCACTGTGGGGAATTGAAGGGGCCATTTGGAGATTTACTGGAGGGTGAAGTTGATTAGGAAATATTATGAACACTGCTTTGCATGTAATCATTTTCTCTATGGATATCACTTGTGTGCTGGGAAATGATTCCCCCCACCCCAGATTTTTATCCTCCCCTTCAGGTACCCAGCCTGGCATTCATGGTCTCTTCCCTACCTTCTGTTTCATCCTCACAATGAGTCTGTAAGGTAGATAAGGGTGACAAACAGATGCCAGGTGAAAAGCTCTCTCTCTCTGTGTCTGCCCCCCCACCCTGCATGTTCATCTGTCTCCGCAAGCTGAACATTGTCCATTATGATTGTGCACTCTATACTTTGCATTTCGATTGTGCATCCAGTACTTTGCATTGTGGTTGTGCATGCTCTACTTTGTACTGTAGTTGTGCACTCTACACTTTGCATTGTGGCTGTGCACTCTATACTTTGCATTTTGGTTGTACATCCTATACTTTCTGTTGTGATTACACATTATGATTGTGTATCCTATCCTTTCCATTGCAGTTGTACATCATGTAGTTGTCCACTCAGTATAAGCTCACTGAGAGGCACCTGGTAGAGCCTGGGGATGAACTAACCCAGGAGTAGCCAAACAGCAGAACTGCGCAGCAGAAACGGAACATAAGCAAAGGCTTCAGCTAGCAGCCATTTCACTGCTCTGACCCACTTCCACACAAAAGACACTTACAGGTGGCAAGGTTCATCCAAAGACACCTGGAGGCCTTTATCTTCAGTTGCAGTATAAACAAACACAGTACATACACAGCAAACCTCTTTAATGAACTCAACAGCAATTTCTCCAACATCCACCAACACTCCTCTTTCTCCATAATACCAACCCACACACAATGCATCTTGTGGTTCAGCTATATGGGAGTTGATAGTCAGCCTTTTGCCTAGCCACCCTGTGAACAAATCCACTTCAGCTGTGCTAGTTAGCGGTCTGTTGCTCTAACATTTTTCCTTTTGGATGAGGAAAAACAGATTGAGACTGAATCCAGACAAGACGGAGGTGCTCACGGTAGCGGCCCCGAAACCAAGAATCAGGTTGCAATCTCCAGTCCTGGATGGGGTCACACTCTCCTCCAGTGACTGTGTTCGCAGTCTAGGGGTGCTCCTTGACTCGTCACTCCTGATGACAAATCAGGTAAATGCGACAGTCAGGAGCGCTTGCTATCAGCTTCGGATGAGACCCCAGCTGCGCCCTTTTCTGGAAGTAAGGGATCTTGAGACTGTTGTGCACACGCTGGTAACCTCACGTCTTGATTTCTGTAATGCACTCTACATGGGGCTACCCTTGTGCTTAGTTTGGAAATTACAGCTGGTACAAAATATGGCAGCCAGGCTAGTTTCTGGGACATCTAGGAGGGACCATATTACTCCAGTTCTGAGGTCCCTCCACTGGCTGCCTATCAGCTTCCGGGCCCAGTACAAGGTGTTGGTTATCACCTTTAAAGCCCTAAATGGCTTGGGCCCAAGCTATCTCAGGGACCGCCTTCTCCCTTATAATCCTCCCTGCGCTCTCCGGTCCTCTGGGAGGAATTTGTTGCAGCCACAAAGACCTAGGCTGGTGACTACCTCCCAGAGGGCTTTCTCAGTTGTTGCCCCCAAATTGTGGAACGGCCTGCCGGATGAGATCCACCTATTGACATCATTAGACAGCTTTAAAAAGGCTGTCAAGACGGTTCTCTTCAGGCAGGCTTTTCCAGAATAGCTAACCCCGGCCTCAGGAACACCCTCTGGAAGTTGCTTCTGGACCTCCAAACTGATGCTGCTTGCTCGAAAGGGTTTTTAATAACTGTATTATATATTGATTTTAATTTGTATTAATTTAATAATGTTTTAAGGGGGGGAAGGGATTTTGAGCTGTTTTATACTGTGTATTATTTTATTGTTGTAAGCCGCCCCAATTGCTCGCAGAGGGGCGGGATATAAATAAATATTATTATTATTATTATTATTATTTTGCACTTAAAGCAATATTACCCTGACAGTATTGTGCCTTGTGCAATGGCACCCAGCCATTGGCATGTGTTGTACAATGTTGCTTTTCTACATGGGGGGGGGGTAGCATAGTGTTGCCATGGTGTATGTCCACCTGGGAGTATTTATGCTACAGAAAGGAGATGTAGGATTGAAGCTTGCGAGTGGAATTGAATTAGGCTGTTTCTGTCACTTTCTACAGACTTTAGGAGTTTTTCTCCCCAGAGTTTGGATAAGTTACTGTTTGGGACTATAATTCTTAAAATTCTCACACTGGCAATGCTGGCTGGGGGATCCTGAGGGAAACCTAACTTTTCTAAGTGCTTCTTGCTATTGTTCACTTGTACATTTTATCCCATCTTCTCAAGAACCTCAAGCCAGTGTAGGTGACTGGACTCTGATTTCCATCAGCCCCTTCCTCCACTTTTTATCATTACATCATCTCTGTGAAGTTACACAGATAAGTGGACTGGGTGAATGGCGGCACATTAAAAGTTATCCAGTGAACTTCAAGGCTTGGGGCACTTCCATACTACCCAGTTATAGCACTATGATTCCACTTTAACTGCCATGGCAATATCCTGTGGAGTCTGGGGGTTTCTAGTTTGGGGAGGCACTAGAACATTCTGGCAGAGAATTCTAAATATCCTTTTCGAAACTGCAAATCACAGGATTCCATGGGATGAAGCCAAAGGAGTTATGTTAGAATCATAGTACAGTAACTATGATTTTGCAGTATGAAAGGGCCCTGGGTCATCTTATTCTGGAATCAGATACTCTCTCTCTCTCTCGTGTGTGTGTGTGTGTGTGTGTGTGTATCCATGTGCTTTCAAGTCACCTGTTGAAATATGGCGACCCCATTAATTTCATAGGGTTTTCTTGGCAAGGAATGCTCAGAGGTGGTTTTGCCAGTTCCTTCCTCAGAAATAGAGCCTACAACACCTGGTATATATTGACAGTCTCCCATCCAAGTACCAACCAGAGTTGTCCCTGCTTAGCTTCCAAGATCAGATGGGATCTGGTGCTAGAATATAAAATCCATGATGGTATACTATAGGGCTAAGGAAATTGTGTTCCTCCAGATATCAAGGAACATTACTTCGATCATCTCCTTCACTACTGCCTTGGTTGACAGGGACTGATGGGAATCAGAGTCCAATCACATCTGGAGGGCTGTATGTCCCCCAGTGGTCTACTACACCATCCTGTATTTTATATAGGCAGCAAGGATGTTGTCATATGCTAAGTTAGTTTGATGTGGAGAGGGCATGTTTTGCACAAAGAACAAACCTAGTTTACTCAGGTAAGCGTACGAAAGACCCCTGTCTGAAACTGCAGATAGCAGGTATCAATCAGTGTGGGTAATACAAAGACAGATAGGCCAATGGTCTCATTTGGTATAAGATAGGTCCCTATGTGTCTGGTGTTTCTTTGCAAGGTGAAACACATTGCTGCATGTGATAATATGGCTAATCAGAGTCTCGTGTATTTTATGGAACACAGCAATTTATCAGTGGTATATGGAACAATGTGTTAAACCATGGATGGAGCTTCTCAGAGGGTGGGATTTACTGTGTTTCCCCCCGATTCCAGTTCTGATTAATTAATGAGTGGAATGCTGGGTTTTATGTGCTGAACTAGGACTTTGGAAATCCACATTCTAGTGCCCACCAGGCCGTGATGCTTACTGGCTGACATTTGGTCACTCTCTCTAAGCCTGGCCCCCTCACAGGATTGTTGTAAGTATCCTCATTTTATTTATTGATCACATCAGCTACTTCTATTCATATCCCACCTTTCCTCCAATGAGGTCAAGATGGCATATTTAGCTTTACTTCTCATCACAACAGTCCTGTGAGGAGGGTCAGGCTGGGAGAAAGTGACTGACCCAATGTCAGCTGGTAAGTGTGACAATAGCATGGTGGACACTAGAAGCTGGATCTCCAAAGTCCCAGCCCAGTGCACAAAAACCAGTATACCACTAGTCAATAAACCAGTACTGGGATCTGGAAACACAGAAAAGCCCATCTTCTGAGAAGCTCCATCCATGACTTAACACATTGTTCTATGTACCACTTTTGCTCCACCTCTGATTTGGCAGGTTGTGCTTCAGCTCTTTCTCTTGATAAATCAATTAAGAGTTATTTTAATTGGATGGCAGCCCTTCTTTCTCTTCCTTTCCTCCACTTTATGTTACTCTTCAATCACATTTGTTTAGATTAGGTAGTACTCATAAAATCAGGATACAGGGTCTCTAATGTATCGCTGCACATTGGTTCAAAAAGACTGGTCCTTTTTTTCTTTTTACATCCTTTCATTGCTTGGCATAATTAACCTTTCCAACCTGCCCCCGCCCATATATGTATATATATATATATATATATATATGAAAATATAGAACTCAACAGGTGCAACAACTGAAAGATGATACAAAGCACAAGTGCTTCTGCCAAAGTCATTATCACAACAAACCACAACTAATTCATAACACTGCGGCTTTGATACCTTTCACGTTGTTTGTATTCATGCAAATTACCTTTTAACTTGCGCTCGGTGATAGTCACTTGAAACAGCTTGAACTTTTCTAATGTGAACACTTCATTAAAAAGCACAATAATGATTTTTGAAGTTGGATCTCCAGACGGTGATACAGATAGGACACCCTTGTTCTAATTTGCAAAGAACTTCATTGAGGCATACTTTTTTCTCCCCCTTGGCTTCCTGTCAGGAATTCAGTTTTATCTCTTTTCGACAGCTTATAAGTATGTGTGTGCTCTTTTCTAAAAAACAAAAATGCACACACACAAACAAATAGTATTCTCTAGTAATGCCAAACCTGTTCAGTACAGGTACAGTACTAAGACAAGCTTAGTATCTGTCCAGAAGCACTCTGACCTGCCTTCTGAGAGGAGTGGGATCTTGTCTCTTTGATTTCTTCCTAAAACTAAAGAAGTCATGTTGATCCATAAGAACAAAACGAAATCCATTAGGCACAAGAGAGAAACACATTTCTAAGGCTCAAGTACAACTGTGTAAGCTTTCAAGATCTCAAGAGTGCTTCATGAGTTTCAATAGCGCCAGTGACAAAATAAACTCCAATAGCCAAAGCAGTTGTTATTGTTGCTGTGTACCTTCAAGTCATCTCCGACTTATGGTAACCCTAACATGAACCTATCACAGGGTTTTCTTGGCAAGATTTGTTCAAAGAGGTTTTGCCATTGCCTTCCTCTGAGGCTGAGAGAGTGTGACTTGCCCAAAGTCACCCATGGGGTATCGATGGCTGAGCAGGGATTTGAACCGTGGTCTCCATAGTCCAATGCTCAAACCACTACTCCATGCTGGCTTCAGCCACAGGGCAGAGATACATTTATCAGGACAGATTACAATGGTGTAAACTTTCAAGATCTCCAGAACTTTTCACAAATCCCATTTTTTTGGGGGAAAGCAGGAGATAAGTAAACATCAATATTATCATCATCAATAAATAAAAGGGCACAGGTGGCAGAGAGGAAGAAGTTTGAAAACCAAATACTTTTGATAACTGTTTGCACCAGTGGAAAGGTGAAACATTTACAGAGCGTGGATAAGTTACTGTTTGGGAGTACAACTCCATAAATCCCCCAACAGGCATGCCCATTTGGGGATTCTTGGCACTTAATCCAAAAAAGCAGCATTTCCCAAGGGCTGGACAATTTTTCCCAATCCTGTATCTCCTGAAGCCCTCTGGACCACACCCCATATCATTCCAGGTGGTCCTCCAACACTTATGATCAATGTGTTGGTATCATCATCTGTACATTGCCAAAAGAGAGGAAAGACATGACTTAGAAAGAGGACGAAAGCAGACACATGGATCTGCATACAATTTCCATATGCTAATTTATATTTACAGAGGCAATAATTTAAATTTAATGTCCAAAATTTAAACATAAACATCTCACCAAAACAGAGAAGACAGTAACCAGGCATCTTGTGTGTCTGCTCAGTTTGCTGTCTACGTAGTAACTCTTGGTGGTCTACAAGTTCCTTCTCTTTCTCCTGGTTCTGGAAAAGCCTTCAAATAGGGGACAATATATTTATAACAGTTGGTTATAACAATTACAGTTGGCCCTCAACTTTTGTGGGGTTTAAGGGTGGAAGAACCCTACAAAAGTGGGGGAAATGTTAATATAGGCCTGCTATTATTATTATTATTATTATTATTATTATTATTACTTCAGAGAACACTTCTCTAGGCAATGGTAGCTCCTCCAGCATGAGTCTACAGTCTATGGTTTGGTCTATAGAATTGTGCTGGAGGACCTACAAATGCCTAGAGAAGTATGCTCTCTAGGAAACTCTAGGTGCTCTAGCACAACTCTATGGTCAACTTCTGGTGAAAGCATACCATAGAATTACGCTTGATAACCTAGAAAATGCCTAGAGAGAACATATTTGGTAATCCCTGAATAATCAAGTCTGCAAATGATGAACCCTCAAATGTGGAGGGGATGACTGTATAACACTGTGATGCCACTTGAAGTACAATGGCTCCATCCTATAGGATCCTGGGATTTGTAGTTTGGTGACAGGGCTGGGTTATCAATGGTTCAGTTGGAGCAGTTGTCCAGGTCCCTCACAGTCCTGAAGGAAAAGGTTGTAATTTGCTTCATCTTAAACCACCAGTCACTTCCTGAACAGCCCAGTATTTCTGATATCATCATCATCATCATCATCATCATCATTTTTAGTCATTATTAAGGCTGCCCATCTTACTGAAAATTCAGGACTGAAAATATGTTCTCACAAATGAAGGTTTTTATGCTGCTGCCTTTTGTACTTAGTATTTTATGGGTAATGTATGAATTTATTTAATTTCTGTGCCATTACTCAACAGAATGGGTCACATATACAGAAAGGGAAGGGGAATTTTTGCAATTGTTCTGAGCCTTAAATCACTTTAATCTGGCCTTAGTTGGGGAGGTACTTTGAATTCTATGCAGAGAGGTCTAGTGCTGCAACACTAGAGAATTCTGAGTACGTCAACAAAGTACAGTATAAATCCCAAGATTCCATAGGATGGAGCCATGATACTTAAAGTTGTATCTAACGGCTATAATTGTACAAGTGTGGATATGTTTTTGGAGAACACTGGTTTAGGGAATGCTGTTGTAAGCGTTTCCCTTTCATACACACCACCCATCATGTATGTGGGCATTTTATTAGTTACAATATAAATGCCAGGTTCTCTTTGTTTCAGGTCTATATTTGAGTTCATAACATGTGCAACAATAAAAATGAAATACACAAAAGAATATCAGTGATACAGCAAGTATCTTTATCTTTATGCTGTCTCATAAAACCAGTGGCCTGGGTGCCCTATGTACATCCTTCTCTAGTCCGCTACCAGTCTCTTTTTGGCACTGTGCAGCCAAAGGGTTCCATTTTTTAACATCAGGCATACAAATCATTAGTTATCCAAGCTTATATTTGACAAATTAAATTGCTGGGAATTAAAAAAAAAAAGCTGTAGATCAATACAATTTGAATGATCAATTAATCATTCCCTTTAATTAAAACCACCAAATCCCAGGACATTTCATTTACATTTTATTACACTACTTCTAGGGCTGGAGCTTTTAGGCAAAGCTATCGATTTAAGCCATACTCCTCGTACCTGCAGATCAAGCAATTTATTAATCAGCAGCACACACCTCGCTATAGGATATATTGCTTAATTATCATAGACTACAGCTGAGGGAGGCCTTAGACTATGAATTAACAAAGATATCAGTGCTCCCCCTATTCTAGAATGTGTTAATTGTTGATTGCAAATGCAGTTCTCAAGGATAAAGCCTAGAAAATGGCAGGAAATAGGGTTGCCAACTATTTGTGGGGGAAACGTCTTCCCTGAAAATGGGGGCATGTGCGATCAAGTAACATCAGGGTGTTTTCAGGATGACAAAAGTCATTAATGAGGAAGAACACACAAATTAGGAGAGGCTGCAGAGGTTGAACCTCCTGGGAAGGGTTCTGCCCCTCTTCTTCTCTTTCCCCCTGCTGAGTGAACAGAGTACAAACTACTTTTGCACTTTGAACTCAGTTTGCAGCAACTGAAGTAAGCTGAGGATAAAGGGGGAAAGAGGAGAATGCAAGACATTTTAAAAGCAATTCAAAAATGGGATGGCAGTGGCTTAATCGGGATTGTCCCTGCCAAACCAGGACAGCTGGAAGGTGTGGGGCTTCCACAGCAACTTAATTTGCTAAAAATGAAGTAGACATGTTTTTCACAGCATGGAGACAAACATGTTCTCACCTGATAATTCCTGAACAGTAAGTCACTGTGACAAGTACAGGAGTAGACGGACGGAAAAAAATTTGCCCTGTAAAGCTAGGCCTAATCTGAAGTCCCTTGAATGGTTTCAAAATTGTTTCTATGTTCCACATGATAAAAATAATGCTACAATTGATATTTTTTAGGGTCATGCTAGAAGTGCACCAAATCTGCATGTGACTAAAGGAGTGGTGGTGGTGATTTATTTCTTTAATTTACATTCTGCCTTTCTCCCAGCATGGGATCCAACATGACTTACAAATAAGAAAAAGTAAAAATGAGAGCCCTGAGCCATGACATCTTACATCCTAATACAGTGGGTCCTTGGTATCCACTGGGGTTTGGTTCCAGGACCTCCTGCGGATACCAAAATCTCTGGATGCTCAAGTCCCATTATATAAAATGATGTAGCAAAATGGTGTCTCTTATATAAAATAACAAAATCAAAGTTTGCTTTTTTTTTTTTTTTTTGGTCATAGAACAATTTTTGAGGTTTAATACAGCAGGAAAAACTGATATCGATATTTGTTATGGATAATTGGTATATCGCAAGATACATTGTAAGATGATTACTATGTATATATAACACTGATATACAATAAAAAATAAAATGTAAAAAAAAAAGTTTGCTTTTTGGAATTTTGTTTTGTGTGTGTGTGTGGGGGGGGGGGATATTTTCATGCCATGGATGGTGGGATCCATGGATGCAGAATCCATGGATATGGAGGACCAACTGTATTGCTTTAAAATGCCATTAATTGTTTAATTTTTTCTCTCTAGGAGAGAAGTAGCTTACCAAACTACAGATCACATAATTCCTTAGCATGCAGCTATGACATCCAGAACGTTGCAGCTGAGAAA
This sequence comes from Gambelia wislizenii, assembly GCA_030847615.1. NCBI lineage: Eukaryota > Metazoa > Chordata > Lepidosauria > Squamata > Crotaphytidae > Gambelia > Gambelia wislizenii. The sequence goes on along the minus strand of JAUMIR010000008.1, from coordinate 15,140,813 downwards.
TAGGCAGCATAATGGGAAACTGCAGCAAAACAGAACTGTATTTCTTTCTTCTTGCAACTCCTCTTGTGGCTCAGTATCTCAAAATGAAGATGAGCTATGGCATGTTTTATGTCAGGTTCTTTTATTTCCTTTATAAGTTGTCTCCTTTCACGAGCTAAAGCTTTGGCACTGATCTACAAGCTCTACCACTGACACATATCCATCAGCCAATTTAGCTTCTGTTCTTTGCATTATCCTGAAGAGTAATTGGGAGTGGTAGAAAACATTAGTTATGAAATATGCATGCAGAAAAGCCAACAAACAAAACAAAAAGGGAAACAGATTCCTGACATATGGCTTCCAATATCTAAATGCATTTGAACTAAATACATCTTGTTAACAGTGCTCATTTCTGTATTCTGTACAATGCATAATGCTACTGTAGCTTGTATAGTGTGTTGTAGCTGCTAGTTTCTTGGACTATGTGGATAGCTTCACATGACTTCGATTTCCAAAAACAAACAAACAAAAAAACACCATTAAGACAAACAGAAGCTGCTGAGAATCGGCATTACTGTGCACCAATCTACATTTTATTGCTTCATATAGACAAGTCCTAGGACACAGGTGGACAAAGTGTGGCCTGTGGGCAGTTTGCACCCCCAGGGCTGTTTTTGACCCCTGAGCCCACCCCCAGGGTCATTTTTTTTGCTGCAAAATGCTCTCTAGGGAGCATAGGGGACATTTCCATCACATACTGGGGATCGGGGGGGGGGAGGCAGTAGCTGGGCTACTTTAGGCTCTGGAAATATGTTTTTTTTTTTTTGAAACAGGAAGTAAAAAAAAACAGTCCGTCTCAAAAGACACAAAAACATGGTGAAAATGCTCCCCATGTCCCCTAGTGGGTGTTTGGGGGAATCTCTGCCCACAAGCCCCATATAGACAGTGATGGGGAATTTGATCAGCAGCCGAGAGGAGTCCGGGTAGAATTAGGCTGCATCTACAATACACAAATAATCCAGATTTGAAACTGGATTACACTTGTCCCTCCGTAACCACGGATTCAGTATCCACGGATTCAGGTATTCATGGCTTGAAAATATTCTTAAAAAAATAATAATCCAAAAAGCAAACCTTGATTTTGCCATCTTATACTGTCTGTATATGGAACACCATTTTGCTATGCCATTACATATAATAGGACTTGAGTATTCACGGATTTTGGTATCTATGGGGGGGAGGGGTCCTGGAACGAAACCCCAGTGAATATGAAGGGACAACTGTATTTGCTATGGCTCCTTCCTATGGAATCCTGGGGTTTGCAGTTTGGTGAGACACCAGCACTCTTTGGCAGAGAAGACGAAAGATCTTGTAAAACTACAGCTCCCAAGATTCAATAGGAAGGAGCCATGGCAAATAATCTAGTTTCAGCCTGGATTATTTGTGTAGTGTGGATTCAGCCTTGTTTTTTTTAGTGACCCAGTTCCTCCATTGACTATAAAGGGATGCTGGGCCCCACCAGGAAAAGGGCTGGGATGCTCCTCTGCTGTATACCATCTACTGCATCATTTGCCACCAATAAAGCTTCTTTTATAGCAGTAATGTGTATCACTGTTCAGTACTGGATGAATTCTTGGGGAGTCCTTGAAGGAGCACTTGGACAACAGGTAAATAAAATGAATAAAATATAGGGTAGTTCCCTGCCCTCCGGTATCACCCTGGTCTAGTTTGTTGACGGAAATGCAGTCTGCATATCTTTAGAGGAGTATGCATAATTGGAAACTGCATGTGCATATTCCAGTTCCAGCCCAATCAGTTCATTGTGATTGCAGGTGCATGGGCTGAGCCAGGTATGCATAGATGCATTCATCACTAGAAGGGAGGGAAGGGTGCACAACCTTTTCAGTCCCAGGGCCACATGTGACTGGCTGGGGCGTGGGGTGGCATGTACAAACACATACAAGAGTTATACAGGACGCCTTCCATATCCATGGGGGGTAAGTTCCCAGACTTACCATTTATAAATGAAACTGTGGATAATAGTGAACCCTATTAAAATAAAGGACTTCTGGTACAAGCATACCACAGAGTTATGTTGGAGGACCTAGCAATTCCTAGAGAGGATACCTCTCTAGGCATTTTCCAGCATGACTCTATGGTATGTGTCCCTATTTTTTCAGCCGCCGATAACTGAAACTGCAGATATTGGTTCTGTGGATGGGGAGAGGGAGACCTCTATACACAAATACACACATCCAAGAAATCTTTTTCCTTTCACTGAAAGGAAATGTTGCAGAGCTTGGAAAAGTTACACTTGGCTGGGGGACTCTGGGAGGTACTGTCCAAAAAAAAAAAAAAAAAAAAAAGTAACATTTCCAAGCTTAGGAATAAAGTGTCTTTTCTCCATCTTCTGCTGAAAGGAATTATGATGCAGACCACTCTCTCCTGGGACCCTTTCATCCTACATAGTTATAGCACTCTGATTTCACTTTAACTGCTATGGCTGCATCCTTTCAAATCTTGGACTTTGGAGATTTTCAGACAACCTATTTGTTTCGTTCCAGGCATGGAACAGGATCTCTGAAAGATTCCTCTTTCAGACGACGTTCACCTCTTCCATGCTCCCACCGTGACCATTATGTTTTCTCCCTGCGATATTTCAATCACAGGGATAAGTCGTTAATGACCACCCTGTTCCATTTCAGGGTGGTCCAAAAGGTGTCCCGTTCCTCTCCCGTGATGAGGGGTGGTCCGTTCTGGACACTTCCTGCCAGGAACGGGGCATGCAGGTAAGTGGGACCCCCTCCCGGGTTACTTGTATTTTTTAAAATTTATTTTTGCATTTAATTTTTTGATTTGACAGCTGGGGGGGGTATTTTGAATTTTCCTCCTGCTCGTTCTCTTGCGAGAATGAGCGGGATTTCAGCTGGCTGGTCGTAAAGGCAGCCTTACAACGGCTGCATTTACGGACAACCAGGCAAGGAGGCAGGGAGGCCTTTCCTGCAGCGGAATGGAGGTAAGTGTGCGAACATTTACCTCCATTCCGTTGCAGGAACGGGAGAGGGTCTTGCGGGACAGAAACGGGAATTTTGGCCCTGGTCTGAAAATCTCCTTTGTCATTTGTTGAGGCACTACAACTTTTGGTTGAGAGTTCTTAAATATTCTTTCCTAAACTGCAAATCCCAAGATTCCATTGGATTTTGCCAGGGCAGTTAAAATGGAATCATAGCACTCTAACTGTGAAATGTGAAAAGGCCCCTGGTTGCTAAGAAAGAGCCCTCTGTATGAAAACAGCATTAAATTTATGGGAGCCGGGTTAGAGAGCCCCTCAAACAGAGAATAGGAGACAGCAACTTTAATTTAGCCCTCCGATACAGATTAACCAATTGGGATTGTTGGCAAGAAGGAACTGGTTGGCCACTGTGTAACCAGAATGCTGAACTCAATAGGGATTTGTCTGGCATGATTTTTGCCGTGTTCTCAATATTTGATTGGTTGCTGTGTGTCTGTAAAGATGACTCAGAGGTGGAAATATCATTTCCTATGATAACTGCAGTGGATGCCTACAGTCTGTCTGCCCTACTATCTTCCATGTGGATGCTGAGTTCCTACAAATTTGTTGACCACTAGCTGAATCTGAAAAGAAGTTAAACAGTGAGATCCTAGGGAAAACTGTAAGGGAGAATCAGAGTTTTGTGACAGGATGAACTCATGCATTGTAAAACTGTGGGGTTTGAGCATGAAGCACATTGCATGATTTACAACTATTTTTACAAAGATAAATCAGAAAATTATTATTGACTTTTTCCATTACCGAAAAGTGGCATCTAAAAGCTGGAGAAGTCAAGGGAGAGAGACAGGTAGAGGTTTTTATTATTGTTTCGGGGGAAAGAGTCTACCTGGAGCAAACAAAACTGTTATATTATAGAGATTTATATCTTTCTTTGGCCCAAGGATCCAACGGTTACTAGAGTTTAAAGTCAGGGTAGAATTAACTTTATGGAAAAGTTTGAATATCCCAAAACTGCTTGTTACAGTATTCCAAATCATTACTAGTGTATTATTTCTGACCAGTCTTGAAGTCTATGAAATACAGGCAGGATTATCTACAGCTTGAAAGGTTTGCAGAACAGAAAATGTGGGTATTTTGTGGAGTGCTGAAGAACGAAATGCATACAAATGAAGAAAGAAAAACTAGATTTAAGTTCCATTGTGTTCAGTGAGACTTACAGCTACATTTTGTTTCCAACATGTTTTAGAATTAAAAAGAAACTCATTCAGTAGTAGGAATAAAATGTTGCACATGGTGCTGGGAATTTCCAGAAAAGGAACAAGAGAAACATTGTTTAGATTGTTTTTTAAAGAAATTAAGAACAACAGCCTCTGGAGGACCCCAAAACAACAGACTGCAGTTGTCCCTCCGGATCCACGGATTTGGTATCCACAGATTTAAGTATTCACAGCTTGAAAATATTCTTTAAAAAATAATAATCCAAAAAGCAAACCTTGATTTTGCCATCTTATATAAGGGACACCATTTTGCTATGCCATTGCATATAATGGGGCTTGAGTATTCATGCATTTTGGTATCCACGGCGGGTCCTGGACCAAAACCCAGCAAATATGAAGGGACAACTGTATACAGATTTACCTAGAAATAAGCCTCCTTTGACAGGCCTAAATACCCTAAAGTCACCAGATCCCATCTGATCTTTGAAGCTAAGCAGGGTCAGCCCTGGTTAGTTCTTGCATGGGAAACTGCCAACGAATCCCAGGTGCTGTAGTCTATATTCCAGAGGCAGGAACTGACAAAACCCTCTCTGAGTATTACTTGCCTAAGAAACCCCTATGAAATTCACGGGGTTGCCATAAATTGACATGTGACTTCAGGGCACATACACACCCACAAGCCCCCTTTAATGTCAATGGGACGTACTTCCAAGCAGATGTGCACACTGTTTAGCCATTTTGAATAATGTTGCCTGCAATTAAGCATGTTTACATTCCATAATCTTCAACATGCCTAAATAAACAATGACGTGGAGTGGAAAATTTTCCATTTATAAGGAACGCACTGCTTCACAAAATGAATTGGAAACATAATGAAGGGATGCAATGCTAGTGAAATGGGGCGGTTGGAACAAATAAGATTCCAGTCAAATCTACACATCAAAGTTGTGATTAACTTTTTTTTTCAGGTGCCGGTTCCTTGGAAGTCCATATATTTACAAGCACAGCTCTTCAGACATAAAAAAAAAGAGTTAATAACTTTAACTTTTAACTCTTAAAAACCTGAACAAAGTGAGTGACATGTGTACTGTTGAAGTGACATTTTAAAATATTAAATAAAAATCAAAAATCAAAACAACCTAAAAAATTAATTCACTCTAAACACATTTTATGGTTTTCCTTCTTCCTTTTCTAAACATATACGTAGCTTAACTCAACTGCTATTGTCAATGGGGAGGGCGTAACCGTTAACATAGTTGTACAACACACACACACACACACACATACAAACCCCAGGGTTTTAAATATCTTTTTTTTTAAAAAAAAAAGAAAAAGCTTGTTTACTTGCAGTGGAGTCTTCAGAGTATCTGCTCAGAAAGAAGTTCCACTTACTTCTGTGAAACTTCTTTGTGAGTTAACTACACTGTAAGGTGATTTCCCTGACAGCTGTAGTCTTTGCACTTTGCACATCCTCAGAGGACCAAGCAGGCTGGTTTTTCCAATTGGCTGCTTTTTCAGACAACGAATCGGCAAGGAACAGAGTTAAAGAAAACCCCATTTTACTCATCTAGAGCAATGGTTCTTAATCTGGGCTCCGGTGACCCCCAGGGGGTCGCAATGTCCTCACAGGACGTCAATGAAGGTTTGAAGGCTGCTTGGCCAACTTCCTCCCTGCAGTGGAGTGGCCACATGACAGGAGCTGAGGCAAAGACTGGATGGCTGGCTTGGCTTGCACATTGCCATTGAATCCTCTCCAGCCACAAACTTGCAGAAAGTAGCAGAAGAAAAGCCTTTGCTCCCCTTCCAGTGTCTCCAAGGGAAGGTTTCATGGATGGTATAATTGTGTTATTACTGATAATTGACTGGAGACCTAACCATGGAGAAGTGGTGGTCCAGAGCATGGAACAAAGATGGTTGATGGAGAAACTAGTTTATACCATGGCAAAAACCAGAGGAATAAAGACAAAAATGACATTCCAGGAGGACTGGATGCCTTTTATTGACTACATTAACAATACATCACAGTGGTTATCAACCCCCCCTGAGGAACCCTGAGATCTTTGGAGAGAGACTCTTTTTTCAGACATATTTATCTCAGACACTAAAACTGAGACAACAAGATCACATAGCTAAACACACTCAGTTCTTTATTTACTTCATATATCCCATTATTGTTAGCTTACACATTGTTTATACAGTAGGACCCCTGTATCCACTGGGGATTGGTTCTGGTTCGTGGATACTGAAAACCATGGATAACAGTGAACACCATTGAAAATAATGGGACTTCTGGTTTAGATATTATTATTATTATTAGGTATTATTATTATCTCTCCATTGACGCCCCCTTGTCATGGGAGAGAGGCTTGCATACCCTAATGATGTTTTGAGCTATGCTGGAGGTGGCGTAATAGCCACTGGTAGGGCCTCCCGTGCCAGACAGGTCAAAACCGAAGGGTCTGACAAAGAGCGTCAAAGGGCAGGATGGGCTCTCTAGCCTTGTGGCAACCGTCCTAGGAGAAGGAAAACTCTAATCCCAAACCCGGGCAGATGGTGCTCGTCCAACCCTGTAAGGTCAACCATCTAAGAGAAGGAAACTCTAATCAAACTTACGGCCCGAGGACCTCGCTGCCACGTCCATGCTTGCAAGGCCACGGCAGATGAATCTCTGCTTTAAAGGGTGAGGCCAGTTCTGTGTATGCTGCGCTCCACCAGAAAAATCCATTGCATAGGCTCGAAGGACAAATCCAGTTCCAAAAAAGCCCTGTAGCGACAGGCGAGGGACGAAATGGCAGGTGTAAAGATGCCGCAGCCCCAACCCTGCATGCAGGCGGTTCAGGACATTGGTCGCTTGAGGCTGACCCGGGAGATGACAGTCTTGTTTGGCAGCATCCTGAACGACCAAGCAGCCTTTTTTAAGGAGAGCACTCCTTGCTCCATATGGAGAGGGGCCTAGAAAAGGTGGTCTAACGAAAGCTCATCCCCAACTGCCTGGTTGGCTAGCTGCGGCCAACGGGAATCTTTTGATGCGGTCAAACCAAGGCAAAGAAACAAAGGCACACACCGGCCTCCAAAGGTGTAAATAAACTGACACTTGCATGCTGGAACATCAGAACCATGCCAGACTCTGAAGATAGTGGATGGCCTGAGCGTCGTTCTGCCCTAATAGCCCATGAACTATCATAGCTTAATATTGACATCGCTGCTCTTAGTGAAGTTCGCTTCCATGAGGAAGGCAGCCTTAAAGAACATGGCGCCGGCTACACACTTTACTGGTCTGGCAAACCCAAAACCGAAAAACATCTTTCAGGAGTAGGCTTTATGATTAAAAACTCCATTGCCTCCAAACTTGAAGCCTTGCCAACAGGAAACTCTGATCGCATTATTTCCTTACGCCTCCCACATGTTGTTCTCTTTAGTATATATGCCCCAACTATGCAAGCCGACCCTGTAGAGAAAGACAAATTCTACACAGACCTACACCAACTCATACAAAAAGTCCCTGTAGAAGATAAAATTATTATCCTTGGTGACTTCAATGCCAGAGTAGGAAAGAACTCCGAAGCCTGGAAAGGTGTCTTAGGCAAGCATGGTGTTGGAAATTGCAATGATAACGGATGCCTCCTGCTAGAGTTCTGTGCAGAACAACAGCTGACTATTACAAACACAATCTTTCAGCAGAAAGATAGCTTGAAGACAACCTGGATGCATCCCCGATCTAAACATTGGCACCTCATTGACTATGTTCTAGTCCGTCAGAGAGACATTCGTGATGTCCGTCATACCCGAGTGATGCCCAGTGCAGAATGCCAAACAGATCATCGCCTTGTCAGATGTAAACTAAATCTTCATCTTAAGTTCAAACCTAAGAGGGGTGGCATCTTAAAGAAGAGACTCCAAGTCAACAATCTTCAACAAGCTACCATGAGAGACAACTTCCAGGCAAATCTACAAACGAAACTTGAAGACCATCCTACAGATCCTTCTCCTACAGTGCTTTGGCAACATATCAAAAACAGTATCCTCCAGTCTGCAGAAGAATCCCTCGGGTTCTCCCACAAGAAAAATCAAGACTGGTTTGATGAAAACAACCAAGAGATCCAGGAGCTGTTGGCAAAGAAGAGAGCTGCTCGCCAGGCATACCTTGCCCAGCCAACCTGCCATGTAAGAAAAGCAGCTTTCCGCCTCACATGTAGTAAACTACAACAAAAACTCCGAGACATACAGAACAAGTGGTGGATCCATTTAGCAGAAAAGACACAACGCTGTGCAGATCTGGGTGATCATAGAGGATTTTATAAAGCTCTTAAAGCAGTGTTTGGACCTACTTATCAGGTCCAAAGCTCCTTATACAGTACAGATGGTCAAACATTAATTACTGATAAAGCCTCCATCCTGAATCGATGGGCTGAACATTTTCAAAGTCTCTTTAGCGCCAACCGAATAGTCCAAGGCTCAGCTATCCAACATATGATACAAAAACTGTTGAAAAATGAATTGGACATAGCTCCCACTTTGGAAGAGATCCTTAAGGCCATACAGCAGATGAAAACCGGCAAGGCAGCTGGGATTGATCGAATCCCACCTGAAGTTTGGAAACACGGAGGTCATGCACTCCACGAAAAATTCCCCGAATTCCTTGTGAATTGCTGGGAAAAAGGGGAACTGCCATCAGACCTCCGAGATGCAGTCATCATCACCCTGTACAAGAAAAAAGGAGCAAAATCCAACTGCTCAAACTATCGAGGCATAACACTGCTCGCTATTGCTGGAAAAATCCTTGCAAGGATACTCCTGAACAGATTAGTTCCTGCTATTGCAAAAGAACTTCTCCCTGAAAGCCAATGTGACTTCAGAGCCAATAGGAGTACTACAGACATGGTATTTGCCCTTAGACAACTGCAAGAAAAATGTAGGGAGCAGAACAAGGGTCTCTATGTAACATTTGTCGACCTCACCAAAGCCTTCGACACTGTAAGTAGAAAAGGTCTGTGGCAGATCCTGGAAAGACTAGGATGTCCCCCCAAATTCCTTAAAATGATTATCTTGCTACACGAGGGCCAGCGTGGTCAAGTCAGATATGGCGATGCTCTTTCAGAGCCCTTTCTAATAACTAATGGAGTGAAGCAAGGTTGTGTTCTTGCACCACCTTTATTTACAATCTTCTTTAGCACGATGCTCCAAAGGGCTATGGCAGAGCTTGAAGAAGTCGATGGCATCTATATACGTTACCGTACTGATGGTAGCTTGTTTAACTTAAGCCGCTAAGACTCTAAACTATCTAGTCCGTGAGCTGCTCTTCGCCGATGATGCTGCCCTTGTTGCCCACACAGAAGCAGCTCTGCAGCCCCTAACATGCTGCTTCACAACAGCTGCAGAGCTGTTTGGGCTGGAAGTCAACCTGAAGAAAACAGAAGTCCTTTACCAGCCTGCACTACAGGACGAACACCACCATCCCCACATTGCTGTCGGCAAATCTGTGCTCAAGTCCGCTCAGCAGTTCACCTACCTGGGAAGCATCATCTCCTCAGATGCCAAGATTGACAAAGAGATCGATCACAGATTAGCAAAGGCATATAGTGCATTTGGAAGACTTCACAAAAGAGTCTGGAGCAATAAACACCTGAGGCAAAGCACAAAAATCAGTGTGTATAGAGCCATCGTACTGTCTATCCTCCTTTATGGATCTGAAACATGGGTCACCTATCGCCACCACCTACGACTCCTTGAGCGCTTTCATCAGCGCTGTCTATGCACAATCCTAAATATACACTGGACTGACTATGTGACAAATATTGCTGTCCTTGAGCAAGCAGGGATCACCAGTATTGAGGCCATGATATTGAGAACGCAGCTGCACTGGGCAGGGCACGTTTCTAGGATGGAGGACCATCGCCTCCCCAAAATACTACTCTGCGGTGAACTCGCCACGGGTCAGCGTAAGAGGGGCGCTCCAAAAAAGCGATACAAAGACTCTCTGAAACAACATCTCAGGCTTGGCCAAATTGATCACCAACAATGGTCCGCCCTGGCCTCACATTGGGAGGCATGGAGACGCACTATCCACAATGCTGCAGCCTTATTTGAGAATTCATGCCGAACAAGTCTGGAAGAGAAACGACAACGCAAAAAAAAAATCACAACCCGGAAGCATCACCCAAGGAGACCCTCTGCTGTGCTTTTTGCATCCGGACTTGTTTATCTTGGATTGGCCTTTTTAGTCATCAGCGCGCTTGCAGAAAGCGCGGGATGAGTCCTTCCTGAATCTTCGTTTGCGAAGAAAAGCCAGAGAGAGAGATTATTATTATTATTTTAAATCTGGAGTTACGTCTTGGGGGACCACGACAACAAAAGATATTTAATGAACAGGTTAAGAGCCACTACTGTAGAGCAGAGGTTCTCCAACTTTGGCTCGCTGTTATTTCGGACTTCAGCTCCCAGAATCCCCAGCCAGCATGACTAGGGGACAGGAATTCTGGGAAATGAAGGCAAAACGATCCAATTTTGAGACCCACTGAGCTCGCGCCTCGCCAGCTGCCTTTACGTCACCTCTCCGGCCACGCCCCTCCAACCGCCTCTTACCGGTCCCTTCTCCATCTACGCCCCTTCAATCCGTTGCTCCAATGAAATGCCGACAACGATGACGTGCCCCGCCTCTTCCCGGCGTGCGTCCATGCGTCACGGAAGTAGGCGGGGCACGTCCTCGACGTCGGAGGGGAAGGTGACCGGTCCGTGAGGGAAGCGGTGAAGGGAGAGGAGACTCCGCTGTCGCCGCCATGTTGTCCGTGGCTTCCCGTTCCGGCCCGTTCGCGCCTTACTTGTCGGCCGTCGCCCACGCCGTCCCGGGCCCGCTGAAGCCCTTGGCGCCCGCGCTGTCTCCGGCGGTGGCCAAACAACCGCCCCTGGACCCGAAGCGGGCTGTGCTGTGCCGGGAGTCGCTGCAGGGCCAGGCGGCCAAGAGGGGCCTCGTCGCCTCCGCCAGTATCCACGGTGCGGAGGGCGGCGGGGGAGGCCGGAGGGAGGGAGGGAGGGAGGCGGCGGGGCTGCGATGAGGGCCTCAGGTCGACCTCTCTCTCTATGTTTTTTTAAGAATATTTTCAAGCCGTGGATACTTAAATCCGTGGATACGGAGGGGCAACTGTATTATTATTATTATTATTATTATTATTGCTTTCTGTATTACTATTTTTAAAGAATATTTTCAAGCTGTGAATCCTGAAATCCGTGGATAATTAAATCCGTGGATACGGTGGGACAACTGTATTATTATTATATTATTATTATTGCTTTCTAGATCAGTATTTTTAAAGAATTTTTTCAAAGCTGCATACTTAAATCCGTGGATACGGAGGGACAACTGTATTACTATTATTATTATTATTATTATTATTGCTTTCTGGATTGCTATTTTTTAAATAATATTTTCAAGCTGTGAATACTTAAATCCGTGGATACGGAGGGATAACTGTATTATTATTATTATTATTATTATTACTTTCTGGATTACTATTTTTTAAAGAATATTTTCAAGATGTGAATACTTAAATCCGTGGATACGGAGGGACAACTGTATTATTATTATTATTATTATTGCTTTCTGGATTACTACTTTTTAAAGAATATTTTCAAGATGTGAATACTTAAATCCGTGGATACCAAATCAGTGGATATGGAGGGACAACTGTATTATTATTAGTATTATTATTATTGTTTTCTGAGTTACTATTTTTTAAAGAATATTTTCAAGCTGCACATACTTAAATCCGTGGATACCAAATCTGTGGATACGGAGGGACATCTGGTATTATTATTATTATTAAGATTAGAAGTTCTGTGAAGAAGTGAAAGAATGTCCTATTTCTCCCCAGAAACCCTGGATTAATGAGTGATTAGAGCAGAATCCACAAAGACATGAAACTTTGGAGGGAGGAAGGGTTGGGAGGGACACTTTGATATTCCACACACACCCCTTTTCTTCCATTATCCCCCTTTTTAATAGTTTCCATATCCAAATTTTCTTTCAACATAATATTCAACATGGCTCTTTTCACCCTCCTGCCCTACTTTGTCCTCAGAACTGCCTTGTGAGGTAGACCCAGTTAAGAAAGAGGGAGGGAGGTAGAAGCTGGCTCAAGGTCATCAAGTGAGCTTCATGGCTTTGTGGATTCTGCTCTAATCACTCATTAATCCAGGGTTTCTGGGGAGAAATAGAACATTCTTTCACTTCTTCATGCGGAAGTCCTAATATTCATTATCATCATAATACCAGCTGTTCCTCCGTATCCACGGATTTAAGTATCCACAGCTTGAAAATATTCTTTAAAAAATAGTAAGCCAGAAAGCAATAATAATAATAATAATAATAATAATAATAATATAGTTGTCCCTCCATATCTACAGATTTGGTATCCACGGATTTAAGTATTCACAGCTTGAAAATATTCTTTAAAAAATAGTAATCCAGAAAGCAACAATAATAATAATAATACAGTTGTCCCTCCGTATCCATGGATTTGGTATCTATGGATTTAAGTATTCACAGCTTGAAAATATTCTTAAAAAAACAGTAATCGAGAAAGCAATAAATAATAATAATAATAATAATAATAATAATACAAATGCAGTTGTCCTTCCGTATCCATGGATTTAAGTATTCATGGCTTGAAAATATTCTTTAAAAAAAATAATAATAGTCCAAAAAGCAAACCTTGGTTTTGCCTTCTTATATAAGGAACACAAATTTGCTATGCCATTGCATAGAATGGGACCTCAGTATTCACGAATTTTGGTATCCATGGGCTGTGGGGATGTCCTGGAACCAAACCCCAGTGAATATGAAGGGACAAGTGTAATAGTACAGTAGGGCCCCCGTATCTACTGATTAATGATCCACTGATTCAGTTCTCCATGGGACATAAAACAGTGCACCTACCATAGAGTTTTCCTAGAAAATATCCTCTCTAGCCATTTCCTAGGTCCTCCCAAGGCAACTCTATGGTATTTTAAACCAGACATCCCATTATTTTCAATGGCGTTCACTATTATCCATGGTTTTCGGTATACAGGGGCCCTCCTGGAGCCACTCCCCAGTGGATACAGGAGTCCTACTGTAGTAGTAGTATTAGTAATCCTCCTCCTCCTCCATTGGCTACTAGATAGCTGTCAGCTCCAAAGATGACTGTTTTCTTTTTTCCATTAAACATGTAGTTATTTCCCCATTATTTATTACAGGTGGGATATCTACATATTGTACGCTACTCCCAGGTGCATGCTTTTAATATAAGATGTCCCGGAGTCTTAACAGTAGCTATCACATTCTTTTCAGATTCCAAAAACAAAATGGTGTTATGGGCAAACTTTTCAAAACCAGCAAATTTGGTGCAATATTAGACCAAGGCAAGGTTTCTCAACCAGGGTTCCCTGGAACCCTAGGGTTCCACAAGATGTTGCTAGGGGTTCCGTGAGATATTGAGATTGGGGGAAAAAAGAAACATTTTTTTAAGCTATAGATATCATTTTTAGGCAGAGGTTCCCTGAGTCCTGAAAATTGTTCCAAGGCTTCCACCAGGGTAAAAAGGTTGAGAAAGGCTGCATTAATCAGTAGTTCCACTTTAATCAGCCTGACTCTGATTGAGGGGTGAAAGGTGGTTCTGTGGGGGCTTTGGGACTTTCTAAATCATATAAGGACAGTAGCACTGCATCAGGCTATGTGGCCTAACCACTGAAGTGGTCATTCAGTGTCTGGGACTGCCACAATTTGGGCTGCAAGTGAAGGATTTATATGGTGGAAATGTAGCCCCCCCACACACACACATTGTCACAGCAATGAGTTGGGTAGGTGTGGTAAAGTGACTAAAGCAGCTTTTCTCAGTTTGGTGCCCTCCCTATTATTGGACTAAGTCCATCACACCAGCTGGTTGTGTATGTTAGGTGTTGTCCAGTGGTTCCCAAACTTTGATCCTCCAGGTCTTTTGGGCTTCAACTCCCAGGATTTCTGAGCATTTGCTATGCTGGCTGGGGTTTCTGGGAGCTGAAGTCCAAAGTACCCGCAGAACCAAAGTTTGGGAATCACTAGGCCAACATATTCTTTTTGTTGAAAGGCCTGAGTGGAGACATCAGGGTTAGTGTCAAGACAAGGTCTGCAGAGACTTGTATTCAAAATCAGCTATGAGATTCACTTGGAATTATTCAGGATAGGAACGCAGGGAGTTTAAATAGCAAGACAGGTCAACCATTCATCTACATCAGTATTGTGTGTGGTAGTGGTTCTTAACCTTTTCTTTACCAGGGACCCCCTTTAAATATTTTTTGTTGCTGCGGACCCCCCAAGATTTAAAACAATAATAATAATACCTGATAATGATGATACACCATCCATTAAACCTTCCCTCAGAGGCACTGGAGGTGGGAAGACTTTTCTCCTGCTTCTTCCTGCAAGTTTGTGTCTGGAGTGGATTAAATGATAATGCGCAGGCCCAGCCAGCCAGCCTTTGCCTTGGCTCCTGTCACATGGCCGCTCCATTGCAGGGAGGAGGTGGGCCAAGCAACTTTCAAGCCTTCAGTGACACCCTGTTGAGGACATTGTGGACCCCTGGGGGTCCCTGGACCCCAGGTTAAGAACCACTGGTCTATATAGCACCTGGGAAGTGATTTAAGCAAAACATATGCTCTAGTCCTACTCTGTATCTGAGGCTGACCTACCTCACAGGATTGTTGAGTGGATAAAATTTGGCAGAAGGTGAATGCATACTGCCTTGAGATGTGTGCGGAAAAAAAGGGAATATGGTCTATGATAAATGATGAGCAAGGAATTGTGTGTTTTATAAACAGGGAATTGTGTGTGTCTGTCATCTCTCAGTTTGGTGTAAAGTGAGTATTGTGTCTGCACTGGTTTCCTAAAGTTGAGAGATAGGGGACTCAGTATTGACTATTTTTTTACATAGAACAAAAAGTCTTTGAATGTAAGGTACTGGATGAGAGAGACAAAAGTTGTAGCCTAGGCTTTTCCCTTGTATACAGGATTTCTGTTGGGGGGGGGACTTTTTGTATCGGGGGTTTGCATGACTGAGTGCTCTCTACAGCCCTTTTCCATAGATGTTAGTGAGAGGTGTTCTGTGCTAGATTGTCTATCACTGTTCTAGCTTACTCTGTGTATAGAAGGGTATCCCTCTGAAAGTTTTGCAGTATCCAGTGGCAAGCATTGGGGATGGGTTTACCATATTAGTGAGAATTGTGTGTATGTGCTCTCAAGTCACCTGTCAAATTATAGCAACCCCATGAATATTCATAGGTTTCCTTGCAAGTAATACTCAGAGGTAGTTTTGTCAGTTCCTTTCTCTGAAATATAGCCTACAGCACCTAGTATTTGAGGGTTGTCTCCTATCCAAATACTAACAAGGGCTAACCCTGCTTAGCTTCCAAGATGAGTTGGGAGCTGGTGCCTTCAGGGTGTTTAGTCAGACTCAGTAAGAATTAGGCCTAAAATAAGAGGCAAGGAATGGCTTAGCCTATTATAGTAGAAAGAGTGTGGTGAACACATTTCTGTGTTGCTTTGTTCACTGTGATGTTTTCTATGTGGTCCCTATTGGTGGATCCTGAGATACCCAAGATCAGAAAGTGGGTTTTCTCTCTGTTGGAGAAGTCCTTAGGTTCAGCCCTTGAGTTTGTCTAAGGAGCGAAAAGCGACCTCTGACTTAATTTCAGCAGGGGTGAAGAACTTCAGCCTTCCAGCCTTTCTGGGGTTCCATTCCAGCCCTCAGACTTCCCCAGGTGGCCATGCCCTATGACACCATTTTTTTATGTAGTGTCACAGCTTTTGCAGTTTTCTTAACCTTCCTTTGATGTTTCCCCCCCCCCCTGAGCCATAGCTACTCATAGTGAGAACTTCGAATTAACATATGCTGGTAGTTTTGGACCTATTTTTTTGCTTAAGCCTCCTGGGAAAGTCTCAGAAACTGAATTTAATGGTTGGGCTTCTCTATGCTTGCACTAAAGCAAGGGTGGTCAGAATGTAGTCCTCTAGATGTTGTTAGACTGCATCTCTCTTTGTAAGGTATGCTGGGAACAGAAGACTAACAATAGCTGGACCACACTTTAGCGAAGGTAAATCAGGCATACTTGGTACTTTTCAAACATTTTGGACTTGAGTTCCCATCAGTCCAGTCAGTGTGTCCAATGACTAGGAATTCTGAGAAGAGTAATCCAAAAAATCTGGAGTTTTTCATGCTGGTACCCTTGAAGTTAGACTTGTGTTTAGAGAAGGCTTATACTAGGGGGCATTCCTAAAGGAGAAGTTAATAGAAAACCAACTTGGCATAGCCTAGGCTAGTCTTAAACTTTGGTTTGTGTTTAAGTGGGGAGAAGTTGCATATGTTGTATACAAATGTTGTCTTACTTGCAGACAGTGGTCAATCAGGTGCTTCTTGGAAGCACATAAACAGGGCATGATTACACACAGACCCCAAGCTCCGGGTGTTTGTTCCTGGCGGTCTGGTTTTCAGTGGTATACTGTCTTTGAATATGGAAGTTCCATTTAATTATTATGTAGGTGCTTTCTGTAGGATTCTCTCCAGTTGCTGTCTGTCTGTTCTAGTTTGATGACAAGCACTGAAGGGTCACAGAATTTTTGGTAGTACTGAACTTCCTAAAAGGGCAGATACTGAGGTACGAGACTGCATGGGAAACATGCTACAGTTGAGTGAAATTAATTGCTGATATTTTCAATGGTGTACTAGTTTGGATTGTTACAGGGTTAAAATGTAAATATGCTTTGCATAATGTGTTCCAAGTGTACAAATGTGTACTTAACAGACTGGGATAATACACTGCTTGGGGAAATAGCAGAAATGGTTTAAACTTTCTAAAAATCGTGTTGCTTCATTAATTCTTCATTGGATGCAAATAGTCTTCTGTTTAACTTTAGACCTTGAAATTAAATGTGTATTAGCTTTGTCCTAAAAATCGTAACACCAAACTTGATTTAATTTCTTAGGAAGTAGTCTTCAAGGAAGCTAATTGTAAAGAGATGCTATTTATTCCTTCATTAGTTCTAGCTTGTTGCAGACGTGGTATTGTAATCATCTTTGCAAACAATGTCCCAGGAGATTCTAAATTACCTAAAGCATGTTTCTGAGAACTTCTAATGTTGTTGCCATTCTTTTCCTGGACAGAAAAACCAAAATCTAGTGTCATATTTGTGTGTAAGTTACATGGAAGAAATCCTCACTGCACTCTGTGGATTTCTGAATATACATATATAGGAAGGACCATTCGACATACCTTGAAACCTGTCTTTGAAGCCTTTAGAATAAATGGCTTGTATATATTTGTTATTTGCCTTTATATAGGTGATTGGATGTAAACTGCATGGTGGGTGTTCAGAATTCTTGAATTCTGACATGGGTTGATTTGCTTAGTGATAGTTTAAAACCTACAGATTGTTGTAATTGTGTTAAAGTAAGTGAGGGATGCTCCTCAGAATATGAAATGTAATTCCACTTCTGCTCTAAGTCTGGTTCTAGTTACTGATCTGTTGTTAATTGCTGACAAGTCAACTTCAGCTTATGGTGACCTTATGAACGACAGGTCACCCTGTTACCAACAGCCCTGCTCAGGCCTTCCAAACTCAGGGCTGTGGCTTTCTTGATTGCTGTCTTCCTTCCTTCCTATTGCCTTTTACCTTCCAAGCTTTATTGTCTTTTCTAGTGAGACATGTTCTCGAGATAAGTCCAAAGTGTGACAGTCTCAGTTTAGTCATCTTGCCTTCTAGGGATAATCCAGGCTTGATCTGCTCTTGGACCCATATTTTTTTTTTCTTGGCAGTCCCTGGTAGCCATAACATTCCTCCAGCACCACATCTCAAATGAGTTGATTTTCTTCCTATCAACTTTCTTCACTGTCCAGCTTTCACAACTGCACATGGAAACAGGAAATACAATGGCATGGACGATCCTGACTTTGGTATTCAATGATATATCTTTAGACTTCAGTATCTTACCTTGTTCCTTCATAGGTGCCCTTCCTAGTCTTCTTCCAATTTCTTGACTACAGTCTTAATTTTGATTGATCTTAAAGAAATGCTTGTGCCACAACATTTCGTTCTCCTGATGCATACATATCCTATACTCGGAA
Source organism: Gambelia wislizenii (assembly GCA_030847615.1). Lineage (NCBI taxonomy): Eukaryota > Metazoa > Chordata > Lepidosauria > Squamata > Crotaphytidae > Gambelia > Gambelia wislizenii. The sequence goes on along the minus strand of JAUMIR010000008.1, from coordinate 15,122,474 downwards.
CAAGAGGCCACTGTTGGGAAGGAATACAGTCGGACCACCATATCCGTGGAACCAGTATCTGTGGTTTCAGTTATCCATGGGACACAAAATAGGGACACATACCATAGAGTTGTGTTGGAAAATGCCTACAGTGGCATCCTCTGGTATCTGCAGCAAATCTGGGAACCACACTCCTGCAGATACAACATTCTGACTGTACAGAGAAACAGAATGATTTTCAGTTGGCAAGAGGGTCAGATGAGACTGCATTTTATCACCTATCTTTAATTTGTACGCTGAACACATCATACATAAAGCAGGAGTAGATTTGGAGGAAGGAGGTGTGAAAATGGGAAGGAAAATCAACAATTTACTTACATCATACTACTAGCAGACATAGCGAAGACTTGGGATTACTATTGAATTAATGTCAAGAAAGTATAAAGGCACATTTACACTTAAACATAAAAAAACAAACAAAAAAACCCACAAATAATTTATATAACTTTAAAATAAGTGAAGAAGACATTGAAGTAGTTCAAGATTTTCCATATTTTGGCTGTCATTAATCAGAATAGAGACTACTTAGTGTTCTGGCATGGAAATGTTCCATGCTTCATAGAATTAGTGACAAAATGGATAAAATAGCAGTCAAACTGGGTAGTCTCAATGTTGTAATTCACCTTTTTCATGTGACTGTGCCTAGGAAACATTACAATTTTTGGTCTTAAAATGAACATAGGCTCACATGGTACTTTTAGAAATCAGTACTTTCTCAACAGGGAACCAGTGTGATGTAATGGTCAAGAGTTTTGGCTTTGGCTTATGAGATCACGGTGCTTGTCCCTCCTGACCCATGAAACTGAATAGGTGACCTTGGCTCAGTCATTTTCTCAGCATTACCTAACTCATAGTGTTGTTGTGGGAGTAAAGTGGGGAGAACGAGAGCCCTGTGTACTGCCTTGAGCTCACTGGAAGAAAGGCAAGATATAAGTAATAGTTTTATGACTTGGAAAATGCATCTTCATGATCATTACTGTATTAAGAAATGCTTTTTAATACAATTATTATCTAATTATCCCTTTTTTCTTTGCAGCTCCTGCTAGAGTTCGTTATATCCACAATGATGTCACTGTGCCTGACTTCTCTGACTACCGTCGTCAAGATGTTTTAGACAGCAAATCCTCATCCCAAGAGAGCAGTGAAACCAGGAAAGCTTTCTCCTACTTTCTCACAGCAACAACTTGTGTGGCCTCGGCATACGTTGCTAAGAATGTTGTCACTCAGTTCGTCTCTAGCATGAGTGCTTCTGCTGATGTGTTGGCGATGTCAAAAATTGAGATCAAGCTGTCCGATATCCCAGAAGGCAAGAACATGGCTTTCAAGTGGAGAGGGAAACCTCTCTTTGTGCGTCACAGAACCCAAAAAGAGATCGATCAAGAAGCTCAAGTAGCCTTGGCTGACTTAAGAGACCCTCAGCATGATTTAGACAGAGTAAAGAAACCTGAATGGGTTATACTGATAGGGGTATGCACCCATCTTGGTTGTGTACCCATTGCAAATGCTGGAGATTTTGGTGGGTATTATTGTCCATGCCATGGGTCACATTATGATGCCTCTGGGAGAATCCGTAAAGGGCCCGCTCCATACAATCTTGAGGTTCCATACTATGAATTCCCTTCAGAAGATTTAGTTATTGTGGGTTAAATTGCTGGACGCTTGGCTTTCTAGAGGCTATGTGTACATGTTGAGGAAAGAGGCTGGTATAATGTAATGTAAAAATGAAGCTAGTCATAAAACGTACTCACCTGCCGAAAGTCACTCACTGTTCAGTGGTAATGATTTGTTTGCCTACTTTGTCAGTTTTAATAAAGGATTAAACTGGTGCCCTATAAGTAGTAGTAGTCTGACTGTAAAAACTAGAGTAATCTTAATATCTAACTGAAGACTGCCTAAGAGTCTAAATATGTTTAACCTTCCAGATGAAAAGCTGTCAACCAGACAACTGAAGTGATTGTGGGTGAGTTTGCACAGTTCTTCCCTTGCACATGTGAGCAGGCACATGTCAAAGCTTAATATGCAAGCTGATCATAAGGACTGTTTTTAGCCTTTGCTGTTTTTCTAAGATAGAAGCATAGTTCTAGCTGATTCTTGCATTGTGTACCCTTGGAAAAGTTGTATTCACGTGCATTCAAACAGGTGCATCATTATTGAAATTCTACTGTACCTCTTGAACTTTCTGGTCACTTTTCTAACTTCCTGAGAAAAGGAGGGCTTATCCTCTTTTAGCGAAGTCTTTTCCAGGCTCCTGTAAAGTGAGGCTGCTTTGCCATGACACACTTGAGTAATCACAAGCACAATGGGTTCTCATCCTCATTCTTATGCTGTTTCTCCAAGCAGTTCTGCACCTGTGAATTGTCAACTGGGTAGTACCTCCTGTAAGTCCCTGTGTTCATCATAGAGTTCAAATGCAGTCAAGCATGATTGATATTCCTTAAACAACAACAATGAATTGGTTAAGGTTAAGATTGCTCCTTTGGTTACAATCATCTTGTCTAGATTTATGTGTAAATGAAACCTAGATTTGAAAGCAAGCCTGGCCTTTGTCTAAGGAGCTTTGAATGAAAATGAAGTAGCAGTTTGAGACCCAAACTGATCACAGTTTTAGAAATGTCTCATGTTAAAAAAGAAATGAACTACAAAAAGGATTTTACTTTTCACTTAGAAGTCAATTCTTTCTCAAAGGTTCATTGATTGGCTGGAAAAGAGAAATGCAGCAACCACAATCCTTTCATTTTAAAGGCTTTGAACCTCTTACATTATGTTAAAAAGCATTGACAAAAAGAGCTTACATATATGTAACAACACTTCAGTGGCAAGAAGGGAACAGCAAAACAATACATCATGGGTGGGGGAAATCATTTAAATAGCTTCACAGTTTGAAAAGGATGGGTTTATGTGAACAGAAGGACAAAGTATTGCATAATGAAAACTGTAATTAGAATTCAGTCCTGTACATCTTGTGATTTAACAGGCCTATCAGATATGGAAACATATTTAACAGGCCTACTGCCATACGGAAATATGGTGTTTATTTTTCACACCTGGACAACACATTATGAATGCCAGGGTAAAACAACATAAAGCTGAAAGCATAGGTAAATTATGTAGTATCTGTATTTTAGTTTTTAAGAGCTAACTTCCTTAGTTGTCATTCACATGGGATCTAAACTATAATGTCCTAAATCCAATTATTAATCTCAGCTAGAATAGACCCACTGAATCAATTAGAACACATTAACATTTGTGTAAACTGAGTTCAGTGGTTTTATTCTAATTGGGAGTAAGAATTGGATTTAGGATAATAGTTTTTTGCATGTTTTTGTATTGATACTCTGTGCCTCCTTTGCTTGGAATTCTGTTATCAGCCACAGAATAATCTCTCCTCTCAACCGACTGGTAAAAATGACCCATAGTTGTTAACTGTAGAATGGTTGTTTAATAGTTCACAATGCAGTTGAGAGCAGTCCCAACATCACAAATCTAGCTGTTGTTCTAACCATAATTCTACTTGCTTTCTAATAAAGCTATAACTGTATGAGGTGTAAGCAAGATTTTTTCTACAGAATGACATTTTTAAATTCATTATATGCATCATTTGGATATCAAAGAGCCAGGCTTCATCAGAGTTTGTTTTAAGCTTCTAAGCTTTAAAAAGGGCAAATAAAATCATGTTTCTAAGAAACGTGGAGGGAAAATGCCATCTTTCCCCTTAAAACCCTGTGAATAGAACAATCCTGATGAGACTACAGTATATGTAAAGAAACTTATTTGTAATGTACAACACCTATTAAATGTCTGAAATGCTTTAACTGCCCACCTAAAAACTATGAATGAAAAGGGCAGTCAAACCTCTGTTAGGAGAGATTCCTTCAGCAGATGCTGTCATGGTGGCCTGTCCTTGAATTATTGCTCACTTTACTGCCATTGGTAATAGAACATAGAAACAAGCAACTTCTGTCGCCTTTTACCTTGACAAATCACAAGTCATTATACTTCTATGAGCAATTATACAGAAACTGTGCTTTGGGATATTTTAGCATTTAGCAGGTGGGTTGGGAAACGTCCCATAATGCTAACAGACAAAATACAAAATGCCTTGCTGAGAAACTTGCAAAGAATTCCTGTAAACCATTTAGCATGCAGCTAATGAGAGCCATGCTCCATTTCTATGAAATGATCTGCCCATTAACAATTACCAAGATTCAGGCGAAGAAGTTACTTAGAGGACTTGGGAGTGAGCAAGTGAAATTATTCATCAAAATGTCAGAGCAACATCTCTATCATAAAATATGTAAGCGAGCTATCTCTGGATGTCTGAGCATGGTGTGTTGGATATGTTATTGAGACAGCATTGATGGGGAGAGGATTCTAACAGCTTGAAGAAAGCAATTGAGGTCTTAGAATCACACACAGAGCTATTTTAAAAGACTGGTAGTGCTTTGATCTCCCCTTCAAAGAGGCCTAGCCTAATCACTTTTTGTATGCATCAAATGTTTCCCAGCTGATAAGAGTTATAGATGCTGTAATACACAAAATGGAAGCCCAATGAGCCCATATTCTAACAAAAAAACAACAACCAGAACCCATGCAAGTTATTAGGTGGGTCTTTTGTACCTTTGGGTGGGTTTTTAAAAGCAGTAACTGCTATTTTATCAAAGCAACTTTACTTTTCTGAGGTCCATTTTAAGTATACTGTAATCTTATTTGGCTAGTAGTAACCATTGTGGGTCAGCCTCCCAGCAGTTTGTTGTAGTTGTTGTGTGCTTTCAACTAATTTCTGATTTATGCGCAATCCTAAGGCAAACATATCATGGGGTTTTGTACATTGGCAGAATTTGTTCAGAGGGGGCTTGCCCTTGCCTTCCACTTAGGCTGAGACTTACCTGTGGAAAACCCACTGGGTGACCTTGGGTAAGTCACACTCAGCCTCAGGGGAAGGCAAGAGCAAACCCACTCTGAATAAATTCTGCCAAGAAAATCCCATGATAGGTTTGCCTTAGGGTCCACATGAGTCAAAAATGACTTTGAAGGCACATACCAACAACAAACTGCATAGAGGCTTACCTACAATTTTTACTATTAGCCAAATAAGTTTATACCTACAATTGACCTCAGAAGAGCAAAGCTAGTTGGTAAAATAGTATATAGAGAGAACACAGAATTGAAGAATTCCATGACTGAAGGAACCTAGCAGTACTCCTACCCATTGTAGTACAGCAAGATTCTCCATGCTGTATTTTTGTCAAATGTGTCAACACGACTCAAAAGATGCCATGTTGAAATTTATGATAAGAAATGTCCTCTTGAGGGATTGTAAAATATTTGTAATGGCACTTACAGGGAGCGGAGTGTAGGATGCCCAGGCTTCTGTCCCTGCTTTCCAGTTTAAACCCTAATGCTTCACCTCTATGGAGGCAAAATGTTTTGGAATGGTGGTAAGGTTGCCACATTGCTCAAAATGCATGCCATGGTACTGCCCTGTTCATACCATTAGAAATTCTGGGCAGGAGCATTTTATACCTGTTGTATGGATGTACAGAATATTTGCAAATGTTCTTGCCACTCAAAAAGCTCTGTCAGCCAGGATGATATCTTTCATTCCTGTTCGACAAAACAAACAAACAAAAAACAAAACAAAACAGAAAAGCGCTTTCTCCATTGGCATCAATAACATCAAAAGCCATTTCTTTTTCGCACAGAACAATTCATTATTCAAATCCACACATGCAAAATAAATCAGAAAATTCCTTTAGCCTCAGGAACATGCCTTATGCCTTTTTGTGTTGTGTTTTAGTCAGAGCTCCTAAAAGTTAGTTTAGAGACTATAGTTTCCCGAATTCACCAGCCAGCATAGCCACTGTAAAAGGAAAGGGCCTGAGTGAATGAAAGGTGAAGGCCAGCAGCAGGCTACAACCAAAGGGCCTGCAACATACTCTTCAACTATCCTGATTTGGCAGGGACAGTGCCATTTCTCTGTCATCCCACTTTTTCAGCTGTTTTTAAAATGTCTCTCCTCCCACCCACCCCCCTTGATTCCTCAGCTTACTTCAATTACTGCAAATTGAGTTCAAAGTTCAAAAGTTGTTTGAACAATTGTCCTCTCCTCAGGGGGAGGGAGTTGGAATCTCACCCTTCCCTGCAGGGTCAGGCAAAAGCAAACTGCTGCAGCCTCTCCTAGCTTGTCTCCTCTTCCTCATTAATAACCATTGTCATCTTGACCACGCTCTGATGGTGCTTGGCCACACATGCCTTTAGTTTTTAACTTTCAAATGCTGCCAGTCTTAACTCTAGGAAAGAAGCTCTGCTACAAGGAGCTTGGAAGTTGGGAGAGATATTCACAAGAAGCACAACCTGTTCCCTACTTCTCTTTTTCCCTGTGTCATATTTATTTATTTATTTATTTATTTATACCCCGCCCCTCTGTTAAAACAATCGGGGCGGCTTACAAAAATTAACATACAATACAGATAAAAATCCCTAAACACCCACCACCCCCACCCTCCCCCATAAAAAAAATATTAAACAAATGTAAATTAAAAGCAATGGTCTAAAATCACATTTAAAAACCATAAATACAATAAATAGCCAGCGGACTAAAAGAAGCCAGGATCCCCTGAGGCCGGGATCTAATTTGGAAAGGCCTGCCGAAAGAGATCTGTCTTTAGTGCTTTTTTAAAGCTACTCAGGCTTGTTATCTGACGGATCTCGTTCGGGAGGTCATTCCACAGTTTGGGGTGATTACTGAAAAGGCCCTCTGGGAGGTTGCAGACAGCCTAGATTTTTGTGGCTGAAGCAAATTCCTCCCAGAGGACCGGAGTGTGCGGGGAGGATTGTATGGGAGGAGGCGGTTCCGGAGATAAGTTGGACCCAAGCCATTTAGAAAAATGAAGCACATCTATCCTCTGCTCAATCCTACAGAGCCAAGGGGGACTGCAGGTGAGATTTCTCACACATAGGCTGTGTGAGGCTTCTTGTGTGTAGCCCCCAGCTTCATATGCACATGCATGGGTCTTTGGAGGTGGCAACAGGAGCGACGCCTACATCACAGCTGCCCCTGGCATTGCAAGGTTAACTGTAGACTAGGGAGATGCCAAAGGCACCCTTTCCCCAACTTATCCAAGAGTTGACTCTGCTCATAGTAAGGCAACTTCCTGTATCCCCAGGATCACACTTTTGTACATTATAGAAAGGGGGGGGGGTATCTTAGATGTAATGAAAAGAAAGCATGCTTAGTTACAGCATCTGCATATTCGTGATAAGTTGTGATGTGGGCACTACAGGCTGGATCTCCTTTCTAGAAGCCCTTTGATAAAAAGGTTTGAAGATGAGGCATGCAATGAGGCAGAGCTTTAGGAAAGCAACTATGACATAATGCAATAACCATAGTGAATACCTGTAGTCTTAATAACAAACCTGTGCAGATACTATATGAGACAACCCCCCCCCCAAAAAAAAACCCTGGATTGCTCCTCAGTAATAAGAAACTGCAGCAGCTGCAATTCGTCTTAATCGTGTTTTGGCCCCCAAGAGCTTTGCATGCCCACTGGTCAAGATTTACTCACGTTACTATTTGCCTTAATTTGCTGCCGCCAGTCCTTTAAAAAAACCCCAACACATTATTTTCCATTGTGCACTTGAGCAGTATTTTGCCTGTAGGAAAAAAGAAAAAACAACACTCCATTTTATTGCCGTAGCAATCGCTATCTAAAGCAAAAATCCAACATGGTAGCTCCAGGCGTTTGCCCTGTTAAAAAGCTCTGCCCCTCATGTTTGCCCAGCCAATCAGCTTTGCTCTTCCTTTCCTATGGGAAAGCAATTCAAAGCGAATTGTTCGTCCCAATGAGCAGGAATGTACATTCACCTCGCTGTTCTTTAAAAACTCTGGGAAAAGCCACAAAGGCTTTTCCTTCAGAGTTTTTGATGTTTTTGGCCTCCCTCCTTCCGAATACAGCATAACGATGGGGGACCTTATTAAGACAGGTAGGGTTCTCCTTGCATTCAATGAGGAGTATTTTCACCATTTAGACAGCCCCCAAAACCTCTTTAGCCAGTCACCTTCTTAAGATTCCTGGGCTGCCTAGTGATGCAATTTCAACATGATCTATGTGTAGGTAACTTTGAGTCACCCTTGTTTTTCAGCACACAGTTCTGTATGCATCAAACAACAAAGCTCTACAGAGGCAAATGGCCTGTTAAGTGTAGTTTCAGGTTTACATACCATCTGAAATTTCACAGTTGAAAACAGGGTCAACTGTGGCCAAGCAACATGGGACTGTGGTCAAGAACACAGAAGTCGGCAATAGATTGCTTTTTCCTGAGTCCTCTGAGATGTATCCCTTGCACATCCCAAGTTTCCAACAGTAAATGCATTGGGGTGATCTGAATCCAGATGCGGTGAAGAACTATCCCAAAAGAACTATCCTTGCTTGTTCTGAAGGTTTCCAAAAGGGATCTCTCAATGAGTTAAGATGGAGAAGGTGATGCAGATCACAGCAGATGAGGTACAAAAGAAATAGGCAACAGTCCATTGGCTGGTGCTACATGCACTGAATATCTAAAGATTACTCTTCCCTGGCTGTAAAGCACTAATGAAAGCGCCCCCCCCCAAATAATATCTCTCTTCCCCATGAAAGAAAATCCACACAGCAGGAAGTTAACGGCAGGGATAAGAGGACTAAATATATAAATGGAAGTTCAAAATCTTTGATTCTGCTTCTGGCCTCATAATAAGCAATGTACTGGGAGGCATCCTTCATGAACTGCTAATCAGCGCAATCACCCAAACGTTGTCGACATTTAGCACTTAATCTGCTATGTAACAGCCTTAACATGATGATAGAACTGGTTATGTCCTGCTGTGTCATATGCATAATAGAACTTAGGGTATTCTTCTGGGTCTACTCCCTCTCCCCCTCCAAATCAGTACACAGCAGCTTTTAATTTCTTATCAAAACTAGAAAAAGCTGGTGACTTAAAAATATCTTTGGCTTATTCACTCTGAAGCTGAAATAGCTGCTGCTAGCACATTTCAAAATGACACATGGGCAGGTTTTTGTTCACCATATTTGCAGCTCTTTCAGGATTATTATGATTGTGATGATTAATAACATACAACTAATTCTTGGTGCATATAATGAAAATCGAAAATATTCTTATAACTGGTCCATACCCAGATTACCTCTTCTTTTAATTAACAGGGATTGTCTCTTTGTTATCTCACCTTGGTCACCTTTTGTCTACACTCTTCTGGCAACATATACCTCTTATCCTTTGCAGCTTTTGCCAGACTTTTAAAAAGCTCCACGGGGAATGTGCATTCCCGCTTGTTGGGACAATCTGGTTCACATTCCCGATAAGAGCAGAATTGGAAAGCTGATTGGTTGGATGTGTGCAGAGGCAGAGTTAACAAGGCAAGCACCTGGACCTGACATGTTGGCTTTTCGCCTTAGTGATCATGTGCTGAGGTGACAAAACAGCCCTTTTTAAAAAAATCAGGTGGAATATCACACTTTTGCACCTTAGATATGCTTTTTAAAAAAGGACTATTTGACAGCAGCAACTCGCGAAAATAAAAATGTGAGTAATTCACTTGTGCCCACCATCTTGATTTGCAGGTATGCTCATTGGGATAGCAAAAGCAGATAGCTTCACATGCCTGTGATTTTGCAAAAAACCCCTGTTAAGATGAAGCTGCTTTGAGTTGCATTAGTGCGCATCAATCCAGATTTTCCCCCTCCTATAGACAACACCTTAGTTTCAGACATAAGATGTTCCCCTTAAATCTATCCTGTCTTCTGTCTACTCCTAGATCACTAGTGATGGAAAGAATATTTGAAAATGTTTTAGCAGGTAAAACAAAAATTGGTTTCTCGAGTGTCAGGAAACTCTGACAAGCAGATTCCTAGAGTTATCCTGTGCAAAAGTGCACATTTTGTGCAGAAAATAAAGTTTCTGTGCAGAAAATAACTGTTCAGACAATATTATTTCTGCACAGAAAAATGAGGTTCCTGAATAGAAAATGCATGTTTTGCACATAAGTTGAGTTTTCTGTGCAGGAATCTTTAGTAAGAAAACTGGTAAAATTATTTCTTCTTGCCTGTGAGAATGAAATTTAACATCCTTACATGCTGGCCATTCACAGTATCTTCAGAATGTGGTTTTCTTCCCACTGCCACACTTTATCCTTCTGATCTTCTATCCCAATATGTCTGTGGCCTTTGCCCATTTAGCTCCATCGCCTATGGCTTCCTGCAGGTCTACTTCTCTTTCAGAAGTCCCATACCCTTCAACATTTCACAGATGAAAACCAGAACACATGTGGCCAAGCAGCACCAGGGTATGGTCAAGATGACAAAGGTTAATGAGGAAGGACACACAAGCTAGGAGAAGCTGCAGCAGTTTGCTATTGCTTCTGTCTACAAGAAAAGGCAAGCCTTTACCCCTCTCCCCGCTCCCATGAGTTAGTTGAGTGGGGATAGTGATGATAGATGATTTTGTCATCCCTACTAATCAGAAGGTCCCAGTGATCTCACCTTGTGGTCCCTGGCTCTACCACACTGCCGCATAAAATAATATGTAGTACACATGAGCTGCTACTCTACTGGAAATCCCTCTTTTCAGGAGAGGAGCGTAGAGTGCATTGAATTCAGAAGTTCCCAGGTTCAATTCTCAGCACCTTCAAAATAAAAGGAGCAAGTAGTAGGTCATCTGGAGATTCCTCAGCCAGAGGAACTCATGCAGAGTTCTTGCAGGTCAAACTAAATTATACTAAACAAGATTAGGATTGCCGTATTTTAAAAAAATCTTGTTGCCCCATATAGATCATACTTCAAACTGATCTGGTATTCCCAGGAACGTTCTCCACTTGACATGTCACTTGCACTTTTTTATGAGTCCTGTCCATAGCAATTGTTCATTCTGACATATGCTTTATAAATTATCTTCTTCTTTTTTTAAAGTGTGAATTTCATGTCGTTTCCAGATTGCTCTGTTGAGGTCATTAAAGGTCGTAGCTGCAGATGCCATTTATCTTCCAACTCAGTTCTCACTTCTACCTTTCCAATCCATTTTATTTCCCAGGCAAATAGACTTTCAATTATTTCAATAGGTCATCCACTCAGAGATAGAGATCCATTTCATTAACTTTTGTCATTGATGTGAGTGGCACCTTGTGAGGTTCTGAGCTCTGAGGGCATTTGTTAAGCCTTAGGCCCTTCACCCCTGTCTCAGGAAGGAGCTCAATTCAAAAGACAAACTGTACAGAAGTTGATCAGCTCTGAGAAAATTCAACAGATGAAAAGCATGATGGAGCCTTCCCCCACCCACCCACCTACCTACATGGCAGGGCTTTGGGGCAGGTGTAGAGATTTCCACTTGCCAAAAAACCTCAGGAGTCTAGCCCTCAAACACAGCAGGGGCCCTTTCACACTGCCAAATTCTAGCACTATGATTCCACTTTAGCTGTCATGGTTACCTTCTGTGGAATCCCAGGGTTTGTAATTTGGAGAGTCTCTGGCTGAGAATTCTAAATTCTCCTCCCTAAACTGCAGATCCCAGGATTCCATAGGATGTTGCCATGTCAGTTAAAATGAAATCATAGTACTATATAACTGGGTAGTGTAAAACAAAACCCTAGAGTTGCCAGATCTCAGGACCTGGCCGTGAGCCTCCAGTTTTTGTAGGTCGTTTCCAGACAGGCAATGAGGACGAAAATTCTCATTGCAGGGCTCAGCTCTGAGCAAAAGGAAAGGCTTAAGTAAAAATCTTCAGCTCAGCTCAAAGAGCTGCAGCTTGCTACAGTTTCCAAGGTTTCCTTGACTGGTTACTGCAACTTGCAGAAAACTCCCCAAGAGCATCCAGGTCCATAAACCTCCTGGAGAAGACCATATTAATCAGTCCTCCACCCATGCAGAGGTTCTGAATCCCAGCAAGTCTAAACCCCAGCAAGTAGCGATCTGACCATGTCAATGGAACATGTGTACTCCCAGAACATCATCATCCCACCAAGTAGAGAAAACAAGGTCCAGAGTATGCCCAACATCACGAGTGGGGCCAGATACCACCTGGAACAAAACTATGGTCATCATGACAGAAATGAAGTTCTGAGCCACTCCTGACTGGGCAGTCTCAGTATGACTGTTGAAGTCCCCCAGCAGTACAAACTGAGGGGACTCCAACCATGAGTTCATCCCAGCTAGCTCAAGATGGGAGACTGTTGAGCAGTGGAGTGGGTGATATACCAACAGAATCCTTGAACTATGCAGACTGTAAGTGAAGGCAGCAGGTCAAGGCGGTGGAATTCTGAGAGACCACTGCAACTCTGCCTCCCCAGCTTGCTTGCCACTCTTGATCTTCTCTTGCAGGACCTTTAGGCCAAGTCCAGACTACACAAATAATCCAGTTTCGAACTAGATTATTTGCCATGGCTCCTTCCTATGGAATCCTGGGATCTGTAGTTTGGTGAGGCACCAGCACTCTTTGTAAAGGAGGCCAAAGACCTTGTAAAACTACAAATCCCAGGATTCAGTAGGAAGGCGCTATGGCAAATCACCCAGTTTCAAACTGGATTATTTGTGTACTGTGGATCTGGCCTCAATGTTTCCCCGGAGGACCATCTGATAATAATTTCTAAAAAGAAATGTCATATCGTCTTGAGATGGTTGACTTATCATCTTCAGCTTTCTGGCCTGTTTGAACTGTTGTGCAAATTTTCAGAGGGTACTACTTGCTTTGAAGTCTTTGAATTAAACAACAACAAAAAAGTCATGGCAATAAGAAGAGCGTTGACAAGTTTGGGGCTTTTTTCTGCCTATCTTCCCACTTCTTTCCATCTGTTCACTTTTTTAACTTCTTTCTTTTTTTTTTTACTTTGGGAACATAAGTTACAGCAATCTTCATTATTCTCAATTCATGTTTTATTTAGGAGAAGATTAGCTTGTCAGTCACTTGTCTGAAGTCACCGATGTCTTGGAAATCCATTTCAGTGTAACTACAGCAACCCCTACAGTTTCAGCAGAACGTTTCGGCTGGCCATCATAAGGTGCGCATTGAGACACAAATCTCTGCTTCACAACCCACCTTCTATGATTATGCAAGTCACATTTTCATCAACTTTGGTCAACATGTTTCTCTATTTCCCTGAAACTTATCAAGCAGAGCACAGAAATAAATAAACAGAGCTGAAATTAATTTTGAAGAGCAATATCTCTTAATCAAGTTTTTCAAACTTTGAATTGACATGGAAAGGAATGGAATGGAATTTAATCTATCCATTGGGAGATGAATGATTAAATCTACTGTGATGGAGAACACATACTGTTGAATCTCAACTTGGGCCTACATTCCTGTTCATATGCAAAACTCATTTTGTATGAAAATACTCCCTCAGAGCGTGGTGGGGTCTCCTTCCTTGGAGGTCTTTAAACAGAAGCTTGATGGCCATCTGTCAGGGATGCTTTGATCGTGACTTCCTGCGTGGCAGGTGGTTGGACTGGATGGCCCTTGTGGTCTCTTCCAACTCTACAATTATATGATTCATTGGGTGATTTTCCTTGGTTTTTTTCCGGGCTGTGAGGCTGTGTTCTGGGAAAGTTTATTTCTGATGTTTTGCCTGCATCTGTGGCTGGCATCTTCAGAGGATGGTTGGGTAGGAGTGTGTGTGGAGTTTATATACACTGTGAACCCCTGTTGGGGAGTATATGTAAATTGCTGTATTTGAATGGTTAGTTTCTGGGTTTAGATATGCAAGGAGGATAAAAACTGTTCTCCAATGGAAGATCTACCAACTCCCTATCAGAGCTTGGGGGAAAAAATACTGTTCTAGTATCCTCCAGGCGGTCTTTGTACTGGCTAGGGATTCTGAAGAGATTATCAGACGTACCCCGCCACCCCCAGGAAGGTCGGGAGGAAGATGCCACTGTACTGCTACAGGCTGGCAATACTGTATGACACCATCCTCCTCTTGTCTTTCATTTATTCTCACTCTGTGCTGGAGGGATGAAAAAGGTGCCACTTTTTATTGATGGAAACTTCTGTCAATGAAAAGCGGTGCCTTTTTCGTCCCTCCAGCACAGAGGAAACACAGAGGAAGGATGGGAAGAAGATGGGGCATGCAATATTGACCACTGGAAGTGGGACAGTAGATTCCTCCTCCTGACCTTCCCGTTTTTGTTTGTTTGTTTGTTTGTTTTTTAAGAGCACCTGATAAAGTCCTGAGAGTTGTCCAATAAACTTTCCCATGCTCTCTGTTCCTGATGCAGTCTGAGCCACTGTTGGAATAATTATTACTGGACTCTTTGTCATTCAGACTGGTGGTTTTGGCCAATTTTTATTTAATGTTGCTGCTTGACATTCTTTGGTGTTTCTCAGTGCTTCCCCACCATACGAGCTGACTTTAGTTTAAAATCCTTAGTACAGAGAAGACACATTTTGGTTCATTTGTGGGTATCTATATTCATGATGTGGGTGGTGGGGTTAGATGTGGACGCTTCCAATCACCCCCCCAGATGTTTTCCAGATGCATTTCAATTATTACAAAGACTGCTGCCACACTGCAGTTTGACACCACTTTAACTACCATGGCTTCATGGTTTCTATTGTGGGACTAGACCAGAATAGTAGTGTTATTGGGGAGTATTTACTGCACAATGTCATCTTCACCTCATTGGTTGTGTGTGCTTCAGTCATTTCTGAAGCCCGCCTTATCATTGACAGGGAAAACCCATCAATGCCTCCCAATATCACTGCCATCCCAGTACCACTCATGCAGTAATCTCTTCTGCTTCAGAAACAGAAGAGACTGCTGTCATGTGGCATAAGGGGGTGGGATTCTCCTCCTCTTCCCCTCTCTTGCCCTGGTTCCCCCCACTCCAAGACATCCCCATCCTGATCTCTCCCCCTCCTACCATCTTGATCTGTCTCTCCCTGCCCTCGCCGTCCTGATTTCTCTCTCCCCCTCCTCTGCTGCTCTGATCTGTATACCTTAAATATGTAGGACAATGATGAGGAGGAAGCGGGCAGTGCTGAAGGGCTGTGCAGCACCGTACTGATATTGAAGCGGAGGTGCGATAATTATTGTTCCACTACCACTATGTTTCTGTTTGCTTACAAAATGAAATTGCTGCGAGATGACTGCCTTGTGTGATAAAGTCCAATGCCTCAGTGATATTGCTACAACAGGAGTGATGTTACAAGAGACAGTGTGGGGTGGTGGTGTTAAGCATGATACACTAAATATCAACCACAGTCGCATAGAGCACACCATCCAAATACAAAATGTTACAGTCTAACAAATGAAGAGAGTGTATGTACTACAGACACTCTGGCCCTGAGATTCCTCTTCCTTGAGAAGAGGGTCCAGGTTGAGATCTGGGAACCCTAGGTCTGGACAACCTCTGGCCCTTCCAAAGTTGTGCAACTCTAATTCCCATCAGCCTCAGTCATGATGGGAGCAGTAATTCCTCAAAAGGAAAAGGATCACAATTTCCTTACTCATAAAGCAAATGGACAATAAATGGGTAAGCCCTGTGTCCATTGTCTTGGTCTTTGGTCAAAGGAGTGAAACACATGTGTCGTATTTTGAATTCTGTATTTGTACTCCACAGTTTCTAAATTTTCATTTTCTGAGATGCTATGCTCTGCTGTCATACAGGCATGTAGGGATTTGGAGCCCTGAAAGGCCTTTTACTTTATGTGAAATAAGTGAATGATCAGAATGACCAGATAAAAACTTGAGGGAACTACAACTTACTTTTTGTACTACAATTCCCAGAATGTTCCAGCCTACATAATGGCTGAGGTATCCAGGGAATTTTAGTCTTAAAAAAAAGTTATACATCTTACGTCTGGGCTTCATATACAACTACATCGTGATCTTTCCCTGACATTTGGTGGATTCTACTTAATATTTTCCCCCTAATGGTTCATAGAATGAGATGGCCTACTTTTTAGTGTAATTATCTATTTATTACAATTCTGCAAATCTACTTATGATTTCTGAAGCAATTAAAAAAACAATGTTGCTATTTAGGCTTCTGTAAATAACATATTAACTGAAATTTAAATTTCAGAAAATAATTAGCTAGGAACAGTGGAGCCTGACTTTGGGGGGGTAGGAGGAGATGAAAAACCCCTTTTAAATGACCTCTAATGCCTGAAAGCACTGTCTTTGATTTTGTTTAAAGCATGATATGTTAGACAGATCACAATAAACGTCAGTTGTACATTTTAAACATGTGGTTCCTGATGAAAGAAAGGACTAATGATCAATAGATGTCTAACTGCAACACATCATTCCCCATAAAAGCTAATTGACAATCAGGTTCCTTAAATATCAAAATAATGCATCATGGTTAATGTGGTTATAATGAAAGCTAGAATTAAATGATCTGCCACAGTATCCCCAAATTTTCTGCCATTAACAAAATCCTTTTCACATTGATCTAGAGTGAGTAAGGGAAGGGAAGGGCGGAGTCATAGTTGAGTTGTGCTTTGCATGCTGAAAGTACTTGGTTCAGTCCCTAATATCTCCATGAAAAGTATTAGGTAAATGGAAAGGCTTTTTCCAGACCCTGGAAATACACTGCTAGATCAGCTGGAGTAGGAGATAATAGGCTAGATGAAGCATGTCAAAGTGTAGCCCTCCAGATAATGTTGGAGTGCAGTTCCTAGCAGTCCTCACCATTAGGTGTGCTGGATAGAACTGATGGGAATTACAGTCCAACAATCTCTGGAGGGCAACATTTTGCTTCCCTTGGGATCTAGAAGGAGACATAATTTGAACTGGTAGAAGGCAGCTTCTTATATTCATGCAATCTGTCTACTGAAAAATCTTTACAAATCTTTCTCTTGCATGTTTTTACACTGTATTTGGGGTTGCCAGATCTCAGGACCTGGCCCCGAATCTCCAAATTTTCATGGGCCATCCCCATCAAGGAAGACAAAAGTCCAAATTCTCCAGTTTTGATGGGCTCGGCTTCAGGCAGGGCGAAAGAGCTGTGTGAAGATCTCCAGCTCAGGTGGGAGAGAAGCAGATTGCTACCATTTGCAAGGCTTCATTGATCTGTTGCTGCAACTTGCAAAGACTCTCCAGGAGGATATTTACTTAGTTAGGTTCTTCCTTCCTTCGCAGTCACTTGGTTCATCTACATGAGCCAAGATACACTGGCTCCTCATCGGTGTATCCTGGCTGCGGAGCTGGCCTGTTCTTCCCCTGTTACCTCATTGAAATGGGCCGGAGTCCAAACAGAAATGCTGGCCCGTTGCTGTGGCCACCATTTTCTTTGCTGACTGGAAGCTAGGAAGGGGGCCTGCGATATGTGACTGAAAGACCTCCTGCATGTGACCAGTTTTGGTCACTTGCAGACGGACTCCTTACTGGCTTCCGAAGAGCCAGGGAAATGGCTGTGGCAGCAAGGGCCAGCATGCCAGATGGTCTCCTGTGGACACGTAGGTCCCAATCTGGTTTTGGCCAGTGGAAACAGGGTAAGCTCGGTATTTTTTTGTAATGCTTTATTGGACCCTATCTCAGCTTGCCTCCATCTCAGCCCTGGGGGCAGTGAGGAATTCCCAATGGCAGAATGGGGCAAAAGCCCTGTGTCATATTAACTGCAGATGGGGGAAAGCCAGGGTATTTACCCCATGTAGACAAGTTCATTGTGATGCCAGGGATCTGTTCTTCTACTCTGTTCTGCATTATTTGCTAGAAGTAAACTAGATTAAATGTTCCTTATTTTATATGCTTAAAAAAGTCAGAAGGAATAATCCATACATTTTCTCTTGATCTGAGAACAGGCCATTTAGCTAAGGTTTATCTCTTAATTTCTAAACAAGAAAATATGCCCCCCCAACCTCACCTCTGGGTATTTGTGCTTGAATGATAGGCTGTGAACAACTATACCTGGTACTTAATGCATAATATTTAATGATATCACCAGGTGCTATTCCCCAGGTCTTGGCTCAGAAATCTCAGACCGTGGGACAATCTTGAACTGGCAACCCTATTTTTGTTTGTTTAGTGGTTTATAAATTGTACTTTAGGTCAAAGGTGGGGAAAGTGTTACCATCCTGATACTGTTAAAGTGCAGCTCCCACCATTCCTAGCTAGGAGTTGTAGTCCAATCCCTGGAGGGCCACCCATTTTTTACCCATTTCTACTCTAGGTTCCTGCCAGCACTCTGTTGTGAACTAAACACAGCCAGTGTTTCTGTGTATTTGCACATTACAAATTCAATAGAGCTCATCCTCCATGAGTTCATGTAAAATATTAATAGGTTTACAAGAGGACCAGACCAAGCTGTTTTGCTGTCTGAGGCAGAGAATAAGATGGCTTCCACCCTTCCATACAATGTACAGAAATTGACCGCACTGGTAATTGAATATTTCTTCAACAATGGCAATGAGGTAGCCACCTCCAATGTATCTAAAGTCAACAAGTCACCATAGACCATCCACGGTAGTCATACGGCATGCAACTATTCTCCAAAGCCTTGCTGCCACCTTCCATTATCTGCTTTGTGTGTCAGCTGCTTTATTCAGCTTAAGGTAGGACTGAGCCTGACATGAAAGCATGGAAAAGGAAGAACAGAATTATGCCTGTGGGCTGTGCCCTCTGTGACCTCCACATATTCTGAGGAAGGTCTTGAACAAAGGAAGCCAATATAGGTAAGAGTGTATGTGTGTCTTTAGAAACCTCACTTGGGAACACATTGAAGCAGAAATCTTGTACATTGGGGTTGCATGGCGTAAATCTCTGGAGTTACACATCAATTATGCTATGCAGCCTTTTCAAAGAATGTGTTGAATGCTGTATTGAAATGTTAAACATATATTTTAAAAGATATGATAAATCAAACAAACAATCAATTATTCCTATATGAAATATGCTTAGCCAAAACTAATAAATAACAATAAGGATGAGCTGTAAGAGCCAGCATGGTCCAGTGGTTTGAGCGTTGGACTATGACTCTGGAGACAAGCATTCTAATACCTGCTTGGCCATGAAAGCCCACTGGGTTACCTTGGGCATGTCACATTGGGCTTGTCTAAGATGAGAAAATATAACATGGATTGCTGCGTATTAATGCAAATTCGCAGCAGCATTCATTTGTCTCCACGGTACTTTAGCAAAATCGCTGGTATGCAAAGCTATCCATGTTTGAAGTACAAATGCAGCCGTGCCTGTGAATCAAGATGGTGGCTGAGAGTGAATTACTTGCATTATCATTCACTACAAGTTGTCACTGTTGCATAGCATTTTTTTAACTATTAATCACAGGTGCTCAAGTGCAATCTTCCACTTAAAAATGCTGTTTAGTCATCTCAGCGCAGGAAAAAAGCACATGAGCAATAACATAAAACTTCAAAATTGCACTTCCAGCCACTTCTTTGCTGGCAAGGCCACCCCACATGCACATCTGACCAATCAGATTTCCACTTTTACCCTCTCTGAGAATGTGCTATGATCCAAATATGATGTCCAAACAAGCAGTAATGCTCATTTCGATGCATTATTTTTTTTAAAAAAATTCAGGGAAAGCAGCAAAGGCCTTTCCCGTGCAGTAAATAGAGTTTTTCACCCCCCTCCTTCCCAAAAATGTGAATTTTGGTCAGATCTCATTGGAACAAAATGTATTCTCTGTGAACCTATTAGGATTGTTTTCACCATCTAGACAACCTCATTCTCTCAGCCTCAGAAGGCAAAGACAACCCGCTCCCTGGAACAAATCTTGCGGAGAAAACCAATAGGTTTGCTTTAGGGTCGCCATAAGTGAGAAATTACTTGAAGGCATGCTGACACAACAAGGATGAAGGTCAACAAGTCATAAATCCAAAGCTGAAGGAAGGCAGGTGGCCAAGGGTCTTGACAGGTCTTCCATAATGCATAGACCAGACAAATTTTGAGCAATAGTTGTGGCAGTGAAGGAGAAGAGACTTGTTTATGTATAATTTTACCCCATGAGGGTTTTATACTCTTCTGAAGTTTTAGGCTCAATCTAGAGGAAATAAATCAACTTTACAAAAACTTTACCTTGGCCACTGTGGAATATCATTGGCCCAGACTCATCTGGCCTCTGCTGTATGGAAGACCTGTCAAGGCTCACATTTGGCTGAATGTGTGAAGGTCTGTCTCCCCTCTGCCCTTCCACCTGTCTTTGTGCTTCTTTCCATGGCTGTGCTACATGAACTGTTGTTCTTTCCTACACTGAACACAGTTTGAATGTCACTGTGCTATACCTCTCCAGCTTTTAAAAACAAATATTATCCCTCTTGATGGCAGTACTATAGCAAGTTAATAATTTAACATCCTCCATAAAGAGCTGTCACATGCAGATTTCATAGTAATTACTGAAAGACGCATTGCTTGCTTGCTCATGAGCTTTTCATGCTTGCATATGTTTAATTAGCCACTTAGAGACACTCCCTTATCCATTGGGACTGGCTAAGATGTTAAGTATACATGCACCAAAAAAGCCAGCTACAGATTTCTCTTATATTAGGGCTAAGGAATCTGTGGGCTTCCAGATATTGTCAATTTCAATACTGATCAGCCCCAGCAAGTGTAGCTAATAGTGAGGGTTGAGAGTACTCGTATGTATGCAATATATCCACTCAGCACCTAGAAGTTACCCATCCCTGATATAAACCAGGTTTCGAAATGATGTGTATTCTTATATTTCCCAATTAATGATTAAAATCTGAATGCCATATCCTAAATCATATTCATTTTCAACTCTCTCTCTGGCTTTTCTTCGCAAACGAAGATTCAGGAAGGACTCATCCCGCGCTTTCTGCAAGCGCGCCGATGACTAAAAAGGCCAATCCGAGATAAGTCCAGTTGCAGAAAGCACAGCAGAAGGTCTCCTTGGGTGATGTTTCCGTGTTGCGATTCTTTCTGCGTTGTCGTTTCTCTTCAAGACTTGTTCAGCATGAGTTCTCAAATAAGGCTGTAGCATTGTGGATAGTGCGTCTCCATGCCTCCTGATGTGAGGCCAGGGCGGACCAATGTTGGTGATCAATTTGGCCAAGCCTGAGATGTTGTTTCAGGGAGTCCTTGTATCGCTTTTTTTTGGAGCGCCCCTCTTACGCTGACCCGTGGTGAGTTCACCGTAGAGTACTATTTTTGGGAGGCGATGGTCCTCCATCCTAGAAATGTGCCCTGCCCAGCGCAGCCGTGTTCTCAATATCATGGCCTCAATGCTGGTGATCCCTGCTTGCTGAAGGACAGCAACATTCATCACATAGTCAGTCCAGTGTATATTTAGGATTGTGCATAGACAGCGCTGATGAAAGGGTTCGAGGAGTTGTAGGTGGTGGCGATAGGTGACCCATGTTTCAGATCCATAAAGGAGAATAGACAGTACAATGGCTCTATACACACTAATTTTTGTGCTTCGCCTCAGGTGTTTGTTACTCCAGACTCTTTTGTGAAGTCTTCCAAATGCACTATATGCCTTTGCTAATCTGTGATCGATCTCTTTGTCAATCAAGATTGACAAAGAGATTTTCAACTAGGGCACTATTTAATCTGTTGTTTCATTGTTAAACTGAGACATTGTAACTCTGCATTGCACTGTATGCATTTTTGAATGCCATTTTTTCTTTTTTTTTTAAAGCATCTTTAGAGGTCTTTCAGGCTCTGGGCTATGGCTTCCTTGACTGAGGGCTGATTTACAGGGGTCAAATATTCTGGCTTGTTCCCATTCCAGAGTCCTGCAGTCTAGATAATGCAGAGCATTTGCTCCAATCTGCCCCTTGGCAGCCCTTATGACCCCCAGGGCAGATACAGGGCTGGAATGGGGGCAAGCCGGGATAGGGTCCTTTACAGCGATATAAGAAAATGCCTAGTTTGATCTGGTACCACTGGATTGGGCCCTGTGTGTCCATAGAAGCCCATTCCAGAAGAACACCCCTCGCTGCTGGCTCCCTGGCTCTCCCGGAAGCCAGGCAGGGGTCACAAGAAGGAGGCCTGCAGTCACATGTTGCTGGCCCCCTTCCTGGCTTCCACGTCAGTGGAGAAAACAGTGGTGGCAGTGGCTGCAGCGATGGGCTGACATTCTGTTCAGATGCTGGCCTGTTTCTCCAGGTAACTGTGGCAGAACAGGACAGACCTGGAGCCAGGATAAGCCGTAAGGGAACCGGCATATCCCGGCTAGTGTAGAAAAGCCCTGAATCAATCCACTTGTCTTCCTCTTTTCCTACTGCCTTCTACTTTATCAAGTGTTACTCTCTTTTCCAGTGAGTCACATCATCTCCTATGTCCAAAGTATGGCAGTCTCAGTTTAGTTCTAGACTTTTTCAGATAGCCCTGCAAGCCCCAATCCCGTTCCTGCTGCGAAATAAAGGAAAAATGTTCGCACACTTACCTTAATTCCACGGCAGGAACCTCCTCCCTCTCCCCAAGCGGGCTGGTTGTAAGATGCAGCCGTTGTAAGGCTGCCTTTACAACTGGCAACTGAAATCGCAAATTTGAAAATAGCCCCCCCAACTGTCAAAAATAAAATCAAAGCACTAAAAAAAAAAAAATGACAAGTAACCTGGGGGTGGGGGGAAGGGTGCCACTTACCTGGATGTACTGATCATGGCTGGAAGTGCTCAGAACGGGCCTCCTTCCCCATGCCTGTCATTTCGGAATAGGAACGGGGCTCCTTTTCCCACATCCCTGATTCCATGACAGACACGGAATGGGTGTTCTATTCACGATGTTTCATCATGAATAGAATACTCCAGGAGCAGGAAGGGAGCAGGATGGAAGGGGTCAACATCGTCTGAAAGGAAGCCCCTTTCTTGACCCTGTTCCATGCCTGCCACGGAATATTGGCCCCATCTGAAAATCTCCTATATTGGCTTCTAGAGAGAGTTCAGGCCTGATTTGCTCTTGGGCCCATTTATTGTTCTTTTTAGCAGTCTACAGTGTTCGTAGAACTTTCTTCTAGCACCACATTTCAAATGAGTTGACATTCTTCCTGACAGCTTTCTTCAGAGTCCAGCTTTCACAATCATACATAGAAATAATCCTAAATACATAATATAATAAATTTCCAAAATTACTTAATATTATATTTGAGGAATACTTCCACCTCCACATTCCTCCAAAATTCTACAGCATTTGGGTGAAATCCCTCCACCGTCATCACTTCCTTAATGACACTGATTTCCTTCTCAGCTTGTGCCTTTCCATCTGCCATTTCCTCATATGGCTTTTCCATTTTGCCTGTGAATAAACCATGGAAATGCCTTGCCTGTGTGCCATTGTAAGGCCTTACGTGATCTTGTCCTACTTACACTGACTTCTCAGGTCTCCTCATCTTCCCCATCTCATTTCCCTTCCCATTCTTTTCACTTTCCTGCTTCCTTAAGGCCTTATTAAGTTATCAGCAAACCAAACCTTGCATAGGAGATGACATGCAAAAGGAAGGGAAAGGAAGAATGTAGAACAGGAGGTACTCTGTCATTGACAGTGCCTCGGGAACTTGTTGGGAGTAAAGCATCTATCACAATGAATACATATTGTTTATCCGCTACACTTTATTTGGCTCTGCATGATAAAAATCACTTTCCACCAGCCAGTTAGCGCCAGAAGCCATGTTCCACGTTATTTTGTACAACAGGAAAAAAGAAAGAAAGAAAGAAAGAAAAAGAAAAGAAACAAAAAAAAAGGGGGAAGGAAATATCAAAGAATAAATTATGTATGAGAATGCCACATGAATAACAAGCAGTAACCCAATTCTTTTTTTTTTTATTTAAACATGTCTGATAAAATTAAAGCTTTTGAGAACATAGGAAAGGGTGTAATGTTTTAATTATTCAGCAAGATCAAGCACACAGGGCAGTTTGGCACAACAGCTATATCCATATGAAATCTCCAGGAGATGCGAGAGGGGCCTTTCCGTATGTCCCATCCGTGGGAACTATACATTGCATGAAGGCATGGGAAAGAGTCTTTCTTGTAGTGGCCACCCTGAGTGTGGCATACTCTCCTCTTGGTACCAACCCTCATTTCTTTCCAAAACCAGTTTAAAGTGTGGCTTATTATTAAACCCTTTGGGGGTCTAAGATGTCAACTATCAGGACTTAGGCCTAAATACCCTAAAGGCTACAGATCTTGTCTGATCTTGGAAGCTAAGCAGGGTCAGCCCTGGTTTGTGCTTAGATGGGAGACCACCAATGAATACCAAGTGCTCTGGGTTAAATTTCAGAGGAAGGAACTGGCAAAACCATCTCCTGAGTATTCCTTGCCTAAGAAAACCCTATGAAATTCATGGGTTGCCATAAGTCAGGCAAGTTGCATGTGCACACACACACATAGATTTTAAACTGGTTTCTTTTAAATGCTAAATTGTTGTATACACACCACTTGTTAAATGTTTGTTTTTAAAATGTTTAAATTATTCCTTTATATTTGAATTGTCCTTGACTTTTAAAAATCGAATTTGTCTGTATGCTGCCATGAGAGCCTATGATATAGAATGCGACATAAGTATTTTGACAAATAAGAAAAATTTAAAAAACATACTGCTATTAGCAAGAGCCAGCATGATATAGTGGTTTGAATGTTGGATTAGGATACTAGAAGACCAGGGTTCAGATCCTTGCTCAGCCACGGAAATCTACTGGGTGACTTTAGCAAGTCACACTCTCTCAGCCTCAGAGGAAGGCAAAGACAAACCCTCTCTGAACAAATTCTGCCAAGAAACCCCCATGATAGGTTTGCCTCAGGGTCACCATAATTCGGAAATGACCTGAAGGCACACAACGACAGCATTACTATTAGCAAAACCACAGGCTGAGAAAGGAAAAAAGGAAAAAGAGTTGTGGGGTTGGTTCCCAGTATCCTTCTCCCACACTTCCACTGCATTGAACCTATCTGGAGAAAAAGGTGCAGCTTTACCCTGATCTCAGTCCTAGCAGGAAACATGACCTCTTTCCCAATCCGGGTTGAAATAAGAACTGAGGGCTTTAAGAAGATTAAAACAACCCCCTAAGTTTTAATTTATGGTTTTCTGAAAGAACTGGATTTTTTCACCTTCCTGTTTTACCTTTATTTTGTCATTATGATTTGGAGTGGAGTAAAGTCAGACTGAGGGGGGACTGAGTGATGTGTTTGAGATGGGGTACCTTGGTCACATGATCTTTTCCCCTAGGGAAAGGTGTTTCAACATGTTAGAATAAGGGCAGGAGAGCCCCTAGAAAGAAGAAATGGGAAATCATGATGGTATCATGAAAAAACGGGATATCATGATGGTATCATGAAAAAGTGGGCATGGCCATGTAGGGAGCCCCAGAGGGCCAGATTAGGACCCAAAGAGGGCTAGTTTCAGCTCTGGGACCAGAAGTTCCCCACCTCATCCCCAGTTTAAATGATGTGTACAGATCTAGGGAGCAATTGATTAGCAAAGTATTATGGTTTTAGGTAAGTGATGGGAAATGTGGGCCATCCAGATGTTGTTAGGCTACAACTGCCATCAGACCAAAGTGATGGTTGTGGATGATGGCAGCTATAGTCCAACAACATCTGGAGGGCAGTAAATTTCCCACTCCTGGGTTAGGGATTGAAAATGGATGAACTTTGAGTTCTTTCCACCAACATGACTGTATGAGGCAGTGCTTATATTTTGCTTTCATCATTCCATGTATCTTTTTTGCTGAATATAATTGCACTTAATCGCATTTCAAAGCAAGACGATAATTATCTGCATGTCAAATTAGCTGCTTCCGAATGCAAGACCATTGGTACTTTTTTTTTTTTTGCCTTGTCTTTAAAGTAGAGCAATGGTCCCCAGATCTTCACATCATTTCTCTGTAAACATCAGGGTGTGATAAGCTTCTTTTTGAACAAGGGCTGGAATGCAACTTATTTTACACAGCTTTGCATAATAAAGTGGCATTTGAGATAACTCATTCAAAGGGCAGATAGCAATTCTCTTCAGACTTCATTAAACCGTTCTTTTCATGTTAAATTAATGTGTCAAGTATATTTGAAACAAACAAACTGAAGTATTCCCTTTTGTTTGGGGAGAAAGATATAAACTGGGTTGCAACGATTTTATCAATCATCTTTGTATTGAAAATCTGTTAATAGTCTCTTATCCAGCTCATTTCTGCAGGGCTTCCCTGTCCTATAAAAGCCAGTCATTCCTGTACTGGTTTCTGTGATAAAAGGGTGATGAAAGGATGTCACATCATGTTATTTGACAGAAGGATGCAAATTCAAGAAAGTTTGTTTGGCGAGCGCTGTGTAGCTTATTGGTTTGATCCATTTTTCTTTATATTTTAATCTTGTAACTTTTATAGCTTTTGTATGTGAAAGTTTCTCTGCCTCACAAAATCAGTACATGCAAAAAAGCTCTAGGAGTCTTAGTGGACCATAAGCTGAACATGAGTCAGCACTGTGATGCAGCAGCTAAAAAAGCCAATGTGATTCTAGGCTGCATTAATAGGAGTATAGTGTCTAGATTAAGGGAAGTAATAATGCCACTGTATTCTGCTTTGGTCAGGCCTCACCTGGAATACTTTGTCCAGTTCTGGGCACCACAATTCAGGAAGGATATTGAGAAGCTGGAACGTGTCCAGAGGAGGGTGACCAGAATGGTGGGAGGTCTGGAAGCCATGCCCTATGAGGATCGGCTTAGGGAACTGGGCATGTTTAGTCTACAAAAGAGAAGGACATGATAGCCATGTTTAAATATTTGAAGGGATGTCATACTGAGGATGGAGCAAGCTTGTTTTCTGCTGCTCCAGAGACTAGGACACGGGGCAATGAGTTCAAACTACAGGAAAAGAGATTCCACCTAAACATTAGGAAGAACTTCCTGACAGTAAGAGCTCTTTGGCAGTGGAATACACTGCCTCGGTGTGTGGTGGAGTCTCCTTCTTTGGAGGTTTTTAAACAGAGGCTGGATGGCCATCTATGGGAAATGATTTGATTGTGTATTCCTGCATGGCAGAATGGGGTTGGACTAGATGGCCCTTATAGTCTCTTCCAACTCTATGATTCTATCTCTCACTCTCTTTCTTCTCTCATCTCTCCCACTCATAAACACTGGAATTGAGTCCTTGAATGACAGTCACCCAGCGGGGCTGAGTAGTAGGGCCCTAATACAGATTGGATTCAGGGCACCAATCCTTGAGTTTACTCAGCAGGAAGTGACAACCCCAACAAAGAAGATGATGATAAGAAGGTGGCCAGTTACACATTGGTAAAAGGGGTTTGTGTGATACATCATTAAATGCAGGACCCCACTCCAAAGAAGGACAGATTTGTATGACATTTTCTTATGCTACTTTACACCTATGGAGGGATAGGAATACTTTAGGAGTACAAAGTGATCATGTGAGAGTGAGAGTGATCATGTTCTCCTGGAGTTTGTTATACAATGGAAAGGAGAAGCCAGGCATAGTCAGACACGCATTCTTGACTTTAGGAGAGCTGATTTCAATAAACTCAGGGAAATACTGGGGATGATCCCATGGTCAAGAATACTAAAAGAGAAGGGACCTCAAGACGGATGGGACTTTCTCAAAAGGGAGATACTGAAGGCACAATTTCAAACAGTACCATTGAGGAAGAAAAATGGGAGGTGTCTCAAGAAACCAGGATGGATGACTAAAGAACTTTCAATGGAGCTAAGTTTTAAACGGAACATGTATAGGAAATGGAAAAGGGGGGAAATCACCAAAGAAGAATTCAAACAGATAGCGAACACGTGTAGGAGTAAAGTCAGAAAAGCTAAAGCGCAGAATGAGTTCAGGCTTGCTAGGGAGGTTAAGAACAATAAAAAGGGTTTTTTTGGGTATGTCCGCAGCAAAAGGAGGAAGAAGGAAATGATAGGGCCGCTACGTGGAGAAGATGGCAAAATGCTAACAGGGGACAGAGAAAAGGCAGAATTACTCAACACCTTCTTTGCCTCAGTGTTTTCAGAAAAGGAAAAGGAGGACCAACCTGAGGAGAATGGAACAGAGGACACAATAGGGGAAATCCAGCTCAAAATAAGTAAAGAGGTAGTACAGGAATACCTTCTTAATCTAAATGAATTTAAATCTCCAGGACCAGATGAACTACATCCAAGAGTATTAAAAGAGCTGGCAAATATAATCTCAGAGCCATTGGCAATAATATTTGAGAACTCTTGGAGAACAGGAGAAGTCCCAGCAGACTGGAGGAGGGCAAACGTTGTTCCCATCTTCAAAAAGGGGAAAAAAGAGGATCCCAACAACTATCGTCCAGTTAGTCTGACATCAATACCAGGGAAGATTCTAGAACAGATCATTAAACAGAGAGTCTGTGAACATTTAGAAGGCAATGCCATAATCACAAAAAGTCAGCATGGGTTTCAGAGAAACAAGTCATGCCAGACTAATCTGATCTCTTTTTTTGATAAAGTTACCAGCTTGGTAGATGAAGGGAATGCTGTGGACATTGCATACCTTGATTTCAGTAAGGCCTTTGACAAGGTTCCCCATGACATTCTTGCAAACAAGCTTGTAGAATGTGGGCTAGACAAGTTAACTGTTCAATGGATTTGTAATTGGTTGACCGGCCGAACCCAAAGGGTGCTCAGCAGTGGCTCCTCTTCGTCTTGGAAAGATGTGACCAGTGGGGTGCCACAGGGTTCTGTCCTGGGCCCAGTGCTATTCAACATCTTTATCAATGACTTAGATGAGGGAATTAGGGGCATACTTATCAAATTTGCAGATGACACCAAATTGGGAGGAGTAGCTAATACCCTAGAGGACAGGATCAAAATTCAGAATGACCTGGATAGACTGGAGAGCTGGGCCAAAGCTAACAAAATGAAATTCAATACGGAGAAATGTAAAGTACTGCATTTAGGGCGGAAAAATGAAATGCATAAATATAGGATGGGAGAGACCTGGCTGAATGAGACTACATGCGAAAGGGATCTAGGAGTCCTAGTAGACCACAAGTTGAACATGAGCCAACAGTGTGATGTGGCAGCTAAAAAGGCCAATGCAATTTTGGGCTGTATCAATAGAAGTATAGTGTCTAGATCAAGGGAAGTAATAGTGCCACTCTATTCTGCCTTGGTCAGACCTCACTTAGAATACTGTGTCCAGTTCTGGGCACCACAATTCAGAAAGGATATTAACAAATTGGAGCGTGTCCAGAGAAGGGCAACTAAAATGGTGAAAGGTCTGGAAATGATGCCTTATGAGGAGAGACTTAGGGAGCTGGGTATGTTTAGCCTGGAAAAAAGACGGTTTAGAGGCGATATGATAGCCCTGTTTAAGTATTTGAAGGGATGTCACGCTGAGGATGGAGCAGGCTTGTTTTCTGCTGCTCCAGAGACTGGAACACGGAGCAATGGGTGCAAGCTCCAGGAACAGAGATTCCACCTCAACATGAGGAGGAACTTATTGACAGTAAGAGCTGTTCGGCAGTGGAACACACTCCCTCGGAGCGTGGTGGGGTCTCCTTCCTTGGAGGTCTTTAAACAGAGGCTGGATGGCCATCTGTTGGGGATGCTTTGATTGTGATTTCCTGCGTGGCAGGGGGGTTGGACTGGATGGCCCTCGTGGTCTTTTCCAACTCTGCAATTCTATGATTCTATGATTCTACAAAACCTCTCACCATAGTGGGGAAGACTGAGACTAGGTCACCCATGTTCTTGCTTTCTCTGCTATCCAGGTTCTGGCGAGGGTTGCAAGATCAGGACTATTCCATATCTTGAGATTTCTGGGCCCCAAACCTGGGCATTAGAGATGGCTCCTTGAGATGTCACAGGAAATTAGTCCTAGAGATGTTACAAGTGGATGCCCCTGGTGATGTCGTTAAATATGAGACGTTAAACATCAACCACAGTTGCACAGTGTTGAATGAGATTCAAATTTTACAGATAAAATTGGTAGTAGTAGTAGTAGTTTATTAATGCTTAACCCAAAGGCCATTTGCATACACAATAAGAACAATATAAAAATACAATATTATAAAAGTGCTACATAAAATAACTAGCATCAAAATATTATGCATTAAAAATGACAAAATTCAATACAGTTAAAACACATTGAATAAAAACAATCTCTGGCTTTTCTTCGCAAATGAAGATTCAAGAAGGACTCATCCTGCGTTTTCTGCAAGCGCGCTGATGACTGAAAAGGCCAATC
This sequence comes from Gambelia wislizenii, assembly GCA_030847615.1. Taxonomy (NCBI): domain Eukaryota; kingdom Metazoa; phylum Chordata; class Lepidosauria; order Squamata; family Crotaphytidae; genus Gambelia; species Gambelia wislizenii. The sequence continues at coordinate 15,092,312 of JAUMIR010000008.1, read as the reverse complement.
TGAGATAAACAAGTCCGGTTGCAGAAAGCACAGCAGAAGGTCTCCTTGGGTGATGTTTCTGGGTTGTGATTCTTTCTGCATTGTCGTTTCTCTTCAAGACTTGTTCGGCGTGAGTTCTCAAATAAGGCTACAGTATTGTGGATAGTGCGTCTCCATGCTTCCCGAAAAATAATACTGAAATTAGATAAGATCCCCATAGCAATCAACTGCAATATCAGTAATAAATCTTGCATGAATTTTCATTGCTGCCAGGGCAAAAAAAAGAAACCTTGAGAGTTACCATAGAGTCAATATCAGACAGGAGATAGAAAATCTTTTCAGAAACAGTGATGTCATTAAATATGAGACCTTAAGCATGAACCACAGTTGCACAGTGTTGAATGAGATTCAAATTTTACAGATAAAATTGAAAGAGATGTTTGACAAGGAGATTCAACAGAAAGATCAAGCTACTACTACTACTACAACAACAGTTTTCATTGTTTACAGTTCAAGAAATGAATGCCAAATTATTTATATCTTAAACAAAAGAATTTTGAATTTGCAAATAAGCCTGGGAGGTGGCTTTCATTTAAGCAGAGAAAAGAAAGAACAAAGACATTTGTTATAAATGTTAAGAGAGGGTAACAGACAATGTGAGGATATTAAAAACCTTCAAGGAGTTCTACAAAAAGTTATATGGGAAAAGCTAGTAAAAAATTCAGATATGGTAGAATATTTAGATGGAATTCAACTGGACAAACTATATATGGATCAAAGGCAAAGTCTGAATGGGCCGGTGGCTGCTATGGAGTTAGTGGGGGCAACTAAAATGCTAAAAATGGGAAAAGCCACAGGCTCAGATGAACTACAAGCAATACATTATAAGAAACTCAAAGACAAGATCATAGAATCATAGAATTGTAGAGTTGGAAGAGACCACGAGGGCCATCCAGTCCACCCCCTGCCACGCAGGAAATCTTGATCAAAGCATCCCCAACAGATGGTAATCCAGCCTCTGTTTAAAGACCTCCAAGGAAGGAGACCCCACCACGCTCCGAGGGAGTGCGTTCCACTGCCGAACAGCTCTTACTGTCAATAAGTTCCTCTTAATGTTGAGGTGGAATCTCTGTTCCTGGAGCTTGCATCCATTGCTCCATGTTCCAGTCTCTGGAGCAGCAGAAAACAAGCCTGCTCCATCCTCAACGTGACACCCCTTCAAATACTTAAACAGGGCTATCATATCGCCTCTTAGCCGTCTTTTTTCCAGGCTAAACATACCCAGCTCCCTAAGTCTCTCCTCATAAGGCATCGTTTCCAGACCTTTCACCATTTTAGTTGCCCTTCTCTGGACATGCTCCAATTTGTCAATATCCTTTTTGAATTGTGGTGCCCAGAACTGGACACAGTATTCTAGGTGAGGTCTGACCAAGGCAGAATAGAGCGGCACTATTACTTCCCTTGATATGAACACTATACTTCTACTGATGCAGCCCAAAATTACATTGGCCTTTTTAGCTGCCGCATCACACTGTTGACTCATGTTCAACTTGTGGTCTACTAGGACTCCTAGATCCCTTTCGCACGTAGTCTCATTCAGCCAGGTCTCCCCCATCCTATATCTATACATTTAATTTTTCCGCCCTAAATGCAGTACCTTACATTTCTCCGTTTTGAATTTCATTTTGTTAGCTTTGGCCCAGCTCTCCAGTGTATCCAGGTCATTTTGAATTTTGATCCTGTCCTCTAGGGTATTAGCTACTCCTCCTAATTTGGTTTCATCTGCAAATTTGATACGTAGGCCCTCTATTCCCTCATCTAAGTCATTGATAAAGATGTTGAATAGCACTGGGCCCAGGACAGAACCCTGTGGCACCCCACTGGTCACATCTTTCCAAGATGAAGAGGAGCCACTGTTGAGCACCCTTTGGGTTCGGCCGGTCAACCAATTACAAATCCATTGAACAGTTAACTTGTCTAGCCCACATTTTACAAGCTGGTCTGTTCTCCAGGAGTTCTCAAAGATTATTGCCAATGGCTCTGAGATTACATTTGCCAGCTCTTTTAATATTCTTGGATGTAGTTCATCTGGTCCTGGAGATTTAAATTCGTTTAGATTAAGAAGGTATTCCTGTACTACCTCTTTGCTTATTCTGTGCTGGATTTCCCCTATTGTGTCATCTGTTCCATTATCCTCAGGTTGGTCCCCCTTTTCCTTTTCTGAAAACACTGAAGTAAAGAAGGTGTTGAGTAATTCTGCCTTTTCTCTGTCCCCTATTAGCATTTTGCCATCTTCTCCATGTAGTGGCCCTACTATTTCCTTCTTCCTCCTTTTGCTGCAGACATACCCCCCCCCCCAAAAAAACACCTTTTTATTGTTCTTAGCCTCTCTAGCAAGCCTGAGCTCATTTTGTGCTTTAGCTTTTCTGACTTTACTCCTACACGTGTTCGCTATCTGTTTGAATTCTTCTTTGGTGATTTCCCCCTTTTTCCATTTCCTATACATGTTCTGTTTAAAATCGTGCCTTCAGTATCTCCCTTTTGAGAAAGTCCAATCCATCTTGAGGTCTCTTCTCTTTTAGTATTTGTGATCATGGGATCACCCCCAGTGTTTCCCTGAGTTTATTGAAATCAGCCCTCCTAAAGTCAAGAATGCGTGTCTGACTATGCCTGGCTTCTCCTTTCCATTGTATAACAAACTCCAGGAGAACATGATCACTCTCACCTAAGGATCCCACCACTTGCACCCCATTAACCAGGTCATCCTTGTTGGTTAGGATCAGATCTAAAATAGCTGACCCCCTTTGTTGCCTCTTCCACCTTTTGGACCATGAAATTGTCTTCCAGACAGGTAAGGAATTTGCTAGACGTTGAAGTTTTGGTTGAGTTAGATTGCCAGCAAATATCTGGATAGTTGAAGTCACCCATCACTACTACATCTCTCCTTTCTGCGTGCGTGTTCATCTGTTCTAGAAAGGCATCATCCAATTCCTCCGTCTGACTTGGGGGTCTGTAGTAGAGTCCCACAGTAACATCCCTGTTGTTTCCCTCCCCTTTAATTTTTATCCAGATGCTCTCCACCTTGCTTCCATTATTGATGTCATGGATCTCTTCACTGGTGTAAATATCCCTGACATATAATGCTATTCCTCCTCCTTTCCTTTTTGGCCTGTTTCTCTTATAAAGTTATATCCTTCTATTCCTACATTCCAATCATGTGACTCATCCCACCAGGTTTCAGTAATGCCTATTATATCATATTTGTTTTGTAGTGCTAGGAGTTCAAGTTCATCTTGCTTATTTCCCATGCTCTGTGCATTAGTGTAGAGACATGTAAGACCATGTGTTCCCTTTACTTGCTGCCTATGCAAGTTTTTTTGCCTCCCACTGTTGGGTCCTTGCGCTGTTTGCCTTGTTCCCTCTATGACAGTTTGACTATTTTCTCCAGCCCTTTTGCCTTCCAGAATACTATCTCCCTCCCCCATATGACTCAGTTTTAAGTCCTCCTGATCAAATTCTTGAGACTGTAGGAAAAATTGTTTCTGCCAACTGTCGTGAGATGCACCCCATCTCTTGCCAGAAGCCCCCCCTCATGGAAGTGCAGCCCATGATCCAAGAATCCAAATTGGTCTCGGCAACACCATCTACAGAGCTAGTTGTTTACGTAGGCTATTTTCCTCTCCCTTCCTGGACCATGCCTTTCAACTGGCAGAAGAGACGAGATGACAACCTGTGCATCCATTTCTTTCAGCTTCCTCCCCAGAGCCTCATAATCTCTTCTGATCTTCAGAAAGCTGTGTCTTGCAGTATCATCAGTTCCCACATGGACCAAAAGGAAGGGGTAATGATCCGTAGGCTTGATGAGTCTTGTCAGCCTCTGGGTCACATCACAGATCTTTGCCCCAGGGAGACAACACACCTCCCGAGACATCTTGTCAGGCCCACAAACCACTGCTTCTGTACCCCACAGCAAGGAGTCCCCCACCACCACCACATGCCTCTGCCGAGGCTTCGTAGCTGCTGTTCCTTGCGGTGGTACTCTCAAGGTCCCCTGCTCTGTGCCTGAAGTCTGTCCATGCTGTTCTTCCTCATTGTCCTTGATAAGGGAGAGGGCTTCGAATCAATTCTGTAGTTGCAAGCTGCTCGAAGAATCCCTGGATTTTCTTGTTCTGTGTGTGACATTCCTCTAGCTGTCTGCCTCCTGTGTCTGTGAAGTGACCCTCTCCTCCACAGCCACTTCCTCTGTGCGGTCCCCATCCAAGACTGTTCGTTCTGTTCTGTCCAGGAAAACCTCTTGCTCACGAATCTGTTGAAGTGTAGCTACCCGTGTCTCCAGCTGCTGGACTTTCTCCTCCAAGAGGGCTACCAACTTGCACTTGGTGCATGTGAAGTTCCCCATGTCTGTAGACAAGAAGACAAACATCCCACAAGTGCTGCAGGTGACTGCAGCAGTCCCCTCAGTGTCCATGGTGAGAGCTTTTAGGTAATCTAAGAACTCTTAGGTAATGCTGAGAACTCTAAGCTGTACTTTTAGGTATGCTGTATTTTTGTTCAGCATGTTCCTCAGGAACAAGCACCATCCCCCAACAGTTTAAAAAAAATTCAAACTCACCCACTCAAAATGGCTGTCCAGAAGCTGCTCTCCTTCTTCTCCCGGGCAGGAAACTGGCCTGGAAAGCCTCTGCAAGGAGTTATATATAGCTAGGCTCCCAGCTCCAATCCCTAGTGACTCACAGATGTGACTCACAGAAGCTCCACCCCCTCAGCAACAAGCACCCTCTCCCAACAGTAAATTCAAATTCACCCACTCAAAATGGCTGTCCAGAAGCTGCTCTCCTTCTCCCTGACAGGAAAGATAATTCAGCCATTCAATATGGTATGTGATGGAGTATTAGGAAGTTGACAGATGATGAACTCTTGGAGAAATGCCTATATTACAGTGATTCTAAAAGAGGGCCCAGACAGGACAGACACAAAGAATTCTATAGAGTACTATCAATACAGTTGTTCTTCTGTATCCATGGATTTGGTATCCATGGTTGTAAGTATTTCCAGCTTGAAAATATTCTTAAAAACATAATAACCCAAAAAGCAGACCTTGATTTTGCCATCTTATATAAGGGGCACCATTTTGCGATGTCATCAGTGCTGTATACACACAATCCTAAATATACACGGGACTGACTATGTGACAAATGTTGTTGTCCTTGAGCAGACAGGGATTACCAGCATTGAGGCCATGATATTGAGAACACAGCTGCACTGGGCAGGGCACATTTCTAGGATTGAGGACCATCGCCTCCCAAAAATAGTACTCTACGGTGAACTCGCCACAGGTCAGCTTAAGAGGGGTGCTCAAAAAAAGCGATACAAGGACTCGCTGAAACAACATCTGAGGGTCAGCCAAATTGATCACCAACAATGGTCTGCCCTGGCCTCACATCGGGAGGCATGGAGACACACTATCCACAATGCTGCAGCCCTATTTGAGAACTCACGCTGAACAAGTCTTGAAGAGAAACAACAATGCAGAAAGAATCACTACCCAAAAACATCACCCAAGGAGACCTTCTGCTGTGCTTTCTGCAACTGGACTTGTTTATCTCGGATTGGCCTTTTTAGTCATCAGTGTGCTTGCAGAAAGCACGGGATGAGACCTTCCTGAATCTTCGTTTGCGAAGAAAAGCCAGAGAGGGAGGATATAATAAGATGTGAGTATTCACAGATTTTGGTATCCACGAGGGGTCCTGAAACCAAACCCCAGTGAATATTAAGGGACAACTGTACATCATTTTATACATATTTTCTTTCATATTATTACACAGAGTAAATTGTATATTTTTGGTTTACACCCTCCCCCTGCCATACATCCATTTGCACATTATGACCAAGATTTTGTGCCTACCTTATCATGCATTCTTTTACTGATTCATTTTCTGCCTCCAACTTCAAGAGAGATTTTTAAAAACATCATCCTTGCAGATTTCTGCATAAAATTCATTTTCTCCAGCCTCTTTAACCAATTCTTTCTTATCTTGCTTAAATCTCTCCATAAGGTGTAAATAAAAGGGAAAGAGAAAGGTACCAAGGAAATGCAAACACAGCATATGTTTGAGTTCTAGGTGTGAACAATTTCCAGTGTCTCACTCTCTCGAATGCTAGAAATTTGGGCACTGAAGGTAAATTCCCTTGGGGGACAGAATTCTCATTTGGAGAGGCAATGCCATCACCCCCCCCCTTCTCCCAATGTAGCTACATAAAGTCTCGCTTCAGACACATCATTGTACATACACTGAGCAAATAGTGGAAAACCCCATCCTTTTGTTTTTTTGTTTGTGTACAGAGACTACATGTTTGCAAGTCACATACCCATGGAATTGGACCCGGCCAATTTTGTTCCTGATGTGCTGGTATTTGGGGAAACATCTAGGGGGGAAGTCATATGAGACAATGTCTAGAATGAGCTTAGAAATATGGCATGAACAGAGCACTGCAATGTCTCAGCCAAAGAAATGGACCAAAATTAAATACTAATTCCATGAGGGGGGAATTACTTCCTGCCTCATTTGAAGAAGCTCTTAGTGGATGCCTGCAGATGCTGTGAGAATGAGAAAGAGGGAGAAAGAAGGTCAACATGATAAAAGCAGTAGAGCACCGTGCAAGTCCTAATGAACAAGGAGTTAATGGTCATCATCCAGCACAAATGTTGCCAAATGGAGAGAAATCCCAGTGCTCTGTGTGCAACTGAGCACAGCAAGCACCTCATTTTCGAGGACATTCCAAGTCTGGGTTCCATGTCTGAAATGAAGTATTTGTATTCTTGTATGCAACAATTTTGAGGGTCATTACCCATAAATGTGTTTAAAACACTCACTCTGGGAATCAAGTGTTATTTAGCTGGACGATGAGCTTCCATTTGGCCACAGGAGATGAGGGTGATTTGCTCCTATTGCCCATCATCATGCAATCAGTTTCTATTGCTATCATCAACTTATTATTCCTTGGAAACAAACCACTCTGGGCTGGATTTAATGAAAAATACACCTAACCCTCAGGAAAACTGGTTGGTTTATTTTATTTTGGACAAAACATTTGTTGATCACAGCTTGTGTTCATGTGTGGGCTCTCACACATGCTAACAGCCTGATCATTCTGTTGCCCATACAGTATGGCCCACGTCTCCATGGGACTGATATCCATGGTTTCACTTACTCACATTTGGAAAAAAAAGGTCCTCTCTAGGCATTTTCTAGGTCCTCCAGCACGATTCAATGGTATGTTTCTGCCTGAAGTTGACCATGGAGTCATGCTGGAGGACCTAGAAAATGCCTATAGAGCTGTTCTCTCTAGGAATCTCTAGGTCCTCCAGCATGACTCTATGGTATGCCTGGGCCAAAAGTTGTTCATTTCAACAGGGGTTGCTGTTATCCACAGTTTCGCATTTCCATGGTAAGTCCAGGAAATTATTCTTTGCTGATATGTACTGTATACAATTTCCAACACATGCATGAATTGCAGTTCAGCCTGCAATTCAACTACTTTACTGCTCTCTCAGTGATGGAAAAATCCCCACAGATGCATAGGCAAAGCAAATCTTATTCACTGAAGGCAACAGTCCTTGAAAGATTTGTGTATGCATTCAAGTGCCGCAGAGATTTGGACCAACTCCTAAATTAAGAGCAACCTGCTGCTCCTTGGCAGTAATCCCCAAAGGGTGCACTGAGTTTGCAAGGAATTAATTAATTAATTGCTCAGTCAAAAGCTGCTGTGTATGCCCAAGGCTGCTTGCTCTCCTGGACTGGAATCTTCCCAGTGGATTCGCACTTTTGCCCGAAACTGGATAACTCTGCCCATCGCTCACTGAGTGTGATGGGTAGGGATGGAAAATCCTGAGTTGACCTGTCCTTACATGCTAAAGAGGACAACCTAAAAACAATGTGCCTTTGTTTTGAGCTGTTGCAAGATGGTCACTTTTTGTTTTGTTTTGCTTTGTCATGTAGAAAAATTGTGCCTTTTTACAAGTGGTTTTTCTGCATTTCTGTAAAATGTGCAGTGTTGTAAAATGGAATGACTTGTTATCTTGTGGCATGAATGAACAAAAATAGTAACACTGAATGGGTTATTTGTGTCTTTCTGTGTAATCTATCTGTCCTGTTGTGTTTGGTGTGCGTATACGATTAGCTTCACTAAAGGAAAGAAAAACAGTTTTGTGCAGAAACAGGAGTCATTAGTAAATTGTAGCTGAGATCCTACCTTAAGGAGATGGAATGGAACAATATATCACATTATATCACTCCGAAACTGCTTCAAGGCAGGCTTATCTTCTCCCTTCCCCTTGGAATATCCTTGAGTAAGGCAGAAAAGAAGGGAGGAGAGAGGGGGTGGATGATGGTAGGTGATGCTTCCTTTTGAAAATAAAGCCATCCATCCTCAAAGAAGTACTCCTGCTAGTCTGTGTTGCAGCAGAAGGAAAAATGGAGGGGGGGGGGGAAAGGAATCTAGCAGTTCCTTTAATATATATAAAGTGCTTGGGTATGTTTCCTTTCCCAGTCTGCTGGTTGGCCACTTAGGAAACATACCCAACCAATCCCCTCCACTTAGGAAACATCACCTCTCTTCTCTCACTCCCTCAGCCAACCACCACCCACATGCAAATTTCCTCTCCACCTCACAATCCACTCCTGCCACTGAATCTGGCCCTACACTCCCAGGCTCACAAGGGCCCTCCCACCTCTCACTCCCTCAGCCAATCACCACCCACATGCAAATTCCCTCTCCACCTCATAATAATCCACTCCTGCCACTCAATCTGCATCTACCCACCCACCCCCTGGCTCACAAGGGCCCCTCCCTCCTCTCACTCCCTCAGCTACTCACCACCCACATGTAAAACAATACAATATTTTTTTCCTGTAGCTGAACTGTGTGAACCTTTCAATTATAATGGCTATGTTACACTGGGTACAGCTAGATTATTTATATTTTAGCACAAACATTTCTGGATATTAATCCACTTCCTCAGATACAATGACTGCCACACTGGCATGTCTCTGCAGCCGTTGCCGCTTCCATCCACATCGCAATCTCTGAAGCCAGGAAGCTGACCTGCTGTATGTGATCAAGGCCCCCTGCATGTGACCAGCCATGGTCAACATGCTGTGGGACTCCTTCCTGGTTTCAGAGACAGTGACACAGATGGCAGCCACAGCAATGGGTTGGCATGGTGGTATGGGCTCCTGCAGTCATGTGGGGCCCAATCTGTTTTTTCTTGGCTGAGTCATTTTTAACGGGTATTTTGCTAAAATGTTTTATTGGGCTTTACCTTGTCTCCCTCCCCCATCTTAGCCCCATTTTTGTCCCGAGGGTTGTGAGGACTACTCATGGGTAAAACGGGGCAAAAGCCCTGCATTGTTTGAACTGCAGGGCTCTGTGATGGAGCAAGGTGGGGCAAATAGCCCATCTAAACAAGGCCCAAGTTCGTTGATATGAAACACATTATGGGATGGACCTGCCCAATTTCATCTTATCTTCACTCTTCTGTGGAGCAGAGTCAGGTATTGAATCCTGGAAGGTTTTCTAAAGGGACATGTAGGTTTTAAGTCAAAAAGTATCCCCTTCCTCTGGATTAGCTGATAGCTCTATAGATTTCTTGCTTCCCTTCTGATCCTACTGCAGGGATATGTAGTCTACTGATACTACCCAAAGATGCTACTCTTGTTCACCCATATCTGCAACACTCACAGAAATGGACACTTCCATGAGAACAAAGTACAGGTATGTGGAAGAATTCTGATGTATCTTGCCATTTGTAGTCTGACTGATTGTCATTTGTTTGTTGGGGAAAATGTCTACCTTTCAAAAACTCTGTAAATGATGCTATGCTTGTGATAGTCTGATTAAGTATCATCAGGTCCCAGGGTATATGGGATCAGCTCTCATATCTACTTGTAAATAATTTATATCAGCTGGTTTTCTTGCATTTTCCCTTAACAGAGCAGTTTACTTGACACTGGACACCTGTAAAGCTATTATAAAAACCACCCCAGAGACTATGAGGATATATGGAAAAGGGACACCTTTCTACTCATCTAATTTACATGGTTGTGACAAGGAAATTCAAAGCATTTTGGAAAGGGGGGGTGTCATTTTTTAAATTGTGCAATATATCTGACTTTAGACATTTAAAATTAGCCCATGTTTTTAGTTAGATGAATTTTTGTCCTCAGATCTAAGTCCTAGTTCAGCCATGATGGTGAACATCAGTTTTATCATCCTGGGAATGAATTGTGTGCCTCCAGGTTTCTCTCTTACCACACCTGTCCACTCTCTGTACATTGTGCTCCTGGTACATGGAAGATGCCCTGGCTTCTTAAATCAAAGTTACCCTTGACATCCAAACTGGGAAACTGTGGTTTATGGGCTCCTTTCAAGCCAGGATATAAAACTGTGATCTTGTGTTTGTTTCACATCTTGATTTGGAAGAAGTCCTTGCATCTAGGGTTGCCATGTCCTACTTCCTCAAATCTGGGCATCTAATCTGCATATTATGCAAATTATTCTAATTATGCAGACCAGAACATTCATTGTTGCATTTTTTCTTCCACTCTGATTCAGCTATAATACAGTGGGCATCTGCTGGGGTTTGGTTCCAGGACACCTCCCACCCTATATGGATACCAAAATGTGTGGATTCTCAAGTCCCATTATATACAATGGCATAGTAAAATACCATCCCTTACATAAAAAAGCAAAGTCAAAGTTAGCTTTTTGGATTTTTTTTTTTTGGGGGGGGGGAATATTTTCAAAATAATGGATGATTGAATCCATGGATACAGAATCCGTGGATACAGAAAGCCGATTGTATAGTTTTTACCATTTCTTGCAGAACAATTTGACTGAAGGGTGTCTACAAATTTTGCCCCATATCTTAGTACAATATCTTGGGGTTTTTTTTAGCCTTTTTAAAAAAGAAGAAAGCTTTCAATATGGGCCAGATGATGGTCTGAACAGGAACCAGGTGGTATGCCTAAAATCTAGGTAAAACCTGATCCAGGTAGTATGGCAGCTCTACTTAAATTACAATGCCCTAGTTCAAACGATGTGTGAAACTAAAGCTGGGGAAAAAAAAATCAAGATAGCTCTGCTGATGTTGGGCATATAATTGGGGAATAAAGAGCAGGGTTGTGGAGGGAGCATGTAAGCACATGTCTCATTCCTGGTCTAATAAATCCTAGTTTCATGGACCAGTATTGTTATATCTGAAGCAGGCCTCTGTTTTTTTTTTTTGGTTTTTTTTTTTTTGGATTCCTTATCATTCCAAAGAAAACTCCCAGAGGACTTGATGACTGAATTACTTATTTTCAACTCTCTCTCTCTCTCTCTCTGTGTGTGTGTGTGTGTGTGTGTGAGAGAGAGAGAGAGAGAGGACTTTATGAGATGCAGCAAATAAGGCATCCTAATGACGCCTAATTAACGCAAAAGGGTGTGCATCCCAGATGACGTTGTCCTTTCTCATTAATGTTTTGTCAATAAGGCATACTTTTTTATTGATGTACCAAGCTTCGCGCCATTGTGCTCATGGGAATACAGCGTCAATGGGCAGAACACTCCCAGGTGATATCATGACAGCCAGGTAGGAGATGCTCTTTTTATGAACCTTCCAGTTCACTTGGGACTTTTAAAGTGTGTCTGTGCTTGTGTTTATGTTTTCTGTCTGTATTTTTTTAAAAAAATTACTGCACTCGCGTCTTCTCTCGAGAATTGGTGAGATCTTGATCCCAGAAGTGAACAGGATCATGCTCCGTTCACACTGAGGGGCTGCCTATTGATGCAACTAAAGGTAGCTCTGTAGGAAGGGTTCTTTTGCCAGCAGAAAAACATTTTTAAAGCCCTACATGGCTTGGGTCCAACTTACCTCCGGGATCACCTCTCCCTGTACGACCCTCCCTGCACACTTCGGTCCTCTGGGAGGAATCTGTTACAACCTAAGAAAACAAGGCTGTCGGTGACCTCCCAGAGGGCTTTTTCTGCTACCGCTCCCAGATTATGGAATGGCCTGCCAGACGGGATCCGTCTTATTACCACCTTAGACAGCTTCAAAAAAGCTGTCAAGACAGATTTTTTTTCCAGCAGGCCTTTCCTGAATAGCTATCCTGGCCTGAAGACTCGACTGTCCCCCCTCCCCGCCCCTTTGAGCTCCCATTGAGTTATTCTATACTGCTGTGATTAGTTTTGTATGTTTTTTTAAAAAATTATTGTATGTTTTTAATCTTTTCTAGTTTAATATTATTTTAAGGGGTGGGTGGGTTAGGGTATTGAGGTAATTATGGAGTTTTTATACTGTAAGCTGCCCTGATTGCATTGCAGAGGAGCAGGATAGAAATAATAATAATAATAATAATAATAATTTTAAAATATGCCAGCAAAAGAATGATTTTAGAGGCTTGTCTGATAAAGTCCTGAGACAGATTGTGATTTTGTTTCTCTGTTAAAGGCAACTGTCTAAAGTGAGGTTTAGATTAGAGTCTTGGTTTCCTTCTGTTTTTCAAAATCCCACATTCATTGTCTTCCCATCCTTGCTTTATATTGCATTATGAGACTGTAGGTTTTTGGGGCATGGACATTTGTATGCATGTTTTCACACGTTTATGAATGTGCACATTTACCTAATTTATTGCATTGCCTTCATCAACAAAAGTGAGTCTGTTTTTTTTTTGTTTTTTTGTAGTGGTGCACTTCAGCTGGTCATATTTTTAAAAGTGTGCAATGCCTGGTGTGCACTTTATTTCTATGAAATGCCTCATAGATGTGTGAATTTCTTGAGGTGAGGTGCATTCCTTCTTGCCAGGAGTCTGGAGAGGTGCAAAAAAGCAGTTTTTATCAAGAAACTAATGTGAAATCCATTAAGACTCTCTTCCATTCCTAGTTCAGTTTCACCTCTAGATAATTGAAAACAAGCTCTGTAACTCTTTATGCAGAGGGATCTTACAGCACCTTTGAGACTACCTGAGAGAAAGAAGTTGGTAGCATAAGCTTTCGTAGACTTAAGTGGCCTCATGAAGCAGACTTAAGTCTATGGGCTTGTCTATATGAAGGGGGGAAATGTGGATTGATGTGTATTAATGCCAATCTGAAGCAGCTTCGATTTTTCTGCTATCTGCTTTTGCTGTCCCAACGGGCATGCTTGCAAATCAAGATGATGGGTGCAAGTGAATTACACGTGTTTTTATTTTCACCAGTTGCCGCTACCAAACAGTATCTTATTTAAAAGCATATCTAAGGTGCAAAAGTGCAATATTTTGCTTAAACAAATAAAAAGAAAGGAAAAAAAGTCTGTTTCATCACCTCAGCACATGATCGCTAAGGTGAAAATCCAACATGGCAGCTTTGGGCATTATTAGTAAGCTCCACACCCTGCACACATCTGACCAATCAGCTTTCCACTTCCATTTTCATCAGGAATGCAAATGAACATGAATTGGATTGTCCCAACGACACGGAGCTTTTTAAAAACTTTGGAAAAAGCCGTGAAGGCTTTTCCTTTAGAGTTTTTGGTGGATTTGGCCCCCTTCCTTCTGAATACTATGCGTTGATGTGGGATGGCATTTAGACAGATTGTATTCTCCTCAAATTCTATGAGGAGTATTTTCGCTGTTTAGACAAACCCTATGAGAGTTTATGTTTCCAACTACTTTTTTCTCAAGTAATCCCAAAGGTGCTGAAAGTTCCCTTCGCATACTGATCCAGTCTAACATGGGAGCATCTTTGAATTCTGAAACCCTTTGTCAGACTTAAGCCTCATGTCCTGTGAACAAAGCTATCTCTTTAATCTGTACCCATCACTGTAACATATGGTTAGAAAAAGGCTATGTGTGTATTTACATGATTTGCAATCTTCCAAAGGGTCTCATATCCATAGTACTATGACTGGAGAACCAGAAATAATTAAAAGATATTTACTTCTCCACCAGCCAACCAGAATCTCCTTCTTCCTCTCTATGGTGTACTCATCACAGCACAGCATACATTAAAAAGCAATATGAATTGCATTACAGTCTAAAAGGGGACCCATTATGCAATAAATCAGAACCAAATGCTGAAACAGATAGGATGAGTGGTGGAAGCAAGAAAATGATGATGAGCAAAGACTCTATTATTTTAACAGAGCTTTCAATATTTAATTTCCTTGTGTATTCCCCCCTCCTTTACATTCTAATAAACTAGCAACCCTGTTGCAGCTTCACAAAATCACAGAAGCTCAGAGGACCTCTTTTGAAAGCTCTCACAATCCATCAGCTCTGGGGCTGAGCAGAAGAGCAGGTTCAGTAGTGGCTTTTGGGCAGAGAGCTTGGAAAAGTTATTTGCTTGGACGACAGTTCCCAGAATCCTCCTGCCAGTAGAGAAAATGTTCTCTGAGAAATGCTCAGATTTTATTCTCACAGAGAAAAGATGCAAAATGGGGACTGAACAAACTGATGGAGGGTTGGTCAAAGCCACCAGTCACGATTGTTATGGGGATTCAGCATTTGAAAAAGGTACCTTTTGGACTAAAATTCCCAGAACCTTGTACTCAACATTCCTGGGAATTTAGTCAAAGAAAGCAGTCTTTCCAAACTGGTTTTGGCAGTGAACTAAGGGCTCATCTACAACAGGCAGAACATGTTGGTTTCCCACCAGCATACCATGCCTGTGGAGGTGGCCTGTCCCATTACCTGCAAAAAACAGTCCAGAGTTGAAACAGGATGCCAGCCCATTGCTGAAGCCACTGCCATTTTCTCCCTAATGCAGAAGCCAGGCAGGGGTGCCATAACATGTGCCTGAGGCCCCCTTGCATGTGACCAGCCTTGGTCACATGCTGCAGGACCCCTGCCTAGCTTTTGGGAGAGCCAGGGAGCTGACGGTAGCAGTGAGGAATGGCATTCTGTGACAGGCTCCTGCAGACACGTGGGGCCTGATCTGGCAGAAATGGATTAAACTGGGAATTTTTTTCAAAATGCTTTATCGGGCCCTGTCCTGGCTTGTCCCTGTTCCAGCCCTTTATCTGCCCCGGGGGTCATTTGAGCTGCCCAGGGGCAGATCGGGGTAAATGCTCTGTGTTGTTTGGACTATAGGGCTGTGGAATGGTATTTGGTATTTGGCCAGTGTAGACAAACCCTAAATTTGAATAGTGGGGGCTTTTCTGGAATTGTTTTTGGTCTTGAAGCTCTTGTTCTCTTCACTGATGTAGCACTGCACCACTCATTCTTCCTTTCTTGGGCTACAGCCTTTCTTTAAAGAAACAGATGTGTGCAAAAAACAAACAGCTCGTCTAAGTTTCAAATGACACAATATTGCAAAGACTTGTCTGTCATTGCATGTGATTTTCCTCACCTGTATATCTTGCTGTTTACATCCTTTATTTTATGATTGGCCATTGGAAGATGAAAACAGGCATGATTTGCTGGTATGATTGCTGAGGCCCAGAGCTCTGAGGAATTCCCACTGTGCTAGGGAAAACAGATTAATTGTAGGGAATGCACGCTCTCTTTAATGTCCACTTGATCCTGAGAGAGCATAGCCTTGGTTGGGACTGGGATTGCTATTGTGGGCCTGAGTTTCAGGACCTGACAGCTCCAGAGTTGAAATTCAACAGGAATTCATTCCCATTACAGAACTGTAGCACTATGGTTCAACTTCAACTGCCATGGTTATATCCTATTGAATTCTGGGGTTTGTACTGGAGTGAGGTACTTGGAGTGTTTTGCCTCAGAATTCTTGAGGCCCCTCTCTAATTTCATAGGATGGAGCCACAGGAGTTAAAGTAGAAACATAGACCTATAATTATGACTCCAAGTTGACTTCTTTAGAACAGGAGTCTATGATAGGACTACGGGGAAACAGAGCAACCAAAGAAAACCCAAAGAAACCATGCAACACCCAGCTGACTGGCAGAATTAATGAACCTAATGTGCCCTAATGGGATACACTCCTAACTATGGATCCCACAGAATCCCCACTGAGTCCTCAACAATGAAGATGTCAATAAACCTAAACTGCAGCTCATTCCTGATGCCAAAACACTAGGAATTGGAGATTACAATGGCCAGTGGAGAGCACGAAGACTTTCAACATGGGATTGGGGGACAGGGAAAGACTGGGTTCTTATAAATCAGAGGTGGGAAAAGTTGTTGGACTACAACTCCCAACAGCCTTAACCAGCATATCCAGTAGAATGCTGGGAGCTGCAAACCAGCATCATCTGGAAGCCACACTTTGCCCACTTGTTACACGCTGGCTGTGGAGGAGTATCACTCAAGAGGGTGTGGCTGTTCTCATTAGTGTCCCCTGTTGACACAACAGTGTTCCTGTTCCTATGACTAGACCTAGTGAGCTCACCCTACCACACATGATCTCTTGGGTGGGGGAGACACTGGTAGAGATAAAAGAGATTGTATTGATCATACAATCACTGGTATCTCTGAGTTAAAAGATGAGGCATTGGGTGGGTGCGGGAGTGAAGAGACCTCTGGCCACGACCTGGCAAAGCTGTTGTTAGCTGGAGTAGACAATACTCAGCTCAATGGACACACAGCTTCACCTGATGCAAGGCAGCTGAATGCCTGTACACCTGCCCTGTGTAAGCACCCTCCATGTGATTTTCATTCTGCCATTAAGTGTGTATGTGTGTGGACTGGGTCCAATGAGAGGGCAAGGTCATTCCTTCAGGGAAGCCTTGTTGAAGATATCCTGCCCAAGACAACACTAGTTTATTTGATAGAAACCAAAAGAACTGCCTGCCTTGCCTTGCCTTCCCTTGGTCTCCATTCTGACTAGGTGTGGACAGTTTATTTAAAACCCCACAGAAATGATTCATTTCTGAATATTCCTCTATCTGACAACCAATTTACTAGCTCAAATAATCTGATTCACAGCTGGGAAACCTACAGTTTAATGCTCATGAAAATTAAAACAAAAATATTTGCATTGATTTAAAATATTTCTGTCCCCCCCTTAAAAAGTAATAAAACCCATTACTGCACATAATAAAAGAAACTCTACTTTGAATGTTGGATGAGCATATTAAAATGTGCTATGATTCCTTTTATTTATTCAATACATTTGTTCAATAAAGCAAGCCACCTTCTTTAATTAAACACATTTTATATTTTCATTGCTGTTGCATAAAAGTTGAAAGACACAACAGGGAATGCATTACTAAGCCATTACACACTTCCCGGGTGATTGAAACCACTTAGTGAACCTCGTACGTCATAATACACTGGAGAATGTGATATGATGATGATGATTAATAACAGTAGCGCAAGAAATACTAACACTCTTTTAGCTCCCAGCAATAAAGAGAGTCTCTTTCAAGAGTACCTTTGTGTTTATGGATGCTAAGAAGCTTCCCACTGGATTTATCAGGCTGGAGACCAATCAGGTCTTGTTTAACCAACTGGCAGTGGTGTCACTAGGGATCTGTGGAGAGGCCGAACTGCACCAGGTGACACTGTTGGTGGGAGGGGTGACACCAGGCTTAGTGATGCCACAGCAAACCAGAGACTGAAAATGCCTTTCCACAAATGGGGAAACCAAGGCTGAAAAGAGTGTGACATCTCCAAGATCATATAAACAGCCCTAACTCCAAAGTTGTGAGCCATGAGATAATGGGGTGGGTGGTGAGCCATGCTGGGATGCAGCTAGAAAAAACATGGGAAAGTCAATTCCAGGGCACCCAAGGTACAAGGGCATCCACAACACTCACTTGCACAAGGATTCCCACTGTATCTCTCCATGGTTAATGGATCTGATGTGTTTCCTTCACATACTTTGAAAACCTCCAGAATTCCCCTGCCAGCATGGCCATGGGGATACTGGGAACTGTAGTCCAAATGGTCATGTTTCAAAGTTTCTAGTGCTGCCTGACAGGGTTTTGGCTAGGGGGCTCTATACTAACAGACTCTTGGTGATTAGGTCCTGTGTGGGTGTAATTAAGCTCCTAGGGGCCACATGGGGAGGCAGTATTTTCAGGGGGCTTCTTGTCTGAATGTTTGCCCTGGTCTCTGAGATTTTGACAACTCCCTTCCCCCCTGGTCTTTAAAATGAATTATTCTTTCCTCCAGCTTTCTTAATTCTCAATGTTGAGTCAACTATACCTGTTGAAACTACTACATTGACACAGAGGTTCTAATAAATTTAATGGAGGACAGGGGGAAGGGAAGGATGGGATTTCACAGAATGAGAAAAATGCTGATCTAAATGTAGCAAGGGCTATCGATTATTTGAGCGGCTCTCTAACCGGACTCTGGCAAAGTACAATAAATACATTACAGGCGGACCACGAACCAGGGAAATATCAATTATTAATATAACACAGTTGGCCTTTACTGTGTCTGTATTATTTATCTTGGAGAGCTTGGGAAGTGGCAGGATGTGGCGCTTCCTTGTAAATTAATCATTTCATAAAGATTTGCTTCCACTGAACCAACAAACACGGTTGCCTTCTCTGCCACCTTCCCTCCCACTTTATAGAAAAGCGCAGTCAAGACTTAAACACTCATCACCCTGTTTCTGCTAATCTCTATGTAATGGGTCGGTCCCCCCAAAGTCACTTTAATTAGTGAAGAAAAACAAATGCGAGTTAGTTCAATGCAAAGCTGTAACATGACATGCTTAATTGACATTTCAGTGTTCAACATGCAGTGAAAGCAACTAACAAAAAGCCACCCAAGGTCCAATCAAGGAACCCAGTAATATAACATAACATAATCTCTCTGAGATTATTTATATATTCCTAGGTTGCAATTTCTGTTGAATTGGCTTGCTAGTAGGGTCTGTTGGCAGCTACTGTGGGTGCATCAATGTAGGAGGGATTTGTGACCTTTCCAGAAGAGATGTGCACTGGTATCCTGTAGGCACACACAGGCATAGTCAATCTTTTGCCTCCATATGCCTTTTTTGTTTGTTTGATAAGGAGGTTGGTATTCCCTTCCTCCCTCTGCAATGTCCAAAGCATAGACTACTCATAGACTACCCACTGAAGGCCCCCCTGGTGGCCTTCATGCCTGGTGGAGAGTGGGGAAATCAGAAGAGCCTCTGGCTATGTCCCTGTAGCCAGATGCAAAGTAATGGCATCAACCACTTGGGCCTCTGGAGGACCCCAGTGCATCTCAACAGATGATGTAATCATTAGATTTCTTGCTACAGAGACATAGCCAGATGCTTCTCTGACTCCCCTCCCACACTCTACCAGGCATAGAATGGCTAGGTGGGTGGGTTGGGGGTAACATCTGGAAGTCAGAGAATAGCCAGCTCTAGCCCAGTTCCATGTGTGGCACTACTATACTACACTGAGACTTAAAGTATTCCAGCCATGGACTCCTCTGAAGACACGGGGTACGTGGAGACATGGACCATGTGGGGCTGCCTTTGGAAACTGTTTGGAAACCCCAGCACACAGCAATACATGGATCAGCTGGCATGCTGCCTGGTCCTGCTTCCCTTTGGAGATGGGCACAAATTCATTTACTTACAGCCTTTCCCCCTAACAAGCATCCCCTCCCCAGTTGGGTTGTGGGAACTTCAGTTTTTACTGAACTTATATAAACCTCTCTAGGAACTTGTTAGCTGAAGAGCTGGATTTTTAAAAAGACAGAAATAAACATTCAGCCACTAAGTTTGAAAGTCTCATATATAATACTGAAGGTCACAGGATATAACCCTGCTTTTCCAAACAGTATTTGGGTTGCTTTATTCAAAACCAGAAACTGGGGGGGGGGGGAGGGAATGGTCAAAGCAATGGTGTGAAGAACACACCAAATTATTTTCACCCCAAAGACTAACCCTTCCATTTGGGGAACACTACAACTTCTTCTTTGTTAGGGATGATCAGATATCCATGCTCTGAGGCAAAAGCAAAGCTTGGAAAAATTACCTTTCAGCACTATAAGTCCCAAAAAGGTTGGCTAAGAGTTAACAGTAAAAACAACAACAACACAGAAGCCAATTTCAGAGTGATAGAGCCAGTGCTGTGCATGTAGAAAGCCCAAGGATAGATCTCTGGCACCTTTAGGTAAGAGATTTTGGGCAGTAGAGCTCAAAAACCTAACCCCTTTTTAATTATCTATTTGCATCCATGTAGGTTAATCCAAGGCATTCAATGACAATGTTTTCTGGGTGGTCAATGAACATAAAATATAATAAGGAAACACCAAACGCAATAAATTGCAGCATAAAATGTCTTGCTGGCAACAGAGAAAAGAAAACTAGATTTTACAGGTCACCATTTTAAGAGGCTTTGGGAGTATAAAAAGCTCTTTATAGAATGGAAATGGCCATCAAGACAGTGCCACAAGAGTCTTTTTGAGGAGGGTATTCCACAAGTACCTCAAAAAGGATCTTTTTTCAGTACCCATCTGCCTCACTTCATTTGTTGAATCACTCACAACAGGGAATTTGAAGAAGGGTTCCAATTAGTATATCTGTGAGGAAACCATTTTTGTTGTTGTTGTTGAGTAACTGGAGAGATGCTACCAGTTGGAGTACTGTTGGGGAGATTGTAACCCTACAGATGCTGATGGACACCAATTCCCAAAAACCCCAGGCAACCTGGCCAGTGGGGAGAAATAATGAGAATAGTAGTAGCCCCCACAGGTAACTGGTTTTCCATCTCTGAGTTAACAGTAGACAATACATGGGCATAATGCACTTCCTAGAGATCCAGAGACAAGAAATAGAAATAGTCCACCCACTCAAGTGCAACAACTGCTCTCCTCTTGTCTATCATGGGAAGGACTAGGAATGAGGTAGGGCTTAGCAGGAGGCTCCTATAATCTGGAGACCCTGGAACAATGGCCCTGCCAGTCCAATGCTAAATATGCCCCAGAAAAATCCTGTAGAACAGGGGTGGGGAAAATGTGAACTGTGAGTATCTGCAGACCCCAAGGCCACTTTTGCAATTTATGAGTCCCTTTGAAGACTCCCAAGCTCCTTAATCTGCCCCCAAATAAATTTTCTCCCCCCCCCAATGCTGGTAAATGCAGTAGCTTTATTCACTCCAAAGCTCCTAATACCCCAGGAATCAGGAAGAAATGGCTGGGATTGACTGGGAGTGGTGCAAAATGACAGCCAGAAGTGATATTGTGTCACTTCTGGTGCGCTCAGGAGCAACCAGTGGGGCAAAAATTGGCACCCAGCCTCCCTTTGCTATTGCCCAATCCTGCTATAGGGGATACATGGATGGTAGCTTCATGGGTATTCCTGGCTGCAAAGGAACCAGCATTGGCTGCAGTTCGTGGTGTACATCCTACCCTCTCCAAAACCACCACACAAGGGTAACCAACATGACTTCCATGGCATACAGCTCCTTCGCCAAGGGGAGTGTTGCCCTCTGTGAACAGATAAATACTTGGAGCGTCTGTCTCTGCAATCCTGGAGTACAAATCATTTATCACTCATCACAGGTGATGCTACAGGCTTCCACTGTCTTCCACTTAATGCTCTCTCTGAGTGCACAATAATTAATTAGCCAGCTATTTCCAGCTAGATTACAACCATCCATCATCGCTTCCAAAATCACACAAATTGCCATCTGTAATGCCCACTTAATATTTTGGCTCAGAATGTCAGACAATATATGAAGTCATTTGGTGCTGAAAGTTAGTAAATTTGTCGCAGGGCTGTAAAATATTAATTGTCCTGTCCTTTCCTTTCCTTCTGGAGTGTACCACCAGCATTTGTCATCAAGCAACAATCCCAGATTGAAAGGCACTCTTGCGACCCATGCAATGCCCAAGCAGAATGCCAAATGTATGAATCGGGTTTCTCATTCAAGCTGATGATAGCAATGGTCTGTTTTTCTCTTGGGTACTGGAAGGCAAAAGAGAGTTACAGCGATGTATCGTGGTCCCCATGAATCATGGAGAGTGTAGTGGTTTAAAGTACTGGACTATGATGTGGGAATCCCAGGTTCCACTGCTCACAAGTAGTGTAGTTAAGTTCATCTGGTGCTCTTGGGCCACCCATTCACTCTCACTCCAACCTACCACATGTGGCTGTTGTGAGGATAAAGTGGGGAGAAGGAAAACCAGCATCAACGTAATGCAAAAAATGAACTCTTGGCAGGAGTGCGGATCCTGTAGCCCTATGGCATATTACTCCTGTCTCATTCTTGGCCAAGATATTTGAGCCCCATAGGAATGGGAGTTCAATATCCAAAGGGCCACAGTTTTCCCCAGCTCTGGACTATAGGAAGGAAGTTTTGGGGAGTAGCATTCTGACATCTCTATTTACATGGACTTGGTATTCTCCTTATTAGCATTGAGTCAAAATCTCTCATAATCACTCCAATAAAAGTGGAACTATAGAACTATAATTGTGTGGTGTGAAACAACCTGTCATAGGTTTGGCTCCCTGTTGTCAGGCAATTGTGCAGAGCTGGCAGAAAGCAGACAAACAGAAACAATCTCACAGTTCCGAGAGGCTTGTCTGACAGCATAGTCAAAGTCAGTCTAAGAATCAGGAATCCGGCAAACAGTAAGGTCAGACAGTCCAGGGCTGTGTGTCAAGGAGTCCAGGTAGATAGCAAGCAAGAAGCCCAAAGTGCAGATCTCAACAGTAAGGACCAACAAAACAAATGAGTTGTTTCTGGCATTGGGCAACCACCCTTTGCCCTCCTTAAAAAGGCTGGAGCCAGCTGGCTCTCATCCATGGCCTGATGAGCTCCTGGTGTGCTTGCATTTGCTTGTCCTTCTTTGAGACTGCTGTTCACTGGAGAAGCTGACTCCTGGTCCATGACACCCCCCCCCACCTCCAGTCTCCTGTTCAGTTGATGCTTTTTATCCCCCTTGAACTAGTTTATCCCCTTCTAGCTCCATCCCATCTCTTGAAGAGATAAACCTCTTAAAGGGGAAGTCTTGGGGCTCAAGATTAGCATTCCACTGCCTCTTGCATGTAGATTCTGAATTTCTACAGCTGCTGCTGCTGTTGATTCTTATCCAAACGAGGGAATCCTCCTCCTTCTCCTCCTCCTCTTTGTCAGAGTTTTGTTTGAAGATGGCTGATTGCATTATCAAAAAAGTTTTTCTGCATTAAAAATCCTCTGCTTATAAAAAATCATTCTCTACCTGAACAAGGAGAGGTGTTCCAGAACCTTCTTCTTGATCTGCCGGCACCCTATTTGCACAAAAAATATGGTGATGCATTCCAAGATGGCACCCTCTGCCTGCTGGCTGAAATGCTACAGTCTCTTTATTACTCCCCACCTCACCTCTCTCTTCTCCATTCCCAATTCCACTCCGTTGCATGTGTTGGCCCAGCTGTACTGAACGCTTCTGGCTGTGCTCTTGGGTTGGTAATTGTATCTTGTTTTGTTTATTTCCTTTTGTGTCTCCTTCCAACTGCAAGTAAACAGGTAAACAGATGAAAACCAACTGAGCTAATCCAAAAAAACCACTGGGGGTTTCCATAAGGGGAATAGTGGGCGAGGAAGGAAGGGAAAGAGGACAAAGCCAACCTTCATTAAAAGAAAATCCCATGCTATCAGAGTTGATTATCTTTTTGCTTGTCAGCCTTTCCACAGACAGCTGTTTGCTTTTCCAGCCATCAAATACAACACCCTATTAGGAGGAAGGGGAGGACTTGATTACCTTTTCAGGCTGTTGTTTGAAGCACTTACTTGGTAGACATCCCAGATGACAGTGAAACAGTAGAAGCTATTTCCCCCCCAAGATGGCTTTGGAAAATAGATGGCCAGCCAGCCAACCAACCAGTAGTGATCCTCTTTCAGACCTGTAGCATTACGTAGGACTTGATTGCACAGCTGAAAGGCAAAAGTGAACCTTCCTTCCCTTTTTATACTGTGCTTGTACAAAGACCACAGGAATCTTTCTTTTATGTAGTCCAATTTTGATGGCTTATGCTTTCCCCATTATCTCCCCCACCCCTCTTTAGCTAATATATTTGTCACATTAAAAACCAACAGTAAATATGCATAGAAACACAGAGAGGAGAGCTAATGGATTGCAACAGATTGACCCATCGAAGCAGAAAGAAGAGAGCAGTGTCAAGCAAATAATGCAGTCAACCCATCTCCTAGCCTTTATCTTTGCATTTTCCCACCTCCTTCACCTCACCTGTAGGTCAGGCAGAAGGGCAGGCGAGTGAGCTGTTTTTTATTTCTCATGTTCCCTACCAAGAAAGGAAACACAGCATTTTGAGATAAGTTTGCCTTCACACCTTATGGTCAAGGACAGCTGAGGCAGAGTAGGAAAATGAGCCGTCAAGAAGATACTTCCAGTGGAGCTGACACAAGTTGTTTCTCCAACAAGATCAGAGAGGAGAACCCTTGCCATGTCTCACAGGAAGATTAGATGTAAATAATGTGAGATGGGGTGGAACTTTGCATAGTCTCAGAAATCAGACTGCACAATTGCCTGAAGCCTTCTACTCAGCTTGTGCATTTATGGTAGAGGACAAGGGGGAAGAATTCCTCAAGGCACAACACATAGAGTAGAGCATATCGATGGGACCTAAAGGGTACAGGATGTTAGGACACCGGTAGGCAAAGTACAGCCCCTAACAGTCCCCCCCCCAACAAAGGAGAATTTTTTTAATCACCAAATGGCCAATAGCATCCCCAGGATTCAGAGGCCAAGTACTATTGGCTCTCTTTGGTTAGTTATTTGATGATCTCTTACGGTTTTTAGGCCTTTCTTCCACCTATACAGTCCTTTTTTTTTCCAGAACAGGAAGTGACTGGAGCCAGAAGTCCAATTACTTCCTGGCTTTAAAATCCTTGATAATGACTTAATTGTGAGGAGAGGACAAAAACATCTGAAAATGTGGCAGAATGACCAGTAGCAATTCCCCTGAAGGCTTGAGGTTCACCTATATGGGCCAGGATACACCAACTCCCCATGGATCAGACTGTTACTCCCCTATTACCTGCATGGAATGGAAGGAAGTCTAGACTGGCCCACTGGCCCATTGCTGCAGCCGCCACCACTGCCACCTCCCTCCCTCTCTCTGAAGCCAGGAAGTTGGCCCACAACATGTGACCAAGTCCCCTGAATGTGACCAGATTTGTCCCATGCTGTGGGCCTGCTTCCTACTGCGCAAGAGCGATGGCATAAGACAGCTGAAGTGATGCGTTGATGTGCCAGAACAGGCTCCTGCGATCACACAGGGCACAATCCATTTTTTGCTGGTGGGAGCAGGTTTTCCTAAGTATTTTTAAAACATTATTGGGCCTGGACTGACTATGTGATGAATGTTGCTATCCTTGAGCAAGCAGGGATCACCAGCATTGAGGCCATGATATTGAGAACACAGCTGCACTGGGCAGGGCACGTTTCTAGGATGGAGGACCATCACCTCCCCAAAATACTACTCTACGGTGAACTCGCCACGGGTCAGCGTAAGAGGGGCGCTCCAAAAAAGCGATACAAAGACTCCCTGAAACAACATCTCAGGCTTGGCCAAATTGATCACCAACAATGGTCCGCCCTGGCCTCACGTCGGGAGGCATGGACACGCACTATCCACAATGCTGCAGCCTTATTTGAGAACTCATGCCGAACAAGTCTTGAAGAGAAACGACAAAGCAGAAAGAATCACAACCCAGAAACATCACCCAAGGAGACCTTCTGCTGTGCTTTCTGCAACCGGACTTGTTTATCTCGGATTGGCCTTTTTAGTCATCAGCGCGCTTGTGGAAAGCGCGGGATGGGTCTTTCCTGAATCTTCGTTTGCGAAGAAAAGCCAGAGAGAGAGAGAGGGCCCTATCCTATCTTCCCCTGACTTAGCCCCATCTTTGCCCCGGGGGTCATGAGGGCTGCCTGGGGGCAAAATAGGGCAAAAGTCCTGCATCATCTGGACTGCAGGGCTTCAAGATGTGGGCAAGATGTGACAAATTGCCCATGCAGACAAGCCCATGGTGGCCACTATTGGCTGTTTGGGGACTATAAATTATATTTCCCATAAATTATCGGGAGGATGGGGGTTCACAGGGTTGCCAGAGTGAAGACTGGAGAAGGCTTCTGTACTCTGAATGGTTGTGTAGAATAGGGAATTCCAGCGGGTATTGCTTCTTATCTGGTTGCTTGATAAAGAACACCTGATGAAATTTCCTCTTCTACCCCTATTCCACCACTTTCCCCATCAGATGCAAGGTTCTACCTAAATCACCACTGCCACCATATGTGAAGACTTCCAAAAATCTCACTATCACTAAGAGTGACGGCTTTCCCTTATCCCTACCTCTGCCACCAACGCAAGGGCCACGCAAGGGGATCTACTAGATGCCCTGCAAGGTTCCTGTGTGGAATATGATGCAACTTCTATTTCCCACTGGACACTAACTTTCCTTCTCCTCTGCTGGCACCACAGACACTGTGTTTGAACCCAGTATTTATGTATATAGTGTTCTTGAAGGCCAAAAGCATATGATACCCCCAAACAATACTTCATTAACTCAAGTTGAACAACCAAAACAGATGAATAATTGAATACATTTAAAACAAATATTTCACTCTCACATTCTTCACTTTAAACTGCTAGCTCAGACTCTTAAACCCACTCATTCTTTAACCTGAATGAGTTAACCCTAATTCTCACTCATTCACCCTGTACACTGCACCAATCTCTCCCGACTCCCAGACTAGATGTCAACTAGCCTTCAAACATCCCACCAATCACCTCTCCCGCTTAACATCCCATTTGTTCATCCCCTTCCACCAGCTCCTTACCTGATCACCTCTATTATATACACATGAATCCAACTTACCCTAATATAAAATAACACTAGCTGCACCTGGCGTAACATAAACTGGTAAAAAAAAAAATCCCCCTCAAAACACCCGGTAGACCTCACGACAACCCTGTAAGATAGGCCCGTGGATTTTAAAATTCCTCCTTCCCCTCCTCAGTGTTCCACACTTTTCCTGGAATTGCTGAGAGTGACTCGCTCTGTTGCCCTGTCACCACCGTGGCTGTCACCGTTGCCAGTTGACTGCCTGGGTCCCATTGTAGGTGGCCCACCATGAACACCAGTTGACTGTCTGGGTCCCAATCTGTGGCAGGAGTGGATTCTGAAGTGGAGAGAGAATTTGCATGTGGGTGGTAATTGGTTGGGTGTGCTTCCTGAGCAGCCAATCAGCACACTGGGAAAGGCAACATACCCAAGATATATATATTACAAAATATAAAAAAAAATATCAATGACATCACAGAGCCCTCTCCAGTTTTCACTCTGGCAACTTTAGGTAACCATGGGGCACTGCAATCCCAGAGAGGACCAATGCCCTAGCCTCTCATGGTGCACACCTTTGGTTTAGGATCATGAAACCTTAAACCTCTCCTAAACCTCTAATGCACCACCCCCATGCAAATACTATAATACATGATACGATACCAGTTAATAGATAACCATCTGCTTATAACCTCCATTTGTCAACTTTGCATCAAGCCAAACTTGATTGTGGGTAGGCCAGACAAATCAAGATTATCCCAGGCCCTGAGAGTTGAAGTAGCAAAACCTGAGATTTAGGGGAATATCCCTTGTGATGTCATAGGAGGTGGGCACTGATGATGCTACAAGGGGCATTTCTTGGTGATGTCATGATGTCATTATATCATTATGTCACTAAGCATCAACTCCAATCATTCAGAGTATGCCATTCAAATGAAAAATGCCAAGCCTAATAAATGAGGAAAACTTATTTACACATGCCTTGCCAGGCAATGCTCTCAATCTGAGATTCTTCCTTTTCACCCTGAGACCCGGCAACCCTAATTGCAAGTAATGTCTCCTGAAACAGAATGACGTGTAATTGGAGCTTTGTGCAAATGTCCTTTTGATACCACCTTATTTATGGGTTAAAAGTTTGGGAGAATTGTTTGGATGAGAAATGCTCCACAATGCACATGGGAGTACACTCACCATTAGCAATGGCAGTAGCATAGTCTCTTTTGTCCCAAACAGTATGTGCTTGTGTTTGTGTGTACTGTTGTTGTTGCTGCTGCTGCTGATATGGCAGATGCAAATAGCAGCTGCACCAACTGTGTGGGAGCCTGACCACTATTTTGTATCACAGACTTAGCATCAATTAAATTTAGCCTGGGTTTGGAACAGTGTCTGCTGCTGCAAAAAAATAGGGAAATAATCAGAGAAAATTGTGCAAAGTGCCTTTCTTTTTCTTGCATGGGGGCAGGGAGAGATGAGAATGAAAAGGGGATAACTCAGACATTTTCGGGGGGGGGGTCTTCTGAGAAATGTTGGCTCAGCTCTATCTTGCAGATTGGTTTTACTTTGGAGATACTGAATGTAATAGAGAGAAAGAGACCTTTGGACCTAAGAGGAGAAAGGAAGTATTGGGTGCTGGGGTCCAATGGCTGGCAAATTCCAGCTCCCAACAGCTTGATAGGCTGGAAGCAGCTGAAGCAGAAAGGTCAATAAACAGACATCACAGGCAGGCAACTTAATAGTTTCTCTTGATATCAAGCTGCCCAGATAAAGAAAGAAAGTTTTTAAAAGGCAGTACTGTAAGACCCCCGTGTTCATGGGATCATTTTCCATGGTTTCAGTTACCCACGATGACAGCTACCGGAAGTGTTTCTGGGCATCTCTTGGTCCAGACTCTATGATATGCTTTAGCCAGAGGTTAATCAGCAGTTGTGCAAACATCTGTTGAGGAAGCAAGGAAAGGAAAATTGGGAGTGAATCAGTTCCCTTGCCCTCTGCAGGGCAGCAGGGGAGGGTTCCTTCTGGGCATGGGAAGTGAAAATACAGTTGGACCCCCATATCCATGGGGGTTCAGTTCCCAGACTTACCACAGATACCAGAAACTATGGATCACAGTAAATACTATTAAAATAAAGGACTTTCAGTAAAAACATACCATAGAGTTGTGTTGGGGGATCTAGAAGATGCCTAGAGAGGATGCCTCTTTAGGCATTTTCCAGCACAACTTTCTTGTATGTGTCCCTATTTTGTGTCCCACGGATAAATGAAACCATGGTTATTGGTTCTGAGGATATGGGCTCTGACTATATAGGGTTCAGTCCTATCTGTGGTTTCAGGCATCCTGTGGGGGGACTTGTAACATATCACCCATGGATAAAGGGGTCTTACTGTACCATGATAGGGCTGGCTCCTCAGAGACACCCAAAGAGCAGGATGATTCTGGTCTGTGATGTTCAATATCCTGAATTGCTCAGACAGCAGCTCCTTCTTCCAATGGGTGTCTTCCTCAGTGATGCTGGGAAGTAGGAATTGGATTCTCACCTGCAAAGTTCATAGATGAGCCCTGTGGCACAGGAGAGGAAGTTTGGCTGACCATGTCTCCTACTTTATAGATGAACAGCTTGGGGATGTATTTGATTTGAATGGTTGTCTTGTCCAAGTTTGATTTAAAGATGAAGGCATATAAGAATGGAGCATAGGGATTTGAAGTTGTCCATCAAAGCTATCTGAACAGCAAACTGAGCATCCTTTACCAATCACCTGGTCACAGCCTTCTTTATTATGTTAAGATGTATTATATTACTTTTTTAAAAAAATTAAAGTCATTATTATCAAACTTGCATCTTTATAAAAATTAGTCCATTAACATTTTATGAAAATCTGACCCTCTTTTATCCTTTTTTTCAGGTTGTGTTGATGTGCAAATGGCTACCCGACAAGAAGTAGATAAGGTTGGAGCATGGATTTATTTCCTTCTAAGTTCCAGCCATCTTAGGGTCTGTTAACACATGCAGACTTATTCTAACCATGTATGTTTGATATGGTCCTAGGGCAAGTCAAGCCTAAACTATTCTTAGAAACCAAACTGAGGCTATTGTACTTTGGCCATATCATGAGATGACAGAAGTCATCAATAAGTCAACTTAATAATGCTTGGTAAAGTGGGAGGCAGTAAGAAAAGAGAAAGGCCATGTTACAGGTGGATAGATTCAGTCGAGGAAGCCACAGTCCTGAGTTTGCAGGACCTACAGCCCTTTCACACTGCAGAGTTATACCTCTGTTATTCCACTTTAATTGCCATGGTTTCATCCTATGGAATCTTAAAGCTTGCAGTTTGGTGAGGCAGCAGATTCTATAGGAGGAAACCACAACATTTAAAGTGGAATAATCATTCCTATCTGTCTGAATGAATGCTTGTGCATGTTTCCTTTCCCAGTGTGCTGACTGGCTGCTTAGAAAACAACCCAACCAATCTCCTCCCTCCTTTCACTTCCTCAGCCAATCACCATCCACATGCAAATTCCCTCTCCACCTCACAATCTACTCCTGCCACTCGATCTGCATCTACACCCCCTGACTCACAAGGGCCCCTCCCTCCCTCAGTCAATCACCACCCACATGCAAATATCCTCTCCACCTCACAATCTACTCCTGCCATTCAATCTGCATCTACATCCCCCAGCCTCACAAGGGCCCCTCACTCCCTCAGCCACTCACCAGTCACAGGCAACTATATATTGCTCTCTCAAAAGTATGATAATTTGACACATTAATATATAACCTTTCAAATCTACTACAGTTGCCCCTTCATATTCTCTGGGGTTTGGTTCAAGGACCCCCCGTGGATACCAAAATCTGTGAATACTAAAGTCCCATGATATGCAATGGCATAGCAAAATGGTGTCCCTTATATAAGATGGCAAAATCAAGGTTTGCTTTTTGGATTATTATTTTTTTAAAAAATGTTTTCAAGCCGTGAATACTTAAATCCGTGGATAGCAAATCCGTGGATACGGAGGGACAACTGTATAATGGCATATGTTATGCTAGGTACAGCTAGTAGTAATATAATTCTGTGGTCGGAATGGGCCCAAGATTATTGGAGACCTCTTTATTCATACAGTCACCCTAAGTCAAAGCCAACTTGATGGCAACTGACAACATATTCGATTTAATAGAGAACCAAGACTGGATCACCCTTGTTTACCCATAACAGATTCTCTCCCCCTTCCTGCTGCCTTTACTTTCAATGTATTCCACAAAAACATTGGGTTCCCACAGCCCTTCCTAAAACATTTCAGCTGCCTGATATAAAAAAAGAGGCATTTTTAAAAAAATCTTTCTGAAGCTGACATCAAAGATAACAGAAGATCAAAAATGTTTTAAGGGGGAAAGTATTAAAGACAGGACCTGAAGCAATACTGCTAATAAAATACAACAAAGGGGTCAGTGAGAAGCAGACTGAAAGAAGGCTCAAGATGACAGTTTTTTTTTTCCAGAAGTGAATTCGTTTTACTTTAGAAAGTACACACAAGCATGCACAAATTCAGATGGTTTGAAGATGCTATTAAAACTCACAAATTCTTTCGTTCAGATGCAAAAGCGATTTCTATTGGGATGTAAATATATATTCATGGCAGAATTTCCTTGGTCTAGATAATTTTATCATGCATAACCTTTCTTCCCATGATTCTGAATGTAATAGGCTGACACTCGCATCTTTGATGTTTTTTAAAAATGGTTTCCATCATAACACCAAGGTGAATATTCATAGCTTTCTTTAAAAGCTTGTTTCCAAGGGCTATTTCCCTTAACTGCTCAACAAAGACTCGTGTTTCCTCTCTCTCTCTCTCTCTCTCTCTTTCTTTTCCTTCCACCCCTCAGAATCCATTTTTTTTGTCTGCTTTTTGAGCTGAGAACAAAGACAGTTGCATTTCCCCACCTCTCCATCAGAACAGATTTAATCTCTTCTGTTTAGAGGCAAAGGAAATTTTCCGCAAAGGAAAAATACACAGTATTTTATTTGCCACTTGTTTGTAAAACAATTTTTTTCATCTGCTGCCAACTCAGAAAAAGCACAGTTGCTGATGGAGAAAAGAGAAGTTTCTAGATTAGGGCAGTATATTCTTGTATGTGCCCCTCGCATACACCAACCCTAGCCAAACGTTCCCCAAACTTGCAAAGATTTCTACACACGTTTGCTTGCGTGTGAGTAAAAGTCTTCACACCTTGGATGCTTGCTTTATTAAGTTCCCAGGCATGCAAACGGTTTTGCTTGTGTTCAAGCGAATGCGAGCAGAAACTGACTTGGGTGGGGAAACTTTGGTCTTCAGCTCCCACAAGTCATAGCTAGCATGGCCAGTGGTGTGGAATTCTGGGGATTGTAGTCCCTTCAAAAATATGTACATACTGTATATATTTTCCTCATTCCTTTAATATGGATCTTCTTTAAATGGCATACTCTGTGTAGCTGTGGTTAATGTATTGCATTTACTGTGTTTTAGTAGATATTTGTAATTTATAGTTTTTAGCAACCATTAGCCCTTTGTATCCACGGATTCTGCATCCATGGGTTTAACCAATCATGGTTTGAAAATATTAAAACAAAAAACCTTCCAAAAAGCAAATCTTGATTTCTGACATTTTACAGAAGGGACACCATTTTACTACACTAGTATTTTCCATGTGCCATTTGGGTCTCATGTGAAAAGAGAGAGAGAGAGAGAGAGTGCATGCATTTTGTTTCATTTTCCATCTCCATTGCTTCCTCCCTTTTCCTTGCTATCCTTTTATGAATAATGTAGCTTTCCTAGACCTTGCCCTTGATCCCCTCTGAAAAGAAACACCATTTACATAGAAACCATCCATTCAGCTCTAGACCTTGCTGCCTCCTATTTGTGTTTAAATCCAAACACATCAGCATCAGAATGTATTCATGCCCAGTTTGGGTGTTTGAAACATCTGCAGGCTACTTGTATGACCTTGATGCCATTTCTCTGCAAGTGGTGGGGGAAAGCTGCTCAGAAGGAAATTTTTTGAGATGGAAATGAGAACTTGTGGTATTCAAACTAACTAACTAACTAACTATGATAGCCCTGTTTAAGTATTTGAAGGGATGTCACGCTGAGGATGGAGCAGGCTTGTTTTCTGCTGCTCCAGAGACTGGAACACGGAGCAATGGATGCAAGCTCCAGGAACAGAGATTCCACCTCAACATTAGGAGAAACTTTTTGACAGTAAGAGCTGTTTGGCAGTGGAACGCACTCCCTCGGAGCGTGGTGGGGTCTCCTTCCTTGGAGGTCTTTAAACAGAAGCTGGATTGCCATCTGTCGGGGATGCTTTGATCAAGATTTCCTGCGTGACAGGGGGTTGGACTGGATGGCCCTCGTGGTCTCTTCCAACTCTGCAGTTCTATGATTCTATGATTCTAAATTCAAATGTTACTGGATTATAAAGGTGATCATTCCTAACCACAAATCCTGGGATTTGTAGTTTGGTGATGTACAAGAACTCCACGGCAAAGAATTGTAAATACCTCACAGAACTACAAACCACAGAACTCTATGGGCCAGAGCCATGAAATTTAAACTGCTGTCATTCTGTAGAGTGAAAAACACCTCAGGAAAAAAAAAAAAGGAGTGGCTCCTGTCATTCAACACTAAGGTAGGACTGAATGCTCAGGAGATTCAAATCCAGACTTTTAAGAGTCAAGCACTTGCATCCCTTTTTTTCTGGATGTCCAAATTTCTCAGTTTAGGTTTCTCTCATGTTCACTTTGAAATCTCACATTCTTTCTGCACTCAATATAAATAAATGTGTGGATTTGGGTAGATTTTTCTCAAAATTCTTACCCATTGCTACAGTGTTTAAATTATTGCTGAATAAATGGAGCAAGAGGTTAAGGGGAGACTTCTGCAACTGTAACTGTGGCAAGGCAGAGAACTGGGGCAGTTATCCTTGATGTGTTATATGAACACATCAGTACCCTTGTTTTCTTCTGTGAAATGCAGGAGGCTGTGGAGCTGTCAGCTCCTTCTGAGTGAGACTGCTCTCCATTAAAATTGGATCTCTTTAGCAACCGTTAACAATGCTATAAGCACTGCATAAAAATGCAAACAAAATATGCAAAAGTGTTTACCATAGCTGAATATCTCTTGGGAGATTTAGTATCTTATTAAAAATTATTGGTCTTTCTTTCTTCTTCTTTGGTGACAAAGCTATTTTCGCAAACTGCTCTTGACGACTTCATATCTAGGAGTCTCTAGGCTGTTTGTTTTCAAAGTACCATATTTCTTCCACCATTAAATTTTACTTTTGGCACTGTTGTTTAAAACAAGCGATTTCCCAACTCTTCTGACCTAGAAATGCAGCTAAATGTATATATTTCCCTGGAAAGCTTTCAGAATATATGGCTTGGCCTCATGACTGCAGGGGTTGTGGTGAAGAATGTCATAAAATGCTCTTGAGGGCTGAAGTAATATAAATGTCCAACCCCATATTTGATGCACAAATGCTTAGCATTGATTTCAGCTTCAGATGGCTATGTGTATAGTGCTGTTGCCAGCCTTATTCATGGGGGTCCATTGTAGGAGTAAAAAGGCTCTCAGGATAGGGGTGGGGGGTAGTCAACATTTGTTGCTGAGGGCTACAGGTTGTACTAGGTGGTGGATCCACACATCCTTGAAAGATCCAGAGGCACAGCTCTGGCTTCTCCACACCAGTCTGGATCTCTTGGTTCCCTCACAATCCTGGGGAATTAATGCTACACCAGGTTTCACCAGGATCTTAGGCAGAGCAGCTGGCAGGGCATTACCATCAAAGCAAAGGGAGGCAGCTGCAGTGGTGATGATAGTGGAGGCAGAAGCAGGGACCAAAATACTGGGAAATTGAGATGGAGATGACCCACGTGCCTGCACACACAGGAGATTTTCACACGGGGAAATTATTCCCCTGAGAAATTGAGAGAGAAATGGGGCTCTTCCGGGAGCAGAGCTCTGTTTCGCACACCCCTTTCCTTCTCCCGATCTGATGTCGTCCTCACTCTGTGCTGCTTCCATTTCTTTGCCAGTATCTTCTGTCATTTTTTAATAATGAAAGTTCTTCGTTATTAAAAAATGACGGAAGATACTGGCAGAGAAATGGAAGCTGCACAGAGTGAGGATGATGTCAGATCGGGAGAAGGAAAGGGGCGTGTGAAACGGAGCTCTGCTCCCGGAAGAGCCCCATTTCTCTCCCGATCTCTCAGGGGAATATTTTCCCTGTGTGAAAATCTCCACAGAATCATTGAGTTGGAAGAAACCACAAGGGCCATCTAGTCCACTCCCCTGCCATGCAGGAATACCTAATCAAATCATTCCCAACAGATGGCCATCCAGCCTCTGTTTAAAAACCTCCAAAGAAGGAGACTCCACCACACTCCAAGGCAGTGCATTCCACTTCCAAACAGCTCTTACTTTCAGGAAGTTCTTCCTAATGCTTAGGTAGAATCTCTTTTCCTGTAGTTTGAATCCATTGCTCCATGCCCTTGTCTCTGGAGCAGCAGAAAACAAACATGCTCCATCCTCAGCATGGCATCCCTTCAAATATTTAAACATGGCTATCATGCCATCTCTTAACCTTCTCTTCTCCAAGCTAAACAAACCTAAGCCACTCCTCATAGGACATCATGGCTTCCAGACCTCCTACCATGTTGGTCGTCCTCCTCTGGACACGTTTCAGCTTCTCAATATCCTTCCTGAATTGCAGTGCCCAGAACTGAACACAATATTCCAGATGAGGCCTGACCAAAGTGGCATTATTACTTCCCTTGATCTAGACACTATACTTCTATTGCTGATCAAAGACATGTGCACCTACATACACTTGTGATCATGTGCCTATGTCTGTGATGAGTGAGAATTTCTTTAGCATGACAATATGATTTCAATCAAAATTTAAATAACGGAGAAAGCAAAAATGATTCCCCCCCCCCAGTCCTTAGTATTTTCTCTCTTTCCCCTACCCAACCTTAGCTTAGCATGCATGCATGCAGGAGATTTAAACCTCCCCTTTCTGCCTGCTGTGATCAGGGAATGTGGGCATTGCATGGGGGGGGAGTGATGGGGCTAACAACCTTCCCCTGGATTTTGGATCCTCTGCACCACATGTTTGGAACTGCTACCTCCTTCTCAATTGTCTATATTGTGCCCATACTGCTGTCATTACCACTATTGCTGTCACCCTTTATTTTGCTGATAATGCCCTGCCAGCTGTTCTCAGAGTGAAGAAGCTAGAGCTTGAAACCCTCTTAAGAGATGGCATGGTACAATGCTACAGCGGCATCCTTTCATGGGCTTGTTAAGGAACAAGGCATCCAGATTGATGGAGAGAAGACAGAACTTTGCCTGTGCCTCTTTCCAGGAGCATCAAATCATTGTGCAACCTGGGGGGAAACTTGCATGAAGGGGTCTTAGAGATCTCCTTATGGGAGCAATTAGAAAATCTAAACATGACTGGCTGGTTATGCAAGTGTAAGTAGCCTACAAGATTCTTGCATGTATTCATTTGTTGGCTGTGCAGAGCAGGCATGGTAGCCCTCAGGCTTGCAGAATCCACTGTCTTTTCAACTAGAACCCCACAGTCCACCAGCCAAAGACATCAAGGATTCTGAGCCTAGGAATCCTTTGTTTTGAATCACAGAATCAAGCTTCACAGCCCTTCATCAACCTTTTTGCTGTGCAGTTGTTTTGAAACCATTTTGTAGTTTTATTTTGTTGTTAAACTCCTGGGAGTAAAAAAAAACAAAACCACCCCCCCCCCAAAAAAAACACCTATGCTAATCAGAGCCCTTCAACTACAGTTGTCCCTTCATATTCACTTGGGTTTGGTTCCAGGACCCTCCGTGGATACCAAAATACATGAATACTCAAGTCCCATTATATGCACTGGCATAGCAAAATTGTGTCCCTTCTATAAGATGGGAAAATCAAGGTTTGCTTTTTGGATTATTTTTTTTAAAGAATATTTTCAAGCAGTGAATACTTAAATCCGTTGATACCAAATCCATGGATACGGAGGGACAACTGTAATTCTATCTTCTGCCCAGTCCCTAATAGAGTTATTAAAGTGATCGCCAGGGACTGAGGAAATCTGGCTTCAAATCTCCACTTTACTGTGAAGCTCACCAGGTAATTCTGGGCCACTCTCTCTCTCTCTCAGCCTTGCCTACCTCACAGGATTGTTGTTGTGATGATAAAAGGGGAAGAAATATATTCTGGCTTGAACTAGTGTAGCCAAATCTCAGGCCCTGGCCTTGAGTCTCAGGACCCTGAACACTCTTCTCCAGTCCCTCAGAGCAAGGAGGAGAAATTTCAGTGTGACAACAGAGCCTTGAAAGGTGTGAATATGTATTGTCTTCATTTGGTAGACTAGGTGTTTTTTATTTGACTGGCATACTCTGTGAAACTGTGATTGTTGTTTAATGTACAATATGTAATGACATTACCAGGGGCTTCTCCTTGTAACATCTCCAGGACTTGTCTCTTGTGACATCACAAAGAGACTTGTTACCCAAATTAGTGGGGGTATGTGGGGGACCCACTTGTGATACAAAAATTATGATATTAATTAGGGGAAGTGACATTAGCTTAAATGAATGGATGCAAGAGCTTGGGTAACTTGTGGGACCTTTGCAGCTGCATGCACCAGTACTCACTGCAGAGACTCTGAGTTAAAGTGCAATAAAATTGTTTTTAATGGAAAATAATATGGATGCAGCCACACACATACTCAGGCTCACAAGAACCACACAAAGCTAATGAAGAGCTAAGGCAGAAAGACTGGATAGAGGAATAGATTCAGAGAAGCATGGGCAATATTTACCAGTCGTGAAGAACAGAGTTGTGGGTAGCGAAGAAGACTCAGACTTGGTGCTGATGGTAACACAGCAATCTGGCAGAGCGATTGTGTCAGCAGAACTGTACACACTTGGCTATTATTTGGGGCTAATATTTACAGTATACCCAATTTTGTATCCTGAAGGGGTGTATGAGGGTAAAGCAATACATGAATAAGTTCCCCATAGTTAAACAAAAGAAATCACAACTTTGTTAATCGTTGTTAATGGCTGAGATATTAGAGCTGATGGGTTTATGACAATTTCCTTATTGTGGGATAGGAAAGGTGTGAAGAGAGACATTTGGGGGGTTAATAGGGGTTCCAGTCACTGTTTGTGACAGATGACTCATTGCCAATGTGTCCAAGAGGGGATTAGCACATACCTCAATGATGGCTTTATTTACTAGGGGGCTCTGCATAATCCATCTTGGGTGTGGATGCCAGTACTTTTCCATGATGCCTCCCTTAGGTCCTGATGATCTCCACTTGACCTCATGTATGTTCTTCCCCAATCTACTAGACCTCATGGAACATCTTAATATTGCTGAATTATGGAATATTATTGGGAGGAAGTGTAAGGCATAGTAACAAGCCATCTCTAGGTTTCAGGGTTTTGGCCTTGAAATTTCAGGGCCTGAGGATAGTCATGACCTGGCAGCTCCACCCTGAACTCCTTAGAGGAAAATTGGAATATACCTGGTATGAGTAATACAAGCAATAATACACCTTGAAAAATCCTAGAGTTAATTGAGGCAGGTCATTCTTCCATCAATACATGCATAGTTTCTGTGACCAACCATCTTGTAAAGAGCCACTAGACTGATCCTTGGATGACAGACGTGCAGGACAGCAACCTGTTAGTGACTTACGTGTATGTAAGTGCAGCTTGTGTGTTCCTATGTTTATTTTTGGATGGGGCACAGTAGGCTATTAACTTGCCCTTGTCCTCAGTCCAGAACCCTCCCCACTTCTGGCAGCAGTCAAACCCAAGATGGAGCTGTTGCTATTCCTTCCTACTAGTGTGAAAATGAAGGAATGGGGAGATGATGTTGACCAGTGGTTCTTAACCTTGGGA
Source organism: Gambelia wislizenii (assembly GCA_030847615.1). Classification (NCBI taxonomy): domain Eukaryota; kingdom Metazoa; phylum Chordata; class Lepidosauria; order Squamata; family Crotaphytidae; genus Gambelia; species Gambelia wislizenii. The sequence goes on along the minus strand of JAUMIR010000008.1, from coordinate 15,053,664 downwards.
ACAGGGACCTCCAGGGGACCATAATGTTCTCACAGGGGGTCTGCGAAGGCTTGAAGGCTGCTCAGCCCATGTGACAGGAGCCAAGGCATTGCTATTCAATCTGCTCCAGCCACAAACTTGCAGGAAGAAGCAGGAGGAAAGTCATCCCTCCCCTCCAGAAATCTTGAGTTAAATCTTTGGAGTCCATGGCAACAAAAGATATTTAAAGGGGGTACCTGGTACAGACAAGGTTTAGAACCCCTGATGTAGACCATGAAGATCCAGATGCTCTCAGCTCTTGGGGGAAGGAAAGGTGGCTTCACTCACTTTGAGAGCACACCCTTGCTGCTTCCCCCTTCCCAACTTTGCTGAGATCACCTGCTCCTTTATGGTCTGAATGCCCTCCACCCTCCACTGTAAGTGACAGCAGCAGGGCCCCCTCCTGAGGCTTGACAGTTATCAAGTGGTGGGAGGGCATGGAACTGTGTGTGCAGAGCTACACACTTCAGTAGGGTTTAAGCAACAGTCCACCACAGGGGCTGTGCTCTAAGCTTAGCAGCCTGGCAGACCCTGCTAGAGCTTATGCCCAGCTGGCATATCCTTCAAGAACACAAGGTTACCTCCGTGCCACAATGAGACAGCACGGTAGGACTTTGTGGTAATTGATTCAAATAATTTCCTACAACTTTTGCCATAAATTGGAGGCATTGTTCAATTTCCCTGCTGCTTAAGAGGCATCCAGACTTTGATTTAATTGGTTCTCTTTGACCCAGTTATCAGAGTAAAGTTAAGGGTTGGGGGGAAACAAGCATGGGGGGGGTGTTTTCTGCCCTCCATCTTTTCTTTCAGATGCTGTTGCTCTTCAGCATCCCACGGTGTTTACTTGTTTGCAGTGTTTCCCCCTGCATCATCGCCTCCAGCAACAGGAAGGGATTGGTAGGTGTGGTGCTGAATTTTAATCACTCCTTTGGCCAGATGGGATTGGCTGCTTTTGCTAAATAGTCTCAAAGGGTTGGCTCACTCAGCAGGAGTCTGTACATCACAGGGATGTTTAAAGGAAAACTCCAAACCATTTTGTCTGTTTTTGCAGATCCCCGCCCCCTGCCACACTTTACTACCTCTCTCCTCATGAATGGATTCAGCCAGAGCTGCGATCCTTTCTCATTGTATTCAAGTCACATCCCTCCTTCCACTCTTCTGTAAAAGAGGCCGCTGGGATATGTTGAAAAATTTAGCTGGTTTAACTAGGATTAACCTGAATAAACCATTTTTCCTCCTTCCTGATTTACCAATGAGATGCTGTCTGCCTGATTATTTCATGTAAATGACGATCAATGCATCTATAAAGGCTTGTATTTAATTCATTAACATGGTTTGACAAATAATTATGGCCCATGAGCTGGCATGTATTGAAGATACTGTGGATTCTTTGGGGTTCTCAGAAAGCACACATGACGGACAAGTAGTTCCTTGGACTCCTGTGCTGTTTTTAAACTGGACAAATGCTCCAAGAGTAACTGTGTTAGTCTCAAAAACAATAATCAGAGTACTCAGAGTAGGTCAACCAGGATAATAAAAGGTCTAGAGGAATTATTTAGGGAGCTAGGTGGTTTTCGCTTGGAGAAGAGAAGACTGAGAGGTGATATTTTAGTATCTGTCATATTTTAATACCTGAAGGGATGTCATGTAGAAGATGGAATGAGCTTGTTTTCTGCTGCTCCAGAGACTAGAACAGGGACCAATGGATTTAAATTACAAGAGGCTTCACCTAAATATTAAGAACTTCTTGATTGTAAGAGCGGTTTGAGCATGGAATAGACAGCCTTGAATGGCTCTTACAGGAGCTCCTTCTGGTGGACTCTCCTTCTTTGGAGGCCTTTAAACAGAGGTTGGAAGGGCAACTGTTGGGAATGCTTTGATTGTGTATTCCTGCAAGGTGGGGGTTAGACTGGATGGTCTTTACTGTCCCTTCCAGCTCCATGATTCTATGAATCCTATGGCCCTGTTGGGATAAATAGATTCGTTGTCACATAGCATCAGGTACTAAGCAGGACTAGAACCAGGAATCTTACAGTTTTGCTTTTAGCTTCCCCATGGGGTGAGCTATCAGAACCAATATTTGGATTAGTGTGCTAGCCTTAATGAATTCTCAAGCTTTGGATTGCCCCCTAGTCTAAGACTAGCCATTGGGTCATGCTAGATAAGAACTACTATTAAGACCTTCCTGTTTGAACTGGCACCTTGCCTGCCTAACATACTCTCACCAACTCTGGTGTGTTTCTATATATGAACCTGGACAAAAGTTTTTGCTTAGTTCCTAACTCAGCTTCAATCCTGATTTAGCTTTCACAGCTACCTTAAGTTCACTGCTAGTTAACAACCTTTGCACCCCATGCTTACTAATTACTACTTTCCATTTATAGTAACTTCCAGTTTGCTTGCATCTCTCGTCCTGCACCTCTCAAAACTGTTTTTGGTGCTCTGCTAGATCCTGTCTCTGTGGGTGGGTGGGTATGGGTGTGGACATAGGACTGGTTGTTGTTCACCTTCTGCTTTGCCATTTGATTACTCTGTTTGAGAGGTCCACTACTGACTCTCATGTTTCCTAAGATTCACACACATACAAGGTTTAGCTTTGACTAATATTTATAGTTCACCTGCATCACCATGAGGAAAATGTAATTGATAAATAGTACATTATTTTTATATATGGGGCCAGGAAATCAGCTAGAAAAGGCAAACACATAGAGGACTGCCCCTCCCTCATCACAGCCAAGATCAGGGGCAGGAACTGTGCACCCCTCCATACATTTTTGAAACACATCTCCCAGCAGCCCTATGCAGGTTAGCCAAGGATGACAAATGTTGGGAGTTGCAGTTCAACAACATCTGGAGGGCCATGTACCTCTGGGGTAGGTTCTAGGGCTGTGCAGTTGTGGTAGTTGCTGTTGTTATATTTATTTGAATCCTGCCCCCCCCTCCCAAAAACAACTCAAAGAGGTTGTTGACCTCAGCTCCTGTGATCCTTCAGTATTGGCTGTGTTAGCTAGGGCCAATGGGAGTTGCAATACAATATCACCTGAAGGGCCTCTGACCTGGAAGAAATCTTTTTACCAACAAGACATTCCTCCTCTTTGAAAATTATACAGTTTGTTTGGGGAACTATTTTCAGGGGAAAACTGGAGTTGTTCTGCAGTGTCTTCTAGCTTGTGTGTCCTTCCTTGTTAATAACTTTTGGCCATCTTGACCACACTCTGATGTTTCCTGGGGGTAATTTACAAGGGCAAATATTCCTCTAAATATACCGCTAAGATAGCTCATAGTTCACACGGATTGCAGCACAGCATCACCTCATTCAGAAGGGGGGAAGGTAAAACACCCAAATATAGCGTGGCAAGGGATGTCGCTACTTTTGCAGGTATATTTGCAATGTAGCTCTTTATTGGCAGTGTAAACTACCATTCTGTTAAGGGTTGCAGCAGATCTGCATTGTGATTGGTTGCTCTGATGCAAGGGGTGGGCTTAAAAGAGGGGGACTGAGTTCAGTAGCATTCAGGAAACTTTGAAAAATTCTCTCTGCTGTTTTGCAAGTCTGCCAAGAAAAAGGATTGCCAAGACCTTTCAGTCATAAAGTTCCCATCTGTCAGCTCCGCTTGGGGGAGGGAGAGAGAGCAAGCTAGGGAGAGAGAGAGGGGGGAGGGAGGGGGACCAGGGAGGGAGAGTCAAAAATCCTCTGCTATTTTGCAAGTCTGTGAACCCTGACTAAACAAATCATGCTGAAAAAACTTGTGATAGGTTCACCTTAGGATCCTCGGCATGGCAGCAAAGTCTTTCAGCAGACAGATTGCTGTCCCTCTGCTTCGGGCAGTGACTGAGTTCATTTACAGGCAGATTTAGAGAGAGACAAAGACAGAGCCACTTCTTTGATCTTCCCCCCTGCTATTTTGGCAGTCTGTGAGTCTTTCTTTAGCTCAAAAATGCAGGGCTTCAAAGAAAGGTCTATGCCCTTCCCCATAAAGCCAGCCTCTGCTTGGGAGGCCATGCCCCCCCCCACTTTTTCAAGTCTGAACGAAAAAGCGACATAATTAGAAAAAAAACCTGACTGGCACAGCTGCGGAAAAGAATTAAAGCACAAGTTGCCACAATAAATCTGCCGTGTAAACCAGCCCTTGGACACATGCATCCCGGTTTTCATCTGTGACATGTTGGAGGGTATCGCCTACTCTTCACTTAAGGGGTGAGAAGAGGAACATCAAACCACAAGTTATATCTCTCCATCTAGCCCACTGCAAGAAGGAGACCTACTCTGAAAATCAGAAGCAGGTTTCAGGCTTGAGATCCAAGTCAGGGAATCTGGGTACAGACGGAAGATTGCCCTTGCCCAGGGTGCTAGCATGGCACTTATTTTGAGGGATTAAGAAACAAGCCTTGCTGCTTTGCTGCAGGCTGAGCGTAAAACCAGGCGAGAGAAACTGAGCAAGGCAAAGTTAGATTTTGTTCAAATAAAGAACTCTAAAAAGGCAAGCTAGTTAGGCAGGAGCAGCTGTCAAATTAGCACAGCTGAGCTGCATAGGTAATTGGAGGAGAGAGTAAAGTGCATCTGTTGAGATTATTTGAGATAACATGGACAGGGAGATTGAGGCTCATTGGCTAAAGAGGAAAAGGCAAGACTGAAAAAGTGGTTGTGAGGCAGGACCCTGAGAAGAGATAAGAAACAACCTATGTTTTATGAGTCAATCTTTATCCTTCTAATGCAGCTTTTTTCATGCTTAATGATCCACCAGTGCATTGGGCTAGAATTCCCATCTCCCCCAGCAAGCCACCTGTTGGTTGGGGGATACTGTAGCCATAAGTGAAAAGGGGAGACAGCTCCTATACCTTTAATGGTTGTGCAGAAGAGGGGATTTTGGAAGGTTGTTTTTTGTTTTTTTAATTTGGTTGCATGGCAAGCAACACCTGTTGAAAGTCCTTCTTCTATGCAACTGTTAAAAGCACAGGAGCCACCTCTTGTTTTCAATCTGGCAATCCTATATCCTAAAGTGTATCTGAAGGACACCGTTATAGAAGTAAGTTTGAAACCAGACATCATCATCATTATCATCAATGCTATGTTATAGAAGTTGGATGCCACTCCCCGCCCCGCCCCAAATGAATTTGGATTTTCAAATTTTTAATGTTTTTCTCTCTGTCTCTCTTACATGCACACTAAAAGAAATTGATCAAATTTACATCATTAATGGAAGTTTGCAGACCCTATCTTTTCTTTGAGCTATAGTATTAATATTGGTATTCATCACTTAAAGGTTGGTTCCCTCCCCTCCATTATGGTATTCCTTTGGGCCAGTTAGAGTGTTTTCCATGTGTCTCTTAGGCTGCAGCTGCATTGCAGAAATCATCCAGTTTGACACTACTTTAACTGCCATGGCTCAATGCTATGGAATTTTGGGATTTGTAGTTTTGTTGTGGCACCAGAGCTCTCTGACGCAGATGGCTAAATATCTCACAAAATTAGATATTCCAGAATTCCATAGCATTGAGCCATGACAGTTAAAGTGGTGTCAAACTGGATGATTTCTGCAGTGCAGATGCAGCCTTAGCAGGTAGCAGAAGTTCAAGCATGCCTTCTCCTTCCCAGTTCTCCTGCCCCAGGCCAACTGGTACCTGAAGGAATATGAGGAGTGGTTCCCATGCTGCTGCTAAGATAAGATTCTTTTCCTCCCTGCACAAGTCTAGCACTTTGATTCCACTGTAACTGCCATGGCTGCACCCCACAGCATCTTAGAATTTGTAATTTCATGAGGTATTTAGAATTATCTACCAGAGCCCTCAAGTGGCTCATGAAGCTACAAATCCCAGGATGCTGTAGATGCAGCCAAGGCAGTTAAAGTGGCATCAGATGGTTAGAACTGTGCCATGAGAAAGGAGATGGTATCAGAGAGAACAAATTGAACTTGGAGAGGTGTGCTTCCAGGTAAACACATAGAACAAGGATAGGGGAAATATGGCCCTCCAGATGAGATTGGATTGCACCTACCTTCAGGCTGTGCTGGCTAGGGCTGATGGGAGTTAGAGTCCACATGTTCCCTATCTCTGAAACATAAGATTGGGATGGGAAAAATACAATGCTCTGCCATATATATCAAGGATTAATAACTCACAAATTAATATTTCTCTGTTCTAGTCTAGTCTAATGTTCTCCTTCTAATTAGTTGGAATTAGTGTCATTCCTCTTGGCTTCTATAACGCCATGTCAAATAAATGGAGAAAAAGACAAGTGGGGATGCTGGTAACATTCAGAATCAAGATGGAAGTGTTCGTTATTTCCTAACAGAGCGGTGCTGAATGTTGTGTAACCCTCATTAAGGCAAACTCCAAACATATGGTTACAGGCTATGTGTGACTTAAGAAGTAGCCAGACCCCCTCTGTGCTTATGAGATTGCTTCTCACAGCATTGGGATAGGTGAGAGAACACACATACACCACTAGAGTTAATTACTCATTAGTTGCAGCAGTGGACCATGTCTAAGGGAAAAGAAAAACTTGGAAAGCAAGAAAATGAAAGGAAGAATCAGTTCAACGTACATAGAATGTCCATCTTAGAGATTACATTCTATCCCACTCCCACAAATCTATAAATACAATTTTTTAACCCGAGGCTTTAATATCACTCTGTACTGCATCCGAAGAAGTGGATTTATGTCCATGAAAGCTCATGCTAAAATAAAAACCAGTGAGGACTTTATCAGACACATCAAATACAGCATCATAACAATGCCACATAAACATGAAAGGGTGAGCATATCAGATGACATTGCCATTTCACGTTTATGTACTGTCCATATTATTGACGGGCCAACCTGTCACTAGATCGGCCGTGGTGATTTTTTTGCCTGCATTGCTTGAAAGCTCGTGCTTTTTTTCCACGTTATTACAGTGTGAATGGCCGGACCAGCCAGAACACTTCCAGGTGAGATTGCAACATCCAGGTAGGTGACCTGGAAGTTTTTCAGTGTGTTTATGTGCATTTTAAAAATTTTTCAGTGTTATTTTTGTTTTCATTTTTGAATGTTCCCGTGCTCTGTCTTCTTGCGAGAATCCGTGAGATTTCAGTCGAGGAAGTGAACAGAGCTCCGTTCACTCCTCATTCATTGCTGGGACTGCCTTTTCACTGGATGCAAGGAAAGTATGGTATGGGGAGTTCTTTTGCCAGCATAAAGATGACACAAATTAAAAGAACACTGTTGGAGGGTGGAATAATAAAATCTTTAGTCTTAAAGGTGCAGCTACATTCTTTTGCCCTCCTAGGGGGAAAGTGAAAGAGAAATGGCTGCTCTTAAGCTATGGAAATCCCTCACAAGAGATGGTTGTTTGGCTCCTTCTCTGCTCTCTTTCTACCATCACACAAAGACCTTAATGTAGATGGTACCTGTTGCATAGGGTTGCCAGAATGAAAAATCAAGAGGGCCCCTATACCTTTAGCGGTGGTGTAGAAGAGCAAATTTCAGCAGGTGTTATTTGTCATGCAACTAGGTAACAAGGAACATCTGCTGAAATTCTCTCTTCTACACAACCATTAAGGGTAAAGGAGCCCTCTTCAGTTTTCAGCCTGCATGTTGCCTTTGCCACTTTCGGATGCTGAAATCCACATCATTTTAATCAGAAAGTGAGACTGTAGAAACTGCAGGAAGTATAATTGGCATTGTCCACATTTGCTTTTCAAACAACTACAGTTGTCCCTTCATATTCACTGGGGTTTGGTTCAAGGACCCCCCGTGGATACCAAAATCCATGAATACTCAAGTCCCATTCTATGCAATGGCATAGCAAAATGGTGCCCCTTATATAAGATGGCAAAGTCAAGGTTTGCTTTATGGATTATTATTTTTTAAAGAATATTTTCAAGCCGTGAATACTTAAATCCATGGATACCAAATCCGTGGATACAGAGGGACAACTGTATTGCAGTTAACTAAATCATTCCTTGTTTCCCCTCTGAATGTATCAGCGAGAAATGACATGGATTGAATTTTTAGAAGCCACATTATAAACTGTGTTCCTATTCTCATCTTGGGAAAAAGGCAGGATATAAATCCAATAAATAAATAAATATTCTTTTTTCTTTAAAAGGAATATGAAAGCTTAATGAATCCTCTGTCTATAGGCATTCAGTAATGCTTCTACTCTCTTTACTGGAATATTCAAATGTCCTTTTTCATGCTCCAAGAGTTTTGTACGTTTTTGACAAGGGGAAAAAAAAGCAAATGTGCAGAAAAGTTATATTCATCAAGGTCACTTATCTCCCATCTGCCCCCACCCCTACAAGTTCCCTTTGGTGGGTGCGATCTTGTGAATTTTCACCCATCAGCTGAGACTGTGTCAACTTGCCTCGTATTTTTAAAATCAGCTTGGGTAGCTTTGCTCTTTTAGCACTTTCAGGTGCCACTGGAGGTGCATCTTAGCACATAGCTAAATTTGCCCAAAGGGAAAACTGTTTTTCCCTCCTTCATCCTGGTTTGCTTTTTCTTTTCAAAGGCACAGTTACATTTCCTCTCTAAATCACCAAGAGCTGAGCTGCTGTGTTTTTCCCCTTCTCCTGCTGGAATTGGAGTGGATTCAAGTAAGTTTGAAACCAGAGATCATCATCATTATCATCAATGCTATATTCTTATTGTTGGCTGATGATGATGATGATGATGATGATAACATCATCCTGCCTTGTTGAGAATGCTTTGTTTATTCTGCATGGCAGGGGGCTGGTCTGGATGCCCCTTGTGGTCTCTTCCAACTCTATGATTCTCAGTTTGGGACAACATACATTTTTTTTTTAAAAAAAGAGTGAAAAGCATAAACCATTAAAAAAGAAAAAAAATCCAGCACCTTATACAAGGCATGTTCCCTTTATTCAATCAGTCCTCAAAGGCCTGTTGAAACAAACAAACAAAAAACACAAAATCCTGAAAGGCGCTGCTTGCAGAATGATAGTAAGGGAGGTGCCAGTTTATCCTCTGGGGCAGCCTTATCTGCACTGGCCAGAATACTCCACATTCTGGCTGGAGTATTCTGGCCCTAGAGGCATACCAGATTCCCCTTGTTATCTTGTATTCCATGGTGAGAATGGGCAGCTGTCTGCCATGGCCCCCACATCCTGAAGTGGACCCCCAGGTCAGGATCTTTGGCAGGCCCCCTACCTACTGCTAAGGTTAAGGGCAGTGAGATGCTCTACAGAATTTAGGATCAAAATTGAAATAAGTCAGTTTAAATGATGACACCAAGGTAATATTTATATTTATTTTTTTAAAAAAAAACTTACAATAATATCTCGCTGGGCTCCCCTCCTAATCCTGGGTCCCCAAGCTAGAGCCCTGTTAGACACCCCTCCTTGTGGGGCCATGCTGTCTGCATATGCAAGCTCTGCTGTATCGGCAGGCATCTTGATCACATGCTGGGGACATGTGATCACAGACAGCATGACACATGAGACCAGTCAATGGTGGTGCTCACTGGTACAGCAGAATGTGGGTGGGTGGGTGGACTGCTGCCCATTCGCACCAAGGTACACTCCAATTTTTCCTGAAGGAACTGGTTTCCCCCAGATATTTTAAAAACCTGTTTAAAGGGGTGGGGTTTCCAAAGTTTCTAGCTAGAATTGCCGGGATGTCATCTGGACAATTCAGACTAGAACCAGGGCCAAAACCCTGTGTCGTCTGGATAGCTAGGCATGGAAATGGAGGGGGGCTGTTTCATTTGGCCCATGCGTGCAAGGCCTGGGAAAAGAGTTCTAGAACCTGGGATCAGCCACTGAGGATGGCTTGTGTTCTCACCAGATATTGCTGTGAGAGTGAGGGAACATTAAGAAGAGTCTCCCCAGAAGATCTCAAAACATGGAAATGTTTGTATGAGAGAATATGGTCCTTCAAATCCCCTGCTCCTGAGCTGTATAGGGCTTTATAGGTCATAATCAACACTTGGAATGGTGTCCAGACACAACAGCCAGGGGAGCTATTGCAACAAGGGAGTTGTGTGCTTCCTGTATCCAGCCCCAGTTGACACTGGCTGCAGCTCTTTAGACCAACTGAAGTTTCTGAACACTCTTCAAAGGCAGCCCGATGTAGATTGTGTTCCATTGTGGGAACGGGCAGCTGATTACAGTTGTCCCTCCACATTCGCGAACTTGACATTCGCGGTTTTGGTTATTCGCGGTTTTGGGAGGCCCCCCCCGCCCCCCCAAACCGTGACACGGGGCCTTCAGAGGCCCCGTGAAAGACCTGGAGGGAGAGGGGAGGCCTCCACGGGGCCCCCGGAGGCGCTCCGGAGGCCCCATGAAGGCCTGGGGAGGGGGTGGGGAGGCCTTCACGGGACCCCCTGAGGCCCCACGAAGGCCTGGGGAGGGGTGGCGAGGCCTCCACGGGGCCCCCGGAGGCCCTCCGGAGGCCCCATGTAGGCCTGGGGAGAGGGTGGGGAGGCCTTCACGGGACCTCCGGAGGCCCCGCGAAGGCCTGGGGAGGGGTGGCGAGGCCTTCGCGGGACCCCCGGAGGCCCTCCGGAGGCCCCGCGAAGACCTGGGGAGGGGTGGGGAGGCCTTCGCGGGACCCCCGGAGGCCCTCCGGAGGCCCCACAAAGGCCTGGGGAGGGGTGGGGAGGCCTTTGCGGGACCCCCGGAGGCCCTCCGGAGGCCCCGCAAAGGTCTGGGGAGGGGTGGGGAGGCCTTCGCGGGACCCCCGGAGGCCCTCCGGAGGCCCCGCGAAGGCCTGGGGAGGGGTGGGGAGGCCTTCGCGGGACCCCCGGAAGCCCTCCGGAGGCCCCGTGAAGGCCTGGTGAGGGGTGGGGAGGCCTTCGCGGGACCCCCGGAGGCCCTCCGGAGGCCCCGCGAAGGCCTGGGGAGGGGTGGGGAGGCCTTCGCGGGACCCCCGGAGGCCCTCCGGAGGCCCTGCAAAGGCCTGGGGAGGGGTGGAGAGGACTTCGCGGGACCCCCGGAGGCCCTCCGGAGGCCCCACGATGGTCTGGGGAGGGGTGGAGAGGTCTTCGCGGGACCCCCGGAGGCCCTCCGGAGGCCCCGCGAAGGCCTGGGGAGGGGTGGGGAGGCCTTCGCGGGACCCCCGGACGCCCTCCGGAGGCCCCGCGAAGACCTGGGGAGGGAGGGAGGAAGGGCCGGGGAGGCCTCCATGGGGCCTTGCTAGGCCCCGCGAAGGCCTGGGGAGGGAGGGGGGAGGGGAGTCGTTATTCGCGGTTTTTTCACATTTGCGGGGGTCCGCGGAACGGAACCCCCGCGAATGTGAAGGGACGACTGTACATACAATCCAAGTGAGATGCAACTAAGGCATGTGTCACCATGGCCAGATCAATGGAGGATCAGAGACAATAATAGAAGAGTTGTGGATGGTCAAAATGGCTAGCAGAAGTCAGTTAATATACTGTAGTACAGGAGTCAAGTAGTATCTCTGAATAGCTATTTTCCTACAATTATTGAGTGGAATCCGACAGAACATGGTGGCCACATCAGTTTGGCTGTTTCAGCACTGCCGATTCAGTGTGGCTGGTTGATCATGGCTGTTTCAGCATGGTCAATTGAATGCAGCTGTTTCAGCATTGATCGGAGCAGATGATTCAATGCCACTCTTTCAGAGCAGTGAAAAGAAATGGGGCAGGGGGACGGAATCGGTGGAAGGGGAAGATGATGTCTAGATGATGTCAGGGGCCATGTACTTGAGAACATTGAGTTTTCTCCTCCCCCTCATCCAAGTGTATCCCTTTCTATGCACTTCCACTTTGTCTTTCCTGCCTTTACTCCCCACCTGAGCTCTTCGTGAAAGGTTGCCCATCCTCAAAATTTGGGGGGTGCCATCCTTTGCACACCTGCCCACCCATCCAGCAAGAAAGGGGTGTTGATTTTCCTTCCCCTCCCTCTTCCCTAGGTAGGAATCACTTGTGAAGAGGAGGGCTGGCTGTTCATAATGGTCTAGTATGTTGTTGCTTTCCTCACCCTCAGTCCTCTCTGATCTGCGCCCTTCCTCTGATCCCAGAGTGGAGCCACCATGGGATTCAATCCCCATAGACTTCAATGAAGACTCTGCATTCTTCCTCTTCCTGAGGCGATCATGGGAGTTTGGCTAGGATCACCACCTCAAAGGAAGGCAGAGGGCAAGTAGGCTTATTTGAGCGTAAGCACTGTTGGGTTCTATTGGGGCTTACTTTTGGGAGTAAAACAGCCAAGTCAGGCTTGCAAGGATTCCAGCCTCGATGGGCAGCAGATGGGGTTGGCTGGGTGGAAGTGGGCAAGGGACTCTGTGTATATGTTGTGTGTGGGAACTCTAGTCCTGCCCCCCCCCACCTTCCTGAAACAGCTGCTTTTTTAAATTGCTGTGCTGAATCATCCACTCTGATCATCGCTGAAACAGGTGTGCTAAACCAGCCATGTTGAAATGGCCACAATGAATCATCCTAGACACTTATTGAGTGTATTCATAGTTCTACACTAGCAGTAAAACTGCCATGGCATCATCTTTGGATGTGTAGTTTTGTGAAGTAGCTAGAATCCTATGATAGAGAATACCAGGGCTGTAGTTTAGGGGAGTGCATTAAAACTCTTGAGCAGAGAATTCTAAGTACCCCACTAAACTACACATCCTAGGAATCTGTAGCATGTAGCCACGACAGCTGGTTGTATGTAACCACTCTAAATGTGAACTGTAGGAAAAACTTTCTCAGAGGAAAGATGATGAGATGAAAACACAGTTCACCACCTAAAGTTTACTAAAGTGTTAAAGGAAGGTTTGACTCTGTCTCTGCCTGATCTCATATAATTCAGCAATTACTCTTTCATGTTTTCTGAGTGGTTCATTCAAACATTTCTTTCACACTATCCAAATATAGCACTTTGATGCCACTTTAATTGTCATGGCTGCATCCTGGGGAGTCATGAAATTTGTAGCTTAGAGACTGTACGAGAGCCCTCCTGCAGGCCATTTTAAATGCCTCACAAAAAGACTACAAATCCCAAGATTCCATAGATTGATACCATGGTACTTAAAGCAGTATAAAAGTGCTATAATTATGTAATGTGAAAGTGAGATCTCTCACACTTTCCCTAAGGGGGAAAATGAATTTGAGGGATATGGGATCTTATCAAGAACCTAGTGCTCAGTGTTACTGGGTTTTAGATAAGAGAAAATTAAATATATTTCTAAGGCTTCCACTACTTCAAATGTAGATCTTGATCAGAGCTTAGAAGTAAAGGAGCCCTTGTGGCGCAGTGGTTAAATGCTGGGACTGAAGCCACAACGTTGTGAGTTCAATCCTGCAGCGCTGCAAGATTGACTCAGCCCTCCATCTTCGTAGGTCAGTAAAATGAGTACCCAGCTTGTGGGGGCAATTGGCTAACACACATTGGAAACCACTTAGAGCAGTGGTTCTCAACCTTTGGTCCTCCAGGTGTTTTGGACTTCAACTCCCAGAATTCCTCAGCATTGGCCATACTGGCCAAGACTTCTGGGAGTTGAAGTCCAAAACACCTGGAGGACCAAAGGTTGAGAACCACTGACTTAGAGAATGCCTAGTGCTATAAAGCAGTGTAGATGTGTGGGCGCTATTGCTTAAAAATTTGTAAGCTGCTCTGCGAGCCTTTGTGGCTGAAGAGCTGGGTATAAATACCCAAATAAATAAATAAATAAATAATTATGACTAAGGTTTCCTGTACTTTTTTACTATGTTTGATAGCAAGAGTATATTGAAGTTACATTTCACAAGCAACTTACTGAATGGGAACATAGGTGTGTTTTGTTTTTTTAGCGTGTGCCATAAAGAACATGTTCTAGTTACTTTTAGAAACCTTTTAAAAGTTTTTTTTAGTTATTTGTAGAAGTACTGTAAAAGATATTCTTAAAGGTTTAAGTTATTGTCTTATCAAACCCTAATAAAAGAGTAACCCATAATGCAACGAACTACTAAAAAGTGGAAAAGCTAATAAGACTGTATTATTTATTTGCGCAAAGAGTCATATAGCAAATCAATTTTAAAAAATGTCCATGCTCTGATCTTGATTTTTTAAATTTTAGGTATTCCTCCCCCCCTCATGAATTTAAAAATACTTCAGAACAAATGTACTGTGTTGTGTGTTTTACCTTATGTACTATGTATTAATTCTGAAAGCTATACTTTTCTCTATGGAACTATTATTTTAAAAAAGGAACATTAGTTATGTGATATTATTTTCTATTAAAAAGATGTGGGGCCCTTCTGTTTTGATGTACTGAGGCTTGTTCTGCATGCATGTAAAACATGACTGACAAGGGTGGAGACTTGCAACAGGTGGACAATAAATAACTCATTAGCATTTGCACAAGAAAGAAAAATGATGCCTCGGCTATTTAAGATAAAGTGCCTTAATATTCTCACAGAAGCAAAACAGGTGTTAAATTACTTTCGGTTTAGCATTCCATGCTGTGTTGTTAACTGAGTCTATCCTTCATCCCAACTTATGAATATTCATAATTCAGAAGGGGGAAAATGTTGCTTAACAATCTTATTTTTCATTAACGTTTACCTCCTTTACTCTCTTTTTACCTCTTTTAGTCTGCCTTTTATTTTATGTTACTCTGCTGGGCCTTATTTTGACCATTTTTCTAAAAATAAATGGTATGCATTTCTTCTCTCTAGACACTTCTTTAGGTGATACTTTTAGTCAGAACAATTCAAGGACCTAAGTCGTTTTGAGGTACAGCAAAATCTTATGGGATATGTGGTGAAGAGTCTGTCTTCCAAATTCAGCAGTGCAATGAAGGAGGTGGTTTGTGTCCATGAAGAGAAAGTTAGAGAATCCAATGTATTCAACAGGTTCTAGCATATGACATCCCAGGTTCAATGGTACTGATATAACAGGCAAGAAATAGGCCAAAATTTCAGTATTTAACAAGCAAGCAATAGGCCAAAATTTCAGTATTTACTGAAGGCCACCTAACAATTCCAGAAACTGTGTACTTCCTTCGAATCACAGGGGTTGAATACTTTCCAATATCTCACAGATGAAAACAGGCTTAACATCAGCATATGGTCAAGATGGCAACAGTTCTTTTTTATTGTTATTTAGGAGATTCAAACAACAAATTACTTGACGTATATTATTAACCCAAATCTCATATATATTTTATATTCCATAAAATAATCCAGCCACATTCTTCCCTTCCAACCGTTCTTCTGCACCTTCATCCTTTCCTGTCCTACCCATCCTCCTACAAACTTCATCTTCCACAGTACCATCCTTTAACACATTCTCATACCTTCACACTTTCTTCAAACCTTCATCATTTCTATCTTCTCATACATATCTACACCTACACTTGCCCTCCTACCCAACCTTCTCTGTATAATCTTCACTCCTTATGATGACAATCTTCTAATGTTAGTTGTCGTGACTTTTCTACTACACGCAATCAATCTTCCCCCAAGAGGGCGACAGTTCTAAGATGTTGAAGAACATGAAACTTGAGTTTTCTAGAGAACACAAGATGCAGTTATACTCATGTCCTGCTGGCAGGCTTCCCTGTGCTGGCTGCCGGGTGAAAAGAATGCTGGATTAGAGAGGCCTTTGGTTTGGTCCAATGTTACTCTTCTTATCCAGTTGGAATTATGGTGGTAATCCATATGGGTAGAGAAGGAGAATAACATTAAAAATAAATAAATAAATGATAAGATGAGGAATCCTGGATTCACATCCTTCAAAGCGATCAGCTACTTCGTACCAAGGAAGGTCTTTGTATTGGAATAAAAGACCATAATGGAAAGACTGAAATGAACAAGTCTGAGCTGGGAGTTTTGGAATCTGGGTGTGGTCAGTGTCAAGATCCTCCTTCAGAAGTTGGAAGTAACATCTTACAAATAACAAGCTACTTGTAATTGATTCCTTTTAATTTTGTGTGTGCAGGTGTGCATGTGCCTTCAAGTCACATGTCGACTTATCGTGACCCCAAGAATTTCACAGGATTTTCCTAGGCAAGGAATGCTCAGAGATTTTGTGAGTCCCTTCCTCAGAAACATAGTCTACAGCACCTGGTATTGTTGGAGGTTTCCCATCCCAGTACTAACCAGGACTGGCCCTGCTTAGCTTCCAAGATCAGGTGGGGTCTATGGTAGTCTAATTACATTACTTTACAATTATATTAAAACAAAGGATACATTCTCTCTTTTTGAGGGGTACCTGTAATTTTTTTTTAAAGTTAAGGTTTTTTAAAATGTTTAGCTAGATCTGAATAATTTTCTCTTGTCTTGAGAAACTAGAAAATAAAGAATTTGCTTAAAGTGATAACCCTGAGAAAATAAGTGCTGAGGAACACTAACTGTAACTACTTTTTAAAAGGAACTTCCCAAACACAGCTATCCTAATCCGATGTAAATGTAAGTCATGTATGATCTTAAATATTTCCACAAATTCCTATGGAAAAAATGCAATTCTCCAATTGCCTCTTTCTGGACCCAGTGTAGCTGTTTCAGCAATAGTGTATCAAGCTTCCAATATTTACTGCTGGTCAGTAGCCTATCTCTGCGTTTCTGTACAAATGAAATTCCCCAGATACTTTTCCAAGGCAGAGCAACATACTTGTATAAGGAATTTCAGTAGTTTGGGCAGAGCACATTCCATGTTTCCTGTGTGTCTTACTGTGGAAAATCATTACTTTAAACAATAGACTGCAATTATCCCTAAAACTTTTCATAAGCTTGACAGCTGGCTTCTTTTATGCTCTGGTTTTCTGATATTTGGCATTATTCAGAAATAATAATTTATGTGTGTCCAGTAGCAAATCACACTTCTGTTAAGTTGGCATCTCTTCTGACCAGCTTTTCCTTTGCTGTCATTGATTTGTCTCTTTAAAGTGATGATGTTTGATATTAATATTTTATTTGTGTTTTTTGAACACTTTACAAGAAGCCCAAACAACTACCACCCTGTAATAAGCTACAGTAAGCGTAAAGCAGTATAATGACATTTTCCTAAGCCATAAGGCTATTGGCTAGATTTACCCATGGCATCCTAAATCCTTTAGAGAAGACCTGAGCATCATGATGCCGAGGCTGCTGGCAAACTGTAGGAATAATGCAGTTTGACACTGCTTTAACTGCCATGACTCAATGCTATGGAATTCTGGAATCTGTAGTTTTGTGAGAAATTTAGCCTTCTCTTTCAGAGTACTCTGGTGCCACAACAAACTACAAATCCCAGGATTCCATAGGATATAGCCATGATCATAATAGTGGTGTCAAACTGCATTATTTCTGCAATGGGGCAGCAGCCTAAGACCAAAGGTTCTGAGGAAAAGAAGACTTAAGTACTGTAGTGAAAAAAATCTTTTTCAAGCAGTGTGTCACAATTTGGGTACCGTCAGACCACCATATCCACAGAACCAATATGCACTGTTTTAGTTATTCATGAGACCCAAAACAGGAACACATACCATAGAGTCTTCCTAGAAAATGCCTAAAGATTTGTCCTCTCTAGACATCTTCTAGGTCCTCCAACACAATTCTATAGCATTTTTCATTATGTCCCATGATTTTAATAGGGTTCACTGTTATCCATGGTTTCCAGTATCTGCAGTAAGTCCGGGAACCAAACCTCCACGGATACAGGGGTCTGACTGTACTGTAAAGATTAGAAGACTCTCCAACAGTTCAACCGCAGGAAATCTGACCTCTTACACCACACCAGGACGGGCTGACTGACATCCATGAAAAACATTAGTCATGCTTGACTCAAAAATCCCATTTCACAGTAGGATTTAACAGGGTCAGCTTTCTCTAGATTGAGGCCTAATGCCCCAATGTTCCTGCGAACCCAAAACTAACAGCAACAGGGAATAATTGGCGTGGTGAAATTACATCTGTGGAATTCCAGTAAAGAAAAGAACTGTCTCTGGTTGAGGTATTTGGAAGGACTTAGAGAATTTGGACTGGAAGTGATTGTATTTATTGTATGTACATGTTTTGTAGATATTGTCATTATATTTTACAAAGAACACACATACATTTGAGAATTTGTACTATTATATATATTGATATATTGCATAATTATATTTACATAAAAAACGTTTTGTTGGAAATATTGGGTATACAATTCCTCACATAGTGTTGACCCATGTTCCTGCCACATGGCTCTCAAAGCTGCTTAACAACATAGTATATAAAATGTCATAGAGAGCTCATTAAAACTATTATATTCTTTGGAAAACACACAAACACAATACCATAATCTGAAAGTCCACGATGAGATTTCTTGCTTAGAAACACTAAGGGTCTGGAATACTTTATTAACTGAATAGCTATCCAATAGGATTGACAGTTCTACTTTGTCTCATACTCGCTTTGAAGAGAAATGGTTTCCTTTTTGTCTTTTGTTAATTCTTTAGAATATCCTCCTTTGCCACCATCTCAACATTTAAACTTATGGAATGCCGTTGGCACCCAATCTGACCCTCCTGCTCCAAGACATGCTTCGTAGTTATGAATTTTTAACTCCTTCAACAGATTAACTATTTCCATAACAACATCAATTGGATTGTTTTATTTTATGTATATTGAGTTATGGTTACACTGTAACTTTTCAAGTTTTTGTATTTTGTAGTTTAAAAAAAACATTAAAAATGCTAAGGCATTTCCAAAAGCAGTCTGTCCAAAACCTTGGAGGAATGGTATACCTCAGGAAATTAGTCAACAGAACCATCTTTTTGAATCTCGCAAAATGGGTAACAATGCCCCAAATTCCTGTTCTTCACATATTAAGGAGTGTAATGTTGAGAGAAGGGGCAGACAACTGTGTGGGGGCCAGGGGCCAATTTCTCCCCCGAGCAAGTCCTCTGTTGCCCTCTTCAGTCCCTCTCAAAATGGGGACACGAAGTGACATCGCATTGCTTCCTGTCCTTATTTTGAGAGGGGCTGCAGAGGAATGTGGAGATATTTCAGTATAGTAGAGGATTGTGGAGGTGGCATGGGCCATTTTCACATTTTTGCACGCATTTCAGGGAGGAGCAGGGGCAAAAATTGCTTGAATATCATACCATTTAAAAAAAATGTGGTGTTAGGAGGCTTTGGGGGACTGATGGGAAGCTTCCAGGTCCTCAAAAGTGGGGTCTAGTAGCTGAATGAAGCCTGTGGGCCACTGTGCCTAAAAGTTCATGGGAGCACTATGTTGTAGTTTTCTGATTTCCCAAAGTTTTTGCCTCCTATGGAAAAGATTTCTATTTTCCTGTTTCATTCTCAGGATGTTCTAGAACTTCTTTTGGTGATGCTTTCTAGCTTACTGCATTGTATAGGGAAGAGGCTATGGGTTCTGGATGTCTCTCACCATTTCCCCCCCTTGCTGTTATACATCTCTCCATCACTCTGCAGCCTCCCTAGCTGCCTGCACTTTATGACACATACAGCTGAACTGTGGGAAGCCAAGGGGCCATAGCCGTTGAAATTATCATGCAGTGAAAGTCAGGGCATTTGCCCATATCCTTGGCCACCTTGTAACTGCAACAAGCACCAAAACTTTGCACTGAGGCCATGAAAATTTCACCCCCCCCCCACACACCCAGAAATTTCTTTTCTATCAAATTGAATGAGAACTGTGGAAACAAATGCAGAAGACATTTTTGGCACAATGTGTTCAGATGCCCACTCAGTTGTGAAGCTAAATGGGCAACTTTGGAACAGAACCACCTGCCTCTGGGTTGTTGTGAGGGTAAGTGGGGGAATGAGCTCAAAAAGTTAATTTGGAAAGGAATTCATTCCATTACACGCCACAGTATTCAGAAAATAATTTCTTGTTGCTGTTCATTGCAATGTATTAGTTATGGTGCTTATTGCTTTCCTACTACTTCTTTTAAAAAAATAAACAAAGTCTTAAGATTGATAAGAGAATGGTGCAGAACTTGGAAAAATCCATTCAAAAATGCCTCTAAGAATCTCCTTAAAAAGCAAGAAAAGGTTACTTATTATACCAATGGATAGCATCATTCCTAATCGTTTGTCAGTTCTGAAATATAACTTTGTTCTGGTGCTATTATCTAACAAAAAGGTAACTTATTTCAACTAACTATGTTACTTGCAACTAGTTACTTGCAAACTGTGGAAGAAGAGTGTCAACTTACTTCATGCAACCTAAAGCAAGACTTTTGCCTGCTAGTCTTAGCAAATTCCCATCAATAAATTTTAACTTCATTTGACATGCATATTGAAAGAAGAAAATGCACTGTGAACCTCAAACTTTAACAATATAACTGTCAAGACATGGTCATGTGGTTTGTGTAGCATAGGAATGGATGGTAAAAATATAGTACAAAATCAGTACATAATAAAAAATAAAATAAAATGACTGGCTAATTAAAAATAAATAGTTAGGATGGGAAAACTGTTCAACAAGCTTTGCAAAATGGTTAAAAATGTGTAAATTTTGTACAGAATCGATCTTTGAAAACTGCATGGTTTCTTGCTACAGGAAGAAAATTGCAAAACTTACTCAGTGTTTCCTTTGAGGATGAAATCAACAAAGAATTACATCCCTAATAAGGATGGAGGGAGAGCAAAGAGCAGATTTAATCTGAAAGGATATCAGTTTGGATGTGACTGAAAAGAGTCTTGAGTGGCAGAGACATACATTCAAGAAAAGGTGATAGCAATTAGTTTATATTCCATCTGGACAAGCTGAAAGTGTCAGGAAGGTGATGTCCTTCAATATTAATGGTACGAAAATGCCATGAATCTATACACGCTGTCATGGATTCCAGAACCCAAGACAGAGAAGCTTTGGAAAATGGCTTTGGGAATAGTTCATCCAATCTATTTCCTGACTCTTCTCCCCCTCCCCCCCCCCGCCACTTTCTGGGCACTCTAAGGCAGATTCTTACATTATTTACAGCAGTGAATTCTGGCTCCAACAAATCCTGGCTTTGGATTTATGCCGGGATAATTGAGAGCAGAATTTGGCATACTTTATGCAGAATAATGGGTTTAGGAATGTTTATCGCAGGCTATTGGCCTGGTTCGCTGAACATTTATCATTTATTTAAAGTTCTCTTTTTTAAAATGTGGCAAGGGGAAGGAGAGAGGGAGAACAGCTCTCAGCTACACTTTTGATAAGAAGGAAATGCCTTGGTTGTACCCGCACAATACAAAACAAAGAAACCAAAAACAAAACAGCTCTGAGTTGAATTTGGAGCTGCTTAGAAGGTTCCCCACCCATCCATAATTGTTACGGATAGCTTCTGTTTCACATACATCATCCATAATGTGAAGGACATTTATTATGGATGCTGTTTGTCCATATGCCTTATTGTTGTACAATGCATTCCCTGTTGACAATAGAGAGCTTTACATGAGTGGTGAGTCCTAGATGATATATTACATTTGTGCCACCATGCCAAATTCAGAGCAGTACCCATGCAAACACAGAAAGCTTGGAATCATAGAATCGTAGAGTTGGATGAGACCATGAGGGCCATCCAGTCCAACCCCATTGTGCCATGGAGGAAATCACGATCAAAGCATCCCCGACAGATGGCCATCCAGCCTCTGTTTAAAGACCTCCAAGGAAGGAGACCCCACCACGCTCCGAGGGAGTGTGTTCCACTGCCAAACAGCTCTTACTGTCAAAAAATTCCTCCTAATGTTGAGGTGGAATCTCTGTTCCTGGAGCTTGCATCCATTGCTCCGGGTTCCAGTCTCTGGAGCAGCAGAAAACAAGCCTGCTCCATCCTCAACGTGACACCCCTTCAAATACTTAAACAGAGCTTAAACTATTCTGAGTCAGATCATTAGTTTGTCTAGCCTGGTGGCCCCCCAACCTGGGATCCCAGATGCTGAGGACTTCCAGGAGCCAATTAGCAGGGATTATGGGAGCTGTTCAGATCAACAACATGAGGAGATGCAAACCACTAATCTTCACCCATCATCATCCTCACAGACTGGCAGCAGCTTTCAGGAAAGATTCTTTCTTAGCCCCATCTGGAGGGGCCAGGGATTGAAACTGGAACCTTATGCAATATTATATTATATTATATTAATCCTGCCTTTTCCCCAGTCTGGGGCTCAGGGTAGCTGACAAAAATTAAAATAGATACAGCTACAAACAGCAGCAGCAACAACAACACCCTGAGATACTCCACAGGTCAACAGCCAAGGGGTTCAACAGGAGTCCCCCTAGAGCCACCTTCTGGGTTTGCCTCCCCCCCCCCAAGGAAGGTATGGAGCCACTGTAAAGTGTCTGCAAGTCTCATTCCAGCAAGGCAGCCCAGACAAATACCATGGTTGATGGTACTGAAGGCCATTGAGAGGTCCAGAAGAAGCAACAGGGACACACTCTGCCTGTCCAGTTTCAGGCATAGGTCATCCTCCAAGGCAACCAAAGCTGTCTCTGTTCCATAGCCAGGTCTTAAACCACATCGAAGTGGATCTAGATAATCCATCTCATCTGGGACAAGCCGGAGCTCTACCACTAAGTTATATAGTGATTCTGAAGATTGCTTTTCTCTCCTTCACTCCCAGTTTTGATAGAGGTCAGCAAAAAAATTATTATTATTATTATTATTATTATTTATATCCTGCCCCTCTACAAAACGCAATTGGGGTGGCTTACAACAATTAAAATATACATCCAAAACTCTCAATCCCACCCCCCTTAAAATACAATAAAATAATTCAGGAATTAAAACATACTTAAAAAAATAAACAATGGACAGTGGCCATAGCGAGGTCAGGACAAGCTAGATTTTCTTTTCTGATGGTCGGGTATCTATTCAGGAAAGGCCTGCCGGAAGAGATCCAGACCTAGGCTGCATCTGCACTGCAGAAATAATCCCATTTGATGCTGCTTTAACAAACCCTGGGATTTGATTTGTAGTTTGTTGTGGCACTAGAGCTCTTTGACACAGAAGACTAAATATCTTTGACAACTGCCAATCCTAAAATTCCATAGCATTGAGCCATGGCAGTTAAAGTGGTGTCAAGCTGGATTATTTCTGCAGTGCAGATGCAGCCATAATCTTATTCACAAACTATGAAAATAGGGGGGGGGGCATATTCTGTTGTGTTTAAGGCCAATATGGTGGCTTTCCCACAATGCTCTCCCCCCCCAAAGGGCATACTCGTAGGGGGAGAAACCTCTGCATAAAACTTGGTGGACCCTGGAACCTGTCTTTATTTCTTTTATTTTATTCCCTCAGAATGCTTCAGTCTGGGAAATCTAAGATGGCACCTGCCAGTATGATGGACCTTCAAAAGCTCTGTTACGTTCTATTAAACTACCCACAATTTGCAGTCCTTCTGCATTAGCTAACACACATTGGAAACTGTTTAATGCAGTGTAGATGTGTAAATAGCTATTGCATAAAACAATTTGTAAGCTGCTCTGATAGCCTTGTGGCTGAAGAGCAGGGTATAAATAAATAAATAAATAAATAAATAAATATTTTTAAAAAATAAAATGAAGATATGGTTCCACTTTCATTCATATCACCCTCTTTCACTGATACCACCAAATTTGGGGCACACATTCAAACTGGCTTAGCACTCCATTTCTCAGTGTAACAAGGCAGTGAAAGTAGGGAGCTTTTGGAGTCCAGCTTTGAAATCAGGAAGTTTCAGGCATGGGTGGACTAGCTTGACAGGACATAAGTCATGCAGATTTGTAATTTATTTACCACTTGAAAGATTGATTTAATCCACAAAGACTCCCATGATACAATATACCACTTCATTCTTATGATTTCATCTGATTTAGATCACCTAACAAAGTAACAGAGTTAAAATATATGAAGCCACTCAAAACCCATGTGGACAAAACAGCAAAACGTCTTAGGGTTCATCTATGCGGGCCAGGATATGCTGGCTCTCCATTGGAATATCCTGCCTGTGGATCAGGCCCGTTCCTCCCTTGTTACCTGCACGGAATGGGAGGAGGTCCAGATGGGCACAGCGGACTATTGCTGCAGCTGCTGCCTGTGCCCCATACTCCAGATCCAGGCAGGAGGCCCGCAGCATGTGAGCAATGTGACCAGCCTTGGTCACATACTGTGAGCCCCCTTCCTGGATCCAGGAGAACGAGGCAGCTGGCAGCTACAGTGATGGGCTGGCATGCTGGAACGGGCTCCTGTGGTCACGCAGGGCTCTTTCTATATTATTTTGTCTGGAACACATTTTAACAGGCATTTTTAAAAAATATAGGGCCCTACCCTGTCCTTCCCCCATCTTAGCTCCATTTTTGCCCCAGGTGTCATGAGGACTGCTCAGGGGCAAAATGGGTCAAAAACCCTGTATCATCAAGATCAGGGCTCAAAGATGGGGACAAGATGGTGTAAATTGCCCGTGTAGACCAGCCCCTACTGGCCCTGTTACAACTAAACAAAGAAAGGGGCGCTCTGACTATCTCAGGAGAAGTCTAGAACCATGGTACTATCACAGATAAGTCCATGTCTTATGCATCCATTTTTGGTGGGTGGTGTAATGTTTGTGGCAGACTGAACCCAGCCCATGTTTTTGTGAATGACTTGTGTGGAATATAGGCAATCCACTAAAGGTTTTCTGGTTGGATCTGGGAAGGAAAGGACAGTTGGCTTGAGGCCTTAAGTAGGAAGGAATGATAGATAAGGTAGTCTGTGGCTGGGATTCTATATCATTTAGCAGAATGTAAAGATATGTCAGATGGAACTAACTGTGTCTTATCCTCTTTTCCCCACACAAAGCATCCATTTGTCTCCTGATCCTCCTCAAACAGCCATTAGTAGTTGGGAGAGGGAGAGGAAGAACCACATCAAGTCTCACTATGTTCCTATAGTTGAGCAGGTGACAACAACTACATTCTCCAGGATTTCCCAGAGGATTATCTCATTGTTGCGTGTCCAGCTATAAGAACCTAATCAGATGTCATTAGTCTTTCTCTCTTGTGTATACTGTGAGAACACAGCTGCACTGGGCAGGGCACATTTCTAAGATGGAGGACCATTGCCTACCAAAAATAGTACTCTACGGTGAACTCGCCACAGGTCAGCGTAAGAGGGGCACTCCAAAAAAGTGATACAAGGACTCCCTGAAACAACATCTCAGGCTTGGCCAAATTGATCACCAACAATGGTCCACCCTGGCCTCACATTGGGAGGCTTGGAGGTGCACTGTCCACAATGCTGCAACCTTATTTGAGAACTCACACTGAACAAGTACTGAAGAGAAATGACAATGCAGAAAGAATCACAACCTGGAAACATCACCCAAGGAGACCTTCTGCTGTGCTTTCTGCAACCGGACTTGTTTATCTCAGATTGGCCTTTTTAGTCATCAGCACGCTTGCAGAAAGTGCAGGATGAGTCCTTCCTGAATCTTCGTTTGCGAAGAAAAGCCAGAGAGAGGGAGATACTGTGGGCAGGGTGGCAGGCACAGGAGATAGGTGAATTCAGTGGTTGGTGGGTCGTTGCACAAGGGAAGTAGTGAATAACTCCACTTACAACGACCATAAAAAATCATGCACAGGTATAAATTGGATGTACATGTGTGTGACACCAGCTAGATGTTAGGCTTGGTGTGAATGTGAATTCTTTCATCCAAGAATCTTAGGCCTCTAAACACAATAGGTGAGGCATATAGAAGGTCCACAAAGCAGAGCTTAAGCTGTTGGCAGGTTCATATTGGATAGCCTGGCCTTAAATCATGGAGAGTATCATATGTGAGAAACAGCATTCTGAACTATTTCAGGTAACAAAGTAGCAGCCACTATAGTTGGTGCAGGACCAGCACAATATCTTTCTGGGTTTTAAGATTGTTTTGCTTCCCCTGAAATCTGCCTGAAAAGTATTTCTTCAGATTTGCCTTGAATGTAACAGCAGTCCACCTTGTTGAAATGAAAATGTACTTTTAAATAAATGGAAAGGGGAGTTATAGAGAAAACAAAAACAGAAGGCTTTATGTAGAAGTCCCATTGGGAACACTATGCAAGACCTTGTTCACAAGCAAATTAAAATGCATGGACTCTTTGGAGTCCAAAATGAATTCAAAATGGTGCTTGGAGGATAAAACAGCACTGGCAGCCATTAGCAAGCTATCCACATTAATGACCTGGAGGCAAATCTGAGCTGCCAATGCAAGCGCCCAAGGAATTTGCAAACAAGCCAGATGCCTTTGCTTGGAAACTCTCTCCCACAGCTTGACATCTGAAGCATCTGATTGTCATCCAAAGACGTGCACTTGAATGAGCTAAAGAAATGGCTCTAGAAGTTAGGGTTGTGTTATGTCAAACATATGCACAGAATATTTTGAATAGCACTGCCATTAAAAAAAAGCAGGTATACTTTTGTAGGCATGTAACTCCAAAAAGCCTGAACTTTCATGTATCTTGATCGCTGATGGGGACAATGTCTAAGTAGGGATTTTATTTGTATTGTATTTTAAATTTTGTAAGCCACCCCGATTGTTTTAACAGAGGGGTGGGGTATAAATAAATTTTTTATTATTATTATTATTATTATTATTATTATTAAGTTAGGATTGGATTTTGGGCTTGAATAATGATTTTCAGCCCCATACTTTAAAAATGCATTTGAGCCTAATTCAAGGCTGAATCATACCCTGCCATGTCCTCAGTAAGGTGCCTGGAAATGCAATTGGGTCCAACTTACCCATGCTCTCATCTGCCTCCAAGTATGTACTTACAAACCTGGCTTCTTGCTATAGTTGTCCTCTAGCTGCTTGGAGCACTGTGAAATGTAGTTTTCTAGTGCTACTGGTCTGTTTGTGTGCTTGTGAGGCCAGTGGGCAGGAAAGCAGTCTATGGGTTTGTCTAGATGGGCAATATACCCAATGTCTTACTCCCATCTTACAGCTGTGCAGTCCTGATGATGCAGGGCATTTGTCCCATTCTGCCCTCGAGCAATCCTCACCACTCCTAGGGCAGATATGCGGCTCATATGGAGTTAAGACAGGGTAGAATCCAATACAACATTTTAAAAATAATACCTCTTTTAATCTGTTCCAGCTAGGAAATAACATGT
The DNA here is from genome assembly GCA_030847615.1 of Gambelia wislizenii. Taxonomy (NCBI): domain Eukaryota; kingdom Metazoa; phylum Chordata; class Lepidosauria; order Squamata; family Crotaphytidae; genus Gambelia; species Gambelia wislizenii. Next base: position 15,026,685 of record JAUMIR010000008.1, on the reverse strand, counting down.
CAGGCCCCATGAGATCTCAGGAGCCCATCCAGGCAGGCAGGCAGGCCCCCACCGTTGCGGCCGGTGTGCCTCATTTCCCCAGAAGTCAGGAAGGGGATGGTGACCAAGGATGGTCACATGTAGGGGGCCTTGGTCACATGTTGCAGGCTGGCCTCCTGCTATCAGAGGCAGCAAGGAATATGGCAGTGGTGGGGGTGGTGGGCCAGCATGCCTATCTGGATTCTGGCCTGTTTGGACTTGATCCATGGCCAGAATATGCCAGCAGGGAGCCAGTGTATCCTGGCTTGTGTAGATGACCCCTCAGTCTACAACAATAGCAAGAAAGGTACACTTTTCAAGTTCTGATTAAGAGCTGTTCAGAAGTGGAATACACTGCCCTGTAGTGTGGTGGAGTCTCCTTCTTGGGATGTTTTTTAAACAGAGGCTGGATGGCCTTTCTGTCAGAAATGATTTGATTGTGTATTCCTGGATGGCCCTTGGGGTCTCTTCCAACTCTATGATTCTGTGAAAACATGGCATGATGGGCTGCTAAGAATTGTGTTCTTAAGCATTTTAATGATCTCAAGGAGATAAACGGGCTGTTGTGTTGTGTAAATGATTTGGACAGGATGTTACCACTGATGCTTCTACTGCATTTGAGTGGATTTTTTTCTTCCACACTTTGAAGACTGTTGCAGCTTTTGAGCACTAGCAGAAGACTGTTCCAACTCTATAATACTATGATCTATATGGTTAGTGAAATTTATTTAAGGGATTCAGCAGATCTCTAGATTGCCATCAGATTCCACCTAAAAATAAATATGCAATAAACTTAGAGATCTCTCTTGTGATGAAATAGCTGGTCTAATTTTAAGGACAAACCAAAAATGCTCCTCACTCACACAATTGTGCAGTATACCCTTTTAAATCCCTAATTCTTTCAGTCCAGTTTTTTTTAACTTGCTGGGAAAAAAATCAGTCATCTATCAACCAATATTTTCTGGTTCATGATAAATTCACCTGCATAAGGTGAAATTTCAGTATGGCCGGTACAGGGTTGGCCCAAAATATTTTGCCAAACAGTTGCAATACAGTAGGATTCTTCACCACACCTGAGGTCAAGAGGCTTGCTAAGAGGGAGTAGAATAGTTTGTGTATCATACACATTACTGTCCTCCAAGGAGAAGAAAAAATCCCGAGGCTCAGGAAGAATAATTTACAGACTGCCACTGGTGCTCCCAGGGGTGTGGTTATGGGAGGACAAAATGAGGGCAGTGTCCCTTCAAATAAGAAGTCCTTCCATTTTTCCATCTGCCCCAAATTTCTAGCATTACAAAGAGTAAGGACTTTATCATACCAGCATGCTGTCCTGCCACAATCACACTAATTTAAGAATGGAAGCATACTGGCTTGAAATCATTTATTATCACACTACCTCTGCAATAGTGCTTTGGGGATTTATGTTGTGTGATCTATTTTCTGCACCACTGCCATGATGCGGCCTTCTGACCCCCATATACCCTAACTTGCACATGCATGCCTTTTACAGGGTTTTTTCTTTCATAGAATCATATAACAGCAGTATTAGATAGCCAACTATTTCAGAGCAGCAGTCTTCATATGATATGCAATGCCCAGTAGCTGATATCTGACAGATGATATTCAGCAGTACATAATTTATGCAGGAAACATTCCCTCAAAGGGATGGAAAAAAATAAAAGCAATCAAATGGTATCAAATTCAAAATCAAATTAGGCTTTGACATTCAAAGATTGGGGCAAAAATTACCATCAAAAATTAGTATGCAACGGCATCTTGTCGCATCTTTGAGACAGTTTAACTGAGAGAAAGAAGTTGATAGCATAAACTTTGGTTGGCTAAGGGTGTGTCTACACTGTCAAAATAATGCAGAAAACCAATTTAACTGCTGTGGCTCCATCGTACAGAATCCTGGGATTTGTAGTTTTGTGAGGCACCAGCACTCTTTGACAGAGAAGGCTAAAGACCTTATAAAACTACCAATCTCAGGATTCCATAGGAGGGAGTTATAGCACTTAATCTGGTTTCGAACTGCATTATTTCTACAGTGTAGATGTTCTAATGTCTTATTTTGTTTTTCATAAAAAATTGGATGCATCCTTTAAAACAACAGCTTTCTTCTCAATGCTAATGTCTCTCATGGCTCCAGAAGGAGAGCCACCCTTACAAAAGTGATAATGCTTTAACAAAATGTACTTAATAAAATATTATTTGGCATCCAGCAAGGCCCTCAAGACTGCCTAGTTAACATGTTTACATTAGTACTCAGCATTTATAACATGAGCGGAAAGCATCCCGGGCTTTTTAATTGCAGTATTAAAGACTTTGGAGTATATTTTCCTGTCATTGTATAGGGACTAACATGGGACCATAAGCTCCCATTATGACTGAATATATTCATGACTGTTTAATGATTCATTCATTTGCTAATGAAGTTTTTATATATTTGTAATTATTATGCAGTAGTGGGCATAACTATAATGAATGCTTGTGTTCTCTGTTAAGAGGCATAAAGGAAGGAATGTTTCCTGGCTTTCTGTTGAAGTGTCCAATAATTCATAGGTTTTATTTTCATGGAGTCATGGAGGTATCGGTATCATCCTCATCCTCATCAAAGAAGGCTTATAAATGGTACCTACCTAGGCAGTCTCCCTTTCCAAACACAATACATGCATGGGCCTGCTTAATTTTGAACCATTTTATGAGATGTGTTTGCGGGGACAAGACATCCAACTTTTCAGACCTTTACCAGATATCCTCCATGTGAAAATAGTTTGCTGTTGACATGCAGTTATTTTGCTACTAAACATGCAGTGGTATTTAGCATTTTCCAGTATTTATTAGCAAAAAGATTTTATAGCAATAAATTATACTAGTTGTAGCAATGTTTTATATTTGATTGTCACGTCATTTCTGCAGGTGTGTCTCAGATACATGATCTGTAGAATCAGGAACTTGACTTATAGCACTTGCATAAGAATGGCAACTTCTTGGCCTGCCCTTTAGCTAATCACAATGGCCAGTCTAAATCTACAGAGACCTCGCTTCCTGAGTCTACGGAAAGTATTTCTGGTGAGAAGTCATAGAATCATAAAATCATAAAATTGTAGAGTTGGAAGAGACCACAAGGGACATCCGGTCCAACCCCCTGCCACACAGGAAATCACAATCAAAGCATCCCTGACAGATGGCCATCCAGCCTCTATTTAAAGACCTCCAAAGAAGGAGACCCCACCATGCTCTGAGGGAGTGTGTTCCACTGCTGAACAGCTCTTACTGTCAGAAAGTTCCCCCTAATATTGAGGTGGAATCTCTTTTCCTGGAGAGATCCATTGCTCCGTGTTCTAGTTTCTGGAGCAGCAGAAAACAAGCTTGCTCCATCCTCAATGTGACACCCCTTCAAATACTTAAGTCATTATCTAAATTCCAGATACTTTTCAGCTTAACCTGTTATTGCCTTTGACTGCACATCTGCTTTTTGATCCTCCAGTCTGGAGTCAACTCCAGTTTCAGACTGCTGACCAACTTCTGGGTCAGTGCTTAAAGATCTTAAAATCTGAAAGCCAGACCATGCTGAGAACTAAGCTTTGTATTTGGTCCTTGATGGTCCCAGGAAGAGAATTCAAGTAAAGACAAAGAGATTACAAGTATTACAAGCATAAGAGCTGGAATCCTGTTGATGACATAATATGTGTACATGTGTCTTCTTTGGGGCAGTGCACAAGGAACTATTCACCAGTTCCTTGCACGCCATCCACAACCTACCCCCAGGCAACTGTCATACCATGGTGTGTGCACATGCTTCTGCTGTGGCTATTCACTAGTTGGGGAAACAGGGAGGGAAAAGTGACTCAGAAAACTGGGCCATCTTGCCTGTAAGTGCAGCCAAGAAGCTACCCATCTTGGATTCAAGGGGAAGAAAAACAAGATAGGTCTCTATTCAGCAGAGCAACCTTGTTTCTCTTCCCTTTGCAGCCAAGGCGGTCAAATTATTGGATATCCAGATTCCCCCTCTTCCCTTTGCCAGTGAATGGCCACAGCTGCAGCACCCTTTGAGGCCTGAAAGTGCCAGTGGCATGAGAGATTGTGAAGCTGTACTTATAGTATGCTACGCTTTACACATGTGATGCAGGGTCTCAGCCAAGAGGTCCATGTTCTTTGAAGTCTTTGCGTGCTCACTGTATAGAGCTTTTTAAATGATACCTGCATGAGTCATTTTTCTACATAGCAGTAAAAAAAACAACAGGACACGGTGTAATTTATGAAAATCAAATACAGCAGCAAAATATTAAAAATCTAGTTATCACTGCTGATTAAAAGGAGTGTGGGAGATTTATGGCTATCAGGCTGAAGAACAAGCTGATTGCTCGGCAAGAAGTCTTGAGAGATATATAGCAGAAATCGTCATTAGGAGAATCAATTAGCATGGGCTGAAATCAAGATTCTGTGCAAGGGATGGGTACTGGAGTAGGGGGGGAAGCTTTGTAAACCTTGCAAAACCTGAGCTGGTCAACCCAGGCCTGTGGTCAAGTTTTATCAATGAAAAATAAATCTCTGTGGTTTGTTAGATATCTCTAATGCTGAAGGACTTGTACCCCCACAAAAAGCATTTTTATTTGCTCAAAAACAACCCCAATATTTTTGCACATAGAATCACACAGTTGGAAGAGACCACAAGGGCCATCCAGTCCAACCCCCTGCCATGCATTCCTGACAGATGGTTATCCAGCCTCTGTTTAAAAACCTCCAGAGAAGGAGACTTCACCACACTCTGATGCAGTGCATTCCACTGCTTGAACAGCTCTTACTATCAGGAAGTTTCCCCTAATGTTTAAGTAGGGTCCCTTTTCCTGTAGTTTGGAACAAGTATTTTATGCAATGCACATAGTTTTGTGTCAAAATGCTACCTTTTCCACAAAAACGATTTCTCTTGCACACTATTATTATTTTTTTGCCAAAAAAAGCCCCCAAAATGCAAAAAAGAAAAAAGTCAACAAAATGCTCAAAAATGCCTATGTTGTTGTCTAATGGAGAGGAAGACCTCTCTTGTCTATTCTGACTGAGATTAGTCTCTAGTTTTGCCTGACACAGGTCTTTCCCATCATCTGCTACCAGATCCTTTTAATGGTGTATGCCAGGAATTGGACCTGTGGCCTTCTGCATACAAAACAGGCTGAGTCAGAACCCTTGCTCTTGATGGATGATGAATGATATCAGTGGCTCTTAACCTTTTCTCTACCAGGGACCCCCTTTAAATATGCTTTGTTGCAATGAACCCCCAAGACTTAAGATTTAAACCATACTACTACTACTACTATTACACCATCCATTAAATCTTCCCTCAGAGGCACTATAGGAGGAGGGAAGACTTTTCTCCTGCTTCTTCCTGCAAGTTTGTGGCTGGAGTTGATTGAAAAGCAATGTGCAGGAGAAGCCAGCCAACTAACCAGCCTTTGCCTTGGATCCTGTCCATTGGCTGCTCCACTGCAAGGAGGAGGTGGGCTACATAGCCTTCAAGTGGTTCACGGACCCTCTGTGAGGACATCACAGCCCCCTGGGGATCCACAGACTAAGAACCACTGGATTATTTTACGGATCTCAGCAACTGAGCTGCATACTGCTTTGAGATTCCACCGTATCCTCTTAAGAGATAAAGAATTTGTTTGTGTGTTGTTTTTTTTTTTTAAATTAGACCAATGTGTGCTTTCATGTTTGGGAGGGGTGAGGAAGAGGCCAATTGCTTTATTCTTTTTCTTTTTGAAAACATCTTTTTTAAAAATAAAAAGTGAGTTAAGAGTGTGAACACATTAATAAGAGCCCCCCCCCCTACTGCCACCTTTTATCAAAATGTATTCAGTGAAGAGAAAGAGAGGGTAAAAGACACTTGTGTTATGTTATTCAGGGCCAGGAGAAAAAAGTACAAAGACTGAAGCGTAAGAGATCCTTTTGTCATTGATATGAAAGGCAGCATCTGTCAGGGAAAAAAAATAATGTTCCCCAGGAGGACAGCAGGGGAAACGCCTTTTGACAATTCTAATCAAGGAGTGTGCTTATTAGTATTCAAGATGGCCATGATGATAAATTATGTGAATAATTTGGGTTCTTTGTCAAGACTTGGATAATATCTGACTAAAAACACATCAGTATCTGTGCAGACTTAATTACTGAGTAAAAGACAGATAGGGAAGCACCAGAACTTTTCTGCATATCTTTTATGGAATAAGATGAATTCATGTAAATGATAGCATTCATTAGAGAAGCAAAAGCGAGGTTTCATGTCTCTATTACTCATCACTCACCTGGGGTGGTTCATGACCCCAAAGCACTTTGTAAACCAAGGATTTTATCAGACACTGCCCTTAAAATGTTCTTTTGCCTACATGAAAAAACTCATTTTTTTTTATGCCAGCAAAAGAACGCTCCCCCCACACTTACCTCTTTTCCTGGCAAATGAAGCTCTGGCAATAAAGAGGAATCAACAGAGCCCCATTTACTTCCTCACTCAAAATCCTGCAAGACTTTATCACATGGGAAATTCAAAATTAAAAACAAAAATAAAGCATTTAAAGTTTTAAAAAGCACACACACACACACTATAAAAGACCCAATTAACTCAGGGAGGGTTGTAAAAAGAGTGAAACTTACCTGGATGTCCTGATCTCACCTGGAAGTGTTTGCACCGGAGTGGCCATTGTCAGGATAAGTATGAGAGTTAAATGGTCTGAGGTTTCACATGCTGACAATGCTGGCATAACAGCAGCAGGGGGATCTATTGACATCTTAAGCCATCAATTATAAGGTATGTTTGGGGCTGTTTTTAACTGCGAAAGGGCAGTGTCATCTGATCTGCGTGCCCTTCTGCGGTTGTGTGGTGTCATTATGACGCCATATTTTAAGTGTCTGATAAAATCCCAAGTGAAAAGGGAAAAAGAAATATGGAGAAGGATAGCTGTGATGGTGGAATAAAATCCACATAACTGCTTGATTATAATTCTAAGAAAGCCACCCAAATGCCTTTTTTTTTTTTTTGCTTCATGTCTAAACCTGCCACTTGCCAGCCATGTATAATGGTCCATCAGACCTGCCATGCCAAATGTCCTTATTGTCCACCTGGGACTCCAGTAAAGGGCTGTGATACGCATCTAGATGGCCATAATTAATATCTAGTGGGTTGCATTTGGCTTAATAGGCCACAGGTGATACAGGGTTATCCTACACCATCTTCAAAGTGCTGAATTTATTCTTCTTCATTTCACATGATAGTATTTTTCCTTGCACGTTAGTATTCTCAAAGAGTGCTTAGTTCTCCGAGCAGAAATTTATCTTGCAAGCTTTCAGCCATGAAGGTAAGCTTAAGTACACCTCTTATAACAGTAGGCATCTGTGAATGAATTTTTCTTAAGGCAGACAGCAGTTCCTCACATCTTGTTTTCTCTGCCATGGATCATTCAAGTGACCATACTGACAAGCAGTGATAAATGGGACACTGGGAAGTCCATACTAAGCTCTTAGCTGCCATTTGGAAGGGCTGCTGCTTGAACACATCTGATCTATTTTGCTTTTTCACATTTTTAAATATGCAAATAGTTTCAGGTATTGAAATACTGTGCAGTGTGCATTTTGGGTTGAAAGCTCGATCACAAAGAACATACAGAGTTTCAGTTAACTTTGCATGGGTTATTAGGGACACTGATTACCATTTCAGTTTTCACTTTCACAGATATAGTCATGGACTCAAGGCTACCAGACCTTATGTCTTCTAGGAGCACATAATTAACATGGAAAACCATCTTATGCGATATCAGACAATTTGTTCATATAGCTCAGTATTATCTGTTCTGGCTGGCAGCAGTTCTCTAGAGTCTTGGACAGTTGTCTTTCTCATTACTTACTATCCAATTTTTTTAAAAAACAGGACAAGCTAAGTATTGAGGATTGTCTACATGGGGGGAAAACCCATACTCACCTTGTATTCATGGTACAGTTGTTTTTGACATTGTGCATTTTCACTGGGGTTTTTTGCAGGAAACTCTGGATCTGTAAGATTCATGGTTTGCTCTGCATTTGAGGGGAAAACCTAGATTTTTGGCCATGGGGCAGCTGAGCATAGGCTTCAGAGCAAAGCTGGGGCAGGACTTCTGGTGGATGGGACTCTGTTGTAGTACTTTTTAATTTTTTCCCTGATGGTGTGCATATTTAGATAAGTCTGTCTCTACTTATGCATTAATACAGTACTCTGGGATATGTATATTTGCATATTTGCATGCATGAGAGAGCAGAAAAGAAGAAAACAGAGCAGCCCCAGCCATGTGGCCAGAAATAGTACGATTTATAGGATACCTGATCAGCATAGGACCACCCTTTTACTCTGACGCAGATTACACTGTGACAGGATACTCCAATCTACAGTTGGACAAGCATGTGGGGTTTATGGGGGCACTGCAGATCAAAGAAATCTGCCACAGCTATGTGGTTGGTGTGGGGTTTCCCTCCAGTGTAGACCAGCCCTGGGACCTCAGCATACAAAGTATTCATTCTATCACTGAGACATGGTGACCCCACTTCTGCTTTAATCTCAGATCAATCTAAGGTGGCAGGACCTGTTACATGACAAAAACTATGCATTTCGCTTATTTTAAATGTTAACTTGCTACTTTCCCAAGCCTAGAAATAACTAGTTACAAATATTAGTTATACAACGTTAGTTCCTTTTTCCAATAATGAATGTATAAGATGATTACATGGGTGATTACACTGCACTTTTAACTTAGCAAAGGATAACTTCACTCCTTTTGCAGTGTAACATTAAGGTTTTATTTTTAAAATGCTTCGGCATCACTAAATGGCAGGAATATCACATGTTGGTTTGTGCTATGAATATGATTTACATGTTGGTTTGTGCTGTGTCTGATGTTCTGTTGGGTGTGTTGAGGCACAGACAAGATAAATGAGAGGAGAGGGCATTTTGTACCTCAAACCAGTAGCTTTTAGTCTTCAGATGCTTTGGGGCAAGGTATCTAAAATGTCTCCTTTAATTACTTGTGGAAAATGAGAAAGCAAAATATTGTGTTTTAAAAATGTAACTATAACCATTAACTAAGGGAGCCTTAGAATTGTAATGGTGGTTCCCAATTACTTTAGCAAAGTTTCTTTCCAGGTTCTGTTTGCAATACTCAGTCACTTCAATGGAGCCTGTACAGAAAAAGTTTTGGATGAGTAGCAGTTCTAGTTTGATGCTCCTCTATGTAGCCAAGGTCGATCCAATTCCACATTTGCAAGTGCCTCTGTAATAAACAGGAGCTAATCCCTTTCAGTGTTGATGGCCTGTATTTTAAGCAATGGGAAGCTGAAAGTGCGTGCCCATTTCCCTATAAATCCCCCCTGATATGAGTCATTCCAGTATCTAATGGTTGCCTTAATATGTATTTGAGCCAATGGACTGTGCGGATGGGAAGGAAACACTTTTAAATTGAGGGCAAGAGGCCAATTGGTGGTATAGTCACTTGACGCGCATGCCATAGATTGTAAAATGTTTTCATCCAACATAAACATGCAGCAATGGAGAGTCTGAAAACAAACTTCTCAACCGAAGCAATCTTAATCATGTTTTCCTGCAGCATGGAGATTAGGCTTTTCTGTAGGCTTTACTCTTAAGAATAAAACAGGATGTAAGAATGACCTACGGTGGGTTTAAATTAACAGAAGCCAGGTTGCATAGATGCTTATCTGGGTTCTTAATTATTCTTGTCTCTTCTCAAGTGAACTCTGTAGGTTTGCCACCCCAGCGCAATAAATTACTTAAAATTCTAATTATATTTTAATAGGCCCTGCAGCATCACAGCTGTACATAAGGATGCAATGCATCTTGTTTCAGCGTTGTACACTTTGAGATTTCTAACCACAGTTAGGATGCAAAGGTCAAAAGTTTTTCCAATGAAGTGGAAAGTTAGGGAATATGGTCCACCCACCTAGAAGCCTCACAACCAACACACAGAGTTCTATACATGGTTTTGGGCTTGTTAAAGTACTTGCAAATATTGACAGTATTGGCAGGAGGGGAACCTTGGGGAGATCAGAAATGTTCCATAGAAGACACCATTGTATGCACTCGCATGCAGACATGCCTTTTTGAGGTCCTCTAGGTTGGATACCTCTTTTTGTCATCTTCTCAGTGTATTTCTAGCCAATCAGGGATCACATTCTGAATGGTATGACCATGATGCCAAAATATCAATGAGATTTAGTACTGGGATATCACTAATGGTATAATAAAGCCAATACATAGTGGAGGTTCCTTTCCTTGTCCTCACTTCACATGGAGGAGGAACACATTTTGGGAAGGCAAGAAAGGCAACGCTGCTATTTTTGAGCTTTTTAGGTGAAACAAGCAAACCTTCATAGTTCTGGCACCCACACCCAGAATCACCAAAAGTAGATCTCCTTTTCATTACCTACAAATACCAAGGCAAAGCTTGGGACCCTGTTTTCGCTCCGCCTTCATCCTCAGATTCCATATCATCAATGAACTCACTGTACAACCTGAGGGAGCTCTTTGGGTCCCATTCTGGGAGAAAGCTGGCATACTAAATAAATAAATAAAATAATTATTCCTTTGAGGACATTTTCAGACACATCTTACTGTGCTAGAATTGAGCGGGAGAGCTTTGGTGCTGCTGCGTGGCAGGGACTCCACTTTGGACGATGCCGTCCCTCTGGCGAAATTGTCCGTGTCACTTCCACTTAGGATTGGAGGTGGCCGCACCATATTTCTCCAGATTTTATTCACAGAAGTTGTCCGTGAATAAAATATGGCACGGCTGCCTCCAACCCTAAATGGAAGAGACACGGACGATTTCGCCAGAGGGACAGCATTGTCCGAAATGGAGTCCCTGCCACGCGGCAGCACCGAAGCTCTCCCGCTCGATTCTAGCCCGGTAAGACATGTCTGAAAATGTCCACAGTTCCGCATTTGCAAGCCAAGAACAACAGTGGGTTCCTTAACCAGGGTGTTGTTAAGGTCAGTACAATGAAAGCTATGGAATACTTTGCAAAGTTAGCCATAGAGTTATTTAATCAACTTGCCACATACATAAATTCTTCTCACAGCATTGTGTCACAGCAGTTTTTTTTTTTTTTTAATAACAAGACCAGCCCAGAAGTAGATGAGATATCAGAGGGAAAAGAGAACCTTGGCTGGTGGAGACAGCCATCTCCACCATTTGTTGTTGCTTTGTGCCCTCAAGTCATTTGTGACTTATGGCAATCATAAAGTGAACCTATCACAGGGTTTTCTTGGCAGAATTTGTTCAGAGGAGGTTTGCCATTGCCTTCCTCTCAGGCTGAGAGAGTGTGACTTGCCCAAGGTCTCCCAGTAAGTTACTATGTGAGAGTGGGAGTCAAACGCTGGTCTCCTAGTGTCCTCGTGCAATAATCAGACCTCTACACTGGCTCTATGCCTCTGGGAATATTGCCAACTCACAATGTGATGTCATTTTTGGGTATAATCACAGTCATCAGTTCACTATGACGACATTCTTCTGAATCTTGAGATATATAGTTTGGTGTGGTACTAGAGAGCTCTGCTACAAAGCTCTAATACTTCATCAAACTATACATCCAATGAGAAATAAAACAGTAACAAACTGCTATAACTATGTAGTTCACTTTAACTAGTCAAGTGGTTTCAAACTCCTATAATTGTAATGCAGCTACATCCTCCATTGGGCCATTGTGTGTCACAGAAGACTGTCCACGTGGGCTGCAGATTGAAGCTCTGCCATAAGCTGAACTTGCTTAAAAGACCAGAAACAAAGGTTTTGGTTTGGTTTGGTTTGTTTTTAAAGTTGAAAACCTTCTGATACCTCACCTCAAGGTGATAAGACCCTTCTCCCTGAACATTTTAGATTTTACTTTGCCACCTTCCCACATTTTTAGTCACTGGGGTCACTTTTCCTTCCCATCTCATTACTCCAAAATGACAGGAAAAAGAAGAGGGTGATCAAATCTTTTTGTCCAGGTATACTGTATAACTTCCAGATCCACACTTAGGGCTTATATATACGCCATCTTGCCCCCATCTTGGAGCCTTGCAGTCCTGACGACACAGGTCTTTTGCCCTGTTTTGCCCCTGGGTGTTCCCCATCTTAAAACATTTTAAAATAATGCCTGTTTGACTCCATTTTAGCTGTCAAAAATGGATTGGGCCTCACATGACTGCAGGAGCCCATCCCAGGAGGCTGGCCCATCACTGTAGCTGCCAGTCTCCCGTCGCTCTGCTGCAGCAGGAAGCAGTCCCACAGCATGTGACCAAGGCTGATCTCATGCAGAGGGCCTTAGTCTCTCTCTCTCTCTCTCCCTCACACACACACACACACACACACACACACATTTATTACAATCGACCGATCAGAGATCAAATAAACAACAATCAACTATCATAATAACACACAAATAAACATCATAGTAGATCATCCAATGCCTTAGTCACATATTGCAGGATGGCTTCCTAGCTTAGCTTCCAGGAGAATGAGGGAGATGGCAGCAGTGACTGCAGCAACAGGCCAGTGTGCCCACCTGGGCTTCCTCCAATTTGATGATGGTAATGGGGAGTTACGGGCCTGATGCACAACCAGGATACACCAGCAGGGAGATGGCACATCCTGGCCCGTGTAGATGAGCCCTTAGTCATGCATAGGGTATGCCTAATTAGTCATCACCATGCTAAGTACCACTGGTTTCAATAGCTCCAATGTAAGCATGGCTAAATCTGATCCAAGGCTTTTCACACAAGTAGGCTTGTAATGTACAGTTGTCCCTTCATATTCACTGGGGTTTGGTTCCAGTACCTCCCCCGCTGTGGATACCAAAATCTGTGAATACTCAAGTCCCATTGTATGCAATGGCATAGCAAAATGGTGTCCCTTATATAAGAAGTCAAAATCAAGGTTTGCTTTTTGGATTATTATTTTTTAAAGAATATTTTCAGTACTTAAACCCGTGGATACCAAATCCATGGATACGGAGGGACAACTGTAATGGATTGCTCTTCTGTTGCATTGCTGAACAAGGCAAGGAACTGTCTCATTCTTTCATGATGAGCAGAGCAGGTTGGTGAGCTCCCTTTGTGCTCAGGATGTTTTTTAATTCAATGAACCTCTGGACAACCATTGAGGACATTTTTGCTTCCAAAATGGAAAGCCTGTGCTTCAAGGTTGCCTAGAAGTTGTGTTCTCTGCCTTAGAATCTTTCCCTTCTCATCCCAGAAATATGTGGGAAATTTCATCAACAAGATTTTTTAATCTGACATTTCATTTTTAATAAATGTGTGAAAACCAGATGACTGGTAGGGGAAAAAATCAATAGCAGAAATCCATGATCATGTCATTATTTTTACCTTGTAATGATATTGATCCGTACATTTGTCAAGCAATTAAATTACCTACTTAGTGGAAAATTTAGTTGGGGGGGCATCAAATTAAGTTTGTCAGGTATGTTAATTACAGTTCATAATAAGATTAATCTGAATATGCAATTGAGATCCATTACAATTCTTCTCTCAACTTTGAATGGTGATAATAGAATTTGTTTTAAAACTGCAGAGAAGGTTGTAAGGATTAATTAAGAGAGAAGACATCTGGGGAGCTGAGAGTGAAGCACCATAATTTTCAAAAAGCAAATGGGGTCAAAAAGTTGAAGCTAATATGCATGTGCCTAAACACTAATTGCAGCTAAATAAAACAAAATACCAAGAGTCATGGGAGAATTCATCTCTCCTAATGTACCTAGGTGATGAAATGTTGATAAACAATTGGCAGCTTTGTATGCAAATTGAGCAAAATGATGGCCAAAATGCAAGCAAACAGACTCCAAAGAGATTTGCAACATTATGCAGAAGGTAACCCAGGTGAGCACAAGTTGGATGCCATCCATTCATCAAGACCCCTACTCTGAGCAGCAACCCAGATTCTCACCCAGAAGAAGGGGTTGCATCCATCTTAGCAGGGCCACTGGAGCAAACTAGACCCCAGCACCAGGTCCCTTGAACCAAAGACTCCCTGGGCTACCACACCTGAGGATCTAGTGAGGGGCCTGCCCCCTGTACACTGGGTGGGTGTCACATGTCTTAGTGGTTAGTTGGTAACACAGATAAGTAGCAATGCACCAAGCGGCAACTGACTGAAAAGCACCTGTGACTTTATCACATGAGCCTTTTAAAGCAGAATTAAAGCTGGATAATAACACCTTTGGTGATATAGTAGGACCCCGTATCCACTGATTCATTATTCACTGATTCAATTATCCAAGACAATACACCTACCATAGAGTCTCCCTAGAAAATGTATCCTCTCTAGCTATTTTCTAGGTCCTCCAAGGTATGGTATTTTAAACTGGAAGTCCCATTATTTTCAATGGTGTTTGCTATTATCCACGGTTTTCAGTATCCACACACCCCCAGAACCTATACCCAGTGGATACTGTACTTATCACATAATGTCACCTCCAAATTGTTGCTGTTCTGCCTCCATAGCATGGTTAGGTTGCCATTGATGGGGAACACGCATCAATAAGCTCCCAATCACTGCTGTGCCATGAAACCTCAGGTGCAATACATTTCTCCAGTTGCAGTCCTGCGATTGGGCAGTCAAGTTGTCTTAGCCTCCTCTTCTTTCTCCTCCCCTCTCCCTCCTGCTATCTCTAAACAGGCTGGTTTTCTCACCCCCCCCCCCACTTTCTTTCCTTTTTTTCTTTGTTTCACTAAATTTCATTGCCATAATTTTCAAATTTCATTACAACTAAAAATAAAAATAAAAAACCACAAAAGGCATGCTGGGTAGAGCAATAGGGCAGGGAGGGGAGTTAAGGGAGAGTCTAGAAGATTGCTGAAGGACCATCAGTGGCTGAAACAGCCCCAGGCGCGCTATTGAAGGGACGCGCGATACTGAGGGCTGCCAAACCAGTTTCTATCCATTCACTTTTGCAAATGTGCTTGCAGCGACAACAGGGCTTAGGTGATAATGTCCTAAGTGTAGGGGCTCTCCAAGAAGGCTGCAGGGTTTAGGGCCTTACGGGTCTTCAAGAAATTGATTGATTTAAGGGTGGTAATATACTATACTAGTTTGGTACCTCTGGCCTGTCAGATGTTTTAGATTTCAGCTCCCAGAAGCCCAAGGTGGTAAAGGTAAAGATCAAGGATTCTGGGCACTAAACTCCCAAACTCCAGAAGTCTGAAGGTTGAGATCACATGAAAGGGGTATCTAGGGTTTTCATACACTTCTGGACCTGGGACTTTTTCAGATGGTCCTTACTGTGCAAGCAGCCTCTGGAGCAGTAACGAGGCTGTCGCATGGCAGGGGGTCATTTTCGGATGCCTCCGTCCCTCTTCCGTGACCATTCGTAGCATGTTCATGAAGCTTTGGAAGCCACCACACCATATTTCAATCATGGAAGTTGCCCGTGATTGAAACATGATGCAGCCGCTTCCAAAGCTTCATGTACTATGCTATGAATGGTCACAGAAGAGGGACAGCGGTGTCCGAAAATTACACCCTGCCGTGCGGCAGCCTCGTTACTGCTCCAGAGGTTTCTTGTGCAGTAAGGACCATCTGAAAAAGTCCCAGGTCTAAAAGTGTATGAAAGCCCTAGATCCCCCTTTCATGAGATCTCAACCTTCAGACTTCTAGAGTTTGGGAGTTTAGTGACCATCTGAAAAAGTCCCTGGTGAGTATCCACACTGCATTGTTTAATGTCACACTTTAACTGTCACGGTTCCATTCTAATACAATTCTGGGATCTGTAGTTCGCTATGATACTTAGAATTTTGTGTTAGAGAGGGCTAGTCCACTCGCTTGAATTCCAGATCCATATAGTTTTACCATATTTTAATATTGTTAATGTTTTTAAATCCTTTAACTGTATAACTCGTTTGATTTCTTTTTAAAAAAATCATATTTATACTTTTAATATTTGTGTATTGTTTTAATTTGCATATTTTTAGCCCATGTTAGCTGCCTTGAGTCCCTATATTGGGAGAAAGGTGGGATGATGATGATGATGATGAGAAGAAGAAGAAGAAGAAGAAGAAGAAGAAGAGAGGACCATTTCTTTTATGCTTGTGAGCTTGCCAGAACTGTGTGGTTGTCCACTCTTGGACTAGAGAGGATGGGTCCATCTAAGAACACATGCTTTGTATGCAAGAGGTCCTGGGTTCAGACTTGGAAAAACTCCAGCTTGAAACCCCAGAGAACCTCAACTAGAATTTTGATCAGCGTGGACATAGTTTTTGCTTACAGCTTCCATCAGCCCAAGCCAGCATAGCTAATAGTGACAGTTGAAGCCTAAAAACCCCAGGAGGGTCACAGTTGCCCACCCATAGTGCAGACAGTACTGAACTAGGTGAAGCAAAGAGTTGACTTAGCATTTTTTTTAAAAAAAAGCTTCCTTTGTTCCCATCTTAAAAGTGTTATGCTACATCTGTCATCTCTTCTAAAGAGAATAGAGGAACCTATGCCTCTTCCAGATGTTAGACAAAACTTCCATCATACCCCATCATTGATTGATATGGTCATGGGAGTTGGAGTCCAGCATCATCTGGAGGGTCACAGATTCCATCCCAGTAGATGTAGAATGTTATTCTAAATCAGTTCTTAGGATTCTTCAAATAGAAAAGTGCAGACCACATGTTTTTCATGCACATGTTCAATACCCGACAATACCAATACTGTAGAACAATTTCAGTGGATTAACTGCACAGCTTAAAGAATCTCCAAAGCTGCAGAGTCCCCTCAATCACATGGAAGCATTTTTCTTGTGGTCCAGTCCCAGGCTGCCCTGGTATTATTTTTTAGGAAGTACCACATAAGTCAATCAAATGAGATGGCTCCTTCACAGTGCAACATTGTACTTCCTCAGGGTAGCCCTGAATTGGATGGACCTACAATTGTTGCTTGGCATAAACCAGTATCTCTAGTATTATAAACTTTTGTACAAATTCACCCAATTTGAAAATTGAAGCGATAACCACCATTAGAACATCAGAGCTCGCTTTTTAAAATAGTTCTGTCAATGAAGGGATTTGGAGGTGTGGGTTTTCCATGCTGAGTAGCATTGTAGCATGGCATCACTCAGTTTTGCTCTTTCACCCAGCGATTAGTTTGTGAAGTCCTTAAAAAAAACCCAAACCCTACATGGTCATCCTTAAATAATGGCTTTCCTCTTTCACACTAAACAGAAGCATGGTACTTAATAAACCTCTCTCAACAGGGTGGCAAATAAAAACTCCCCATTACACTTTCTTCTCAGAAAATGAGATTCCTCCAGTCGGCATTATTTTCCACTTGTTCAAACATGATGTCTCACAAAGGGTGAGGGACCTTTTATTGTTCGCTGCACAGTCCTTTATTTAGAGTATCAAAACACTAGCTGCCCTTCCACAGCAAAAGCTTGTGCATTCAAAATAAATCTAACTTCAGGGAAAGCATTTCAAGTTCATATCACAATCGTTGACTTCCACTGTGGTACATACAGAGACAAACAACTCTCTGTACGCTTTCACACTTGGGCTATTACTGAATCATAACAAAGAAAAATGGAATTCAGTTGATAAAACATCATTCTCTGTGTGTCTGGAAAAGCAAGGGACACACACATAACACAGTGAAATATAACTCCAGTAATTTACCCAAGACCATGAAAGACAGTAAAGAATCTGAGGTAAGTATTTCTACTGTTGACTGCATACACACTTGTGAAATCTAATGTACTTTTGGCTGAGGAAAGTAGTGTGATAGCAGAGGTGTACTGGCAGATTTTCCAGTTGCTAGATTTTATAACTGTGCAAATAATAGTACACTATATAGTACAACAGGACACTATTGCCTACTGTAGAAGAAAGCATGTATCAGCTGTTTCCATAACTCTCATTATCCTTACCTGCAAGAGAATTCCAAGAGGAACTCCATTAGAAAAAATGACCCCAGACTTACTTGGGAGACCATTTTGCAGTCTGCAACAGGAGGCAAGGAAAAACAGGGCACCATCTTCCTCAGGTGAGCTGACATTTTCTTCCCTAGGATCCATAAAGTTTTGTGGGGTTCCAGCATGAGTGACCAGACTCATTTCCAAAAGTCTTTGCTGGGGGCTTCTGGGGAAACACAAAAGCCCAACACTTGGATTTCAAGGTTCTTTTCACTTTCCCTGGGCTTTTATGACATTAGTGATAGTTTTCATTCTGGAAATTATAAGTACAGTTGTCCCTTCATATTCGCTGGGGTTTGGTTCCAGGACCCCCATGGATACCAAAATCCATGAATACTCAAGTCCCATTATATGCAATGGCATAGCAAAATTGTGTCCCTTATATAAGATGTCAAAATCAAGGTTTGTTTTTTGGATTATTATTTTTTAAAGAATATTTTCAAGCCATGAATACTTAAATCTATGAATACCAAATCAGTTGATACGGAGGAACAACTGTATATCTTTATCTCTTTATTGCTTCTTTGTCTCAAATTTTGGAGGTTTTGCATGGAGCTGGAGATGGTTATACAGTAATTTGATTTGATTGTGTATTCCTGCATGGTAGGGGGTTGGACTGGATGGCCCTTGTGGTCTCTTCCAACTCTATGATTCTATTAATCAGAGCTATTTGATAGACCTGAGAAATTTCCCACCCTCTTTTAATTGGAGAATCTCATCAAATGTTTTCATGGCAGAAGGAGAACTTCTCCAACAGAATTTCAGCTGTGGGACTCACTACTACCACTGGCAATAGGGCCACTTCTATTGGTTTCCAGTGGTTTTTGTTTTTAATGCTGCTTCTAGGTGATGCTGTTAAGTGATAGAAATAGTTGCAGCAGGTGCAGCGATCCTGTGTGGAGCCTAGCCACTATTTTTCATTTTTTGGTCTGATCCATCAATGGATCTTCTTATGTTGTCATGTTATTTTGACAAACAACTGAAGGTTGTCCTCATTTCCACACCCAAGGTTTGTAGTAGTCACCTTATGGCCTGCCTCCCTTCCTCTTTCTTTCTCTCCATCCACCTATTGCAAGCATTTGCTAGTCCATTTCATAGTCCATGTGCAAAGAGAGATAAAGCTGATTATGCAGGAGAAGCACCCCATATTATTGGGATGCCCATCAAAGTCTTCATTAATACTCTCAAAGTGTTCCTAAACTGTCCATTGTATTTCATAGAATGAGATGACACCAAATGTTTGGGACAATAGCGTTCCAAGCTTTAAAGGATCTGTCCAAAGTTCTGAAATTATTGGGGAGCAGGGTACAGTGCAATGGATATAACTCATTTAAAGTTCAGTCTAAAACCTGGAGCATATTTTCTGCCCCACAGAGATGGAAACCATCAGAAACAAGGGTGGAGGGGACTGACATGAGCAACCCCCCCCCCCAATGGACAGTCAGCATGACATAATTTTGGGGAAATGGCATAATTTTGGACCAGGACTCTGGACTAGGACTCTGGAAGCTCATCCATGGGAACCCGCTGAGTGACCTTGGGCAAGTCACACTCTCTCACCCTCAGAGGGGAAAGCAATGGCAAACCTCCTCAGAATAAATCTTGACAAGAAAAAAAAAATCCCATCATAGGTTTGCCTTAGGGTCTCCCTAAATTGGAAATCCCCTAAAATTACACACCAACAGCAAAACAAAATATGGTGGAGAATATTTGGAGAAAATGCTGCAACGTTTCCTTTCTTTCTTGGGGGCTTGGTG
Source organism: Gambelia wislizenii (assembly GCA_030847615.1). Classification (NCBI taxonomy): domain Eukaryota; kingdom Metazoa; phylum Chordata; class Lepidosauria; order Squamata; family Crotaphytidae; genus Gambelia; species Gambelia wislizenii. Next base: position 15,006,937 of record JAUMIR010000008.1, on the reverse strand, counting down.
TGAGCAAAATATCATAATTTTTCTCAGAAATAAAAATCTTCTGAGAAGTGTTGACTCGGCTTTAGTTTTAAATTCAGCTGAATGAACAAATAAATAACTTCTTATCTCTCTCCTCTGTCGTCTCTTTCTTTCCTGGTATTTTGCTCCTCCCAAAACTCCTGCTTGAAGCTTCTCTCAGTCACATTGGTATTTATCTAGTAGTCTGTTTTGTCTCTCTAGGGAGGAAAACTAGAAAAAGGGAACAACAAAATCCAGCCTAAATATATGAATATTCAGTATTTTCATAATTAGCATATTTACTTATTTTCATCCAGACCAACCAACCTCAGCATCCGTAGAGGCAAATAACCTTAATTAAGGAGTAAACTACTGTAAACAGTGTACCTAGGGGAAACAACTCAATAATTTCAGCTTCACTGAAAATTACCTGTAAGGTGTGTTTTATTTCCTTCGGTTTACAAGGCTGTCCAGCAAGGGTTGTTTATCAATCCAATTAGACCAAAAGCAGCCTATGGTAAATCTGTGCTGTGCAGACTTTGAACAGGGAACAAACTCGTGTTCCTGAACATCATTTCAACCCAGACCTCAAACACTTATATTAAGTCGGCTTTTGTGTAATTAAATTCCCTAGAGCTCTGAAACTCCTCTTCTTTTTTTTAACTGATAAAAAACTAGGTAAATTGAATATATATATATATATATATGTATGTATATATCAGCTGCATATAAAACTGTATATTAAGGAATATAAATAGATCCCCCCCCATATATGTGGGGGAATATGTTCCCAGATTTATGGTGGATACCAGAAACTGTAGATAATAAAGAGTGAACCCTATTAAAATGAAAAGATTTCAGATCCAAGCATACCATAGAGTCAACTGGAGGACTTAGAAGATGCCTAGAGAGAACCCCTCTCTAGGCATCTTCTAAGTCCTCCAATATGACTTTATGGTCAGCTTTCAGCAGAAGCACTAAAGCGGACAGTCCACCTTGAGGCACACATCTGCAAATAGGTAATGTTACACTCAGGGAAAATGTTAAGAAATTGTTGATGGAATCCTTTTGGAGACATATGCTGGCATGCCTTGCAATGTACAGTTGGCCCTCAGTATCCAGTGGGCTTTGCTTCCAGGAACTGCACCCTTTGGATATCACAATAGGACAGGCTGCTTTTTAACAAAGACACAAATCACCAGTTCAGTTCTATTGATTTTACTGCAAGACAACATCTATTCCATTTTCCAGTTCTACATATTTTATAGTAATATACAAAAACCACTTGCAAAAATACATGGATTTTCTCTGAGACAACAGAAGTGCCCACTGTCTCACAGTCACTGATACTGAGGGCATATGTTTCATACCTTCCAACTGTCCTAATTTGGCAGGACATTCCCAATTAATCCTCTGTTGTCCCACTTTTTCTGCTGCTTTTAAAATGCCTCACTTTCTGTCTCCTTTTTTCCTTTTGTCCTCAACTTACTTCAGTTCCTATCAACTGAGTTCAAAATGCAAAAGGGGTCTGCACTCAATTAGGAGGCAGGAGAGGCGAAGAAAGGACACAGCCTTGCCCTTCCCAGTAGGCTCAGGTAAAAGCAAACTGTTGCAGGCTCTCCTAGCTTGTGTGTTCTTCCTCATTAATAACTTTTGCTATCTTGACCACACTCTGAGGTTGCTTGGCCGCATGTGTCCTGGTTTTCCCCTGTGAAATACTGGAGGCTACAGTGCTTTAATTTCTCTCATTTACAGGATAAAACAAGCCAGGATTTAAACCCTCTGCTCAAAAGGCCTATAGAATTCTTACTTCAGAGAGGATTGCCTGGTGCCTACATGATGGGGGTTGGTGTTGGTGCCAGGTGAATAATTATTTTATTTGCCCAGTTATTATAAAAAAAATATTTCATTCTACTATATCTTTGCACTCATACTCTACTGCTAGTTCCAATTTGCTTTGATATGCTGTGATGTTTATTCTTGCTGCTTCCATATTGGTTTTATATTCTGCTGACTTCAGTCATTGTTTTAATTTGCTGTTTTTTATATTTAATATTTTAACTGTGGTGAAGCATTCAGAGAACTCTGGTTAGTCAGTGGTTTAAAGGTTCAATCAATCAATCAAAATGTATACTCAGTCAGAAATTCTATTCAGTTGAATGGAGTTGTTACCAGGTAATTGAGCACTGGATAAAGTCCCACTCTTCAACAAAGTTCTCAAGGCAGCTAGCAATCAACTTTAAAAGATACCAATATCTAGAGTTGTTGTTGTTTTTGTTGTGTGCCTTCAAGTCATTTCTGACTTATGATGACCATAAGGCGAACCTATCACGGGGTTTTCTGAGGCTGAGAGTATGTGACTTACCCAAGATCACCCAGTGGGTTTTCATGGCCAAGCAGGGATTCAAACCCTGGTCTCCAGGGTCATCATCCAACACTCAAACCACTTCACCATGCTGGCTCCTAATAGCTAGAATACAACCCCCCCTTTTTTTTTTACACGTAAGCACCTTCATTTGACATGGAAGAGATACAAATTATTTCAGCTGAACAGAAAATGAACAAAAAAAAGCCTATGGGAACATAAACACAAAGAATTAATTCAGATTTTTAAAAGGTACAGAATAATGAAGAAACAGGATGGGATACATTTATGAATGAGCACGTGAAAAATTGTCATATATCAGAAATAGACTGATATACAGTATTCAGAATAGATTGGCATCTCTTCTTCTAAACAAAACCCTTCCTTTCCTCTTTCCTCTAGTTTTTCAAGCAAAAGTGCTCTATAATGTTTAGAGCAGGGATGAGGATTATGTGTTCTCCATAGATTGCAACTTTCAGCATCCTTCACTATTGCCATTTTGGCTAGGGCTGACTGGAGTTACAGTTTCCCCACTGTTGGCTCAGGGAGATTCAGTTTTAGAGTCTCAACACAGGCAAATGCACAAATTTGTCAGTATCACCTTCTCATATTTTGAAAATTCACAGATTCTGATGAAGAAATGAAAGTCCCTGCCTGTCTAGAACCATGAATCTTGCTGGGTGTCCATTGCTATTTCTTATCCTCAAACTGCATTGCAAGTTTTTTTTTTCTGTGCCTCTGTTTTTTCTAATAATGTACGTACAGTGTTCTGAATTCTGTGGAGGAAAGGTGGAACACACATGTAATAAATACACATATTTTTATGCAGAGTGGGAATGAGCAAATGCGCCCTCTCTACTTCTAGCTGTCCTGTGGCATTGCTAGATCTCATGATGGGTTGAGCTTGTTTTTCAGTAGAGAAAAGAAATGTTTTCTTTTTTAAAAAAAATATACATATAAATCAAGGATGTGTTCTTGGAACAGAAGAAAAAAACATAAGAATAGGCAAATCCATTTAGAATTCACAACAGGGAAAGATGTAAAAATAATGAATCTTACGGGGAAAATGTTAACAAAGGAAACTGTATCTGCTCAACAGAAAACAGTTGAGTCCTACTGACAGATTTGGCAGACCATCTACGTAAAAATTGATGCAATGCTGCATATCTGGATAATAAGCCTTATAGTTCAGAGAAGCAAAGAAATGACATGGAAGGATTTAAGCTTTGGATGGAATGATGTGATATTATATCTTAGCCAAAACATGCTAATGACAATATAAATATCTAATAGTAGGCCCTTATTAAAAATACATTTCACAGAAGCAAGGACAAGTGATCTCTGAGTATTCTAGGCAGACATCAAGGTGAATAGCAAAATAGGAATGGTTGGAAGGGGGCAAGTGTGTAAGTATGTGGTGTTTAATTTATTAATTATTAGTGCGATCGGAAGAGATGCTGTTTTCTAACAAAGGTAAAGTGGTCTGGCATATGGTACATAATCTAGTCCCTAGGTTTTTCCATCTCTTTAAATATAAAAGCATGGGAAGTGAAATTTAAGGATAATACAGAAGGATAAGATGCTACAGAACGTAATAATTTTGAGTCATATTGTTGCAACTTAGGGCTTGTCTACACAGGCTGTTTACCCCATCTTGTTGCCATCTTGGAGCCCTGCAGTCCAAACAACACAAAGCTTTTGCCTCGTTTCACCTTCGCGCAGTCCTGATGATGCCTGGGGCAAAGACAGGAGAAAGACAGCATAAAGCCAGTTAAAACATTTTATTAAAATAACTGGGAAACCCCACTTTATGTGGGGAAACCCAGATTGGTACCCACAGAAATGCAGGAGTCCATACCTGCATGTTGGCCCATATTTGCAGCCGCTGCCATCGAGGGCCTCTTTCCTGGCTTCAGAGAGAGAATAGCAGTGGGGGCAGCAGCTGCAGATATGGACCGGCATGCAGGTCATTTTGTGTATTTAATGGTGTGTGGGGGTGTATGGGTGTGTGATCTGGGGTCAGAATCTCAGAGTGGGAAGCTGGTGTGTTCTGGCAGGTCTAGACAAGCCCTTACTCTGTTTTAGAAGAGAAATTAATTCACCACCTTTTAGCCACATAATTGACATTTTGCACTTTGAATTTCAATTTCCATACAGTATCTTAGGGTCATGATATTGCCTTTATTTTGAATGCTACATAGGTTTTACATTAAGATTTAAGTGAATTATTTGCTCTAAAGAGTACTAAATTCTTAGATATTAATATTGCACATTCCTATGTGGACCAGAAAACCAGGAACCTCTGAGTGCCTCCAGTTCTTTTGCTGTCTGGACAGCTGGATCAGATTCATTTTGGCCTCATCCAATTGTCCACATGCAAATGCAGCACCATTTCCCTTACCTGTGTAAGCACAGGAAAAGAAATGCCTCCTCTTTGGAGCTATCACTGCCTCTCTGGCCAAGCAGCTTCCTGCGAGAGCCTGGTCAGCACTGTCACTTCTGCTGAGGTCAGAACATGGTGGTGCCCATGTGATCAATGAGGAGGAGTTAGAACAACCCCTTCCTTCTTGATCATATGTCTGGGCACCCCTCAGCAAGTAAAGGCAATGGCCATCTCTTGCAGAGAGCTGCTTGGCAGGTGAGGTGGTGCTGGCACTAGGGACAAGGGGATGGGCCGGCAGGGCTGATGCAGTGTCGGCCCAGTTGGCTCATGTGGTCTTTGACATGGATTTGCCCAGAGTATATGTGGCCGCCATTGTCTTGAATCTGGGGCCAGTCTGGAGCAAAATGCTCCAGACTGGCCCTGGATTAAGGCACCAGTGTAGACTTCCATTTGCCTATTAGAAGGTTAAGCATGTATAGCCATTGGATTGGATTACACAAGTTCTGGACTTCTTCCCTCCAATTCTATGATTCTCTAATTAGTGCATTAATTGGCAGGCATCTTGTTCAGTATTTATAAGATTGAAAGCTGGACTTATGATCTTGTAACTTTGGGGATTTCCGTTTATGGTGGTTAATGACCGTACATGACTAGACAAATATACCTCTTGTCATGGACCCCCTTGCTGAGGACTCAGAGGATGAAGAGGAGGAATCAGGGAGTGAAGACAAAGCAGACAGAGAAAACATGGCTCATCCTTAAAAGACTGCCCTAGCTCCCTCTGAGAGGGAAGACAAAAAAGATAAAGAAAGCATACCTCTCCTTAAAGAACAAACAGTCTGCCAGTCAGTGATGGATGATTCAGATGACATACCATCTTCCTTCTCTAAAAGCAGGAGAGAGAAACACCATGCCCAGCATCATTTCAATACTAGACACTGACCTGATTACTCATTAATGAGACCCAGACGGTCATGAGAGCCTAGCTATAAATCTCCAAGCAGTTTCCCCCCAGCTTGAGTGCTGACAACTGTTCATCCTGGCTGTTGCATTCTTCTTGTTTTCCTACTTTGCTTGGCTTCGCACTGACTTCTGGACTGTAACAGTAACCCCTTGCTGACCAGGTACCTGGACCTTGGACCTGACTCTATCAATCTTTCGACTGGGTATTGACTTCCCTGGCATCTGGTATAGGTAATTGATGACTGACCTTTGGACTGGCTATTGACATCTCTTGCATCTAGTATGGACAATTGGTGACAGATTAGGACTGCATCCCTTATTCTGTCGATCCTGTATCCCTACCCTGTTCTCAGATACTTGTAAGTTCAGGGCACCTCTTAAGCAGGAGAGCACCCCAACCAAAGTGTTTCCGGAAAAATCAGGGTGCTGGGAAATGATGACTGCAGTGCTGTCCCAGTTACAGGGTATGTTGAGAAAAGCAGCTGTGGCAGAATCCTTGGTGGGGTCTCTCCAGCTATCTGTCACAATGCACTCCACACCTAGGAGAGAGCTGTGATCATAATTTCCCAGCATCCCAACCTGCAGCACCTCAGAAACCTTCAGCTGTGGTACTACCTGGCTTAAGAGGTAGGTTTTTTGGGAGGTGTGACATCGACAAAAGTAGCTACAACAACAGAGGTCTGATATGGTAGCTACATGAAGTCACTGGGAAAGCAATCCAGAATTTGTGAGTTGGGTTCCATCATGTTCATCTGATGATGCAAGTCCTGGCTAATTTTTTTAAACCAACTAATACAAGCAAAAGTGCAGGGGAGTGCCAGTTAGTCTTGCCATGACAGCAAAGATGGTGCAGTGCTGGGGTGGGAAAAAGTAACTTTGGGAAACTCTTTGGAAGGTTTCACTGAAGTGAGTAGCCCATCACATGAAGGTGACTTAATATGTTGGGGAAATGTAAGAACTTCATCTAATAAGGGAAACCGAAGTCCCACTGCAAAAATTATTGAACTACAACACTTGACTGTACTGTGCATTTGGATCTGAGGGGGGAAAAACACAGCCTGAAGCTTCATACAATCCAAACTATGAAAACTAATGGGAATTTAATATCAGAAGACTCCTTTTGAGAAAGAAGTTCACATTTACCATGAAATGAACAGAGCAGGCACACTGCAACTGTTCAGCACCCCCTGTTCCTTCTACAAAACTGTATTTCTCAAAAAGAAAAGAAAAGTAATTTAAACCTTAATGTTTTCTAGTTAATTCAGAGCATGCAGTTAATAGCTGCTAAGCTGAAAACCAATCTGGGCCTATCCAATTCAAGAATCAAATTCAAAAGATTGGCTTCCATTAATGACTCTTCAAATTCAAAGTAATAGCTTGAGAATGTTCCTGTGAACTCTGACTTCAGTGACTTTGGTTGGCTTGATGTTTTTAACGAAGCTGGACATTGATTAATTTGACTCTTTAATGAATCTGAAATTCACGTCAATTAATCCTTTAAATGATACTGAGACTGGTGTCAGTCAGGTGATACACTTGGGAAAAGGCATCAATGATTTCTGTACTGGTGTTCCAGGGGCTTGTCAGCCATTCACTATTGGGAATCGCCCAGATGGCCTTTTATTTTGGAAGCAAAACCATAGTGCTTTTTGACATAAAACACTTTAATTTCAATTTATTTATTTATTTATTTATTCTCTTTAAACTGTTAGATGCTCCTCAATCTCAGCTCATGGGGAAGCATACAAAATAAATAAGCAATAAAAATAACAGCAAATCACAGGGGGGCAGAATAGAATACCAATGTATAAGCAGAAAGGTAGACTAACCATCCAGTGTTACTCAAATGTAAGTTCCACTGACCTGAATGGGGCTGACTCCAAATGAATGTGCATAGGACTGCAGCTGTGTAAAACCTAAAAGTTAGCTAAGGATTTTCACAGAGTGCCAATGAAGCAATCGTAGGCTAGGTGAATTTCTTGTGAATTTTAGAAACATGCGACATGTCTAGATGTCGAAAATAATCCTAATGGAATTCATGGGGAATTCTGTCTGTCTAAATGAGATACCGCATTGAAGCTCAGTATTCAGAAGGAGGGGGGAAACACAAAAACAGTGCAATTGGAGACTTTGGGGATTTCTCTGGAGTTTTAAAAAAACTCTGAGGGAAATGTGCACCCCTGACCATTAAGATAACCACGCAAATTGTTGCGCTTACTGGAGGGGGAAGAACAGTCCATCTGATTGGTTGGGGGGTGCGCAGGCATGATCATACACTTTACCTTTTTCTTTTCTTTTTTTGACAGAAGGGATCCAGCAGTGGCGGCAGCCCAGAGGAAAGCCATGTGGAGGGGGAAGAGAAGGAATCAGTGAAAGTGTCAGGGAAGGAGGGCAGCTCTCTTCTCCCTCCTCCCTGTGGCTGCCCTCCATGCTACTGCCTCCCTGGTCACGTTCACCTTACTCACCCCCCACTGTGCAAAACAACACGGCTGCCAAGACACCGTGTGGACACCAATTCAGAGAGCCTCACCTGTACTAGAATTTGGCAAAAATGCCATTGAGACAGAAGAAAGCTGTTGCAAGTTGCCTGTAATGTGCAAGTATGTGCATTATTTTTTCTCGTATAGACAACCCCATGGTGCCATCACTGAAAAGGTCCTGTCTCTGTCCCTCATCTAGTCATCACCAGGGGCCATCTTTAGATCTCAGGTTTTTGCCTGAAAAACCACAGGACCTGGGATAATCCTGAACTTGTAGTCCCAGCAGGCAGTCCTGTAGTAATGGTGAAGCCACCACCACAAAGGTAGGTAAGGAATCCAAAGATAATGTGAATTAGGGAGGAGAGAGGAAAGGCATGGATAGGAAAGGGAGGAGAAAAGAGGGAGACAAAGTAGCAGTAATGATGGAGGCAGAGACATCACTGGAGAGGTGTGGGGAATGCAGGCCACACTGGTTGTCAACATAATTGGAGTGGTACCATGACCCTCCACCACCCTATTGACACCACAGTGTTCCCCAACATCTGCCTTCATAATTTTGATTCTTCTCTCTGTGGTTGCTGCTGCATCAGCAGAATGGGGCCCTGCATAAGGTTGCAAGAGGAGGAAGAGGAACAGGAGGACCAAGTGGAAGGAAAGGAGGAAAGAATGGAGTGGGATAAGGTGGAAGAGAAGAGGAAGGACATCTTCAGGCTAAGCCATGTGCCTGTGCATTCTGATTGGAGCTCCTCCTCCATCGGCAGCAATACCAGATTCAAGATTGGAAAGGGAAGCTAGAATGAGGCTGGCAACGTCAGCCAGAGACAGTGAGGAGGGAGCCCAAGAAAGAATGGAGTGGAAGACAGAGAGGAGGGTGAGTGGACTTGCTTTGAAGGCAGCAGCCAGTGGTTGTTGGAGGCAGGCACAGTGGAGAGACCATCCTCTCTGGTTGGTAGGTCAGACGCACCGCCATGCATGCTGTTTGTGTTTGTTTAGGTGGGGGACATACAGATTATCTTGGCTGGTGTAGCACCCTGATTATCTTGGCCAGTGCAGATGAGCCCTCAGACAGCCTGGACCCAAGTGTAGCACTTTATAGGTTATATCCAGCACTTGTGCTCAGAAATGGACCAGTTTCCACTGAAGCTACTGTTAATACAGCTCTAGTCAACAGTTTGGCTGCAGTATTATGGAGACTGGGTAAAGTTTCTGAACAGTCTACAAAGGCAGACCAAAGTAAAGCACGTTACAGTAATCCAAGTAGGATGTAACTAAGGGTTGTTGTGTCATTGTGATCAGATTAGACATCTGCAGGAACAGGTGCATCTGATGCACTAGCTTTTATTGTGCAAATGCACTCCCAACTAGTGCTGAAACTTGGGGCTCCAGGTTCAGGGTTGAATTCAACAGTGCAATCAAAGCCCAAAAGACAAACTTGTGTCTTCCCGAGGGAGTTGAACCCCATCAGTCACAGGATGAATTCCTATTCCATGTGTCATAAACACCTGTATGGCGTGATAAGCCTTAGCTAGCATTGGTCATTAGCAGTCTAAGGTCAAGAAGATGAGAATGTCAGTCAGAAGCTGAGCAACAGACCAGATAGACAGATGTGCTGAAGAATAGTCAGAATCCATTTTGAGGTGTCACTGGAATCAAGGCCAAGTCTTAGAGCTGGTGATAATGGACTTTATCAAACTAGCATGTTAAAATGCCATTTTAACACTAGTAAGGAAGGTGGGAATTCTGTGCTATAAGCACAGCAACGATCAAACAACCCACACTTATGTAATAAGACCAGGTTGCAGGGCTGTGCCACAGTAACCCCTTCCTTTGCACTGCAGCCTAATTACAGCATATTAATGCCCTGTACTGGCCCTTTAAGAGGAATCTCAATTTACGTCCTGGTTAGCCAAAGCATGAGATCTCATCGGTTCTCGCAAGAAGATGCGAGTTCAAGTAAACATGTAAAAGACTCTTAAAATACATAACAAAACATACAGATAAGCCCAGAAACAAACATAAAAACCTGCCACCAAAATGGGATACTTCATAAAAAGAATGTCCTGCCACTCATTTTCACATTGCCACCTGGATGTTTTCTGCCTGGCAACAGGGAGGGGGAAGAGGATAGCCCATTTACACTGTTTTCACAGCAGCACCACAGGACATGGCTACACTCTTAATAACGTTAAAAAAACAAGATTAAAAATTGACGGCTGAAACCGACAATTAAAAGGGATGCCTTATTCACAGCTGCCTCACATGTTCTGGACAGGACTAGGATGACGTCTGATCATTTTGTCCTGTTAGTCTATTATCATGTTGTTATGATGAAATTTTTTACTTGTTTGATAAAATCCAGTGTCTCCACAATGGAAGAGTATAAACGTTGCTTTCAGCACTCAACCCATATTTGTGGCTCGGCTTTTCTATGGAGGCTGATGGCTCAGCAAGAAGAGCTAAGGTGGCTCCAGCTAAGCCAGTGGTTCTCAACCTGTGGGTCCCCAGATGTTGTTGGACTACAGTTCCCGGGAGCCCTCTGAGGTCTCACCTTGACAGCCAGGTGGTCCTCCCAGTCATTAGTGAAGCTGTGAGTTCAATCCTACCACCTCACTAATGACTGGGAGGACCACCTGGTTGTCACGGTGAGACCTCAAAGGGCTCCTGGGAACTGTAGTCCAACAATATCTAGGGACCCACAGGTTGAGAAACACTGAGCTAAGCTGTAAATGTCTTCCACTTGCCCCTGCGCTGGTCACTCTCTAAACACTCTCATGGTATCAACATCTCACTAGGATCTGCCTTTCAAATGACCAAGAACACTTATGACTAGTTTGGCATAACCTTTGTTCACCCTTATCCAATCTGTTACCAACACCAAGTATTGGTTTAGAGCATGGACGGAAAACTGTGGAAAGATAGGGGCTGCATTAGCCCCTTAGGAAACCTTGGAGGGCCATACCTTTGCCACACCCATTCCCCAAAAAACACTTTTTTGCCCCCAAATGCCTGCTACGGCAAGTTGAGGAACACGTTTATCATGAACTTGGGCTTTCCTAGGCCATTTCAGGCTAATGAGAGGCCTTTTAAAGAACAGGAAGTGAGTGAGTGGATGTCACTTCCTGTTTGTTTCTTGTTATATTTCAGGAGTGCAGCTAGGATACAAGGACAAGTGGGCAGTCCTATGATATATGTATATGTATATATACATAAAGTTAGAATTTATTTAGGTGCTTTGTGTTATTGTTGCTTTTAAAGAAAAAATGCATTTATATAACATTCCAGGTATAAAAGGGTAAAAGGGTTCAAGACCTGTTCAAAAGCTAGGATCCAGCCAAGAGTAAGATTTTGACTCCCACTGAGTTTAGGGATAGGAAACATAAGCAAGTACTAAAATTTAAATTGTAATGATTTTATAAACTGGGCTTTTTTTTGTTTGTTTGTTCAAGGAGGGGAAAGTTCCAAAGATTAGGCAGTGGAGAGGGAGACATTTTCACATATTGTCTGGGTTGGTTGAGTTTGGCTATTTTTAGTTTTTGATAAGATGTATGAGGAAAGTGTGTGTGTATGACCTTTTTTTTGGAAGTAAATCTGTGAAGCTCCCAACTGTGTCTACACCAGAAGACAGCATCACATAAAAATTTGGATGTGCGTGCATGTGCCTTCAAGTCACCTGTCAACTTATGGTGATCCCATGAATTTCATGGGCAAGGAATACTCATGGTGGTTTTGCTAGTTCCTTCCTCTGAAATATAGCCTACAGCACCTGGTATTTATCGGCAGTCTCCCATCCAAGTACTTCCCCTCCTGTGAGCAATCTCTGGTGCAGCACTCAGAAGCATGGTTCCTGTTGCAATTCTCCCTTGCACCAGATCTCCTAATCAACAGGCAAACAGTCCCCGGTTTCACCTGTAGCAGCTGCTGCCTGGTAAGTGAGGGTTGAGGGATTTTTGCTAGTGAATATATAGGGATTGTGAATATGAACCAGTCACAAATATGTAACCTTAAGGGTTGTCTAAATGGAGAAAATACTCCTCATGGAATGTGAGGAGAATCCTACCTGTCTTAATGGCATTCCACATCATTTTGCCATATTGAGAAGGAGGGGACCCCAAAATGTTAAAACCTCCATAGGAAAAGCCTTCACAACTTTCCCCAGATTTTTAAAAAAACAGTGAGGGGAATGTGCATTCCTGCTCCTTGGGACAAGCAATTTGATATGAATCACTTTTCCATAGGAGAGGAACCGCAAAGCAGATTGGCCAGGCAAGTGTAGGGGGGGTGGGACTTGCTAACAAAGCAAGCACCTGCTGCCACTATGTTGGATCTTTGCCTTAGCAAGTGAGCACTAAGGCGAGAAAACAGGGTGGGTTTTTTGTTTGTTTGTTTGTTTGTTTTGCTTTTCTGTTAAATCGAAAAATCGCCATATCTCACCTTGGACATCAGATTTTTTATTTTTATAAAAATTTTGGTGCCAAATTGAAGTAAGTACAAACATGTGTAAATCATTCACAGCTGCCATCTTGCATGCAAAGCTTATGGAGACAAAAACACCATTAAAGCAAGTAATGGCTGCTATGAAATGCCATTACTGTGAGGCACTCCGGGTTTTCTTCTTTTCCTTGTATAGACTTTCCCTTAGTGAATTCCAGCCTTTTATCAGTTAAATGCTGTGTAGATTGTTGGGCTGGAGTTGTATGAGTTGTTACCTGCAAACTCAATCACTGTGAATTATCTGGCTCTTTGTCATTTGCTCTGTGGCAACTATGCTGCAGTTCAACGAGCTCTCTGCAGTTTATTCATCTCTTTCTCAGTCCTAACCCCCCCCCCCAAGCTCCGTTAATAAATATAGTGTTCTTAACACTGCAGATTAATGTCACACCTTCATAGAGCAGAACCTGTTACTTTGTTAAAGTGCTTGGTGTGTGAGATTGTGTATGTGTGTAATTTCCCCATACACAGAGACACAAAGTCTCTCTCTCTCTCTCTCTCTCAAACACAGGTAGGGGTTGAGAAGCAAGCCCTGAGTCTTTGACAGATGATCAGCGTTGAGATGTCTGGAAAGCTCTGGAGACTGATGAGAGATTTTTCATTTGGCAGCCAGTTGAAAAGGCAAAGTAGAAAAGGGGAGAAATAATAGATAAAACTGAGCTCTGGCACTTTTGGAAGGCAGGCCAGCCAACCAGCCAGCCAGTTGTGATCTGATGTAATTGGACAAAGAAAATGCAGTTTTTAATATTTGCTCCAAAAGGAAAAGATTCAATACAACTGAACCATTTACAGTAACACCTCCACACCCACTGATTCACCATCTGCTGATTCAGTTATCCGCAGATGGTGATAGTGGATGGGGTGGATGGGAGTGGGAGGGGAGGATGAGTAGATCCCTTCTCCTTTTGCCCCCAGGATCTCTCCCCCCCCCAGATCTCTCCTGTGGTGAGAATGGCAATGCGGGGGTGAAGGAAGTGAAGTAGTAGATCTGCCTCCTTTGCCTCTGGGATTGCCCCCTGGGATCAGTCCTGTGGTGGGAGTGGTGATGGGGGCCATTCACTATTATCCACAGATTTCATTATCCGCAGGCCCCCTTGGAACCAATCCCCCATGGATACAGGGGTCCTACTGTACCTCCCCAAATTTGCACAGCTTGCCAAATATTCCTGTTGCTTCATTTTACTGTTCGGTGCCCTTTTGTTATATTTTATTCATGATGCTCATAGTCTTTGTGGTTTTCTTTCCCTGCATTGCCATTCAATCCGATTGGTGTGGTGACTCAAATTTATCTTGTTTATGAGTATCCGTGTTTGATCAGATATATCCTGTTTTACTTGCAGTCCCCCATTTGAAAGATTTACAGTGGCAGACAGAATATCTGTCTGTCTGTCTAGCCAGCTAGCTGGCTATCATCTATTTGATGCAATCTGAACAGCATTTGTACCATGAACATGGGAACATGGCTATGGGAACGGAAGAGGCCAACCATGATTGGAGCAGGGAAATCATGGGTTCAGTGCATCATGCTAAGGCGTTCAAGAAAATCTACAGAAATCTGTCAATGATGCTCTAGTTGTAGAGGACCTGATCCAGATAGAACTCTGAACAACAGTGCTTGCAGATCTGTAGTTCTGTTCCCACATTTAAGTGTTCCACACTCTGTCATATGTGTGTAGCAATTGCATGGGACCGATCATATCAAAATGTACCCCAGAATGCAGATGGATATCTACACCAGAGATTCTTCAAGAATCTGATAGATAAGCCTGCTTGAGTTTTTTGCACCCTTGGGTGAGGGCTTTTTCTTGGTGAGACACAGAAGAGGGCCTTCTTGGTTGCTGCTCCCAGGCTATGGAACTCCCATATGAGGCTAGGCTGGTATACCCTCTTCTTTCATTCTGCTCGCAAGCAAGGATCTTTTTATTTTGACAGCTTTTACAGATTAACAAATTATTCCAGAAGGGCTGTTTAATGGGGGTGTTGTACTTTTATTCTCATTGTTCTGTTTTAAAAACCTTTAAACTGTTTTAAATTAGTTAAATTAGATAGCTTCTCTTATTGTTTTTATTATAGTTTTTTTTTTTTTAAGGTGTATTGTTTGAATTTTTGCTGTGCGCCATCTTGGGTCCCATCCTGGGAGAAAAACAGGATGAGTTGTATTACTAGATGAAAGCTACTGATTCATCCGGAATGCCATGGGGATTGTAGCTTTCCAGGTATCACTGGACTACAGTTCCCATTGTCTTTGCTTTCTGAGTATGCTAGCTAAGACTGATGGGAGTTCTTGAAGAACGTGGGGCTGAAATAGCCTAACAGCATCCAGAGGACTAATGTCTCTAGGATCTAGATCATTCCTAATCCAAAGAATCTACTTGCAGAAGGCAAATCTATCATGATAGATCTAAATATTTAATCTTGGTGCCAAGTGCTGGACTGTGTGCATTTGTTTCAAACACTTGGCTATCTTGAACCTCTCATACATAACCTGACAAACAGTTCTGTTTTCTAATATATTCCAGGTTTCCCTTCTGTGCAAAATATGTTTTCTATCCTTACTCTCCGCTTCCAGGCAAAATGCTGCTTTGTAGTCTAGTCGTTCAATATAATCTAGTAGTAAGTGCTTTTATCTCTTGTGGCTCTATTTTGGCTAAAGGCCTAGATGCAGAAACAAGCCTTGCAGGCATTTCAGCATAGCAAAAATAGCAGGACCAAGGAAAAATCTGTTCAGTAGAAATCATATCTGCAACCAATGAAATTGGAACCTATTTAATGTTCCCATTATAATTTTAAGGTGTGTGTAGTTTTTTTTAGGAGAGGGGAGGTTATCAGTGAAGAGTGAGAGACCGAAATTGCCCACTCACTTGAATGGAATAACAATATTAGCAGAAGTTTGGAACAAAGTATATTTCTGTCAAGCTTTCCCAAAAACTCTTTTCTCCAATCCTCCATTATCTTTTTTAAAACAACTTTATTTACACCCATTTAAAAACAAAACTCTTTTTGCTGGTTGTATTCTAGCAGTAGCTTTCAAACATTAGATAAGACACTCAGTAAGCAAACAAACATTGTTTGTGAGGTTGTTGTATGGACTGCAGGGCTCTGAGATGGGAGGACAAGATGGGGTATTTAGCCTGTGTATACAAGCCTTCTGTCACAACTCAGCCAGCATTCAGACTTTGACTGCCTTCCCACCCTCCCATCCTGCACGTTATATGTCATTCATATGTTTTCACATGATTTCTGTCACATTTTGGTGCCCTCCTATCTCTGCTAGCTCCACAATCAATGAAGATTATGAACAACATTTTCAGACAGCGCTAAACAGAGCTTAATGCAGGATGAGCTCCCGGGAGAGGAACGGCGCTCTTGCGTGGCGGGGGGGGGTCATTTTCAGACACCGCCATCCCTCTTCCAAGATCATCAGTGTCACTTCCGTTAAGCTTTGGAAGCGGCCGCGCCATATTTTAAGCACGGGCAACTTCCGTGCTTAAAATATGGCGTGGCCGCTTCCAAAGCTTAACAGAAGTGACACTGATGATCTTGGAAGAGGGACAGCGGTGTCCAAAAATGACCCCCCACCACGCAAGAGCGCCGTCCTCTGCCGGGAGCTCATCCCGCGTTAAGCTCCGTTTAGCGCTGTCTGAAAATGTCCGAAGACAGAACAACTTTACAGAGACCAAGCCTATTGCTTCCTTCAGCAATACTTAGGTCCTGTGTATACAGTCAAAATAATATGAATGCGATGCGAAAGATCGACGGTCCTTTCAAACAATCATTCACACAAATACAGTTCATTCAGAAGGGAGGCAGCCAAATACACCTCAAAATCCATGTGTGTCATGTCCAGGGCTTTGTACAAAATTTCTGAAATGCTCCGTGCAACTTCTGAATGTGCGACCATTTGAATACTCATGTTCACACAGATACGAACAGGTAGATCAATCTGATTGGCTGGATGAGCACAGGGGGTGGGGCTAGTAAAGAGGGAAAGAGGCTGTGGCCTCCATGTTAGATTTTTGGCTATGTGAGGGTCCGGTAAATCAATCAAATGGTGATCTCATACTTTAAAAAAATGTATTTATTTGTAAATATGAAGTGTTGCTTGTGAGCACCCTGGGAAACTGTTTAAACAAAAATTGGCAGTGGCAGATTTAAAATTGTGAGTAAATCACTTATGGCCACCATCTGGCTAGGGCGTCATGCGGAGTTAGGGGGGCTCTTTTGGCTGTGCAGACATGTCACATCATTGCGAATGCCTGCCTTTCCGAACATGTCCATATTTCCCTGCCCCCTCATATAGACAAGACCTAAAACTGCATTAAGCAATGAGGACCTTGAGGTACAAGAACAAGCAGATAACCGTGCAATGCTCATGTTAATACCAGGGGTTGTGGATCAAGTCCGTTTATAATAGAAGTCGCAAAGATCTAAGTGCTCAAGTACCTCAGAAGTATAGTGCACCTTAAATTGGAATCTGCTTTTGTCTCAATCGGCCTTTTCCAGGACCTTGAGAGAGGAATCACTTGTAGTTATGCCTGCATTCCGCCTTGCCATTTTTTTTTCTTTTTTTGCTTATTTATCCTGCAAGATTGCAAAGCTAGGGATTACTTCTTCAACATGTGGATTGTTTCCTAACACCTTCGTCTCCAGATGTGGTTCTGCTCCAAATGAGGGCTCACGCTGAGATTCATCTATTGTGTTTGAGATAAGTGTTCAGTCACTCATTCTTGGGGTCTGACGTGATTGAAACTCTCCTACCGAATAACATTCTTTAAAGGTTGCAGTGAGCATGCATGCCCTGAAACCCCTGTGGTGAAGAGCTTTCCTTAGCAGTGTCGGCATACAAATTGGATTCCAACAGAAATTTTAAAAGGCAAGCCATTCAGACTGACATTTTTTCAGTCTCTCTTTTTTCTCCCTCTCTCCAAAGTGGGTCCAGTTGCATATTTTACCCATTCTTTAGTCCATTCTTCACCTTACTACACTGATGTATAATGATTTATTTTAAAGAAGTTCCACATGTACATTATTATTTTTTTTAGTGCACTGGTGTTACAAAACATATTTTATATGCATTTTATGATTGCGTTTTATCATAAAATACACATGGCTGTGTGCCTTTGAACTTTTTTTTTCAGCTGATAACCAAATTGCCAAATTTGAAGAAGTGAAGAAAACTAAAGTATGATGGTGTTCTGATACACATATGATTCTGG
Organism: Gambelia wislizenii; assembly: GCA_030847615.1. Classification (NCBI taxonomy): domain Eukaryota; kingdom Metazoa; phylum Chordata; class Lepidosauria; order Squamata; family Crotaphytidae; genus Gambelia; species Gambelia wislizenii. Next base: position 14,989,045 of record JAUMIR010000008.1, on the reverse strand, counting down.
CACTATGCGGTTGTCTAAATAGTGGGGGGAAAAGCTCCTCAGAATTTGAGGAGAATACCTATTATCCCAACAAGACCCCATGGCAAGTCGCCATATTTGTGAGAGGGTCTGTCTGTATTGATTTCCCAAAAGTTTGTTATATTGAGTCTGTAAAGAAAAAGACCTAGTCTGCCAAAATATGTCTGTGTCAGAGCAGAAGCTGAGATGTAATTTACTTGCTCCAGCTTGGCTAAAAGGCCAGAATTAGTATAGATAAGCTTATGCCTGGAAAAACAAAGAGCTAAAGACATATGTAAAGTATATTAAGTCATTTACAAGAAATGCTGTGCATTTGGAGAAATGAAATTTAGTGAAGATTCTGATATAGTTTGTATTGATTAATAACCAATGCTTGTTATATTATGCTGTGCTTAGAAAAATAATATGGTTTGTCTTGTTTATTAGAATCAGAAACAATGGACTATTCATTGTTATCTCTCTTCTGGGTGCACTGCCCAGTTCAGCTGCCTAAGGTATCAAAAATAGCAAGCTTGGAACACATAGAGCTGACAAATGATTTCTGTTCCAAAAGGTTTTCTAAAAATGAAATCTGTCTGGTGACCATTATAATACACATGCGCAGTGCCTTAGATTTTTAGGTTTTGTTTCTCTGTAATAAAAAGTCTGTGTGCCTTTAACTCTTTGACACAGTTTGGCAGGAATGATCCCCCTATGTCATTTTTGCTAGCAAATAAAAGCCATCTGAGTTGAACGACCTTGAGCTTCCATTATTTGTTACCCAGATAGACCTTAACATTTGGAAGGAGTGGGGCCAAAAACTCTACTGCATCTACTGCTGGGGACTCTTTCACACTACTCAGCTATAGCACTATGATTCCATTGCAATCACCATTGCTGAGTCCTGTGGAATCCTTGGGTTTTTAGGTTGGTGAGGCATTAGAGCTCTCTGGCACAGAATACTAAATATCCCTCCCTAAAATACAAATTCTAAGATTCCATAGGACAGAGCCATGGGCCCTTTCACACTACACATTCATAGTGCTATGAATTCCACTTCGACCGCCATGGCAACTATCTCTGGAATCCTAAAATTTGTATTTTGGTGAGGCACCAGAGCCTTCTGACTGAGAAGTCTAAACACCCCTCCCTAAACTGCAAATCCCAGCATTCCTTAAGATGTGTCCATGGCAGTTAAAAGTGGAATCATAGCACTATAACTGTGTAGTGTGAAAAGGGACCCATGGCTGTCAAAATGGAATCACAGTGCTATAACTGTGTGGTGTAAAAGAATTCATGTACACGCACACACAAACATCTTGTCTGGGATGCTATCTAAAGATTGGGGGGGGTGTAGATCTCTTCTTCCAGATTTCCTAATGGTTAGTAGCATTTACTGCCCCTCTGATCTCATTTCCTAGATGTGGAATGACCAGAGAGGCTGGTCTGCCTCTGGCCTTGGTCATGCTAGTTGTGATACAGGTAGGAGGATGCTCAAAGCCACTTATTCCCTTGGGCCTAGAAGGGCTGGGCTTTGGCCTGGTATTATTACCAAGCCTAGTGTGTGTGTGCATGTGCCTCAAAATTGGCGGCCCCATGAATTTCATACCACAGCACAAAGCCTACACTGTAATGGGAAAGCTGAAATAGGTTCTTTTTAAGAAATTGCTCCAGAGACCCAACAATAGATCCAGCCATGTGTTGGACTGCAATATCCAGAATCCCTGACTATACTGGCCAGGACTTTTGGGAGTCCTCTCTGGCTTTTCTTCGCAAATGAAGATTCAAGAAGGACTCATCCCGCGCTTTCTGCAAGCGCGCTGATGACTAAAAAGGCCAATCCGAGATAAACAAGTCCAGTTGCAGAAAGCACAGCAGAAGGTCTCCTTGGGTGATGTTTTTATGTTGTGATCCTTTCTGCATTGTCGTTTCTCTTCATCACTTGTTCGGCATGAGTTCTCAAATAAGGCTGCAGCATTGTGGATAGTGCGTCTCCATGCCTCCCGATGTGAGGCCAGGGCGGACCACTGTTGGTGATCAATTTGGCCGAGCCTGAGATGTTGTTTCAGGGAGACTTTGTATCGCTTTTTTGGAGTGCCCCTCTTACGCTGACCCGTGGCGAGTTCACCGTAGAGTAGTATTTTTGGGAGGCGATGGTCCTCCATCCTAGAAACGTGCCCTGCCCAGCGCAGCTGTGTTCTCAATATCATGGCCTCAATGCTGGTGATCCCTGCTTGCTCAAGGACAGCAACATTCGTAACATAGTCAGTCCAGTGTATATTTAGGATTGTGCTTAGACAGCGCTGATGAAAGCGCTCGAGAAGTCGTAGATGGTGGCGATAGGTGACCCATGTTTCAGATCCATAAAGGAGGATAGACAGTACGATGGCTCTATACACACTGATTTTTGTGCTTTGCCTCAGTTGTTTATTGCTCCAGACTCTTTTGTGAAGTCTTCCAAATGCACTATATGCCTTTGCTAATCTGTGATCGATCTCTTTGTCAATCTTGGCATCTGAGGAGATGATGCTTCCCAGGTAGGTGAACTGCTGAACGGACTTGAGCAGAGATTTGCCGACGGTGCAGGCTGGTAAAGAACTTCTGTTTTCTTCAGGTTGACTTCTAGCCCAAACAACTCTGCAGCTGTTGCAAAGCAGGACGTTAGGCGCTGCAGAGCTGCTTCTGTGTGGGCAACAAGGGCAGCATCATCGGCGAAGAGCAGCTCACGGACTAGATAGTTTAGAGTCTTAGTGTGAGCCCTCAGACGGCTTAAGTTAAACAAGCTACCATCAGTACGGTAACGTATATAGATGCCGTCGTGTTCTTCAAGCTCTGCCATAGCCCTTTGGAGCATCGTGCTAAAGAAGATTGTAAATAAAGTTGGTGCAAGAACACAACCTTGCTTCACTCCATTAGTTATTAGAAAGGGCTCTGAAAGAGCATCGCCATATCTGACTTGACCACGCTGTCCCTCGTGTAGCAAGATAATCATTTTAAGGAATTTGGGGGGACTTCCTAGTCTTTCCAGGATCTGCCACAGACCTTTTCTACTTACAGTGTCGAAGGCTTTGGTGAGGTCGACAAATGTTACATAGAGACCCTTGTTCTGCTCCCTACATTTTTCTTGCAGTTGCCTAAGGGCAAATACCATGTCTGTAGTACTCCTATTGGCTCTGAAGCCACATTGGCTTTCAGGGAGAAGTTCTGCAATAGCAGGAACTAATCTGTTCAGGAGTATCCTTGCAAGGATTTTTCCAGCAATAGAGAGCAGTGTTATGCCTCGATAGTTTGAGCAGTCGGATTTTGCTCCTTTTTTCTTGTACAGGGTGATGATGACTGCATCTCGGAGGTCTGATGGCAGTTCCACTTTTTCCCAGCAATTCACAAGGAATTCGTGGAATTTTTCGTGGAGTGCATGACCTCCATGTTTCCAAACTTCAGGTGGGATTCCATCAATCCCAGCTGCCTTGCCGGTTTTCATCTGCTATATGGCCTTAAGGGTCTCTTCCAAAGTGGGAGCTATGTCCAATTAATTTTTCAACGGTTTTTGTATCGTATGTTGGATAGCTGAGCCTTGGACTACTTGGTTGGCCCTAAAGAGACTTTGAAAATGTTCAGCCCATCGATTCAGGATGGAGGCTTTATCAGTAATTAATGTTTGACCATCTGTACTGTATAAGGAGCTTTGGATCTGATAAGTAGGTCTAAACACTGCTTTAAGAGCTTCATAAAATCCTCTATGATCACCCAGATCTGCACAGCGTTGTGTCTTTTCTGCTATATTGATCCACCACTTGTTCTGCATGTCTCGGAGTTTTTGTTGTAGTTTACTACATGTGAGGCGGAAAGCTGCTTTTCTTACATGGCAGGTTGGCTGGGCGAGGTATGCCTGGTGAGCAGTTCTCTTCTTTGCCAACAGCTCCTGGATCTCTTGGTTGTTTTCATCAAACCAGTCTTGATTTTTCTTGTGGGAGAACCCAAGGGATTCTTCTGCAGACTGGAGGAAACTGTTTTTGATATGTTACCAAAGCACTGTAGGAGAAGGATCTGTAGGATGGTCTTCAAGTTTTGTTTGTAGATTTGCCTGGAAGTTGTCTCTCATGGTAGCTTGTTGAAGATTGTTGACTTGGAGTCTCTTCTTTAAGATGCCACCCCTCTTAGGTTTGAACTTAAGATGAAGATTTAGTTTACATCTGACGAGGCGATGATCTGTTTGGCATTCTGCACTGGGCATCACTCGGGTATGACAGACATCACGAATGTCTCTCTGACGGACTAGAACATAGTCAATGAGGTGCCAATGTTTGGATCGGGGATGCATCCAGGTTGTCTTCAAGCTATCTTTCTGCTGAAAGATAGTGTTTGTAATAGTCAGCTGTTGTTCTGCACAGAACTCTAGCAGGAGGCATCCATTATCATTGCAATTTCCAACACCATGCTTGCCTAAGACACCTTTCCAGGCTTCGGAGTTCTTTCCTACTCTGGCATTGAAGTCACCAATGATAATAATTTTATCTTTTACAGGGACTTTTTGTATGAGTTGGCGTAGGTCTGTGTAGAATTTGTCTTTCTCTACAGGGTCGGCTTGCATAGTTGGGGCATATCTACTGAAGAGAACAACATGTGGGAGGCGTAAGGAAATAATGCGAACAGAGTGTCCTGTTGGCAAGGTTTCGAGTTTGGAGGCAATGGAGTTTTTAATCATAAAGCCTACTCCTGAAAGATGTTTTTCGGTTTTGGGTTTGCCAGACCAGTAAAGTGTGTAGCTGGTGCCATGTTCTTTAAGGCTGCCTTCTTCATGGAAGCGAACTTCACTAAGAGCAGCGATGTCAATATTAAGCCGTGATAGTTCAATGGGCTATTAGGGCAGAACGACGCTCAGGCCGTCCACTATCTTCAGAGTCTTGCATGGTTCTGATGTTCTAGCATGCAAGTGTCAGTTTATTTACACCTTTGGAGGCCAGTGTGTGCCTTTGTTTCTTTGCCTTGGTTTGACCGCATCAGAAGATTCTTGTTGGCCACGGCTAGCCAACCAGGTAGTTGGGGATGAGCTTTCATTGGGCCACCTTTTCTAGGCCCCTCTCCATATGGAGCAAGGAGTGCTCTCCTTTAAAAAGGCTGCTTGGTTGTTCAGGATGCTGCCGAACAAGACTGTCATCTCCCGGGTCAGCCTCGAGCGACCAATGTCCTGAACCGCCTGCATGCAGGGTTGGGTCTGCGGCTTCCAGTGCATCTTTACACCTCTCGTTTCGTCCCTCGCCTATCACTACAGGGCTTTTTTGGAACTGGATTTGTCCTTCGAGCCTGTGCAATGGATTTTTCTGGTGGAGCACAGCATGCACAGAACTACCCTCACCCTTTAAACCAAAGGTTCGTCTGCTGCCCTTGCAAGCATGGATGGTAGCAGCGAGGTCCTCGGGTCGTAGGTTGGATTAGAGTTTCCTTCTCTTAGATGGTTGTCCTTACAGGGTTGGACGAGCACCATCTGCCCAGGTTTGGGATTAGAGTTTTCCTTCTCCTAGGATGGTTGCCACAAGGCTAGAGAGCCCATCCTGCCCTTTGACGCTCTTTGTCAGACCCTTCGGTTTTGAGCTGTCTGGCATGGGAGACCCTACCAGTGGCTATTATGCCACCGCCAGCATAGCTCAAAACATCATTAGGGTATGCAAGCCTCTCTCCCACGACAAGGGGGTGTCAATGGAGAGGTTGGGAGTCCTAGTATAGCAATATTTGGGTACCAAAGTCTGGTAACTAGCAGAGGCTGCAAGCCAGACTCTATAAACAACTTTCCCTTCTGGATCAATTCTGAAATACCTTTTTGTGAGATGAAGTAGAACAACCAACAGAGGCAACCAAAGAGATGGTATGCCTTTATAACTTTTGACCTTTCCCATCATCCCTTCTCATAGCAATCTCCTCCTCTTTTCCCATTAGTTTGTTATGAACTCTGTTCGCCAGTGTGATCCTGGCAGTAAAATGAAAAGACTGCAAAAGGTTAATATCATATAGGAAGTAGCCAAGGTGAACGAAATGGATACGCACATCCTCTCCACTGTTGAAAGCTTTCGAGGCCTCAGAGGTTGCCGCTCTCAATAGCCTGGCAGATCATTTCGACTTCCTCATTCGCTGTCCCATTTTTATTTATTTCCTACTTATTGCTCCTTTTTGTATGGCTGGGGAAAAAGCGAAAGGCTATAAATCTATTTAATCTAAAGAGACTAAACCAGCATTTGTCATTAAGCATGTCAAAGGCAGTAAAGGAGAATTCAGTCAATAAGTTTAATGCTCCAATTCAAGAGAGTGTGGTGAACAGAGCTGAGGTGTAAGTGGAGGGAACATGTAAACCAAATGGCTTTCTTTTATCAGGCAGAGTTGTGGAAGATGTTTTTTTTTTAAAGCTAAGGTGTGCCGGAAAGGAGGTGATGATAAACCTGACGGGTAAAGAACATTTATAATTAGAAAGTTATAGTATCATAGAGTTGGAAGAGAACACAAGGGCCATCTAGTTCAACCCCCTGCCCTGCACATACAAGATGTGGTTTAATGGAGCCTGAAGGTGGGGAAAGTGTGGTCCTGTACTTGTGCCCCAAGGTTACTTTTGAGCAGCTCTTGGCTTTTCCAGAAAAATCCTGGGAGTAAATGTCATTGATCTCAGTTGGGCTTACTTCTGAGTGGACAAGTATAGGGTAGTGCTGATATGTTGCAATTTATATAGCTAGTGGATTTTTATGGGACTTTCTTCTGAGCAACTATGGTAGGATTGTAGTCTAAATGTATCAGCTGCAAAACAGGTTGAAGTGTATAATATTCCTAGCCAGTCAAGCTTCTCCCTTTAAAGTTTTTTCCCCCTGTAAGATGAAAAAGAATTCATGCTGTATGTTACTTCTCTGCAGAAAATCTGTAATTGTATGGTTAAGTAGGTTTGCATAGTCCATTGGCATCTTGAGACTGGTAAAGACCTGTGTTCTTTTAGAATTAGACTAATCTACTCATCAATTTTAATGCAATTTTAAAATTCAAGATTGGACTTTGGAATTATCTGCCACTCTTCTGTATCTTAGATCTGCCTCTATCTTTACTTAGAAAATCTAATTTCATGAGTTTCCAAAACTTTAATCCCTCTCCTTCCAAGGGCTTCAATTACAGCTTGTTTTTTGTAACTTTTCCTTGACTTACCTCTAAGTGAGAGAACAATTTAACAACTTGCTCTCTTCAAACAGTTAGTTATAGATGATTAATCTCCACCCCATTAGTTTTTAAGACTCCCTGTGTGCTCTGTTTCTTCCTTGAAGCTGGAATGAGGGATGAGCTAATTCTTTGGAATAAAAGACAAGTTCCCACCCAGACTTTGACCATCCATCAAATCCAAACCCTTCTTTAAGTGTAAAAGATATGAATACAGATACTTAGAATCAATTAAGCACATGCTTTACATGAGTTAAAGAATATTTTAGGCCATTAGTATCATCCAGACTAGACAGTATTGGTCTTTCTTTCAGATCAAATTGTTCCCGAGTCTGATAAGGAAAGGTGTAAGGATATCCAAAACATCTCAAAATCCAGTTAAAAATGGTCCAGGCTTGTAACCTTCTGTGAGATCCATGCTGCACTCATCCTGTGCAAAGCTTACTGCCCCCTTTCTTACAGTTTCTTGTCAATTGTAGTCCTATATAGGTAGGTTGTACCTATACAGCACCTATTTTCCCCCCAGATGTAACAGTATATGGACTTCCTGAGAAATTCAATGTTCTTTGCCTAAGAAAGGGCCATAAGCTTCACACAGGGCAAGGGCAGCATGGATCTCAAGGGAAGTTACTTTTCTGTTGCTAATGGAGTTGAAATTTTATTACTTGTCTTTTATTGCTGTCTGTCCCCAGTCCCCACATGGCCAAGAAGGGAAGTTGCTTCTTGCCTGCATTGATATCCTTCTAGATAATCTTACCTGACAACACAAGTCTCTCTCTCTGGCTTTTCTTCGCAAACGAAGATTCAGGAAGGACACATCCTGTGCTTTCTGCAAGCGCGCTGATGACTAAAAAGGCCAATCGGAGATAAACAAGTCCAGTTGCAAAAAGCACAGCAGAAGGTCTCCTTGGGTGATGTTTTTGGGTTGTGATTCTTTCTGCGTTGTCGTTTCTCTTCAAGACTTGTTCAGCGTGAGTTCTCAAATAAGGCTGCAGCATTGTGGATAGTGTGTCTCCATGCCTCCCAATGTGAGGCCAGGGCGGACCATTGTTGGTGATCAATTTGGCCAAGCCTGAGATGTTGTTTCAGGGAGTCTTTGTATCGCTTTTTTGGAGTGCCCCTCTTACGCTGACCCGTGGCGAGTTCACCGTAGAGTAGTATTTTTGGGAGGCGATGGTCCTCCATCCTAGAAACGTGCCCTGCCCAGCGCAGCTGGGTTCTCAATATCATGCGTTATCAATATCATGCGTTATCAATATCAATATCAATAACAACACAAGTAACATCTGAGACAAAATGTAGGCCGTGCCTCTTACCTTCACCCTTTTCTTCTCCTGTATGTTTTTTAAAATCTTTACCTGGTAAAGAAGCCACTGAAGCTTTGAAAGCTTGCATGGTATATTTTCATCTTTTTTCATCTTTATTTCTTCACAACAGGCCTCATAGGAATGCCTTCATTGATCCAATTGTATGTATTGGTGGCTGGTGTCTTCCATATAGGTATGGAAAAAATATTTGAAAATATTTGGAAAAAAGGGATGAAGAACATGTTTCTTGAGTTTTGGGAAAGTCTGATGAGAAGAATGTTGGGCTGATGAGTATCTCTGCAGTTCCCGACTTATTCTGTGCAAAATTTGCACATGGTATTCTTATGCAGAAGTAAGCATTTTCTGCACAGGAGGCAATATTTCTGTACAAAAATACAATTTTCCATTTAGAAAATGCTGTTTCCCACACAGAAAATGCTGTTCTCTGTGGAGGAAAAAAAAAACCCACCACATGCAAATAGTGCAATTGCAGTATTTTCCATGCAGAAAAATGCACAGGTTTCAAAGACTTTCACACAACAGGAAGAAAATAGCAAGGGCTTTCTTCCCTGCTTCCATATCAATGGATTGCTGACTCTGTTCTAGGTTTTAGTCTGAATTTTAAGGAATGATCCAAGTTACTGGATATTTTCCCCAAACTAGATTCAGCACCTTTAACTACAGCTGGTCCTGTGATGTGCACATATACTAGGAGACACAATCTCTGCTTATTTAAATAGCCATGAAACAAAAGCAGGATATTTAAATTAAAAGTGCAAACCTGTAATTTAAAACTGCCCAAGGGCTGTGATTACTTACAGCCTCAAAATTTGCTACATGAAGCTCTTTCCAAAAATACAAGCTGCCAGTCTTCCATGGTGCTTTATTAACCTTCCTTGCCAAATGAGCTAAACACACTGAATGAGGCCTTAGCTCCTGCTCCATTAAAATCCTTACATACATAACTCATTACAGCTGCCCATTGCTCAGGGGAATTAAATAAGTTAGCTTTCCTTTTCTTTTGTTTTTAATCTAGGGAATACATGAGCAAAGAACAATTTAACATCTGTTAAATTGGACAAAAATACTCGTGTGGCCACTCTGGAAGGTCATGGTGGGGAGTCACCAGAATAGGGGGGAAACAAACATTGAAATCACCACCACCATGCCTCAGAGAGGAGATAAGCTTTTACTCCTGTCTGTCTGTCTCTGTCTGTCTGCTGGCCTGCCTGTCTCCACCTCTCCCCCCCCCCCCAGACTGTTGTCTGGCATCTGCTCCCATCAAAACCATCCCCCCCCCGGTACTTTCCCCACTAGTGGGGTTGGCACCAAAGGGGGACACCCCTTTGGGGGAGCTGCTTCAGGGGTAGAGTGAGAGTGAGGGCCAGTCCCCCTGATAAGAGGGTAAAAGAGTTTAATAATGTTAATTCTGGTCTGCTGGCTGCCGGTTGTAAGCAACAAAGAAGGGTCATATGGGGTGTAGGGGAGGGCATTAATCCAGAGAGCACCATTACCACAGTAATGGGCAGAGGGGGATATGGAGTGGGGAGACAGTGTCAGAGCTATAGGAGAAGGAAAAGTCAGAAGGTGCTTGTTGCCCTAAACTGGCCCCAACTTCAAATAATATAGATAGCCCTGGCAATAGGCTCCTTGTGCTAAAAATGCTGCTGCTTAATGCCAGGTCAGTAAATGCAAAAACACTCTTAATCTAGGACCTGATCTTTGATAAGAATGCCAGCCTGGCTTGCATAACAGAGACCTGGCTGGATGAATCTTGGGTGTGTGTGTGTTAACCTCTCTAAGCTTGGCTGCCTGGGTTCTCTATACAGCAGCAGGTGAGACCTGGGGAGTGGAGAGTTGGCAGTGGTCTATCAGGATTCCATCAACCTCACCTGGTGCCCTGTCACACAGTCTGCTGGGTTTGATTGTGTGTTTTTGATGGGGTGGTAGTAGTGGCAGGGACAGAATAGGGATTCTGTTGTTCTACCACTCACCCCACTGCTCAACAGTCTCTCTTCCTGAACTAGTTGAGTTGGTCTCAGCAGTGGTGTTGGAGCCTCTCTGGCTTGTTGTTTTGGGGCCTTCAACATCCATGCGGAGACTGCTCTTTCAGAAGCAGCTAAGGACTTCACGTTCTCCATGACAACCAAGTAGTATCTGGTGCCACCCATGTCACAGGACACACTCTTGAGCTTGTTTTCTGTGCTGGGCAGGATGATGGTGATCTGGGTGTGGAGGAACTTTCCATAGCCCCATTGTTATAGACCTGGAGCTTCTGCAAGGTTTGGGGGGGCAATTCAGATAGTCCACCCTAGGAGGTTTATGGATCCAGATGAATTCCTGATGGCTCTTTGGGAGTTTTCTGTTGCCTTGGCAGGTGATTCTGTTGAAGCCCTGGCTGAATTCTGGAATAGGGAAATGGCCAGGGTGGTGGACAGGATCTCTCCTAAGTGAGCCTTTCCATGGTGTGGAGCGAAGTGATCCCCCAGTTCACTAGGGAGCTTGTGATAATGGAGACTAAAGCACTGATGGTGGGAAATCCTCTCAACCAATTTGCAAAGTAGTAGGTTAAGATGAAAGATGTTGACTGACCCAAGGTCAACAAGTGATATCCAGTTCTGAGTAGAATGACATGAATGGCACCAGATACTACTTGGTTGGCATGGAGAACATGTAGTCCTTAGCTGCTTCTGAAAGAGCAGTCTCAGCATGGATGTTGAAGGCCCCCAAAACAACAAGTCAGAGGGGCTCCAACACCATTGCCTCAGAGCTTGGTGGATGCTTCTCCTTTGGAAGTTTTTAAACAGAGTTTGGATGGCCATCTGTTGGGAGTGCTTTGATTGTGTATTCCTGCATAGCAGGGGGATGGACTGGGAGTCTCTTGTGGTCTTTTCCAACTATGATTCTATGAGATATCAATGCTTATCCCCTTGATTCTAGTCTACAACATGAACCACTGTACCACATTGGCTCTTGAATTTGCAGTTCAGTTTTTGCTAAACTCCCCATCTTCTGAAGCAGCAGCAGAAGATAAAGCTTCCATGCTCCTTGTCCTGTTCATCCACTGGAGATTTTGTTGACCTCTTTTCTCACATGGTTATCAAGAAGGACTTGATTTTCATTCCATAATTAGACTGGACATGGAGCAAAGATGGGTAAGGAAAGATGACTGGACCAGCTGGGAAAAGGAACCATCTTCATGAGGATACTAGACAATAGCCAGTGGTGACTGGTGGCTTCCATGTCAGGGTTGGAGTCGCTCCATTCTGGTTTTTATTCCAGACTTTAAAGGAACTATCCACAGTGCTGGATACTAACCCCTCATATAGGTTCAGAGTTTGGACATCTCCTTGAAAATCTGGAACAACACCCAGAGTGGAATCACCACTCCCCTGATATAGAAGCCATTAACTGCCATTGGGTAATAGCACTTCCTTTTGATTTCTCGATGGGGAAAAAGTCATTCCAGGTTATTGCCTATTGAGTTTCTCCACAGCTGAGACTATGTAGACATTGTTTGTTAATGCAAGATTTTACTAGGTGTGTGTGTTGTTCTTGATGTAAAGCATGAAGTTCATCTCAAAGGAGGCAGAAGAGGAAAAGGAAGAAGCAGAGAATGTAAACTAAAGGTGGTTTTATCTCTTTGGAGAGGGCCATCAGTAAGTCAGAGAGGATATCCAATGCTGCCAAGTTTTATATGGTAATAAAAGAGGATCACTCCTGTTGGCCCCTTTTCCTGAGCTTTGCGTTTGCTCCTGTTTCTCTCTCTCTCGCTCTCTGTGAGGGTTTAGAGCTTTTTCTTTTTTCTTTTTAGAGGTTTAGCAATTCATCCTGTGGCAGAGAGTTTCAATATGGAGTCTGTAGCAGAGCTTCCCCCACAAGACTAATAAAGAGATTATGATACACTCTTTGAAACACTTAACATGGTATGATCCTTTTTAAAAAATCACCCTACATATCATTTAAAACCTGTCTGAGCTTTTGGTGACAAGTGAAATATTTAGAGAGTGGAAGGTGCTGGGAGGTGAGGGAAGAGATTTAATGACAAGTCCAATATGCACTATTTTATCTTTACAACGTAAGTTGCTTGCTTCTTGTACTGACCAATAATTGGCAAGTGCTGTCTCTCCACTCCCATGCATGAGTACGTTAATCGTGGCAGAAAGGGAGTAGAACTTGCAGCAGCTACTAAATGAAGAGAAAATGTGCCACCTCTTCCCATTACCCAGCACTGACCTTCTAAGTAGCTTTATGTAGTTTTCAAGGTTGCTGTGAGCTGGGACCAAAAAAAAAATGTTGGCTCTCTGCTGACTCTGGTTAACAGATCAACACCAATAACAAAATAGAAGGCAGCATGCAAAATAATAATGTGCATGATGTCTCTTCATCTTCTGCATTTGCTGCCTTGAGAGAGCATTTTGCACTGAAATACTACTGCTGCCTCCACTGGGAGTGATACTAGTTCTACTAGTTCTATTTAGTAGTGATAGATACTGCTGTCTTAAGTGGGCCTACATACTCTGAAAGCAGCAGATCTCATCTGATCTTGGAAGCTAAACATGTTCAGGCTTGGTTAGTATTTGGATAGGGGATCACAAAAGGATACCAGGTGTTGTAGGTTGTATTTCAGAAGAAGGCAATAGCAAACCACTTCTGAGTATTTCTTGCCTAAGAAAACCCTATGAAAATCCTAGAAGTCAGTAGTTGACTTGAAGGCACATACACCCACCCATATCTTAAGTATCTTAAGCACCTTAACAATTGTTTAAATATTATTATTACTATTATTATTATTATTTCTTACCCGCCTCTCCTCATGGATTGAGGCAGATTTACATGTAACAAATATTAGTTAAAATACATATCCATTAAAATAAATTGACCCATTAAAACACATACTATCCTTTTACAAGAACAAATAAAACCAATACACATTAAAACAATTTTAAATTCACAGTTTAAAAATCATCTGGATAGGCCTGTCAGAAGAGACTGGTCTTTAATGCTATTTGAAATTCAGACAGTGTATTCAACTGTCAAATCTCCTCTGGCAGGTCATTCCAGTGTCTACTGGTGGCTGACAAAAAGTCTTCTGGGTGACAGTTGCCAACCTAGTCCTGGTTGACTGGAGTAAATGCTCTCCAGAGGACCTGAGTGTATGAGGTGGATTATATGGGACAAGGTGATCCTGTAGGTAAACTGGACCTGCAGTCTTCAAGTCTCTTTTGTTTCAGGCCTCAAACTCAAAGTGCCTTCTGTTATTCCTCTTATGTCTTCCATATGACATGGTTGCCCTTATTGACAGAAGTAACATGGGCTGGAATGTAGCCTGTCTTTGCTTAGTGATACATTACAGCCCATAAGAGTCTTTTCAGCATATGGCCTGAACCTTATTGTTAGCCCCAACTAAAGCAGACCCATCATATCAATAAAAAATATCTATGCATTGACCCACCATTCAACACTTGATTCAATAGGATTACTCTAAGTGGGGCTAACCAACTAGACATCCTACCTCTTATTACTGCATTAAGGAAAGGAAGTGGAAGGGAAGCCGAAGAGTATCATGTCCCACCTTGCCTTTGCTGTTGGTGTATTTCAGCTGTTCCCCATTCCAGTCCATGGGAGATGGTGGTAAAGGAGGGTCTTTTTGCTAATGAGTTTTCCAGTTAGCAAAAAGACTCGCGTTTACAACCAGCCCCTTAATGTTCAGCATTTTTCTACTTGATAAGTACTCCTTGGACATGTGATTTTTCCATCTTCAATATCATAGGGTTTGCCAAGTGGAACAGACAGTTATTGTAGTTAGATCGATAAAGGAAGCCTTTTTGTAGCAGTAAATATTGCTGGAAATGTTCAACAATACCAAAGCTGTTCCTAAACTGTTTCAGTGTTTACCACCGTCTGCCACAACAATATCATTTCTTACTAGAGAAGACAGAGTTTTAAATGCATGCCTGCCAGCTTGCCATTTTAATGTGGGTGGGAAAGTAGCACCACCAAAATACAGTGTGTGTGTGTGTGTGTGTGTGTGTACACACACACACACCAGTTGCATTACCAGAGAATGGTCTAAAGCTTTCAGTGTCCTCTGCTTGATGCACCACCATAAATAACAACAAACACTAATGTCTTATATGATTAATTCAAATTGCTGGATCCAAGATGAAGGAATGCCACCATGCTATGGTCTGTTCAATGGATGGGCAGCTCAGAAAATTCAATTACTGGTATATAAATAAACTATTCTGGAAAGTGAAAGGAAAAGATATATCACAGGAGATGTTTCAGCTCATTAGTGGCAGTTAATTGTTGAAGGGCATTTTGAAAACTTAAAGCTAAATATATATATACTGTACAGTTGTCCTTTCGTATCCACGGATTTGGTATCCACGGATTTAAGTATTCACAGCTTGAAAATATTCTTTAAAAAATAATAATCCAAAAAGCAAACCTTGATTTTGCCATCTTATATAAGGGACACCATTTTGCTATGCCGTTGCACATAATGGGACTTGAGTATTCATGGATTTTGGTATCCACAGGGGGTCCTGGAAGCAAACCCCAGTGAATATGAAGGGATGACTGTATATGGAAGTTTGGATTTTGTCCGCTGTTGTTCCAATTACTAGATGTAGATATTTGTAAGACTAAATTGAATATATGAAGAGAGAGACAGTAGGAATGTCAACCTTTATAAATTTCATTTTCTGGCAAGAATGAATAATTTTACAATTTTCTCCTCAGTATGAGAATGTCATCAAAAATTGTGGTTTTTGAAGACTATTTGCACTTTGGAGCTTATTCTGTGCAAAAATAAAATAAAATAAATAAATCACATTTTTGTGCAGAAAATTACATTTTCTGTTCATGAAACAAATTTCCTGAATAGAAAATAACATTTTCTGTGCAAAAACATTGTGTTTTGGCCAGAACATGCTGGTTTTTTGTGTGTGGGGGGGAAAGAAAATCCTGTGGAGAAAACTCTTTTCTGTGGTGAAAAAGGTTTCCAGTGGAGAAAACAGGGTCATTTTCTGCACATACAATGCTGTTTTCTATGCAGAAAAAAAGTTTCCTTTGCAGATAACAGCATTTTCTGTGCAGAAATATTGTTTCCCAACTAATCTTCTACCCTCCCACTTTTTCAGTTGCTTTTAAAACATCTCAGTTTCAAGAGAGGAGAGGTGGGGTGAAATATTGTCCTTTCTAGTAGGCTCAGGTAAAAGTCAGCTACCACAGCCTTTCTTAGGCTGCATCTGCACTGCAGAAATAATCCAGTTTGAAACTGCTTTAACTGTCATGGCTCTATCCTATGGAACCCTGGGATTTGTAGTTTGTTGTGGCACCAGAGCTCTCTGACAGAGAAGGCTAAATATCACACAAAACTACAAATCCCAAAATCCCATAGCATTGAACCATGGCAAAGTGGTATCAAACTGGATTATTTCTGCAATATAGAAGCAGCCCATGTTTATATGTCCTTCTTCATTAATAATTTCTGTCATCTCGAAGGCATTCTGATGTTGCTTGGGCACATGTTTCCCAGTCTTCATCTGGAGTGCATCCCTGTTTTTTTAAATTCTGGAGGCTGGGCTTGCCCCTGATAATATCAGCTACTCTGGAACTGTTGGGGTGTGAGCCACAACCTTAATTTAGCCTGAAATTGTGTTGAGATGAACTGTAAAGCTTTGTGGCAAAGATTAAAAATCTAGGGAGAAAGAATCCAAAGCAATGCTTCATGTATTGACTTTTACATTACCTGTAGCATAAAATATTTATTTGTAGGTATCTTAAAGCTGTTTACATGTTCTGTTTCCTTTCCTGGCTTGCTCAATATTTATGTAGATCCTTTATTAATTAACACTTCAGTAACTTGTGATATTTGAATCACAACCATTTTTCAGCCCTGAGGCAAAACAGGCCTTTTGCAAAGTTCATTAACATTCCCTGTGGTTATGCAGTCATTAAGTTGGGGATCTCATTATGTAGCCATTAGGATAACATAAAACCAGTTTCAGTGCAGCACATTTGTTAATTATAAAGTAATCTAAACCAATCCAAAAGGAGAATCTATTTGATTTATTCTAATTGTTTATAGATACTATAAATTCCCCCAGTTCTCTTGCTCTGAGCAGATGCAGAGAGGGTGAAGTGAGATCAACATGTTGCATTTTATGTTCTATATCAGCAAAAGTGTCCTGCATGCTGTCAACCAGATTTAAAAGAAAAGAGTTCAGGAGTTTTTGCAGGTAATGGCAAAAGCCCATTTTAAAGGCATTTGCTGACATCTGTGAAGCTTTAAAACCACTCAGTCCAATTAACAAATGGCTGGACAGTGGCCCTTCTCCTTCATGGATGGAAATTATTGGCCTAAAATATTGCAAAGCAGGCAGGAAGATAGGCAAACAAACTCAGGCCTTGGAAGCAGATTCCACTATATGTATAAATTTATTTATTTTTTTAAAAAACCATGAGTTGCATCTCTACTTTGTCTGCTGAGCAACATGCAATGATATTAAAACATAAAACCAGGCCAACTGCTACAAATAAAACTGTTTGCAGGCCAACTGCAACAAATAAAAAACAAATACAAGCAACCACCAAGTCAATAAAACAGCAGTCAATAAAGCTAATAAAAGCCAGAATACAGCAGGAGCATAAGGCTGTAATCTTATGCCTACTTAACCGGGAGTAAGCCCCATTGAACTCAGTTTGACTTCCTCCTGATTAGAAATGTAAAGTATACATCCACCAAGAACCACTTTTCTGCCTAGAAAAGGCCTAACCCAATGTCTAAATGACAGTAATATACATGAGAATCTCACAAGTCTGGTTGTCCAGGTCATTTCAGTGAGGAGGACTCACCATAAAAAAGGGACATATCTCTATTTGGCAGTCCCCTGGCTTTGGAAAAGAGAATCATAGAATCATAGAGTTGGAAGAGACCTCAAGAGCCATCCAGTCCAACCCCCTGCCATGCAGGAATAAACAAAGCATTCCCGACAGATGGCTATCCAGTCTCTGCTTTAAAATCTCCAAAGAAGGAAATTCCACCACACTCTGAGGTAGTGTATTCCACTTCTGAACAGTTCTTACTGTCAGGGAGTTCTTAATGTTTAGGTGAGATCTCTTTTCCTGTAGTTTGAACCCATTGCTCCATGTCCTAGTCTCTGGAGCAGCAGAAAACAAGCTTGCTCCTTCTTCAATAGGACATGCTTTCAAATTTTTTAAACATGGCTATCATGTCCCCTCTCAACCTTCTCTTCTCCAGACTAAACATACACAGGTCCCTAAGCCGTTCCTCATAGGAGATGGCTTCCAGACCTCCCACCGTTTTGGTTGTCCTTCTCTGGACATGTTCCAGCTTCTCAATATCCTTCCTGAATTGTGGTGCCCAGAAATGGACACAGTATTCCAGCCGTCACAATATGTGCTGCTACAAAACCAATCTGGAAAGAAAATCAAATTGAGGTCTATGTGAATCTGACTGCTGTTTGGACTAGAAATAAAGGTCAACAAAGGGCTGGTTCAGAAAACCACATTGAGACAATTGATGTAGGTTGAATAAATCTAATTTGGGCCTAGCCCAGATTAGATCATCTACCACCACCAAGGTATTCTGTAGCTGGAAGTGAAGGACAAAATGGAATCCACACTACACAAATTATCCAGTTTGAAGCTGGATTGTTTGCCATGGCTTCTTCCTAAGGAAGCTTGAGATTTGCAGTTTGATGAGGCACCAGCATTCTTTGGAAGAGAAAACTAAAGACCTTGTAAAACTACAAATCCCAGGATTCCATAGGAAAGAGCCCATGGCAAATCTCTCTCTCTCTCTCTGGCTTTTCTTTGCAAATGAAGATTCAGGAAGGACTCATCTTGCGCTTTCTGCAAACGTGTTGATGACTGAAAAGGCCAATCTGAGATAAACAAGTCCGGTTGCAGAAAGCACAGCAGAAGGTCTCCTTGGGTGATGTTTCCAGGTTGTGATTCTTTCTGCATTGCCGTTTCTCTTCAAGACTTGTTCGGCGTGAGTTCTCAAATAAGGCTGCAGCATTGTGGATAGTGCGTCTCCATGCCTCCCGATGTGAGGCCAGGGTGGACCATTGTTGGTGATCAATTTGGCCGAGCCTGAGATGTTGTTTCAGGGAATCCTTGTATCGCTTTTTTGGAGCACCCCTCTTACGCTGACCTGTGGTGAGTTCACTGTAGAGTACTATTTTTGGGAGGCGATGGTCCTCCATCCTAAAAACGTGCCCTGCCCAGCGCAGCTGTGTTCTCAATATCATGGCTTCAATGCTGGTGATCCCTGCTTGCTCAAGGACAGCAACATTCGTCACATAGTCAGTCCAGTGTATATTTAGGATTGTGTGTATACAGTGCTGAGGAAAGCGTTCGAGGAGCCGTAAGTGGTGGCGATAGGTGACCAATGTTTCAGACCCGTAAAGGAGAATAGCAAATAATCGAGTT
The DNA here is from genome assembly GCA_030847615.1 of Gambelia wislizenii. NCBI lineage: Eukaryota > Metazoa > Chordata > Lepidosauria > Squamata > Crotaphytidae > Gambelia > Gambelia wislizenii. The sequence continues at coordinate 14,970,089 of JAUMIR010000008.1, read as the reverse complement.
TCAAATTGGGTTTTTAGTGTGGTGTGGATTTGGCCAAAGTTTACCTCAATACTGTCAATGGGACAATATTCTCCACCATAGCTTGAGGCAAAAGGAGAATTTTGCAGGTCAGGAACCACCATGATGCAACCACAGCTCTGTCTTCCAAGAGAGGGGAATGGCCAGGTGCCTCAGCAGAAACAGCCAGAAGCCTGCAGGAACTGCTCCCCTAATCTGACACCAAAGGTGGATGTCTCACTCCATCTAACGGAAGGGCCAGTTGCACACCATAGCACTTTTGAAAGTAGTGTGCTTGTGTTTACCAACTTTTGATTTAAAAAGAAAATCTGGCACCATATATAGATTTACAGATAGGAGCATCACAGTGCAAACATGTACCAACTCTGAGGTGAAGGCCTACTTTTAATATCTTGGACTTACTCCCAGGCTGGGATGTAAATCCTGTCTTGATTTGTCATTGCGTGGTAAATGGAAAACCTTGAAATGATCTCTGAGCTTCCTTCTACAGTGAGATGCCATGGCGTTGATTCTGGAGAAAAACTGTACATTTTTGTGAGTGTTTTTAGAATTTTATTTCTATAAAGTATTCAGTATTTCTCTAAAATGTGCAGTGCTGGAGTATATCCTGACTGTTATTTTGCTGCATAACAAGAAAACAAGTAGCACTGGATAGATTGTTTTTATCTTGTGATCTATCAACCTGTCTTCTGATGCTGTGTATGCTTAGCTATTTATTTTTTTGCTCAGAAAACAGGAGGTTTACTCAAGGTATATTCTCTGCCAATTGCAGCAACCATAACAGAAAAGCAATAAACAATTATTTCTTTGGTCTTTCATTGAAGGAGAGAGCTCTCAAAATTAAGGAAATTCATTTTCATAAATCCTTTTATGATAATGAAAAGTTTTACCATTTCATAGATTTTCCTTGGTTTTGTTTTTTTCCTGGGCTGTGAGGCCGTGTTCTGGAAAACTATTCCAGAACACGGCCTCATAGCCTGGAAAAAATCCAAGGAAAATCTATGGATACCGGCTGTGAAAGCCTTTGACTTCATGTTTTACCATTTCCTCACCTCACTGTGAGAAAGTAATTGAGAATTGAGAACTGAGCAGTTTTCAAAGGCTATTTCAAAGGCTAGGGTTTTCATATGTTTAGAAAACAGCATTTTCTGTACATAATGTTATTTTCTGTGCAAAAACAAGTTTCCCAAATGGTAAACAGCATTTAACAAATGGTTGAAAAACTGCATCGTTTGTACAGAAAATGACATTTTCTGTGTCATTTTCTACAATGAAAGCAGCATTCAGAAATGACTGAAAAGCAGGTTTATAGAATGTGTGGAAACTCTATAAGGAGAATATTAGGTGGATGAAAATGTTCAGAGTTCAGGACTTTTTCTGTGCCAAAAATGCATGTGTTCTTTCCTCAGAAAACAGAATTTTCTCTGCATAAGACAAGTTTCCTGAAATCAAGAACCTGTTTCCTGTCCCCCCCTTTTTTTCCTATTATGGAATATTTTTTAATGTTCTTCCCATCCTGTCAAAGCTGGGGTGAATATTATTTGGCCTCAGGCTGCATACTGCTGTTTTGACCTGTCCAGTGACACACTTCTCAGAGGGCCTATAGTCTATTTTTTTTTTCCTAGCAAAAGAATTTTAAACCCTAAAAATCATAAACCCTTTGTGGGATGTGCAATGCTGTTCTGAAAGGGCTCCTTATTCCAAAATGTCGAAACACACTCCCAGAATATCCCAAACAACGAGAGAAAGAAAGCTGCAAAGATGCCCTGTGGCCTTCTAGAGGAGCCAAAAATGAAGCAATGTCGCTCTCCAGATTCCAGAGAATGTCCACCCCAGTTAAAGGGTGCTGGAGAATCTTCAAGGTTCTGGTTTCACTTCCCCAAGATGGGCAATCTCAATTAAAATCTTGCGCTTCTCTATATGTGGTTATAAAATGTGGATTGATGGGTATTAATGCCAATTTGCAGCAGCTTTCATTTGTCCCCATGATTATATTTTTTTTGCAAGATCGCAGGCATGCCAAGCTATCCACATTCATTGTTCAAATGGGCATGCCTGCAAATCAAGATGGCATCCGCAAGTGAATTACTTACATTTTTATTCTCACCAGCTGCTACTGCCAAACAGTATTTTTTTAAAAAAGTAAATCCAAGGTAAGGAGATCTTCCACTTCAGTAAACAGGAAAAAAAGAAGAAGAAAGGCTTTTTGTTGCCTCAGCTCACGATTGCTAAAGTAAAAAAATCCAACATGGCAGTTCAAGGCACTTGCCTTGCCAGCAAGCTCTACCCCTTGTGCTTGTCCAACCAATCAGCTTTCCACTTCTATTCTTATCAGGAATGTGCATCAAAGCAAATTGGTTGTCCCAATGAATGGGAATGCTCATTTCCTTTGGAGTTTAAAAAAAATGTAAGAAAAGCCGCAAAGGTTTTTCCTGTGGAGTATTTGGCATTTTGGGCCCCCCAGCCTTCTGAATATGGTGGATTGATGTGGGATCCTATTTAGACAAATTGTATTCTCCTCAAATTCCATGAGCAGTATTTTCGTTGTATAGACAAGCCCCTTGACAACAGTAAAACCTTTTCGTATCCCCACTACTGAGGTAAATGTACACAGGACTGCAACCTAAGCCAGTCAGGGTAAGCTGGATCATATCATGCCTCGCTGTCTTTTTTTCAGCAGCACTGGTGTTTATGGCAGAATGCCATCTTTGAATACAATAAAATAGAGGCAAGACTCAAACCCCCCCCCCCGCTCTGGTTTGTATTGGTAGTTACTTTTATTAAGGAGCTAGTGTGGTGTGGTGGTTTGAATGTTGAACTAGGAATCTAGGAGATTCAAATCCCGGCTCAGCCATGAAAACTCACTGTATGACCTTAGGGAAGTCATACTCTCTCAGCCTAAGAAGGAGACATTGATGAACTTCCTCTGAATAAATTCTTGCCAATAAAACCCTGTGAAAGGTTCACCATAAGTCAGAGATGACTTGAAGTCGCTCAACAGATCTTCACTAGATCAACTCAGAAAGGCACAAAAATTAATGCACAGATTTTTGTTCAGATTTCTGTGTCTCTCTTTGTGTGTGTTCATTCCTTTGTGGCTGGTTTAATAAAAATATTGCTACAATAAGGTTCTGGAATTCATCTTAGGGCCAATATGGTCATATAGTTTGCAGAGTTATGGCAGGCCATGCCAGTTCTGAACTCGTGTGTGTGTGTGTGTGTGTGTGTGTGAGAGAGAGAGAGAGAGAGAGAGAGAGAGAGAGAGAGAGGTCAGTAACAGGGGGAAAAAGGTACATCGAAATATGGCCCCCTTGCAGTCAATCCATCCTCTGCAAATTCTCTTAGTCTTAAACATGTCGCCTTTAGTTGAGTCCCTTTGCCAGTTCTTTTTCTTACTAAACACCCAGAAAGATGAGCAGCATGGCAACATTGGCCTCCCTTCAATGTTGCTGCATATCACTGCCAGTGAAGAGGAATGTATCAGTTTCACTTCTGCTGCATTTGGATTTTTTATATATATATCTTAAGTTCTTTGCAAACTACACATGAAGAAATTTGCCAGTTTGAAGATTTGTGAACATTCTCCAGAAAGAAATAGAGACAAAGTTTACCCTCAAGAGCCTTCCTGTGAGTCACACCTGTGAGTCACACCTGTGAGTCATTAGGGGGTGGAGCTGGGAGCCTAGCTCTATATAAGTCCTTGCAGAGGCTTTCCAGGCCAGTTTCCTGCCAGGGAGAAGAAGGAAGCAACTTCTGAACAGCCATTCTGACTGGGGAGATTGAATTTTTTTAAAAAACTGTTGGGAGAGGCTGCTTGTTGCTGAGGGGCTTGAACTTCTGACCTTCCCCTTTTACCCTCAAGAGCCTTCCTGTGAGTCACACCTGTGAGTCACACCTGTGAGTCATTAGGGGGTGGAGCTGGGAGCCTAGCTCTATATAAGTCCTTGCAGAGGCTTTCCAGGCCAGTTTCCTGCCAGAGAGAAGGAGAGCAGCTTCTGGACAGCAAGTTTCCTGCCAGTTTCCTGCCAGGGAGAAGAAGGAAGCAACTTCTGAACAGCCATTCTGACTGGGGAGATTGAATTTTTTAAAAAAACTGTTGGGAGAGGCTGCTTGTTGCTGAGGGGCTTGAACTTCTGACCTTCCCCTTTTACCCTCAAGAGCCTTCCTGTGAGTCACACCTGTGAGTCACACCTGTGAGTCATTAGGGGGTGGAGCTGGGAGCCTAGCTCTATATAAGTCCTTGCAGAGGCTTTCCAGGCCAGTTTCCTGCCAGGGAGAAGAAGGAAGCAACTTCTGAACAGCCATTCTGACTGGGGAGATTGAATTTTTTTAAAAAACTGTTGGGAGAGGCTGCTTGTTGCTGAGGGGCTTGAACTTCTGACCTTCCCCTTTTACCCTCAAGAGCCTTCCTGTGAGTCACACCTGTGAGTCACACCTGTAACTCAGTAACCAAACAAAAATACAGCAGACCTAAAAGTACAGCTTAGCATTCTCAGCGTTAACTAAGAGTTCTTAGATTACCTAAAAGCTCTCATCATGGACACTGAGGGGACTGCAGCAGTCACTTGCAACACATGTGCGATGTTTGTATTCTTGTCTACAGACATGGAGAACTTCACATGCACCAAATGCAAGCTGGTAGCCCTCTTGGAGGAGAAAGTACAGCAGCTGGAGACACGGGTACCTACACTTCCACAGATTCGTGAGCAAGAGGTTTTCCTGGACAGAACAGAACGAACAGTCTTGGATGGGGACCGCACAGAGGAAGTGGCTGTGGAGGAGAGGGTCACTTCACGGACACAGGAAGTAGACAGCTGGAGGAATGTCACACACAGAGCAAGAAAATCCAGGGATTCTTCCAGCAGCTTGCAGCTACAGAATCGATTCGAAGCCCTTTCCCTTATCAAGGACAACGAGGAAGAACAGCATGGACAGACTTCAGGGGTAGAGCAGGGGACCTTGAGAGGACCACCGCAAGGAACAGCAGCTGCGAAGCCTCAGCGGAGGCGTGTGGTGGTGGTGGGGGACTCCTTGCTGAGGGGTACAGAAGCAGTGGTATGTGGGCCTGACAAGATGACTCGGGAGGTGTTGTCTCCCTGGGGCAAAGATCTGTGATGTGACCGAGAGGCTGACAAGACTCGTCAAGCCTACAGATCATAACCCCTTCCTTTTGGTCCATGTGGGAACCAATGATACTGCAAGGCACAGCTTTCCCAAGATCAGAAGAGATTATGAGGCCCTGGGGAGGAAGCTGAAAGAAATGAACGCACAGGTGGTCATCTCGTCTCTTCTGCCAGTTGAAGGGCATGGTCCAAGAAGGGAGAGGAAAATAGCCGACGTAAACAACTGGCTCCGTAGATGGTGTCGCCGGGAACAAATTGGATTCTTGGATCATGGACTGCGCTTCCATGCGGGGGGACTTCTGGCAAGAGATGGGGTGCATCTTACAACAGTTGGAAGAAACATTTTTGCCAACAGTCTCAAGAATTTGATCAGGAGGGCTTTAAACTGAGTCATATGGGGGAGGGAGACAGTATTCTGGAAGGCAAAAGGGCTGGAGAAAATAGTCAAACTGTCATAGAGGGAACAAGGCAAACAGCGCAAGGACCCAACAGTGGGAGGCAAAAAAACTTGCACAGGCAGCAAGTAAAGGGAACACATGGTCTCAGATGTCTCTACACTAATGCACAGAGCATGGGAAATAAGCAAGATGAACTAGAACTCCTTGCACTACAAAACAAATATGATATAATAGGTGTTACTGAAACCTGGTGGGACGAGTCTCATGATTGGAATGTAGGAATAGAGGGGTATAACCTTTATAGGAGAAACAGGCCAAACAGGAAAGGAGGAGGAATAGCATTATATGTCAGGGATATTTACACCAGTGAAGTGATCCATGACATCAATACTGGAAGCCAGGTGGAGAGCATCTGGATAAAAATTAAAGGGGAGGGAAACAACAGGGATGTTATTGTGGGACTCTACTACAGACCCCCAAATCAGACGGAGGAATTGGATGTTGCCTTTCTAGAACAGATGAACATACATGCAGAAAGGAGAGATGTAGTAGTGATGGGTGACTTCAACTATCCTGCTTTGCTGGCAATCTAACTCAGCCAAAACTACAAGGTCTAGCAAATTCCTTACATGCCTGGAAGACAATTTCATGGTCCAAAAGGTGGAAGAGGCAACAAGGGGGTCAGCTATTTTAGATCTGATCCTAACCAACAGAGACGACCTTGTTAATGGGGTGCAAGTGGTGGGATCCTTAGGTGAGAGTGATCATGTTCTCCTGGAGTTTGTTATACAATGGAAAGGAGAAGCCAGGCATAGTCAGACACGCATTCTTGACTCTAGGAGAGCTGATTTCAATAAACTCAGGGAAATACTGGGCATGATCCCATGGTCAAGAATACTAAAAGAGAAGGGACCTCAAGACAGATGGGACTTTCTCAAAAGGGAGATACTGAAGGCACAATTTCAAACAGTACCATTGAGGAAGAAAAATGGGAGGTGTCTCAAGAAACCAGGATGGATGACTAAAGAACTTTCAATGGAGCTAAGTTTTAAACGGAACATGTATAGGAAATGGAAAGGGGGGGAAATCACCAAAGAAGAATTCAAACAGATAGCGAACACGTGTAGGAGTAAAGTCAGAAAAGCTAAAGCGCAGAATGAGCTCAGGCTTGCTAGGGAGGTTAAGAACAATAAAAAGGGTTTTTTGGGGTATGTCCACAGCAAAAGGAGGAAGAAGGAAATGATAGGGCCGCTACGTGGAGAAGATGGCAAAATGCTAACAGGGGACAGAGAAAAGGCAGAATTACTCAACACCTTCTTTGCCTCAGTGTTTTCAGAAAAGGAAAAGGAGGACCAACCTGAGGAGAATGGAACAGAGGACACAATAGGGGAAATCCAGCTCAAAATAAGTAAAGAGGTAGTACAGGAATACCTTCTTAATCTAAATGAATTTAAATCTCCAGGACCAGATGAACTACATCCAAGAGTATTAAAAGAGCTGGCAAATATAATCTCAGAGCCATTGGCAATAATATTTGAGAACTCCTGGAGAACAGGAGAAGTCCCAGCAGACTGGAGGAGGGCAAACGTTGTTCCCATCTTCAAAAAGGGGAAAAAAGAGGATCCCAACAACTATCGTCCAGTTAGTCTGACATCAATACCAGGGAAGATTCTAGAACAGATCATTAAACAGAGAGTCTGTGAACATTTAGAAGGCAATGCCATAATCACAAAAAGTCAGCATGGGTTTCAGAGAAACAAGTCATGCCAGACTAATCTGATCTCTTTTTTTGATAAAGTTACCAGCTTGGTAGATGAAGGGAATGCTGTGGACATTGCATACCTTGATTTCAGTAAGGCCTTTGACAAGGTTCCCCATGACATTCTTGCAAACAAGCTTGTAGAATGTGGGCTAGACAAGTTAACTGTTCAATGGATTTGTAATTGGTTGACCGGCCGAACCCAAAGGGTGCTCAGCAGTGGCTCCTCTTCGTCTTGGAAAGATGTGACCAGTGGGGTGCCACAGGGTTCTGTCCTGGGCCCAGTGCTATTCAACATCTTTATCAATGACTTAGATGAGGGAATTAGGGGCATACTTATCAAATTTGCAGATGACACCAAATTGGGAGGAGTAGCTAATACCCTAGAGGACAGGATCAAAATTCAGAATGACCTGGATAGACTGGAGAGCTGGGCCAAAGCTAACAAAATGAAATTCAATACGGAGAAATGTAAAGTACTGCATTTAGGGCGGAAAAATGAAATGCATAAATATAGGATGGGAGAGACCTGGCTGAATGAGACTACGTGCGAAAGGGATCTAGGAGTCCTAGTAGACCACAAGTTGAACATGAGCCAACAGTGTGATGCGGCAGCTAAAAAGGCCAATGCAATTTTGGGCTGTATCAATAGAAGTATAGTGTCTAGATCAAGGGAAGTAATAGTGCCACTCTATTCTGCCTTGGTCAGACCTCACTTAGAATACTGTGTCCAGTTCTGGGCACCACAATTCAGAAAGGATATTGACAAATTGGAGCGTGTCCAGAGAAGGGCAACTAAAATGGTGAAAGGTCTGGAAACAATGCCTTATGAGGAGAGACTTAGGGAGCTGTGTATGTTTAGCCTGGAAAAAAGACGGTTTAGAGGCGATATGATAGCCCTGTTTAAGTATTTGAAGGGATGTCACGCTGAGGATGGAGCAGGCTTGTTTTCTGCTGCTCCAGAGACTGGAACACGGAGCAATGGGTGCAAGCTCCAGGAACAGAGATTCCACCTCAACATTAGGAGGAACTTTTTGACAGTAAGAGCTGTTCGGCAGTGGAACGCACTCCCTCGGAGCGTGGTGGGGTCTCCTTCCTTGGAGGTCTTTAAACAGAGGCTGGATGGCCATCTGTCGGGGATGCTTTGATTGTGATTTCCTGCGTGGCAGGGGGGTTGGACTGGATGGCCCTCGTGGTCTCTTCCAACTCTGCAATTCTATGATTCTATGATTCTATGAAAGTTCTCCTTCTGCCACCCAAATTCATTAGGTACAGCTCAACATAGGAAAGGTGGTGGTGTATCTGCCTGCCATTAAGGAGTTAAAAGTTAGGAGAATCTCAGGAAGAAAAAGTGGTAGCAACTTTAATTTAGTCTGTATGTGGCTGGCTATTTAGGCATTCAAACTTTCAAGGGTTAAATGCTCAAAGCTTTGGACAGAGAAAAAACCCTGTCATTTATAGTTTGTCTTATATTTCTCTTTCTATAAAAAAGAAATTAGGTTCTGTTCATCACAAATAAGAAGACATTTGTAATTGTTAAGTTCTCCTTCAAATCTTGTTTTAAAAAATGAAGTGCCATCCATCACTCTCTGCTGCCAATGTTTGTATCTAGCTGTAGAGTTCTGAAAAAAAGTCCCTAAACACATCTGGCTGTACATCTACAGGTGTTCCATAAGCCCACAAACTACATGGACCACCTGAACACATATACACTTAGGTGCCCCTTCCAGATATTCCATTGAGAGCATCGTTAGCATTTATGGTATGCACAAGTATGCATTTATGGGATGCATTAGGAATTATCCACATTCCTCTGTGTCAAGACTGGGTAGTTGCTCAGGGTCTGGGGTCCACACTTGCCCCATTTCCAACCCCCTCTAACCTCTACAACCATTACTTTCAGTAATGAAACTGCCTGAAAGCTCACTTTGAGTTTTGTAAACAATGGTTTGGGAGTAAAATAAGGTGTGGAGTGGGTGTATCTAGATTTACCCAGTTATCACACCCCTTGAAGACATTAGGGGAGTTGAATTATCTAATTTTCTAAGGATTATTTTTATGATGGTGGGATCTGTGAACTCGGGTGTGTCTGTAGAAGACACCTCCCCCCAAAAAAGTGATGGTTAACATGGGGCCCCTGGGCCTTGGAATTACCACTCCTGCTCTGTATGCTTAAGCAAGGAAGGGAATTTGTGAAACAGACTTTATTGGTCATAAGTTCAAGGACTATTAGGTTTGCAAATTGCCATAAACTTATTCTCTGCTAGTTTTAGCTTCCTTGCATTCAATAGCTATAATCTCACACGGTTTTCTGGAAGCTGATCAAGTTCACCTTAGGTCTCCTTACCCTAATAGGAATTTAAGAAGCTGGTTGTGTTGCCTCCAGAGATTCAGAAGCCATCTAAATCTGTTCCATACATTCCCCCTTTGTTCATCGATCAGCACTGATTTAAGCGGGAACAAGAACAAATGTTGGCCCAGCTTAATATCTTTGTAGAAGACAAAGGTCATTGCTTTAATTATATTCCTCATTGTTTCTCATAATTAACTGCATTTGTTAATATAGTCAGAGCTTATATTGTTTAGTGCAACTAATTAAGCACATGATTTGTAGAGAAGAAACTTAGCATGTCTACTGGGTTTACTTTTTCTCCTTTTCTTTAACTCTCTCCTGTTTTGTCTCCTCGTAAATTTTGCACTGTGGTAGAATGGGGCTAGATGAAGGAATATGAAGTAGAGACCATCTATACGAGCCAGAATATCCTGGCTCTCCAGTGGCATATCGTGGTCATGGAGCAGGTTCATGTCTCCCCCATTACCTCAACAAAATGGGCCAAAGTCCAGACAGGAACTGCCCATCGCTGCAGTTTCCATTTTCCTTGTCCTCTTGCAGCCACCATTTTCCTTGTCCTCTTGGCATGGAGGAAGGCAGCCATAACATATGACCAATGATCCCCTGCATGTGACAGTGGAGACCATATTATGAGCAGCTGATCGAATGTTGGAGAGCACATAGGAAGAGAGCATGAAGGAGCCAATCCTGTGGCAGGAAACTGGTATGGGAGGGGTCTCCTAGAATGAAAGGACTGGATGACAGTGGAGAAGAGAGAGGACAGTTGAGAACAAAGGGAGAGTTGAAGATGTGATGGGATGAGAAGAGTGTTGGAATGTGTGCATGATTGTGAGTGGAGCTGAGGGAATGTATGTGCAGCAAGAATAAGTGATAAGAGGAATAGATGCTGATTGAAAATAAAGTTCAAAGTATTTCTGTTATTTTGTTCAAAAAATAAATTAATCTTTATGTATTGTTTATCATATCCAGTCTCCTCATGAATTTATTTTCCCTTACTGATATTTAATTGGGACACTAACCCTGTAAACACTCCCACACAAATACACATCCATCAATCCATCAAAAGTCAAATCCATGTCCAAGGAAGGGATAAGGAGAATTTTGACATAAAGGTGATAACCGTGGAACTGTGGTCTCCACAAATTATTAATTTGGTGGCAGCAGTGGGATGTGAAAGGCCCCTGCATCACAAAAGTGGTGTGCAGCATAAGTGACGAGGTGGCCAGGCTAAATGGTGACATAAATTCAGCCGGTGCACCTGATCGTCACAGTGACCAGCCTTGGTCACATGCTGCAGGACCTTTACTAGACTTGGAAGGTTAAGGGTGACCGGCAGCTGGAGACACGTGGGGCCTGCTCTGTTTTTCTCAGGGGCAGCAGATAAGCCAGGTATTTTCTTATAATGCTGTTTTGGGCCCTACTCCAACTTGTTTCCCTGCTGAGCCCTGGGGGGTCATAAGGATTGCCTGGGGGCTGACCAGAGCAAATACAATGCATCACATGGACTGCAGGGCTCTCAGACAGGGGCAAGCTGGGGTAAATTGCAGATGTAGATAAGGCCTAAGTTACAGCCAACATATATTAATTTACTTAGAGCACAGAAGACAGCTTCCCAGTGCAGGAGTAAATCTTTGTGCCCAGGGGCCTAGGGCAAGAAGTACATTGGCCCATACCCTCCGACATTTCACAGAGGAAAACTGGGACATGTATGGCTAAAGAACATTGGAGTGAAGTCAACATAGTGACAGTTATTACTGAGGAAGAAGAGGTAAGATAGGAGACATGGTGGCTGTTTGCTTTGAATCTATTAGTGCTGAGTAGCTATCAATGTTTGGTAGCAACTTAGGTGATTCTCTAGAGTGCAAGAGTGTGCTAGAGCATACTCCCATGCCATAGCGTCCTATAGGACCTTGGCAGAGTATCTCATAAGTTTTCCATCCCCTTAGAGTTGCTTTGCACCAGTAGTGGTGGAGGTAGAAGCTGGGGTTCTAATGAAAGTCACGAAAAGAAGGTGGAATAGATCAAATCCACCACCACCCACTCATAATAGTAGAATGTATGGTCCCCTAATAAACCAAATGGGAAAGGCTTAGCATAGTCAAAGAAAAAAGAACTCTACACAATGCATAATTCATTTATGGACTCCACTGCAATTGAAAGTTCTTTTCAAACATTCATTTATGCAAATGCCTTGAGGAGATGTCTTTACTGTGTCCCAGGAACATGCAATATGGCTCCCTATAGATAAAGCATTTAATGTATGTAAGTCAGAATATAGCTTCCTGGTGCTACAAATTTTCTCCCCTTGTGCAGCTGTCTGCAATAAACTGAGTTCTTGGAAAAAGCTTAAGTCAGTGGCTATCACCATATCTTGTGGCAGAGAGTTCCATCGGTTAGTTATGCATTGTGAACATAAATAACTATCCCCTCTTCTCTCCTGAAACCCACTGCCATTCAATATCAATGGATGATTCATAATTCTAGTATTTATTTATGTATTTGTTTCTCCCCTCAGCCCACCAGGCCTCCCAGAGAAAAGTACAACAGCTGAAAACATCCTTTAAAAATAGATTAAAATATATTTTTTTCTACAAATAATAATCATTTTTTTAAACATACTTGATTAAAAAAGGACTGATTTTAAGGAATAAAGATCATGTCCTAGTTTAAGTGATGTAAGTCGGACCTTTAACAAAATGTTGCAGTATATCCTCATTCCATAAGAGAAGTGTTTTTGTTCAGGGTTTTATCCATCCCTCCATCCACCCATCAGAACTGTAAGGTGTAAAGGGTTCGATCAGATCCATTCACTTTACCCTTACTTCAGCTTTCCATTTTTGTTTCCCAACTGGTAAGCAATACAGTGGTCCCTCCATATTCATGGATTTGGCATTCACGAATGTAAGTATTCAGGGCTTGAAAATATTCTTTAAAAAATAATAATCCAAAAAGCAAACCTTGATTTTGCCATCTTACATAAGGGAGACCATTTTGCTATGCCATTGCGTATAATGGGACTTGAGTATTCACGGAGTTGGGTATTCACGGGGGGAGGGGGGCTGGAACCAAACCCCAGTGAATGTGAAGGGACAACTGTATTCCATAACGCCTGGGTGTTTCTGAGTTCACTTACTGATCTGGGTATTTTTTTAAAAATGTTTTCTACTTCTGCCTTATACCATGTTTTCAAGTTGCCTGTTGACCTATGGTGACCTCATGAATTTCATAGGGCTTTCTTAGTCAATAAATATGCAGAGGTGGCTTTTCTAGTTCCTTCATCTGAAATATAGCCTACAGCACCCAAGATTCATTGGTGGTCTCCCACCCAACTACTAACCCGAGCTGACACAAGATCAGATGGGATCTGATGTCTTTAGGGTATTTAGGCCCTGCCTTGTACTGGTTTAGGTGAAATTCTGTCTTGATTTCACTGAGTTTTTCCAAAACCCCACCTTCATTTTCTTTTAGTCCCATTTCTTCCTTAATTTTTCTCCTGTCCTCATAACCTCCATTGGGTTTTGATTTTGCATTTTTCTTCTCCTCATGCAAACCCTTTAATGATTCTTTTTTTTTAATTTGTGCATTTTTTTGCATAATTTAACTAATTTGCACAACTTTTCTCCATTGACGAAGGAGGATTTTTATATATTATTTCCAGCTTTGTTCCTTTTAGGTACTTGCATTTTAAATCATGTGCACTGATTTGTGTGCACATTATTCCCCAGAACCTCCCTGTATGCCTTAAAAATGTATGTATGCTCCAGGGAAGGTTTGCATTTCTTTACATCAAGTCATCGTGGAAGCTACTGGCTACCATTACATACCCTGGAATATAATTGAGCATGTTTATACCTCCTACATTTTTCTCTGGGCTTGTCTAAATGAGAAGATATAATGCTGATTGTTGCACATTAATGCAAATTTGCAGCAGCATTCATTTGTTTCCACGTTTTTTGTTTTGTTTTGTGTGTGTGTGTGTTTTGGCAAAATTGCTGGAATGTGAAGCTATCTGTGTTTGATGTCCACACAGAGCCATGCCTGTGAATAAACTTGGTGGCTGATAGTGAATCTCTCGCATTATTATTCTCAACAAGTTGCTGCCACTGCACAATATTTTTTAATTACTGTTAATCTAAAGTGCACAGTTTAAAAAGCTGTTTGGTTGCCTCAATGCAGTGAGAAAGAACACAATCACTACCATGCAACTCTAAAATGGCACTTCCAGCCACTTTGTGGCTGGTACACTCACCCTCCACGCATGTCTGAAAAATCAGTTTCCACTTCCACTTTTATCTGGGAATGCACAGCAATGCAATTCAGTTGTCCTAATGAGCAGGAGTGCGCATTTTCCCCACATTGAGAAAAAAAATCAGGAAAAGCCACAAAGGCCCTTCCTGCATAGTTTTTTGAATTTTTGAATCCCCTTCCTTCCAAATATAGCAAATTGCCACAGTATCTCATTGGGACAAAAGGTATTTTCCTGGGTGCCAGTTACACGGCAATTTTTGTCGCGGGGCTTACCGTGACTTCCTGATCCCATATTTGTCCCTTGCTGTTTATACGATTTTTGTCACTCTTCTGGAAATCCCGGATGGTCCCGTGACTGATATTTACACGACAAAAGTTAGATTTCTTATTTTGCATCTCGTGCTGCTATATCCCGTGCTTTTCTTGTTTACACACAAGTAGCGTACCGGGACACTTTTTTTTTTTTTGGCTGTCAATCAAGGATGCGATTACTCATTTTTTCACAGTTTGAGCTATGTGTTTCCAGTTCTTTTTCCCACCACAGATGCAGTGATTGGCTACATTTTGAACAAAGAAGGACATCACATGTCCTTTTGATGTACCTCTCCTCCTATCCAGCAGTTTATGGCAACATGGAGGTGAGCACATCAGCTGCTCTGGCTACCACTGCCCGTTTGCAGTTATCTGTTTTAGCTCTGAAGAGGCGGGCTATCATCAGACATAGAAGGATGCTTCTTATTTTCCTGATCCTTCTCCATTCACAAACAATGGAATCGGCTAATTTCCATCCACAGTGTATGCACTTTGCGGCCGTGGACCCACCGGAGGTTCTGATGCATGTTTGCCCCAACCAGCGGAAGCGATGGTGGTGGGTGTACCCGACAACAGAGGAGTGGTAGGAGAAATTTGTGATGAACATCTGGTTGGACGAACAGTGGATAATGTACTTCAGGATGCCTAGGTTCCTCTTCATGCAGCTTGCCAAGATACTCTGTCCAGAGATTGCAAAGTTGGACATGAACATGAGGAAAGCCATCCCTGCGGAGAAGAGATTCACTATAGCCGTTTTCCTTCTCGCCCACCGCTGCTCATATGGGGCTGTTTCTTGGTTATTTGGTGTCAGAAGAGCAACGGTGTGTAAGATTTTCATGGAGGTCATCCTCGCTATGGAGAAGTTACTTCTAAAGTGGACAGTATGCCTTGGAGATCATAGAAAGGTAATTTTTTTTCTTTATATTTATTTTCCTTGTGAAAATTCGGCTAATAGCATCAATTCCTAAGAGATAACAAAATTTAATCTGCATGCCCTAATGTGAAACCAAAGTGATAACATATATATCTTCCCTACTGTTCTGTTGTGGGAACTGGATATCATGCCAAAGGCTTCCGCAATATTTCTATATGTAATAATAAAATAAATAATAATAAAATTTATTTATACCCCGCCCCTCTGTTAAAACAATCGGGGTGGCTTACAAAAATTAAAATACAATACAGATAAAATTCCCAAACACCCCCCACCCCCACCCTCCCCCATAAAAAATATTAAACAATTATAGATTAAAACTAACTGATCTAAAATCACAATTAAAAACAATAAATACAATAAAATACAATAAATGGCCAGTGGACTAAAATGTACGTAGGTGTTTAATCGAAAACTCGTGTTTCCATGATCTCATATATTCCTTTTCTTTGGCTTTGCAGTATTTAGGTAATGGATGCTTTCACTGCAATGGGATACCCACAAGTCATTGCTTGCTTAGATGGATGCCATGTTAATATAATCCTCCCAATCCGGCAAGGAGACAAATTTATCAACGGGAAGAATAGGTACAGCGTTCTTCTGCAAGGAACTTGTGATCATAGAGGAGTTTTTATTGATTTGGAGATCGGTTGGAGCGGGAAGAATCATGACGCCCGAATGTTAAGGAACTCTGGTTTTTTCGAGACTATGGAGGCTGGCATCTTTGTGCCTGGTAATTCAACAATAACAATTATGGGGAAACAGGTAGTGCCATTAACTCTTGTTGATGGTGCATACCCTGTTAGGAATTGGCTGCTTACACCTTATAGAGGGACAACAAATGCCAAACAGAGACTGTACAATATGTACCATGACAAAATTCGATCAACGGTGGATAGGTGCTTCGACCGTTTGAAATCGAGATGGAGGGCATTAAGATACTGTATTGAGGTTGCTGAGGAAAATGTATGTTCTGTCATATGTGCATGTGTTATTCTACACAATATATGTGAAACCAAAGGTAGTATCCTTGATGATCCTCATCGGCATGTGCAAAGGTTTGTACTTGACACGCTTGGAAAACCGATGGTTAATACTGATGGTGTGGAGAAGGAGTGGGGGGAGGCCGTTCGCAACTCTTTGAAATAATATTTTTGGCTTGAACATCATCGGGGGGGGGGGGGAATAACTAACTATACTGTTTCTTTTGTATCATTACCTGAAATAGATTAACAATTGGCAGGCTTTTTCAAGGGATTATGCTTTCTGGTAAAGGATCCAAACACTGCCAAATTCCTTTACATAGTTTCCTCCGCTAATACACCAATTGATTAGGCTACACAATTTAAACTTTAAGAAGTTAAGGTTATTCCTATCACCATAGGTTTATTTTAAAAATGAAACGGTCAACTCAAAAACTTATAAACTCAAGTTTCCGCATCCCGCCACATGGCATTATGATTGCTGAAGGGGGGAGAGGATGTGCCAGGCTAGGTCGGCGCATCACCTACTGGGGCACCAGGGAGACCAACCTGCTATTGGAATCCCTGGACCAGCAGGCCGGTGCACCAGACCGACTGATGTGGTGCTCTAACTGGAGGAACCACAACTTATTTGTGGAGGCAGCACGGTTCCTCCGGTTGAGGGGCTACATCAGAACTGGTCTCCAATGCCACTCAAAATTCAAGACTCTCAAGGGTAAATTCTTCACGGCATTGGAGGCCAGTGATGGCAGCCCCACACCAAAGGTGGCTGCCTTTTTATGCCATCCTGCATGACCTGTGAGTCCATGCAGGGCTGCCAAGCTGGCATGACAGGCTCCCATGAGGTAAGTTTTGCCAAGGAATCTCTGATCCTCGTTAATGTGTAGTCTTGTGAGAGAGAGAGTGTGTGTGTGTCTGACTGCGCATGGAGTGAACATAATTTTTTTGGTGATTTTTGTGTTACAGCTCTTTGAATTCAGAGATGGCTGCCGGTGAGCCCGTCTCTTATTTGTCTGAGGAGGAGGAACAAGCAGGCCTGGCACCAGCTGCACCCCCCCCCCCAGGTACCTGTCATTTTTGTTTTAATTGAGCGCATTTATAGGGAACATAAGAAATATTAGTGATTAGTGATTATAAGTAAAGTCACACCTATGCTTTACTTTCTTAAAGGTCCCCAAGCTGCACAGGAGGCAGCAGCCCAATTGGCTGGCCTCAATATAATAGCCAGGATTGAGGAGCTTGGTAAATATATTTAAGTATAACTTTTAAAAAGGGCTTTTACTTTGCACATACCACCATTTGCTGAGAATTAATTATGTGTTATTGCCCACTACAGGAAGGGGTCTAAGAGATGAAATATGGGACCTGGTGAGGAGGGTGCAAACCATTGAGGAAAGGCTTGCTATGTAAATATTTTAAATAGTTCTCATAAATATTGTAAATAGTTTATTACTGCAAAAATGTTGTAAATATTGTTTATATAAATATTGTAAATATTATTCATTGTCTCCCACAAAAAGACATGTATATATCTTGTAAATAGTTTTGTGAAACACCTGATTCCTATGTCTACTATAATTTATGTATGATTTCTTTGTATTTATTCCCTGTATATTACCCCCAAAGTGTATTTTTTTGTTTACACTATCATTGTTTTTGTTTCTCATCCAAATGTACTCATTTATATAATTTTTATGTGTATGTCATCACTATTTATTCTTGGTTGTTGTTATTTATTATAAAAAAGCATCCCATGTAAATATGTATCATTGTTTGTATTATTATATCCTGTAAATATGTAAATATATCATTTTTTCACAAACAATATAACTTGTAAATATGTATATCTTGAACAAATTTTTAAAAATAAACCGTTTATGTTTTGAATTGAAAAGCCTGTTTATTTTCAATAATATGCTAATGTCCTTCTCATAACTGCAAATTTTTACATTCATCATAGGTGTAATTACATGTTTAATATTTGTAATAGAAAAGTATCTTAGCAGCAATAGAAATATGACAACACTGTATATTACATCTTTTCCCCTATTAAAGGGAAAGCCTCCAATACTGATGAAAGAAAACTATAATGATAGGGGCACTTTATTTTTAATTACCCTCGTAGGCCTACATGAAGTTGATGCACTTCCCCCCAAACTTTTGGTGGGTGTACATTGTTGGTTTTCTTGGGAGTTCTCTTTATTTTCTTCACCTACATTTTTGGGATTACACACTCTCTTTACCACAACACGTTTCTTAGAATTATCCAAAGACTTAATGTGAGTTACAAGGTCTCGAAATAGATCATTTTGCCTTTGTATTTCTTTCAGCAGTTGCTGAGATTCTTCAATTGAATGCTCATAGAATTTCTCTAGATACCCTTGCAAAGACAAGGTCTGCTTCTCAGATATTTTTTCCATCTTAGAAACAAACAATTCAGCTATTGATCTAGAGTTCGCCATCAGATCATTCACATCAGAAGACCATTTCTTCCTGCGAAATAATGCCAACCTTTCAGTGGGGGATAAAGTGGCAGTAGGGTTACTCAAATCTGCAACTGAAAAAAGACGAAAAAAATTAGTGATATTCCAAGTGTGCAACAATATTTTCTATGTCAAAGGACATATCTTATATATAAATGAAGTGATACATACCATTATGTGCTGGGGTAATTGCCCACACAGTATCAATCTCAGTTACCACAACCGTGGAATTTTCCTCAGTCTCATTAACTACCAAGGTTTCCGTGGGCTCCCCAGTTAAGGTAACAGTAACAGCAGATTCATCAGATCCCTGGGTACATGAAACATCTGATGGAAAAAGAAAAATGATGAAAAATAAGAGTGTTGGGAAACAAAAGACAGAGAATCACAGTGATTATTTTTTTAGGTAAAATACAGGGCAGCTGGTGGCAAAGGTAAACAAAGAATAGTCTTCTTTGGTTATGGCTGCGACAGGAGACGCCATAGCAAATGAGCCAAGATGCACACACTAGTTTACATGCCTAGGGCACATACACAGAATTGTGCCATTTGGCTTTAACACCCTTGATTTGCAAAAGAAAGGAGAACTCACAGACCACTGCAGCACCTTCTGAGGCCATGTAGGCAAATATGGTGAAATGGTCCTTTCTAACAAGCAAAAGAGGCACAAAAGACATGGAGCTATGGATCATGACTTCACAACAGAATGCAAAGTTAAAGGTGCGGTTGTGAAGTTGTGAAAGCAGAATTTTAAACATCCAAGTTTTCACATTAATGCCTTTTATTTTGGCTACTGACAATAAACCATATAAATTTTAACTGTAACAGCCTGCACAAGTAAAATACATATCATGCATATCAAGCATGGAATTGCCATGAGCAAATTTAAAAAAACAAGCAGAGATCTTAATTGGCTAGATTTTGAAATTCGAGTACGTGCTTAATCGAGTTTTCACATAATACGAACACATTTTAGAAAATAAAAGGAAACCTTACCTAGGGGATGTGAGAACAATTCTTCTGAGTATCCCTGCAGCATCTCCTGGGATGAGGGAGGGAATCCCACTTCATCATCGGGGAGGGGAGCGTGATGGGGAATCGCTGACCCACGCGGAACACGCACAATGTCGGTTGTGCTCCCCAGCCGCTTCGGGTGGTAGTTGGCATCGCCACCAAGAATTACATGGAGTTCTTTATAAAAGGGCATGGTGGCTGCATTGTTGCCACTTTTAGAGTTGTGGTCATTTACCTGGCGGTAATTTTTATGCATCAGTTTCGTCTTCGTCCTGCACTCCTCAGCGGTGTGTTCATGCCCTTTGGTTTTCATTTCAGCAGCAATTTTTGCAAAAAGATCAATATTTCCATGGGACCCCCTCAGCTGCTCCTGCACCTTTTCCTCGCCCCATATCACCAAAAGGTCTATGGTCTCATTGTAGGACCAGGAGATCCCACGGCCGCCTTTCCTGGGGTGAGGTGCGGTTTCGGCATCCATCACAGAAACTGCACAGGTAAATGGCCAGGAGAACAATGGAGATGTATCTTCAAATTTTGGGCAGGTCAGAAAAGGGGCAGGTAGACCTCCCACTTACTAGCCAGAGCCTGCCCATGGTCAGGGCAATTTCCAGTCATCTGCTGTGTCTGTGATATCTTGTCATGGGTTGTTTACATTTCCGATTTTCCGACATCTCCAGTGACTTTTTAAAAAACCATCACAACCCGCGGGATTGAAAGTCCCGCGGATTGAGAGACAAATGGTGGCCACCCTTCCAATAAACACGTGTCTGACACCATGTATGTGTAAACAGCCGGGGATCGACACGAATTCTTCCCAGAACACTTTCACCGTGTAAACAGCACCCTTGACTTCTATGGGGAGTTTTTCTACTATCTAGACAACCCCTCTATTGGCCTCATCTTGGCTCCAGTCCTGGTGGCATGCAACTATTTGAGTTTGTTATTATAGGAAATGGTGGTGGAGAGAGATAAAATTTTTCTGTATCCCCTTTCTTTATGCTGTATGTTAGAAAGCAGCAACTCTAGCTTGTTGGACCTTTAACTGGAGCCTTCTGTCTGCTCTGGCCACCCACCAAGAGGTCAGGAGACAACCCAGGCTCCCCCGGGGATTTAGCAGACTGCCAATGCAAATGAAAGGAAATTATCAGGCAGCCTGTAGCTCATCTTACATTTTGTCAGACATCCAAAGAAGAAATGAATCTAGGAGAACATAATTAGAATGTGGCCCATGATAATATCTGGCCAATCAAGCAATAAATGACTTTATGAAGAATGGGCTGCTGGAGGAAACTCTTCTAAAATCGATCTACATCATTTATTTTAGGTTTCTCTACTGCAAAAGAAAAATCTCAGGATGAAAGTGGAATTTGGTAGGGATGATCATGGAGAGCTGGGATAAAGCCAGAGCTGGAAATCATTTACGTAAAGTCTAGGCCATCCATACCTGTGTCGTTCTAAGTACCGTACCTTTGGACATTGACTGCACTAAAGCAGGAATAAAGACCAGACCCTTCTTGATTCCTTCTTCAATGGAAAATGCTCCCTTTTGCCACTTCTGCATTGTTGGATTGCTGACAGTGCATGCAAAACCACATTAAGCTAAATTGTTAAAATTGTGAGATGAGCAGGAAAATGGTAGCATTTTTTTTTTTTGCATTGCAGCCAAGAAACTGTTGAGACAAGGGTAGAAAAGCACCCCAGCCCTCTATGTTCCCAGGGTGGGCTTGCACCAAGAACAAAACAATGAGGTGATAACATTCAGCAGTACCTTGCTGCCTACTGCTGTGTTCCTCTAGAAGTGGTGAAAATGTACTAACAATTACGCATAGAAATCTTAATTCAAGATGCCCCAACCAAGGATCATGGAGCCATAAGCTGTCAGGAATCAACAGACAATTAAGACAGAAATAGTTTTCAGAAATCACTAACAGTTTATTCTCTCTCTCTGGCTTTTCTTCGCAAACGAAGATTCAGGAAGGACTCATCCCGCACTTTCTGCAAGCGCGCTGATGACTAAAAAGGCCAATCCGAGATAGACAAGTCCGGTTGCAAAAAGCACAGCAGAAGGTCTCCTTGGGTGATGTTTTTGGGTTGTGATTCTTTCTGCGTTGTCATTTCTCTTCAAGATTTGTTCGTCATGAGTTCTCAAATAAGGCTGCAGCATTGTGGATATTGCGTCTCCATGCCTTCCGATGTGAGGCCAGGGCGGACCACTGTTGGTGATCAATTTGGCCGAGCCTGAGATGTTGTTTCAGGGAGTCTTTGTATCACTTTTTTGGAGCACCCCTCTTACGCTGACCCGTGGCGAGTTCACCTAAGAGTATTATTTTTGGGAGGCGATGGTCCTCCATCCTAGAAACGTGCCCTGCCCAGTGCAGCTGTGTTCTCAATATCATGGCCTCAATGCTGGTGATCCCTGCTTGCTCAAGGACAGCAACATTCGTCACATAGTCAGTCCAGTGTATATTTAGGATTGTGCGTAGACAGCGCTGATGAAAATGCTCGAGGAGTCGTAGGTGGTGGCGATAGGTGACCCATGTTTCAGATCCATAAAGGAGGATAGACAGTAAACTTCTGTGAAAAGGGATGGTATATTTTGTAAAACACCATGAGAGAGCCTGAAGGCCGGTCTAGACGAGGGAATAAAATGTGGATTGGTATGCACATATGCAAATTCACAGCAGCTTTCATCCGTCTCAGCTATTTTTTTTTATTATTATTATTTTGCAAGGTCACTGTTTGCTGTTCACATGGAGGCATGCTAGTGAATCAAGATGATGTGAGTGATCTACCCTCCCCACATTGTCCCTGCCAAACAGGTTTTTTTTTTTTTAAAAAAAATCCAAGATGTGGAAGAATGATCTTCTGCTTAAATAATGAAAAAAAGAAAGAAAAAAAGAAGGCCTGTTTCATTGCCTCAGTGCACGATCACTACAGCAAGAATCCAGCATGGCTATTCTGCAGTCTTCCATCTTAACAAACTCTGCCCCCTGTGCATGTCCAAACAATCTGCTATCCTCTTCAGCAATGCGCTGTGATGCAATTTGGTTGTTCTAACATGCAGGAGTGTGCATTTCCCCCGCAGTTGTAAAAAATCTCAGGAAAAGCCCCAGAGGCTTTCACTACGGACTTTCCCCAACTTTTGCTCCCGCTCCCTCCAAAAAGTCTGAAACACTGCAGGATCTCATTTGGACACATGGGATTCCCCATGGATTCCATGAAAATTTATTTCACCATCTGGCCTACCCATGAGTTATCCTCTACCTGTACTGCCAAATGCTTAGAAACGCAGTGGATGCTACTGGATGTTTTTGATTAGCAGGGATGCTGGCATCATCTGTTATTCTAACCCCGACACTACCCGGGTCCTGCTGAGTTTAGCCTCACATTATCAAGGGGTAGTGGGGATTATTTTCCCCCAGCAACAATATATTGGCCAAACTCCTGTTGTTATCTTCTGCAGTCATTTGATAATGGACCGTGCAAAAGAGGATTCAATGGGATATACGTCTGCATTTGTATCTTTATAGCTAACGTCTTTTAAATGATTATATATTATTTTAAATTAGAAGTGTTTTGACAAGATAGTTAATTGTTTTTAAAGTTTTCTGTTATCAGGTTTTTAGGTATATCCTGTTTTAACCTTGTAATATGTTTTGTCCCCTTGTTGGGAGAAATGCAGGATATTAGATAGATAGATAGATAGATAGATAGATTTACACTACAGAAATGGAATGTAGGATCTCAGTCATTGTAAACAGTCAGCCCTCTGTATCCATGAATTTGGCATCCACAGATTCCTACCATCCATGACTTGAAAATATTCCCCCACCCCCAAAAAAGAAATCCCAAGAAGCAAACCTTGATTTTGCCATTTTATATGAGGGACACCATTTTACTATGCCACTGTATATAACGGGACTTGAGCATCCACAGATTTTGGTATCTAAAGTGGGGTTCTGGAACCAAACCCCAGCAGATCCCAAGGGCTGACTGTACTCATTTTTCCCACAAGGAAGATCATAATTAGAACATAGTTGATCATGTAGCAATATATTGAGACAATCTTTTTTTAAATAAATAAAGAAAATAAAAATCAATCTCAAATGCTGTTTTGGCTCTGCCCTTAGTCACTTGCTTGACAAATCACTTACATACTTACTTAAGCTCAATTAGTGTCCTTAGCAATCACATTATCTTTAATATGGAATAATTGTCTTTTTACCAAAGCAAACAGGGCTCCTCGAGCTCCTAATGTCTGTTTTAGCAGGAGGAAGGTGTTGAAATGTCAATAATTTAAGTGGCACTTCCCCCTTTCCTTCCACAGGTAAATAGGAAAGCTTTTAAAAATGCCTATTAATGTACTGCTGTGTCTCAGGGGTGCAATTATTCCATCAGATGTGGCACTGGTAGCATATCTGTGACTTTTCTTCCCCTGTGTTTACACAAGTGAGATATTTAAATTATCTAGTGCTTGTGGATAGTGAAACAAATTAGCATTTCTGAGGAGGCAAAACTGCAGAAGTCAAGAATCAAGTAGAAAAGGGTCTACAGGATGATATGTTTGAAATATCTATGATAATTCCAATGGACTGCACAGCTCGCAAATAAGACAGGAAATTGAGAGAGAACTGAACTGGGATACATTCACAAATTTCATCCGATTAGCAGAGGTTTAAACAGAGATAATGGCTTCTTGGCACACTGCATGTGTAAATGTGTTTTGTTTTGTTTGTTTTTTTAATCACAATTGCATTGTAACAACAATAACATCTTCAGAAAAGTTTCTGACTTTGGGGAACCAACTTTCTGGTAACCAGAGAACACTAAAGACCTATTTCTTCCAGCAGGCCTATCCAGTTGATTTTAAACTATTAATTTTGAATGGGTATTTTAAGTCTATGAATGATTTTAATGTTTGCTTTAATTCTATGTGTTTTTATCAGTGATTTTAAATGATTTTATGTCATATATTATATTTTAATTTATTTTGCATCCTGCCTTGAGCCTTGGGGAGAAGCAGGTAAGAAATAAAAAATGTTGTTGTTGTTGTTGTTGTTGTTGTTTTACCTGAGAGACAACTCGCACATCACTTTGAAGGTTTATAACCAGTGTCACAATTGTTTCTATCATGGCATGCTGACCTCCCTGCCCTCAACTATGTAACAGTGTTTAAATATCTAGCTTGAATATTGTACTCCATGAGTGGATCTGAAGACGTGGCTTGAAGTCAAAAATAAACCAATTCATCTTAAAGGTACCACAAAACCCCTTTCTCCCCTTCTTTTGACACTACAGAATTCTAGGGCTAATATTCCACTTTAACTGCTATGGCTGCATCCTATGGAATCCTGGGATTTGTAGTTTGGTGAAGCAGGAAACACTTCTGGTGGAGGATGATAAGTATCTCTCCCTGCATGGTCGAAGAAAGCAAAACTGAGAGGTGTCTCCATCCATACTTAAAGCGCTGTACTGCTGTCATGACTAGGGTTCTCAAATTTCAGGGCCTGGCCTGGATTCTCTTCTCTGGTCCTTATGGCAATGGAGAGGATTTATAGGGTGGACCATTGCCTTGAAAGATGTGTGTGCACATGAGTATACAGACACATTCCCTTGGCTCCTGCAGACAGTTTTCTGTTCAAAACCTTGGAAAACTTTCTTTGGTTGGACCACAATTCCCATGTGTTCTTAAAAAGCAGTGCTTACAAAGTTGTTTGTAATCTGCCCTGATATGTTCCCACCTTTTTAATACATCATCAATTGGCCAAATTTCATATATTGGCTTATAACTGGCACTCCATGTTGTCAAAAGTTGACCAGGGACCTCCCAAACAAGGAGCCAAGGTTTGCTCAGAGAACCTATGGTAGTAGCCAGCTCAAATCCCCATAGACATACCCAGGTGAGAATTATATGGAAACCCCTGGAACTGATTAGTTAGGGAGATAATGAGCTAATTCTTCCTGGGAAGATCTGAAAGTGAGTCATTGACTAATCCCATCAAGGTGGCTGAGTGCTCTTTGCTCGCAAAACTGGTTCTTCCTCTCCCTTCTGCCCAAAACAATAGAGGTTTGCCTGAGACCACTTAAGTTCAACATTTAAACCATTAGCAATCATTAACACATCTGGAGAATCCATAGTCTAACCTTGGGAAACTCTGGCAAAAATTATATTCCACTCAAATGCACCCCTTCAGGGGGATCAGCAAATATAACCGACCCCAAAACACAGTCAAGGTGTGCACAGATTCCCTTTCTTCCATCTCTATGTCAGTCTGTGTCACCAGGGTTGCAGCTTCTGCACAAATCTCTGCTCTGCCAGACAGGTACAGTATAATCCATCATCCTGACCTCTATTCCTCTATCCAAATACTTCCTCCTTTCTTTGCTAGGCTTAGGTGATTGCTTGAAGTGTGTGCGTGCGTGTGCACACATTCCCTTGGTTATTTTCTAATTAAAAAAAATATTTAATCCCTGGCTGTGAGTCTATCCAGTGAGTGCTGGTATACACAGGTCAATAGGTCTCACCATCACCCGACCTCTTGCTGCCATCTTGAGCTAATTAAAATTCCTCATATTAAGATCTGGACACTAGTGGGTTCCCCACGGACCCCACACAATTTGGGTAACAAGTAAAAAACAGAGCTGGGGAAAAGTGTGCATTTTTTTTTCTTGTTTACCACAGATCTTAGAAAACTGAATTTCCAGCCAGGGAAATATTTTCTTATTTGTGTCAGACTTGGTATTTATTATTTGAATTACATGCTCTGAGCAACTGTGGTTGGTGCATAATGTATCATGTTCAACGACATCATAGAGGACCTTCCCATCCCTAGTCACATCACCAGGGAATAACCCTAGGTCTCAGGTTTTGTCTTCTCACCTGACAGTCTGGCCAAATCCACACTACAGAAAACCCAGTTTGAGATTGGATTATTTGCTGTGGCTCCTTCCTATGAAATTTTGGAATTTTGTAGTTTGGTGAAGCACCAGCAATCTTGGTCAGAGAAGGCTAAAGACCTTGTAAAACTACAAATCCCAGGATTCAATCAGCAGGAGCCATGGCAAATAATCCAATTTCAAACTGGATTATTTCTGTGGTGTGGATTTGGCCTTATATCACAACTAGTAGCCACTGCTAGGCTTTTCTTCAGTTAATTTATCTGAGCTCTTTTAAAACCACCTCAGCCTCAGTTAATTCTGCAAATTCTTCATGTAGGCCAGTGTTGCCCACATTGGACTACAACATCCCTCACCCACAGCCTGTAGCTTTGCTCTCTGGGGATGATGGGGAGTTGTTGTCTGACAAATTAAAGCGCCTTAGGCTGGAAAAAGTAATGTTGGCTTATACAGAAGATAATAAATTCTTATCCCTTCTCCCTTGAAAATTACAGAAAGAACATTGTATTTTCTTTGCACTATACTTTGCACTATAAACAGTTCTCTCGCCCTTCTTTTTTCCTCCTGTGACATATTTTCTTCCTTTTCTCTACCTCCATCTCATCTCTCTGTCTTTAAAAGGGTGTTTTTTTAAAAAAAAACACAGAAAAATACCTGTTTTTTTTAAAAAAGAAAATCTGTTCATATTCACAGCTACAGAAGATGACAACAATGTTTAGGTTTGTTACAGAAACTGCAATTGCACCTAGGTATTGGAAGACAGATGGTATGGTTTTGTTTAATGCAACATCTTCTGGGCTCTGTCAGCTTGTATCTAAGCTTCTTGCTGGATTGCATGTTTTTGTGTTTATATGCTTTGGTAGGAGGAATCAGCTTGAAGCCCACATCCTGATGTGTATGAGATTGCAGCCTTATTTATTTGATGAGAGCAAGCCCCATTGAGCTCAATGGGACATTCTTTTGAGAGAAGACATGCATAGGACTGCTTGTTAATAACTGCTGGTAAAAAAAGAAAGAAAGAAAGAAAAAAGAAGAAAAGAGCAACTCCTGGAGAAAACACATTGAAAGGAAAGCCATGAATGAGGATGACATAAAATCTTACTTTGTCTTCATTGCAATTCTCTGACTCCTTACCTGCATTTTCATCCCACCCCTTTCTTATGTCTGGTTGTTAGACACTGTTTCTTCTTCCTACTTGGAAATCCATACATATTTTCTGTATGCTTTTTCCCTAAAGCACACAATTTCTCCAGCTTGTACATGCTTGTAATCATTTCCCCACTTACTAAATATTTTCTTGTACATACGGTATTTTTTTTTAAAGTACACAAATGTAGCCCTCCACATTTGAAATCCTATGCATAGATTTGTGCCTATTTTCTTTCTCCAAATGATACCCTGGGCCCAGTCACAGCACACAATTATAGTGCTACGATTCCACTGAGATTGCTGTTTATTCTTCAGCTGCAAAAAACAAAACAAAACAAAACAAAAACAAAAACAAAAACAAAAAAAAACCTTCATGGAGGCCTTACTGTCTGAACTGTGCCATTGCTACACCAACACTGCATGTGAGAATAGGATACAGTGGTGCTAAGTAGCTTCTGTAACAGTGAGAGAGTAAATTCACATTTTAGTCCAAGTTGCCAAACCAATTTGGGGACAGTTGGCAGTTTCTCTAAAGTTCAGACTAAAATCCAGAGTGGATTTACCACCCTACTAACAAGGAAAGTACTGTTCACCATGGTTAGGTTGATATGAAATTGTGTGAACATTAGTGATTGCTTCAGAGAGAAGCTAGCGGAGAGGATGTTGTCCCCTAATAATACAGTGGTTCCTTGGTATCCGCTGGAGTTTGGTTCCAGGACCCCCTGCGGATACCAAAATCTGTGGATGCTCAAGTCCCATTGTATACAATGTGTCATGCCCTGCTTCCAGAACTCGGAAATGGACTCTGACTCAGAGACTGAAGTAGTGGTCATGCCAGGACCTGCTGAACCAGAGCAGGAGGATGTTCCTGAGCCACAGGCTTCAGAGACAGACAACAGTACAGTTTTATCAGTACCAGTTCTAGCAGAGGGCCTTGCCTATTCAGATACAAAGGACAACTTACCTATACCTACCTTTCACAGCACACAGACAACA
Organism: Gambelia wislizenii; assembly: GCA_030847615.1. NCBI lineage: Eukaryota > Metazoa > Chordata > Lepidosauria > Squamata > Crotaphytidae > Gambelia > Gambelia wislizenii. Next base: position 14,941,422 of record JAUMIR010000008.1, on the reverse strand, counting down.
AAAGGAGGGTTTGAGGTGGTCTCAGTGTATTTATAGGAAGCAGCAATTAGTTAAGAAGCAGCTGCATTAACTGCTGATCTATAAATATGCAGCACTGCCCTCCAGGGGTTGTCAGAGATTATCTGAGCTCCCTGATTTACTCTGGATTCTGTTTGCCTGACCTGGATTCTGCTGGACTGACCTAGACTCTATTTGCTAGACCTGAACTTTGTTTATTGGACTTTGCTTCTAGACTTCTGTTTGTGCTTGCTAGTAAAATAGGTGACTGACTTCACACTGCCTTGATTCCTTTGCCTGGTAACTAATCTGACTGTGCTGTGCCTTTTGCTTATCAGCTGTGTAGTAATAAGTCTTTGACTGATTGTCCGGACACTGTTTGGACACAATGGCATAGTAAAATGGTGTCTCTTATATAAAATGGCAAAAATCAAGGTTTGCTCCTTGGAAGTTTTTTTAAAAAATTAAGCCATGGAAGGGGGAATCCATGGATGCTAAATCTGTGGATATGGAGGGCTGACTGTAAGTCCTCTCTCCATAAAATTTCCCTTCACTCCCCAAAATTCTAGCATTGCATCAACTTAACATTTCAGAGGAGCATTTAGAGGTATAGTTTAAGCATCCAAAGAGAAAGGGAAGGCAAAGTGAACCAAGAGAATACCTTCACAGCAAATATGAGGGTGTTTGATGTGGACCATTTTTAATGTGTCACTCTCTGCAATGCTAGAAATCTGGGAACTGAAGGAAAATTTCTTCGGGGGGAGAAGAATTCTAATGTGGTAGGACAAAGCCCTTATTCTCCCCCACTTCCCTGTAGCTACATCCCCCGGCTGCTTTTTAATCTAAACCTGGCACCTGTCATGCAATTAGCAAAATACAATTAAGAATTGTATGATTTTTAAAAATCAAATGTAAATAGCAGGTGATCTCCCACACCATCAATCTAGGAGGAGGAAGTCTTTAACCCTTTGAACATTGCTGTGGTCCTTATTTGGATTCTCCCGGTCAGCACTGCACCCCCTTTAGTTTGCCCCTGAATTTTATGTTCAGTGATATGATTCCACAGTAAAGGTTGCAAGGATTTCACATTACATGTCAAGCATATTTTACTCCAAAGACAGAGATAAAAATAGCTTCCCTGTTGGGACAACCATCAACGATGAAAGCTTTTATTTAAGCATCAACTTTACCAGAGGCTTCATTTAGGCTTCACTCTGGAGAATTATTAGCATTCCATTCACCCTCATTTGTCTGCTACCATGTCATCATGATTGAAAACAACTGTAGCTAGTCCTGAAGTGTAACTAGGGCTAGTTATGGAATTAAATACCATTTGGCTAGGCATTAAACACCGTTCCACTCTCTTTGTATCTCCAAGTGCCAAGCCTGGAAAAAAATTGCTAAGAAAAAGTTACAACCCCACGTTTCCTCCAGCTGGCCAGCCAGCCAGCCAACATTCCCCCAGTGGCCATGATGGCTGGAGGATGCTGGGAATTGCACTCCAAAGGGTTAGTTTTCCTGACCTTGGTCCAGGTGTGTCACACCAAAAGAGGAAACATCTAGATGATCGATCTTCCTTCCTTCCTCAGAGAGGAAGTCAGTTAACTGACTTCACTAACTGCAAAAGAGAAAATAGCCACACTATTGATGGGCTTGATGGACAAAGGCTGTTGAAAGTCTGAACATTGGTAAACAGAAGAAAAGTGGGGAGGATGTTTCATTGCCTCAGTGCACAATCACTATGGTGAAAAACCAACATGGCGGTTCTGGGCACCACCTTGCCGGCAAGTTCCACCCCACCCTGTGCACATCTGAACAATCAGTTTCCTCTTTTGCTCTTATCGGGAAAGTGCAGCAAAGTGAATCGTCCCAATGAGCGGGAATGCACACTTCCATCTGAGTTTTTTAAAAGGTTGAGAAAAGCTGTGAAGGCTTTTTCTGCAGAGTATTTGGAGTTTTTGTTCCCCGCCTTCCAAATATGGTGAAATGATGTGGGATCCCATTGGGACAAAAGGTATTCTCCTTGAGGAGTACTATGAGAGAATACTATGAGGAGTATTTTCACTGTATAGACAAGCCCCAAGATTCCATTAGCACTAGAATTTCTTGAGTCTCAGTCCTGCAGTCTTACCTCTAAGCCACAATAGTTCACTTTGAGAGTTTTCTGTTAAAATGCCTGATATAGAACAGCTCCAATGTAATTTATATTTCTATATATGCCCAGTGTATGTCTCATGAGGTGCTATAAATAATTTACTCCATTGAGTCACCATTGTAAATATGGCTGTGATTGGGGTTCTAGTTAAAAGCCAAGTAGACCCCACAAATCTGATGTTTACTGGCATCTCAACCATAGGGCAATGCCTACTTTTTAAAGGAGTTCATGACATATTTAGGAAAAAACACTGGATGGTTTCTCACTTAAAAAAAAATATCAAGACAGGTGTTGGGGAGGTGTTCTGGAAGTTTTAGTCCCAAAAAGGAACTTCTCCAGACTTTGCAAAGATGGCATACATTTGTATGAGCTACTGCGATCTTTTGGATAGAGTGGGATATGCATCCAAAGGAAGGCTGAGTGGGTTAAACACGCACCTGATCTCCACTTGGCATTCAGCAAGCAGTTTCATACTGAGAGGTTGTTTTGTTAGAGAAAATTCTTCCCTGGTCCATTCCAGAGTCAGCATGTTGATGGACTGGCACCTTGGCTATATCCAATGAACTCCTGTTCAGAAACACTTTGAGAGGACTTTGATGACTTTTACAAAAATGCTGTTAATTACTGCAGAGGATTGCTACATGCCATTTATGCTAATTCTGCTTGACAGATTGCTTCGAGCCACTGTTTGGAGCAGTTAATGACAGACATTTGACGATGCCTGTAACCAGCAGATTAGCCATTATAAGTGCAAAGATTTTGTATATAATTTTGGTTGTTTGTCTAATTGTATAAATTTTAGATTTTTTTAATTGTGGCAGGGAGGGAGGAGGTGTAGAGGGATGAAATTCTAAAACAACCTCAGCCACTTATAGAGAGAAGTTCCCCCAGGGTTTCATGACAAAGTTGAATATATTTGAAAGCTCATAGAATTGTAGAGTTAGGCTGCTGCCCCAATGCAGAAATTATGCAGTTTGAGACAACTTTAACTGCCATGGGTCAATGCTGTGGAATCCTGGGGTTTGTAGTTTTGTGAGATATTTAGCCTTCTCTGTCAGAGAGCTCTGGTGCCACAACAAACTACAAATCCCAGGATTCCACAGGATGGAGACATGGTAGTTAAAGTGTTATCAAAGTGCATTATTCCTTCGTTCAAGTTCACGTTTAAGTTCAAGTTCACGGAGACTCTTCGCCCCCTTTACCCAAAGTTAATGGCTGTTACATCTTGTTTCCAGGAGGAGGGGGAGTGTCGAGTGGGACGGCTCGGCCAGGTGGCTCCCCCTCCAAAAGGAGTTGGCAGGACCGACAGGGATGCCATTAATCAATATGGGATTGATTAATGAAGGGATCCGGACCCATGCCTCAGTGCCAACCATTTGCAGCCACCAGCAAGTTGTGGCCTTTTTATTGCCAACATATATTATTCATCACCATATATTACTAACCTGTACCTAATACTTATTTCCAATTGTTATCAATACATAGATTTAGAAAAATTCTGTGTGCGTGTGTTCTTTTGGAGGAGGGGGCGGTAGGTACGGCCTGGGTCCACAAGGAGGCAGACAGCAAGAGTCTCTGAAGCAACAAGGGTATCCTGAAACCCCACACAACTTATCTTTTTGCATCTATCTAATATCACAGGTAGGTGTGACATGAGATGCATTCCAGGAGAGTTTGGGCAAAGGATATCCTAATTATTCATCCAGACCCATTGTGAATGATCAAGCCAAGATAAACCCATGAAGAATTGCTGTGAGATGAAATCCCCTTCATGTCTTACACATGTTCAAGTTTCTCTATGGAACATTTTGGGCTGATGTGGAATCTTCTTAATCAATTCAAGGTTGTGGAAGCAGAGTGAAAAATTTGGTTTTATTGCACATGCTTTCACATTGTGCACTGAGCATTGTGCTTCAATGTGCATTGAGCATTGCCCATTGAAGTCCATGGGACGTTTGTGTGTACAATTCACTAATGAGGTGGTGGTGTGCAACAGTTGCATAGCTCCTTGATATAAGACCTTAGCCATTCGTGGTATAGTGATAAATATTGGACTGAAACTGGAAATTCGGGTTCTAGCCCTCATTCAGGCATGAAACTCACAGTGTGAGTTTTAGTCATTCATTGTGCTAGATGACTCCATACATGAGTGAGTTTTCCATGTTGTTGATCAAACAGCAGTGCTGACATTCAAATCACAGCTTCAAACTGGTAGTGGAGTGTCTCTAGAAGCAAAAATGAGGGCCAGTCATAATTCATCATAAAATCATGGAAGGTGCTTCAAAGTCTGACAGAATGTTTGCGGCTGTTGCCCAAACTGCAATGCCCAGTTTGAAGTGAAAAGTCCAAATGGTGGATATTCTAGAAGCAAAAAGGGAGAGGCTGCCATAATTCATCAGGTCATTGTGGTAGACATTTTAAAATTCGACAGAGTGCTATTAGTTGTTGTCCAAGTTGCAGTGCCCAGCATCAAGTGAAAATTCCAAACAGGTGGCTCCCTGGAAGCAAAAAAAGTGGGACTTTCTATAACTCTTTGGGAAATATTTTTTAAAGGGCTAGAAAATAAAAGAGGGCTCTCGGAAGCACTGCTTCTAACATTCCTGAGGGAGGAGGAAATGATAGGGAAAACAGGAGAGAGGTAAGGAATTGCTGCTAAAATTCCCAATGTTTAAAAGGCAGTTGAAAGGCTGATTTCATTTTAACTGCCATGGCTCAATGCTATGGAATTCTGGGATTTGTAGTTTTGTGGGATATTCAGCCTTCACTGTCAGAGAGCTCTGGTGCCATAACATACTACAAATCCCAGGATTCCATCTGATAGAGCCATGGCAGTTAAAATGGTGTCAAAATGCATTATTCCTGCAGTGTGGCAGTAGCTGGAGACACTAAAAACCATTCACTCCTAGAACTCTTCTATATTTGCTACGTTTGCATTATCTTGGTATCATTGACTGCCTCTTTTCTTTGGATGCCCAAACTGCATTTCTAAATGCTCAACTGAAGTTTTAAGTTGTGAGATCCACTACCATCTCTTACCTCTCATACAGAGGTCTATATTTTGTCCATCATTATCTTAGGAGTAATTCTCCATTTTCACCACCATCACCTATACTTTGAGGTGTTATCCGTTAATCCATTTGGGACTCAGTCCCATAATTAATCCCAGATAGAGTTGACCTGTTGAATCAATTGCTGATTGCTAAGCCATCACTTATGTAAATCCCATTTATTCAGTGAGACTTCTGTAGTTGGGACTAGCAACTGGATTTCAGCCTTGGAAGGCAAAGAACTTTTCAGTCACCTGAATGTGCCTTCGAAACACAATCTGCAGAAATGTAATTCGGCATGCAAACTATTTTGTAATTCTCTGCAGTATCCAATGCTTAGCTCTGCTCTTCAAGCTCTGCCTTTCCAAATGAGTGCATTTCTTGACAGTCTTGTAATTTAAAGAAGGTTTTATCTTTATTCCACAGAAAGCAGACCTCATGGGAATTAGGTATTGGGGTGGGGGGGCAGTGATTTAGCAAATAGTTTGCAGAGATATATATGGGAATGAGATCCACAATAAGAAACCATCCTGGGCATTTGAAAATACTCTGGGATGAACAAGAATCCATAGAGAGCTTGAAAACACCCTTACACTACTATGTACCTTCACAGTATTCATGATTATAAGGGAGCCCTGGTGATGCAGGGGTTAAATGCCGGTATTGCAGCCACAACATTGCAAATTCAATCCCAAGGTCTTCAAGGTTCACTCAGCCTTCCATTCTTTTGTAGGTCAGTAAAATTGCTTGTGGGGGCAATTAGCTAACATACATTGGAAACCACTTAGAGAGTGCCTAGCGCACTATTTCAAAAGCGGTGTAGATGTATAAGTGCTATCGCTTAAGAATTTGTAAGCCACTCTGAGAGCATTTGTGGCTGAAGAGTGGGGTATAAATACTGTACTTCAAATAAATAAAATAAATCTAATCTAATCTGTGGAATATCATTTAAAAATATTAATCTAGAATTACTTTTAAAACAACAGCTATAGTGATCATACACACACATACACACACATATATTACACACACACACATCCTCCAGGTAGTTTTTGCTGGTGCAACCCCCATAGGTACTTTTAAGGTCATAACAGGAGGAGGTATTGTGTACCTCCTTGCACAATACATTTACCTTCAGGTATGCAAGGGTAACCAGAAGCTCTCAGGCATGGCACAGCCCCCCAGACATGAATGGGCCACACCCTGGAGCTATCTGGCTCCCCTTGCACATCTGGAGCCAAAAAAAGCAGCTCTTCCAATTGTCCAGGAGTGAACATTGCTTTTTCTCTTCTCCTGGATGTTGGAGCTGGATGGCTCCCAGACAGTTCTCCATGACCGTTCAGTACCCTGGAGGGCAGAGCTCTGCCTGGGAATTTCTAGTTGTTTTTGTTCACCCAACAGAAGAGAAGAAGCTGTTGCCCTCTCAGACCACTGGCATAGATATTAGAACTTGGCTATTAGTTAGGTTTCATTTCATTTGTCATCTGGTTAGTTTTGATTATACTAAGCTGAGATACATCATGTTTCTTGGCTGAGCAGTAGATTTGAACCCAGAGTTTCCAAAATCTGAAAACCATACCACCAAATATATTATGTCTTGATATGGTTTGAAAAGGAAATTTTAAAAAACAAAACAAAACCCTTGTAACTTATTTTAAAAATACCAAATGTAATGAGAGATATAGTCTTTTAGTTATCACAGATAATGCAATAGATAGGAGGAAATAATGCCAGTCCAAAAAAAGGGGGTGGGAAAGGGGGCGAAACATGAATGCAACTACTTAATGCCTCCTTGGCATTTCCTTTCATTCGTGATAAACAGGACTGTGAGGTAATTATTTGTTTTCCCAAAGGTGTTTTGTAAATGTCGTTTTCACTTGAGGGTAGACATCTAAAGATCCACCCACATGTCATCAGCAATGGAGAAGGAAGACGTTGAAGAAAAAGTCAGTGTTATAAGCCACTGAACCCAAGGCTAGGAGGCTTTAAAGAAACCCCAAGGACTCTCAGGTGTACCAGTCTTTTATAACAAGGACTAATACTCAGCAAAGATCAGTGTAGGTGCTAGGAATTCAGTTCAGGAGTGAATGTCAATGTGTCAGAAGGGCTTAGAGGTTGTATAATATCTGAGGCAGTCAGGAGGCCTCAGGCAAAGTTGACATTCCACTTGGCCTCTTTTAACAGTAAAGGAGTCAACCTATGAAGGGCTCTCTTAGAGCCAAATGTGCCACTGTTCCACCTTTGTCATTTCTGTTTGTTGTTGTTTTTTGCAGTGCTGTTCATTTCCATGTAATTCTCTTATTTATTTCTGCTTGTGAAAGTATACCACAAGGTGACAATAGTAACCAAATATGAGAAGAAGCTGTTGTTGTTGTTGCTTGCCTGAAATGTGTTTTCTGATTATTATGACCCTATCATGGGGTTTTCTTGGCAAAAGTTGTTCAGAGGGGGTTTGCCCAGTGGGCTTCTATGGCTGAGTGGGGATTTGGACCCGGCTGTTGGGGTTCTGGAGACAAGGGTTCAAATCCCAGCTCCACCACAAAAACCCACTGGGTGACCTTGGGCAAGTTATATTCTCTAAGCCTCAGAGGAAGGCAATGGCAAACCTTCTTGGAACATTTTTTTTGCCAGAAAACCCCTGTGATTGGTTCACCTTAGGATTGTCATAAGATGGAAAGGGCACGAAAGCACATGACAATGACAACAACAATTCTAAGATTTTAGTCAGGGACTGATGATCATACAAAAATTATGTGACCTCCCAGAGACCTATTCTACTCAAAGATCCTTCCATGACTTTGAATCCCCTAGGGAGGCTGGGACGAAGGGTTGTAGCAATGGGGAGACAGTGGGTTTCCATGGCTGAGTGGGGGTTCAAACCCTGAGCTCTCAGGATTCCAGTGCAACATTCAAGCCACTACTACACCACACTGATACAAAATCAGAATGAACAGAATGATTGGAGCTTCTCTGACACACACTCCCAATTAGAATGAACAAAGATTGCATTTTGCATATGGAGTTGATTTTTAGGTGTAAGCACAAAAATCAAATTAAAAACAACAGTTACCAGTTTTACCAGTTGGCCATGGTAAAACCGGACTACTGTAAAAAATTTATTTGTTTGTTCACTTCATTTCCTCTACCCTCCTCATTCCCCTTTCATTTTGTTTTGTGTATGTTAGCTTGTATGCCTGAAGTCAGTAACTGCCTTGCTTTTATTGAATGCATGTAAACCACTCTGAGAGCCCTTGGGGCTGAACAGCAGGATAAAATATTGTACAGAGTCAACCACACAGGGTAAAGGAATTTCATCTGGGGGTTTCCTTAGGAGTGAGTTGGTGAATCTCCTTTAATCAAAACTTTTAAGGAGCTATCCAAGGTGCTGGACTTTTATCTCCAAATACAGTTTCATCACCTTGAACACTTTTCTCAATGTTCAGTCTAAAACCCAAAGTGGGTTTGCTGCCCCACCAACATAGGAATGAGAAGCCACCTCTGGGGTGGGTGAGCAAATCCACTGTTGAGGAGCTGCCCAGTTCAGAGACATGCCAAGATCACACCGACAGTAGGAACATCAGGAGGAAACTTTACACTTTTTAGTCTGCCCTTTTCTGCTCTGTCCAAGTGAAACAGGCATGGTTTCCCCACCCCTGTCTCTTAGACTGAGGGATTGAGGGTCCTTGTCTCCTGTCAGCTAAGTCTAGATTTTGTCTGGGGTCACCTTTTAAAACTTCTGGTCACCTTAGTGGCCCAACTCATGATGGTGGTTAAGCCAGACAGACTGTGTTAATATCATCATTCCACACAAGCATTCTCAAGTATTGGAAATTCAGGCTATTTATATGGAAAACGAGCAGGGTCTTTGGTACTCTTTTAGGGTATTTATTGTGAGCATTCATAGATATATCAATATAACATTCCCCTTAGAGAGAAACATACACATAGCAACATACGGGCCCTCAAGCTTAATTATATTCGTTACAATGCATGTAAATGTATCATACATTTCATTACATCATATCATATGGTCTTTAAGATGTTACCCTTTTATCAGAACCTTTCATAGGGACTTTATCTCTCTATTTAGCTCTTTAACAGGCTTGGTAATAATTAACCATTAAACTATTTAACATAGCTGTTTATCTATCATAATCATTAGGTTCTCACCATTTTCCATCATGTTCCATAGTGTCTGTGAAGACATTATAAAGACAATTCATAAAGGCTTTTGCATGTACAGAATTTTGTTCCCTGTAACATCCTTAACCATCTTAAGGTTTTTCATTACAATAATATAATGTAGTCTATAATCCATTCAGGTATACATTCTCATCTGTTGAGGAATTATATCTCTTAACAGGCTTCTGTGAATACACAGGCATTCAAGGGTTAATCTCCTTGTTAAATCTTCACAGCATTAATTTCTACATAAGTATATCTATCCTTAGTACAGCCTTGCCAGTATCAGCAAAAATCAGCATTTTAGGGCAGGGCTGACCCTGCTTACCTTCCAAGATCCGATGGGATCTGCTGCCTTTGGGTAATTTTAGTGCCTCACATATCTCAGGATGCAACCATAAGGTACAGCCATGGCAGTTAAAGTGGTATCAACATGCCATAATTGTACTCAAAACAGTCTCTTGCTACATCCAGTAAGTAAAGTTCATGGCAATCCACTCAGAACCAGACTAACTTTTTTTGGAGGGACCTCACAGCACCCTTGGGGAGGGGGAGGTTGCTTGTTCAGCTCTCCATTCATTTGTATCTTCCCACCAGATTAATGATGTGCAGGTAAGTACAGATAAAACACTGCAAAATAAAAAAAGGCATATTTCTGTAATTATCCATAGCATGTGCATTGACAATGCTGCATTGATAAATAAGCAAAGAAAGAAAGAGTGAGCCAAGGAAATAGCACAATATTTCCTCACATATGAAGTCTGCTATCTGGATGTAAACTCTTACCTTGATCTCTCCTTACCACCACCACCCTTCTCCCATCCAGAATGGTGACAGTGATGTGTGATTGGCTGGCTGACTTCTGGCAGAGGCCTAAGTCAATATGAGAAGAGTGATCTGCCTTTTAAAGGTTTGGTGTAATCCAGCACCTGTCAGATGGCATTACCTTTGCATTTCTTAAGAGAAAACCACAGCCAAGCTGATTCCATTGTTCCTACTGCAGCTAGATTAACTCCTTCAGTTGCTGAGAAAACAGACATTTCCTTCCTTGACTGTTGCTTTCCAGACCTTTTTCTTACAAGATTGACTGCCTGGCAGATTATGACCAGGTGCTTTGAGTTTGAAGGAACAAAGGGAAGTGCTCCCCCTTCATAAGATCACATGTGATGAGAATAGGGATGCAAATGTTCATTTACAGGTCACACACACAAACCCAGAACCAATATCAGCATTTCCAGTTATCCTCCTACCCTGCCCCAGAACCAATATCAGCAGCTTCAGTCACTCACTGCTGAAAAAAATAGAAGCACATACCATAGAGTCATGCTGGAAAACACCTAGAGGTATCCTTACTAGGAATCACTAGCCCATGGGCCACACTTTGCCCACTTCTGCCTTAAGTCCTATAATTATGCAAATTGTCAAGGCAAGTGCACATTTTCTAGCAAGAATCTTGGGACTGGCACAAATGCTATTTTTTTTTTAGGCTTTCATGCCCAATGAAGTTTCTCTCCGTCCTTACAAAGAACACATTGCCATGCCATGCCACAATGGGCAACATATTTATTGACAATGGGGAGGAGCTCAACAGTTTAGTCCAGATTGATTTACAAAATGATGAGGCACCTGTTCATTCATTTAGATGAGATCCTAGTAAAATCAGAAGGGGGAAGCCCTGGGCAGAGGTGTTTGGATTGCTCTCAAAGTTGTTCACTTCAGCCCCAACTCTCAACTTATGTATTCATCCTGAATTTCATGCATGTATTGCCACCTCCCATCCCTGAATTATCTGATGACCATTAGCAAATCATTTGTCCATCATGTGGAATATTACTTTTCTGTGAATCATCATCTCAGAAAGACAAAAATATGCCCTGATTACTGACCCTGCTGATGATTATAATCTTTAGTTCCACCTTCCTAGAGAGAACACTTGCTTTTTTTGACTATGATTTAGTCAGAAATGCAGTCGCCAAGTGACTCTCTCTGGAACTTTTTAAAAAATGTCATCATATAATGAGAACACAGGAGCCTCTTGGAATGAAACAAAAATTCCATCTTCAGGCCCTTTTGATCCTCTTGCTTTGCATGAGGAGACATCTTGTCATCTGTTAAATATTATCTTGCATTTCAACATAATCAGTCGCAGTTTGAGAACCCACTGAAAGAACTCTTCATTGTCTTTTCCTCTCTGATTGCACACTGGTTCACTCTTGCAGATGAAAGTGGTGCATGTGACCATAGGATGTGGACTGTAGACTGGTCTGGACATTTGATTATAAGTGAACTTTATAGCATAGTGGTAGTCAGCTCTGTGGGAAGTAGAATGATGGGAGCTCCAGAGGCTTCAGGGAGGGGCTGTACTAATGGGTCTTGTGGGCCACACAAAGGTCTGCCTCATTGACCACACTTGGATTCCAAAAAGCAAACCTTACTATTTTAACAATAGAATTAAAACAAGTTAAAAGCATGTCAATGAAAAAGAAAATAAAGAAGGCCTCACAGGCCTGCCACAACAAGAAGATTTTAACTTGCCTACAGAAGGATAGCAAGGACGGTGCCTAATACACAGACGTAAATACATCGGGAGTTGGAAAAGTTAATTTGGGACTACAATTGCAAGACTCCTACAGCAAGCATTGACATGGACAATGATTTGATTGTGTATTCCTGCATGGCAAGGGAAGGGGAAAGAGGTGCCCTTGTGGTCCCTTCCAGCTCTATGATTCTGAGGGCTATAGTCCTAAACAGTTTTCTCCCAAGTTCTCTCTTGTTCTCTCCCCCATCTCTCTCCCCTCCCCTCAAACACATATCAATTTTAGGGTTTCCAGAGTGAAAACTGGAGGGGGTACCTGTACCTTTAACAGCTGTGAAGAAGGAATCACCACAGTGTTGCTTGTCATATAACCAGATAACAACCAACAACTGCTGAAATTCCCTCTTCTACACAACCGTTGTCTCCAGTCTCCTCTCTCTCTAGTAGCCCTAACACACTAAGATACACCACACCTGCACTGAAAATGTGTTAGAAAATCACCCCACCCCCTAATCAGCTGGATTTTCTTTTTCCTCTCTACCCTTAACTGCCAAAATTCAAATAAAATTGAGAGTCTCTCAGTGCTACCAGAATTATGCAATATTGCAACTAGGGTATAACTGGGGGGGTCTAAGCAGCAATATGCTCAACTGAAATAGGACATTTCAAAAGTGCTTCTACCAAACCTAGGACACATTGCAGATAAACTCTGTGAGGTTCTTTCCCCCCCCCTCTCACTCCTTTAGGGCACTTTCCAGACTTCATTAGAAAGAAATAATATGTTTTCATTAGGCTTAAATTGGCTGTTAGGCCTCTGTGAGCCTTCATTTGAAATTATTGCCGACAGTGGTTTACTAAAACTAGACTTCCTCTCTGCCATTATCTCTGCTGCAGAAGAGGGGAGAAAGGCAAGCACTGTTGATTAATCACCTCGAAACATATGAAGGATCCAGGAGCTTGCTTATCATCAAGGACTTCTCCAAGAAACCCTGTTAAACTTTTTGCTAGGCAGCTACATTTTTGCTGATACATATTTTTTTTTTAAAAAAGTACAGCTATACCCGCTTATCCACAGAACCAGTATCCATGGTTCAATTATCTGTGGGACACAAAATAGGGGACGCATACCATAGAGTCAGGCTGGAAAATGCCTATAGAGGTTTTCTCTCTAGGCATCTTCTAGGTCTTCGATTGCAACTCTGTGATATGTTTTTACTGGAAGTCCTTTATTTTAATAGGGTTTGCTGTTATCTGTGGTTTCTGGTATCCACAGTAGTCTGGGAACCAAACCCCCGTGGATAAAGGGGTCCAACTATATTTAAATTAAGAACGACAAAAGTAAATACAAGAGTAACAACAGACAAACAGACCAAACAAAACCATCCCCACATTGTCATAATGGGATGTTATCCAGGCTCTCTGAGGGAGCATGGGGGAAATTGAATAGGAAAATCTTAATGTGAGTCAGCTGAACACAGTTATTAGCTACTGCTTCACTACATCAGGGATGGAGAAACTTTGGTCCTCCAGATGTTCTCACCTAGATTCTTCTGTATTTTTCTTACTGTGTCTTATCGTTACACTTAGCTGAATTCCCAGAACAGACTTCATCACAGATCACTCCCTCCTCCCCAATATCCAGGATATATTCCTGGACTCACTATGGATATGTGAAACCCTAGATAATACCAAACCCTATTGAAATGAATGATGTCTGATCTAACTTCTGGCAGAAGCAAACCATGGAATCATGCTGGAGGATCTAGAAAATGCCTAGAAAGGATTTTTTTTGTTGTGGATATGCCGAAATTGTGGGCACCACAATTCAAGAAGGATACTGACAAGCTGGAACACGTCCAGAGGAGGGCAACCAAAATGGTGGGAAGTCTGGAAGCCATGCCCTATGAGGAGCAGCTTAGGGAGCTGGGCATATTTAGCCTGGAGAAGAAAAGGTTGAGAGGTGACATGATAGCCATGTTTAAATATTTGAAGGGATGTCATACTGAGGATGGAGCAAGCTTGTTTTCTGCTGCTCCATAGACTACAGAGCAATGGACTCAAACCACAGGAAAAGAGATCCCATCTAAACATTGGGAATAACTTCTTGACAGTAAGAGCTGTTCGGAAGTGGAATGTGCTGCCTCAGAGTGTGATGGTCTCCTTCTTTGGAGGTTTTTAAACAGAGACTGGATGGCCATCTGTTGGAAATGCTTTTATTGGGTATTCCTGCATGGCAGAATGGGGTTGGACTAGATGACCCTTGTGGTATCTTCCAACTCTATGATTCTATGATTCTAAGCAAAATCACAGATACTGGTCCCATGGATATGGTGGTCAGTCTATATATGCCTATTAACTCCATGAGGAAAATGGGCATGCCTATTTCCATTCTTTCTTCCAATATACAGACTTCAGGGCCTTAAACCTTGCAAAATACAGCATCCAAAATACAGCATCCAGCCTATAACACATTGTTAGGTTGTTAGAGATGTAATTCATGTTCTTGCATGCTTTCCTCCTCCTCTTCCCTCTGTTCTGGTCTCTCCCTCACTTTCTCATCTGTAGCAATAATGGTTCACCAAGAGCTCCACATTGAACAATGGTAATTGAAAACCAACTACTGTCCATGTTGGCTGGAGAAGTATGGTAGCCTTTCATCTGGATGCTCTGGTAAATTTTATGATCTCTGAGATCACAAGACAAACTGCAGTATATGTAAAAGTGTTTCAGGGCCTCCTGCCTTACATGGATAGCTCTTGCACATTTTAATCTGCACTGAAATGGAATTCTGAAAATTATGCTTTTGACTATTGCCATAGAACCAAACACAACATTATACTGTTCACTAGAGAGAGGAAAGAGGAATGACAACCCTATTCCTCTTCCTCTTTGTCTCTCTGGAGAACTGTAGTGTGACTGGAAGCCAGTCCTGCTGCTTGGTCAGCTTCCTTCCTGGGCTTGTAGCTACCAAGGATGAAGAGATTGCACCCACCAAAAATAATTCTGCAACCCTCCATGAAATTTTGCTTCAGTATCCAAATTTCTAGCACTGCAGTAACTTAGAACCCCAGTGAAGCATTTAGAAATGCAACATCCTGGAGATACAGGGCTTGTTTAGAAGGGCAATATACCCTGTCTTGATAATGCAGGGTATTTGCCCTGGTCTGCCCCTGTGCAGTTCTCACCACTGCTGGGACAGATACAGGACTGAGATGGGGGGAGGCAGGATAGAGCCTGATATAACAATTTAAGCTAATACCCTGGTATAATCTGTTTCCACCGGGAAGAAACGGATTGAGCTTTGCAAGACTACAGGAACCTGTCCCAGCAGGTTGGCCTGTTCCTGCAGCTGCCAGTCTGCCTTGTTCTACTGGGAGGCAAGAAAGAGTCCCACAGGTGTCCAAGGCTGGTCATATGTAGGTGGCCTTGGTCAAATGTTGTGGGCTGACTTCCTGCCTTCCAGGAGAGTTAAGGAAAATGCGGCAGGAACAGCTGCAGTAATGGGCTGGCATGCCCATCTGGACTTCCTCCCATTCCATGGAGAGAATGAGGGAGCAACAGGCCTGCTCCGTGGCCAGGATACACCACTGGGGAGCTGGTGTATCCTGGCTGATGTAGCCCACAGTGTCTGTACCTCTACTTTCCCCAACCATTTAACTTTCATAGCAGTACCCAATGGGGCTTGATAGTTATCTTGAGGGTGAGTTTTTGGATGAAGCCCAAGGGGGAAGTGAATTATTTGTGAGACATTGCACTTCTGAAAACTGGACTGAATCTCTCTGGCAGAGAATTCAAAGTACCTCGCTATAATAGAAATTCCAGGATTCTATAGAATGGAGCCATTAAATTCTTGGCAGTTAAATTCTTATAACTAAGCAGCTTGGATACTGATCGACACTTTTTTTTCCTTTCACCAACAGCAATAGCATTTTGACTTTTAAAAACACTTTGTGAAATTTTCACAAAAAAGTTTACAACATGGGAAAATTCATTAAAAAAAAGTTTTAAAACTTTCATAAGCTCACCCAGAAAGGATAATGGTTTTTTGGGGGTGGGGGTGGGGGGACACATCCACTTTCTCTAAAAGCCAGCTGTGACCAGGGAAAGCCTGCCTGCTTAGTTACTGATCAAGAATAAGTATATATATATTGTCTTTTGCAGGTTTTAGTGCTGAAATTTAATAAAGGGGATGAAGCTGCTTTCCTTATTCAGAGATTTTCAACAGTGCAATAGTTCTGGACTTGAGATGATAAACCTGGGAGATGCATTTTCCAGCAATCAATAAGGTGGCTCCCATAAACCTTGCTAGAAAATATTCCAGTGCAATGTCTTTGTAAATCATTTCTGTGACATCTTTGGGACTGAATTAATAACTTAGGTCTTGCCTTTGCAACTACCAAACTTTCTGCATTCCGTTGCCAGAATATTTGCATTTTCCTCTGTCCCTAAGCCATATACACATGACGGCAGCACCTTGATCGGTCTTTCCACCTGGTTTTGCTTCCCTGAGTTATTTTGATTAAATTTATATATTCATTTCCTAAGGGGCAAGAAGAGACGTTTGCTCAATACAGTGGGATTACTCCTCCACAGTGACTGAAGATTAGAGTTCTTGGCCAAGGTATTTGAAAAGCAGTCAACAGTCTAGCAAATTACCAATGGTACTTGTTTTTTTTTTCCTTCCTCCCTAGCAACCAACTTTACAAACAAAGGCTGACTTTATTAGGGATGCGGGAGAAGTTCATTTGTCTTCTCTGAATATGAACTGACCAAAACTGCAGTTCCCAAGCAAATACTTGAACTGGAAAACTCTTTGTTTTTTTGCACAACACCCAATGTTGCCATTCAGTTCTCCAGTGGGGTGGATAGGGGACAGAGCTGGCCAGAATTCAGTATCACACCTATGGATGCATAATACATCCGTAACGTAGACATACCATATATACCTGTGTATAAGCCAGCCTCATATATAAGTCAAGGGCAGGTTTGGGGGCTGAAATTGTGGATTTTGCTATGAGCTTGGATAAGTTGAGGGTAAAACTTAGGGGCATGTAACAAACAGATCTTTTCCTCTCCTTTTAAAAATGCATAGGGAACATACTTAGGAAGAGCTAAAGAGAAGGTGAGGATGTGTTTATTTGAGGGATTACAGTCAGGGTGGTGGTAAATTGCATTGCTGATCTTAAAATGTCTACATCTATACAAATACAGATAGAGAAAGGAATATAAATGAGGGGAAAGAATGAGAATGTGGCCTGAAAGAAAAAGTGAGGGAAGGGGAGGGGAGAAAAGCAAGGAAAGCAACCTGCCTCTATTTGGGACCCAGCGCAAAGACAGTGACAAGAGGCAGAGTTAGAAACCCCTCTTAGCTTGACAGGGCATGGAAGTAGCATTCCCATCCCATTACCCCTCCCTTGACCAAACTGGAGAAATAAAGGCATCCCTCCCTCCTTCCTCACCTTTTTTGGCCTGAGTGGCATTCAGCAGCAATGTGGGGGAGCCCAAAGAATGGGGTGCACCCACCATTTTGGGTGCTTGAGGTGGAGCGGAGTAGTGGCTGTCACTTTTTAACAAGGGCTCACTGTAGAAGCCTCTCTGCAGAGAGACCGCAGCTGGCATTTTAGTAGGGGCTCACTGTAGAAGCATCTCTACAGAGAGCCAGCTAACCCCCATGAGGGTTATACAAATGACTTATACGTAGGAGATTTTCACACCGGGACCAAAAGCCTTGGTTCTGTCCCGCCACCTCCTATCCCATTCCTGCAATACACTCCATACCCTTACCTCCATTCCGCTCCAGGAAAGGGTGTCCTCTCTCTTTGCCCAGACGGCCGTAAATGCAGCCATAGTAAGGCTGCTCTTATGACGGGTTGGGGGAAATCCTGAAAGAAAACAAGCAGGAGGGAAATTTAAAATACCCCCCCAGCTGTCAAATAAAGTAATAAAAAGGAAAACAAAATAAAAAAAATACAAGGAACCCGGGGAGGGGGGGGGAAGGGTGGCACTTACCTGGCTGTCGAGATTGTGGCAGGAAGTGCCTGCCACGGAGCTCTTCCCCTGTTCCTGTCATTCCAGAACAGGGACGGGGGTCCTATTTGCACACCCATGTTCCATTTCAGATAATAATGACTTCTTCTCATGATATATATCACAAGGAGAAAACAGAACAGGCATGATGTTGGAATGGAACAGGATGGACATCATGTGAAAGAAAAATCTTTCAGCAACCCTGTTCTGTTTCTGCAACAGAACAAAAAGCCTGTGTGAAAATCTCCCAACAGGGCTATCTAGATGGTTTTTAAATTATGAGTTTTAAAATTATGAATTGTACTCCCCACCTTTGCACTAAAGTTTGGATGATGCTACAGTTTACATGAGAGCACTAGGAGGATGTGGAAAGGCTGAACCACACCAGGTGACACTGTCAGAAGGAGGGGTGACACCAGCCTTAGTAATGCCACAGCATGAGAGCCAGTGTGGTACAGTGCTTTGAGTGTTGCACTACAGTTCTGGAGACTAGGGTTCAAATCCCCACTGGAAACCCACTGGGTGACCTTGGGCAAGTCACACTGTCTCAGTCTCACAGGAAAGCAAAGGCAAAGCCCTCTGAACAAATCTTGTCAAGAAAATCCTGTGAAAGGTTTGCCTGGTGGTCACCAGAAGTTGTAAACAACTTGAAGGCACAAAACAACACAGTTTCCCCACATCTGCTGCATTCAGTTTCCATCAGTTTTGTTCTAGTCCTCTTTCTGGAGCAAATCATCATCATCATCATCATCTACTTCAACTTTTTTTGTAACAGCCCTTTTAGATATTAAAAAATTGTTATCATGTCATTCATTCTACATGCTAAACATACAGAGTACATTTGACCGTTCCTCCAAGGATTTGATTCCAGACCCCTCATCAGCCTGATCACCTTTTTCTGGATGTGTTCTGATTAATGCATTAACTAACTAATTAATATTTATAGAGCAATTTGAGTGTGCACAGTACTATCCAGAGTTGAAAAGCCTGCACCTAAACTATGCAACTTGTTATTTCACATGCTATGACTGGTGAGGTTTATTTTGAATTTGAAATTATGATAACATATTATAAGAGCAGCATGAGCTTTCCCCCCTAATATATATTTAACTGGAAGAACAAACATCCCTTTAGCTTTTAAATCAATACAGGGTAGCCTATATACTGCAGAGTAAATAAATGTAGGAAGCAGGAGACAGGTGTTCGAAGTACACAAGAGTACCACTATTTTCATCTCTGAAATGTTAGAGGGTATGTTATTCAATCACTGAATAATTCCTTCTTCTGTGTGTGAGAGCGAAATTATGGGTATACAGTACAGGCATTTATAATTCTCAGTACTGGATTGTAAACCTTTCATTTATACTATTCTTTCTGGGTCTACAAGGAGTATGAGAACTAGAAAGTGACTTTTAAAAAGTAATTAGATATACCTCTAAGATAAACAAAAAGTTGGTGCAATAGCTACATTTTAGCACTTTGCTTTCCCATTTCATAAAAGTAACTAAAATTGATACCTTTAATTATCTTTTTTAAAAAAACCCACACTTAATGGCTCAGATCCTGCGTCCAAGGCTATGATGTGTAACTTTAAAATGACGGAGCTACTGTCACGATGGGCCCAGACATGGCCTTCTTCTGCCAAGTTTAGTGCTGTTTTATTTCTGTTCTATCATTTTGCAGCTAATTATGTTTGCATTCTTTGGTGCTTGCTAACAAGCTTGTACTGTACTGGGAGGCACGGGAGAATATGTTAGATGTCTGCAACTGTATGATTAAAGTGTGCACCACGGCCTGCTGTGAGAACGATGGGGTGTGCCCATTCTCCATGAGAAAAGGGGAGCTGGGATGTTGGATGGCCAATGACTGTATAGCCTGCCAGATTTGTAGATTGTAAATACTTTTTAACTTAATGTTTTGTAAATCGTTTTCATTCTGAGCAATGAACATTGCAGGGCTAGCTCGTGGACTATACAGATTTTCCTTTCCTACAATTTGTAACCATCCTGACTATGTTTGTCATTGAATGTCCATTTGTTTATATGACATTATTGTTTCTATGTTGTCTCATGAATTGTTCACAATAAAATCTTGGAAAAGCAATAAATAAATAAATAAATAAATAAATAAATAAATAAATAAAATGTAGATTACTGAAGCAATAAAGTTTACAGTTTAACTCTGAAACTGCTGGTTACTGAGTCTGAAAAAGCCAGTACATGACAGTTACATTGTTGACATGATGGATTACCATGCTAGAGAACTGCAACTACACACAACAGGGCACCATGCCAGATGTTCCCCATTGCATAATGGATGCTCCCATTGTGCAATAACATTCATGGTGCATTGGGACACCTTGCATAATGGGATGTATTGTGCATTGGAACACATTGGGCCATTGCACAATGTTGCACAATGGCCATGCTTCCGGCTCCGCCTTCACAACGGTCCCAATGGCATATTTACATCCCCCCTCCCCTTCTGAGAATATGATCAATGTGCAATGGTGCAATTCTACATAAGAAGTTAGCTTATGATGACATAACTTCTCAATAGGATGCCATCTTCAGCCAAAATTTACAAGTCACTAATCTGTGATATGAAACACACTCCTTTTCATCCACCCCATTGTTGCTACAGCTACGGGGATGGCCAGAATTGCCTCCGGATTTTATTCCAGACTGTAAACGTGTTCCCCAAGATGCTAAACCTGTTTTTTTGCATTCAGTGCCTTGAATAGCTCCTCTGGGTTTTATTCTAGACTCTAGAGTCGTGCTACTCAAAGTGGCAATCCCTGGACCAGAGACAGTCCTTGGTGAATTTCTAGGAAAGATAGAAACAGTTGTAGCCAGTGGGCACACATAAGTTGCAATTCAATGACACACCGGAAAAAATCGCTGGTGGTCTAAATCAGATAGCATGGAAAGCACTGGCCACCCCACAACCCATGACAGAGCATGAGGCAACAGCATGAGGCACAGGGCAAATCAGCTCTTGAACCTTCTGATATCTATTATTTGTGCCTGACTGAGGTCTGCTGGAGGAGGGAGGACTTTCTCTGTGTCCCAGAAATGAGTTAACATACCAGCTGCACATGTTCCTTGGGACATTTGACTTGGCTGCAGTGACCCATGCCTTAGTTACATCCCAGATGGATTTCTGTAATGCACGTTGTGTGGGTCTGCCTTTGAAGCTTCAACTGGTCCAAATTGCTGCAGCCAGACTGCTAATGGGTGCTGGTTATGGGGAGCACGCAACTCCTTTGTTGCAACAGCTCCACTGATTGCCAGTCTGTTTTTGGGCACAATTCAAAGTGCTGGTTTTGACCTATAAAGCCCTATACAGTTCAGTCTCAGGCTATTTGAAGGATAATATCTTCGATATGAGCTCACCACAACTGCAGGGGAGGTCCTTTTCTCTATGCCGCCACCTTCACAGGAACAATTAGTGGGGATACAGGAGAAGGCCTTCTTGGCAGCTGCTCCCACACTTTGGAAATCCCTCCTCAGGGAAGCTAGAATGGCTCCTTCTTTGTGTCCTTTCTGCAGAAGGTTAAGACCATTCTTTTCCAGCAAGACTTTTAACAAGAAAAGGGTTTTTAATGGTACTCTACTGTTTTTTAAATCTCTGTTTTAAAGTAAGATTTTAATTGGTTTTAATTCGGTTGTTATTTAACAATGCTTTAATCTTAATTTGGTTTGCTTTTTAACTATGGGCTTGTCTACACCAGCAAAACCTCCCATACTTATAGAAAGGAGGTTGATGGTGGCTTTGTTTGTTTGTTTGTTTTTTGGTATGAAAGAGGTATTGATGGCTCTTATAGTTTAATATAGTGTAATAACTGCAGCAGAGAAGATGGGAAGTCACTTTTATCTTCTTTCTTTTCTCTTCTTTCTTCTTTTTCTCTCTTATATTTCTATTTACTTTTTCCTCTTTCTTGTCATTTTTTTCTGTTTTCTTTTTAAATATATTGTTATTGTTCTATTTTATGTATTTGGAAAACTTTAAATAAAATAATGGGTGAAGGAAGAATGTTCTAGAAAATAGTGTCAGCCACTATGTGAGATTTTTTTTTTTTTTTTGCACAAAACCAACTATCCACTGCTTTTTCTTTTTTCTCGAGCACAGAAGCAGGGGGAAAATGTATTGGACATACACACACATATACAAGGATTTTACAAAAATGTTTTGTGAAATTTTCAGAAAAATAAGGTAATGAACTGTGAAAAATTATCTTAAAATTTTCAGTTTCATTTGGTAATCTCAATGAGCAGGGGAAAACAATTTGAATAGTTTTGTCCTCTTATTTGAGGGTGAAATAATGAAAGATTTCAATCCTTTGTCCCTGCCTTATATTTGGATGAAGACTACTTTGTTAATTAACTCGCCTTGTGCATGCAGCAACTTAGAAAAACAAAAATCTTTCTATGACAAGTCCTTTCTCTGTTGCCCTCTTTCATGTTTTGGTTCCTGCATTGTTTCTGACTGTACTGGCAACTGTGTTATTAACTTGCTGATTCTAGAGATAATGGTATTTAATTAAACTACTTTGCAGCTTACTACTGTTTGGGGAGCTTTCTAATTAATCTTTATGTAATTGCTTTGCGATGGAGTATAGCAAAAGTAGTTAAATTATACATTCTCCTCGCATTGCATCTCATTTTGGAATATAAGCACTTGTTAACAAGGAAAGAGTGAAGAGGTCAAAAATGAACACCTGCATTTTCTTTTCTTTTATGCTTCGGGAACAGATTCAACCACCTTGGTATTCTAAGCAAACTTCTTAGGCATCAACTCCAGGTACTGAGAAAGCCTATTTATGATGGTTAAAAATGTTGCGGATATTTGAGAAGGGATAGGGAGAAATTCATTTGATATGACTGCATTTAGAGACTTCCTGGACTAGTAAGAAATGGAAAGGCATATGTGTTCCTAAATCCACACATGCATTTTCTGCTGGAGGGAGGAGGCAGCAGCAGCAGCAGCAGGATGGCTGGATGGGAGGGAAATTTGTACATAAAATATGCATATTAGCCAAAGTATACAGAAAGCCATATTATACCATGGTATATTGCTTGCAATAGAGGGAAAAGGACACACAAAACTGCATATGTTAAAAAAGACAGTTTTAAGGTTTTGTTTTTTAACAAAAACTATTTTAGTTAATGTTGAGAAACCAGCAAGGAAATACTTACCTTTAGATCTGAAGTTATAACAAGAACTAATTTTCTAGGAAAGCCTTAGAACTGCACCTGTAACAAATCACTCTTGAAAAGTAATTGTCTGAGCTCTGTCTAGTTAAAGAAAGAGTTTGGCTTGACATAGAATAGTTTCCCATGTACTCCTCTACTCACATAGTATTGAATCCTGTTCAATAGTCTTGTGTAGCAGGACTTAACAATCTTGAATTGTTGGGGATTTGCATTTCAGGTTGTGAACAACTTGGATGTGACACCCTCTCCCCCAAACCTACCTTTGCAGCCTGACTGAAGTGTTTCCAAGGTGCTGGCAATCAGGGCACTGGGAAGTGATGTCTGCAGTCCTCTCATGGTCATGGGGCATCTTGAGACAAGCAGCTGTGGCAGGACCCTGAGCTGCCTGTTCCCAATACACTCTGTTACTGGGGTATATCCTCACTACAGAGTTATAGCAGTTTGACACTACTTTAAGTGCCATAGCTCCATCTTATGCAATCCTGGGATTTGTAGTTTTACAAGGTCTTTAGCCTTCTCTGCCAAAGAGTGCTGGTAACTCAACAAACTGCAAATCCTAGGATTCTGTAGAATGGAGCTATGGCAGTTAAAGCGGTGTCAGAGTACAATCATTCTTCAGTGGGTGGATACGCTGCAAGACAGTGCTGCAGCCATAATTTTCCAGTGCCCTGATCACCAGTGACTTTGAAACACTTTGACCAGTCTGCAAAGGTAGGGCTTATTGTGGTGGTGGTGGTGATGGAATCATTGTAATGATACTCACTGAGCTCTGTCATCATAGGTAAGCTGACAGTGCAGGGTCTCCTATTTCACACATGACACTTGGGATGATCTTCCATGTCCTATGCTCTTGCTGGAACTTGCCAATAGCTCACCGCCAGTCTTAGGGAGTTTTTTCTTAGGCCCTGTGCCACTGCTTATGTATCAAGGCTTAGGTATCAAGGGGGGTCATGAGTCACAATGCTAGGGCTCCATTCCCTCCCATTGCTCCAAAGTACATGTTGGGGGTGCCAGATGAAATAAGAGACAGAGCTGCAGTCCCTTTCATGGTTGTGTACTGAGGTTGTAGTACTTTGGACATATCATGAGATGAAGTGGCTCAATGGAAAAAATGACTGTCGGAAGGTATGCGAGGCACTGACTTGAGCATAACATGATGAAAATACCCTGAAGCCAAGTTTACCTTTGGAACAGAAACATCCATGACCTTGCTGTAAGTTACTGCCATGGACACACTCACATTGGTGCTGTCTTTCTAAAAAGACCAGGGACTGTTCATCAAGTAGCTATTAAGGCAAATTTGTTTTCCTTTATTTGAACAGCTGCTATGTAATAAAATTCATTACACTTGGTTGAGTCTCTCTCTCTCTAGCTAAGTGCTCTGTTTAGAGACTTACAATACACACATGGGGGCGGGGAAGTGTTAATATGCCTTCTTCCTGCATTCAAGGGACATATTTTTCTCTGGAGCTGGTTGCAGGGCATGAGAAAAGCAGAGGTAATAAAATGGTGGTATTAAGGAAAAATATGCAATGCTGTTAATGTGAAAGTATTTGGATTGCTGTTGCTGGTGTTGAATACAGTATGAGCGTGAGATACCTATACCTATAGCTATTGCTATAGCTATATTTACACAAACCAATACAGACTCTCAAACCACTTCAGCCTCTGTGATGTAGTGGTTTGAGCACTGGACTACAACTCTGAAGACCAGGGTTCAAATACCCACTTGGCCATGGAAACCCATTAGGTATCCTTCAGCAAGTCACATTCTCTCAGCCTCAGAGGAAGGCAGAGACAAACCCCCTCTGAATAAATTTTGCCAAGAAAACCTCATGATAGGTTCACCTTAGGGCAGTGATGGCGAATCTATGACACGCGTGTCAGCACTGACACGTGTAGCCATTTCTGATGACACACAGCCGCTGAGGCGGCCGCATGCCAAAAAGGATGTTTCATCCTCGTCTTCCGCACAGCCAAGTGAAACAATTGTTGTTCCTGAGGATGAAACATTTACGACTACAGTCTTGGAGTTAGAGTCTAACTCTAAGGACATTTTCAGACACAAAAAAGTCATCCTGGGGGATTGGGAGAGGTACACGGCTCTTCCGCGGCAGGGGGGCAGTTTCTGACAATGCTGTCCCTCTCACGCTACCCTCTGTGTTCCTTCCGTGTCGCCTGGAAGGAAAAGGTGCCACTTTTTATTCATGAAGAACTTCCATGAGTAAAAAGTGGTGCCTTTTCCTTCCATGTGATACGGAAGGAACACGGAGGGTAATGCAGGAGGGATGGTGTCATCAGAAACTTGCTCCCTGCCGCAAAACAGGTACGTACCTCTCCCGGGCCCTCAGGATAACTTTTTTGTGTCTGAAAATGTCCTAAGACTCTAGTCACAAATGTTTCATCCTCCGCTATTAGACACTCTGTGCCGGAGGTCTGTAGGCCAAAACAACAGAAGTCTGGCACAGAGCGTCTAGTTCTGGGACTTCCAGTTAAGCCGGGAACAAAGAAGTCACTAAGCAGGTAAGTTAAATAATTAGTTTTTGATTTATTAAATACAATTATATATAACAATTATACATTTATGTTATTTAAACTATAAATATTGTGAAATAATGTGTTTTCCTCAAAGTGACATACCAGCCGAGTTATGCTCAGTTTTTTGGCGAAGTTTGACACACCAAGCTCAAAAGGTTGCCCATCACTGCCTTAGGGTCTTCACAAGTAAAAAAATAACTTTTAGGCACACAACAACAAGGATGATGCTGGCTGGAAACTGGCTCTTGGCCAGTTTCTCACATCTCCTTTCTGGTTCCCAGCCAGCATAAGACTACCTTCCATTACTCCCTTCACCATCCATATGCTCATCCACCCACCTTGGCCTTAGCCAACATCTTTGTTCCTGCCTTTGTCCCTCAATGACCATAGTTAAAACTGAACTTATCACCTCATCACCATACCCACAAGTTTTCCATTTCTATGGCTATTCATACAGTCTGCTTATAAGGTCTGTTCCTAGGCACTAGTTCACTCCATGCTTCTGAAGAAGAATATGAAAGCTTATGCTAGAACTTCTTTTTCTTTCAGTATCAAAGGTACTACTTTGTACCTTGAATATCGTATGATTTCATTGGGTTTAGTCGTTCCTTCACCAGTGGGAATCACAACTATTCCACATTATTGTGTTTGTAATTCCTGTGGCCAGTTCAGCTACAGAAGCATCTCACTACCAGGAGGTTGGCTGTCATAGCCACACTTCACACTTATTGCACTTAGTAAAAAAACCACACACAATTAAATACAATACAGATCGATTCAAGACATCTCTCAAACTAAAATAATCTCAGTGCCTGGCTATCTTGCATGAGGGTTCAAATATTTGCACCTGAGTTCCTACACACAAATGCATTGTGTGCGAACCCTATTTTTCCCCAGAGTACTTAGAAACAATATTTATTTATTTTATTTATTTTATTATTTATTTTTTATACCCCACTCTTCAGCCACAAGGCTATCAGAGCGGCTTACAAATTGCTTCAAGCAATAGCTATTTACACATCTACACTGCATTAAACAGTTTCCAATGTGTGTTAGCTAATTATTTGTCCCCTCTGCCCTTGCTGGAGCCAAAAGAGCTGCAACCTAAAAATAAAATTCGAGTGTGGGATTGATTAGTTGTCTGGATCAGCTTGTACATTTGTTCAGCATTCAGTTGAACTGGGAGGAAAGCAACCAGAATGGCCCATCTCAGGTCCCAGGGTAAGATGCAAAGCTAAGAGCCTTATCACACGACTGTTATAACACTATTGTTCCACTTTAATTGCTATGGCTGCCTCCTGTGGAATTCTGAGTTTTGTAGTTTAGTGAAGCCTAAGAACTCTCTAGATGAGAATGCTAAATGCCCCTCACTAGACTACAAATCCCAGGATTCCACAGGAGGCAGCCATAGTAGTTAAAGTGGAATAATAGTATTGTAACAGTGTAGTGTGATAAGGCACTGGTTGTATTCTGCCTCTTTGAAATCTGGACTGCTTTGGGCTCTGCTTCTGGGTCACTATTGTGCGCCTCAACTGCTCTCTGATAGGACTCTGCTGGTTGAAACTGGGATTGACTTTGGTCTCTTTTTTCAAGTGTCCTTACTTAATAGTTTCTTTTGCTTGAACTCTTCCAGCTTGGACTTTGTTTTTGATGTCTGGTCTCGAACAGGACACCTGCTAACAAGCATAGTGAGACAGCAACTTCAGGGGGCAGATGCTGGACTGAGGGTGGCAATGGCCATTCTCAGCTGTTCCTTCCAATGCCTCACAACTGTAGTCCTATGTTGGAAGACAGAGTATACCACTTGCCTGGCCTCTTCCCTCCAAAGCTAGCCTTTGGCTCTCTGATGCTGTGGGCATTGCTTTCCTATAGTCAGTCTTAAAATAAGATTCAACTGCCAGTCCAGTTGGCTTCAGTGTTTGGAACTGTGGTCAGAGCATATTTGTTGAAAGCAGCAAGATATTTTGGGAAAGCCCAGAACCTGGGCGTTCATACACTCACTACAGAACAGTTCAGACAACCATGCAGACAGCACACCCTCCAGCTTCCAGTGTTACAATCTACTACCACCCTGGCAAGAAGGCCAAATTTCACTTACAAGAGATTATGTTTTAAATTTTAATATGTCATATTGCCACAAGTGAAGTAAGTTTAGCAGCTGAACTGGCAATTTCGGCTGTGATTCTGTATCACCCACTTGGCTACATAACCATCTTGGATCAATATCACATTACGCTATTAT
Source organism: Gambelia wislizenii (assembly GCA_030847615.1). Classification (NCBI taxonomy): domain Eukaryota; kingdom Metazoa; phylum Chordata; class Lepidosauria; order Squamata; family Crotaphytidae; genus Gambelia; species Gambelia wislizenii. The sequence goes on along the minus strand of JAUMIR010000008.1, from coordinate 14,913,482 downwards.
AGTGCTATTATTATTCCACTTCAACTGCGATGGGTGCCTCCTGTGGAATTCTGGGGTTTGTAGTTTAGTGAGGCCTAAGAGCTTTCTGGCTGAGAATGCTAAATGGCCCTCCCTAAACTGCAAATTCCAGGATTCCACAGGAGGCAGCCAGAGAAGTTAAAGTGGAATAATAGCACTATAACAGTATAGTGTGATATTGGTCTTAGTTACATAGTTAACCAGTGTCTCCCAGGCCGACACCCTCCCCAATCCTCAGTTACTGGTCAGCTGCAACAGCAACAGGGCTCTGTTCCCCTGTTGACTGGGATGCAACCACCTGATGTTCCCAGGAGCGAACTCTGATGCAACAGCAAGAAGCAGGGCCTCAGACACAATTCCCCCTCACACCAGAGATTGTAGGGGAAAGTGGAAGCATCAGTCAGTTGCTACCCAATCAACTGGGAACACCATTTTTTCCCAGTAGCTTTGCCTTACCTCAATGTATCCTTTGAACCTACATTGAACAGGACCTGAGAGAATCATGCCCTCCAAAGCAAAGCATCTCCCCATACAAGTTCTCTGCACAGCTGACAAAACAAATATTATAACCAACTACAATATAACTGACAGAGTGATTACAACTAAAACACAAATTTTAAAATAAGAGCAACAGATGATAAAGTTATATAAATGGCCTAAATGAAGAGAAAGGTGCTCAGCTGGAAATGAAAAGCCAGAACTATGGTGCCAGGTGAACCTGTTTGGGAAGGTTATTTCACAGCTATGATGCCATTACTGAAAAGGCTTTCTCCCTAATAGCTACTACCTGCTTTATTTAATTTTCCCAATGCAGTCATAGTAGGGCTTCTGTTGTCTTTTAAATGCATCTATGTTTAAGTGTTGTTCACAAGTGGCTGCTGCCTGGTAAGTGAGGACTGGGAGACTTTCCTGCTATCCCTATGTATTCCTTAAGCTAGTAAATATGTAGACTGTGAATACAAACCTGTCACAAATGCATAACGTACATATTTGTAACTGAGTCTGGGGTTGTCTACATGGCGAAAATACTCCGCATGGAAAGAGAGGAGAATACAATGTGTCTAAATGGGATCCCACATTGTTTTGCTGTATTTGGAAGGAGGGGGAGGCCAACAATGCCATATACTCTGCAGGAAAAGCCTTTGTGGCTGTTCCCGGAGGGTTTTTTTTTAAAAAAAAAAAAAACCAGAAGAGGGTACGTGCATGGGACAAGCAATGCAAATTTATTTGCTTTCCCATATGCAGCAGCTGAAATTTGATTGTCTGGATGAGTGTGGAGGGAGGAGCTTGCTAACAAGGCAAGTGCCCAACTGACATGTTGGATTTTCACCTTAGTGAATGAGCATTAAGGCAATAAAACAGGAGGGGGGAGTTGTGGGGTTTTTTGTTGTTAAGGTGAAATATCGCTTTATCGCACCTTGGGTATAGTTTTTGTAAAAAAAATAATAATACTGCTCAGCGGCAGCAATTGGTAAGTAAAAACGTGAGTAATTCACTCATGGCCACCATCTTGATTTGCAGCAAGTGCAGATACCTTTGCATGCCTGCGATCTGCCTCAAAAGCCATTTAAACAAAAAGTAGCTGCTGCAAATTGCCATTACTGCGGAGCAATCTGCTTTGTTGTTGCTGTTGTTAGCCTCGAATAGACAAGCCCTTAGTGAATTCCAGCCAATGTCAATACGACACTGGAAGCCATTTCTGTCCTACAAAAATGTCAGCAACCCTTTGTCCCATTAATGACAACAATTCTAATTTGAGGGCCAGTATGGTGCAGTAGTTAGTATGTTGGACTGGGACTTGGAAGATCCAGTTTTGAGTCCTCAAATGGGCTCTGGAATTCACTGGATGACTGCTGGCCCAGTCACTATCTTTCAGCTTGAGCTATCTCACAGTATTGTTAGGAAGATAAAAGCCAGGGAGAGAGAGGAGCATGCTGCCTTAAGCTCATTGGAGGACAAATAGGATCATAAAGGTAATAAATAAGTCACTAGTAGAGCTCCTGAAAGACCTGGCAAAAGTAACCAATTAATACCCACTACTTTTCAGATAAGATTAATTGATGCTGCAACACAAGAGCATAAATAAGAAGGAGGCAGAGAGCGAGGGGGGGGAGATGGGATATAAATGTAATAAAATCAAATACAATCCATCACTCAGGGCGGGAATCTGTGCAAATTTTGTACAAAAACAGAAAGAGGGGGAAACTCCGGACTTTGCCTTCTCTGTCTACCCCAGAGCTGAGAACTCTTCTTACAGTTCCAGTAGCTTTTCTTATCTTCCTTTGTCCCTAGTTGTTGACAGGAACTAAACAGTTCCATCCATCCCTACCTATTACTTGTATTTAATCAAATGGCTCAGCACTGACATGTTTGGCAACAGCCAACTTAGTTACACTGCTGAGATAAAGGGTTGATCAATGTTCTATTATTCTTTCATTTATTGGCTTTCCTTTCTTCCTGCTGCATTTTTGGCTCCAGTGGCATTGAACTCACTGTGTTACAGCAGCCCACTTCTTTAGTATCCCTTATGGCAGAGGTGGGGAAGTTTCAGCCTGTGGGCTGCATGCAGACTCTGAACCCCACCCTTGTGATCCCTGAAAACCCACCAGCCCCAATCCCCCCTTTTTTTTGGAGAATGTTTTTGTTCTAAAACCATACAAAAAGCCACCCACATGCCTGAAAACACATTAAAATACATTAACTCACTCCCACTAACACCCCCAAATCCCATACTACCCCCAAATACATCCATTTTCATCTGTGCTGCCATTCAAAATGGTGATGGAAAGTGATGCAACACCACTGTTTCTGAAGATCAGAAGAGATTATGAGGCTCTGGGGAGGAAGCTGAAAGAAATAGATGCACACGTTGTCATCTCGTCTCTTCTGCCAGTTGAAGGGCATGGTCCAGGAAGGGAGAGGAAAATAGCCGACATAAACAACTGGCTCCGTAGATGGTGTCACCAAGAACAATTTGGATTCTTGGATCATGGGCTGTGCTTCTATGAGGGGGGACTTCTGGCAAGAGATGGGGTGCATCTGACAACAGTTGGCAGAAACATTTTTGCCTACACTCTCAAGAATTTGATCAGGAGGGCTTTAAACTGAGTCATATGGGGAGGGAGACAGTATTCTGGAAAGCAAAAGGGCTGGAGAAAATAGTCAAACTGTCATAGAGGGAACAAGGCAAACAGTGCAAAGACCCAACAGTGGGAGGCAAAAAAAACTTGCACAGGCAGCAAGTAAAGGGAACACATGGTCTTAGATGTCTCTACACTAATGCACAGAGCATGGGAAATAAGCAAGATGAACTCGAATTCCTAGCACTACAAAACAAATATGATATAATAGGCATTACTGAAACCTGATGGGATGAGTCGCATGATTGGAATGTAGAAATAGAGGGGTATAACATTTATAAGAGAAACAGGTCAAACAGGAAAGGAGGAGGAATAGCATTATATGTCAGGGATATTTATACCACTGAAGAGATCCATGACATCAATACTAGAAGCCAGGTGGAGAGCATCTGGATAAAAATTAAAGGGGAGGGAAACAACAGGGATGTTATTATGGGACTCTACTACAGACCCCCAAGTCAGACAGAGGAATTGGATGATGCCTTTCAAGAACAGATGACCACACACGCAGAAAGAAGAGATGTAGTAGTGATGGGTGATTTCAACTATCCAGATATTTGCTGGAAATCTAACTCAACCAAAACTTCAAGGTCTAGCAAATTCCTTACATGGCTGGAAGACAATTTCATGGTCCAAAAGGTGGAAGAGGCAACAAGGGGGTCAGCTATTTTAGATCTGATCCTAACCAACAGGGATGACATGGTTAATGGGGTGCAAGTGGTGGGATCCTTAGGTGAGAGTAATCATGTTCTCCTGGAATTTATTATACAATGGAAAGGAGAAGCCAGACATAGTCAGACACGCATTCTCAACTTTAGGAGAGCTGATTTTAATAAACTCAGGGAAATACTGGGGGTGATCCCATGGTCAGGAATATTAAAAGAGAAGAGACCTCAAGATGGATGGGACTTTCTCAAAAGGGAGATACTGAAGGCACAATTTCAAACAGTACCATTGAGGAAGAAAAATGGGAGGTGTCTCAAGAAACCAGGATGGATGACTAAAGAACTTTCAACGGAGCTAAATTTTAAATGGAACATGTATAGGAAATGGAAAAGGGGGGAAATCACCAAAGAAGAATTCAAACAGATAGCAAACACACGTAAGAGTAAAGTCAGAAAAGCTAAAGTGCAGAATGAGCTCAGGCTTGCTAGAGAGGTTAAGAACAATAAAAAGGGGGTTTTTTTGGTATGCCCACAGCAAAAGGAGGAAGAAGGAAATGGTAGGGCCACTACACAGAGAAGATGGCAAAATGCTAACAGGGGACAGAGAAAAGGCAGAATTACTCAACACCTTCTTTGCCTCAGTGTTTTCGGAAAAGGAAAAGGGTGACCAGCCTGAGGATAAAGGAACAGAGGACACAATAGGGGAAATTCAGCACAAAATAAGCAAAGATGTAGTACAGGAATACCTTCTTCATCTAAATGAATTTAAATCTCCAGGGCCAGATGAACTACATCCAAGAGTATTAAAGAGCTGGCAAATGTAATCCCAAAGCCATTGGCAATAATCTTTGAGAACTCTTGGAGAACAGGAGAAGTCCCAGCAGACTGGAGGAGGGCAAATGTTGTCCCCATTTTCAAAAAGGGGAAAAAGGAGGATCCCAACAATTATCATCAAGTTAGTCTGACATCAATACCAGGGAAGATTCTAGAGCAGATCATTAAACAGAGAGTCTGTGAACATTTAGAAGGGAATGCCATAATCACAAAAAGTCAATGTGGGTTTCAGAGAAACAAGTCATGCCAGACTAATTTGTTCTCTTTTTTAAATAAAATTACCAGTTTGGTAGATGAAGGGAATGCTGTGGACATCACATACCTTGATTTCAGTAAGGCCTTTGACAAGGTTCCCCATGACATTCTTGCAAACAAGCTTGTAAAATGTGGGCTAGACAAGTTAACTGGGTTGTGTCCTGGGCCCAGTGCTATTCAACATCTTTATCAATGAATTGGATCAGGGAATTAAGGGCATACTTATCAAATTTGCAGGTGACACCAAATTAGGAGGAGTAGATAATACCCTAGAGGACAGGATCAAAATTCAAAATGACCTGGATAGACTGAGAGCTGGGCCAAAGCTAACAAAATGAAATTCAATGCGGAGAAATGTAAGGTACTGCACTAAGGGCGAAAAAATGAAATGCATAGATATAGGATGGGGGAAACCTGGCTGAATGAGACTACGTGCGAAAGGGATCTAGGAGTCCTAGTAGACCACAAGTTGAACATGAGTCTACAGTGTGATGCGGCAGCTTAAAAGGCCAATGCGATTTTGGGCTGCATCAATAGAAGTATAGTGTCCAGATCAAGGGAAGTAATAGTGCCGCTCTATTCTGCCTTGGTCAGACCTCACCTGGAATACTGTGTCCAGTTCTGGGCACCACAATTCAAAAAGGATATTGACATATTGGAGCGTGTCCAGAGAAGGGCGACTAAAATGGTGAAAGGTCTGGAAACCATGCCTTATGAGGTAAGACTTAGAGAGCTGGGTATGTTTAGCCTGTTTAGCCTGGAAAAAAGATGGTTAAGAGGCGATATGATAGCACTGTTTAAGTATTTGAAGGGGTGTCATGTTAAGGATGGAGCAGACTTATTTTCTGCTGCTCCAGAGACTAGAACACGGAGCAATGGATGCAAGTTCCAGGAACAGAGATTCCACCTCAACATGAGGAGGAACTTTTCGACAGTAAGAGCTGTTCGGCAGTGGAACACACTCCCTCGGAGCATGGTGGGGTCTCCTTCCTTGGAGGTCTTCAAACAGAGGCTGGATGGCCATCTGTCGGGGATGCTTTGATTGTGATTTCCTGTATGGCAGGGGGTTGGACCTGGATGGTCCTCGTGGTCTCTTCCAACTCTGCAATTCTATGATTCTACTGCTGCCATTTTGAGAGGGAGTGCAGAGGAAAATGGAGGTTTGCTCTGGGGAGAAGGGGGTCATAAAGGATCTGGAGGGTCAATTGACCCCGGCCCCACTGCCGTACCCCCCTACTTCCACCTTTATGGGGTGGCTTTTTCAAAGTACATCACAAGGAGCATGGAAGAATGGATGGGGAAAATTTGTCAGTGGTGCTTCCTCCTGAATTTTTAAGTTTTAAACAATAAGCTCTTTCCATTCATGAATGGAAATAGGAATAATAGGAAGAAATATTACAAATTTGGGTCAACGCTCCTCAGAAATGTATAGATACCAAAATCTTTTCCATTTGCAGCAGCAAATTCAATAGATTCCACTTTTTCCAGTGTGGAGAATCTATTTTGTACCTGCTTTTCATATGATGGGCAGAACTCCTATCCCTTTAATAATTGTGTAGAAGAGGTATTTTCAGCAGGTGACGCTTGTGTGTCATGCAACACCTGATGAAATTCCCTCTTCTGCACAACTATGAAAGTTTCAGAAGCCCTGGCTCTTATTTTCACCAGGCAACCCTATGCCCCCTGCCCCCACACTTGAAAACAGCCAAAAACAACTCATTGGAACTGACTTCAGCTCAATTTCTAGCTCAACAAAATGATGACAGTGCCCACACCAAGTCCAGAGGTGCCAAAAATGACCTTCTGATCCTCTGAGCATGACCATCCCTGATGTGGGGAGTCAGAGATTTGTGTTAGTGCACCTTGTGTGGCTTCAATTCATGTGTCACCAATTATAGAACCTTGCTTTTTCTGTAGCTACTTTTATATTCCCAGCAGAAATGTACAGCTAACTTATATTTGCTAGGTTAATTAATGCCAGTCATTCCATGGGACATGATTCATCACACTTTCTGGCATCTCTATCTAGTAAACAGTAAAAGCCCTCTAACTGAAGAATAAACATGTGTTTGCAATGGGGACAGTTCAAGCCATCTGTAGGGGCTATGCCTCAGTGCACTTCACAAGTCCTGGCTGCTTTCAAGTAGCAGCAGCCAGTGGTTTCTGTTCCTTATTACTTACAATGCTGCGGTGCAAGTTAACATTATTCAACTCTTCCGTGTACAGGTTGTTGCAGGGAGGGGAATATAGAGCTGAAGGTGGGGGTATGGGTATTGGAGTGGAGCTGAGGGTTAACATTATGGGTGGGGTAAACTGTGAACCACATATCTTTTAAAATACCATTCCCAGCTCTCATATTGCATTAGTATTCATTTTGGATCCTTCCAGAGGCTTCTGTACATGGGCCAGAATATACCGGCTTCCTGCCAGCATATTCTACCCATGGATCAGGCCCATTTTTTCCCTGTTACTGGCACAAAATGGGATGGAATCCACATCACGATGCTGGCCCATCCTGCAACCACTGCTCACATCTTACTCTTTGGATCCAGGCCCTCAGCATGTGATCAAAACCCTCTGCATGTCACTAGGCTGGTCACATGCCGCAGGCCTGCTTCCTGCTGTGGAAGAGCAACAGCAGAGGGCAGCTGCAGCAATGTGGTGGTGTGTGCTCCTGTGCTTCTGTGGGGCCTGATCTGTTTTTTTGGCTGAAGTGGCTTTCCCCAGGCTTTACCCTGTCTTGGTGCCATCTTTGCTCCGGGGGCAATGCAGACTGCCCAGGGGCAAAATGGGGAAAATGATGTGTGGCATCTGGACTGTAGGGTTCAAAGATGGGGCCAAGATGGGGTAAATATCCTCCCTAGACAAGGCCCAGGTGATCATCACTGGAGGATCCTTGTCAAGTGAAAGCATGGCTGGATGCTCTTCCTTGGCCTCTGCTTTCCAGGACTTTGTTCTCTTTTAAACTCTTTTCTAGCCCTACAGCAGAACTTTCTTCTTCTCAGGTCTTTTAAAGCATTCACATACATGTTGACTTGCTTTGTCACTTCTCAGGAGAGGCAATTGGAGATTTGCAACAGACACAGTTTCAAATGACTCATTTGTTGTTATTGTCAGTCTTGCAGTTAGAGCCAGTGCTCAGGGGGTCAAAGCACTGGGAACATTTATTTTGGAGGAATGATGACCTAGGTAAACTCCTATATGTTATTTAGAGCACACTACCATAATACCTGGATATGCTAGCATAAGTAATTTTGGAGCATTGTTCAAAAAACTATCCCTTACCTGTTTGTGCAACACCTTTGCCCAGGTACACAATGACTGCTGGATGGTTCCTGATTGTAGCTCCACTCTTCTGAGCACTGGTGGCGGTACACCCAGGCATAGTCAGCTGCCTAGGAGGAGCCGGGGAAGAAAGAACAGCCATCACCCATGTGTTGATGGCATCCAAGCACACCCACCAGTCATGGGGGTGGGACAAACTGTGCCTGGAAGCTGTCCCACTGCCCTTGTATACCAAGGGAAGAAGGCGAACTCTTCACCCCCTGGACCAATATTACAGCTGGTAGAGATTTATGCTTGTCATTGTTCCAGTAAGATCATGGCCATCTGTCCTTTCTTGGGAGCCAGCCAGGAGCAAGTTAGCAGAAAAGTCCACCAGCTGGGTGAAACAGGAGTTTACCAGGCAGCATGTACCATTATCAGAGTCCAGGCAGTCCAGGTCAGTAGGGTAAGGCAGTAAATCAAAGTTGTCAGTCTGAGGGAGTATCCAGCAACATGGTCAATCCACAAAACAGAGTTCAAAATCCAACGAAGCAGGAGCCAGGAATCAAGAGAAGAATGTTGCTTCATCTCAAAAGATTGGTTGTCAGCAACACCTGGCTGAGAGCAGAGCTGCAGTATATATACGTAGTCTGGAATCCTCCCTCAGCTGTTGTTTGATTAATAAATATTTAGTATAAAGACACCCAGACTGCCTCAAAACCTCCCTTTCCTGCCTGCATTGAATTGCTTTCGGAATGGTCTAGTTTGTATTTGTGTCTTCTGGCTGCTGGGGATCATTCCTGTTTGTCTTCTGCATGGAAACGTCCCTCTGCCCTTCTATTTCCCTATCAGAATCTGCCTCTGGGACCTGAGAGATAAGCCTGACACCCTCTTTGTCTGCCTCACTGTTTGTGTCATAATCTAGACTGGAGGTCTGGGAGGGGGACATGACACCATCATTGGCCACCTCCTCCTGGCTTCCATGTTTATTCTGGGTTTAGCTGTAATCCTCACATTCGCTGGAAGGGGATGGAATGGATCATTATTGCAATTATGCATTATTATGAGCTAGCCCATTGTCATGCAAGGAAATCTGAGGCAGCTTGATCTTGAATGAGTCTTAAGGTCCACTATATCTCCTGGCAGAAAGGAAAACTACTAACTGGCTCATTGAGATGGCCCAACATACCTGCTTGCATTGCTTGGACTTTTCTTCGCAGTGTGTTCTAAGGAAAAGTATCATAATAAGTGTCAGTACTTCAAAATCTACTATTATGCTACTGATGGTTGCTGTCATATTTTTTTAGATCCAAATGCTGCAATTTCTTTGTTGCGTATAACTTTTCCCATTGCTCTAATTGAACTGATCTCTGTGTGACAAGTGCTGGGAATTCCGTCTCTGTAAGTGTCAGTGTTGTGAGTAACCCTAGCAATCCCAACAGGCTGAACATCAAAACAGCACAACTTCTCTTCTCCAAAAACCAATAACACATGGGTGGTGGTGGGGAAAATGAAGAGTGTTAAAATGACAAGTTCTAGAGTAAATATTTAAGGATACATTTAAAAGACAAATGACAAAGTGGAAGATTTATTGTGTTGGGAAGAACACTGGGAAGATAAGCAATTAAGTGCTGTGAATAAAAGAACAGCAGCCACATTCAGGTTTGGCTCAACAACATCTGGATCTGAGACTCAAGATGCAGCAGAGAAAACCTTAATGAGAATGCAGATAGGATTGAAAAGCTCTGCAGAAAGGTTAGTGGCTTCTAAAACTATCAGAGCAGAAACTCCTGGCAAGAATGCATGCTGTTTGAAAAAGAGATGATGATGATTCAAAGATGCTTAAAAAAAATCTCTTGGGCCAACTGGGGTAGTTATTGTCTAGGGCACCCTGCTAAAACACAGTTTTGTGCTCAAACAAACTCAGGAAACCATGCTTTGTTCCACATCTACCTAATAAATCAGAGTTTATTCTAAGCTTCCCCCACTTGCTGTGCAAGAAGCCAGAATCTCAGGATCCAGGGGGTGCTTTCCTGGATCTACCTCACACCATAGCTGGCATCCTGTTGGTTGATTCTGATGGTGTACATCAGACTGATGCCATTGTTATTAACTTTTTTTTTGGGTGGGGGTCATTGCAGAGGTTGAAATTCTGTCCTGACCACACAACGATCAAAATCCCTCCCCAAACTTATGTTGTAAGCAGCATGCCTCCCCCAGTACAACATAAACATTTCTGTGGTGTCAAAGGGGAGGATGAGTGGGGACATGCTCAACTATTTTCCTGTAGCACTGCAGAGAAGTCATCTGCAGAGACCTCCTGAGGACCCCCAAAGGTCTCTGCAGATCCCTGTTGCAGCATGTTCAACTGTAGGAAAATATAGCTGGGATGCATACCTGCTCATTCCCTGCCCCTACCTGCCCTATGCTCCACACAGCAAGTGTCCCAGGAAACAGCTGGTTAGAATACAAGATCTGTTGAGCAGTTAATTCAGCCCAGGTCAGTCCCGGTCAGTCAGCCCAGCAGGATGAGGGTGGTCATCAGCAGTTCATAGTCCAAATAAACAAAGTCATCAAGAAGTAAAACAGAGTTGTAAATTGTAGCCAGTTTAGGGGCAGGAAAACACAAATGTGAAGAGTACTGCTAGGAGATTTTCAGACAGCGTTTTAGAGAGCCTACCGTGGGATGAGGCCCCGGGAGAGGAACGGCAGTCTTGCGCAGCAGGGGGTCATTTTCGGATGCCGCCGTCCCTCTCCTGAAATCATCAGTGTCACTTCCATGAAGCTTTGGAAGCGGCCGTGCCATATTTTAAGCACGGAAGTTGCCCATGCTTAAAATATGGCTCAGCGGCTTCTGAAGCTTCACAGAAGTGACACTGATGATTTCGGGAGAGGGATGGTGGCGTCCAAAAATGACCCCCTGCCGTGCAAGACCGCCGTTCCTCTCCCGGGACCTCATCCCGTGGTAGGCTCTCTAAAACACTGTCTGAAAATCTCCCTAATCATCAAGAGAGAAGGTTGAAAGCAACAAAGCTGCAGGGAGTGGCTGAGAATTTTATTAGCAGCTGTTTCAAGGTGACTAATCAGGTCAGCGTCTCTTACTTAACAACCACTGGGACTAACATAATCTCTCTTTTTTGGTTAATGAATGATGGTGATGGGTCTTCAGTGTCTGCAATCTCCTGCTGGGGATCAGGACTCCCCTCTGCCTCAACACCCAGCTCCTCTGACTCAGAAAGACCATGAGCTTCAGAAGCTACAGATTCCTGGCAATCTGCCTCCTCCTCTTCATTTGAATCATCCAACTCCAGAGGGTGAGGTATGTCACCCATGTAAATTTCTGTATCGGGGGTGGGGGGGCACTGCTTAAACAGTATGTTTTGGAGGCTAGCGTTGGGAACCATAGCTATGAAGCTATAGCTATATGATGCACATGTCTCTTGATGTTGGATCTTGACCTGTGTTATTTTTCATGACCATGCAGTGCGTCATAGTGACAGAGGCAACTGCACTGAAATATAGACTGGAGATATCCTTACACTGTCCTTGAAGGGTGATGGTACTGTGGACCAAACCAGAATTTACAACATTTATGGAATGAAAGACATTAAAATAAATAAATGTTTAAAAAGTCATTAAAAATCTACTGTACTTTCTAGGTACCAATGATTCTATAGTCATGGTATAAAAAGAGGTGCTGGATGCAATTGATGATGCCTGCAGTAATACAATTTGATCCAAAAGAACTAGGCATAACCTTCGTATCCCCCTTGGACACTGATGGAGCAGTTAGTTAGCTGGTCCCAATAATATACTATTAAGGTAAGTTGAAAGACCAAAAGGGAACAGCAGTCTTTCTATTTCTTTCTTTTTTCTATCAAATCATTTAAAGAAATCACCTTATTCCTGGTTGAAACCAATATTGTCAATTACACAAAAGTCTATTTTCTACTGCACTTTTTCTTTTCCTACTGCACAAATTGCATCCAGATACACATTACAGTAATACCTTTAATAAAGATATCAAGCCAAAGTTTGGTCCTCTTTTTTAATATGTATCTATATCTATATCTATATCTATATCTATATCTATATCTAGATAGATAGATAGATAGATAGATATGGACTACAGTTGGAATGAACCACAGTTCCCAAAGTTTGTTCATAACCAGAAATAGTGGTTTAGTAAAAAACTGAAATTAGAAGCTAAAGAGAAAGAACAGCTCATAGATTTGACAAGATGTCCAGCAGCATCATTGCAGTTATCAAAACCAGGGGCTGGAATCATGTAGCCCTCCAGATGATGTTGGACAGTATCTCCTAAAGGAAGCTGTGTATTGCTGGAAAGCTGAGTGAGTCCTACCTTGATCCAACCCATGGACAAGGGTGGGGGGACATTGTCACCCCCAATAAGAATTCTATCACCATTAAATTTCCCTTCATTTCCCCAATTTCTAGCATTACAGAGAGTGAGATATTAAAAATTGCTCTCACTTAGCACTCGTATCATTTTTATATTGGCATTCCCTAGGTCACTTTTTCTAAGTGCTCAACTGAAGTTTTAAGGTATTGCAATGCTTGTAATTGGAGGAGTGAAGGAAAATTTCATTTGGAGAGAGAGAATTCTTATTTGGAGGGGGGGCAACACCCTCATTTTGCCTCTCCCCTATAACTACACCCCTGGTCAATCTTAGATACCGGTAAGCCTTTGCTGAACTGGTCAATGATCAGAGATGATGGGAGGTATAGCTCAAAATGAGAGAAGTGTGCTGTAGTGTTTTCAACATTGGACTATGACTCTGGACACAAGGGTTCGAATCCTCACTCAGCCATAGAAACCCACCAGAGGAGCTTAGGCAAATCACACTGTCTCAGCCTCAGAGAAAGAGACAAAGAAAGAGAAAAACAATCCCCCTCTGAACAAATCTTTTCAAAAAAACCACATGATAGCTTTGTCTTAGGGAATAAATATAGGGAATATATATCTGTAAGGTAGGATACTTATTGTATTCATGAATTAGAACTGTGTGTGACATTCCAATAAGGCAGAAGTCCTGTCACCTTGTGAATAGTCTATATACAGGGCCGGTTTAAGGGCCTTGCAGCAATTGCAGCCACAGGAGGGCCCTGTCATTGTGGAGGGGCCCATTGTAACCCTCCTCCTGCCAAAACATTATTAGTAATAATCTGAATATCCTGTACTGTGAATAGGTTAGGTTAGGTCAAATTACATTGACCTGAGATAAACATATGGGCCCCCCAAAATAAAGCATTTCAGCTCCCCCCCCCATTCCTTAAGGTGGCCCTGCCCATATATGCCTGCTTGAAGATTAAGGTCCACTGCAGGAGTCCTCTTTTGTCCCCCAACGGGGCCATATGCTGTGTGAAGACAAGGAAGTGGTCCTTCTTGGCCATGGCACTGTGATTATGGGATGCCCTTGATTTAGAGGCCCAATAGGCACCTCATTTCAGTGCCAAGTTTTAAAAAAGATGCCTTTTTTATTAAAGCCTCTGCAGTTTAATGAGTTTATCCAGCTTGTACATGCACATGGTTTTTAACTATTTGAACTTGTTTTAATTTCTTACATAGTCTTAGCTGTTTTTAGACTGTACGTTATCTTTTACTGTTTCACATTTTAATTTGTTTTAAATCATTTAAATTGATTTTGTTGTGCACTGCCCTGAGTTCTTTGGATATAGGATATAGCATTTTAATTAATTAGTTAAAAGCCTTCAGGGAAACAGTTGGCCGCATGCATGCATTTAGGATATTCTTTGTTTCAATTACATCCGTGGACAATGTTCAGTAGATACAGCACATTCGGCTCCAGGGCACTTTAGAGAAAAATCTTTTACATCCTTACATATATCCAGCATGGCCTCCACCAGCTCTTGACAAACTCTTCTTTCATGAATTTGCCCACTTTAAAACTGTTGATTTTGAGTAGCCACCACAGTATCTTGTAGTAGCACATTCTGCAATTTAACTATTTGTTGTGTGAAGAAGTTTTTGGAAATTTGGGAGATGGCAGCTTGTTACCCTAATTGTGTGGAGTCCACGAAGATCCCACCAGTGTCCAAAATTATTATGGGGAATATTTAATCAGCTCAAATAAAGCAGTGAGAGTTTGGGCAATGATGGGATCTTTTAACCCATTTATACCAGTAATAAAGGGGGAGACTCTAAGCCAAAACATACAATTAAATTATCTTTATTGGAAATTAAAATCAACAGCATTCACAGAAACACTCAGGCTTCAGACACTCACACAAGGCTATTGAAGATAGTAGGAAGTATTTGGATAGAGGAATAGAATAAGGGGATTGTGGGTTATACTGTACCAATCCTACAGAGCTGAGATCGTAAAGTTACACTGACAGTGAGGAGATCTGGAAGATAGACTGGTGACATGAACTGGAGTGAAGTCAGAAAGCAGGGGATTTGTGCACGGATCGTGTTTTAGGCTGATATTTATATGTCATAATTCCCCTGAAGGGATGGAACTTTGAGTGGAATACAATGTCCCCAAGAGGTTCCCAGGACTAGACAAAGGGTGCTCCGGAAGAGTTAACAATAGTTGATGGATGCTGTATTTGGAATTGAATAGGAGTAGGCAAAGTCTTTTGTTGGAAGGGGACAAGGGAAGGAAGGACCCATTTCACAAGTGTCAAGGACTCTGCTGTTGTTGAGTGGATTAGTGAATGACTCACCTCCAAGTGTTAATCTCTGACATGAGTATTTGTTTGGGAAGTTTCCAAAGGCCCTTCCTTTGGTTACACATGACTCCAGCCTTGGTATTTGGGGGTCCCTGGTTTACCTGCTAACCACGTGGAAGGCCAGATTAAGCCAAATTATTAAATATCACCCTGGGAGCTATCAGGGTAGGTAACATGTTGTCCTTTCAAGCACAGTAATCATATTGCTATGGCAGAAGCTGAACAACAGCCAGTCCCCTACCCTCCTCCATACAAACAGAGTCTAACAGAGAATTATTTTTTTAAGTTAGCTTTACACAATCAAACACATGGTCCCATGGAAGAGAAAGAGAAGAAAAAATGCTTGAAGGTAATGTGGGAAGAGAGTTGGTGGGGTAAAACAAGCAAATAGTAAGTCACTATAAACCCAACTAGCAGGTGGTGAGTATAGGCATGCAATGTTTGTTAACATCACAGTGTCTATCCTGAATCTTCCACCATACAGGTTCAGTAATCCACCCTGTGTTCTAGCATTATGAGTGAGGGACCCATGCATACTTTTATACACATCTATTATATCTCTGATTATTCATCTTTTTTCTAAGCTAAACAAACCAAAACACTGCAACCTTTTCTTGTAGGGCAGTTGGGCCAGCCCCTTGTTCACACTGGTTGCAGACTAACATCAAACTATCGAACATTCATTCAAAATCATCAGGACAACACATCCTGATTTCTGGTCCTAAAAGGTATATAAAGGGGGAGAGCTAACCTCCCTTCTGCTGATTATAAAGGCTGTGCAATTGGACTCACCCTTTTAATTAACTGTCCAAGTTAGATGTAGTTTCTTTATATCTAAAAATATACCAGATGCTCTATGTTGCATCAATGGAGAACAAAATTGCTTTTCTGTAATCCTTCCATGGCTTTTCATGTGTGTGTTTTTTAAATCCCACCCCTCCCAACACCCAGCTCCTCTATTACATTTAAGGAGAGGGACACAAATCAACTTAACTAAGTATGAAATTACTCAATATATAGTCGTAAACTGTTCCCTTACTCAGTCTGTGGATGAAATACTTCAGAACAAATGGATTCTATGTATAGTTTGGAAGCAACACCTTGGATTAGATTACAGCAATGAGGTCAGTGTGGGGCTGCCCTTGGAGAGTGTTCAAAAGCTCTAGTTATAGATGTATATGCTAGATACTTATCCTCTAGATATTTAGTGCTATTATCCAAAAGGACCAGGGCATGTATGTGGAACATAAGCAGGGAGCTACAGTTTGTGAGTCAAAGATACCAGTGCAACCCATTGATGTTTCTGCATGCCTCCATTCAGGTCATTCCATTTGGTAAAGCAATGTACCTGAAAATTAGGTGAGTGTATTGCCTCCTCCAGAGAGAGCAAATGTATTGGGAAATAACTGGAGGTTGCTGTCATTCTTGGCTTTTTAAAAACAGCCAAATGATGTTTCTGTTACCAAGGATTTTTGTTTGGCAATTCCTGGCACCAGCTGGAACATTTTATTCCCACCCTCAAGTGGGTTCCTTTTAAATGCTGAGACATAATGGAACAATAAAAAGTCCTTTTCTTCTCCTTTCCCTCTTTTTATTTTGTTAAGAATTACAGTGTTATAGTGACAATAGCACATCAGTGTGTTAGTAAAATGGCACTTCTGCACTATAACTCTAAGAATTTTTTTCAATAAAAAATATTCAGAGAGGAGAAAAAATCCAAACAGGATGTAACCAAAGCATCTACCACCATGACCAGAGCCAACTTCTCCAGGAACAGGCACAATTGGTGCACTAGTTTTAAGGGTGCAAATGCACTCCTGGGTCCTCCTGAAACCTGGGCATCCAGGCCCAGAGATGAATCCAGGTATATCCCCAAACTGCAAAGCTGCATTTTTAATGAGAATGTAACCCCAATTTACACAGAATGAATCCCTATTCCCAGATCTGTCTTTTGACTGACCCACCACTTCTGGTGGCTGTCATCATCCCCACCTCAGAATGCTACATCTGTTTTGTCTGGATTAAGCTCAATTTGTTATCACTCATCCAGGCCATTACAGCTGCCAGGCACTAGTTTAGCACGGCTAGTTTAGCACAACTAGCACAACAGTTTCCTTGGAACTGGGTGGGAAGGAGTAATAGAACTGGGTTTCATCAGCATACTGGTGACCCCTGACCTCAGAACCCTGGACAACCTTTCCCTGTGGTTTCATGTAGACTTTAAATAGCATAGTACCATCTCAATAAACCACACCTCATTAAAAAAAAAAAAAAAAACCTTTGGGAAATCTTTACAAACAACCCCCCTAAAAGAATAAAATGAAAGGACCCAGTGATAACAATCAGCAAAACCCAAAGAGCTATATTGTGAGAACTTACACTTTTTTTTTAGATTGATCTGGGAGAGCCCTATATTTCTCTGGAACACATTCTCACAATGAATTATTTAATGCATTAGGGGTCTTTTCCCCTCCTGTAAAGTTGCAATAATTTAATTCATTAGACATTTTTCTTTGTAGGTTTGCATTCCACCAATTTCTTTTCCATAGACTTGTCTGTCTCTAAGTTGATGCATTGTTTCTCCTGGGCTAAGAAGCAACACTGGCCATTAATATCTGGGAGACAAATTTCCCTCATTTCCCTCCCTTTTCAGTTGCATCAGCACTTTTCAAAATCCAAGGAATTTCTATCTCAGTCAGCATGAAGATCTCAGCCAGTGTAGCTTATGGGATGGCCACAAAGATAAAACAAATATAGATGAAGAATAGTGGGGATACTTTGATGTTGGACTGAAAGTTTGCAAAAAGAGACTTTGACTCAAGAACTGTGTGTGTTTGTGTGTCCATCTCTTCAGTGTGGTAGAAGTGCGTATGGTGCAAAGTGGTGTGTTCCACTTTCTTAAGAAGTTCAGGAAGGCTTAATACTGGTGGGCAGGGATGGTTTTAATGTTTTCCAACATTTTATCACACCAAACTGGGATTGGACCATCCATAAAATGTCAACAGCCTGCCATTTTATATTTGGAGAACTGTTCCAGATGTAGCATTCTGAGGTGGGGATGATGACAGCCACCAGAAGTGGCAGGCGAGAAATCTTTCTGAAAGATAATAAGATCACACAAACAATAAGCTATCTTGTCTCTTCTCTGGGGATAGAGAAGGAGGTTTGGGAATCCTTAACAGAGTGAGTAGTTCACTGGTATACTGATTATATACGCACAATCCTAAATATACATTGGACTTGTATACGCACAATCCTAAATACACACTGGACTGACTATGTGATGAATGTTGCTGTCCTTGAGCAAGCAGGGATCACCAGCATTGAGGCCATGATATTGAGAACACATCTGTGCTGGGTAGGGCACATTTCTAGGATGGAGGACCATCGCCTCCCAAAAATAGTACTCTACGGTGAACTCACCACGGGTTAGCATAAGAGGGGTGCTCCAAAAAAGTGATACAAGAACTCCCTGAAACAACATCTCAGGCTCAGCCAAATTGATCACCAACAATGGTCTGCCCTGGCCTCACATCGGAAGGCATGGAGATGCACTATCCACAATGCTGCAGCCTTATTTGAGAGCTCTTGCTGAACAAGTCTTGAAGAAAAACGACAACGCAGAAAGAGTCACAATCCGGAATCATCACCCAAGGAGACCTTCTGCTGTGCTTTCTGCAACCAGACATATTTATCTCGGATTGGCCTTTTCAGTCATCAGCATGCTTGCAGAAAGCTCGGGATGAGTCCTTCCTGAAACTTAGTTTGCAAAGAAAAGCCAGAGAGAGTTCACTGGTTAACCAAAGAACTGTCCCAGTTTCCCACTGAACTGGGTTTTAAGTGAAGAGCAGTGGGTGGTGGCAGCTACCAAAGAGAGACATAATTCCAAGGGATTTCTAGGTTAGAGGAACCCCTGAGAGTGTGTCTCAGATTGTACAAACACACGAGCCTTTCTTTCCCTCTCTATGATGGTGTGAATACACAGAGAGGAGGGAGGGCCCACATGACAATAAGACCACACAAACCTCTAAATAAATTACATGCCCTCTCCCACTCTCCAAGTATCACAAAAAAAGTGTATACAGAATCACCATCTTTGGTAACAGAGTTTTAATGCATTATCTTCTCAGAAGGCCATGTGACTGTAGAGATGTCAGGTTTCCCTCCATGCACTTTCCACCTATTGGTTACTTGTGGAAAGAGTTGTAGTATGGAACAGAGTTGGACAAGCTCCAGTGAGCCATGAGCTAATTTCTGATCCCTAGGACTTGCCAATGGTCAGATTACCATTCCAATGGGGGGGGGGATTGAAACCTGAAGTGGTTGAATGACCAATTCCACTTTCCTAAAAAGTGTTTTGTTTTGTTTTTAAGTTCAACATTGTGTGGGGACTTGCACTTTACTTAGAAGGACAATTACTGCTTCTGGAGCTTTCTGGGAGCAACAATTCTCCTTTTTCCTGATTTTTTTTTTTAATCGGCACAGGGAGAGTGGGAGGAATCCAAGACTTGCAATATCAGCTTTGGTGCAGCAGTGAAAAAGCCAATCCAGTTATAGACAGCATTAACAGTATCATGCTCAGACCAAAGGAGGTGATAGTAGTGTTCTGTTCTGCTTTGCTCAGACATCTTGGCTACTGCGTCAAGATGGGCACCACAGCATATTGATAAGCATATTGATAACTTGGAACTTGTTCAGAATCGGTCACCCAAGGTGGTAAAGGGACTGTAAACCAAGCCTTTGAAGAACACTTGAGAGAAGTGAGTGTGTTCATCCTGGAGAAAAAAAAGACAGAGATGTAGTCATTCTTCAGTATTTGAGTGGCTGTTGCCAGGGAGAGCGTGAGCTTGTTTTCTGAGACTCTTCAGCATAGGACCTGAACCAGTGGATACAAATTACAAGAAATGGAACTGCAACTAAATATTAGGAAGGATTCCATGACACTGAGGCCTTATCTACATGGGCAAAATATGCTAGACCACCACACTGTCCTATCTCTGCAGCCACCACCATTGCCACCGTCCACAAACCTATCTCTGAGGCCAGGAAGCCAGCTGCAGCAGTTGATCAAGATCCCCTGGCCAGCCTTGGTCACATGCTGTGGGACTCCTTCCTGGCTTTGGAGAAAGTGATGCAGATGGCAGGTGTAGCAATGGGCCAGTGGACCAGTATGTGCTCCTGTGGTCACATGGGACTTGATCTGTTTTTTCTTGGCTGAGACAGGTATTTTGCTAGAATGTTTTATTGGGCTTTGCCCCACCTTCCCCCTGTTTTAGCCCCATCTTAGCCTTGGGGGTCATGAGGACAGCCTTGGGACAAAACAGGGCAAAAGCCTTGTGTTGTTTGGACTGCAGGGCCCTAAGATGGGGGAAAGATGGGGTAAATTGCCCATCTAGAAAAACCCTAAGAGCTGTTTGACACTGGAATAGACTGGTTGGATGGTGGTGGATTCTCCTTCATTGGAGTTTTTGAAGGTTAGATGGCCACTTCCCAAGGATGCTTTAGCTGTGTATTCCTGCATTGCCAGGGGTTGGACTAGATGAATCTTGGAGTTCCTTCCAATTGTTTGATTCTGTGATTGACAGCCTTGGAGGATTCCCACCTCTGGTACTGAGCAAAGTATATCACATGAAGTTGCTGACTATGTATATAGCTTGGCTCCTAGATGGCTCTTTTGAAGGGACGCATTAAGAACATTTGTGGCCTATTAGTCCATCAATCATCAGTACCACAAGGACACACAACAAGAAGAGGGCATCACTTTGGTTTCCCATCTGTGTGCTTCCAGAGGTACTTGGATAGACATAAGTGTAAAGAATAATGCTGGAGAAGATTGCCATTGGCATTCACTTCATTCCAAAAACAGTATATTGTAACGAAGATATTCTTCAAACAGAACAAAGCTGCCTGGAACAAGAACAAGGAGGCCCTACTGAGAAATTGACAAGCCAAGCCATAAATAAATAAATATATTTTTTTAAAAAAATCCCAATGAATCTGATAATTCAATTGCAAAGTATGTGATACACAAGTTTATTAAGATTCTCCACCAAGATCAGTGTGACAGGTGTCTTTTTTGTCCATAGGGCATGAGGTTGAGGATTCAAATTACAGTTATCAGAGTGCAAAAATGGAATGCAGATTGAAGTCAGCTGAAATGGCTTCTTTCCCCCTCACAGTGCAATTATTTGATTCTTACACCTTTTGATTCCCCCCCCATGCTAGTTTGAAATAAAGCATCTTTGCTCTGCTCTGCCTATTTCCCTTTAACTTAAAAGAAATAAATTATTTAAATAAATACATACATGTATAAATGCATAATACATTGGCTGGAATCCCATTGGTAACATAAGTTTTAGTAACTCAGGCTCACAGCTTCTTTTGGATGGTGTGCAAGGAGGCTTTAGTGCATCACCCCAAACCTCCTCCAAGCCAGCTTTCTGGCCCCATAGAAGTGCTCTGGCTGTTGTTCACTAGCTGGGGATAGGGAGGGAGGAAGCAATTCAGGTGACCAAGAAGCAGCTAAAGAGAAGAGAAACATGGTCACTCTCCAGGATGGACAGTGCCTTCATTTTTCTTCCCCTTGCAGCCAAGACTGGCAGCATTGGTGGTTGTTTGAATCACCTCCCCATCCTTTCCCAGTTAACAGAGGCAGCAGTGTCCCCTGTACTCCAGGTTTTACAGCTGCTGGAAAAAGAAAGGTGTGCAGCTGTGCCTCTGAAACATTACAATGTACACATGCAATACAGGATCTCGGCCACCCCCACCCCCAAATTGGTTGGCTTGTGGAATAAAGGAATTCTGTTCCCCTTCCTTCCTCCACAATATAAAGGCTTATGACTAGGCAGAGTTCTCCCACGTACTTTT
This sequence comes from Gambelia wislizenii, assembly GCA_030847615.1. Taxonomy (NCBI): domain Eukaryota; kingdom Metazoa; phylum Chordata; class Lepidosauria; order Squamata; family Crotaphytidae; genus Gambelia; species Gambelia wislizenii. Next base: position 14,891,722 of record JAUMIR010000008.1, on the reverse strand, counting down.
CTTGATTAATGTCTTGTGACAGGGGCATTGTTGGGGAGCATGCAAAGGTCCCATTACTTTTGGGGACGGGTATTTACTTTTTAATAAGTTAGCCAAGGATTCTCCCTCTCTTCTACTCTTCATGGAGGCCCTTTTCACCTCTTCAGAAAAAATTCCCCAGATAGGCATATCTCAGTCTCAATTTCACAATGTTTCTTCTAATCCCACCTGCTTTCCTTTTCCATCTTTTATGTCCAGTTGTGAGACTTGTCTCTTTCACAGCACACAATTATGGCAGTCTCATGCCACTTTAACTGCCATAGAGCCATCCTATACAATTCTGAAATATGAGGTACTTAGAAGTCTCTGCTAGAATGGTCTGGTATTCGTTCAGAAGAGTGGGCTGGAATTCCCTAGTAGAGAATTCAAATAACAAATCCCAGGATTCTGTAGAATGCAGCCATGACATCCAATGGAAAAGTAGCATCAAAGTGGTATAGCTACAATGCATTAAAGAAACCTTGTTATTTTTTAATTATTCCCCACATGGAGATCTGGGCACACTTTCATACACATTTGTCCTAATGCTCATATTTTCTATGCATTTTCCCCCTTACATATTTTGTACACATTTTCCCCATTGACTAAAGCATCTTCTATTTTCCAACTTAATGCATTATTATTCATTTCCATTTTTAAAATGTATGCATGATTTTTGAGTATTCTATTTCTCTCAAACACATTGCTAGCCTCATAATGTCTGGATTTCTTAGGTGAGTTTCACTTTGTTTCACAATTAATCTTGGAAGGCATGAAATGGACGCTTCCACTGAAAATCTTAACTCCATTGAATTTTGACTCTCCTCCGGGATGACATTATATCATTACACAGCTTCACTCCCGTAGGTATTCTGGACCAGGAACAAGGTAGGACTATTATGAAGAGCCACTTGTTACAGAGAAACTCAGCCATGATGCTTTTTATATTGGACATGGAGTCCCACAATATCTACATTAAGGACTACAGATATCCATGGGGGGGATACATTCTCAGACTTTCTGTGGATACTGGAAACCATGAATAATAGCAAACCCTATTAAAATGAATCACTTCCAGCCAAAGTATACTATAGAGTCATGCTGGAGGACCTAGACATTGCCCAGAGAGAACACCTCTCTAGGCATCTTTTAGTCCCTCCAGGATGACTCTATGGTTAGCTTTCAGTGGAAGCATACCATAGAGTCGTGCTGGAGGACCTAGAAGATGCCTAGAGAGACCATTTTTTTTTCAGATGTGGGTAACTGAATCAGGCAATACAGGTCCCATGTATATGGGGGGTCTATATATATATATATATATATATATATATATATGCCTACAGGGAGCAACAGTGTTAGAGACACTGTTAGAGACATGGTTATCTAGGTGTTCTCCTTTTGATCTTGGCTGAGCTTTACATAAAGAAGAGTCATAAAGATGAGACAGCTCAGCCCAAAAGGGGAAGGAACATCCAGTGGCCCTAACTATCTGTGGAGGAGGAAATAAAGTCACATTGTAAATTGATATTTTCACTTCCTTCCTCCTTTTTTCCCTCTCCTAAGCATGTAGCTCACAGTAGCTTTCCAAGCTTATAATCTGGCCAGGAGTTGGTAATAGTGGCTGGGGCTGAATTTCATTCTCTCCCCCACCCCAAGCAGACAACAGTATCCTCAAAAACCTGACCCAGAAGTGACCAGAAGTCACTTCCGATTTCCATCTGCCTCTAGGAGTCAATTTGGGCTTTGGGAGCTTTGGGTCACTGCGGGCTGAAATATTCATTGGGATACTTGTGGCCCATAGGTTAGACTTTCCCCACCATTGCTCTAAATTGATTACCTGTAATGAGTTCCATTTCTTTTTACTCTAGCATAAATGGTCATTGTGCTCATTGAAAGCATCACGCATTTAACATATCTCCCCTCTCTTCACGAAACCATCCTAATACTTTCTCTAATATGTTCGATTATTCTGAAAGCCTTCATAGAAAAGCCAGAAGCAAAAGGAGTCTGATCCATTATGGGCAGGCTACAAGTATCTGATGTACTTAAAGTTCATAACTGGTGTGTCCTCTATGCTAATTGAATTAACTGAAATTGTTAATTGGACCTTCTGTGGGTATGCAAAGCATGAGAATGTCAGCTATATGCAAATACCTACCTACTTTTCAAATCACTACTTTAATCAAACAAGCTACAGTAACATGGGCTGATCTAAAGCCTTGGTGAAGAATATTTTTCAGCCCTAAAGCACCTTCACCTCTAGATAACATATCACATTAGAAGACTGCTATGTTATATCTTGTGGTCCATTTAGTTCTAGAAACTGCCCTCTCCATTCTCCCTTAGAAACCTGTTTACATATAATGCTTGAATATCTGGACCAAATTCACTCTGGAAAGCTCCAACTCATTCTTCAGGGCCAAGCTACTGGATCTTTTCTTTACCTCATTGTAAGTATGTGCAAAGTTTTGGGTGTTTTTGACTGAATTCTAGGACTGTAACAACAATATAGAGTTATAGCAGTTTGATACTACTTTTGACTGACATGGTACCTTCCTGCGGAATCTTGGACTTTGTAGTTTGGTGAAGTATAGGGACATAGTTCTTCACTAAATGTCTTCTTGAAGGTAGAAACACTTAATTCCAGCAATTTTCTTCCCACTGAAAGAAAATCTTTGGAAATCATGCAGTTTTCAAAGTGTATTCACAATTTGGAACTCATTTTGCACAAATTTCAGATGTGGTTGTTTTCCAAAGAAAACAGCATTTACTGTGGAGGAAACTGCATTTTCTGAGTGGAAAATAATATTTCAATGCAGAAATATTCATTTCTGCACACAAAATGGTGTTTTCTCTGCAGAAAATGGTATTTTCCATGCGGATCAACTATGTGTAAATTTTCAGCAGAAGAAAAGCCCAATTACAGTATTTTTGTACAAAAAACAGCATTTCCTGAACAAAAATTAATATTTCTGCCTTGAAATAATCTTTTCCATGCAGAAAATGTGGTTTCTTGCATTAAAACATGCTGTTTTCCACACAAATCAACAACATGCAATTTTTGTGCAGAATAAGTCCCAAACTGCAAAGATTTTAGTCAGTTCAGGATTCTTCCCCTCAGCATTTCTCAACACTCAGAAAACATGTTTTTCAACCATTTTTCAAATATTTTCTAATGTTCTTTCCATCTCTAGTGAGGTATTTAGAATTTTATGGTCAAGGTGCTATATGGAACTTCACTCTCCCCATACAGAATCCACCCCTCTCCTGCCATCCCCTGCCCTATGGCAATTTTTAGAATGAGAAACAATGAATTCAAATAGCAAGAAAAGATATTCCACCTAAAAATTAGGAAGAACTTCATTGCTATAAGAGCAATTCAACAGTGGAATGGACTCTCCTTCTTTGGAGGTCTTTGAACAGAGTTCAGATCAGAATCTTTTGGGAGTGCTTTAGCTGCATTTTTGCATAACAGGGAGTTGGACAAAATGGTCCTTGTAGCACCTTCCAGCTCTAAAATTCTATGATTCTACTTTAGTTGGAGCTAGTAACTGGATTTAAGCAATAATTATAAAAAGTCATGCTTTGTTGCATATTTGTCTTGGACAAAACTTTGATTAGTCAAGCAATTCAGAGGTGGTCCTAAATTCAGAAAAGAATAACTCAGAAAAGGTTCCAGGCTTCGAGAAAGATACATGCCTTCTTTTAATAGCAAGGACACAAAGAACAGAAGGAATATGATTCAAACCCTTGGATATGGAGGTAAGTGAAGGGACTTACTTGAACAAAACTACTATGCCATAACAGCAGTTAGCCTTACAACAAATGGCTGCATGTACATTTCTTAATTACTAAAATATAATTATAAATGTGCCATGGGATGGTTTGGAAACATGCATGCACAGTTACACTGTAAGTCTTCAGCAAAGGTGTTGAAGGATGAAAAACACTGACAAGACCTAAGCGAGAACTTCACCCTCAAGCATTACTTTCAAAACAATGTTGTCCCAAATGGAAAACTATCACACCAAATGATGTCTTCTCAAATTAGTATCTAATTATTTTCTGCAACAATGTATCCTGGTGTAATTAGATTTGGAGAAAACAGCATCCAAGTGGCAGTAAATTAAGTGTTTCAGAGTAAACAGAGAATGTAGTGGCATGTTAACTAGTTAAAAAAAAACTACAGAAATTATAAAAACAGGAGTCATAAACCTGTTGGTGCATGAGGCTGGTGTAACTACTCTGACATAACTACCCTGGTGTGTAGTTACATTGCTTAACTATCAGGGTTTAAGGCCACAGCCTCTGAACAGGTTGATCTTCCATTTGGGTCATCAAACCGAGGTGTTCTGAGAACACTATCTTAGAAAATTGCCTGTCCTCTTTTTTAAAAAATAAATTAAAAAAAAAAAAAAGAAAATTGCCTGTCCCATGGAATAGATAATTTTGTAAACCAGCCTTCACAGAACACTCTGGCTTTGAGAACCCACCAAAAAGACAAGAATGACAGAAATAGACTGCTCAGAGTTGACAGCCCTTATGCTAACATAGTACACCAACAGGATTTTGACCAGCAGCAACAAGTTGGAGGAAAAGATAATTCTTGCAATGTGCTTCTCTGTTTGTCCAATAGGTCAGTAAAATGAGTACCCAGCTTGTGGGGGCAATTAGCTAACACACATTGGAAGCTGTTTAATGCAGTTAGATGTGTAAATAGCTATTGCTTAAAACAATTTGTAAGCCGCTCTGATAGCCTTGTGGCTGAAGAGCGGGGTATAACTAACTAACTAACAAAGAGGAAGGGTTGAGAGAAAGAATATGGAATAACCAGAGAATGTTTGTTTGTTTGATATCACACTTTTCTCCCAAATGGGACCCAAATGGAATACTTTCAGTTTCTTCATTTATATTAATATGCTCACTAATACACTGCCATATTGATTACCATTCATCTGGATTTCCACAGTTGCTATCTTGAAAACCTATTACACATTCAAAGCCCATTTAAACCAAATCCACTGTAAGAATCTGCTTTTATTATTTGTTGTATTGAACCCATGGGATCTTGATAGTTCTTTAGGAAGAAAAAGATGATTACTACTACTTCCTCTCCTCCTCCTCCTCTTCTTTATTTATATCTCATCCTTTTCCTAATTAGTGTTCTGATTAATCAATGCCCTCTATAGTTCTTGATGGTAGATTAGCTAAGGCACTTCATTATTTCTGCCTCTGGTGTTGTGAACTGGAAGAATCTCAGGATATTTATATCTCTCTGGCTTTTTTCGCAAATGAAGATTCAGGAAGGACTCATCCCGCACTTTCTGCAAGTGCACTGATGACTAAAAAGGCCAATCTGAGATAGACAAGTGCGGTTGCAGAAAGCACAGCAGAAGGTCTCCTTGGGTGATGTTTCTGGGTTGTGATTCTTTCTGCGTTGTCATTTTTCTTCAAGATTTGTTCAGCGTGAGTTCTCAGATAAGGCTGCAGCATTGTGGATAGTGCGTCCATGCCTCCCAATGTGAGGCCAGGGCGGACCATTGTTGGTGATCAATTTGGCCAAGCCTGAGATGTTGTTTCAGGGAGTCCTTGTATCGCTTTTTTGGAGCGCCCCTCTTACGCTGACCCGTAGCGAGTTCACCGTAGAGTACTATTTTTGGGAGGCGATGGTCCTCCATCCTAGAAATGTGCCCTGCCCAGCGCAGCTGTGTTCTCAATATCATGGCCTATGGCTGTAATGATGTTTTTAAAATGCAAGACATTCTCTATGAGCTGCAAGTCTCAGTAGAGAAGTAGCAAGGCAGAAGTGAATGGCTCTATTTTTGTTAGCTGGATTTGCCTGTCCCCTATGGAAAAAAAGAAACCACTCTCTCCAAGTTGTTTGTCCTTTTCTAGAGAGCTCCAAAAAGAGCTTGGGGAAGCTATGGTTTTGGACTACTTCTCCCAGTATCTCTCAGCCATCATCGACAATGCTGACCATGTTGTCTGGGGGAGTCTGAGAGCTGTAGTTCCAAATATAACTTTCCCAAGCTCTGGTGCCAAGGATGTATTTATACCTTGATAAGTGTGACCAGAAAGAGCCAGTGTGGTGTAGTGATCTGCGCAGTGGACTACAACTCTGGAGACTAGGGTTTGAATCCCTGTTCAGCTATGGAAACCCACTGGGTGACCTTGGGCTAGTCACATTCTCTTAGCCTCAGAGGAAGGAAAAGGTATATCCCCTCTGAATGAATCTTGCCAAGGAAACCATTAAGGTAGCTGCAAGTTGGAAACGACTTGAAGGCACCCAACAACAAGTGTGAGCATTGAAAGTCATGCTGGGGGGGGGGATGTGGACTGGATCCTGTTTTCCCCCCTCCCCAACTAGAGTAGATCTCCTGAATTGTTGACCAATGAGTCAGCATGTAGGCAAATTCAGTTGATTCAGTGGTTCTACTCTAGTCAGGATTAGCAATTGGATTTAGGTCTATGGAGGTTTTCACACTACACTGTTGTAGCATTACTATTTCACTTTATTTGCTATGGCTGCCTCCTGTGGAATCCTGGGATTTGCAGTTTAGGGAGGGGCATTTACAACTCTCAGCCAGAGAGCTCTTTGGCCTCACTAAACTACAAACCCCAGAATTCCACAGGAGGAAGCCAGAGCAGTTAAAGTGGAATAGTAACACTATCACAGTGTAGTCTGAAAATCTCCTATGTCGAGGAGGGACTAAAGATTTTAATTAAGAAAATGGTATGGTACAGTTGGCCCTCTGTATCCACAGATTTGTTATCTACAAATTATACCATCCATGGCTTGAAAAATATGCCTCCCTTGCAAAAAATAAATAAATAAAAATAATCCAAGAAGTTAACCTTAATTTTGCCATTTTATATAAGGGGCAGCATTTTACTATGTAATGTATATAATGTATATAATGTATCTATGTATATAATGGGACTTGAGCATCCACAGATTTTGGTATCCACAGATGGTTCTGGAACCAAACGCCAGCAGATACCAAGGGCCCACTGTATTAACTTCCCCACCCACCCACAATGCTCCTGCTCACATTCACAGCCCTCCAAGCCTACTTTTCATTTTTGCTAAAGCAAAACATGGGCATGGGCCTTATTTTAAGCATTTCTTCTTTAATCCATATTTTGCTGATTAGTAAAGGTCTGTTGGCTCAGGCTGATGTTCTACAGTAGATTGATTGCATCCCTCAATAAATTCTTCTGCAAAATAGTCACAGGTAAACATTTAGGATTAGATTCTGCCCTTGGAATTCTAATTCCCCTTAAACGTTAGCATCCTTGATGAGTCAAATTAAAAACAATTTATTTAACAGCATTCCTGAGACAGGCTACCCCAGTAACACTGAAAAGCAAATGGGTAAGCTTCCATTTCATTGCATTTCCTAATCATACGTGATGGTATTAAAGTCCTGCATCAAACCTGTATATAACGTTAAAATAAATCTGTTGATCGTGAACTCAGAAAAGTTCCCTGATTGACATCTCAGATTGTGAAGATCCCTCTCTTATAAGTACATTCTTACATATTTTCGCACACATTTTTTCAAATGGGCATATTTTTGGTGTACATATTTCAAAGGTTTACATGTTTTTAGCATTTTCTACTATTGACTAAATTATTTTTGCATTCCCCCCCCCCACCCATTCTTTTTTCTTCAAAAGCCAGTGCGGTGTAGTGGTTTGAATGTGGAACTAGGACCCTGGAAGACCAAAGTTCAAATCCCCTCTCAGCCAGAGAAACCCACTGGGTGACCTTGAGCATGTCAAACTCCCTCAGCCTCAGAGGAAAGCAAAGGCAAACTCTCTTTAACAAATCTTGCCAAAGAAAACCCCATGAAAGGATAACCTTAGGGTTGCCATAAGTCAGAAATGACTTGAAGGAACACAACAGCCACACATTTTTTCATGCAGTCATGCAATGTATGCTTTTCCCAAACCTGTTTTTAAAATTTGCACAAATTTTTTATTTATTTACTGAATCACATTGCCGGCCAGTGAATATGAGCATTTAAAAATGCAAATTCCATTCAGATCCACATTAGATTCTCCATTTTGTTCCAGTGAAGAGTAAGAATGTTGGATGATCTTGTTAACACACTGTGAATCAACCATATTGTATAACCAGCCCTATTGGTCACTTTCCCTCCCATGTGTAGGCTATGGTCCAAATCCTACTGGTTGCTACTTCTAGAGCAGATCCATTGAATCAATTTTTGAATGGTGAGTCAACATGTAGGTAAATTCCATTGATTCAATGGGTTTACTTAAGTTTGGAGTGACAATCATATTCAGACCGATGTGTTCAGAGCTGAGAACTTTAAGTATTAGAGATAAAGCAAAGAAGAAAGCAGATAGGTCTTCAGCACTTCTGCACCATGACTTCTGTTTGTATCATCCTAGGTTTGGAACAGAATTTAAAGCTACTCTTAATTATAACATTTCAAACTCAGCAAACCAAGAAAGCCTACTTTAGACAAAAAAGAATAATAAAGGAGATGGTTTTCCTTTCTGATCTACGTGCTTCCTCCTATGAGAAGGGAAGTACTGTTGTCAAGAGGAACAAATGAATATTTTGCTACAAGGGACAAAAGACGCAAAGGTCAGTGGCATTGTCCAGTGTACTTTTTCATTAGAACTAAATGTATGGTAATGTTTCCCAAAATAAATAAGGTCCCAGGTCAAGATACTAAACCAGCTTAATATACTGCATGGAGTTCAGTGGCCTGTAATTCATGAGATGCTGGAGGATTCATGATTCAGTTCTTGGCCTTGCGTCTCTTCAAGTGGCATGATACAAATGAGGGAGACATTAAAACTTATTTGTCTTTTCAAAGCAATGTTAATTAAGGGCATTTTGTAATAGGCTATGCTACTTTATTCAGTGCTGAGTTCATCCACCAGTCATCTGGACTTATTCCAAGAGGTGGTAACCAAAACAATGGCATAAAAGGGTATTCTGTGGTTTCATCTTACTCAGAATGAAATTTACCTTGACTATCAGGGCACTGTTTTAAAAAAATGTAGACATTAGATCTCAAATTACACAAGTCTTTGGAGTTGTGTCAATTGATTGGCCATTTGTAATTGTGGTTTTGACCCTGACTATAACAAGGAAGGTAGAACCAGAAGTTCTACAGTTTTAGATGTTCCTTCCTCTCTGGCCCTGAAAAATGACTGCCCAGCTGAATTCACTTATCTCTCTGGGTCCAGAATGAGTGCCATAGATTACATAATCATTTCTAGGGACCTTCTTCCCTATGCCAAGGAATTAGAAGTTATGCCCAGATTTGAAAGTGATCATTTCCCAATCCGGCTACATCTTAGTGACTTCACTCAGGAGACACACACCAGGGAGCGCTATCACCTTTCTGTGACACCATCAGGAAGGACTTATCACTGAGCTAAATGGACCCCCCAACTAAACCAAACAATAAGTGAGCTATTGGCTTCAGACCAACTTCAGCATCTTAGGACTGCCCTGATATCAGCTGAGTCCCCTGATGAAATCTTGGAAAATTACAGTGCACTTACCCAAGCTCTACACCAATATCTAATCCACCAACATCAGTGGAAACAACAACAGCACCACTCCAAAACATGGTTTGACAAGGAATGTCTTAATGATAAAAAGCCCTCATTGATAGTTATCAGGCTTACCTATCTAATAACATCCCAGATGCTGTACCAATGCTGCTCCAGCAGAAAAGAGACTACAAAAAGCTGCTGATGAACAAGAAAAAAGAAGCCATGAAGAATGACTGGACACAACTTATCCAGGCAGTCAGATCCAACAACACAGCTCTATTCTGGCATATTACATCAAGTTCCCAGAGAAATGGGCCAGCCACAGTGGACTGTCGTATCCCTCCAGGGATATGGGAGGATCACTTTCAAGCACTTTATAAGGACAACTACATTGAAAGTGGATGCACTAGCCAAAATATAGAAAATATCCAAGGGTGGCCACCAGTGACAGAGACAGAGATCAAGAACCTTGTAGCCCAGCTGAGAATGGGGAAGGATCCAGGGGAAGACTTAATACCTGCAGAAGCCATTAAAAACAACCTTGAATTTTGGGCCCCTATCCTGGCCTCACTTTTCACCTGTATCGACAAATATGGTCGAGCACCCAAGGATTGGGGCCTTGCAATCATCGTCCCCATATATAAAAAAGGAAGCAAGGATGATCCTGTCAACTACAAACCAATTAGTCTCCTCAGTACAATCAGCAAACTCTATGCAAGACACTTACAGTGGAAATTTCAGACCTGGTTGGAACAAGAAAACATACTTGCAGAAGAACAAGCTGGCTTCAAGGAAGGCCGCTCCACCATAGATCAGTGCCTTGTACTCCACCATCTTATTGAAAAATACTCCACCTGCAGGACAGTTTCTCTCTATGCTGCCTTCATAGACTTTAAAGCAGCTTTTGACTCTACATCCCGAACCAAACTGGAAAAAACTGGAGGCTTCTTCAATCAACCAACGTTTACTCCATCTAATTTGTATGCTGCATGAAGGGACCTCATTAAAAGTAAGATGTAACCCCCAGGGACATCTCACCAATGACATTGTCACTGAGAAGGGTGTCAAGCAAGGCTGCATTCTAGCTCCACTCCTGTTTAACTTCTACATCAATGATTTCGTGGATCACCTCAACAACACTAACTTCCATCCCCCAAAATTAGAGGGAAGGCATATCTCAATGCTGCTTTATGCGGATGATGCAGCAGTACTTTCAAGAACTCCTATTGGACTAAAAAGAGCCCTAAGAGCATTAACACAATATTGCAGAGTGGAACAGCTAGAACTCAACTATCAAAAAACTAAAATCATGGCATTCACTAAAAGGCCTAAGAACTTCAACTGGAATATAGATGGCCACAAGATTGAGCAGGTCTCTTCCTTCAAATACCTGGGGGTAATTTTTCAAGCCACTGGTAGTAGGAAAGCGCATGGGGAGTATGCTGCTTGCAATGCGCAGAGGAGTACAACAGCTATTCTCAAATTTCTTAAGACAAGAGGAGGCCACTATTTACCAGCAGCGCTCAAACTGCTTTATGGATCCCAATTGGGACCCTTCCCCAACCCTGCTCCATTAGAACTTGTCCAATCCAAATTTTTAAGATCAGCTTTCCAAACTCCAAAATGTGTCTCTAACGCAGCTCTGAGACTGGAGTCAGGATTTAGGAAAGTGGAGGCCAGAGTGTGGGTGACCATACTCAGCTATTGGCTCAGAGTATCCCTCTTTCCCACTGGCCTTGCTCCACTAACCTTAAGTGATGATTTCCAATCCAGCTGGAAACAGACAGTGATGACTAAAATTTCAATGCTGGGCCTTTTTCCAGATCTTCTGCTTAGCCTGGGAAAGCTACTATCAAACAACGGGTAGCAGATATAGAGCGACAACTGGATCTAGCCAGCACTCCAACCTTCATTGCTAGTGACTCCGATAGATATCTGGCCTCTCCTTTGGCATACTTAGCAACACTTGAAATACCTAAACATTGAAGGGCCTTTACTCTTGCACGGTGTCATGCCTTCCCTTCAGCTGTCCTTGAAGGCCAATACAAGAAGATCCCCTTCTCAGACAGACTGTGCCCCTGCAACTCAGGCCAAATAGAAACAACAGAGCATGTATTATTCCAGTGCTCATACTACAGGGACATACGCCTTAGCCTTATTTCACCCCTGTTGCATAAATACCGAGGGCACACTGGACAATTCTACATAAACTTGTTGCTTTCAGACACCAACCCAGGAACAACTTATAATGTCACTAGATTCTGCACAGCTGCAGTTAAAATTTGACAGACAATGTCCTCAACAGTAGAATAGTATCAATTTAGACTTGTTATACTGGAGCTATGGAATCTGAAGGAACATTTTAAATACTGCTTTTAGCCTGTTTTTAACCTGTGTTTTTACCTTTCTTCTGTATCCCTTTTTACCTGTGCTGGTCTATGACCATAATAAAGATTCTATTCTATTCTATTCTTTCCTCTGTGGCTTTCTTTAAGTGAATTTTTCACTGATAGCTGTACTTCAGGGGAAGACCAAATGTGGTCCTGGAGCCACATGAGCCCTGAGGACCATTTTTATGGCCTTTACCCATTGCAGGTTTTGTGATCACCTTTCCTAAAATTACCCCCAGTTTGCCTTTTAAATATGTAGCCAGGCCTTCTTGTACTGTTGTGTTAACATTATAATAAATACATACTTCCACTCCCAAAACCAAAAGTGGACTGCTGGCCATTTCCTGTTCATTTGGTTTGTTTGTCATCATTATTGGCAGTGTGTGTGGTTCCTAGAAGGTCCTGAGACAGAAAAGTGTCCTCCAGATATTCCACAGTTGCCCACCCATGCTCTACATGCAAGTAGCAACAGCAAGTAACAGGAAATGGAAGAAACAGTCATTAGATGACACATGTTACAGGAACATTTCATGTTGCTAACTTAATAAATGTGGCCATCAGCAATAAGAACATCCAGTCAGGCATGGGAAAAGTGATTAATATTGACCCCACAGAATATGGTTATCTTAGGTCTGAATTGAATCCCTCCCCATCTCTCCACAATTCTGTCATCCCATTTCTGGCTAGCAAAGTGGGAGGGACTTTTGACTATTTTGTAGGGTGATATGACTTTTGGAGGGGATAGCTAAAACATCAGGTGTATGTAATGGTCAGGTGTTTGGAGATTTCCTACTGATGTCTACAAAAATGTTTCAGTAATAATAAACCCTGTAGGACTGCTCTCAGGTGAGTGAACTGTCATGTATTTCAAAAGTGATTTTTCTGTGGATGCATGTTCAAGCAGCACAGAAGAAATATGAATAATGTGGTGGTATCCAAACCAGTCTATTGGCCATACACCTATCCTTCCTCCATTCCTCAGTGAATGCCACTGTGAAGGCATCCTACTGGTGACGTAGGCAGGTGTAAGTCCAACATATGCCTGTGTGTGTATTTTTACATTGATGAGTGAACTCCCACCCTGGGCCTTACTTTCCTCATGCTAGGGTGCCCTCCATGGCCAATTGGTGGTTCAGGGGAAGATGGGAGTAAACCAGATAGTAGTTGACTGTGTTTCAGCTGCCAATAAAGGCCAAAACAAAGGCATCCTTTCAGATCTCCCAGGGGCCCTATGGGAAGTCCAGGAAGATTATGTTCCTGCATATATCTGTTGAAGCACATCCTGTCACTGCTTGGTCTCTCCCCATCACCCTCTGACCAACAAATGACCATGAGGTGTTGCCTCTTTATGGGTGTCAGGAAGAGGGGAAGACACTTAGTGATGCCCGGCAGTGCAGTACCTGTGTGATACAGGATCTCACCTCCTCCCCAGCCTGTTCATAATCTGGATATAGATGTATGTGTGTTGGTTTCATAATTCAGCTAACAATGGCACATTCTTAGCCTGCATGCACATTCTTACAGTGTCCCATTTGCTACAGTGTGAAACTGATGAGAGCTCAGAAATCCATCTTTCCAGAGACACAGGGCAAGAGGCTTCCCTGATTAATATTCTATTTTTAGCTCTTTTCCTTAGCCTGGGTAATTCTTCCAGTACTCATTTACATCACTAAGGAGTAGTGTTTTCAGTCAGCATTATCTGTCTCAGTTAATGGCATTTTCTGAATGCAGGTTCAGATCAAATCAGATAGCAGCCAAAGGAAACCTTTTCTCCTGTAATCTATCTTTTTGCATCGCTCCCCTCGAGGAAACTAGTGCCACTCCAATCCTAAACGCTGTTTTAGAGTCTTCATGTTTCTATAGATCCAAATACTGTTGGAAACATGTGCTGCCTTGTTTTAAATAAAGTAAGAAAGCAAAAAAATACAGTGGGCCCTTGTTATCCACTGGTTTGGTTTCAGAACACCCCATGGATACAAACATACCTGGGGGCTCAAGTCCCTTTACATACAATGGCATAGTGAATATGGTGTCCCTTATCACTCTGGCTTTTCTTCGCAAACGAAGATTCAGGAAGGACTCATCCCGCGCTTTCTGCAAGTGCGCTGATGACTAAAAAGGCCAATCCGAGATAGACAAGTCCGGTTGCAGAAAGCACAGCAGAAGGTTTCCTCGGCTGATGTTACCGGGTTGTGATTCTTTCTGCGTTGCCGTTTCTCTTCAAGACATGTTCGGCGTGAGTTCTCAAATAAGGCTGCAGCATTGTGGATAGTGTGTCTCCATGCCTCCCGATGTGAGGCCAGGGCGGACCATTGTTGGTGATCAATTTGGCCAAGCCTGAGATGTTGTTTCAGGGAGTCCTTGTATCGATTTTTTGGAGCGCCCCTCTTACGCTGACCCGTGGCGAGTTCACCGTAGAGTACTATTTTGGGGAGGCAATTGTCCTCCATCCTTATATATGGTGTCCCTTATATAAAATGGCAAAATCAAGGTTTGCTTTTTGGAATTTCTTTTTTCTAGAATATTTTCAAGCTGTTGTAGATATAGAATCCATGGATACAGAGGACCAACTGTAGATAGAAGAAGTAACCGCTTTGCAGCCGAAGCTCACCTTGCATCACCCCTGCTATCTCCCAACCAAGACTGGCCCTGCAATTGCTTCTTCCTTCTGAACATACAGGCAGGCAGAAGCTGGTGGCAACTGAGAGGGTTTCATGCCAGTGGGGTTGTGAATCTCTCCTGGGTTTCATCTGAAATTCAAAGGAACTGTCCAAGATACTGAAACCTAACTTCAAGTAGGTTCAACACTTTGAATTGCTCCTTTAAAATTTAGACTAAGGACTTTTTCAGATGGGGGGCACCCCCTGCAGGAGGTCAAGAGAAGAACGGGGCTGTTGCACTCACAGAGCCCCAATTCAGATGATGCAGTCCTCCTCTGTCCTCCTCCTGACCTTTTCCCATGCTTCAGGCACCACTTTTTATTGATGGAGAACCTCCATCAATAAAAAGCGGTGCCCACAGCACGGGGGAAGGTCGGGAGGAAGTCGGGAAGAGGACGGAGGAGGACAAGGCTGTCTGAAATGGGGCTCTGTAAGTGAAACAGCCCCATTCTTTGCCCAACCTCCTTGGGTTCTTTTTTCCCCCATCTGAAAAAGTCCTAAAGCTCAGAGTGGATTCACTGCTTCAATGTCATGGCAGCCACTGATAGCTATTAGCAGAAGCCCCCAGGGGAAAAGATAGGGGGTGCTGCATCTTTATTATCTCTTTTCAGAGAGAATGACAAATGTGTGGGGGGATAGGGGGAGGGAGGGAACCATAGCATGTGTGAGAAAGAGACCTATCTCTCTATCCATTTGTCAGAGCTTGGAAGCAACATGTTAAAAATAACATCCATTATGCCTTACTTTATGCCTTGTATCATTATGTGTCATAGAGCAATGTTTCTTTTTAGTGATTTAATAAGGGTTTTTTTTTTAAAAAAAAAAGAAGAAGCAATATTTAAGCATTGCTTCAATCATAACCAAGATTATTTGGAGGCATCTGGAGCCACATATTACATTTTTAAATAATGATTTTTCTTTAAAAAAAAACACTTCAAAAGAACCTTTGACTATTAATGAGTAACACAATACTTTAAAAACATCTAATACTAATGCTAACATCTTTGTTTTCTAAGTCACATTTGCAAACTCTGTTATTTATCTGACTTCCAGGCCTCAGTACTATAGTAATGGGCAAATCTGTCAGAGCTGGTTTTGTTCATTTTCTCATTTGCTTGACTGTCAATTCATTCTGGCTTGTTTTTAAATATCAGTGTGACAATTTGGCATGTGTGCATGTGCACACAAATCTTCATGAAAATGTGTATGCAATTTGGGGTACACCTTTCCTAATACACATATTTTTGGTATTGGCTGTTTCTAGAGTATGCATATTCTTTGCAAATCATAAAGCTACCACAATTCAATGAGTGGCTGCCATTTTATTTTCCACACAATGCACCAAATGGTGGATTAGTCCAGTGATTGTGGGGAAAGTTAAACACCTGCCAACAGATGGTTGCATCTCAGGTGTGTGATTCCTTAATATTAAAAAAAAAAGGGGGGGAAGAAGCTGGCCATTCTGCCCTTTTCCAAGGTACCCAAAAACCTTGAGGGAGGACATTAATCTAGAATGACCTGTCAAGAGCACCTTTCAGCTACTTCCGTCAAACTTGAAGCTGGTTTGGATCACCAGATAAAAATCTTTTTATTCTGATAGGCCTTTAAGAATTGATTTTCTTTCTTTCTTTCTTCCTTTCTTCCTTCCTTCCTTCCTTCCTTCCTTCCTTCCTTTCTTTTTTTTGGGGGGGAAGATTTTGCATAATGTGCTGGATTTTATTTTTAATGCTTTAATGATGGTCTCTCATAAATCTGAGGGATTGAACAGTACACATTGGGTTTGTTTAAATGGCAAAAATGCTCCTCATGGAATGTGAGGAGAATACAAGATGTCTTAATGGCACCCCACATCATTTTGCCCCTTAGAATAAGGGGTGGGGACTCCAAAGGAAAAGCCTTCACACCTTTTTCTGGAATTTTCTGTTAAAAAAAACAGCAGGGGAATGCACATTCCTGCTCATTGGCACAAGTGACGTGAATTGATTTGCTTTCCCATATGAGTAGAAGCACAAAGCTGATTGGCCAGACAAGCATAGGGGGGTGGGGCTTGCTAACAAGGCAAGTGACTAGAGCCACCATGTTGGATTTTTGCCATAGTGAGCAAGCACTGAGGCAGTAAAACAGGTTTGTTTTTTTTTTTTTTGGTAAAGGTGATAGTTTTTCACACACATTGCAAATAGTTTTTTAAAAGTTTGGCAGTGGAAAATTGAGGTTAGTAAAAATGTAATTCACTCATGGTCATCATCTTGATCCACAGGCATGTGAAGCTTATGCCTGGAAAAAAAAATAAGACAAATTGCAGCTGCTGTGAATTGCCATTACTGTGGAGCAATCCACTTCTTTTCCCCTCATATAGACATTGAAAACATAATGTCGCCTTGAGATTTTCAGTTCACACACACAAAAATTGGTACAACAGAAAATGTTATTGTAGGCTAAAATGGGACAACAAGCAGGGAGACATTATTGTGAGTCTTCACAACACTTTTCATTTGATTCCATTTGCATGCTGGCATCACTGAAGGCACCTGTCATCAAAGAACAACTAAGCATTAAAATAAAATTTGAAAAGAATGGCAGTGTAGAATTGAGAGCCACTCTATATGATCCTATTTAATTATGAGTGTGTGGCATGATGGATCTTCCTCAGAGGAGAGGCAATGCCTATATTAATTAGAATTGGTATGATTAATCCAATAAAATAAGTTAATTTGTTCTTCCACTGAGTTAATTTGAACATTTCCCAGAGAATGGAGACACTTCCATCTTTAGAAGCCGACATTATGGTAACCAATCTGTAATTCTATGTAGTAAAATTGATGGGTATTGAGCTATTCAGGTTTTTAGAAAAAGGGGGAAAAAATCTGTTGATAATGAATTGGTTTGCATTTTGATTGTGAATATGCCCACCAGCATTAAAAAAAGTGATTTCAGTTAAATCCATAAAAAGTATTAAAACTGAAATAACTATTGAAATGGCCATTGCATTTTTTTCACATTATGTAATGTTAAAAAGTGAGTTTGTTTTGCAAACAGCATTCCCAACAAATTAGGCACAGTTTGTGATGGAGTCTCACACACATATTGCTCTCAGAAACACCTGATACTTCCTACGCCTCTTAGAAAGAAGTAGGCAATTTGAAAGTGTTAGGGGCTGCATTGGCCTCAAATTGCATCAAATTGGCCTTATAGAGCTGCTGCCCCACTCCCTGAAAAAATTGAATTCTTTTTACCTGCAAATGTTTCCCAAAGTGAGAAATGGAAGGCAATAGTGGCATGTTTTTGGTCTTCTCTGTGCCTTTTTTTCCCAACAGGAAATGACCTGGAAGTGAACAAAAATTACTGAGGACACACTCAAAATGTAGCAGAATCCCCCCCCCCCCGGCTGGAAGGTGTTCGTTGAGTTTTTTCGGGGGTGGGGGAGGAAATCAATTTAGGGAGGGGTTCTGAGATAGTGAGGAACCACAAAATAGCTATGAGGGCTACATGTTGCCCGTGGACCACACTTTCCCTAGCCCTGTTGTTAGGGATAGCTTTATGCAATCCTACATCGAGGATAGGAATTAGTTTATAGCTGCTACCTGAAAAGGGAGGAGTAAAGGAGGCATGCTTTCCCCTATTCCCTGGAATACATACACTATTATCCTGATTGAGAAAAAGATGGGCATCCTCTAGACACATATATTAATGAATATTCATGGGAAAATATGTGAGGAAAGTTAATCATAAGAATGCAACATCACCAAATGAGTGATCCAGCTAACTTTATGTGCTTGTGCATCCTATCAATTTCAATAATAGATTTAAGCTCATGTCAGAATCTTTTCCAGTAAAAATTGTGGGGCAGGGAGAGACTAAGGTTGGTTGGAATGCTGTTAATGTACCTTACAATTATAATTTGTACACTCCTAATTCTGCTATTCCATGGACCATGAAATTTAAGAAATCTTCAGCACCTCAAACATCACACTTTCCCATAATGCATATGAAGTAGAATGACATGTCCTAGTTCCATGAAGAGGTCCATACAGGTATCCCAAAGGCAATGAACAAATAGCAATCACCACTGCCACCATCACTACCACTACCTCTATTACTATTGTCTCTCTCTCTATATATATGCCTTCAAGTCGTCCATCGATATATGATGATACTCAGAAGTGGTTTTGCTATTGCCTCCCACTGAAGTACAGCCTACAGTACCCAGTATTCCTTGAGAGTTTCCCATCCAAGTACTAATCAGGCCTGACCCTGCTTAGTTTCCAAGATCAGACTGAATCTGGTTCCTGCAGAGTATTTAGGACTCTAGTGCTCTGTCCACTAGCACTGCAAACTTCTTCACCCTCTGAGAAGAGATAGATTGAACTGAGTCTTCAAACATATGAGCTTCCACTGTCGAAAATGCCTGCTAAGGTGTTACAGGAATGATATAAGATGTAAAAGAAAGGAATGATCCTTTCCACATAAAGTGACTGGCTCACAAGGTAAAGGATAAACAGTAACAAGAGAAGCTTCCTTATATCGTGCCAGATTTCTTATCCTTCCCACTCAATATTATCTACTCTAATCCACAGCAGCTCTCCAGGGTCACCTGCTACCTGGGGTTATTTGCACTGGCCAGAATAATTTGTATTCTGGCAGGAGTATTCTGGCCCTGGAACTGCTCTGATTCCCCTCATTATCTTGCATTCTGTGGCAAGAACATGCAGTTGTCTGCATGTGTGCATTCTGCTGTATCGGAGGGCATCGCCACTGCTGCCACCACCACCACTGGTATTGGAAATTGTGCTCTCTGAGGCGAAAAACATGCTGTCCAGCCTTGATCACATGCTTGTTATGACCTCAGATAGTGTGATGCATGACACCAGCAGAAGAGGCGCCTGCTGATACAGTGGAGCATGCATGTGAGGACAGCTGTCCATTCCTGCCACAGAATGCTCTGGCTTTCACCACAAGCTTTCCCAGGTAATTTAAAACCTTTTTTTAAGGGGGGCAGTTGTCCCAGTTTCCAGTTGGAACTACCTGGGTGCCATCTGGACAGTTAGGACTAGAATCGGAGACTAAACCCCACGTTGTCTAGACATCTGTGTGTGGGAATGTGGGGGAGGCCATTTCATTCACCCATGTGGACAAGGGCCTGGTCTTTTTCCTTTTTTTAAGCCGATGATGCAAGGGATTGAGCTAGGCGTGTTCTGCATACAAAGCATACATTTTGACATTGAGGTATGGTTCCTGCTATCTGCATTGCTATACAGATTTTGCCCTAAGTTCTTCAGAGTCTCAAGGATGTGAAAATGTCCCAGTTTTGATGTGAAGTCAAAGGCTTTCATGGTGGCATCAATAGGTTTTCTGTGGTTTTTTTCCAGGCTGTGAGGCCGTGTTCCTGATGTTTCACCTGCATCTGTGGCTGGCATCTTCAGAGAATGGTTGGGTAGGAGTGTGTGTGTGTGGGGGTTATATACTGTGAACCCCTGTTGGAGGGTATATGTAAATTTGTGCATTTGAATGGCTAGTTTCTGGATGGAGATATGCAAGGAGGATTAATGTCTGTTTGGCTAATGGTCCATTGTCTGATGGAAATCCCCCTGTCTCTGGTTGGAGTTCGTTTGCATGTGTTGCACAGAAAACTCTCAGTTTTGATTTCGCTGACTTTCTCCAAATGCCACCTGCATTTTCTTCCCATCCATGTTTCATACTGGATTGTGAGATTTTGTGTTTTCTTCCCACACTGAAATTCATGCAAGACTTGTTGATGCTTTTCCCCTAACCTAGTTGTACAAGTTAGCTGATTTCCACTACTCTGAGCCAGATTGGCACCAATGTTGTTTTTTTTTTTTACCATCCCACTCAGATGGAAACTGCCAGCCTCCCCTGGATTAGATTTTGCCCTGCTCCCAGTGAAGTCACATGACAGGTCCCAGAACAGGACTGGAATTAGAAGTGAAAGAGAAAAACTGTTTTATAAATTTATAGCGCCTGTTTTCCAGACTTTACAAGAGTGAGTTGGCCTACCCTTGGCAATAACATTTAAAACTGATGTCATTTCCAAACTTTATAGAGGAGGTGGATCTATTATTCTGAACCATATAATTATGAATTCCAGAAGCATCTCTATTGAAACCATGATGTACTTTCTCCCAAGCAATTAAGAAGAATGCCCAAATCACACTTTGTGCAAGTTTTTTTTCCCCTTTGGAGGCATCCCTTCCAATCAACTGACTTTAGTAGCTTATCAGCCACCATTTATTACTGTCTCTTTCTTTCAGCCAGCCACCTTGGATACTGGGATTGCTGTTTTTAAAGATTGTTTGAAGAGTCTGTTGCTCATGAGCCATTTCCCATGGCTGTTAAAGCCTATTTCAAGAGAATTAGGTGTCAGAATTTTAATGCCTCATATATTCCAAAGAGAGATAGTAAAGTGCGCTACTTTGACCTTTCCAGTGTCCTGTAATTTGATTCATTGGCCAATTGCATTCAGCCCTATTTATAGCCATAACAAGAGAAAGGAAAGTGCTCAGAGTGGTTGGTACATATGTACAAAACATCTCCGAAGGGAAGCACTTGATGGGATGGCTATTGAGCGAATGACAAATGGTGTGTCTCCTGGCTACTCAGTAAAGTAGCCAAGAAGATGAAGAAGAGGGATAATTGTTTCCAGATAACCAACAGTTTGGGCCAAGCCATGTAAGTTGGGAAACAGATAGATTTTCAACTAAGCAAGAAGTTACTCGAACAAAGACAGGAGGGGAGAAAATGCTGCTTAACAAATCCACAAGAGAAAAAGGACAATAATGATAGCAGGCTGACATCCTGTAGTGAGTGATGATGCCTTAAGACATTGAAACTTTCTTTTTTCAATCATTTGTGTAGAGTGGAATTTTGTGCTCACCTTGCAATGACCAAAAGTTTCCCAACAATCCACTTTGTATGCCACACACCCCCACACACCCCCACATACATGTCCACTACCTTGTTTTCAAAAGCCTCTGTGGACCACCATATAAGAAAGCTGTTTTAATCAAGCTATCATAAACAGCCAAAAAGGAACTGAAACTCACTCAAAAGACTGGTCTCAAAATTTCCTCAAATCCAGACAGGTCTCCAAGATCATTGTCATATCTCCTCAACTTCAGATATGTCTCAAAGACCAGTAAAGTCCCCCATGCACTGCCTTGTGGTCTGTCAACCACAGGTTGGGAACCGCTGTCTTTATGGCTAGACTCAGAATTTTGGAAGCGTCATCATAAGAATATAAAGGTTGTCTTGCTGAACAGAACAAAACCCATTTAATCCAGAATTCACTTGCCACCTCAGGCAGTCCACTGCCCTTGTCGTCTTACAACAGGAAGATGGCTGCCTTTCCTAGTTACTCATCTTGAACATAAAGTGTTCACAGTTATATTTCCAGGAGAAAGGCTTCTAGTTTCTTCTCATGGCCTCTGCACCTGTATTCTTATGTTAGCAAAGTAATCACTCATCACATACTTGAAAATAATCTAAAGCTCTGCCAGTGAGAAAGTTTACAGTCCAAACATGGTGACATTTCCTTTTTCTTAATAAGTATGGTTGCAACTTTCTTTTCATCATGGGATTGCGGAACACTTCCCTTGAGAGCATGTGCCTGCCGCTCGCTATTTATACAGCTACCATACAATACTTTTTATCCCTCTGCCAATATATTTTCCTCTTTCTGTTCATTAACTGGGAAGGCACAAATAATCATTATTATGTATTCAGGCTGTCTCCAGACAGTAAAACAAATCAAGAGGTGTGCCATAATTATCTTTCAGAAAGAAAATCAAGTACTTTGGGGGGGGGGGCTGTGAGAACTTTTACTCATCTTAAATCAGTTTTCCTCACACCCCAAACTTTTCATCTTGAAGGAACTCTTTAGTTATCTCCCTGCCTTCTTTCCTACATGTGAAATGGGAAGAGACAATGCTTTTGACTACAATTTTTGGAATCACCCAGCTGCTTTGGTGGCCATGGGTGGTGAAAGATTCTGAGAGTTGTAGTATAAAAAGTAAATGTTCAGGTTCTGGAAAGAGCCATTATACCAGCTGCCCCCCATCCCAAAGTCTGTCCATCCATACCTTGCCCACAGGTGCCATACCTTCCATGAATTTCAGAACATCTGTTTCCCCCCAAGCTGGAACAGGTTTTCTTGGGTATTTTTATACAATGACTCAATGGGCTTTACCCTGTCTTCTTCCCGTCTTCTCCCCATCTTTGCTCTGGGAGCTGTGAGGAATGCCCGGGGGCAAAACAGTGCAAAAGCCCTGTGTCATTAGGACTACAGGACTCAAAGATAGAGCCAAGATGGGATAAATAGGCCAACTAGATAAGGCCTTAGTGAATAATTGCATCCTAAAGTTTGCCCACTATTCTTGATCTTCTCCCTGAAATACCCTGGACAATGTTTGTGAGGAACTCTAGTTTAGAAAACCACTGTTTATAAATAAAGGCAGGTTTTTTATGTGTAACTCCTCTTTTGAAAATTTCAAAATGTTTCTACATTTCAACCAGTGTACAAGCTTTCCCCAAACTCTTTAAAACACATTAGCTAATCTATCACTTCATTGTGATCTGTCACTGCATGATTGAGGTATACACTGTTTCTTCAGTGCAATTGTTTTTGCTATTAATGGATTCATGTTCCAGGAGAGTGCAGGGGAAAGAAGTCTCTTGGCGAGCAAAATTCCCTAACCTTTTCTCACAGAACAGCTCATGTGATACTATATTTGGTATCATTTCTTGGGCCCGTTTGGACATCTGCCATCAGTGGATTTTATAGGTAGGAATGGTACAGACCTTTAAGGACCACCTTCTACTGAGAGTAACCTCTCAAAAAGTCAGACTTATTCTTGCCTGTAGAATTCTCTGGGTTGGTGAGAGGAGGACTCCATTACACTTGTGTTATTTCCTTTAACCACTGAGAGAGAGGCAGGAAGAATATAAGATCTCACGATAACTGAAAGGACTTTTGACTCCTCCCCTTCAGCCCTCCACAAGGCCAGTTCTTCCTGCCCTAGCCCAGAACAGAGCTCCTTTTCATCCCTCTATTAGGAAGAACTTCCTGACAATAAGAGCTGTTTAGCAGTGGAATGCACGGCCTCAGAGTGTGGTGAAGTCTCCTTCTTCGGTGGATTTTAAGCAGAGGCTGGATGGCCATCTCTCACGAATGCTTTGATTGGGTATTCCTGTATGGCAGGGGGTTGGACTGGATGGCCCTTGTGGTCTCTTCCAACTCTATGAGTCTATGATTCTATGTGCTGGGAACTGGATTCCATCTCTTCACTTTCATGTATTCTATCCAGAGAAGCTCCATTGAACTTTCGGATGGAGACTATGGCCTTTCATTCAGTTCATGATGAATATGTCAAGAATCAGGGTAGTGTAGTGGTCAGAACAGCCTTTCCCAACCTTTGTTTTGTGATAACTCCCATGACGTCCAGCCATGGGCCATGTGAGCAGGAGATGATGGCAACTGCTCTCTGACAATATCTTGGGATCCAGGATGCCATCTATAAGATGAGAAAACTTCTCACAGAATGTGAGGGGAATACCTTTTTTCCTGATGAGCTCCTGTGGGGATTTGCCATATTCGAAAGGAGGGGGTAAAAAAAACTACATGAACTGTGTGATAACAGTCTTCACTGTTTCTCATGAAGTTTTTAAAAATGCAGAAATATGCATTCCCTCCCATTTGAATAACCAATTTGAATTGGGGTACCTACGGAAGTTGAAATGTGGTAGGTCGGATATGGGGGGGGGTGCTTGCTGATGATGAAGTGGCTGGAGCTGCCATTGTTGATTTTCATAGAAGTGATCATTCATGATTTTGGAGCAGTAAAGCATGAAAAATTGGGTTTTTTAAAGTGTGAGATTGCTCTTCTGTGTCTTGGATTTAATGAGGGGGGAAAGGGCAATGGTGGGAGCTTTTAGAGAACAATAATGTGAGTAATTTACTCATGGCCAACATTTTTATTTGTGGGCATGCTCCGTGTGTACTTTAAAAACAGGTAACTTCCCATACTATTGATCTTGAGAACTCATGGAGACAAATGAGTGCTGCTGTGATGATGAGTTAGCATGCAACAATGAGCATTATATCTCCTCGTATAGATGACCTCCCAGGTTTGGGAAAGGCTCTTTCACAGAGGCTGATCAGGAAGGAAGCCCTCCGATACAAAAGTGTGGAACATTACTTTTTAAGAGTGCTTAGATACACTTCGTATTGCAAGATTTCCCAAAGAGATGCCATAATAATTGCAGTTTTAAAAAGAAACTCTTTACTTTTTCTTTATTGAAAGCTAACTTAAATGGTTTAGGTGGTTGTTGTTGTTGTTTTGTTCATTCCTTAAAAGAGCATTAGAATACTACAAACCATTGGTGGCCCATGGTACAAAACACAGTTAAGGTATGAGGTCACACATATACACCTCAGTAACTTTAAAAGTAACTCTTAAGTTACAGTTACCCTACACAATGAATGAAATTATCACAATATAACTTAGTTATTTGGGAAATGAATCAATTACATGGAATGTCCTGTTTGTAACTAGTTACTTTCAGGCTCTGCTCTGTGGTGAATGTTATTGTTCAGCCAAGATCATATAAACACAAGAGTTCTTCAATCCACAATATACAATTATAACAATGTGATACCAGTTAAACTGCCACAACCCCTTTCTATGGAATCTTGAAATTTGTAGGTTGTTGAGGTACTTAGAATTCCCTGCCAGGACAGTCTAGCACACTCCCTTGAAGTCCAGCACAAGAGCTTTTTTTGCAGAAAATCCTCCCCTAATTATAAATCCAAGGTTTCCATAGAATGAAACCACAGGAATCAGAGTGGTCTGACATCATTACAGTTGTGCGGGGTAGATTAATCACTGGTCCCAGACTGGTTTGGAAGAAATTGGAAGGCTTTCTCTTTTTGGCAAAAGTGTCATTTGGCTGAGGTACAGAGGGGAATTGGTATGTGAAATTGCTGCTGGCAATTTGGTGGCTTTATTTGTTTTTACTTTTGGGGAGAGAAAGGTTTTCATGGGATTTGTAAGTTCAGTGATATGACATGAGCTGCCTTGAGCATGGGAGAGGCAGGATTAAAACATCTTAAATAAGTAAATAATACTCGCTCTTGTTTTGGCAGTGGCCAATGGATTCTGATCAGATGTGACGGTGATCTAACCACTGCCGCCGCTAGTTGCACATGAAACCCACTAGCCACTGATTAGATGTGACACTTCAGAGCATCTTTGATTACTTAGCCACAAGTAGAGCAGGTCGAAAGATTTCAGTCTCATTTGCATGATGTAGCTTTCAGGAAAGACCGATGTGGGTTTTCATGTCAAAACAATGCAATTAACGTATGGTTTTAGGGTCAATATTAGATAGGACTTGAAGTTTTCCCATTTCTCTCTTTTTCATTTTCCCCCCCATGCTCTCCCTTTCATCTGCATCTGTCTTCCCCTTTCCCTCCCACCGTGTTAACCTTTAAAAATGTTGTCCTGGGAGAAATAGATCATCCATTAAATAATTATATACCTGAAAAGCACAAGTCATTACAGTATCAGAACTGGGAAATATTACTGTTTTGGACCACAAGTTCCAGAATTCTCCAGCCAGTATGGCCAGTTAGGCCTCTGATGATGATGGCGGCGGCGGTGGTGGTGATGATGATCTTACTAAAATATTTATAGTCCACCCTGTTTCATGGGATTTCAGGGCAACATAGTAGTGAAGATCAATTTAAGCAGTTTAAAACAATGTAAGATTTTTTTTTAATGAAATTGAAAGGACTTACATTCTAAAATGATGGTAGAAATAATTTAAATTTTAAAATGATTGTAAAATATTGTTAAAAATTGTATTTTTTTAAAGTAATTTTAAAACATAATTTAAAGTGGCTGTAACCACATTAAATGAGGTGATACTGGTTAAAACAGGTTAAAATCATGTGGATGTCTATTTTATTTTTTTATTTATTAAAAAACTAGGTCCCAATAAAATTCTATAGTTTACTTAGCAACCGATTGAAGCCAGTGTCAGTACCAATCAGGCCTCCAAGGTTTTTGAGAAATCAGTGTTCAAACCCTTGCTCAACCATGGAAACCCAGTGGGTGACTGTGGGCAAGCCATGTTTTCTCAGCAACAGAGGAAGACAATGGCAAGGCAATGAACAAATCTTGACAAGATGACCCCAATATAGGTTTTCTTTAGGGTCATCATGAATTTAAAAAAAACTTGAAAGCACACAACAACAACAACCTCCTATTGAATCCTTTTCTCTCTCATTCTGGTCCTTTGTCTTTAAATCAGATTTGGACTGGTTTTTATTTTTAAACAGGTTTTCTACTAGACAGTACTTCAAAACCAGAATGTCTACCAACAGAGAACACCTCTTTAAACAGAGGACTATCCTACACAAAGTAGGACCAGGGCTTGTTACTTTTTGGATGATAATTTGGACTACAGTGGCCGTGCTGGCTGGGATATTTTGAGAACTATAGTTCAAGAAAGCACTTTTCCATACTCTGAGTATGACATGTAAACAATTTAAGAGGGACATGACCATGTAGCATTGCCCAACGATGACTTACAGTTTTGCTAAAGAATCTGACTTTTGCTTTCTTTTAGATCATCTAATAATCTTCCTCCTGAAGGAGTCAAGAGAATGAATACATTTTTTGCTTCTTTATTGCCTAAACATAAAGAGGTTGGATTTTCCTGTGGCTGATTTTCTTTATGATTCCTACCAAACACCACAAAAAGATACATTGGGGGGGGGGATGATTTAAAAGAATGACCAGATTTAATAGATGTCATGAAGAAATCTCTCTGTCCAAAGGAGTGTTTCATCCTTTTCTTTTCAGTTCTTGGTCAAAGATTAAACTAAGCAGATTTTAGCACAGAGTCCAAAGATCAGAAGGCTACATGCCTATTGTATACAGATATACTGCCAGATGTTCCTCCTTTTCCGGCTCTGTTTAGAGCCTCTAAGATGTCTGCTTAGCAGGCAGCTCAGCTGTTCTCTGTAGGAGCAATTCCAATGGCTGTAAAAACTAGGGGGAAAATATCTGATGCCTTCATCCTATCTAAACAATGCAGGTTGGAAGAACAAAATTACTTGGTGTATTTCAGGGCATGCAGAAATGAGAAAGGGAGCATGTCAATGCACATTGAGCATTATTTACACAGATTTTCAAGCCCTAATGTTGTACAGCCAGCCTGATAATTTATGCTTCTGAATTTATATGAGGTTGTTGAAACCTGAAATAAAGTGTATTTGAACTTAAAAATACTACTGTTGTTTGTTGTCTTGCTGTTACTGCTGCTGCTGTTGTTGTAGTAGTGTGCCTTCGAGTTATTTCCTACTTATGGTGACCCTAAGACAACCCTATCAGAAGGTTTTCTCAGCAGAATTTGTTCAGTGGGGGTTTGCCATTGCCTTCTTCTGAATCTGAGAGAGTGTGACTTGCCCAAGATCACTCAGTGGGTTTCCATGGCCGAGCAGGGATTTGAACCCTGGTATTTGAACATTTTCCCACCATTATGATTCTGGACACATCTCAGGTCATCATGACCTCGACTATCCTCTGGTCAGCTTGACCCCAAACAATGTCTAGTTAGTATGACCCTGAAAGGTGTTCAATGTGTGCAGTTATGAAATAGGGATGATAGGGTATGATAACAGGGTGTTGAGGTGATGATGAGGTAGCTGGGAGGAGAGTATTTTTCATACTATAGGTAGATGGTTTACAGCATTCATGTGCTTTTTTTTAAAAAAAAAGAGTAACTAAAAAGGGCCATTCTAGTTACTTTTGAGAGATGGGAATGAAAATTTACTTTGAAAATGCTTGCTGTTACAGAAACTATCTGTCCTTGGAATGACAACTTTTTCTATTTTTTTTTAAGTGAATTTCCAAACTCTTACCAGCTTAAATAGGCCACTATTTCCCTGCTCCCTGTTGTCAGGACATAGAGCACATATGCCTAGTGGTCCAAAGATGCCCTCTTCTTTCTTTGGCTGGTCACAAAATGGCAGCCTCCCATGCAGATAACTATACTGTATGCACCGGAGGTGAGAGGATCAGGTTTTTTAGAATCAAGCTTGATACCTGTAGAACTGGAGGCATCGAGGTATGATGGGAGACCCAATTAACTTGAAATATGGATTTATTTTTCTAAGCACCTGCTAGGACCCCAAAGTTAAATAGTGTGAGTGTGGGATGATATTAATTAACTCACAATCTTTGCAAGTTAAAGTTCAAATTGTGTTTGAATGTTCATTACTTTGAATCTTTGTAGGTAAGGTCAGTGTCTGGAAATTATAGATTTTAAGAGTTTTCAACACACACGCACACTCAGCAGATCCATGCAGACGGGAATGTAAAGTACTCGATAATGATGCGGAAGAGTCAAATGTCACCTAAAAA
The DNA here is from genome assembly GCA_030847615.1 of Gambelia wislizenii. NCBI lineage: Eukaryota > Metazoa > Chordata > Lepidosauria > Squamata > Crotaphytidae > Gambelia > Gambelia wislizenii. Next base: position 14,862,670 of record JAUMIR010000008.1, on the reverse strand, counting down.
CATATATGAAAGATGAGTCGCAGCGACTTCAGCCATTTTGGCTGATGAAAAAATGCCTGATTCTTGGTCTTAACAGCATCCTCAGGAAGATTAACATTGTTATAATTCAACATTTTTTGCAGCAAATAGCTCCTTAGATATTCTGGTCAGGTGGGCACTAGCATACCAAGGCAAATGGGAAGACATTTAGATTCCTCTTCTACTCCTTCTTCTCCCTTTCCCCCTTCTGGTGATACCTTCTACTACAGTCTGATGCAAATGACCCTGAAAAATTATCCACTTTTATTATGGGGCAGAGAAACAGAGGAAGATGAAGGCACTTCAGTGCACTGAATTTCTCCAGAGAGAGAGAGGAAAAAAAATTCTCCAACAGTTCAGGTGGGATTCACTGATATCAGATCTTTTTTCTTTCTTTCTTTCTGCCTATCTAATCTTTTAAAGGAGTGTTGGCTGACTCCATCTTTTGTTGTTGTTCCGTGCTTTCAAGTCAACTCCAGCTTATGTGAATCTTATCATAAGGTGTTCTTAGCAAGTTCTGTTCAGAGGAAGTTTGCCACTCCCTTCCTCTAAGGTTGAGAGAGAGTGGCTTGCCTACAGTTACCCAGTGGATTTCCATGTCTGAGCAGGGATTTGAACCATGGTTTCCCAGAGCCCTTGTCCAGCATTCAGACCACTACAATTATGCTTGATCTGCCCATTGCAAATTCTCCAAAATATCTCAGACTGACTATTTAACTCCCAGGATGTAACAGGAGCAATTGTGGGTGACGGAAAGTATGACATGAACATTTATTTAGGAAGTATTCTGTAGGGCATTCTTCTTTGGTAAGAAAAAGAACAATCTCAGGAATTCTCTCAGGAATTTTGAGAAACTTGACTAGCCTACAATATTCCTCACCCAAAGTTTCCCATCCTCTCAGTCAACGTGCATACTAGTGGGCAATTTGCTGAACTTTCATGAAACCTAAATGAACTGCCTGAGGCAGCCACCTCACTTTGTCTACTGGTAGAGTTGGTCCTGTTGAGAATTTTTGCCCCTGCTCTGAAAACTAGCCAGACACATGCAGTGAAGTGATTTAGGTTCTACATCTGCTTCTAAAATCTACTTATGCATATGCTGTAGGATTTTAAAATAATGTATCCTAGTTGTTTTGTACCTTTGTTGCACTTGCAACATTTAGGCTTAATTTTATATATAGTAATTAATGAGAATTCACAGCTAAATCAAGGACTCTGGTGTCATGCCCTGCTTCCAGAACTTGGAAATGGACTCTGACTCAGAGACTGAAGCAGTAGACATGCCAGGACCTGCTAAACCAGAGCAGGAGGATGCTCCAGAGTCACAGGCCTCAGAGACAGACAATAGTGCAATACCAGCTCTGGTAGAGGGTCTTGCCCCTTCAGATACAGAGGACAACTTTCGTATATCTACATTCTCAGCACAAAGACAACAAAAGGAGGACTTGAGGTGGTCTCAGCATATTTATAGCAAGCAACAATTAGTTAAACTGCAGCTGTGTTAGCTGCTGAGCTATAAATAGGCAGCTCTGACCTCCAAGTATTGTGGGAGATTATCTGACCTACCTGGTGACCCATCTTGTTCCTGCTCCCTGTGTTTGACCTGGCCTGTGTTTGTTGATTCTGGGCTCTATTTGCCTGACCTGGATTCTGCTGCATTACCCTGAACTCTGTTTGCCAGACTTGGACGTTATATGTTGGACTTTACTTGTGGACTTGTGTTTGGCTTGTTAGTAAAGTAAGTGACTGTGCCTGTAATTAATTTGACTGTGCTATGCCTCTGCTTATCAGCTGTGTAGTAATCATCGTTTGGCTGATTGCCCAGACATTGTTTGGACATCTGTCTAATGTGTGTTTTCCAAATAATCTCACATTGGGCTCATCTATACAGGCCAGGATTCACTGGCTCCCCTCTGGCTTATCCTGCCTGCAGATCAGGCTGTTCCTCCACCATTACTTGGATGAAATGGGCCAGAGTCCAGATGGGCCTGCCATCCCACCCCTGCATCTGCCTCTGCCTGCATTCCACTTTCCAGATCCAGGGAGGAGGCCCACGGCATGTTAGCAAGATCTCCTGTATGTGACTAGCCTGGTCACATGCTGTGGGCCCCCTTCCTGGATCTGGAAGAGTGAGGCAACTGGCAGATATAGTGATTGGCCAATGTGCCAAAATTGTGGTCATGTGAAGCCCAATCCATTTTATTTTGGCTGAAACACATTTAAAGAGGTATTTTCATAAAAAGTTTTATCTGGCCCTGCCCTGTCTTCTCCCAGTCTTAGCTCTGTCTTTGCCCCATGGATCGTGGAAACTGCCCAGGAGAAAATGAGCCAAAAGCCCTGTGTCATCTGGACTGCAGGGCTCCAAGACAGGGGCAAGATGGGGTAAATTGCCTGTGTAGACAAGCCCATTGTTGCATTTATCAAGATATCACTAGATGCCCCAAAGTCAGTTTGGCCAAATTCACACTACACAAACACTTCAGTTTCAAACTGGATTATTTGCCATGGCTCCATCCTACTGAATTCTGGGATTTGAAGTTCTACAAGGTCTTTAGCTTTCTCAGCCAAAGAATGCTAATGCCTCACCCAACTACAAATCCCAGGAATCCATAGGAAGGATCCATGGCAAATAATCCAGTTTCAAACTGAATTATTTATGTAGTGTGGATGAAACCCTAGAAAAGATTTTTTTTTTTAAGGTGCTTTTACTGCACTTAGTCAATAGTGTTTTTCTCAAGTGCAGACTAAAGGCAAAACAACACAGCTTGGAAAGTTAGTTGGAAGAAGATTGAATATAATGACATGCTGAATCCATATATAACTGAGCAGTGGTGGGTTGATGCTCTGGGTTCCAGACTATCATCTTACCATGGCACTTACGGATGGCTTTAGTGTGTCATCATTCTTCTTAAAAAGTAGATTTCCAAGTTCTGAATTAGACAGATTGTTCCTACCTTGTTTCAAGTGAACCTCAGATGGTGGTACCAATATTCCTTCCCCTTATGTACCCTTAAGTCTCACTGAGCAACTCCATACTTACTGCTTGACAGAAAATCATGGTTACCATACTCAGTCAAAAGAAATATATGCCACACTCTCCTATATTCATATCCTTCACTACCCCCCACACAATTCTTATTTCAGTGACATAGACGGGATAGCAAAGTACAAACTTCCTTTTCATGTATACACACACCAAATTTAAACAATCTCCCACAATAAGCTTTCCTCTGAAGTGATCCAAAGCTGGGCACTAAATAAAACCTCACAAAACCTTCTTGCATCAGAAAGGGTAGACATTTTGTCTGTAGGATATATATATTTTTACAAGATTTGTTCCCTCTGAAAACTTTGTGGGTAAGATGTGAAAAGTAGGAATGGAGTTGACTAACTGACTGACATTCAGTTTCATTCAGTTTTGTGAACACTCAGGTTTTTGCCAGCAAATCTGAAAAGTCTAGAATGTTCTTCAGCAGCCCAAGAATGAAACAAATTTGCAGCCATCCCCTCTCCCTGTCTCTAGCTTCTGGTAGGATCACCGACCTTCAGTTCCCAGCGGTAAGAACCCAAGTTGGCAAGTGTTCATTCTAGGTTGGATTCCTGATCTGGTCACCATCATTAGTTCGCATCTCAGCTTCAACAGTTACTTGCTTGGGGGGGAAATGACAAGGAAGACTCCCTGTGGTTGTAGCAACTTAACATGCGAATATCTGCTTTTTGTGTTGACATCAGTTATGACTGAAAGTTCTTGACCTACTGTGTTCTTTTATTTCAGCAGAGCAAGAAAAGAACTCCAAAGATAGTTCATGTCAACAAGATGATGAAATGTTTGCAAATCTATCACAAACTCCATAGCTTACATGAGTGCTCTCATAATTTTTTCAGCTTGTCTTAGTGGTGAGGAATAAACAGGCTTGAGATTTGATGTCAGTTTGAAAGCAAGAAACTAGAGGAAATGTAACTGCTTTGATACTTATTAATTATAGATGTTCACAGGAAATGGCATCCTATTTTAGTCAGCAGTGAGGTCATTGGCCATCTCGATTAGGAAAATAAAAACGAACATCATAAGAGAGACTTCATCTTTGCCCAATATACTATCACATTGTCTTTGATGCACATAAAATGGGAGCCTTAGGCAAAAATTTTTGGGGAAAAATGTGATATTTGACTTTATTCAGGGTTATGTTTCATTTAAATTTATGCATGGGGTGGAGAAAATGAATGGAGAAAAGCATAACTCCCCATCTCCAGAAAGCTGGAACTCTGAGTCACAAAAATAAATTCACTGTCAGGAGATACTACATAGATTAAAGCACATAGTTCTTTGCAAAATGCATATTCACCATTCAGTATTATGGCAATGCTTGTCTGCATAGATTTAAAAAAGGTTGGGAATCACACAACCCACCAGTTGTTGAACTGCAACTCCCAGCATTCCACATCATTGGCTAAACTAGCTAAGGATACTGAGATTTGCAATTCAACAACAATTTAAGCAGGGTGAGCAACTACTAGCCTGGGGAATGCATTGAACTCCCATGGGAACTTGGAGGTCTGTAACCTCCTCATTGTGCCCCCAGATTTAATTGTATTTTTTAAAATTAAAAATAAACAATAACCTTTCACTATAAACAATAACCTTTCACTATAAACAAACCTTTCATTTCCTAGTCAGTGTCTGATTTAATTCCTAGTCAAAAAAGTGCCTCTCCTGGGTTTTAAACAGCCCAGGAAGTGGGACATGATGAAGTTGCATGGAGGGCAAAACTTCTGAGGGCAGAGCTGGGGCCCATATGTCTCAAAAATGTGTTTGGGTGCTTGCATGTGGTCCATGACCTGCCTTTTCCCCACCCCTGAACTAGGCGGCCACACAGTTCCATATCCCCTTCTAAAGGGTTATATAAGAAATTTATGGAAGATCATTTGACAATTGGTTATTAGACATAGTAACTACATGCAGGACCGGTTTAAGGAATTTTGGGGGCCCCTGCAATGCTTTACTTTGGGGCCCCCATATGTTTATCTCAGATCAATGTAACCTAACCTATTCACCGTACAGGATGTTCAGATTATAGTAGGACCCCCGTATCCCTGGATTCATTATCCATGGGACACAAAACAGCACACCTACCATAGAGTCTTCCTAGAAAATGTGTCTTCCCTAGCCCTTTTCTAGGCCTTCCAAGGCAACTCTATGGTATTTTAAACCAGAAATCCCATTATTTTCATATTAAGGAGGCCAACACGGGGCCCTCTCTTGACCTCGGGGCCCCCTCTTGACCTCGGGGCCCCCTGCCAATGCTGATTTGGCAGACAGGTTAAACCAGCCCTGACTACATGGCATCTCTGTGTTCAGGAACTTTTGTATCAAGTGCAGTTATTAGAGGGACAATGAGCAAGGGAAAGACTGTCCCTCTGGTTCCAAGTTGAAAACCTCCTAGAAGCATCTAGTTGACCATGGTAGAAAGCAGGAATCTGGCCTAGCTGGATCTTCAATCTGCTCCAGCAGGATCCTTTTTCTGCTTACTTCTCAGCAGGCTGTGGAGGAAAGAATTTATTATGGACCATAACACAGTGGGATAGGGTGCATGTTTTAGAAGCAGACAGTACCAGGTTCAGTCTTCCCTAAAATGAATCAAATAGCAGGTGATGAGGAAGACCTCTCTCTGGGATCCAGGAACGACACTGCTGACCAGAGTAAACAATATTGGCCCTATAAGCCAATACAGAACAACTTCTTATATGTTAGCATCTAGGAACCTCAGTACATGGAGACTCAAGTTCAGGCACCCCTAGTCTAGACACAGGAAATATATTTAAATCCAATTCAAATACAAGCATTTTTAGTTTGTCTGGGGCTAAAACACTTAGGCTGATCTGGCTTTGATGTAAAGAGCATCCAATCAACCATCTTGAAAAGTAGTTCCTGCTGTTGGCACAAAACTCTAAATCAAGGAGAAAGGCAGCTTTTGAAAACCTGAAAAAAGTAGCATTACAATCCCTTAAATGTTCTGAACATATTGTATCACTGGGTACTACAAGTGTTCCAGTGACTGAGCATTGCACATTCTTTCCAGTTCCTCAACTTGGATTGGGAGCTGGGATGCAATTAAAGTCAGAAAAGAAAAAGCTTCTAGGAATATAGTTTAAAATTCAGCAATCGAGGGGGAGCAAAAGAATGGAAAACAAGGCATGATAAATCTTGATTGCCTGCATTGCAGCTATATGGTAGAAGGCCTGTAAAATGATGTAGAAGCAGAGGGATTGCATATCCTATTTATCGAAGGTAGTTCTCTGTAAGAAGGGCTGTCAGAGAACTGTCCTCTGAGTACATCCTCTGTCTGAAAGGCTATCCAGTACAAGCCCCACTTGAAGATAAAGAAACATAAGAAAGGAGGGCTATGAGGTTGTCATTTTGCCAACCAGTTGGCACCAGGACAACAGCCTGGACGGGCACCTCAGTGAAGCCAGTCACTGTGTTCTCTACTATGTTGAGATATGTTGTATCTCTATTTAAATCACTGCAAATTTCTAAGTAGTTATATCTTATATGCATGTTAATATCCATGCAAATCTGTGCTTGCTTTTGTCTTTGATGGTTGTTTTAGTCCTCCTCCTCCTCATCTTTTACCACCACCACCTTTGTCAATAAATCCATGTAGCCACTCAAATTCAAAGTTGAGAAATAGATCACCCCCTCATTCAGCCCTTTCACCAGTGAAATTTCAATAGAAGACAGAATCATAGAATCATAGAGTTGGAAGAGCCCACAGGGGCCATATAGCCCAACCCCTGCAATGCAGGAATACCCAATCAAAGCATTCCTGACAGATGGCCATCCAGCCTCTGTTTAAATACCTCCAAAGAAGGAGACTCCACTACACTCTGAGACAGCATGTTCCACTGTGAAACTGTTCTTACCATCAGAAAGTTCTTCCTAATGTTGAGGTGGAATTTCTTTTCCTGTAGTTTGAACCCATTGCTCCATGTCCTAGGAGATTTTCAGACATGATTTTCGGGTCCATATATTCCAAAACAGCTCCGTTGCTGCCGCGCGGCAGGGGAGCAGTTTTGGACGACGACGTTCCTCTGGCGAAACCCTCCGTGTCACTTCCGTGACAGAATGGAGGAAGCCGCGTCACCTTTCACTCACGGGCAACAATCGTGTCACCTCTTAACGTTCTCTTCCACAGGCTAAACATATTCCAGCTCCCTAAGCTGCTCTTCATAGGGCATGGCTTCCAGACCTTTTGCCATTTTGGTCACCCTCCTCTGTAGACAATTTCTTATCTTTCAAGGGGGAAAATAGGCCTCGTTGTCTGTTTTGGAACTGCCCCACCATTTGACATACCATCAAAAATGCAGAACCTCACTGTTCAAATAACTTTGGGGTTGTCTAGACAGTGAAAATACTCCTCATAGAATTTGCAGGAAATACCTTTTCTCCCAATGAGATCTCACGGTGATTCACCATATTTGGAAGGAAGGGGGACAAAACCACCAAAAACTACACAGGAAAAGCCTCTGTGGCTTTTCCTGAACTTTTTTTTTTTTAAAAAAATGTGTAGAAATGCACATGACTGCCCATTTGGACATCCAGTTCTAATTGCAGGGCATTCTCTGAGAGGAGTCGAAGTGGAAAGCTGATTGGTTGGACATGCACAGGGGGCGGGCTTGCCAATGGGAAACAATCATGTGCTTTTTTTTCTGCACTGAGGTGACCAAACTGCTGTTTTAAGCCAAAGGTCACACTTGCACACCCTTGATTTACAGTTTTTTTTTTTAAAAAAAAAAATACTGTCGAGCAATAGCAACTTGTTGAGAATAACAATGTGAATAATTCACTCTCGGCCACCATCTTGATTTGCAGGCATGGCTGAGTGAGAATTTCAAACATAGATAGCTTTGCATATCAGCAGTTTTGCAAAATGAAAACCCAAAACAAACTGTGGAGACAAGTGAATGCTGCTGTGAATTTGCATAACTATGCAACAATCCAACTTATATTGTCTTGTCTAGACAACACTTTTGAGGGCCATTTAAAAAATAAATAAATAACTGAGAAGGTTGCACATTTAACTCAACTGAAAGACATTTTTAAAATGTCTTTAATATATTTTTATTTATTCTTTAACAGTTGGAGCCCCCATCGATGCATATCTGATGTCAGAAAAATGTTTCCCCCATATCTGATCAATTCATTTTGCATTTATTTACACTGGGTTACAGAAATGGTCCTATTTAGAGTAGACGTCTTCAAAGCACAACTAGTTTAAGCTGCATTTGGCTAAAGCCTACATCCAATGTTACTCCCAACTAAAATAGACCCATTGAACATAAGTGTTGGTTGATCAAGTTCATATCCACTCAATGAATCTTAACAACTGGGTTTAGTTCCCTGGCTGGGCGCAACCAGTTGATTCTCTCCTGCCATTTCGTTGACTATTCATCTCATTTAAAATCTGCTTAGTGTTTCACCAGTGTTTCATACCACTTCTAGTTCATTCATAAATACATTTCTTCCCCTTGCATATGGTTCAGTTTACATATTTGTCAAGATTTCATGGAGAAAACAAGGTTAAAGAAGATAAGAACTGACTTATTGTGATAATTGGACTTGGTGTGTAATTTGTGTGTAATTTGTCAGAATAGATGCCGAAACCACAATGTTCCTGTGGAAATATTAGCATTTTGATGAAAATATTGAAGTTCTTTCCCTGTAGATTAAAATGCATATATTCAATTATTTAAAACTGAAGTGGTATGCTTTCAATGACTGTTTATTTTCTATATTAAATTTGATGTTAAGGGTAAATCTGTTTTACAGAATTGTATTTCTTTTTTTAAAATAGAAAATGTTTTAAAGGACTCTGACATTGCTATTTGATGAAGAAGAAATGAATCAGAACAGATGGTTAAGAGGCGATATGATAGCCCTGTTTAAGTATTTGAAGGGATGTCACGCTGAGGATGGAGCAGGCTTGTTTTCTGCTGCTACAGAGACTGGAACACGGAGCAATGGATGCAAGCTCCAGGAACAGAGATTCCACCTCAACATGAGGAGGAACGTTTTGACAGTAAGAGCTGTTCGGCAGTGGAACACACTCCCTCGGAGCGTGATGGGGTCTCCTTCCTTGGAGGTCTTTAAACGGAGGCTGGATTGCCATCTGTCGGGGATGCTTTGATCAAGATTTCCTGCGTTGCAGGGGGGTTGGACTGGATGGCCCTCGTGGTCTCTTCCAGCTCTGCAATTCTATGATTCTATGATTTGATATACAAATTGTGGTTATAAGTACAAGGGGGTATTATATATTATATATCAAAATGTTGTAATATATATGCCTGTTCTTCTCTTAAGAATAAGTGGTGATGTCATGGTCAGAGATTTGAACTAAGATCTGGGGAGATCCCAAATCAAATTTCCACACTGCCATAATGCTTACCGGATAATCTTGGGCAAGTCACAATGTCTCAGTCAGCCTGCCCCCAGGGTTGTTGTGAGGATACAATGGTGGTGCTCTATTAACCTCTCCATTAAGGATGTAAAACTTTGGGGCCAGTTCAACGTCAGGAAAAAGTTCGCAAGATTCCGGATTACCGTTCTTTCATATCAGGAGTACATAAATCACACGACTCCTGGCATTTTTGGAAGATGAAGCCAGATCCAGCAACTTTCTGTTTTCCTTACTTCACACAGGAAAAGGTGGGGGGGATCACCTCCAGATGATTAAAGCCAGGCAGGAGGCGGGGAGGGAGCAAGGAGCGGGTTATGGAGACCATAAATAATGAGAGGAAAGAAAAAGGACAAACAAACAAGGGATCGAAAGAGAGATCTGTCAACCCCCCCCCGTCTTCCCCAGCCCCAAAAGGCTTCTATAAAGAAAGGAGTCAATGAAAGCACAAACAAGCAAAAGCATGGTGGAGCGATCTCCTTCGCTTCCCTTCATGCATGCACACACAAACACACACCACAGAACTAGGGCTTGCCTCATTCCTAATTGTTTTCCCTCCCTCCGAAGCCTTGAATAAAGGCAAGTGAATGGAAGGACAAACAAACAAAAGAACGAACATGTGATCGGCTGTTTCCCAGCACACACGAATGCACACACACACACACTCACACCAGCGAAGCAGCAAATCATCTTCCCAACCCCCAAAGCCTTCCTTTGAAACAGACAGGAAGGGCTCAGAGCAGATTTTCCAAAGTGGGCTGCAAGCAGAAGGAGGGTGAATTTCTTCTCTCCAACGCCTCAGTCTATTCGGATAAAGCAGAATGATCACTCCAACCAATCAGGATTCAGCTCTGCTCACAGTAATTCGAAAAGGTAGATGCCAGTTTACACGATCGTTAGTTCCCACGATAAATTATGCGCATTTTTGCGAACTTAATCAAAAAAGTGTGGAAAACTAGCGAAAGCTGATACTGCGCAACTTATGGGGTTTTTGCACCCCCTCCTTCTGAAAAGGGCGTTGTTGCTTCGAAATGCATGGGAACTATCAGACTTCTTGTCGCATTCTTTGAGGATTTATTTTGCCGTGTAAATGACCCCTTTGTAAATTGCACTATCACAGGAAAGAACAAATACTTTTAGCCACTTCTTCCTCGTTACAAGTCTTCAAAAACTGTCCAGTTTTCAAATACTATCCATAGTTTGGGACTCAGTTTGGCATTTTAAAATGCACATGGGATTTTGCTCAGGAAAGAGCATTTTTCTGTGCAAAACTCAGAGCATTTTCTGCACCGAACTCTCCTCTTTTCTATACAAAAGGTCATATTTTCTGTGCAGGAAACTTGTTTTCTGTGCAGAATTTTTTTTTCTCTGCAAAAAATCCCCAACCGTGTGTGTTTTTCATGATGAATAAGTTCCAAACTGTGAAGATTCTCATCCAGTATTCTCCTTGCCAGAGTTTCCTGATTCTTGGAAAAACTATGTTTCATCACTCATTTGAATATTTCCAAATACTCTTTCAACCCCTACTCTCTATATTGCAGAGATCCTAAATTATGCTTGGCTGTGCATCTGTTCATTCATGCGCATACACAATGCAGCATTTCTATGCTGTCTGTCCCTGATGGCACAGCCATCCATGTGTGCATTGGAAGGGAACCCCGTGGAGCTTTGAATAGCAATGGTGTGGTTTTTCTCTCTTCAAGTAAAACAGGAGATCACCAAATATTCTGTGCTTGAGAGCCAGCAACTACAATTTCTGATATTTTCATAATAAAGCAGATTCATACAGTCCAGATTCAAAATGTTGCAGTACTGCTAAGCATAAATGAAAATACATTCTGGCAGGTGCCTAGATCTGGATAAATATACACAACACTGCTGTTCCTCCCTTACAAGCAGTGAACTTTAATTCACTTTCTGTGCCATTCATTCATTCATTTCCTCCCACATGCTGCCTATAATTTTCTGCCATTTTGTTTGCATTTCTATTAAGCAGTACTTCAATTCCATTCTTACTCCTTATAAAATAGCACATTAGAAGCCTTGTATTTTTCACACTGTACTGAACAGCAGCCTATGAAACACCTGGCAAGTCATAATTACATGACTGCTTGAGAGAGAAAGAGAGAGAGAGAGAGAGAGAGAGAGAGAAATCAAAGGCTCTCCAATAGAGATAAATGTTACAGTAGAAAAGTATCCCGGTTTTGTCTGCATAAGATGGATGAACTAAACTTCACTCTTTTCCTGAAGGAGAAATGGAGACCAAAACAAATATGATGTTTTTAGTGGGTGGGGATGGTAAAACTTGCAAGCAGGAATGAGCAACATTTAGGGCTTTATCACACGAGGCAGGTAAATTACAATTACACCAGGATATCAGCATCTTCAGTTGGGGCTTATCACATTATATCATTCCTCTTCTGTTGTTCTCCTGTGGCCTCCTTTCCCACTTCTGACCTCCTTTCCCACTTCTGATGTGCTATGTTGTCCTGTGTGAAAGTTCAATTGCATCTGAAATGGGGCTCTGTAAGCACGACAGCCCCGTTCTTCTCCCAACCTCCTCGGGGTTTTTTTCCCCCCATTTGAAAAAGTCCTATATGTGTGTGAGAAAATGGACAGTATAAAATGCAGCAAAATTTGCAGGATTATGACCTCAGGGTGGTGCAAATGGGTCCTACTGTCGCATGGCGTCGTCATTTTCACGTTATTATTCCATGTGCCAGCTGTGAAAAAGGCATCAGTTCTAATTGAAGGGAGAAGCCATCAATAAATAATCAATAATGCTCCTTCCACGCTATTGACTGTGTGCAAAAATATGTCTCATTGTAATTGTGAGATTACAGCATGAATAAGCGGGTTCTCAGTGAGAAAACTTCTGGGTGCAAAAATGAAGCACAGGACACTCTGTTTATGAACTGTCCTGTTTAGTTTGCACATTTTTATGTTTGTTTCAGTGCTTGTATGTTCGTTTACATTGTTAATTAAGGGGTTTGGGGAGTTTTAAGCATGCTCACATCTTCTCGTGAGAACTGCCGAAATCTTGCCCATGCCAAACTGTGGAAGTAAACTCCTGTTCTTACAGTGCTAGTGCTCATTGTGCAATAATTCCATAGTGTTTCTATCATGTGATTGCAGCAATGTGCGATAATAAGTGTTATAATACCACAATGTTTCTGCTATCTTCATTCGCAGAATTATGGCATTTTTAGACACTAGTCTGATAATGTCTAATGACTGTGATCATCCACGAGTGCAAATGTATTGTCTTCTAGGATGTGGAGAAATCATACATGCAAATTGTATCTAAAAGTCATGAAATGGTCTATAAATGCAATCAAAATAAGGTATTCACATATGGGATAAATGGAAGGAGGCATCAAAGATGTTTCTCTCTTGGTAGTATTTGGTTTCGGGACAGCCCACGGCTCTCACATTCTAAAGAACTGCCTAACAGTTGCAAAAATTTTGCAGGTACATAATTGATTATGAGGAGGAAGAAAAACCCCATAAGCCAGTAATGAAACAGCTTCCAGGGCAAAGGTCTAGGCTGAAGCAGTCAATAAACCACTAATGGTCTGGGCTGCACATTCTAGGCAAAGAATCAGTCATGTTTTATTGGCTCCAAAATTGAACATAGTTGCATATTATACCAGGAGGCAACTGAAATCACTGACTAAAGCAGCAGTTTTCAAGTGGTGTTCCAGGGAACCCTGTGGTTCCTTGAAAGGCTATCATACTTGACAAACATAGTGTTCTGAAATATAGCTTGCCAATCACTACTGATCATCCCCTTTAATGTACAATTAAAAAATAGAGAATTCTGAGTGGAGTTGAGATTATGCTCTCATTGAGGCAGTGATGTTCAAAAAGGCCTGGACAGTTGTCAGCACTGTAATATGGTTCAGAATAATTCTCTAAAATAGAAAACTCAGGTGGATGTTTGGGACAGTTCACTAATTGGAATTGCTTCTGTATCAGAAGTGGGGATCTGGTGGTTCTCCATATTGCTGGACTCCAATTCCTATTAGCCCCAGTGAATAGGTAGGGATGATGGGAGTTGTAGCACAACAGCATCTGGATGACCACAGGTTCCTTGGCTCTATTCTGTATTCTCTAGGAAAATTCCAAATATATAGATGTATGTTAAGATTAAAAATGAAAAGAAAATGAAGTTTAGAAAACAATTGAAAATTTCCCAGCACAAGTGCCTGTGATCTTTAAGCTTATGTGAACATCTCAATCTTAATTTTCTTACATTTTCCCACATCCGTTTGCATCCCCTTTGTAAGACTTTGTTTTGTCTTCCCACATAGAAATTCGTATGTATTTTCCATGCACATTTTCTTTAATGTATGCATTTTAACCACTTTCTCCCGTGTAAACAATGCAGAGGAAAAGAATATTTGTTGTTATTAATTTCCTGGATTAAAAACAAAGGGTTGCCTGACATCCAGAAAGCCCAGGGAAAAAGAATAACTCCGTGGTGAGAAATTTGCACAATTTTTGACTGGTATCTACCCATCCTGAAATGTTTCGGAAATTATTCTGTGCAGAAATATACATTGGTTCATTCCTTCTGTGACAATTGTGGGGGTTTGTGCAAAAGCACTTGTGTACAAAACTGGGGTGGGGATTGTGTGTGTGTAAGATTTCTGGTTTTTTGTGCAAAAAGGAGCAATCTTTCACAAAAACACCCATGACTATCTGGAAACAGTGGTTGGTTGGTCCAAAATACTCACATGGATTGCTACACTGCAAAATTTCTGAAAGCACTTTGTGATGCTTGGATGCCAGGTAAGAACTCTACAGAAATATTAATTTGCAATGCAGCAGGGATTAAAATGTGGAACATATTCACTCTCACTTGCGGGGACAAAATTGTCAAATCCAGAAGTCCATACTTTGCTTAACCCAGCCTACAACAAATGTAGGCAACTGTGGCCCTCCAGATTGTTTTTGGCTTATTGTTGTTGTTGTTGTTGTATTAAATGATACATTATAATAGATTTTAATAATACATTAAAATTTATTAAAAGACTCTATGCAAACATTAATAATATCCCCACACAGCACTAAAGCCCACCCCAGTCAGTTTCTGAAATCCTGATGGCATAATAATATTTTAACTTGCAAACAGAAGGCAAATAAGGACAGAGCCATCCTGGCCTCCCTAGGGAGGGAGTTCCAATGTCTGGGAGGGCCATAGAGAAAGCCTTCTCCCTTGTTCCAACCAAATGAGCCTGATAAGGTGGTGGGACAGAGAGAAGGACCTCTCCAGAAGAAGACCTTAGTACTATAACGTGTTCCTAAAGGGAGAGATGGCCTGGACCCAAACCTCTCAGAAGATGTAGCTGCAATGGCAATAGTGTGGTATTATGGAATATGTAATTCAGAAACATTGGGGGGGTGTTACACTTGATCATCAAAAACCAGACAGGTGGGACGCCTGGATATCAAATGTGTGCCAAGATAGCAAAATCACATCTATTAACCATGCCCCCTGCTGTATTCATTGGACAAGTTTCTCGGTGACTGTACATTCAAGATCACTGTAAAGTAAGCCAATGTGCATACTGAATACTGACCATATTGCAGAAGGTCTGATTTGTTGTCTTCTCTAGTACAGAGAAGGGAGGGAGGGAATGGATTTCCTGAAAATCAGGAAATAAAATGTTCTGAAACCTAACAATCAGAAAATCAAATGTTCAAAAAATGCAAGGCTACATAATAACAGACCCAAGGCAATTCTGTTGCATTATAACACCAGTCCCAGGGAACATACGTTCCCATCAGCTCCAGAATGAGATCAATGCCTCTTGAAAACAGACACCCAAATAATTCATCAGAAGTTCTTGGCAAATGCATTAAACATTGTTGTGAAAAGCTGTCCCTCATTATTAATGTTTCTCCCCTACTAAAACAAGCTGCCATCGACACGGCATGTTTTGTAAGCAAAGTCCTTGGCACTGGAGAGAGCAGACACTCCGTGTGCCCAAAGGGTAGATTTAACCAGCTGCCCCCTTTTCCTCATCTGACCTGAACAACTGAATTTTATGATGCCTTTTATTGCACAACTTTTCTCAAAGTCTTCCTTGAATACCCTATGCTTTCTATGACCATGGAAAAGATGGGATTGGCATCAGCAGCTGGTATCTTTGGAGAGCTACAAGGATGCCTCCCTCCTGTTGATGTTGCCCCTGTCCTGGACGGACTCTCTCTTTCTCTCTCTTTCCTTTTCTCTCCTTTTCCCTCTCCCCCATCTCTCTCTAAATTTTTCAGTACTCTGAGCAGCATTATGTGGCTCTTGCTAGCTGCCATGTTAATCTCCTCACAATGCCTGTGGCATAGCATTACTGGAGGGCATTATGGAATAATGAAAAAGCACCTAGGGATTTGGTTACTCAGTGCTGCCTGTGGCAATTCTCAGAGCACTGCTTCCTCCTGCTATTACCAAGCAAGCCTGAAGGTGTCCATCAACCTACTATACATTATAGTAGTTAGTTTGTAGTTAGTAGTTAATAATTTGTAGTTTGGTTGTAGTAAATATTTTGTGCATGTGATATATGTGATATATTGTCATACGTAGTTTTTAACTTAATAAAGTATTTTATAAAAAACAACAAGAAGAGATGAGCCAATTGGAGGTCACTTTACCTCCATCTCCCTCAAAACTGGAGCTGGTCCTAATGCTGGTGCTGATACTTCCCGATTGTTTGTGATAGGCTGATCACATATTGGTGATTCCTTTATTATTATTATTATTATTATTATTATTTTAAAAGTTACATATCTGCATACACTTATTCATATAAATACAAGAAAATTTAGGATTACATTACATCATGTAACCATATTTTTAACAATAAAACCACACATTTTATATTTCTCGTTGCGTTCCTTTAAATGCCTTAATTCCTAATTAGTTTATTTTACTTTCATTAATACCAAAAATTTGACTCTTTTCCTTGTCTCACAATCCTATACTTAACGTTATTTTTTGTTATAATTACCCTGTTAATCTCAATAAAACCAATTCTATTTTGGTGTGACAAAATAAACTAAAATTTATACCAATAGGAGGTCTATCTTTTATCTTTCAATATTTTTAAAACCGCTTCCCAATCATCTTCAATCTTATCTTTTGACTTATTCTTTAATCTGGCTGTAAGCCTATCAGATTCTAAAGCTTCATAAGGATTTCCCAACCATTCTTCTATGGTTGGAATCCTTTCCTCTTTTCAATATTTTGCGTATAATATTCTTGCAGTGATAACCATATATAGTAAGATCTTCTTTGTTCCAGTTTCCACCCCTCTTCCTATCCTGTCAACCATATTCAACAAATAAATTTCTGGGTTTAGACCATAGTCAATACTCAAAATATCTCTTATCTTTATATGCACTCTCTTCCAGTATACTCTTGCCGATTGGCATCTCCACCATAGATGGTAGAAAGTGATTGGCCATTCCTTATTACATGGCAAATCTGTATATGTAAAATCTTACCTCCCTGTCTAGTCCATGACAGCACAGTGCCAGCATTCTTGTTACTTAGAGACCACTCATCTACTTAGTAGGTGTGATAGATAAAGGATAATTTACTTCAATGAATGCACATTGACTCAAGATATAGAGGAAAGTTGGTGATAGCTGCTGCAATGGAGACCATTCTCCTAATTTGAGGAGAATACCTTTTGTCCCAATGGGATCCTGCATCATTTTTCTGTATTTGAAAGAGGTGGAGGAGGAGAAGCTATAAGTATTATTTCATGGGGGGTGGGGAATCTCAGCTTTTCATAAAAT
Source organism: Gambelia wislizenii (assembly GCA_030847615.1). Classification (NCBI taxonomy): domain Eukaryota; kingdom Metazoa; phylum Chordata; class Lepidosauria; order Squamata; family Crotaphytidae; genus Gambelia; species Gambelia wislizenii. Next base: position 14,845,394 of record JAUMIR010000008.1, on the reverse strand, counting down.
GTCTCCAGGGAAGTCAAGAAGAGATACTTGAAACAATGGCTCTTTTCTTAATCTTGACTAGAGGAGAACCATTCAGTCAATGAGATTTACCTGTGTGTTCACTCACCATTCAGCAATTGATTCAATGGGCCTACTCTTGCTGAAGCTAACTAATACAATTTAGGCCAATATAGAATTACATGAACTATACAACCATGTTGAAACTCATGCTAAAAAAACAGATAAATACAGTCAGCCCTCTGTATCCACAGATTTGGTATCCATGGAGTCCACCAGCCATGGCTTGAACATATTCCTACCAAAATAATAATAATAATAATAATAATAATAATAATAATCCAAGAAGCAAACCTTGATTTTTCCATTTTACAATGCCGTTATACATAATGGGACTTCAGCATGCATGGATTTTGGTATCTATGGGGATTTCTGTAACCAAATCCCAGCAGATATCAAGGGCCCACTGTACTAATTGGCAGAGGTTTTAATTATAAATCAACAGAAATGAGAGGAAGATGGTCAGGAAAATTCAGAAGCCCTCAAGAAGCGTGTCTCCTTGGTTTGATACCTGAAAGCCAGGGAGCAAAGGAACTTCCATTGGGAAGGAGTTCCAGAATCCCTCAAATCATCAGGTTTTGGAGGACTGGGCAAGGTCACCCCTAAGAGTTCTCATGTTGACCTGGGGTCTCCCCATTCCCCCAGTAAGTTGACCAGGCAGCAGCAAGGAAGGGTCCTCTTTTCTTCCTCCTTTCCTTTGATTAACCTTCCATGTGATGAGCACAGCTATAAGTGTGGAGTGATTCCACTGAAAAGCATTTCATGCCAGGTAATTAGATAATCTTGTTTTTGTTGATCCATTTCTTAAGAACTTTAGAGGTTGAAATCAATGACACCCCTTTTAACTTGCTGCATCCTATTTCAAAAAGTGGACAGCAAGTGAAACATTTACTTTGCACTCATCAAGGTATAAAAGGCATGTGCAAGGAAATAGGAAGCTGGTTTATACTAGATGAGATTCCTTGTCCATGTCGTGTAGCACACCAGTGTATTCCAAAGGTGGTGGACCTCTCTTAGCCCAACAGATGAATTCAATTTTGGAGAAGTCTTCAGGGCTTTATTCCAATAGTGGGCAAGGCTAAAGAAGTGGGACTAAAAACACTACCATATGTTGGCATAGGATTTCAACCTCTTCCTGCCAGTAACTAAATCTTAGGTGACACATTTCAGCCTTTTCGAATGGGCAAAACATGCAGAATCTGAGTGATCCCCAGGCAATGGTATCATGGAGAAGAAGACAGGCTTTCTGGGGTAGTTCCCAGATCTCAAGACTTGGCCCTGAATCTCAGAGCCTGCACCTACATCTCTCAACATATGGGCAAGGAGAAGGAGCACTGCCTTGAAAAGTGTGTGTGTGTATCCTCATTTGTTAGACTTGGTGCTTTTTAACTGAGTGGCATATTATTCTCTGCTGCTGTGGTTGATGCTCAATGTCATTACCAGGGCCCACACCCTGTGGCATCAGAAGACGTTGTAACTAAGTCTCAGCTTTTGACCTTTAAATCTCAGGGCCTGGAATAGTCCTGGCTTAATAACCCAAACATCTGAGAAAGACAGCTTGGGATTCCAAGAAGCCAGGTTTAGGCCCAAGGTCTCTGGTTCTCCAGCCCATCTTTTCACACCCCTATCAGCAGTGGATTTCCAGGGTCTCCAGTATCATACTGGGAGTGTGGTGGGGTCTCCTTCCTTGGAGGTCTTTAAACAGAGGCTGGATGGCCATCTGTCGGGGATGCTTTGATCGTGATTTCCTGCATGGCAGGGGGTTGGACTGGATGGCCCTCGTGGTCTCTTCCAACTCTGCAATTCTATGATTCTATGATTCTATACCCTCCAACTGTCCTGATTTGGAAGAGGAAGTCACAATTAATGTTGGGGGATGATAGGACACTCAGTCCCCAGCAGAAGCCAAAAATATCTCAGCGGACTCAGCAGCAAGCCTGTTCCCAAGAATACTCACATACAGAGTGTTTGTCGTCCAAACAAACAGGAGGCACTTTATCTTCAAGCTCAAGGCAGTTTCAATATGTATAGATATATTCAGCAGACAGACACATTACTTCACCAGACATCAAGGTATTTCAAGAGAAAGAATGTTCTGGACTGAGCCTTCTTTTCTACAGATTTACAAGGCATTGGTTCCCTCAACCACATGGGTGCATTACACCAGATTTTGCACTCCAGACGCTATCTTGATGCTATGCCCTGCAGTAACCTTCTTGTGCAGCTGTGGCCTCAAGGCAAGCATGACTTGGCAGTTCCTTGGCCTCGGCTAGCATGACTTGGCAGATGTCTAACCATTTTCTAAGGAGTTCAGTTTCTCACACCTGACAATTAATCCTCTTTTGTCCCACTTTTCAGCTGATTTAAAAATTTCCCACATTTTCCCTCAGTTTACTTCAATTATTACAAAGGGCTTCTCTAAAAGCTGAAAATACTCCTCATAGAATTTGAGGAGAATACCTTTTGTCCCAATGGGATCCCTCATCATTTTGCCATATGAGAAAGGAGGGTGGGACCAAAAACGCTATATACTCTGCTGGAAACGCCTTTGCAGTTTTTTCCAGAAGTTTTTTTAAAAAAACCTGCAATGGAAATGCACATTCCTGCTCATTGGGACAACCAATTCGCTTCACTGCGCTTTCCCAATAATAGCTGATTCGTTGGACATGCATGGGGGTGCAGCTTGCCAGCAAGACAACATGTTGGATTTTCACAAACTGATCGTGCTCTGAGGTGATCGTGCTCTAAGGAGGTCTTTTTTTCCTGTTTATTTAAGTGGAAGGTCACACTTTTGCACTTTGGATTTGCTTTTTTTTTCAGCAGCAGCAATTGCTGAGAATAAAAATGTGAGCAATTCACTCGCACCTGCCATCTTGATTCGCAGGTTTGCCTGTTTAAACATCAAATGCAAATAGCTTTGCATACCTGAAAGTTTGCGGGGGGGGGGAATGGAGACAAATGAAAGCTGCTGTGAATTAGACAAGCCCAAAGTGAGTTCAAAGTGCAACAGTAGTTTGGACACAATTAATTCAGCAGGGAGGAGAGGAGAGGAGCAAAGAGGAGGGGCGAAATCTTGATCTTTCCAAGAAATTCAGGCAAAATCAAACTACTGCAGCCTCTCATAGCTCGTCTGTTCCCCCTCATTCATAACTTTTGCTATCTTGACCACATGTTGATGTTGCTTGTGTACACATGCCCCAATTTGCACCCATTGGAGGGTATATAACAGGGAGAGTCATTCACATCAGTTGTCTAAGGGCAAATACCATATCTGTAGTACTCCTATTGGCTCTGAAGCCACATTGGCTTTCAGGAAGAAGTTATTCTGAAATGGCAGGAACTAATCTGTTCAGGAGTATCCTTGAAAGGATTTTTCCAGCAATAGAGAGCAGTGTTATGCCTCGATAGTTTGAGCAATTGTATTTTCTCCTTTTTTTTTGTACAGGGTGATGATGACTGCATCTCGGAGATCTGATGGCAGTTCCCCCTTTTCCCAGCAATTCACAAGAAGTTCGTGGAATTTATCATGGAGTACATGACCTCCGTGCTTCCAAATGTCAGGTGGGATTCCATCAATCCCAGCTGCCTTGCCGTTTTTCAACTGCTGTATGGCCTTAAGGGTCTCTTCCAAAGTGGGAGCTATGTCCAATAGAAATGTAGAGAGCAGAACAAGGGTCTCTATGTAACATTTGTTGACCTCCAAAGCCTTTGACACGGTGAGTAGGAAAGGTCTGTGGCAGATCCTGGAAAAACTAGGATGTCCCCCCAAATTCCTTAAAATGATTATCTTGCTACACAAGGGCCAGCATGGTCAAGTCAGATATGGCAATGGTCTTTCAGAGCCCTTTCTAATAACTAACGGAGTGAAGCAAGGTTGTGTTCTTGCGCCAACTTATTTACAATCTTCTTCAGCATGATGCTCCAAAGGGCTACGGCAGAGCTCGAAGAAGACGACAGCATCTATAATCTATATACGTTACCGTACTGATGGTAGCTTGTTTAACTTAAGCCGTCTGAGGGCTCACACTAAGACTCTAAACTATCTAGTCCATGAGCTGCTCTTCACTGATGATGCTGCCCTTGTTGCCCACACAGAAGCAGCTCTGCAGTGCCTAACATCCTGCTTCGCAACAGCTGCAGAGCTGTTTGGGCTGGAAGTCAACCAGAAGAAAACAGAAGTTTACCAGCCTGCACCACAGGACAAGCACCACCATCCCCACATTGCCATCGGCAACTCTGTGCTTAAGTCCGTTCAGCAGTTCACCTACCTGGGAAGCCTCATCTCCTCAGATGCCAAGATTGACAAAGAGATCGATCACAGATTAGCAAAGGCATATAGCGCATTTAGAAGACTTTACAAAAGAGTCTGGAGTAATAAACACCTGAGGCGAAACACAAAAAACAGTGTGTATAGAGCCATTGTACTGTCTATTCTCCTTTATGGGTCTGAAACATGGGTCACCTATTGCCACCACTTACAACTCCTCAAACGCTTCCATCAGCACTGCCTACGCACAATCCTAAATATACACTGGATTGACTATGTGACAAATGTTGCTGTCCTTGAGCAAGCAGGGATCACCAGCATTGAGGCCCTGATATTGAGAACACAGCTGCACTGGGCAGGGCATGTTTCTAGGATGGAGGACCATCGCCTCCCCAAAATAGTATTCTACGGTGAACTCACCATGGGTCAGCGTAAGAGGGGTGCTCCAAAAAAGCGATACAAGGACTCCCTGAAACAACACCTCAGGCTCAGCCAAATTGATCACCAACAATGGTCCACCCTGGCCTCACATCGGAAGGCATGGAGACATACTAGCCACAATGATGCAGCCTTATTTGAGAACTCACACCAAAAAGTCTTGAAGAGAAACGACAACGCAGAAAAAATCACAACCTGGAAACATCACCTAAGGAAACCTTCTGCTGTGCCTTCTGCAACCGGACTTGTCTATCTTGGATTGGCCTTTTTAGTTATCAGCGCGCTTTCAGAAATCGCGGGATGAGTCCTTCCTGAATCTTTGTTTGCGAAGAGAAGCCAGAGAGAGAGACATTCACATCAACTGAGGATTTAAAAAAACCTGGACATCAGATGCCTGGGATTGAAACCCAACTGTTCTAAATATAAATCAGGTATTCAGTTCACCCTGCAAGTCTGAACCAATTCAGTGTACATCAAGCGTCGGAAAGGCATGTGCGAACCAAGGCTGAGCTACCATAATCACAAAAGAATTAAGCTTGGGGAAATTTTTCCTTTGAGTGTGAGAGTTTCTGTCAGTCTGGTGGATTAGAAATGTGACTTTTCTCTTTCTGTTTATGCCATAATTAATTGTATCAATTTAGAGAAAGAAGCATATTTTCTCAAAATCTCCATGATTTCCCTAGACTGGTTTAGGAAGTGCTTTAGAGAATGCTGCCTGTTTTAACAAAGCTGCTATAGGTTTGATGAAACAACAGCTTTGCCAAGTCTCTCTCTGTTCACAGCTCTGGTAATGAAATGAAGTAGATTGTCACTGTGCTTATCTGTAATGGAATTGAATATCTAGCCTTTATTAGAATAGATACACAAATGGACTTTGATTCAGCTGCTTGCACACAAACAAATGAGATCAATTTTTATCCTGCTTGCAGGGACAATATGATTTTGGCAGGCTGGGGGAAGACGATAGTGTTGTTTTAAAGAAATGCAGAGTTAAATATGTAAGGCTGATAAATATGTGAGTTACTCAGCTGTTGCCAAAGCATACTGCATCTGCATGTTTAAAAACCTCATGAAAGTTCAAGTGAAGCAAATTAACATGGTGTGCGTGCTTTACTGTCTTTATTAATCCAGTAGCTTAGCTCCGCTTGCTCACCTAAGCTTTGCCACAACATAAGTTGCACTTTGGAAACTGCTAAATGTTTAAACCCTGAGCAGCTACAAATTTAAATGCCAGTTCCTGCATTTCATTTCTTTCTCACAATTCACTGTGGCCAATAAAATAAACCCTTGTGGATGCCATATAGATTAAGGTGTGAGCCACACAGGTAAAGACAGGCAGTACTACAGCATTGTCAGGAAGTGCTGCATCATTGGGCAATGGGATGAACCATCCGTCTTGCAGGTAGCATCTTTTTAGTCAACTACCTTCATGGTCCTCCAGTAACTCCCCCACCCAGGCTGGTCATTGGACCCTTCTGAGCAGGAAAGAGTAAGGGGTGTTCCAACCATGTCTTACTTGAGCATCATGGTCTCTTTGTATTCCTGTATCTTTGGCTATTTTCTGTAAGGCTGATTTGAACATTGTCTTTGTTGCTTATTTGACACAATCTCCCTCACTTCCCGAAGAAGTGGTGAGTCTGAGCCTCCTAACACCACCACTTGCTGTTGTTGTATGCCTTCAAGTCATTTACAACTTATGGCAAGCCTAAGATGGTGTCATGAGGTTTTCTAATGCCAAGAGTGTGGTGACTTGCCTAAGGTCACCCAGTGGGTTGCAATGGCTGAGTGGGGATTCAAACCCTGGTCACTAGAGTCATAGTCCAACACTTAACCACTACACCATGCTGACTCCACACCACCTAGTAACACTACATCAAGTACTAATGCTTGACCTACTAACAGCACATCAACTACTAATGCTTCAAATGAAAAAAAAGTCTCAACTTTATTGGTTTCAGCTGTAGAGGCATGGCCCTTGTATGAGTTTGGATCTAGACATGGGTTAACCTACCTTCTGACCAGTGAAGCCAATGCCATCTCCCCCTGCCCATGTACTGGGGAGAAAACCCAGGTGACAGACATGGGATACCATATGGGTGGGACCTGTTTCCTGTGTCACCCAAGAGCAGTGCAGAGCCATCTACTCCGCTTCCCCCAAGCTGGGCCTGGCTCCTTATGCCCTCACCCCCAAGGTGCTGTAAGGGGATTCCCCATACAATTATTGTGCAGCCTGCCTGCCCTGACTCACACTATTGGATTCAGACAGCACTGTCAACATTGTGGAAAATACAATTTAAGAAAACCTAAATCCTATATGAGAATGGCATGGTGGACAAAATCCAAAGACACACTGGCTTCAGAGCAAAGGAGGGGCTTCTAATATCTCCTGGAGTGAAGTCTTTAACTTGGTTCCATCAGGTCCTGTCTCCCAGGTCTCTGCACACTCTTGACTGGCTGCTAGTTCCCCATCAGAGAAGGAGATGGTGGCTCCAGAAAGAAAATGGTACTGACCAGGAAGCCCTTTCCACCACAATGCTTTTTTCTGGAAAGTTGGGAAGCACCTCTGGAGAACAATTTCCCTCTTATTCTTTAAGTTCTGGACCATTCCTTTTTGGGCTTTCTTACCTTACTCAGGGATTGTCTAAATGGGCAATATACCACATCTTGTCCCCATGTCAGAGCCCAGAAGCCTTGATTTGAATGGGGCATTTGCCCCATTCTGCCCCTGGGCAGTCCTCATGACCCCTGGTCAGAGAGGGCTAAGACAGGAGGAAGGCAGGGTAGGGTCCAAGATGCTGTCATAAGATAATATATGCTTTACTCCATTTCCACCAGGAAGAAATGGGTCCCATAAGACCACAGGAGCCCAACCTGGCAGGCTGGCCCTCGCTGCAGCTGCCGGTCAGTCTCACTCTCTTGGAAGGCAGAAAGGAGTCCCACAGAGTGTGACCAAGGCTGGTCACATGCACGGGGACTTTGACGTATGTTGTGGGCTGGGTTCCTGCCTTCCAGGAGTGCTAGGAAAATGGTGGCAGTGACTGCAGTGACAGGATGGTCTGCCCATCTGGACTCCAGCCCATTTGGAGGCAGTAATGTCAGAACAACAGGCCTGATCCACAGCCAGGTTATGCCAACAGGGAGCCAGCATCTCCTGGCTCATGTAGATGAACCCTCAGTCATCAGTTGCACTTGAGAAGTTCAGGAATTGCTTTGAAGAAGCCATGCCCTATGAGGGGCATAGGGAGCTAGGTATGTTTAGCCTGGAGAAGAGAAGGTTGAGAGGAACATGATAGCCATGTCTAAATATTTGAAGGGATGTCATACTGAGGATGGAGCAAGCTTGTTTTCTGCCGCTCCAGACACTACAACACAGAGCAATGGGTTCAAACTACAGGAAAAGAGTTTCCACCTAAACATTAGGAAGAACTTCCTGATAGTAAGAGCAGTTCAACAGTGGAATGCACTGCTTCAGAGTGTGGTGGAGTCTCCCTTTTTGGAGGTTTTTAAACAGATATTGGATGGCTATCTGTCAGGAGTGCTCTGACTGTGTATTCCTGCATGCAGGGGTTGGACTAGATGACCCTTGTGGTCTTTTCCAATCCTATGATTCTATGATGCCTTACTCCTGCTAGAACTGGGGAAAGTTCCTTTTCTGTACCACAACTCCCAGAAACCACCAGCCATCACAGCTTGTGGTCATGCTGGCTGGAGGATTCTGGGAGTTGTAATCCAAAAATAGAACTTTACTCCATCCAGACTTCCTTCTATTTTATAAATCATCAATTATCCACCATCTTTTCCCACCAATTATTTGCTCTATGTGGGCCTGTGAAGAAGACACTACTCATGTCTTTCAGTCAGTAACTTTTTTTGTCCAGCTCCCAGCTGCTAAACTTGTAATTGAAACCTTTTCACCTACCACCCCTGTTGTGTCTGTCATCCATTGCAGGATGGAAATTTCAGTGTCCTCTTTTGGAAGCACTACAGATTTATTTTTAAAACTGGTCTCTTATTTCCTTCTCACTTTCAGACTGCTTGACAAAGAAACTTTCTGTAACTTTGACAGCAAAATGGAATATCAGTGTTCAGGGAGAATAAAATCCCCCACCCTCCTCACCTACCACTGGTAGAATTATATTTGGGCCATTTAAAATTATCTAAGAAAGCCAAGTGCCCTTGGATTCATTTAAAGGATGGAAGGGGAGGGAATAACCATGGCTGACTAAAAAGTAAGCTTTCTCAGGTAGATTTTGTTCACAATCCCACCCGCTTTCTGATTAATAAGCATTTTTTTTCAGAAGAGAAGCCTCTTTTGCAAACTGCCAATTTAAACCAGATGATCCACAGCAGGTTGCAAAGCCTGATCCATCCCCCTCTCTAGTTAGTCTATGAGCACATTGCCGTCTTGACAGAGTAGACTTCTAATCTGATCTGCACTGGGATAGGAAAAAAAATTGTATTAACTGATTTTTTTAAATGAATTTTTCCAATTTGTGATCTCTGAAACTATAAGAGGAAGCATGTGGATATCTTTTGGTTTTCTGTCTTTGGGAAGAAACTGCAAGCAACAAATTGTCCTCTCTTCTCGCATTTTTTTTTTCAATTATAGGATGCATTGATACTCCACAATAATAGCACCTTCTTATCACTTTATCTGCCAAGGGACCCATCTTAAGGAATCCCAGGGCTTTTAGTTTGGTGAGGCACTTGAAATTCTCTTCTTGAAAGCACCAGTGGATTCCTCTGAGGCTCAGCACTAGAATGCTTGAGCAGAGAATTTAAATCCCCTGCAAAAAAACTCCAAATCCCAGGATTCCATAGAATGGAGACACAATTAAAACAGTATCAAACTGTTATAATTCTGCAATGCAGATACACCTATAGGCAAAAATCAGTCTAAAATGTGTAAATATTTGAAATGTGGAAAAAAGTAATTTTTAGTCAGGTGTGGATAAAATAGTAACAAAATATGTGCTTTAAGGGGGAAAATATGTAAAACCCCACACATTTGGAAAAGTACATACTACAGGTTTAAGAGGTTTTGCCTCACACCCTCAGCTTTCCTGGCTCTTTGTTCCCTTTGTGAAGACCCAGGGAAGCCCAGGGAGTGAGGAAAAAATTCTCAAACCAGCCGTCTGCTGGGCTTTCGCCCTCCCTGAAAAGGCAGCGAAGGCTCAGCAGAGGAGCAGTTTAAGAGGTTTTGCCTCACTCCCTGGGCTTCCCTGGCTCTTCCTTCCCTTTGTGAAGACCCAGGGAAGCCCAGAGAGTGAGGGAAAATCTCTCAAACCAGCCGTCTGCTGGACCGTCTGCTGCAGCCAAGGCTTAGCAGAGGGGCGGTTTAAGAGGTTTTGCCTCACCCCCGCACTTTCCTGGGTCTTCATTCCCTTTGTGAAGAGAAGCAAAGACCCAGGAGACTGGCGGTGGGTGAGGGAAAACCACGAATAATCAAAACCGCGAGTGTCAAAGCCGTGAATGTGAAGAGACAATTGTAAGATATGCACACGTTTCCATGCTATGGAAACCACATCTTGATACGGAAGATGGACAGGAAGGAAATGAACATGAGATTCAAAGAAATGCAATAAAATCAAGACTGAGAAGTTTATCAGACGTGAGGAAATGCAGGAAAAAAACCCACATCCTAAACTGCACCAGAAGAATGCAACAATAACAGAAAGAGCAACATTATGAGATGCCCACATCCTCAGCCGTTCCTGGGATGTAGCGCTGGTGCAGATGAGGTTTCATGTTTTTATTGATGAGGCTAAGCTGTCAATAAAAACGGACGACTTATTCATGTCTGCACTATGCCTCCGGAATGCTGAAGGACAATGTCATCTGATAATGTTGCCTGTTTTTGTTACCGTCATGTTCTTCTGACATGAGAAAGACACAGTCTTTGCCACGTCTGATATTCTCCTGAGATGTTTACCTATCTTGATCTACAGATTCCTCACAAAGGCAAAACACTCCAGATGGATGAGGAATGTCCCTGTGACCTGTCCAGCAACTGTTGCTCTAGCTCTAACTTAGCTACAGTGACATCACCACACACTCACTATGAGGTTCCTGATTGGCTGCAGTTTGTCTCACCTTTTAGGTGTAATTGCAGCCAATCAGGAATCTCATAGTGAGTGTGTGGTGATGTCACTAGAAGTAATTTGCAGCCAAGTTAGAACTAAGCAACACTTCCTGGACAAATATAGAGCCAGATACCTAGAGGATAAAGGGGTGAAAATAGAAGTGGAAATGAGTGGGGGGAGTAAAACCAAAATAATTTTGCCCCTTTGAAACAATATCACTCCTCTCAAAGGAAAAAGGTTACCACTAAAAACAAAATTTGCAAGACTCTGGCTCGGTGCTGTTAGGTAATTCAAAACAAAAGTTATAAGGCCCAAAGATGGAGAAAGGATGTAAACTACAGAATAGATAATGTGGAAAAATGGGGAGGGGAGACACCAATGAGACACATATTTCTTTAAGGCCAATTTTCTCATCTTCTCCCACAACTCTAAGAATCCATGCACATTCCTAATCACAATATTTCTATGCAGGTGAGCATGTGGGATTTTTCCTCTAGAGAGAAAAAAGTCAGTTCTTAATGAATAGGACTACAGCTGCTTCATCCTTTCTTCATTAAATATTGCTCACAGAAGCAGCCTCTTAATAGATTCCATGGCAGACAGCGTTCTGTCCAGGACGTCTTCAGTCTCTCATTGTCTAGTGGCGAAAGATCAAGAAAATTAAATCTGAAGTGCTGTAACTGATTTGACTTGAAGCAGTTACTTCTCAAAATGCAAGAGAGATAATCTGGTAGTTTTAAATTTCCCTTTGTTACGTTTGAAAGGAATTAGTGAGATCAGCTCCCAAGGAAGAGAGGATTGCGGGGTGAGACATTGCGTCTTTTTTCAACACGTTCTCCATCCTTGGAATGGAAAGTTATCTTTTTAGACTGTAACTCCTAGAATACCAGAGCCGGCATTGCAAATGGTCTTGTTAGCTGTAGAAGTCTAGGAATTGTTGTTCCTAAAGTAACCTTTCCAAGCTCTGCATATAGGTGTGATATAATGCCAGACCAGAAGTCCATGTGGCTACTATTTGGATATTGCTGAAGAACCTATTCATTCCTTCAGGGAGAAAGCATAACTCAGTGGTAATGTACTACCTTTATGTATAGTGATCAGGTGTGCGTTGGATCAGTTACACCTAATATGTCAGAGTTCCCTTTTATACAGTCTGCATTTTCCAAAAGTTATTCATGCATTTATAACTTCAAGGATTGACTACTGTAATGAGTTGTATATAGAGTTTTCCTTGAAGATATTTTAAAACTTGCAGTTACTTTAGGTGAGGAGAATATCCAACCAGTTCTGTAGCTAACTTAATCAACTTCTAGGCACAATCCAAGGTTCTCATTCTTAGCTTTGCCAGACATTGTGGCTTGGAAATGACTGCTCTTATTACCATGCTGGATGTGTGAACATACAGCTCTTTATGAATGCATGCCTGGGTAAATGCATACCTTTAAAATGATGTAAATAATTACCAAAGTTGAAATTGTACTTTTCTGCATTTTGTTTGGTTCAGTTAAAATACTGGACTGTGTTGAGCAATAACAAATTATTAGAATTAGAAAGGCGTGACCTGAGGTTTGGGTGGCATGGATTTTTGTGGTACGATAAAGTTAAAGTGAATGTAGGTTTTAATAATCATTTTGTGAGACGTGCCTTGTTTAGAATATGGAATAGATACAAATCAAGGTTGTGCCCTAAGGTGTCTTTATGGATCTCGATACAAGAAGCTTTTTATAGAAAGGAAACAAATGTTAAAGGAAAGGTGGGTAATCTATCAAGAGCTTTTGGAGCTGAATAAAGAGGATTACAACATCAAATTGAATAAGGAATTATTGTCATAATTTTCAATGGTTTTCTTACCCCTATCAGCCTAAGTGGAGTCTTCCTTCATAAAGCAAATAGCACCTGGGAGTGGGATTTTGTCAGGAGCATCACAAGAGAATGGAGGGGGGTTCACCACACCAGTAGTTCCAGAGTTGCTCACATTGCCCCATTTTTCCTATTTACAACTTTTAACATACACATTATTTGCAATTGCAGATCAGTTTGTGAGTATGACCCACAACAGAGAGCCTTACTTCACTATGCTGCTATAGCACTGTTATTCCACTCTATCTGCTATGGCTGCCTCCTGTAGAATCCTGTAGAATTTGTAGTTTAGGGAAGCCTAAGAGCTCTCTGTCTGAGAATCCTAAATGCTCCTCCCTAAACTGCAAATCCCAGGATTCCACAGGAGGCAGCCAGAGCAGTTAAAGTGGAACAATAGTGCTATAACAGTGTGGTGGATAAGGTCCAGAGAGGTCTGCTAGTTCGTATCACACTGATATTTATCCCTCCTTTCAAATAAATTATAGTGCCATGGGTCAGTGTTAACCTCTTTTGGTCCTCCCAGCACCTCCATCAATGAGGTTAGGAATGGGGGGACAGTAAGGGTCCCATAGTCACACAATGAACTTCATGATCAATTAGGGATTTGATCCCAGGATTCTCTGGTCAAACTCCAAAATGCTAAGCAGTTAAATGACAACATCTGCCAACTAAATTATAAGATGTCTCATTTTTTTTTATGAGGATAGGGCTTACTTGGAAGTTTAATTCACACACCCTTATCCAATGGCTTCTACTTAAGCATCAGAGAACCCAGCTATGGCCAAAGTTATAGCATAATCTTCTCTAGCAAATGGGTTCCTTGCTCCCTCCCTCCCTCCCTGATTTTTTAGATAAGGAACTCAGCACTGAAATTGCAAGCCTGGTCAATTCCCCTTCTATTCCCCCCACCCCACGTATCAGAATAGAACATTGCTTTGTCACTGCTCTTCAGTTCTATGCACCATAAGTCAAAAAACCATCATTAGGCACAGCTCCTTTTCTAGCCTTCCTCTGGTTTTAATGAACTTCCTATGCCACTAGAGTAGATATTGTGATTTCCTATGCAGTGTGAAACTCTTGTAGAGCACCCAGCTTGTGTTTAATTTTGTATGGTGGGGGGTCTTTCTTTAAATCAGGATGGATTATATAAACAGCACACAAACAAAAGCAGGTCTTGGGGATCAAGTCCATCTCCAGTTCTGTTCACAAGGTCTAGCAATTCTCTTCTTGGAGGTGGAAGTAAAAGTAGAGTTGGTGAACTGATGGTGTCAAGCATGAGTGTTTGGCTGCTGAATAAAAGAAACCAAGAGCAAGTTCAGAAACTTGGTTCCAGTGAACAATAACTCCAGATTATTCAGAGGAAGGCATGAAAATACTGTCCAAGGAAGAATGAACTTGCCTGCTCACACATCTTATGAAAGGACATCACATGTGCTGTTACCTAGCTATAAGAACAAGAAAGGAGGGAATAGATTAGGCTGCTTTATGAAATTCATAACAGCAACAGCAGAACTTGCTCAGAGTGTTGTGCTTTTATCAGTTTGGAAGACAGAAATCTTGTATATGAGCTGTTCTGTACTGATGTTACCAAAAATAGTTCTACAGCTAAAGTGGACCTAAAATATCTGGCTGAAGGTTAACATTCACAGCATTTTTCAGGCATGAAAAATGTATTGGAAAGTCCCAGGTTTTGTTCCTTTACAAACCAATTTTATTTTGGAGATCTACATAACATTTCCCCCCATTCCAAAGTATTTCTAGGGAGCTCCCAGCAAGGACTATTTCCAAATGAGCTTGACTATTTCCAAACGTTCAGGTGAAGATTAGTTGGTTAGTTTTAACTGTTGCTAGCCTAAATTTTGGGTTTTTTTTAAAAAAAAAAATTAATGATTTTACAGCTCTTCATGAAGTATGGCTTTTATGCCTTGTCAACTGTTTTTTGCATATCTACAGACAGAAAAACAGGATAAAAATAATCAAACAAGTCAAGAAATAATCCCGAATGCTTGCATCAAGTCCACTCCCAGAAATGTTCATTCTTTTATGTGCTATCTAATATTAAAGGGGATACTGGCCAAGAACCCTACACAAGGATCGTGCAGCACAAATGTCCCCATAAGGAGTTATGAATTGATTATTCTGTTGAATGGCAACATTGTGCAACTGAACATACACCCAAATTGGAACCAAATGCACATAGTGTCATGGATCTGTGTTAAACTTTTTTTGTTCTCCCATGTTCATGTGCATCACATGTGCCTCACTGCATGTCCCATGCACACCTATGAACATCCATGTGTATCCATATGCATTTGCATGCATGACAGCACTGCAAACATAATACTATTTCTGCAACCTTAAAATGAATGTGGATGTTACACATTGGACAAAAATGTCTAACTGCTGCTGTAGGAGAATTCAAGGAAAGTTTGAGATACAAAAAGGATTCCAGCCATACTGCTTCTGCTATATCACTTTCAACTGTGGAGATATCTCTCCAACTATGTTGGATTCTTTCTGCGTTGTCGTTTCTCTTCAAGACTTGTTCGTCGTGAGTTCTCAAATAAGGCTGAAGCATTGTGGATAGTGCGTCTCCATGCCACAACTTCACATATAAACTGATGAGATCTGAGGTAGCAGCACTGATCAAGATTTTGGGGCTTTCATTGGTCATTCAGTGAAAATGCCAACCTAGTAGTATCTTGCTCCTCCACAGGAGGTGAATTCTATGTTGGGCATAATTAGAAAAGGAACTGAAAATAATAATGCCAGTATTATATTTCCTTTACACGAATTCATGCGTCCAGTTATGTTCAGCTCATCTTTTTAAAAAAGAATATTCCAGAGCAGGGGGAGAAGCATGGCAGGGGGTTGGACTGGATGGCCCTTGTGGTCTCTTCCAACTCTACAGTTCTATGATTCTATGATTCTATGAGAGAAAACACACACACACAAAAAATCTAGCTTGTCCTGACCACTGTCTGTTGTTTATTTTTATTTTTTGTATTTTTTAAAAAAGTATGTTTTAATTTGAATTATTTAATTGTATTTTTAGGAGGGTGGGATTGAGAGTCTGGGATGTATATTTTAATTGTTGTAAGCCATTCTGATTGCATTTTGTAGACGGTTGGGATATAAATAAATTTTATTATTATTATATTTTTTATTATTATTAGAAATGTAGTTTGGGAAGTGCCCCAAGCCCCTGTTGAATGGGTACACACCCACACCCACATATGAACCACAGTGCCAGGATATAATTGCTGTCAGCAGCAATTATGTCAGGATCAAAGCAATGTTTTAGGAGTAACAAGCAAATGAGGCTCATTACAGGTTTGTTGGTTTTTTTAAAAAAAAAAAGTAGTATCATTGTTATTTAGATTACTTTTTTCTGTAAGCTTTTACTCTACTAAAAATAAAGCACAGAATTCATGAACGTCCAATGTTACTTGTAAGCTGTTACTTCCAGATTTGGAAGCTGCCTTATGTTTGGGCAGAAAATCCATGAAAGTTGGTTGTGTGGTTCTGACCTTCCAGGATCTAAGGTGGAGAACTTCTCCATCAATTACTACCTGATCCCTTGAACTGGAAATACTAGGGGTTGAACCTTGGACTTTCTACGTGCAATATATGTGCTCCATCACTGAACTATGTGGCAAATAATTTTCCGTAATCCCATCAAATTCCATAATAATATCTTTCAGTGGGCAGGATAACTGCACCATAGCAGAACTAGTCTACTACCATTGTATCCTTTCCAGTGTATGTCACCTTGACACAGACACACCTCTTCTTCTCCTGGCTTCAGAGATTTACAACTGAAATAGATAGGGAGATTGCTATATTAAACCTTAAAAGAATGGGCTGGCTGAACACTTTATTGTTTTAAGTCTGTTGCATTGGCTTTTAAGCTACCAATAAATTTAATTTATATAAATATAGGTGTCATGGTAAGTCATAGTCTAGTGCATTAGAAAGCACTCGCTAGTCTTTTAAGGACAAAGATGATTAAAATCAAGTTAGCCAGATGAATCATGAGAGTGCCTAATGCACTATGCCAAACATTAAAAGTGAAGCTTCTTGCCCACGGAAGCTCTTTGAGGGACTGCCGTCAATGTTCCTGTAGCTTACTTGGTAATTGCTAATGGCTACGAGAAACTCTGAAGTTTTTGCAGAGCAAATAAGCTTCTGCTGTCAAAAACTATACATTTTTGCTTGTTGTATTTTGCTATGCAAGACAAGTAACATTCCAACTTTATTGTCCTTATTTGTAGCTCTGTTTTCTTTTAAGCTAGCAATGCATGATGGTTACTATGACTGGCAAATTAAGTAATTTTACTGAATCCAGTGCCATTCTGGACTCCCATCAACAGATGTATAGCATCCAGATCAAGGGAAGTAGTAATGCTACTCTGTCCTGATTTGGTCAGACCTCACCTGGAATACTGTGTCCAGTTCTGAGGACTGCAATTCCAGAAGGATATCTACAAGTTGGAACATGTCCAGAGAGGAGCAATCAAGATGATCGATCAATAGTCTGAAAACCATGCTTTATGAGGAATAACTGAGGGAGCTGGGTATGTATAGCTTGGAGAAGAGGACATGATAACTATTTTTAAAAATCTGATGGAATGATGCAAATTTGTTTTCTGCTGTCCCAAAGGCTAGAACATGCAGCGATGGGTTCAATTTAGAAGAAAAGTAATTCCATCTAAACATTAGGAAGATTTTTTTTTAATTGTAAACAGAAGTTGAATGGCCATCTTTCAGGAGTGCTTTCATTGTGTATTCATGCATGGCAGAGAGTTGGAATACATGGCCCCTTTGGTCTTCCCAATTCTAAGATTCTATGATTCTATACTTTTCTGGGTAAAATGATTCTTCTGTTGCAATTCTCATCTGCTTTCCAGCTCATGGCTTGGCATGTCCCCATTCAAACTTCATCATGTGGAAGTCACATACCAGTGTCATGATCACACTATACACAGGTATGGTCTAGTGCTTGGAAAAAAATATTTGAAAAATGTTGCATCACAGAGAATGGTAAGGAGAATCCTGGACCAAAAAAAAGTCACTTTTTGTGACTTATTCTCTGTGAAAAAAATGGTGAGGGGTGGGATGGGGTTGCAAAGAAAACAGTAATTTCTGTGTAGGAAGCAAGTTTTCTATTCAGAAAACATAACTTCCTGCACAGAAAATAAAGTTTTCTGCACAGAAAAATGCAAAAACCTCACACACAAACTGTGAATAGGTTTGAAAATTTAGCACTTTTTGAGGACTTTCTGTAGAGGGGAGAAAAAAAATGGTCAACTCATTCATTCTTCCCTACAAGAAAAAAATTATGAAGATTTGCACATCTAGCTTAGCGTATCAAACTTGGGTCACATTTAGAATTGACACTCATACGACAATACATAAAATCAACATTCATGAAATACATTACCCATAAAATACATGGCAGTATAGGCAAGTCTTCAACATGCACCTAAAAATGAGAAGACTGAGAGCACGTTGAATATCAGAGGGAAGAGTATTCAGCATAGTAAGTGCTACCATGTTAAATACCCTGCTTTTTGCGGCTATCTAGCAGATTTCAGTCAAGCTCCTATTGGACCACTGGCAGAGTTCAATTCTTTACCAGTATAGTTATACCAGTGGTCTGAGGAATTAAGACTGCTCCTTCTGACCTGGTTGCAAAAGGACAGTTGGACTGTGCATAGGTACACCCCGCAGCCAGTCAGTGGTTGGGGAGTAGAACAGCGCCTGGGAACCATTCAACATCTCTTGTGCCCATGAGTAAAGGCATTGCACAAGGGGATACTGGATAACTCCTTGTGCAATGTCAAAAAAACAACAACCCTACTTCTGCTGGGGTTACACCAACATAGGTCACCCACAAGATTCTGGCTCTCAGGAGCATATGGCACCACCAGTTAAGCCTCCAGCTGACCTCAGGAATGAAACGGGAACGGAGAACATGGAAACTACTAGGTTCAAAGTAGTTTAAGGATTTATATACTAATAAATAAACCTCTTAAATCTGGTCCAGTAGTAAACAGACAACCATGAAGCATAGCAGAAGGCCTTGGGTCAGAAATTAGTTTAACCTAACTTATAAAGTTGTTGTGGTGATTAAGCTAATTCATCTGAGGCAATACAGAAATTCCATCGATGGGCCAGAGATTGGGTCAACACTTTTGGCAAGTGGCCATCCAGATTATGCTGGAAGCTTCTAAGGCAGAAGCCTTGAGAAGGTTCCCGAGCCAGTCATGAAACTGGTGGCTGGGCACTATCCAAAACCTTTACCCCTTTGGTAATAAGTGCTGTACTGACACCTAGTGACAAATTACTATCATTACATCACAGCTATATTTAGAAAACAGAGAAGGCAAGGAAGACACCACCCACATATTCTAAGGAGATTTTCAGACTACACTGTTATAGTGTTCGTACAAATGCCTGCTGTGGAATTCTGGGGTTTGTAGTTTAGTGAGGCCTAAGATCTCTCTGGCTGAGAGTTGCAAATGCCCCTCCCTAAACTGCAAATCCCAGGATTCAACAGGAGGCAGTCATAGCAAATATAGTGGAATAGTAACACTATAACAGTGTTGTCTGAAAATCTAGTAAGTCACAGAAAAGCTGTAACCAACTCTATAAAGAAAACTACTTGTATTATGTGTACAAAAAAGCCATCCTGATACTTCTAAGAACTTAGTCTTGTGGCTAACAAGTTATATTTGTACTTTTTATGGACCGCAGTATGTACTAAATTTACTAATACATCAGCTGACAGATTATTGTAAACATGCTTGGTAGCAATGGAAAGACTATCCCAAAACATTCAAAAGTGGTTGAAAAACATGTTTCTTGAGAGTAAAAACAAAAAACTCTGATGAGGAGAATCCTGGACTGATGAGAAACTACATAGTTCAAGATTTGTTCTGTGTAAAATTTGTACATTTTGTGCAGAAAACACTGTATATTTTCTGCACAAAAATGTGTGAATTTTGCACAAAATAAGTCCCCTACTACAGCATTTTCTGCACAGGAAACAATTGACAATGACAGCATTTTCTTCACCCGCTTGTTTTCTGTGCATCAGCATACAGATGTACATGTTCACGCACATACAAAAGCACATGTGAATTTTTCACAGAATGTGTCCTGAATTGAAATAGTCTTTGATAACTGTGCCATTTTCAATGACTTCCTCATAGCAGAAAGAAATTTGTTAAAATTACTCATTGCTTCCTTAGAGAATGAAATCAGCAAAGAATCACATCCCTCCTAGTGCTTGGAGTGGGTGAGATATTTACAGTTCAGACTCTCTTTTTTCTGCAACAGACTAACACAGCTACCTATCCCCAGAAACTGATATTGTTAGCATGCAAAGTGCTGGACACAATTTTAACATGATTACCAGACGGAAGTAATGAAGATTTGAATTCTACATATGGAAAGCTGTCATTGAGCCTTCTCCAAGGAAAGTCAATGATGTTTTTGTCCAGTATATTATACACAGGGCCACAGGTAAAGATCTGTTTCGACTCCTGTTTAACTAACTTAAGGAATTTTGTTCATGCTGTTCAAAATATAAGGATGCCTTTGAAACTCATAGTGAAGTTTTTGCAACTCCCCCCCCCCCGCTACTGAAATGGTTCACTTTTCTTGGGGGGAAGAAAAAACATCAATGCATCACAGTATTTTCTATTGTTTGACAAATGTGGGTTTTTTTTCTCTCCTATTTCATACCTGATAGCCAGAAGCAACCTTGCCAGAAGCTTTATAAAAGCACCTTAGCTAGTATTAAATGTAATGTTAGCAGATCAGAGAGCCATGGAGGCCAAAGGGAGGTCACACGGAAAGAAAATATGAGCTTTTTACATGTGACTCTCTTTAAGCACTAACACCTTTGTTTGGTCTTGGAGGTCAAAACAGAGACAAGCTGTATTCCAGGAGTTTCTATGGTATTAATTCTCTCTTGCAGCCAACCTTCTCATTGCAAAAACATGTACTTAATTCAACCAGTTTTTGGTTTCTTTAAACATGCAACAGCTCTGTCGGCTAGGTCAGTTCCAGAGTCAGTAACGGCAGGAGCGATTGTGGGATTGCAAAACCCATAAATAAAATGGAACATCTATTAGGGATTTGTATTTTTAGTGCAAGCCAATCAGTACATTTAGAGGCAATGGAGATGCCTGGATTCCTCTTTTTATTTAACTTTATGTCCCCTCCCCCTCCCTCCCAGCTTTGATCTGATGCTGAAAATGAACAGAAAGATAGAAGTAAGTAAATCAGACATCCTGCTTTGATTGCACTGTTGCAGTCCTCTGTGATGGCAGCTGGACTCCCATCACCATTTTAATATTGAGATTGCAAGAGCTTTTTCTGTTTTTTTAGACTACTCCCTTGCTGAGATAATTTTCTATTCACTTCATTTCTTTCCTTTTTATCATTTCTGAAGCCTGTGCAAAATGCCACTGATTTCATCCAGCATTTTTGTTGGTGTTTATCATCAACACTACCTCCTCCTCCTCCTCCTCTCCCTCCTCCTCCTCCTCTCCTAGTGGTAGTACTAGTATCACCATCATCTTCAACAAAAATACCACAGCGTAGTATTTTGTATTTATCCACTTTTATCCACAGTCTTTTGTATTTATCCACTTCAGTCCACAAACCCTCACCCCTTCCAATCATGATCAAACCATCCTCTCTCATGCACACCAATAGTCAATCAGCATTCCAATTGTCTGTCAACATGGACCCAGATCCTGCACTGGAAGGTGATCATCTGCCACATAGCTAAGTCTCCATAGTTATGTCTCCTAATGCTCCCCCCCCCAAAAAACTCCTATGTTTTAAGTGATGTAGCCCTTCCCAGCCACTTTTATCATAAAATCATAGAGCTGGAAAAGATTGCAAGGGCCATCTAGTCTGACCCCCTGCCCTGAAGAAATACACAATCAAAGCATCCCTGACGGATGGCTATCCAGCCTCTGTTTAACAACCCCCCTCAAAGAAGGAGACTCCACCACACTCCAAGGGAGTGCATTTTGTGCCATTGGAGAATAGGAGGATCAGCAGAGACGTGTCCACATATTTTCCAGTAGCTATATGCACTGCACCAGGTATCCATGGGGACAACTGGGGATCCTTGGGAGGACCTTGCAGATGACATTCTTGTAGCACATCCAACTACATGAATATGCAGATTTACAGGACATCTATGCTTTGGTTTGCATTTTTTTTATATATTAATTGGGGTTGGACTGGATGGCCCGTGTGGTCTCTTCCAACTCTACAATTCTATGATTCTATGAAAACAGCTGGATGTCCCTCTGCTGACCCCTCCACTCTGCAGTGACATGGAAATGGCCTTTTGTGGGAGAGGCTGTGTCACTTAGGTGGGTTAGAGGGGATTTTGTTCATTCTGCAGCCAGTAAAGTATTCCAGCCTTCACAATAACAAAAAAAGTGGGTTACAATAGTGTGCATTCAGTTATTGTAATTCACCCACAGGAGGCATGTCATCACTGTGGTGTGCAGGCACACCAGCTGAATTTACATCACTGTTCAGCCCGGTGGCCTCATCACTTACTCTACCACAAAATAAATATCTGTGGAGGCCACAGTTCCACAATTGCCACCTTTATGTCAATCTCCCCCCTTATCCCTTTCTTGGACTGGGGTTTGATTTGTGATGGATAGTACTTGTATTGGTGTGTGTTTATTCCAATCAGCCTCTATTGCACATACATTCCCTCAGCTCCACTCACACCCATACACATATTCTACTCCTGTCCTCTTCACATCACATCTCCCACTCCCTTCCACTCAAAACTCAGAGCTTAACTGACTCTCTCCAACTGTCAAGCAATCTTCAAAAATCCAGTAGCCCCTATCCTTTCAGCTTTCTGCCATAGGATTGGTTCCTGGAACACACCATTCCCACTCACTCATCCAGCCATCCGTCACAATCATCAGCCAACAATAACCAGCATGCTGAGTCTTCATTGGACTGTGATGGTGGGTTTCCAAAGGTATCTCCCCTGGGCTGGATCATCAGTGGTGCAATTGGAGCAAATGCTCTGGGGCTCTTAGTTGCTATACACCCCATGCTGCTGTTAGCCTAGTCACCTTCTCCGCAGGCCTGAAAAAGTTTTCTGTGGCCACTGGGAAGTCTTTGCTTGCCCCAGAAGCACTTCCAAGCCTGACCCACTGCAGCAAGAAGTGGGTGCTCCTGTGGGGATGTTACACCTAAGCCTCTGGTTTTTGAACTGCTCTTAGGCCCCGGGCATCTTAATCTGGTCACCTCAATATGTTTACACTTTTGAAGATTTTAGGTTCCTCCAAGGCTTCTGATACCTCTCTCTTGTTTTTTAGTGGTGCTATTTTAGCTGCATAAGCAATGGGACACAGATTCGGAACACCAGAAATAGATTATTGCATTATCCATGTAGTAGTGGAAGAGAGGATTTTAAAGATTTCTGGGAAGCCAGTGATAAACTCTTGCCATCAGAGTAGTACATTCTGTGCTCATTCAGCCAGACTCAACACAGAGCCAATCTATATACTCAACAGAACCACAATAGCATGGCTGTTTTCCCCCCCTAAACTGCACCACTTCAGACTGCAAGTATTATATCTGAATTTTTTGCCCACCCAAACCTACAAAACCCTCCTTTCACAGTTAAAAAAAACTGTAATGAAAAAAGGAAAGGAGTTGAAATTAGTCTTTCAATTTATATGCAGGGGGAGGTTTCCTGTAATAGAGGGAACAGAAATCTGAGGAAGATGGGGGATACAATCCAAATGACTTGGATCCAGATACTGAAAGACCATATATCCCTATATGAAGCTGTCTGAGTTTTAAGATCTTCAGAGCAGGGTTTTCCATTGGTCCCACCACCATCACAAAAGTGGCCTTCACAGTGACTGCCCCCATTACTATGTAAACCCCTCCCATAGGAGGCTTGCTTGCCCCCCCCCTTTCCACCAGTTGGCAAAGATGGGGTTTGCTGATCTTTGATCTTTATTTTTAAACATGTTTTAAAATGCTTTTTAATTGTTTTCAAAATTAATTTTAATAGTATTGCCCATTTAATTTTTTTAAAAAATGGTTATAATTTTGTTTTAATTATATCTTGATTTTGACTTATACTGTAAGCTGTTGTGGATCTCATATTGGGAGAAAGACAGGCAATAAACTATTTTTTTTGCAGGGGCTGTTTATGGGAGCCAGTTAAAGTTTTATGGGAACTATCCAAGGTGCTGAATCCTATTTCCAAACTAGGTTCCCTAGATTGGACAGCTCCTATAAAACTGAGAGTAGCTCCTGTAAACCCCAGTGTGGATTAACCATCCCAAGAAACAGAGCCGTGAGCCGCCTCTGCTTGCAGCTCAAGAAAGTCTGTCATGGAATACTGGGCTGAATATTCACTACCACTACTGTACATGCATGTGCACACAAACACACACACACTTGTCTGTGTAGCATCTGCCCCACCCTCACAAAAGAGGGGGATTTTAAATAACTGTTGGAGGGTAAAACAAAATCAATTAATTTTCAGGGTCCTGTGCTTGCCATTATAAAATAAGACAGCAATCCCACACACACACACAAAGTTTAAGGATTTTGTTATCCTGTTAAAATCTAGAGGGCTTTCAAGTATGGCTACTCAATGACTACCTTCTCCTGTACAAACAAGTATTAAGGTCTTCCTTGGAGGCACTTTCCTAATTTCCTCGGCTTTCTGTTTTTATAATACATTTAAAAACAACAACAAGAAGTTTTACCAAATGGGAGATGATTTCTTAACTGTAGGAGCTGCACCAGAAAAGCCCTTATCCTAGCTGATCCATACATTAGGGCTTTGGTTTAGATGAGAGGAGCCAGTGTAGTAGTTAAGGTTCTGAACTAGGAGCTCCAACTTCTAGTCCGTATTTAGCATGAAACCGATTGGGTGGCTTTTCATAAGTCAGTCTCTCTCAGCCAGGCCTACTTCACAGGATTGTATTCAGAATGAAGTAGGGTAGAGGAAAGCCATGTAGGCTGCCTTGACATATTGAAGAAAAAGAGAAAGATAACTGTAACACATACCAGGGAGGGCCATTGCTACTTAAAGTTATCATATTTCATCTCCCTAAATCTGAGTTACCTCTTTTGCATTTTATGCAAATTAATTGCTCGTTAGGAAAATTGTATGGTGAATTGTGGAAAATGTTGCATAAGCTTACTGTGATGTTACACAGGTGATACTGAAGTTTGTCTTGATATTATGCTATGTTACATTAGTGCCGTGTTATGGTAAGTATGATTAGGTGAATATATGAATGAAAATTGAGAGATAGGGGTAGAACGTTGGCTGAATTTCCATACAGTGGGTGATTGGTGGAGAAAGTGCAAGTGGGAAGTGCTATAAGAATGATGTGGTGAGAGTACAGAGGATTAATAGGTTGGGTGAGGGTTTGGATGTAGACAGTTGGGAGAATCTGAAATTATCATGGCTGTTTGCTTCCATGTCAGTGGATTCTGCTCCAAGTTTCAATCCGAACCTTAAAGGAGCTTTGCAAGCCACTGAACCTATTCTGGCAATAGTGTTAAGCACTTTGGATAGCTTCTTTAAAGTTCAGACAAAACCTCAGAGCGGATTTACTCCCCCACCAATGTGGAAGCCCCCAGCTGTCACTGGTCTCAGTGGTAAAAAGTGATAATGTATAAGGGGGAGAGGACTGGGCATTGTGTTAAGACTAGTTGGTTTCTAATTATGAAAATGAAAGAAAAGAAAATTATGAAAGTAAAAAAAAAAGATATGTTAAAATATTCAACTGTGGCTAGCATCTGATTAATGAATTATGATGGTGTAAGTCAGACTTCAGCCATCTCTACTCACATTTATGGTTGTTGATGCAAGTCAGAATTCTGTTCCAACAAGACAAAGACCAAAATCCCACCCTCAAATTTGCTTGGTAAGAATTCCAGCCCCCAGCCCCCCAAAACAGTCATTTCTATATTGTTGGGGAGCAGGGGGGAAAGAATGAGGATGCAACTAGCTATTTTCCTGTAGCTGGACATGCTGCAAAGATGTCATCTGTGGAAAGCTCACAAGGACCACTGGAGGTCTCTACAGATGCCAGTTGCAGTACAGTCAGCTACAGGAAAAAGGTTGGGTACATCCGCACTCATCTTCCCACTCTCTGACAACACCCAAACGGCTGTGTCAGAGAGATTGCATTACTTACTAGGTAAGGTTTTGGAGAGTAGAATCAGGAACTCTATGTAAGTTAATTCAGTATAAGTCAATATTAGTTCTTATATCTGTTAGTTGTTCAATATAACCACACCTACTCCCTGGTCCCAATGCCAGTGCTCTACCAGGGTTAGAGCCTAAAAGCTGAAAGGAATCATTATAAAATGCCATATACACAATAGACCCAGGGTAGGGATTTTGTAGACCCAGTGAGGGATCTTGGTAGCATTACACCATTGGGAAGAAAGTTTTTGAGGCAGCTTAGCCACAGGGGGTGTTTCATAGAATCATAGAGTTGGAAAAGACAACAAGGGCCATCTAATTCAACCCCCTGCTATGCAGGAATACCCAATCAAAGCATTCCTGACAGATGGCCATCCATTTTTTGTTTAAAAACCTCCAAAGAAGGAGACTCCATCACACTCCGTGGCAGTGCATTCCACTGTCGAAAAAGCTCTTACTGTTAGGAAGTTCTTCCTAATGCTTAGGTGGAATCTCTTTTCCTCTAGTTTGAGTCCATTGCTCTGTGTTCCAGTCTCTGGAGCATCAGAAAAACAAGCTTGCTCCGTCCTCAGTAGGACATCCCTTCAAATATTTAAACATAGCTATCATGTCACCTTTTAACCTTCTCTTCCCCAGGCTAAACATACCCAGTTCCCTAAGCCACTCCTCATAGGCCATGGCTTTCCAGACCTCCCACCATTTTGGTTGCCATCCTCTGGACACACTCCAGCTAGTATTGTGATAACCTCAATGGTATTATCATACATGCTCCTGATTTCCTGCTCCAAAGTAATCCTCAGCTAGGCTGTCCAGATACAGAGCAGATAGGGCTCTTAAACCTTTAATAGTCATGTAAAGGAAGGAATTTGTCAGGCAATGCAAACTACACCGGACCTACCTTTCTTGGGAGTGTCATTGCCTCATTGCCTGGGAGGCAGCTACTAAAAAAGCCTTGAGATGACATGGTGACAGCATGGTAAGGGTGGGGGGAGAAGGAGGAATACCACTCACTGTATTCTTGCTGCCTCCACGCACACACCCGCCCGCCTGCACCCCCTGTTGCCCACCCCTGAGCCAACTTGTCCACTTGCTGCAGTGAAGCTGTTGCCTCATGTGGCACAGGGGCAATTGTGTTACTGCCTATCCCCTCCTCCAGGAGGGCCTTCACAGCTGCTGCCTCACTTCCATCCCCAAGGATGTAGTGCCTTGGCTGTGGAGTCTCCTCCCTGTGGAGGCTCAATTGGTGCTCACAAGATCATTTGGTTGCAGTGGATCCCACTGACCATAGATTGATTGGGGAGTAGATTTCTAGGCCAGGATCCTACCTTGAGGTGTAACATAGTACCCCTGCAGTTCTGTGCCCTCCACCGAAACACTGACATACCACTGGAGGGGCCCTTGCTGCTGCTTGCTGCCAGGGAGGGAAGGGTGAGGTAATTCAGATGGTAAAAGAAGCAGCTGGTATCAGCTCTGAGGGGAAAAGAAACAAAGGTGTTGTGGGTTAAAAAAAAGTTCACCTTTCTCCTCTAGTAGTTCACAAGCAGACACTTTTGTGATCATCTCTTCTTTCTTTTTCCCCCCCTTCTCCTCCTCTTCCTCTTCCTCCTCCTCTCCCCTCATTTTTGGGAGGCCAATTTTCACTTTGGCAAACCAAAGAACAGAATTTGTAATTTGCTTCCCATCTCACAATCTTTCTGATGAGGTCATGAATAAAATCCAGGTGGCATCCTCTTTTCCAGTCTCTGCCTTCCCAGGATTGGGTGGATACAGACACGCACGCATGCACACACACAAAAAGGGGTTTTGATATATGTATTGATTGGCTTGTCAATACCAAGCTAGAGTAGCTCAATCAATAAATATTCATAGTGAATGCAACACCAAAATTGACACATGGGGCTTTTCTTTCTCAGTGAAGCTGAAAACATCTCACTTTCTTTCATTCTTTCTCTGTCAAAAAGACACACTTCAGATATTCATCTGGTGGGGGAGAAAAAAAAAAGAGTTGACTTGCAAAGACTCCATGTTTATGAATGTGTATTTAAAACCTTTTTTAAAAAAAGAAATGAAATATCAGAATCAATTGTTGCCACTTTCTGTTCTTTTTGTGCCTTGTATATACAGCTAGGCCAATTTGGACGCTTTCTGCCAAATGAGCAAACTTGTTTACGATACTGCCAGAATTACCACCCTTGTTTCAGCTCATTATATCTTGTATGGTATGCAAATGTCAAATCATCACCCAGTGAACTTGCAACATACTGGGTCTTTCAATAATAAATTACTTCCATTTACTTTGGTTCTGTGGAAAGCAAAATGGTAAGAGTAAGGAATACTTTTGTTTTGCACCTGAAGATCATTATGACTGACTGTTCAACCTCTCTTGCTGTCCGCGCACACATTCGGAAAAGCTGCTTCCCAACAATCCATTCCACTTCCCCAACATTCCGCATCTCTCCCAACAATCCATTGCGGTGCTCCAAGATCCCAACTTCTACCCAGCTTTCTGTTACCCTAAATGCTCAGGGGTCTTAAGGACCCTCCAAATCTTGATATTAATTTGGGGAATTAATATGCTCGACTTGGCAATACGAGAGAGGAGCAATAGAGTAGGACCTTTTAACCTATGTATACCAGGCTGGCAGCATTTAATTTTTAAAAAATAAATATAAAACCATTTGAGTGACTTTTGAACAGGTATGGAAATCATGCAGCTATCCAGAAGCTGTTGGACTGTACTTCCCAGTAGCCCTAACTAGCAGCCAATGGTGAGGAATGCTGAGAGTTGCAGTCATTTAGCAACATTGGGAAGGCCATATGATCCCCACTGCTGTTTTTGAGAAATAGATGAAAAGTTGTTCTCATTTTTCAAAATGACTCTCATGATAGCAATTTGTTTGCTTCCAAAAATAATGTTGAGCTCTGGCTTAAAATGCTCATTAGTCATACTCTTCAAGGACAGTATTTTATGCCAATTTTACCCAAATCCATACCCTCTTTTGGTATTGTATTTCCTCTTTTTTTAGTGATGCATAAGCGGCTATCCTACTCTGATCTGAAGGTCATGCCCACTAACTACAGACACCTAGCATTGGACTAACATTTATTTAAGGTGAAATACCTGTAATCTACACATGCTTATACGGACTCCATTCATTATACTGATTTCACACATGCCACGACAGAAAGCCGTAAAGCAAACACTGCACATGATATCATGCTGAAACTGAGTGGCAGAAAATACCTCAAAGAATGCAGGTTTCTATTCTGTTACTTTGCTTCTGAAAATTCTTCAAGGTTGAGAAAGTTTGGTCCCAAACATTTCACCTTGGAGCCATTTTTTAATTATCGGACCACATCCTGACTGTCTTAGCTCTGCATTCCTTGGCAAAATTCCCTTGCTTTCAATCAAAAGTTTTACTTGAGCAACAACTAAGCTCTTCAGGATTTGGACTTAATTAAAGGTGTCCCCAAGATAGATGGCTATATTCCCAGTGTTTATACTTTTCAGATTCAGAGAGCTTTCCTAATCTAAAAAAGCACAAAAAGAGAGAAAGAAGGCGGAGGGAGGGTAATAAAGGGTTTCAAATATTAGAAGCCCAAGTGGGCATGTTTTTTTGTATTATTTTATTGTTCAGCATCAGCAAAAGCATGGAAATTTGGCAAAACAATCTGAAGCTGAGAAAAGCTAGAGAAATGCATGAAAAGAAATTAGTGGTTTGACCATGCAAAGCCTTGATCTTGGTGGCTTGAAAAACAGCCCCTGAGAAAATCCATTTTAAAATATATGAGAAGTTATTTGGGGAGTGGGGAGAAAAATCTGAACCAAAATGTCCTCTCACTCTTAGAAGTCTGTAAAATATTGTGTGTGGAATTAATACAGAGGTGGAGGCCAAAAGCGGGTCATTGGCTTTACAATTGGCTTTACAATTGGCCAAAAGCAGCAGTTTCACCATTTTCACCTGCCAGAGATCTCTCCAAGTAATACTGTATTATGACATAGGAGGGAGGGGAAATCTAATGCAATCGTCATGTACTCACGTCTCCCAACTCAGCCGCCAGAAACTTCAGAGTTAAACAGTAAGTATTACTAACAGAAATCTAAAGAGTTAACAGTACAACATGGTAGCTTTGAATGAAGGACAAAGGAAAAGCAGGATAATACAAAGTATTTACAGTCAGCCAAAATCTGGTGAGCAACTCATTCATTGGTTCACCAAATATCCACCTTCCATTTCTGTTGCAGTATTCTCCCCACCATTTGTTTACACAGAAGCCATCCTCTTTTGCTATTCAGTACATCAATTTGTTCTGCTTCAAAGAATGCCCATCCCAATTGGCCATTGCTGTTTCTTTTGTCCTAGCATTGCTTGTAATGATGTTAGATGTTGGGATTCTGGTTAATAACAGTCTGTCAGTGAGCAGCCATTGGGAAGAGAACTAGCACTGTTGCCACTGCAATGCAGGTCACCCTCAGTATCTGTGGGTGATACATTCCCAGACTTACTGCAAATACTTGAAACCTGTGGGTAATAGAGAACCCCATAGAATTGTGCTGGAGGACCTGGAAATGCCTAGAGAGGCCACCTCTCTAGGCATCTCCAGCACAACTCTATGGTAACTTCAGGTCATGCTAGAGTCATGCTGGAGGACCTAGAAATGCCTAAAGAGACCATATTCCACAGGTAACAGTCCTGTGCATAGTGGGGTGGGGGGAGGCAAGCTGTTCTTGCAATTGCATACTCAATTAAGAGGAAATGGGATGCTGCATGACACATATTTAGAATGTCTGCTTCTATTCTAAAATCACACGCACACACATTATGTATATATTGTTATTTGCCAACAAGTTGACTTTGATTTATGGCAACCCTACAGATGACAGACTTCCAAGATCATCGGCCATCAGTTGCCCTGCTCAGGTCTTGCGGACTAAGGGCTGTGGCGCCTTAGATTGAGTCAATCCACCTGTAATGCAGTCTTCCTCTTTTCCTACTGCCTTCCACTTTACCTGGCATTATCATCTTTTCCAATGAGCCTTTTGAGTTTAGTCAGCTTTGCTTCTAATGAGAGTTCAGGCTTGATTTGCTAGAAAATCCATTTATTTGTCTTTTGGGCAGTCCATCGTATTCATAGCCTTCCTTTCTAGCACCTCATTTCTCTCTCTCCCCGCTCCACCTTCTCTCTATATATGAGGCCAGAATCCTGTTGCCAGACAAACTGTGTATGTCTTTTTATGGTCATTGGGGAAGGAGGTATCTAGCTGCTCTGTCGTCAGGGACTGCCTTCCCCTAATATGCCCAACCTATAGATCTGTTGCCAAGTCACAGGGGGAGGGGGAGGAAGCATTCTCCTGCACTTCTCAGGGTCTTCTGTTGCCTTCCTGTGTCTGGCTATTGAAACACAGCCAGCCACTGTCTGCCTGCCCCACATCTCCCAATGAGTGTGTGTGCTCTGGAAGGAGATAGGTAGGCTGGGAGTATAGGGAAGATTTACATCTTTACACTCCACCAATGCAGCCTGGTGGCCTAAATATCCTAAAGGCACCAGATCCTGTCTGAACTTGGAAGCTAAGCAGGGTCAGCCCTGTTCAGTACTTGGATGAAAGACTGCCAATGAATACCAGGTGATGTAGCCTATATTTTAGAGAAAGGTGCTGGCAAAACCACCTCTGAGCATTCCCTGCCTAGGAAAACTCTATGAAATTCATAGGATCTCCCCAAGTCGACAGCCAACTTCAAGGCACATGCATACACAGTGCAATCTTGGACATAGATGACATTCCACCAACATCATATATGTGACTGAATGCCAGCACACCATATGCAACATGCAATATGTCAAAAAAAGCCACCAATGATCTTCACACAAGATCAAGAACTATACATCAACAGTCACCACTAAAAAATAACTTTAAACATTACAGTTACACTGTGGTGGGAATGCCACCATCCCTCATTAAGTTACAAGCATGATGTCAGTTGTCCCTTAGTTACTGGGGAAAGGATGTGATTGCAAGTAACTCCTTATTTGTGACTACAGGCTGAGTATCTCTTATCCAAAATGTTTGGGATCAGAAGTGTTCCATATTCTGGTGTTGGTTTTTTGGTTTTGTTGTTGTTGTTGCTTTGGGATTTTGGAATACTTGCATGTACATAATGTGATATTTTGGAGATGGGACCCAAAATGAAACACAAAATTCATAGATGTTTCATATACAACTGGCCCTCTGTACCCATGGATTCTGCAACCATGGATTCAACCATCCACGGCCTGAAAATATTCCCTCCCCCCCCCCAAAAAAAAATCCAAAAAGCAAACCTAAATTTTGCCATTTCATATAAGGGACACCATTTTACTACACTATTGTATATAATGGGATTTGAGCATCCACAAATTTTGGTATCCATGGTGGATCCTGGAACCAAACCTCAGCAGATACCAACTGTACACCTTATACACATAGCCTGAAGGTAATTTTATACGCAACTTTTAAAATAGTTTTGTGCATGACACAAAGTTTATGGACATGGAACTATCAGAAAGCAAAGGTGTCACTATCTCAGCCACCCATGTGGACAATTTTGGGTTTTGGAGTATTTCAGATTTCAAAATTCCAGATAAGGGATACTCAACCTGTAGTTACTTCCATGCTCTGGAAATAACTAACAATGTTTTTGCTGTTCCATGACGCCCATAACAATTGGCTGTAACACTCATTTTACACACTGCCTAATGATAGGACTGGTTCACCCAGACCCTATGCCACACAGCACCAGATTCTGGGGAGAAACAGAGACCTTTGGCTGGCCCCTTTTGGATTCATGAGGCTGGATAATGTAAAGAACATTAATATATTTATATGAATTTCTTTCCCTTCCAGTCTCTAACGAAGCCTGCCCAGACAAGCTCTCACAGTACCTGGCAACACAATGTCCTGTATTTCTCATGCCCTCTTTCTGTGCCTGCCTTCACCATATTAAAACTGATGAGAGCAGTTCATATTTTATAAGGAATTTGGTTAGAAAACCATAGGAGTCCTAGGTCTGTAATGTATATATAGTGAGCTTAAAATTATTGAAGTGAATCACAACTTTGAAAGAGCTTCATTCAGGCGAATAGAAGTAGGTCCTGAAAGATTTAAACACTCTTAAAAAATGTAGAGCCTTCCAATAATTTTCTATCATTCTAAATGCCACTTCGGAGGCCGTGACTGTTCTCAGTGTCACACTGTCATGCTTTATGGCAGGAAGAAACACTCACACACCTAGAGTAAGCAATGAAACTCAAATAGGCACTTTCCCTACATGTCATTTTAAAAATTCATCCCCATACAGACATGACTGTAGGTACATGCATGTGTGTGTTTATCATTAATGAGAAAACTGCACATACAGAGAGAGAGAGAGAGACCAAAGTCAGAGTAATGAGAATGAGTCCTGCTAATTTCAACATTCCCGGGCAACAGTCTTGCTGGTGCCTTATGTACATGTATGTTTTCCTACAAAGCAAATGGACTTTTTTGTCTGAATCAGAATGGTCATAGTCTGCACCAGCTTGCAGATGTGGAGTTATGCATATGGAGCCATTGTGCATGGCTATGCATTGTACAAGGATGCACATGTGTCCTGCACATGGTTTGGAGGTGTAGCTACAGGGAGGGTAAAATGTTGCCCAGACA
Source organism: Gambelia wislizenii (assembly GCA_030847615.1). Lineage (NCBI taxonomy): Eukaryota > Metazoa > Chordata > Lepidosauria > Squamata > Crotaphytidae > Gambelia > Gambelia wislizenii. The sequence goes on along the minus strand of JAUMIR010000008.1, from coordinate 14,811,756 downwards.
AAACTTCTGCCCAACAAATGAAATTTTCCTTCAGTTCCCCAATTCTTGCAGAGAGTGAGATGTTGGAAATAATTCACACATAGAACTTTTGCTGTCTTCACATTCCCTTAATAACTGTGCCTGGCCCTTTTTCATTGGGTTATTGTTGTTTTATACCTTCAAGTCATTTCCAACATCTGGTCACCCTAAAGTGAACCTATCATGGGGTTTTCTTGATAAGATTTGTTCAGAAGGACTTTGTCATGGCCTTCCTGTAAGGCTGAGGGAGTGTGACTTCCCCAAGTAGTTTTCCATGGCTGATTCCATGGATTCAGACACTGGCCTCCTGGAGCCCTAGTCCACCACTCAAACCACTACACCACACTGGCTCTTTCTTTGGATGCATAACCTGTATTTTCAAACCCTCAACTGATATTTTAAGTTACTGCAACACAAGATATTTGTGACTGAATTTCATGGGGGTTGGGGTCAGAGTTCTTATTGGCAGGGTGAGGCTCTCCTTTTGCTCCCCCCTTTATCTACACTCCTGACATGGTTGCTCATGGTTGTGCCTTATGCATAGTTGTGCACTCTACACAATTGTTACAAGAAGGAAATAGATACAATAGACCAAGGGCCCTTGGTATCTGCTGAAGTTTGGTTCTAGGACCCCCAGTGGACACCAAAATCTATGGATACTCAAGTCCCATGGATACTAGGACCCCCAGTGGACACCAAAATCCATGGATACTCAAGTTATGTACGTCTCTTATATAAAATGGCAAACAGCAAGGTTTGGGATTGGGGGGGGGATTTTTTTGAATATTTTTAAGCCATGGATGGTTGAATCTGTGGATAAAGAATCTGTGGATACAGAGAGCTGACTATACAAACAGAAAAAGCAAGGTTCTGTTCACAATTTATCTGAAACAATGCAATACAAAAGAAAAGGCACACTGTTGAGAATAGATTGACCCACACACTTGTATGTAACAGTGGAGGATGTCTGTCTTGGCCAGCATTATTTCTGGCATATGAAATAAGATCTGGTCAAACTAGACTGAGTACACTCATACTATGAAAGAGACAATAGAAACAAAGAAAGAAGAACACAAGAAAACAAGTAGGATCCTGATCAGAGCCTACTCATCGTAACTTTATAATGACATAGCCATATATGACATCATATTCCACCCTTCTAGTGAATCGCAATGGGGCGCATTGGGATGTCCTGCCTGGTGTCCTGTTGTGCAATGGGAGGCCCATTGTGGGAGGCCACAATGTGCAACAGAACCCATAATGCAATGATGCTCATTGTGCAACAGGACTCATGGTGCAATAAGTCCCATGGGACTACAGTGGTTCCACTTGCACAATGGTCCCAAGATGTAGCTATATTTTTGCTCCCCCCCGCAAAGAAAGAGGATCACGTAATGGTGCAATTCAACTGTACATAATCCTAAATTGGTTTATGATGACATTACTACCTAGCAGGATGCCACCAACATTATATTTCTGAGAAAATATGTAAGACATCCTACCAAAAAAATTCCAAAACCCACATTAATTTAGTATCTTTATTAAGCCAACCAAAAAGGCATAAATGTGTGTACAGTGGGCCCTCTATAGCAAAAAACATGGATGGTTGAGTCCCAAATTAATCACTGGGTGCTGCCATTTTAGGTAGGCACTGGCCTTTTGGGTATGCAGTAACCATCTCTTCCTCCAGCAAGAGGTTACAGAAGAGCTCTCATGGGAGGGAAAAGGAAAGGAAGAAATACGCCTAACTTGATGTTGAAGTCATGGAACTGTGCCACGTCCTTAGATGGAATAAAAAAGAAGATACTCTTCAAACATTCAAATGCATCACATCTTGAACAGGTGATGGATTTAAGTTTTACCTGATGTAAACCTAGAAATCCAGAATGGCTTGATTGTCCATTTGGTAAAAAAAAACATGGTCCAAGATTCTACAACATGGTTTACTTTTCATATCTTTATGAATCTACAGCTACATTGCATAAATGCAATAAAACCTCATTATTGAATTGTGTGTCAGGGCATTGCCAGAAGTCTTCTAATGCACAGTGGGTGCTTCTGATGTGTATTGGGCACTTCTGTTGTGCTCCAGCACTTTGCACATCTGGGACACACATTGGAAACTGTTTAATACAGTGTAGATGTGTAAATAGCTATTGCTTAAAAACAATTTGTAAGCCGCTCTGATAGCCTTGTGGCTGAAGAGCGGGGTATAAATAACTAAATAAATCATTCACTCCACTGGCTACCATTGTGCAAAGGATAACCCTATATTGTAATGGCACAACAGTACCTAGGTGAACATGGACGTTGCAAAACTACTCAGTTCTATTTCCCACATGTAATTCCACTTAGGAAGATGGAAGTCCTATACTGAATTCCACCCATAAACTGTAAACTGAAACCAGAGACAATTGTGAGTCCACAGCTGGATTTTATATTCTCTTCCCAATATCTCAGTTTAGATTGTTTAAGGGACTAATTAGAACAAGCTATTCAAATATCTTGTTCTACACTTTCCCCCAAAAGGCGTTTTATGGCATTCATATTTCCTGTGTCCTGGGGGAAAAAGCTGAGCATCTTGATAGAAGAAATTTGTTCACTTTGCTTCCTCCAAACCAAATACTACTGCATGAAAAGAATAGTTCTGAATTGGAGTTGCATTTTTCTTCTCTCCCCTTTTTCTCCATCCATGCTAGATTTACATAAACAGCTGAATTAGTCACCTAGGCCCTAAAACTTGATCTGCTTTTAGAGGAGATGCCATATATGTGTTGTCTGAACGCAGCATGTTTGAGATGGCATTTTTATACAATAAAACTGTGTATTTGCCTGGAATGGAACAGATGTTAGACCTCACTCCCCATTAAATCATTGTTCGCTTTTGCCTTTGGGAATATTTGCAGGTGTGAAAGAGAAGTCTACAACCACACAAGCATTGTGTAGTGCAATGAATGTGTTGTTTTGCATAAAGAGATTTTCACTACATAGCCCCACTGTAAGATTTTAACCCAAGCAGGGACTTTGTTGTGGTTTTGTGTTTTGGGAAATATGTCTTTGTGCAAAACTAGGAAATTGTCCCTTTGTGAAGCCAAGAATACATGCACTCTCTCACACACACAGAAAGAGTGAGTGAGCAAGTAGATAAACACACTATGATTGATCATAAAAGCTTCCACTTCAACCAGTGCTATTACCATGTAACAAGGCAAACACTTGCATTTTTCTTTCTTTTTCTTGTTTGCATTTTACAGAAACCCAGAGAAAAGGCATATGTGTAAAATCTCTTAGGAACTAACAGAGAATCTCTGCGGCTGAGATCCTTCAGTGATCACACGATCATGATGTCACAGTTATGCTCTGTCTCCCAGTCTGACACCCCTAAAACCCTCCTTAAAAGCCAGACAGTCACATCCAGCATAAGAGTTCTGTGGCACGGGTGAGTGGGGTGCTGAAGGATGATGCCCTCAGCCCACCACCACCAGTGAGTCATGGTGTGATAAGCAGAAGTAGGGACTCTGCAGATCCCTACTATCATGTCTCCTTGTTGCACCCTAGTTCAGTGGCAGGAGGAAACTCTGTGCATCTTCCTACCTCATCCTGCTCACCAGTGCTACAGAACTCCTTCACTGAGTACAGCTGTCTGGCTTCTAAGGTGGGTTTTAGGAACATTTCCAGTTGTGGCAATGGTACCACAATTATAAATGTTAATATGAAACAGTTACAAGGTTGTCAGTTTAGCTTATAACATCATTAACTGCCTCACAGGATGCCAATCACCATCTTGAGCAGAGAAGATTTTTTAAATTGTCTTATTTACCAAGTCAACCAAGGAACCAAGTCTAAATGTACAACCCTAACATGCACAACATACAAACATTATCCCGTCCTTTAAGCTGGAGGAATTTCATTTTTTTTCCAAGTGTCATATGTTTCATTTAAACATACACAGGGATCCTCAATGATCTCTCACCCATTAGTTCCCTTTTAGAAGGCAATTATGGACTATCAGTAAGCAATCTGCTGGGACAAAGGGGTGGGCCAGTTGGTAGCCATAACAGTATATTATGTGCAATCTGCTTCCAGTTGTGAATTTCAGCCCACATGTTACTCCACATTGCCAAATATGAGGTCAAAGTACAGGTCAGATTTTTGTTTTACCTTTTTGGCTCTGCTGGCTTCTGTCAGCGAAGAAGTGGATTCTACACTTCCTTACATCATACAGTATTTGCAAAGTAGCAACATTGTGATTCAGTTGCAGTTCATGACCCAGAATGTCATAAATACCCACATGAAAATCTGAGCAGGGGGCAGGAGTAACAGCAGTATTCATCACAACTTGTCATTCTGTCATTCTTGAGCCTCTAGTTATGATCAAACACTATTAAAACTTGAGACTTGCGAAGTATCGATTACTTTTAGTGCTTACTGTACATTTAAATAATAGATCATGTACTCAGGCCTTGGAGCAGAGGGCCATGGCACTCAGCACTTTATCATTGCTACAGTTATAGATTTTTGCCTTTGTTGTATTTGCCTCGTATAGTGTTACAGTAGGCTCCGGCCACAGTTTTGATTTATAGAACAATTCATCATATACTTACTTTTGCTCACTGTTTATGTAGGAGTGTTGCATAAGATACTTGGCTATCAGTGTTCGCTAATGGCTTCCCCATTAATTGCTACATTATTTTATTGGGGAAGAGGATGCATGGGCACTTTTTCCAATAAGGGCTGAAGCTTCTGGCACTGTATAAATATTCTGTCCAAGTGCAATGAATGCAGGTTGCAGGAAGATGCTTTGAAATACCATGGACCCTATGCACAGTCATCTAAAATGTGCAAGAATCCTTATAAAGGTAGAATGTGATTCTTCACTGGTTTCATTCTCAAAGAAGGCAAAGAGTAATTTTAGCCATTTTCTTCCCACTGCAAAAAAAAGTATCTGAAAACTGATGTTTGGGACATGATATTTTTGGACAGAAAACATCATTTTGTGAGCAGGGATATTATTTTTTGTACAGAAATAAAGCTGTTTCCTTTGCAGAAAATACTGTTTTCTATGCAAAACAACCATGTGCAATTCTTGTGCAGAATAAGTCCTCAAATTACAGCATATTCTGCACAGGAAACAGCCTTTTCTGCACAGAAAATATGTTTCAGTGTAGAAATATTATTTTCTTTAAGGAAATTCTGTTTTCTGCAAAAGAAAACACCCTGTGGTTTTGCACAAAGTCCCAAGCTGCAAAGATTCACATCAGTCCAGAATTCTTCTTGTCAGGCTTCTTAACACCCAAGAAACATGTTTTTAACTATTTTTTATTTTTGAATACCTATTCAAAGCCAGGCATGCTCTTGTTAAAGAACTCAAAGCTCTGGACTTGAATGGATGAACTTGTCAGTTTCCTGCCAGAGAGAAGGAGAGCAGCTTCTGGACAGCAAGTTTCCTGCCAGTTTCCTGCCAGGGAGAAGAAGGAAGCAACTTCTGGACAGCCATTCTGACTGGGGAGATTGAATTTTTAAAAAAAACTGTTGGGAGAGGCTGCTTGTTGCTGAGGGGCTTGAACTTCTGACCTTCCCCTTTTACCCTCAAGAGCCTTCCTGTGAGTCACACCTGTGAGTCACACCTGTGAGTCATTAGGGGGTGGAGCTGGGAGCCTAGCTCTATATAAGTCCTTGCAGAGGCTTTCCAGGCCAGTTTCCTGCCAGAGAGAAGGAGAGCAGCTTCTGGACAGCAAGTTTCCTGCCAGTTTCCTGCCAGGGAGAAGAAGGAAGCAACTTCTGGACAGCCATTCTGACTGGGGAGATTGAATTTTTTAAAAAAAACTGTTGGGAGAGGATGCTTGTTGCTGAGGCGCAAGCCTAATGGCGTGCGAATTTCAGTAACCAACAAAAATACAGCAGACCTAAAAGTACAGCTTAGCATTCTCAGTGTTAACTAAGAGTTCTTAGATTACCTAAAAGCTCTCATCATGGACACTGAGGGGACTGCAGCAGTCACTTGCAACACTTGTGCGATGTTTGTATTCTTGTCTACAGACGTGGAGAACTTCACATGCACCAAATGCAAGCTGGTAGCCCTCTTGGAGGAGAAAGTACAGCAGCTGGAGACACGGGTAGCTACACTTCAACAGATTCGGGAGCAAGAGGTTTTCCTGGACAGAACAGAACGAACACTCTTGGATGGGGACCGCACAGAGGAAGTGGCTGTGGAGGAGAGGGTCACTTCACGGACACAGGAAGTAGACAGCTGGAGGAATGTCACACACAGAACAAGAAAATCCAGGGATTCTTCCAGCAGCTTGCAGCTACAGAATCGATTCGAAGCCCTTTCCCTTATCAAGGACAATGAGGAAGAACAGCATGGACAGACTTCAGGGGTAGAGCAGGGGACCTTGAGAGGACCACCGCAAGGAACAGCAGCTGCGAAGCCTCAGCGGAGGCGTGTGGTGGTGGTGGGGGACTCCTTGCTGAGGGGTACAGAAGCAGTGGTATGTGGGCCTGACAAGATGACTCGGGAGGTGTGTTGTCTCCCTGGGGCAAAGATCTGTGATGTGACCGAGAGGCTGACAAGACTCGTCAAGCCTACGGATCATTACCCCTTCCTTTTAGTCCATGTGGGAACCAATGATACTGCAAGGCGCAGCTTTCCCAAGATCAGAAGAGATTATGAGGCCCTGGGGAGGAAGCTGAAAGAAATGAACGCACAGGTGGTCATCTCGTCTCTTCTGCCAGTTGAAGGGCATGGTCCAAGAAGGGAGAGGAAAATAGCCGACGTAAACAACTGGCTCCGTAGATGGTGTCACCGAGAACAAATTGGATTCTTGGATCATGGACTGCGCTTCCATGCGGGGGGACTTCTGGCAAGAGATGGGGTGCATCTTACAACAGTTGGAAGAAACATTTTTGCCAACAGTCTCAAGAATTTGATCAGGAGGGCTTTAAACTGAGTCAAATGGGGGAGGGAGACAGTATTCTGGAAGGCAAAAGGGCTGGAGAAAATAGTCAAACTGTCATAGAGGGAACAAGGCAAACAGCGCTAGGACCCAACAGTGGGAGGCAAAAAAACTTGCACAGGGAGCAAGTAAAGGGAACACATGGTCTCAGATGTCTCTACACTAATGCACAGAGCATGGGAAATAAGCAAGATGAACTTGAACTCCTTGCACTACAAAACAAATATGATATAATAGGCGTTACTGAAACCTGGTGGGACAGGTCTCATGATTGGAACGTAGGAATAGAGGGGTATAACCTTTATAGGAGAAACAGGCCAAACAGGAAAGGAGGAGGAATAGCATTATATGTCAGGGATATTTACACCAGTGAAGTGATCCATGACATCAATACTGGAAGCCAGGTGGAGAGCATCTGGATAAAAATTAAAGGGGAGGGAAACAACAGGGATGTTATTGTGGGACTCTACTACAGACCCCCAAATCAGACGGAGGAATTGGATGTTGCCTTTCTAGAACAGATGAACATACATGCAGAAAGGAGAGATGTAGTAGTGATGGGTGACTTCAACTATCCTGATATTTGCTGGAAATCTAACTCAGCCAAAACTACAAGGTCTAGCAAATTCCTTACATGCCTGGAAGACAATTTCATGGTCCAAAAGGTGGAAGAAGCAACAAGGGGGTCAGCTATTTTAGATCTGATCCTAACCAACAGAGACGACCTTGTTAATGGGGTGCAAGTGGTGGGATCCTTAGGTGAGAGTGATCATGTTCTCCTGGAGTTTGTTATACAATGGAAAGGAGAAGCCAGGCATAGTCAGACACGCATTCTTGACTTTAGGAGAGCTGATTTCAATAAACTCAGGGAAATACTGGGGATGATCCCATGGTCAAGAATACTAAAAGAGAAGGGACCTCAAGATGGATGGGACTTTCTCAAAAGGGAGATACTGAAGGCACAATTTCAAACAGTACCATTGAGGAAGAAAAATGGGAGGTGTCTCAAGAAACCACGATGGATGACTAAAGAACTTTCAATGGAGCTAAGTTTTAAACGGAAAATGTATAGGAAATGGAAAGGGGGGGAAATCACCAAAGAAGAATTCAAACAGATAGCGAACACGTGTAGGAGTAAAGTCAGAAAAGCTAAAGCGCAGAATGAGCTCAGGCTTGCTAGGGAGGTTAAGAACAATAAAAAGGGTTTTTTTGGGTATGTCCGCAGCAAAAGGAGGAAGAAGGAAATGATAGGGCCGCTACGTGGAGAAGATGGCAAAATGCTAACAGGGGACAGAGAAAAGGCAGAATTACTCAACACCTTCTTTGCCTCAGTGTTTTCAGAAAAGGAAAAGGAGGACCAACCTGAGGAGAATGGAACAGAGGACACAATAGGGGAAATCCAGCTCAAAATAAGTAAAGAGGTAGTACAGGAATACCTTCTTAATCTAAATGAATTTAAATCTCCAGGACCAGATGAACTACATCCAAGAGTATTAAAAGAGCTGGCAAATATAATCTCAGAGCCATTGGCAATAATCTTTGAGAACTCCTGGAGAACAGGAGAAGTCCCAGCAGACTGGAGGAGGGCAAACGTTGTTCCCATCTTCAAAAAGGGGAAAAAAGAGGATCCCAACAACTATCGTCCAGTTAGTCTGACATCAATACTAGGGAAGATTCTAGAACAGATCATTAAACAGAGAGTCTGTGAACATTTAGAAGGCAATGCCATAATCACAAAAAGTCAACATGGGTTTCAGAGAAACAAGTCATGCCAGACTAATCTGATCTCTTTTTTTGATAAAGTTACCAGCTTGGTAGATGAAGGGAATGCTGTGGACATTGCATACCTTGATTTCAGTAAGGCCTTGACAAGGTTCCCCATGACATTCTTGCAAACAAGCTTGTAGAATGTGGGCTAGACAAGCTAACTGTTCAATGGATTTGTAATTGGTTGACCGGCCGAACCCAAAGGGTGCTCAGCAGTGGCTCCTCTTCGTCTTGGAAAGATGTGACCAGTGGGGTGCCACAGGGTTCTGTCCTGGGCCCAGTGCTATTCAACATCTTTATCAATGACTTAGATGAGGGAATTAGGGGCATACTTATCAAATTTGCAGATGACACCAAATTGGGAGGAGTAGCTAATACCCTAGAGGACAGGATCAAAATTCAGAATGACCTGGATAGACTGGAGAGCTGGGCCAAAGCTAACAGAATGAAATTCAATACGGAGAAATGTAAAGTACTGCATTTAGGGCGGAAAAATGAAATGCATAAATATAGGATGGGAGAGACCTGGCTGAATGAGACTACGTGCGAAAGGGATCTAGGAGTCCTAGTAGACCACAAGTTGAACATGAGCCAACAGTGTGATGCGGCAGCTAAAAAGGCCAATGCAATTTTGGGCTGTATCAATAGAAGTATAGTGTCTAGATCAAGGGAAGTAATAGTGCCACTCTATTCTGCCTTGGTCAGACCTCACTTAGAATACTGTGTCCAGTTCTGGGCACCACAATTCAGAAAGGATATTGACAAATTGGAGCGTGTCCAGAGAAGGGCAACTAAAATGGTGAAAGGTCTGGAAAGGATGCCTTATGAGGAGAGAATTAGGGAGCTGGGTATGTTTAGCCTGGAAAAAAGACGGTTAAGAGGCGATATGATAGCCCTGTTTAAGTATTTGAAGGGATGTCACGCTGAGGATGGAGCAGGCTTGTTTTCTGCTGCTCCAGAGACTGGAACACGGAGCAATGGGTGCAAGCTCCAGGAACAGAGATTCCACCTCAACATAAGGAGGAACTTTTTGACAGTAAGAGCTGTTCGGCAGTGGAACACACTCCCTCGGAGTGTGGTGGGGTCTCCTTCCTTGGAGGTCTTTAAACAGAGGCTGGATGGCCATCTGTCGGGGATTCTTTGATTGTGATTTCCTGCGTGGCAGGGGGGTTGGACTGGATGGCCCTCGTGGTCTCTTCCAACTCTGCAATTCTATGATTCTATGATTCTATGATTCTATGATTCTTTCATACCCTGTTTTGGGGTTGTTGTTTTTGTCTGTCTGTCTGTCTGTCTGTCTGTCTGTCTGTTTGTTTGTTTGTTTTTAAGATCAAATAACTTACATCTCAGTCATGAAAAAGATATTGGGATTTTGGTAAATTTGTATCAAAGAGACTGAAGCAAAATTATCACCTTCCCTATTGCAAGCTTCCTAATTGTGCCACGAAGTTCCTGAAACTTTATACACAGAAAGTTCCAAGCATAAATATAACTTTCTATGTAGAAAAATCTGTTTTCTGTGGAATTTGACCACATGCGAATTTTGCACAGCACAAGTCCTGAATTGCTAATGCACTTGGAAAACTGCATGGTTTTCAAATACTTTCTCAATAGCAAGGAGAAAATTGTTAAAATTACTCATTCCTTCATTTAAGGAGAAAATTAGTAAAGAATAAAATCTCTAATTGAGAATAGTCTTTCCACGCTTTGCCACATGCCCATGTCATGCTAAGCCAGCTGCCCTCCAGTGTGGTGAAGGATGCTTGGCCACTGATATAAAATTTGTCATCTATGGACTTTATCACACAAGGCTGAAATCACACAATTACGACAGGATAGTAGCACAAATGGGTTCCCGTTATCACAAGACATTGTTGTTCTCCCATGATCTATGTGTGCTCCACCCACTAATTGTGCATAACTTTTCATTGATGGGCAAAACCCATCAATAGCCCTCAATATCTCTCTTTTCACAGTATTGACAAGAGTGCAAAATCATGTCCTGCTGTAATCACACGATTCCAGCTTGAATGGGCAGTCATCTTCTCCCCCTCCCTTCCTAATGAGAACACATAATTAAACCTCTGGGGAAGAATGTTAATAAGACCTACAGGATGCTCTTTTAATCAGCTATCACTCTTCCTGGTACCTTTCTATGTTTGTTTGAGTGCTTATTTGTAATTTCTTTGGTTATTTGTTTTTAGTGTTTTAGAGCTAAGTCTCACGTCGTCTTGAAAGAACAGCCGAAATCTTGCCCATGCAAGATCCAGGAAGTAAGAGAAAATGTCTCTTAAAGGCACATGCACTGGCCAGCAGTAGGGGTTAATACTCTGTCATTAGAATGCAATGCAAAGACAATATATGCAAAGACAATACTATAGCATGAGATGAAATCCCATTCTTAATGTGCAATAATTCCATAGTGGTAGTATAGTGCAATTATGGCCATGTGTGATAATTACTGTAATCATGTCACTATATTTCCATTTTCCTCAATCATGGGATTATAGCATTTTAGACATTAGTCTGATAAAGTCCTATATCTCAAATGTGTGTGGATGGGGGGATCTTATCATTTTGCCAGGCAGCAAATTGTTTGGATCAGCCCAAAAAAGGATCTTGAATGACAAAGCAGATGACATGCCTGAGTTAGACAGAACAAGGGCTGAAGACAAACTAAAGTGGGAGTGGGCAACTGCAAGAGGTCTAGAAGGAAATTTTCTGCCCCAGGATGCTCCAGGGACCTCACATGCCACCAAAAACAAAACAAAACAAGATAAAGGAAGTGCCTGGGACTCAAGTTCTGTAGTTGAAAAACATTTCCCCCCAATAATGAACAGTGCAGGGCGACCTTGCAATCAATTTAAAAAGCAAATTGTTGTTCCTAGGGGCTTGCAGAAGAGGCAATCACCTTTCTTTTGACCAAAAAGAGGATAATTCAGGGTGTCTGGAAGGCACATTGACTTCAAAAATAGCTGGGGAGGGGGTTTATATGCACTCCTGGACTGCACATTTTGCTCACCACTGATCTAAAGTGTCTTCCTGTGCACGTAGCTTCTGTGAGAGAATTGTCTTTTCTTCATCTTTTTTTCAATTGTATACATTTTACATCATTAGTCCATTTCCTTCAGCCATGACACCTTTATCAAATGATGATCATTTGTGTGCATGCATGTGCACATATGCACATATCCTCTGCAAATGCATTTTCTAATCCATTGTATAGCAGCCAGATTCAAACGCTGGAGACGAGGAATCCACCGTTTACTAGTCTGAATCCGACTGAGCTGGTGAAGAATATCCTTGCTCACTGCTGAGATATTTCATGATCTCATAGGAGCATCTGTCCATGTGTAATGCCATGTCATAAAGAACTTTTAACAAAAGGTTACATTTGTTCTGGCAAAGCAAGGGGCGGGAGGTGGGAATCAAATTAAAGTGACAGATTGGTTTGGAAATGGAGGCAAGAACTATTTAAGTTCTACCACATCATTTTAGTTTTGGCATTAGGGACTGCGAATGCAAAATCTGTATTTATGCTCAGCTAGAACCAATTGATTTAGAGCTTCCTTTTCCCCCTTAGACAACCTAATTTATATTTTAATTCACAGGAGGTAATTGATTATCACAGAGTAAATACGCTGTAATGAAAACACTATTAAATCACAGCTTAAATAGGAGAAGAAAAGAATTTCCTCCTCTTTTTCATGTGTGTGTGTGTGTGTGTGTGTGTGTGAGAGAGAGAGAGAGAGAGAGAGAGAGAATGAATAAGGTTTCACATTCCTAAGCATTTTGACAACCATGGATCAAGGTATAAATATTTTATGGTCTGGTATTAAGCACTGTTTGGGGTCCAGGTCTCTCTAGGCTCCAGCCCACCACATTATAGTATATAAAGCAATTTGGTCAGAGTAATGAGCTCAGAGGTAGCTACATGAAAACCATTATAGAACTAAAGGCGCTGCAGGGTAGTGTTAGATCAGACATAAAGGATGACAACCAATTGCCCAGGAGGGTCCTGGTTATCCTATTTGGTCTTGTAGTAAGAAAACGGTACAAAGAGAATTCTAGCAACAACTTGCAGAGGGCCAAGTGACGTGTGATGCAAGGCATCTGTGACACTTTTTTGTAAAAATCTTATTAGAGATGGGAAGAATACTGACAAATGTCCTTAGCCTTGACCAGAAAGGATGGCAACATGTGCGAAGAAAATGGTCAACTGCTACAAAATGGGTGGTATCCTGTTAGCAACATTATGTTGTTAGCTACATTGTGTTACAGTGGCGTATGTCCTTTTCTGGTCATTTGTGGAGGGAGGAATTCACTACCTCTCTTGTGCAATGAGTAAAAGACCCTTAAAATCCAGTTTTTTCCCCATGCTTGGCCTCCCTGACATGGCCATGTGATGGCCAATCACAAAATGTGGAGAAAGTGTTGAGAAAATTGACAACCTTTATGAGATGGGTAGCATCCTGTTAGTTACATTATTTGCCAGTTGTGTTGTGTTATGCTGTTGTATGTCATTGTGGAGGAACCGTTTGCTACCTCCCTTGTTTAAGGACCAAAAAGTCTTGAAACCCATTTTTCCATGCTTGGACTTCCTGATGTAGCCACTTAGTGGCCAGTGGAGAATGGGGAACAGATGGGAAGCATTCAGCAATATGCCTATAGCTATATGAGACAGCAATAAAGGCATTCTCCAGGATCATCTGGAGGTCCCAGAGGAAGACTTTGGGATAATGGATGTTGTTACACACTGGTAGAAACATACCTCAATGCTTCTTCCACTGCTCCCTCACTCTTCACCAGCCACTAAATGGCCATAACAGTGTGAAGGGAGGCAAGTGTGAAATAGTGAGCTTTATAAGAGAAGAGATGGGAGATGTACTTTCAGCTGAACAAAAGTTTACACTCTGTCTCCAAATGAAGCATGTTGGCTGATTATTTTGCATTTAATAGGTTGTGGGGGTTTTGGTAAAAGTTTCATTGGGTAAAAATGTAATATTGCACAGAAAAAAATGGCCTAAATCCTCCATTAATCCCATCTAGCAGAGATCCATTGAAACAATAAGATCTGCCAGTTAACGGGGGCAAAACGGGCCACCTCTCTTGCAGGGAGCCAATATATCCTGGCTGGTGTAGATAAGCCCTAAGTGAGGCTGCTTGCATTTTCTACACTCCTCATTAGTAAGAATAAGATTGGCCATGCATCTAAGCCACTGAGAATAACCCAATACAGTGAACAAACCATCCAGGCTCACTTGGGAGCCTATTTTGTGGACCGTGGTGCTAGCAGGACACTATCATTGTTCAGGGATGCTGATGGCTCCTTGTGAGAAGCTCAGCATTGGATAGAAAGATTAGTCAGTCTGGAGCCAACATGATCAGCCAAGTGGAGAGTTCTCCCCTTATCTGTAGAGTTAGGTCCATCAGGGGAACATAAAAGCATTCATCCAGTGTGCTGTCTGGTACTTGGGCTTGAGCCTGCTCCTCCTCTTCCTCCTCCTTCTTCGTTCTTTGAAGTCTTCCCTTAGGATGTACTCAAATCCATAAAATACACCAACTTTCTCCTTTATTGCTTCTTTGTCATAATTTGGAGTGGTTTCTCATGGGATCAGATCTAGTTTGAGGGTATACACAGCCTACATGTCCATCTTCCCAGTCTGAAGGGGAGAGATAGATAAAGGACCCATTGGGGGAAATGATAAGAATCATACCCAGCTTGGAGGGTGGTTGACCCTGCCTAACTCCCAGTAGTTTGCATCCATGTGATTCCCACTTCTGCCATTCTATGTTCACCCAGCAGGTGGATGGGTAAACCAGTTTCACCACAGGTAGGTTGTCTGGAGCTTGGTTCTGATGCAATCCTAGGCCAACCCTCATAGATGTAGCCAATAAAGTTGTGGCCCTTTGTATCCCAACACATGATTTCAATCAGAGTGTTGGCATCCCAACCACTAATTTGCATCTTCCAAATGCAAAACCTAATACTCTGTATTTGGAGTGGGGGTTGGCGACCATCACCAGTGAAAAGTGATAGATTATGTTTGGATGAAATTCTAACAAGTGGGCCTCTTTGTCTATGCTGGTGGGCAATGAGAAAATTCAAAGCACACTAAGGAAGAAGGGAGGAGCAATGGAGAATTCCTAATGTACTGCTGCTTCTTTTTTGAAACAACACTAAGTACATTAGAAATTCCAAATTCTCCTCCATAGAAGAAGAATAATTTGGGGATCATTCCAGTTCTTGCCGGTTGTTGTTGTTGTTGCTGCTGCTGCAGAGATGAAGTATTTATTTACTCACTTAAAGTTATATCCTGCTTTTCTCCCATATGGCACCCAAAGTGGTTTACATTGATCATTCAAACAACATAACTAACACAATTTGTAAGACAATTTGTTTTTTAAAAAAGCATTAAACAACATCTTAAAAACATAATTTAGAATAGTTAAAAACACATTAAAACCTCTTATGCATCAAAGACGAGCACACTTGCCGCCCTGCCCCAACCAGTTAAAAACGGAAGGCCTGTTTAAATAAGAAGGTCTTTGCCAGCCGGAGAAAACAGAGCAGGAAGGGGAGCAATCCAGCTTCTCTTGGAAAAGAGTTTCATAGCAAGGAGCAGCCACCAAATATGCTCTCTCCCAAGTCCTCATCAGGTACATCTGTGATGGTGGTGGCACCTGTAGTGTTACTAAGGCTGGGGTCACTGCTCCCTCCAACAGTGTCACCTGGTGCGGTTCAGCCTCTCTGCACCCCTCTAGTGCTGCCACTGGATGAGACTAAGAGAAAGCCCTCCTGCAAAGATCTTAAAACTCAGGCAGGCTCACATAGGTGTTACTCAGAGCTCTTGGAAAATCCAAGAAAATATCGAGTTTCTAATACGTTGAGGAAATTAGCAGCAACTAAACCTTAGCAATGCAAAAGGGGGCAACAGAGAGGGGATCTTTACACCAACTATGCCCCTACTAACTCTGAATTGATGCGCTCAAATGCAAAATGCAAAATTAACAATGATATTTATTAAAGACATAAAATAATAACACCAAGCACACACACGTTCATACAAGAAACATTCACACAAGAGCACTAGGAATGGAAGAAGAGAGGTTGCCAGAGGGATAGATAAGGAGATTTCTGGGGTGATACGACACCCGTCCTGAAGTCATTGTGCAATCCAGCAATGTGGATAGATGAATCTGGAGTGGCTAACACAGGGTGACAGACTGTCCCCAGGAACTGATTCTGAGTGCAATGAGGCATGATTTTTGGCCAATATTTATACCAAAAATATGCCCTGGGGAGAGACGTTTCATGGGTTGAAACAATAGTCTCTAAAGATTGCACAATGAGTTCCAGGAAGACTCCTTGTCTTGACAATAGGTGTCCAAAGATGCTAATGTGTTGCAAACTGCCTTAAATGTCTGATGATTGGATTCACAAAGCTTGAGCTGCCTCTTTTGATGGCTAGGTGTTTGGGGAAGAGAAGCTAGACACTTTCAAACAAAGGAATACTCCATCTGCTTAATGGAATCGTCTGCCACTTGGGTGTGTGGTGGCGGCAATGTCCTTTTGACCTTATATTTCCTCATAGTTTGGAATTTGTCAGTAGTTCTTCCTTTGGGTGATGCATGACTTTCAGCACATCTCTGAAACCTCACTGCTCTTCCCAGAAGAAGACCATATTAATAAGCCAAATTAGTAATAAGCCAATTTTGGGGGTTTCTGGCAGTGGGGGTTCACTAGGGGTGCTAACATAGGGAGATACAGTCTTTCAGGCAACCTGGAACTAAGCCACATAGGTCTTTATAGGTCATAACCAGCACTTTGAATTCTGCCTGGAAATGGCCAATAGCCAGTGAAACTATTTCAGCAAAGGGGTAATATGCTCCCTATAACCAGAGTGCATAGGGCTTAAGCATTGGACTGCAGCACTTTCAATGTCACCACCCAATACAAAGAGACAACATATCAACAGCACAGCAAGGATTTTAAATAATAAAAAAATATAGATTTTTGTATTGATTAAAAAATAGCCAGAGATTACAGAGTGTAAAGAAAGATCTGGAAGAAAAATGATAGAAAGACCTAGTAGTCAATGGAAAGAGCAAACTCTTGAAAGAAAATCACATATGAAAAAAAGTGTGACCCAACAAAAAGACATTGCGGACAATTTTTATAATTAAAAATCCAACTTGATGGGAAGCTGTTCAGGGTGAATAGCTTCTCCACTCTCTTTTCATAACCCGGTTCAAAGACTTTTTGAAACACACTAATGGTCAAAGTCGCGGGCAGTCTAATTCTATTTCTTTTCCCGCTCTAGGATACCATGACCAAGGAATTCTTCATTGTTGTTTTTACAATCCTGAGCCTTCTCATATGTTCTTGATCTTCTTAAGCTGCCACTGAGCACTATTAAAAAAATCTTTCTGTAACTGGAGTCCTTGCACCAATGAATTAAGAGCCGCCTTCATCTCTGTTTCTTTTAATTATTCTCACAGATTTTGGGTTGCATACTTCAGCTCATCCGGAGCCCTCTTTGTGCTTTTCAATCCTGTTCTTTCAAATCCTTCTGCTAAGCATTTTGCCTGCACAACATGACCTCTTATTGTATCATTGGATTCAATTACGCAGTCTTTGCTATTTCCATATTTGCGGTTTTTAAATGCCTTTGGTCCAGCTCCTCTTTCATTTCCTTTAGGGCCAGTTTCTCCTTGAGCATCTAAGACATCTGTCCTGCTACTGAAAAACGATCTGTTTAGCATCAGTTCTTTCACCCACATGGGATTTCCACCCACACTTGTAGACATCACAAACTTGAAGCAAAAATGAACTTGGAGTTGCAATAACATTTGGGAAGAAAAGCCCCACAGGCCCTACAAGCTACCATGGAGCCATCATACCTTAGGCTCTGGAAATGCAGTGGGCACTTGGTATCCACTGGAGTTTGGATCCAGGACCCCACCCCCCATGGTTAAGAAAATCTGTGGATGCTCAAGTCCCATTATATAAAATGGTGTAGCGAATATGGTGTTCCTTATATAAAATGGCAAAATCAAGGTTTGATTTTTGGAATTAAAAAATAACATTTTCAAGCCATGGATGGTGGAATCTGTGGATGCAAAATCTGTGGGTACAGTGGGATGACTGTAATTCCTTACAAATAAATGACTGGAAGGGAATTTCATCCAGCAGTAGATGTTTGTGCCTAATCCTAACTTCTTGCTGTAATTTAAAGGATAACTTCACTCTTTTTGGAATGTAACATTAACTTATAGTTATTTGTATATTCACAGGGGTTGTGCCTTTACCGCATGGTGGAAGAGAAACATCCACCATGGTTCTAATGCTGGTTTGTGCTATGCCTCATGTTGGTTTGTGTGTGTGTGTGTGTGTGTGTGTGAGCACACATGTGTGTGCACTAGGGTCAGTGGGTGGGTTAGGCAACAAAGACAGGCAGAAGAGCTTTTCCCACAGGCCAGGGAATTGCTTCAGACATTTTTTTTTTAAACTGTCTCCAAAAGTAACTATCTGATCCCTTTTGAGAATTGGGAAAGTAAAGAAGTGCTGTGGAACGGTAACTTTCTACTTTTGCAGGCCTTAGAACTATAACTGTGACCAATTACTTGTTTAAAGTAACATTTCATGCTCCACCCTGTTTTTAGTGCTGCCTCTCTTCCCCCTGTAGTGCAGTAGTTACTCTTCGTGGGCTAGACAGGTGTGGAGGAACGGTGGCCAGTCCACTGATGAAAGAGCTCTATTCTTGTTACTGCTATCCTCACAAGAAATGAGAAAGGGGGGGAATGAAAAAAGAAAAAGAAAGACCTTCCTATGCTAAAAGTGAGCAATCCTCAAACTTCACCCAACCCCACCAGTCAGCACCAAATCCACCACCTGGGGTAATAAGCCAAAATTATAATTTCAGTGATCCTTGTCCTAACACAGGGGTGGGGCCTATGTCCTTCCATAGGCTTGAACTTCACGTCCCAGGAGGCCTGACCACCACGGCCAAGGGAAATGGGTTAGATAAATGCTTTGTCTATCTTTTTCAAATGTGTGTGCGTTTGTTTGTTTAAAAATATATACTGTTTTTAATTTTATTATTAATATCTTTTAGACTGATTGTCTCTGGGAGCTGCCTTGGGTCTCATTCTGAGAAAAAGGCAGCATACAAACACAATACATAAATAAATAAATAAAAATGGGACTTTATAGGTCAAAATGTCTGTAGGGTCACTGTTTAGTACTGGGATATGAAAACTTCTCACTCTTCATTTTATTGAGTTTCTTCACCTCCCACCTGTATTTTCATCCTGGCCTTCTTTCATCTTGGATTGTCAGAGTTTTCTTCCTGTATTGATATTCTTTGAAAGTCAACATTTATTTCCCCTATTTTTTTGGCATTTGTTTGTCTAATGTATCCAATGTAACCAACTTTCACCATTAGTGAAACCCTATACAGTATGCATGCATTTTTCCCCCTCCAGATACAATCAGTTTAGCCTTTCACATTTGAAAATACATTGGTTGGCATTCTGTGTTGCAATTCATAACCAAGAATTAGGGCTCCGTAACCGCCCTTCATTCTCCCACACTACATAGTCACAATTGTGGCACTAATGAAATGATAATAAATGCCCTCCCAAACCTATTTTACCAAGCAGCTGCTGTACCAAGAGATGGAGGCCCATTCAACGGATGATTGGAGTGTTTCCACCCTTCCCAAAAGCAAGTGAGCATGCAAAAATCAGAACAAGGGGCCCTGTTACAATTCCTTATTGCAGCCTGGCTTGCTGGCATGAGGGAGGTGGAAATGTCATCCTCCATGCCCCCATCACCAGTTGAATGGACCTCCATTTCTCAGTGCAGCTCCTGCCTGGTAAAGTAGGTTTTAGGGGGTTGGGCCAAGAGACACTATTTTGTTACACATACCTAACTAAGCAGGCAATGCAAAACATGGGCCACTGTGTTCTGTTTACCTTATTTCCTAGAAATGCCCTGTAAGTACTAGACGTTCCTGGACATACTATTTATAATTGAAACTGTGGATAATAGCAAACCTTATTAAAATAAAGGATTGTGGTACAAATATACCATAGAGTAGAGCTGGAGGACCTAGCAATTCCTAGAGAGGACACCTCTCTAGGCATTCTCCAGCTTGACTCTATGGTATTATCCCTATTTTTTTTTTCAGCATTGTGGATAACTGAAACTACAGATATTGGGACCGTGGATATTGCATATCTGCTAATGCTAGAGGAAAGATGCACCTTTTCTTGCAAAAAGTCTTGAGAACTGCAAATATATATATATATATATATATATATACTTTTTTGAGGGGGGGGGAGACTATAGACACCCAAAAAATGTTGTTTCCATTCCCATCTTAGTAACACAACATTTAAATGTTGTCTTGAATCATTGACTCCATGTATGTATTGTACCAAGTTAGCGTTAATTCAGTGGGCCTACTCAAGATTTAGGCCATTCACATAACTAAGATCATAAAGATCATCCTTAGTTTCAATTCCCCCCCAATATAAACTCAATTTAATTTAAGAGTTGTGAGATTATTCACCAGCTTTCTGCTTATTTCCAGAAGTGAGGCTCTTTCTCAGAAAAAAAACAAGAAGTAAAGAATGTTTCTGAGTATTTGTAGCATATAGATCAACAGATCTATCAACATCTCTAATTTCTTGTTCTCTGTTTGTTTGTCTGTCTTTCTCTCTCTCTCTCTCTCTCTCACACACACATTTGGTTTGTTTTTTCTCCCACAACCATTCTTAAATTCACTTCATCCCAAACACTGAGAACATCTGAAACCTTTATATACATTTTGTGTGCATTTCTCCTAAAACGTGGCATTTATGGCTGATAACAGGGAGGGTTGTTTTTGTTTTTTGCAAGCCATCTCCTGATATCACTGAATTTTCACAATCATTTTCATAAATGTACACATTTTTCTGTGCACTTCCCCCTAATATCGCATACACTGATTCATGGAGTGGAGAAAACTATTGCAAAATCTGGATTTTGAACAGTTGTTCTTATTGTCGCTGTGTACTTTCAAAGTCGTTTCTGACTTATGGCAACCTTAAGGTGAACCTATCATGGGGTTTTCTTGGCAAGATTTGTTCAGAGGAGGTTTGCCATTGCCTTCCTCTGAGTAACTGAGTGTAATTTTGTGTATTGATTTTAAAGTATGGAATTAGGTATGTTTGTATTAAAATCTAAACACAACACATTCCCACACACACACACACACACATCCTTACTGCAGAGTGTCATGTCTCCTTTCACAGATGAGTCCTCTAAAATCTGGACTTACAGGGAGGTTATTTAAGGCTGTGGCTGCTGATGGAAAACCCTGATATCTCTTCCTTAGGTAATTAACCCTTCACGGCTGTATCACACCTGCTGGTTATCACCTTTTAACTTATTATAACATCATTGGTGTACAATGTCCATTACTGTATTCCGCCCCCACCAGCCCATTCTCCTCATTGTACCAACCAAGTTACATTTATGTCCAAGGACAAAAGCGGGGGGGGGGAGCTTGCTTTGCTGTTAAGCAAACATCCACCTTTTTACTGTCATTGCAAATGGTCCTTATCTTTGACACTCGGTCTAACAAAACATTAGACACCCACATTTAACTGTAGCTGCTAAAGTGCAGGCTCTATCAGATTTAATTTAAGATCGACCAGGTTCATCTTCACTGTGCTAACAGCTTAGTAGACCTCATTCGCTCCCTGCTTAATGAAAACCCTGCCACCTCGTTTGAAAGTCTGAGCATCGCCAGGCGTTTTTGTACAGTCGGTTCCATTTTAGGTGCTGCGCTATTCTTCTCAGATTTTTGTATTCTGTTTCTGTGATAACTTCTGTGGCAATCATTTTGCTTCTGTTTTCTTTCATTTTAAACCCCCACCCCACCCCACCCCGCTTGTGCACTCCCTTAAAGCAATCTTTGTCATTGTGAATCCAACGGCCAATTATGGTCTCAAACACATTGCTACAGGGATTGTGGAATCAGGGCAAGATTATTCCTGGATCCTTATTGCTGGCACATTGCTTTTGTTGAGATAGATATGTTGAGCCAAAGAAAAATGCTAAAATACTTCTTATGGTAACACAGGTGTACCTTGTTTAACAAAGTAGATGTATTCCCAGGGAATTACTTTTTTGACTGAAATTTTGATGTCAGAGTCAAAAATAACATGGAAAGAATTGGGATAGCTTCCTACACCACAAATAAAAAGCAGAGAAAGTTTGACATGTTTCAGCAATTTTTAAAAATGCAAAATTAACAATATGCACATACAAAATGAAACAACCAGGTCAGGTAAATTTTGCATGAGGAAACAAAAACCTTTTAACTTTCTACAGACCACTGGAAGGCTTCTTCCAAAATGTATATAGGGGTGAGTTTTTCTTTCCCCATTCTTCCCTTTTCATCTGATTTCTCTTTTGATGGCTGAACTTATGCTGTTTTAAGATGGGGACCTGGTTAAGCAGGAGGGGTAGAGTCAGGAGATGCTACTCATTTAAGTACTTAGGCTGAAATCATATTGGTTAGGTCCAACCAGAGTAGCCACATTCAACTAATTGTTGAATGGTATGTCAACATATAGGTAAATCCCATTGATTGAATGGGTCTACTCTAATTAGGGCTAGGAACAAAATTCAGGCCTTAGGCCTTACCCCATCATGGCCCCATCTTGAAAGCCTGCTGTCCTAATGACATAGAGTTTTTGCCCTGTTTTGCCCCCAGGCAGTCCTGATAACACCCGGGCAAAGATGGGCCTATGATGGGGCTGAGATGGGGTAAAGCCTGTTACACCATTGTATTATAACACCCACACACAAAAATGCATTCTAGCTGGGGAAAAGCAGATCAGGCACTGCATGACTCCAGAAGCCCATACTGTCAAGCCAGCCTGTCACTGCAGTGGATGTCCACATTGTTCTCTCCAAAGCTAGGAAAGGAGTCGTGTGGCATGTGACCAAGGCTGGTCACATCCAGGGGGCCTTAATCATGTTTTGTGAGCCAGCTTCCTGCCTTTTGAGAGTGGGATGTAGGTGGCAATGGCAACAGCTGCAAGGATGGCATGGCATGGCAGTTTGGACTCTATCCCATTTTGTACCAGTAATGGGGGGGGGGAATGGACCAGATCTGCAGCCAGAATATTCTGGCCCATGCAGATGAGCCATTACTTGACTAGGGAGTTGATCTAAAATCTCACCAACATTTTTGAGAACACATTTTTAGAAATAAGTTTACTGAGATAAAATAGATTAATATTTTTTGTGAAAACAACTTTGTACATACACATATTTCACACACACACACACACACACACACACACACATATATATATAAAATAAGGCTGGACAACTGTCCTCTGCATCCCTTCTAAAAATGGGATTTTTGTGCAGCTAAGCTGCACTTTTGTGTAGGTGTGTGTATGTGTGTGTGTGTGTGCTTCCAAGTTCCTGTTGACTTATGTTGACCCCATTAATCTCATAGGGTTTTCTTAGGCAAGGAATGCAGTCTCTCGTGCATAATTGATTAACAAGATGCTGGTCTTTATGTGGTAGCACTCATACTAATGTTTTCAAGCTCTGAGTTACACTGGAGTCCCTTTGCCCAGATTTGGCTGATAACCCAGCCATGCCCATTCCTGGGGAAGGCAAAAATGGCCACAGTGATTCATGTCTTAGTTATCTCCTGATCAGACTACTGTAATGAATCTGCCCTTAAAAAGTTTGGGAGCTGCCGCTAGTGCAAAATGCAGCAGACAGGCTGGTGTCAGGTGTGCTTCCAATTTGCTTCCAAGATCAAGTCAAGGTGCTGGTTTTGACTGACAAAGTCCTCAGCACTTTGGGGCCAGGATAGCTGAAAGAACTCCTCCTCCCAGATGAGCCTGCCCCAAATCTGTGATCCTCATAGGCAGCCCAGTTGCACGCCCCAACAGGGCCGGTTTAAGGAATTTTGGGGCCCCCTGCAGTGCTTTATTTTGGGGCCCCCATATGTTTATCTCAGGTCAATGTAACCTAACCTATTCACCGTACAGGATGTTCAGATCACAGTAGGGCCCCCGTATCCATGGATTCATTATCCATGGGACACAGAACAGCACACCTACCCTAGAGTCTTCCTAGTAAATGTGTCCTCCCTAGTGGTTTTCTAGGCCCTCCAAGGCAACTCTATGGTATTTTAAACCAGAAGTACCATTTTTTTCAATGGTGTTCGCTATTATTCATGGTTTTCAGAATCCACCCCCCCGAACCAATCCCCAGTGGATAAGAGGGGCCTACTGTATTACATAATTTGACACCAATAATTTAGTTTAAAAACTATATTATAGGCACTAACATAATATTTTTAGTTTATTAGCAATTAATGTAATGATGCAGATTTCCTCAAAGAAAAGAAAGAGTGGACTACAAGCTAAACATGAGTTAGCAGTGTGATGCAGCAGCAAAAAATGCCAATGCAATTCTAGGCTGCATTAATAGTGTCTAGATCAAGGGAAGTAATAGTATCACTCCATTCTGCTTTGGTCAGACCTCACCTGGAATATTGTTTCCAGTTCTGGGCACAACAATTCAAGAAAGATACCGAGAAGGATGTTGGGAGGTCTGGAAGCCATTATGCCCTATGAGGAACGGCTTAGGGAGCTGGGCATGTTTAGCCCAGAGAAGAGAAAGTTAGGAGGGGACATGATAGCCATGTTTAAATATTTGAAGGGGTGTCATACTGAGGAAGGAGCAAGCTTGTTTTCTGCTGCTCCAGAGACTAGGACACGGAGCAATGGACTCAAACTATAGGAAAAGAGATTCTACCTAAACATTAGGAAGAAGTTCCTGACAGTAAGAGCTGTAAGGCAGTGGAATACTCTGCTGCCTGGGAGTGTGGTGCACTCACCTTCTTTGGAGGTTTTTAAGGAGAGGTTGGATGGGCATTTGTCAGGAATGCTTGGATTGTGTGTTCCTGCAGGGCAGAAGCCAATCGGATGGGATGGCTGTTGGGGTCCCTTCCAGCCCTATGATTCTAGGCTGCATTCAGAGCCTGGGAAAGTTACTCTTGGATTACACCTCCCAGAATCCCCCTGCCAGCACCCTTCTCAAGATCTGGTTGCATTGTTCCTTTTCCAGCATTCTCTAGCCCAGTGGTTCTTAACTTGGGGTCCGCAATGTCCTCACAGGGGGTCCACAAAGGCTTGAAGACTGCTTGGCCCACCTCCTCCCTGTAGTGGAGTAGCCATGTGACAGGAACCAAGGCAAAGTCTGGCTGGCTTGGCCTGCACATTGCCATTCAATCCACTCCAGCCACAAACTTGCAGGAAGAAGCAAGAGTGTCTCTGAGGGAAAGTTTAATGGATGGTGTAATTGTATTGTTGTTGTTGTTAGCTATTATTATTAGGGTTTTAAATCTTGAGTTAAGTCTTGGGGCAACAAAAGATATTTAAAGGGGGTCCCTGGTAAAGAAAAGGTTAAGATCCACTGCTCTAGGCCAATGCCTCTCACATAACACTACTGGATATTGGTGTTTTAGTGACAACAATAAAACCATTGTTCCCAGTAATATTACTCCAAATTTTAATTTATATTCTTTATACAGTATTCTTCTGTTAAAAGAGTTAAGAGTGTTGTAAAAGTTTCAGCATTGCACTATGACTATGGAGACCAGGGTTTGAATCCTTACTCAGCCATGAATACCCCACTGGCTGACCTTGGGCAAGTCACACTCTCTCAGCCTCAAAGGAAGGCAAAGGCACACACCCTTTGAACAAACCTTGCCTAGAAAACCCCATGGTAGGTTTGCCTTAGCCAGAAATGACTTGAAGGCACATAGGCAAACACACACAAATGCAGGCTGAACTCAGTTGGCAAGGGAAGGGAAGGGAAGGGAAGGGAAGGGAAGGGAAAGAAAGAAAGAAAGAAAGGAGCCCTTTCCGAGACAACCCTCAAATTCCCTGTCTCTCTCATAAACACACACTCACCGTCTCCGCGGTAGCAGCAAACTCCCTCCAGCTTCTGCCACAGAGGGCTGCTATTTCTTTCACTTTCTCTTTAGTTTTGGAGACATTTTTTTGGAGGAGGGCGGGAATGTGGTGGAGTCTCCTTCTTTAGAGGTTTTTAAACAGAGGCTGGATAGCCATCTGTCTTGACTCCAGCAACAAGTTAAAAAGTAAAATAACCACCCCACTGTGCATGGCAGCCCCCCCCCAAGATCCCCGCGGCCCCCTGAAGACAGCCCCTCATTCACACGACCAGCTGCTCTGCCTTTCCTCCTTCACAGCAATGCAGCCAGGGACTGTCTCCAAATTACAACTTCCCAAGAGCAAACCCTTTCTCTATCTCCCGCACAAGCTCAATGCTATTGCCATGCCCTGCCTGAGGAGGGAGGGGGAAGGGGCTCCAAAGGAGCGGAGGAGCCGGCTGCTGTCTCCTGGCTGTCTCCTTCATCAGATAAGGGCAACACTCACCAGGGGGCCCCCTTCACCCCCGAGGCCCCCCGCCAATGCGGATCTGGCAGACAGGTTAAACCGGCCCTGCGCCCCAACACCTCATGAGGTTAGGTTGGTATGTGCATTTAACATGGCTTTCTCTCGTAGCTGCACCCTGACTGTAAAACGCCCTAGCAATAGATGCTAAGCTGGCTCCATCTCTTTTGAGCTTCTGGAAGGCTGCTAAAACAGTTCCATACTGTGTGCCATTTGATGTTTAAAATTGCTCTGTTTTAACTGTCTTGGGTCTTATCTACACAGGCTAAATAACCCAACTTGCCCCTGTTCCAGAGCCCTGCAGTCCATATGATGCAGGGCATTTACCCCAACTTACCCCCGGGCAGTCTTTACCGCCTCTGGGGCAGATACAGGGCTGGAATGGGGGCAAGCCAGGGGCCCTTTTCGCCAATGTAAAAAAAAAAATAATCCAGTTTAATCTGTTACTACTAGGATGGAACACCATCTCTAATTGTGTCCACCGGCTCCCTGGCTCTTCTGGAAGCCAGGCAGGAGTCCCTCAGCATGTAACCAAGGCTGGTCACATGCAGGGGGCATGCAATCACATGTTGCAGACCCCATTCCTGGCTTCCAGATCAGCAGAGAAAATGGCAGCAGCTGCAACAGCAACAGACCCATGTTCTGTTTGGATGCTGCTCCATTTTCTCCAGGTAATGGGGGCAGGGTGGGCCAGATCTGGAACCAGGATATGCCAGTAGGAAGCTGTTGTATCCTGACTAGTGTAGATAAGCTCTTAAAATTGTATTTTAGGATTGGCTTTAGACCATTTTAAATGTTTTTAAAATGTATTTTAATGTGTTTCTTAAAACATATATTTTGTACTCTTTTAATTGCTTTTACTTGTACTTCACCTTGGAAGCCCTGCTAGGCTGGGAGGTATTTTAAAAAATACCATAAATAAATAAGTAAAATCTGTAATTGTTGGCTTCCAGCTCTCGCCATGCCCGCTGCTTGAAAGTTGACCTTGGGAAGTTTCAACTCAGGTAGTGCAGACCTGAAAAAGGAAAGAAATAGTATTCCACCACTTTTGATCGACACTAGTTCTCAGACATGGGATGCTCATACTAGAATCCATCTTCTGTTTTACACACTGTTTTGCTCCTCCGCTGACAGCCCAAGAAAGCTGAAGTGCTTCTTTTTTTTCCCCCTCCTTTATTTTCTTTCTTTTTAAAAATTTCCTTTGCCAAAGCCATTTCTCATCTTATCTTCCCTTTGGTATTCTCCTTTGCCCTTTCCCCCTTCTTTCTTTTCATTGTCCTTGGCTTTTTTGGGGAGGGAAGCATAAACAACCCTAGACAAAACTGATGAACCTACTGAGTGAAAGGTTTCATCCACAATAGGACTAGTTTTTTCCTTTAAAAAAATAATCTAAAGAAGAAATTTTGTTACAAGTGAAAGATCCTCTGTGACACATTCACTATTGTCTGGACTTCTTCCCCCCTTCTTCTTGCCGGCATTGAGTGGCATCTGTTGAGAATGAAAACCTTCTTTTCTCGTTCCCACCCTTCCACAGGCACAGAGGCGTCTGTCAAATGCCAATCCAACAAAGTAGGGAGATGAAGAAGCCAGGCAGCAAAGAAACATGCACAGCACAGTCCTGTTCTTACAAAGCCTGCTTTTTCTCCCCCCCCCCCCCCGATCAATGAAATGAGGGTATATTGCGCATTGGGAGATGCATACAAAGGGAAAGGGAGGGGCAGCTGCTAAATCAGAGGCTCTGTGAGATGAATTTCGAACACCAGATCACCTTGTGGCGAGTTCAAGTTTCGGCCTTCTGTAATTTGTTCTGGCATCACAGGCACCTCTTCAAAGGCAGAGGAGGGACTTTGTTCATAACTTCAGTGCTGCGTCCATGCAGCCAGCCTGCATGCTTCAGAAAGATCCTGCATTTTCAGAACTGCTTCTGTGCATGTCAGAATTGCCATTGAAGCTGTATAATGATCACTCCGCTTCTTTAGATTTTTTGTATATTTTCATACCTTTTTGCATTTTTCAATACTGTTTTGTTTACCCTGTTAAACTTTTTCCCCCTAGTTTCCAATTAAACATTATATTAACTTTTTGGCAGTTCTGTAAACGTTCATAGCTATTCCGTTTAATTGATTGTGATGCAATTGCCATCAACAGACCTGCATAAAACAGCATAAATGGGCAGGGAGGGTTGAGATCTGAGCAGCTTACATATTTCATAAGGGGTTTTCAATTTAAAAAAACAACCAGCAGAAATGGCATTTTCCTTCTGAAAATCTTTATGGGATGGGTGGGCAAAGCACAGGCCTGGAGCTGCATACAAAACTATTTTGGTTGCCCCAGAGCCTTCCAAATTCCCCAGACACCACTTTTTCTGGTTCTGTATGGAAACGTTCTCTTTTATTCATTTCCTGGCTGAAACCCATCAGGAAGAAAAGGGTTGTAGCTACAGGGAGATATGAAATGAGAGCACTGTCCCCACCTAGGAATTATTCGCCCCTCCATGAAATTTTCCTTCACTGCTCAATTTTCTAGCATTGCAGAGCATGAAGCACAGAAAATCATTCACACCTAGAACTCTTCTATTTTCCTTTGTGACTTTTTTTAGCCCTTTGCTTTGGATACCTACACTGTGGCCAAAATCATCTACAGGGGTGTACATTATGTAAGTTTACATATAATTAGGGCTTGTCTACATTGGCAATATACTCCATCTTGCCCCCATCTCAGAGCCCTGCAGTCTTGATAATGCAAGGCTTTTGCCCCATTCTGCTCCCAGGCAGTCCTCACCACCCCCAATGTTCAGATGGGGGGAAGGTGGGGGACAGCTTGATACAACATTTTAAAAAAACTTGTTTTACTCCATTACTGCTGGGAGGAAATGGATTAATAATAATAATAATAAAATTTATTTATACCCCGCCCCTCTGTTAAAACAATCGGGGCGGCTTACAAATTTTAAAATACAATAAAAATAAAATCCCTAAACACCCCCACTCCCACCCTCCCCCATAAAAAACATTAAACAAATATAAATTAAAAACAACTAATCTAAAATCACATTTAAAACTATAAATACAATAAAATATAATAAATGGCCAGCAGCCTAGAAGAGGCCAGGATCCCCTGAGGCCGGGATCTAATTAGGAAAGGCCTGCTGAAAGAGATCCGTCTTTAGTGCTTTTTTAAAGCCACTCAGGCTTGTTATCTGACGGATCTCATTCGGCAGGTCATTCCACAATTTGGGGGCGATTACCGAAAAGGCCCTCTGGGAGGTTGCAGACAGCCTAGATTTTTGTGGCTGAAGCAAATTCCTCCCAGAGGACCGGAGTGCGCGGGGAGGATTGTATGGGAGGAGGCGGTTCCGGAGATAAGTTGGACCCAAGCCATTTAGGGCTTTAAAGGTAATAACCAACACCTTATACTGGGCCCGGAAACTGATTGGCAGCCAGTGGAGAGATTTTAGTACTGGAGTTATATGGTCTCTCCGAGATGTTCCTGAGACCACTCTGGCTGCCATATTTTGTACCAACTGAAGTTTCCGGACCAAGCATGAGGGCAGCCCCATGTAGAGCGCATTGCAGAAATCTAGACGGGAGGTTACCAGCGTGTGCACCACCGTCTCGAGGTCCCTTACTTCCAGGAAATGGCGCAGCTGGCGTATCAGCCGAAGCTGATAACAGGTGCTCCTGACTGTCGCATTCACTTGACTCGTCATCTGAAGCGATGAATCAAGGAGCACCCCCAGACTGCGAACACAGTCCTTAACGGAGAGCGTGACCCCGTCCAGGACTGGAGGTTGCAACCCAACTCCTGGTTTGGGGGCCGCTACCGTGAGCACCTCCGTTTTATCTGGATTTAATCTCAATCTGTTTTTCCTCATCCAGCCCATTACTGCTTTAAGACAATCATTAAGAGGAGAGACGCCATCGGAATTCGAGGCCGATGATTGGGGCAAGGAGAAATAGATCTGGGTGTCATCAGCGTACTGATAACAACCAGCCCCATAACTGCGAATAATCTCACCCAGCGGCTTCATATAAATGTTAAACAGCATCGGGGACAGGATGGCACCCTGTGGAACACCACAAGTAAGCTCCTTTCTGCTGGAGCAGCTGTCCCCGAGCAACACCCTCTGGGACCTGCCCCAGAGGAAGGACCAGAACCACTGGAGCGCAGTGCCTCCGATTCCTAACCCCCTCAAGCGATCCAAGAGGATGCTATGATCTATTGTATCGAAAGCCGCTGAGAGGTCCAGAAGCACCAACAGGGTCACACTACCCCTGTCAATGCTTAGACGCAGGTCATCAGTCAAGGCAACCATGGCAGTCTCAACTCCAAATCCCGTCCTAAAGCCAGTTTGAAATGGGTCTAGATAATCGGTTTCATCCAAAACCACTTGGAGTTGAAGCGCAACTGCCCTCTCGATCACTTTGCTCAAGAATGGTAACATAGAAACCGGCCTATAGTTGTTCATGTCCAGGGGGTCAAGGGAAGATTTTTTCAGGAGCGGCCTAACGGCTGCTTCCTTTAAACAAGATGGAACACATCCTTCTCTGAGGGATGCATTGATGATGTCCTTAAGGAACATCATCAAGGCAGTCCCCCCCTGGATGGCCAGCCATGAAGGGCAAGGATCGAGGGGGCAGGTCGTCTTCCTAACCCTACCAAGTAGCTTGTCCACGTCCTCAGTACTCACAGATTGAAATTGATCCAGTAAACTGACATCAATGGAGTTGCTGGACACCTCGTCAATTGTTTCTGCCAAATTACTGGTATCTAAGTCGGCTCTTATCTGAGAGATTTTATCTGCAAAGAAATTGTTAAACGCGTCACAGCAGGCCGTCGTTGGGTTAAGCAATGGGTTCTGCGCTGGAATAACCTGCATCATCTCCCTTACCACCCTAAACAGCTCTGCTGGACGGGACTCTGCAGAAGCAATACGTGCAGAGGAGAAGGATCGCTGTGCTGCACGTATTGCCTCTCGATAGGACCAATACGTGCAGCACAGCGATCCCATGTGTCCGCAGGAGCCCATTCCAGCATGCCGGCCTTCACTGAACCTGCCGGTCTGCCTCTCTGACTTGGAAGACAGGAACGAGTCCTGCAGCATGTGACCAAGATTAGTCACATGCAGGGGGCCTTGGTCACTTGTTGTGGCCGGCTTCCTCAATGCCGGGAGAGTATGGAAGATGGCGGGGACAGCATGCCCTTCAGGACTTCCATTTTGTACTGGTAATGGGGAAACAACAGGCCTGATCTGCAGCCAGTATATGCCAGCAGGGAACCAGAGTATCCTGACTAGTGTAGATAAGCCCTCAGCTACATAGGAGAGGTGCTAAGAAACCCTGTTGGTGAATATTGATGATGTATAATGGGACACTGTCAATAGTGTCCTGATGCACATCAGGCTCTACCAATGCACATTGGCGCTCCCTAGCCAGTGTCCCGATGTACGACAGGACAGATGCGCCTCCATCCCAATGCACATTGGTCCCTATTGCATTGGCCCTGTTGAGTATCACTCACTTTGTTGGCTACCTTGTATAGTAATGTAACAGGAGCCCTTTACTAGATTTGGAAGTCATGGAGCTAGCCCATTCTAATTCCCACAGGCCTAAATCCACTTACAAAGATAGAAGTCCCCAATGGGATTCTGGTCTCTGCTTCTAAATGCCTGACTAAAGTTTTAGATTACTGAAATACCAGAAATTTGGAAACTGGAAGAAAATTTCACAGAGGGAAGAATGAGGGTGATGAGCCAGTGTGGCATAGTGATCTGAGTGTTGGACTATGGACATTTTCAGACACGTCTTACCACTCAAGAACACTCCGGGAGAGGTACGCGGCTATCCCGCGGCAGGGGGTCCTTTTCGGATGCCGCTATCCCTCTTGTGGCATCGTCCGGGTCCCATCTACAGCAGCCATGCCATTTTTTAATCACAGACAACTTCCGTGAGTAAAAAATGGCACAGTTGCTGTAGATGGGACCTGGAACTGTCATGGACGATGCCGCAAGAGGGACGGCGGTGTCCAAAAAAGACCCCTGCCACAGGATAGCCGTGTACCTCTCCCAGAGTCTTCTTGCAAAGTAAGACGTGTCTGAAAATGTTCTATGACTCTGAAGACCAGGGTTCGAATCCCTGCTCAGCCATGAAAACCCACTGGGTGACCTTGGGCAAGTCACACATTCTCAGTCCTCAGAAAACCCTATGATAGGTTCACCTTAGGGTCATCATAAGCCTGAAATGACTTGAAGGCACACAACAACAACAAAGAATGAGGGTATTACTCCTCACTCTGAGGAGGAATAACAGAGCAGAGAGACTGTCACACAATTTTCTCCCAGTATTTGAACACCTCAAAGTGCTTACAAGGATTTTTCTGTGCACAAAGGCACATGGCAGTTTTCTGCATGAAACAAAGTATTCTGTGAAGAAAATGTGTTTCCTGCCCTAGAAACAGTGGTTGGAATCCACTTGGGCAATTATGAATGTGCAATCTAGAATTACATATTCATCACTGTTTCGTATTCACAATCCCTATGCATGCCCTAGTTTGGGGGATGTGTTGGGACCATGAATGTTCCCCAGTGTCCACTTACTGAGCAGTATCTGATGCAATCAATGGGGCTCTGTTCCCCTGTCACTTGGGAAGCAGCTGACTGATGTTCCCATCCACATCACATAAGTGATCTCTGGTGTGAGGGGGATTTGTGACTGGAACCCTGTTTTTGCTTGTTGTACCAGAGATCACTCATGGGAGGCATACCCTTCCACTACATATAAAAGTACAGTAGGACACCCCCCGTATCCACTGGGGATTGGTTCGGGGGGGGGGCCTGGATACCGAAAACCATGGATAATAAGCGAACACCATTGAAAATAATAGTACTTCTGGTTTAAAATACCATAGAGTTGCCTTGGAGGACCCAGAAAATGGCTAGAGAGGACACATTTTCTAGGAAGACTCTATGGTAGGCATGCTGTTTTGTGTCCCATGGATAATTGAATTAATGGATAATGAATCAGTAGATATGGTGGTCCTAATGCAATGCATTACCACTGGGTGATGCTACCTGCCTCCATAAATGAATTGGTTCTTCAGCAATATCCAACTAGTAGGCAAATGTAGAGCCAGCATGGTGTAGTGGTTTGGGTGCTGGACTTGGACTCTGGAGACCAGGGTTCAAATCCCCACTAAGCCATGGAAACCCACGGGTGACCTTGAGTGAATCACACTCTTCCAGCCTCAGAGGAAGGCAATGGCAAATTCCCCTTTGAACAAATCTTGCAAAGAAAACCCCATGGTAGATTTGCCTTAGGGTTGCCATAAGTCAGAAATGATTTTAAGGCATACAACAACAAAAATCAGACTTAACACCACTGCAACTCACTTTTTTGTTCCTTGCAGAGGAACTGGAATTCTTTATTAACCATGCAACAACCAACACCACCCCCTGAAGCCACTTTATATGTTGGGAAACCCCTGCAACATAGTCATTTCCATTTCATTGGAAAGTGAAGAGATCAGGGAATGTGAATCCAACTAGTTTCAGGTAGCTGGATGAGCTACAAGGACATCATGTGTAGGGACCCCTCAAGGACCCTTGGAGATCCCTGTGGCTGCCTGTTTCATCATGGCGAGCTCCAGGAAAATAGCTGGATGCATCTCCATTGATCCCCCAATTTTCCAATGACATGGAAATGACCCTACTGCAGGAGTTGCATGGCTTGAAAAGGTGGATGTTAGGGAGGTAGCATAAGGTGACATAATTATGGAGACATAGCAATATATCCCACATACGTTTCCCAATACAGGATTCAAGCCATGCTTTTTCCACACTGGCACTTTGTCAAATGACTTCTCAACACCATCTTTGAAAGTACATCCACCCCAAGCTCTGAACTGTGCATCAGTAATACCATTGTGGATAAACAAAAGACGGGCATCTTTATGTTTGCAAGAGTGACCGTCTTGTTTTCTCCACGTATAATGCTCTGAATTCTTTTAACCTCTGGGACACTGGGAACAAATTCAAGTTTTCAGCCATCACTTAGTAGTGAAGCACTGTGGGGGCGGGGGGAGAGGCATTCTTACGGGGCGTTTTTGAAGAAGTTTAGGTAGATATCAGGAGTGGGCCCTCACAAAAGGATTGGGCTCTATCAACTGCCCAAGGGTGACACTGGACCTAAAGAAGATGGTTTAACATGTTTCTTTCCCATAGTACTACAGCTCAATCTTAATCACTTCCCCACTCCCTTTTCAGCCACAGGAGATGTGATCACAGTTTCCCTACCCTTTTATCTTACTGTAGTACACACGGGGCATGCTTTGAAAGGTGCATGGGGAAAATACATTCAATTAT
The DNA here is from genome assembly GCA_030847615.1 of Gambelia wislizenii. Classification (NCBI taxonomy): domain Eukaryota; kingdom Metazoa; phylum Chordata; class Lepidosauria; order Squamata; family Crotaphytidae; genus Gambelia; species Gambelia wislizenii. The sequence continues at coordinate 14,777,145 of JAUMIR010000008.1, read as the reverse complement.
TTGAAGCTCCTTTGCTACAACCCCTGCCCCTTTCCTCCTCCTGTCTTTCTCCTGGCATTTCTTTTCCCCTGATCATCATGGAAAGTGTAATCCTGAAGGCCAGACTACAGTAACATGAAAGCGAGAGAGTTTTGATCACAAACAAGCTATCCGGGGGCTACATTGAAAATCCAACACAGTCTCAAATGGAGCAATATACTTAGAACTCAGGCTGTAAGAAATATTCATTAATATGTTTACACTCAATGAGAAAGAGTGGCTAGAATCTTGTTGATTAGCCTCAAGTAAAGGAGACCCATTGACTGAATGGTGACTGAACTTGTTGGTAAATCCAACTGATTCAATGGCCCTGCAGTAGTCAGGACAAACAACAGAATTTAAGCCCATGTCCCAAGACAGAGAGATAGTCTGTTGATAACTGGTAACCACGGCAAAGTTTATTTTGATTTTTGAAGAAGAGCAAAATGGCATGGATTTTGAGGACTGGGTCAAGTTCCCCAAAATTTTTGCAAGAAGCCTTGTCATGAAACTAACCTTTAAGTAAAACACCCACCCACACATAAATAGCAAGCAGAGAAGACCAGGATTATTGATTTTAAAGGATGCAGATAACCTGTCTGGTGCTTACTCTAAGGACTTTATCAGACACACTAAATACAGTGTCATAAGAACGCCACATAACTGCGAAAGGGTGTGCGGATCAGATAACATCGCCCTTTCACAGTTAAAATCAGCCCCAAACCTGTATCTTTTAATTGACAGCTTAAGTCATCAATAGATCCCCCTGCTGATTTTTTTGCCAGCACTGCTGGCATCTGCAAAGCCTCTGTCCCTTTGAATCCTGTACTTACCCTAACAATGGCTGGACTGGCTGGAACACGTCCGGGGCAAATCGGGACAATCCAGGTAAGTGGTGAACTTTTTTTTTACCCTTCTTGTGTTACTTTGAGGGTTTTTTAGTGTGTCTGTGCACACTTAGTTTTCCTTTTTGACTTTTATTTTTGAATTTCCTGCACAATAAAATCACATGGGATTTCAAAGGAGGAAGTGAACAGAACTCCATTCACTTCCTCTTTATTATGGGAGGAGCATTTGCTAGGAAAGGAGGTAACTGCAGCGTGGAATGTTCTTTTGCCAGTATAGAAAATTATTTTTTTATGCTGGCAAAAGAACATTTTAAGGAGGATGTATGATAAAGTCCTAAATGTCAGCTGTCATCCTGTTAGTGATATACACATAGGTAAGTCCAACTTACTCCTGTGAATGTCTCCCTTCTTTTGGTTGTTGCAGAGACTGGAAAGCTTTAGCTCCTTTGCACAATGACCAAAATCCTTTGAAAGTCTTTCATTCTGCCTCCACACACCCCAATCTGGCCTATAGTGGGTGGTGGAGAATGAAGGATAACACAATGATGAAGGCATCATCCAGGAACTCTCAGATATCCTCTAGAGGTCCTGGAAGATGATGTCATTGTTGTGCATCTGGCTATAGTCACATAGCCAGAAATTTCTCAACTATCCCTCTATCTCCACTAGCCACCAAATAGCTGTAGAAGAAAAGAGTCCTGCAAGAACTGATGCAGGTATGCACAGCAGATTTTTCCATGTTCAGTTGTTCTATATGTATTTACTCCACTTTTTCTTGCCAATGAGTTCAAGTATCCTCACGAATCACAAAAGGCATGTGATTGCCTTTTGCAGACCCCAGTACTGTCACATACAACACAATGGCACCATGTCATGACCAGGCAGTTAAGGCTGGTGTAAATATCAGAGCCAGCATGGTGTAGTGGTTTGAGCATTGGACTACGACTCTGGAGAGCAGGGTTCAATCCCTGCTTGGCCATGAAAACCCACTGGGTAACTTTGTGCAAGTCCCAGTCTCTCAGCCTCAGAAGAAGGCAAAGGCAAACCTTTCCCAAACAAATCTTGCCAAGAAAAGCCCATGATAGGTTCACCCCATGGTCACTCTAAAGTTGGAATTGACTTGAAAGGCACATAACACATACTGTTGGGGCAGGTGGTTTTTTTTAACATTCCAAAAGATATTTTCACTGACAATATAACTTGTTATAGCCACCATCATGTTTTGAGCCAGGTCAAAACATTAAGTTCCTATCATTGTCCAGAGACTGTTATGAAAAGGTGAACCTTGTGGACTTGTGCACGTGTTGTTGAGAAGGGGTGCTGGAAATGCAACAACGCTCAGCACTGAAGAATCAAGAATGCCTCAGAGTGGCTAGTGGCAATAAGGTTAGATTGGAGATTTTTAGACTACACTGTTATAGTGTTACTATTCCACTTTAACTGCTCTGGCTTCCTCCTGTGGAATTCTGGGGTTTGTAGTTTAGTGAGGCCTAAGATCTCTCTGGCTGAGAGTTGTAAATGCCCCTCCCTAAACTGCAAATCCCAGGATTCAAGAGGAGGCAGCCATAGCAAATAAAGTGGAATAGTAACACTATAACAGTGTTGTCTGAAAATCTCCATAGTCTGAGTGACCCATTGTGTCCTCCCTGCTTGTCAGCCTATCCCTCTCCCTCTGTGATGTAAACTACAGTATTATCGCACTATTATTCCACTTTAACTGCTTTGGCTGCCTCCCATGGAATCCTGGAATTTGCAGTTTAGGGAAGGGCATTTAGCATTCTCTGCCAGAGATCTCTTAGGCCTCACTAAACTACAAAAGCACAAGCATATCATAGTCCCACCATGGCAGAATTAGATAATGCCTCTCCCAATGTAGGTTCTCAACTTTCAAAATCCAACAAGGCAGAAAACAATTCTCAGTTGGGGCTAACATTGCACAAATCGTGTCCCACAACTTCATAAACATCACAACAAAGGTCCAAAAAATAGTCTCACATGGTGAGTCTCATCATAGTTATTCTCATAGCCTCACATGGTGCAGAGAAAAATTATGGGCTCCCCCTACACTCCTTCAGAAGAATGAGATAAGCAAGAATTTACATCCCTAATTAAAGCCACCAACCTGTTGTAATAATAAGTGTTAGGTAAAGAAAGTAGAAAATGAATGTCACCAATGGGAGTCTTCTACAGAGATTTATGGTGTATTGCTGTGGACTGTTTTAGATGGTTTGATGCTATTTTGATAGATCAGTACTCGGTTTCAGATTGTCCTTTTGGGAGTCTACCTCTGGAGGTTCTGCAATAGAGCTCAGGTGCCTTTCAGATATACAGGCCCAAATAACATTTGGAGGTTTGAGGGGGTGTAAATAAAGAAAAATGATATATGATGCAAGTGGATAAATGTTCCCTTGGAGGCGTAAGTTTGTACTTAAATTAATGATAATATCTCCCTCAGGGTACCAAGCAAGGGCTATGCTAAAGGAAAGGGAGGCATAATTCCAGAAATCCTACCCTAGAGAAAGTAACATTGCAGGGGAGAAGGTGGAATCGTACTTTTCCAGATAAAATAAATAAATGTCCAACCACAGTAAAATATCAGGCTAGGAATATTGAAAATTGTTTACATTTTCACTGCATTTTTCAAATCTCATCAGGAGTTTAGTTCCATCCTGGGTCTCTACTGAGTTGGAAGGATTTTTGTTTTGTTTTAACTTTAAAGGATCATGTCTGTCCTTCAAGTCACCTGTCCACTTATGGCAACCATATGAATTTCAAAGGGTTTTCTTATGAACATATGTGCAAGCTACCAGAATGTGTCTATAAATGCTCTTTGAAATAATGACTTGGGGGCAGAGGAATAACCCAGGCCTGCCCCAATGTCAGGACTCATTACTTTAAAACAATGTTTTGACATGAAAGTTACTTGTTTATCAACACATTGATTTTAATCAATTTTTGTTGTTATTTTCAAAAGCATTTTTTTAAAAAAATGTTGAAAATGGTCAACTCTCAAGCGACCCTTAAAGAGAGCAACATTTTAAAGTAATAATGAATCATTGCTCATTGCACAAAAACAATTAACATATTAGTGTCAAGACTAAGACATGGAGGGATGTGATATTTTTAGCCCCTTGTTACTCTATTCAATGTTGCTGATAATGTGGTTACAATTCCCAGATGCTATATACGTGTGCATGCATACACACACACACATATGCATACACACACACATATAAAGGAGATAAAAGCACTATTTCTCTTCTAAAATGCAAAACCTAAGACCACAATGAAAACCACTGTTCAGATTCCATGAAAGATAGAGAGAAAAATGTAATTTTGCATTTTGCAGATGGGGGCAGAGGAGTGGAGGATGTGAGGTAACCAGGAAGATAATTACACATTGCAATAACCCATGCACTAATGTCCCACCCACCTCCAACTACTTTTATTGTAAGTTTAGGAGTACCTGAATTAAGTGCTTAACTTTTTCCCCTAATAAAACAATGGTATGAAAATGTTCATTCTGAAGGGGAGTACGAAATACCCTCCCTACTTTATTTTGCAGCTAGTCTACTGCCAGCAGTGGGAGGCCAGTAGGAAGCATTGATGGATTCTTGGGTCAAGATGATTTACACAGGGTTGGTTGAGGAAGCTACCTTGCTATCAGAATTAATGGCATCATTCCTTCCCGAAATTGAGATAGTATCAGCCAGGAAGGTTTGACTACAAGGTACAACTTCATCATTCTACCTCCCCCTCCTCTCCACATCATTTTGGTCATCTCCTTTTATCTACCATCACAGAGAATGTAGGAGTTAAGAGATTGTATTCTTGGGTTTGGGAGCAGATAACCTCTTAACAAAGCCCAAGAACACAAACAGAAAAGTCAACATTCAGCCCCCCTGAAGTTTGTACCAGGCTGTAATTCCTTCATCACAGGGTTGTATCGAACTGGAATCTTTGAGCAATCCAGCAGGACCCACTGTAACAATCACTTGTTACCACCACTTGTCATCCTTTCTTACCATCACTTGTTCTGAGCCCAGCTATACTTTTGACTCTCCTTGCCCTCTGTTGTTCCCTATCAATCAAATGGAATTCATTTTTTCCAGATTGCCATACAAACTGATGAGATTTTGGCCTCCAACCTAAAATGCAAATTGAAACCCAGTTATCTTTCAAACAGATATTCCTTTAATTTTTGAAAAGCAAGTATCTGCTCATAAAAATACACTAGATACACTAGGATTCAAAGACATAGCCATGTTAGTCTGCAATATAGCGTGCACCCACCTGCAATAGCAAGGGGATTTTGTAGCACATTTGAGACTAACTGAGAGAAAGAAATTGTAGCATAGACTTTTGTAGACTTGGTCTACTTCCTCAGATGCATCTGCTACAACTTTATGCTACAATTTCTTTCTCTCAGTTAGGACTTTATCAGATAAGCCTCAAAGGACTTTTTCGGACAATGTAAAAATAACGCTAGCAGCGTCGCCAGGTTGCGATGCTGCAACAGGAAGGAGCGTCGTACGAAACTGACGCCCTCTTGCGCTGCAGCGTCGCAACCTGGTGACGCTGCTAGCGTTATTTTTACATTGTCCGAAAAAGTCCTTAAAATGTTCTTTTGCTGGCATAATTAAAGTCATATTTATGCTGGCAAAAGAATGCCTCCCACCACACCTATAGCAAAGGCTTCTTCAGCAACTTGTTCAAAGTCCCGTAGATTCTTGCTACAAGAAGCTCATGTGGGAAATTCAAACAAACAAACAAAAACTACACAAAAAGTTTTTAAAAGTACATATACACAGTTAAAAACTTCCAGGACCCAGGGAGGGTCATAAAAAGTGTGTCACTTACCTGGATGTTGCTATTTCACCCGGATGTGTTCTGGCTGGTCCAGCCATTGATGAAGTAAGTACGTGGGGGGGGGGAGTGCTAGGTTTCATATGCCAGTAATGCCGGCAAAAAAAATAAATGGCACAACCAATCTATTGATGGCTTGTCCCATTAATAAAATAGATTGGCTTATTAGCAAGACATAAACACAAAAGGGCAACATTGTGTGGTACACACGGCCTTTCATGTTTATGTCCTGTTGTTATGACATCGTATTTAGTGGGTCTGATAAAGGCCTTAGTCTCGAAGGTTTTACAAGATCCCCTTGCTTACTAAATACACTAACATACTAAAATATTTATATATGTATGCTTAAAAATACAATATCTAAGCAGATTTTATTCACAAAGATAGAGAGATAGATAGAGAGATAGATCTGTACACCCTTAGTGGCAACAGTTGGGTTCTATCTATCCCCCAATTCAAAGCCATTTCCCCCAGTTCAAAGCCATAGAAGTGCCTCTTGCATTGAACTCTGTTCTTCAAGCTAGCTAAATATTCCCAGTTCCTTGTAATAATACCACTCTGATCTATATTATGTCTGATTCTGTGAAGGCATTCCCTTCCACAACTTTGTTTTCCCTGTGCCATATTCTTAGAAATAAACCTGCGTTTAGACACATAAAATGTATTCTGCAATATGCACCCACATCTTTATACTGTTGTTCAAGAAACCTCTTTGGCATCTTGTATAATATTACCAAATATTGCTTTGAAACTTTCTGTCAGCATCCTTACAGCTGTGTGACAAGTTAATTGCACAGAAGTACTGTTTTGTGTCTGTTATTCATTTCTCCAATGGAACGTGCTCTAGCGATAGCCAAGTTCTATTTGCTGTATGGTAAATGAAATGAAATAAAAGGGTAAATGTGCTATTTCAGTGAAACCGTTTCCCCCGAAAAATAAAACAATGGATATACATATATATTCATATGAAGCATTTTTCACAGGGCAAAGATACAAACAATCATATGCCCATAAACAAAATAATATGTGAATCCAAAGATACTTCCCCCTTCCTTTTATTTCCTGCCTCCTGCTTTTGCTCCTCCCAGGTATGACAAACTATCAGCATTGGGGGAATCCTGTAAAGTTGATAAACCAATAAATTCACTCTCATATACTTCCCCCAAGAATTTCAGTTTGGCTTCACATTGCAAATCTAAATAAATCATGATATGATAATGTGATTTAAACACATGTATGAACATAAATATGTAAACTGGTTGGGTAGAACTTGGAAGAAATGCATTACAAATAATGATGTTGCCTCCAGTGTAGTGGTTTGGGGTTTGGGAGGTTGTTGTTCTTGTTTGTAAATTTGGGGCTTGTTAGTACATCCTACTACCCCCACCGCATGATATCTCACCATTCAAAATATTGGACACTTTTCAGGGTCAGGTTGGCTGGGACAATCCAAAAAGGTCAGTTGGAAGTCACAGTGACCTAGGACATTTTCAGACAGTGCTTAACAGGGCTTACCATGGGATTTTCGGACGCCGCCATCCCTCTTCCGGGATCCTTCATGGCACGTTCGTGAAGCTTTGGAAGCGGCCGTGCCATATTTTAAGCACGGAAGTTGCCCATGCTTAAAATATGGTGCGGCCGCTTCCAAAGCTTCACGGACGTGCCACGAAGGATCCCAGAAGAGGGACGGCAGCATCCAAAAATGACCCCCTGCCGTGCAAGAGTGCCGTTCCTCTCCTGGGACCTAATCCCATGGTAAGCCCTGTTAAGCACTGTCTGAAAATGTCCCTAGATGTGTCTTAGAAATATGATGGCAGGAAACCAGAAATTAGGATTGTGTGGAAGCCCCTTAGTAAACATAGTCATTAAGGAGGTATGACTAATCCTTTTTTCCAGCCTTGGGTGCCACAACAATGATTCAATCAAACAATTAAGTGGCCATTTCCGAATCTGCTTCTAAGGAAATCTCACTTCATACCTCATCCTGTCTAGCATTGTGAGGTTGTCATAAACCCCTCAAATTCTATCTCCCAGCCATCAAAGCAATCGGTTGAGTTTTGGCTTCCTTTCTCTAAGCAATCAGTTGAGTTTCCCTCTCTTCTCCCTTCCCCTCAGAGCCCAGAGCTGCTGCCTCATCACTGTCTGAATTCCCCTCCTTCTCCACCAGTAAACAGCAGCCCTTCCTGGGGTTTGACAGCAGCTGGAGGGATGTTTTGCATGGGTTACAAAGAGCTAGTACTGTGTCCCATCCAAAAACAGATGTACATACATATAAGGCACACTTTGGTATGCATATGTCTCTAACAGCATCCCTCCCAGAAGTATGAGTCAGGAGGAATGTATTATTTTTTATTTTATTTTAAAGCTTAAAACCCTAGCAGAAAGAGATGTTGGTAGACATGCAAATGTGAAAACAGTTATTTCAGTGCATGATTTTATTTATTTATTTATTTTGCAGTACAGTTTGGAAAAATATTCAGAAAGCTCCTTGATGATGAGCAAACAAACACCAGAGGGCTGCAAAGCATGAGAGCACATAGTTTTATGGCTGTTACAGTTCACCGCTCATGGTACAGCATAGGTAGGAGAATGTTAAAGATACATTCATATATGAGAACACTAGTCCTGGGTGAATGGAAAAGAGAAATCTTTAGACTTGCTTAATGGGTTCTCAGTTCTAGAGCTCAACCAAAACAATACACAGGTTCCCAAAACAACTCTAACAATGCCTGAAAGGCACTTTCCCTTTGGTGCATATTTTCCTCACAACTCAAAAGTCACTTACTTATTTTTAGACTCTCTGTGACATGGCCCTCATTTGCACTTACTGTCTTTCAATGAGCACATCTCATAAAGATTTTTTAATCATTGTATGTTTTAATTTTTGTCTTTTTAATTTATATATTTTAAATTGTTGTATGTTTTTAATCTTCTATAATTTAATATTATTTTAAGGGGTGGGTGGGTTAGGGTACTGGGACTATGGAATTTTTATATTGTAAGCCGCCCCGATTGCGTTGCAGAGGGGTGGGATAGAAATAAAATTTTATTATTATTATTATTATTATTATTATTATTAAAGGAGATGAAACTAGGAATCAAAAGTATGAACTGTAAAATAGATTGCAGAACTGCCAATATGGTGGGGCTTCACAGTTCACCTCTGTTCCCTCTTCCTGTTGACATGTATAGAAGCTAGGCCCACTACTGTCTGCATTGGGCTGTCATATGAAGACTCACTATGGACATACTTAGAGTGCTAGTTGGTGGCTTCTATGTCCATGGGACAATGAATCCATTCTGGCCATGAGTCAGAAGTTCACAGAAGCTGTCCAAGGTGTCCAAATCTGTTTGGGAGATAGGCTTCAATATCTTGGATAGTTCCTTTAAACCTGAGGTGAAAACCCGGGGTAGAATTCTGATAGTGACATATGCAGAAGTCAAATCAAATGTCATCTGTGGATATTCTTTAGTGGGCATCCACTACCTCATTCAATGACTCACTACTTGTGGGATTCACTTGTCTCCTGCCACCACACACCCTCCTGGCCATTTAGTGGCCAGAGGAGTGCAGGGTAGCCAAGCAGCATCCATCTATATTCCTACAGCTGGATGTACAAAGCTGACATCACCCTCCCGGATCTCTGGGGGACTTCTTGGAGGTCCTGCAGGATGTCTTCTTCATCAAGCATCTGGTTTTAGGAACATAGCCACATGATGCTTTCCCCTGCCCTCCCCCAGCCACTAAATGGTTGTTGGGTGTGGCAGGAAATAGGTGGATTCTGTGCACAGGGAGATAGGAAGGAAGTGGCATTCCATCTGGTGCAATTTTACACTCTGCCAGATCCAGCTAAGATCTCAGTTCTGGAGTAGATCCATCATCCCAATGAGATGAAAAGACACCAGCTTCCACTGCTGTATGATGTACGCAGAGTTCTTCTAAGTAAGGGAAGACTCTCATTGGTTCAGGGTCCCCCTTTCCCCAGAGTCACACAGAGGAGATTTACTTTCCAACTGTAGTATGCATGTAACAAATGTCTTTACATTCCAGCCAGTTGCAGGCAAAGTGGAGGAGGAGGTGGTCACAATGCGCAGTGGTAGCAGGGGATAAGGCTATCCAATACAGACCTTGAATCCCATCAGGTATTATTTCAATACATTTGGGCTGAGAATCATGTAGGTTTCTGAATTTACAAACAGCTCAATCTGATTGGGTATATAGCCTTGTGATGTTCATTGCATCATCCTTGCTTGGGTGGACTTTTTTGTGTGTGTGCATATGGCTTATTACATCATCGATTATTGTTGGAGCCACCATGTGACTAATGTAGAAGAGTAAAGAAACAGTATTTGGAAGGTGGGCAGGAACTGCGTTGAAGAACGTACAAAAAGGAAGAGCATTTGCATAATATAAGCACTTTGGGGAAGAAATGACCATCCCATCAATATAGTTAGTTTTAATAAACTTCTTGAATATTCACCACAATCCTAATGTCCGTCCCATCAATATAGCTAGTGTGAAGCAAGAAGCTGGGCAAAGTCTGGGTAGAACCAGCCAATCACAGCTCATGGACTGCTGGGGGTAGGGGTGATGGGGGAAAGGATATAACCTTGAGGCTTGCCTGTTAAATGTTGGCTAGACAAGTCATAAACAGAGGGAGGGCCAGTCAGGGGGTGGGGAGGGGAACATACCATAGAGTCAAATTGGAAAATGCCTAGAGAAGTTGTCCTCTCTAGGAATTGCTAGGTTCTCCAACACAACTCTATGGTATGTTTGTACAGGAAGTCCTTTATTTTAATAGGTTTTGCTATTGTCCACAATTTCACTTATAAATGGTAAGTCTAGGAACATATCCCCCACAGATATGGCAGGGGAGGCAACCTGTAAATCCTCCTTTTTTTTATTTCTACAACTCTGTCTGAATGTTTTAATGTAATAATGAACAAGTAAAACTGGTTTGTGCTTTACTATGCTGAACCCACTGAGCAATACAGCCATTTGTCTGGTATAGTAGTCATCTTGAGGCTTGAGTACCAGATTGAGGGAAAGATCTTAAGGGCAAGGCAAGTGACAGGAGTCCAAGGGTTGTAACCGTGGGGTCAATGTGAACAGGGGTTACATCACAGCTGGTTTTAATAAAATGTTTGGATATTCATTGCAGTACTAATTCCAAAAGTTCTAGACAATGTATATTCAAAAGTGCACACTAAGGGCCAGTGAGAACAGAGATCACAGCCTTTATGAAAGCACTGCAACACGGATGCAGAAATGTACCATCGTCACAGGAGATGTGGGCTCTAATGAGGAACTCGGAGGTGTTTCAACCCACAAAACCCATTTTTCCAACTGCACTGGTAGAAGAATGAGAAGTGAAGCTCCAATTGCGGGCCACACTTTTGTGGCTCAGGAAATTGGGCTTTTTGATGTGTTTTGCTTAATATCTCCATCAACATAAATCTGCTTCATGTTGTAAATAATACAAGATAGCAATATAGGGCAGATTAAAGAGGAAATAGTGCAACAATATGAATAGCTACATGTATAAAATATTAAGTGCCTGGGGAGGTGGGGAGAAATATTTCCTGTAAAAAAAAAATCCCTTTTCAGTTTCAGGGAAACCAGCACTTTTTGCCAGAAATATAAATCAGACAGCAGGAGACAAAAACTATTATAGATTCACTATGTGGGGAAAAAAAATGACTTCATTGCAATTGGTTTTAGCATTGTGGACGAATGCCCAATGGCTTGAAACAGATCTAGTTTAGTCAACCTTATCGTCTGCAGCAGAAGATATTATGGAACATATTAGTTACAAGGTCAATGTCACAAGGTCAAAAACATGTGCCATCATGTTCTTTGATATTGCAGGATTTTCAAATGCAGGATAAATAATGCAGTGTGTCACTAGCTCATCAAATGAGGGATAGCTTTTTAGAAAGAAGACAGAAAACAAACAGCCAAGCTGTTGATTAAACAACAAAGCAAAAAGAAAGGTAAAATCGTCACTACCCACATTTAATAGGTCATTGAGGGAACAGTAAAGACAGATCACAGCAGGAATCAAAATGCTGGCACAGTTGGAAAATGCTTGATTGCCAAAATCTGTTTTGCACTGGCCTACCTCCCCAGTGGTCTCACAGATAGATGAGCAATCCTCAGGCCAAAACTTCCTGCAGCAGAATTTTCTCAGCTCTTTTGCTCTATGGTGACTGATTTCTGCTGGACTGACAATTTATAAATTAGCCAGGGTTTGGTAGGCTTGGGAGTAATGGATTGGCTCAACAGGGGATGTCTGATTGTCTGTAGAGGTTACTGTTTCCCAGCCAGACAGGGTTGCAGCAATATCCATACATAAAATGTTGATTCATGCACTAATGGACACAAGTTATACATACTTATTTACCCAAAATATTTATCTCCCATGTCCCCCTCCTCCCCTTCAAAAAAAATAAGGTAGAAAACAAAGGGAAAGAAAAGTAATACATAAAGTTTTTTAAAAAAACATCTCAATAAAAATACGAATCTTCGTACAATCAAATTCTAATTAATTGGAAGCTTGGGTTTGGTTGAAGCATTCATTATCATGATACATCCTGAGATGACCAACATATCACAATAATATGTCAAATAATGGTTCGAAATAATACTCTGAATTACTGCAGAATTTCAAGTGTATGTTCAGATATGAGAAAGAGGGCTAAACTGGCACCCTAGGCTCATATTTTAGGGTCAAGAATAAACATTTACAGCATGGTGGACTCATGGACAGACTTCCAGTTTGTCTGGTGCCACCAACTCCTGTTTATATGTCCCCAGAATGCCCCCTAGAAGAGGGATGGTGGACCTGTGTTCCTTTGGATCTTTCTGGACTAGAAACCCCATAAATATGGGAAATGGTTGGGGCTTGTGGTAATTAGGTTTTCCAGATCTCAGGGCCTCCCCTTTACTGTCAAAGTCTGGACCCTATTCTCACAAGAAAAGCGATTCCACCTAAGCATTAGGAAGAATGTCCTGTCAGTAAGAGCTGTTTGACAGTGGAATGCATTGCCTTGGAGTGTGGTGGAGTCTCCTTCTTTGGAGGTTTTTAAACAGAGGTTGAATGGCCATTTTTCAGGAATGTTTCATTGCATATTCCAACCATCATTTTATTAGGAACTCTTTGATAAAAGTATGGAAGAAATACAGACCAAGATTCTGCCCCCAATTACCAGCATGGGTGTCGGTGCATGAAGCGTTTTTCAGTAAAGAAAAATTAACAGCTAGAAAATGGATCACATATAAAGATCTAATTGTGATAGAGGATGGACAGCAATGGATGAAGACACAGGAAGAGTTGGAGAAAGAAGGGACAGCAACCCATTGGTACTGACATAGACAAATTAAAGAGAGATATAAAATGGACCAAAAATTAGTGGGAATAGAACTAACAAAATCACTTTGGGAAAAAATAATCCAACCAGGAAATAAGAATTTAATAACAAGGTTTTACCAACAATCATTAGAGTGGAATTCAGAAGAGGAAGCCATAAATGAATGCATAATAAAATGGGCACAGAACATTGGTCACAAAATAAAATTAAATGAGTTGGAAAAATTTTGGATAAACAACATGAAATTAACATTATGTCAAAGTGTTTGAGAAAACTGTTACAAGATGTTTTTTAGGTGGTCTCTCTCACCCGAGAAACTGTCTAAAATGTACAGAAGTATAAAAAACGAATGTTGGAAGTGTGGACATAATCCAGGCACCTTTTTTCACCTGTGGTGGAGCTGCGAAAAAGCACAGAGTTATTGGAAACAAGTTCAAAAGGTTATTAATCAAGTGCTGGGTAGTAATTTGCAGAAGCAACCGGAAATTTATTTATTAGGATTACACAGAGAGAAACTAAGTCAAGAAAAGGAGAATTTTTTTTTTATATGGTGACAGTGGCACAAATCATATACACATCCAAATGGAAAGACAAAGAAGTACCATCAATAGACCAATGGCTGCTTAAGACATATGAACTGGTTGGAACAGATCGATTAACGATGCTCCTAAAAGGTAAGACAATAGAGAACCATAGAGAAGGTTGGAGTAACTTTTTGGAATTTCTCACGAAATCATGGGGAAATCTTGCAACAATCCCTAATTGAGAAATATATATATATATATATATACACACACACACACACACACACACACACACATACAGGGATATAGTGTTCAAATAACTATAACAGCAACAATATGATTCCAGCATCTGTGAAATAAATGTGTATTTTATATTAAATATATATATTTTTTAAAAAAATTAAAATATATATATGGAAATTAATAGAAGAGGGAAGAAACAGATACATATTAGCACGGTATTGGCATTCAGAAGGGGAAACAGAAATGGAGATCACTGTGAAGAAAATGCAAAAATAATAGGAATAGAAGTGTAACAAAATGTATATATCAAGATAACAAATGAATTACAGCTATAATCATGTGACGATCAGATAGGAGATCAATTAGTGTGAAAGAGTGTATGGAAGAAGGGTTGAGAAGGGATGTGTGTTAAAGGGTGGGGGGAGATATGGAATGTATTGCGAGGTGATATCATTTTATATGTGTAAAAAATTTAATAAAAAGAATAATAAAAAAAGGAATGTTTCATTGCATATTCCTGAAAGGCAGGGAGTTGGACTGGATGGTCCTTGTGATCTCTTCCAACTCTATGATTCTATGACCCCCCATGGATGCTCAAGTCCCATTATATACAATGGTATATTAAAATGGTGTCCCTTATATAACATGGCAAAAATCAAGGTTTGCTTTTTGAAAATTTATGGGGGGTAGGGCATATTTTCAAGTCATGGATAGACTTCCCACCATTTTGGTCCTGGAACTAACCCCCAGTGGATAGCAAGGGCCCACTGTATTT